>CM062819.1:947083949-948342607 GCA_031772625.1 Pinus tabuliformis
CGCAAGTGCTCATGTTGTCGGTTTCAAAACAGCAGAATGATGCTTTGATTTCGACAAGGAACAAAGATTACGGGAATCCGCAGCTGTCGAACGGCAAAGGTAAAGATCAACCAAGTAGTTCGACAACAACTTCGACAGAAGTTGTACCGCACATCATTCCTGAATTAACAATAAAACCGCCAAAGGGAGTAGTACACAAGTCGACATTTAATCCTCGCGCCAGAGCGGCGCAGCATTATAACATAGTGGAAGATTTGGCCCAATCGCCATCCGCTATGTCGACTCTTGAAGTACTACAAAATTGCCCATCCCAAAGGCAAGCTTTGTTATCGGCTATTGGTGGGGTTGATCCTAAGGATTCCAATCTTGTATCCTTCGATCACAAAGGATACGATCCTCAGTTACTAGCTCAACTAGCTTTCCTTATTCAAGTGAAAGCCCTCAACAAAACTGTTCACCGAACAATTATTGATGAGGGGGCATCTACATGTATTATGTCGATGAGTTGCTGGAAAACTTTAGGATCTCCAACCTTGTCGCGATCTTCGACGACATTAAAAGCATTCGACGGAAGGACATATACCCCGTGCGGTATCCTTAATAACTTGAAAGTTGAACTGGGAGGAAAAACAGTAGAAATAGATGTTGAAGTCATCGATGGGAATCTGGACTACAACATCCTACTGGGAAGACCGTGGATATATGCCATGGCAGCTGTAGTGTCGACTTATTTTAGCAGCTGTAGTGTCGACTTATTTTAGGAAGATCGCATTCCCTTTTCAAGGAGGGATTACGATCGTCGACCAACAAGACTTCCTCCCTAATGGTTCACAAGTTACAGGAAGCATTCCCATGATCCATGGAAGCAACCACTCGCTTCAAGACATCGGAGTAGGCCTGCTGAAAGACCTCACATTAATGGGAACTTTCGCACTTCCACCTCCAATCTATATAGGAGAAGTAGCATTGGTAAGAGCCTGCAACATGATATCTTCCACGAAGATCTCATAAGATGATATCGACATGGATCATGCAATGGTTTTGCCCCCAAGCCCTATAGAAATATTGTAGCAATCAATGTTTCGAGCATGGGAGGCGAACCCAAATCAATGCTCATCAAGCGTTTGGGTAGATAGGTCTAGAGAATATGGTACCCTGTTAGATCCTTGGTCGAAAGTACATGGGACCGACGAAGGAATCAATGTTGATTGAGGGGGCACCATGGAATGATTGCCATCATCGTTCCCTTCTTCCGGAATATGAAGAAGATACTCAGCATGACCTTTACCACCCTTCAGTTTTTGAATTCCTATCAAATACTGTAAATACGGTGGATTCTGAGCGAAACTTATCCAATATTGAAGAGACTATAGCCATAAATATCTCGACTAAAACAAATGTTGTAGAGAATATTTATGTCGGCAAAGGATGTTCTCCTTCAGAACTGGAAATATATAACGCTCTTTTTCGCGAGTTCAGAGTTGCCTTTGCTTGGTCATATGATGAAATGCCAGGCATTGACTCGAGTATCGTTGAACATGAAATTAAAATGTAATCTGATGTCAAACCAATAAGACAACGGCTTCGACAGGTGCACCCCAAGAAAGCCGTTGCCATTGCAGCAGAAGTTGAAAAGCTCCTCCACGCTGGTTTCATCTACCTGGTTCCTCTAACCGATTGGGTATCGAATATCGTCCCCGTTATGAAGAAACAAGGGACAATTAGAGTGTGTGTCGATTATAGGGATGTAAACCAAGCTTGTCCGAAGGACAACTACCCTACACCCTTCATCGACCAGATAATTGATGAATGCGCCGGACGTGAAATATTTTCATTTATGGATGGATTTTCCGGGTATAATCAAATAAATATCCGCCCACAGGACTAGTCAAAGACTGCATTCATCTGTCTGTGGGGCACATTCGCTTATCGAAAATTACCCTTTGGTTTAAAGAACGCAGGGGCGACGTTTCAGAGGGCAATGAATTATGCCTTCCATGACATCAAGAACATCGTTCAACCTTATCTCGACGACCTTCCGGCTCATTCGCGAAAGAAGACTGATCATCCGCAGCATTTAAGAGCGATATTTCTACGTTGCCGACACTACAAGATAAGACTCAATCCGCACAAATGTGTTTTTTTTGCGTCGGTTCTGGTCGTTTACTTGGCTTTGTAGTCTCTAAGGATGGGATTCGTCTTGACCCTTGTAAGGTTCAGGCAATCATTAATTTGCCTCCACCTTCAAATTTGCTTCAGATTCAGAAACTCCAAGGGAAAGCAAACTTTCTGAGGAGGTTCATTCCAAATTACGCAGAACTTGCTAAAGGTTATACTCGTCTTTTGAAAAAGGATGTACCTTTTGTCTGGGATCAGGTGGCGCAAGCTTCCTTGGATGCTCTGAAAGATTCTCTAGTAAAAGCATCATTAATGTATGCCCCGGACTATCAAAGAGATTTTAACCTGTATCTGGCTGCAGCAGATACGACCATTGCGATGGTTTTAGTTCAAGAAGTCGATGGAATTGAACATCCTATATATTATTTAAGTAAAAACTTGAATGATACAGAAAGAAAATATTCTTATGTTGAAAATCTAGCACTCGCTGCTGTTCAAGCGATACAAAGATTTCAACATTATGTCCTCTTTCGGAAAACTACCGTTCTATCAGATTGCAACCCCATGACTTATATATTGTCGCGACAGTTGCTGGGGGGAAAGTATTCAAAATGGATAGCGATCCTTCAAGAGTTTGATCTGGAATTTGTCAAATCCAAATCAAATAAAGCTTTAGTTTTCGCAGAATTATTGTGCGATCTCCCATCGTCGTCCAACGATGAAACATCAGAAGAGTCAATCGTGGACGAAAGTTTGTTTCTGATATCTGCAAACAATGAGTGGTATGGAGATATAATAATTTATCTCCAAACCCAAAAATTAAGGCCTGACACCTCACACTCAGAACAGAAACGTATACGATACCAAGCGAAAGACTACATGATCGTCAGTGATACGCTTTACCGTCGTGGTATCGATACAGTTCTGAGGAGGTGCCTCACCCATGAAGAGGTCGAAAAAGTCCTGAATGAGTGTCATTCAGGCGCGTGTGGGGGGCATCAATCTGGATATGCTACAGCACAGAAAATCTTACGAGCAGGATACTTCTGGCCAACCATGTTCAAAGATTGCATAACCGCAGTCAGAAGTTGCCATGCTTGTCAAATTTTCGATAGCAAAACCAGAAGACCACCCGCACCTTTACAACCAATAGTTGCTGTTGGGCCTTTCACCAAATGGGGCATCGATTTCATGACATGTAACCCCACCTCGACCGGGGGGCATGGGTATATTATAGTCCCTATTGACTATTTTACCAAATGGGCCAAGGCGATGCCTACATTAGATAACACTGGTGAAACAGCTGCCCTTTTCTTTTTCAATCATGTAGTCGCTAGGTTCGGCGTACCACAGGCTATAGTTACAGATCATGGATCGCATTTTCGCAATCACATGATGGTTGAATTAGCTGCCAAGCTAGGGCTATCTCACGACATCTCTACCCCGTATTATCTGCAAGCCAACGGACAAGTTGAAGCAATCAACAAGGTCCTGAAGCGTATGTTGCAAAGGATGATCGGGGTTCACAAAATAAGGTGGCACCTAATCCTGTACTTAGCCTTGTGGGCTTACCGAACATCGGTAAGGAATGCGACCGGGTTCACACCTTTCCAACTGGTGTATGGCCTAGAAGCAGTCTTGCCAATCCAGTGTGAAATTTTGTCGCTTAAACTCGCAATTGATCTCCTCCCCGGAACTTCGGAAGAAGAGGCCCGTTTCTTGGAATTAATCCAATTGGATGAAACCCGTCGTGACGCCGCTTTGGCTAACGAAGCCCATAAGAAACGAGTCAAGGCGCAGTTCGAAAAAAATGTCAAACCCCGTGTCTTCTCAGAAGGTGACTTGGTCTTGCTTTATGACCAAGAATCCGATAAATTGGGAGCAGGTAAATTTAATTCTTTATGGATGGGCCCCTATATTGTTAAACAAGTGTTAGCAAAAGGAGCCTACGAGTTAATGGATTATGACGGAATTCCACTGGCGCAACCCCGTAATGGGTTGTACCTCAAGCGTTACTATGCTTAAATAGTAACCTGTATGCTTTTGTTGTATTTTGTTTTCGCTAAAGTATTTGTTTTGGTCAAGTAATCCACCTTTTTACATTTATTGCAGATGTCAAACCCTCTGAAGACATGTGTTGGATATGCCGACGGAGTGAGTCGTAGTTCGCGGAACCTATCCTCCGCAGCCTGGGCCATTTTTGATCCAAGCGGCGAGTTAGTAAGTTTCAGAGGTGTATGTATTGGGCAATCAACGAATAACATCGTTGAGTATAGCGCGTTGATAGAACTACTCTCTGATGCCATCACCCATGGTATACGCCGACTAATTGTCAGGCTAGACTCACAACTCGTAATACTACAACTCAATGGTATATATTCCGTTCGCAATCCAGCTATTTATCGCATGTTCCTAAGGGTTAAGATTTCGGAAAGACAATTTGATTCAATTCAATACCAACATATTTCCAGAAACTTAAACACATTAACCGACTCATTAGCAAACTATGTGTTAGATAGACATTTGCGACATTTATAAAAAGAGACACATCATCAATGTTGTACATATGGATCATATAACTCAACCAAAATAAACCCCGAAAATCAAAATATATATATATATATATATATATATAAGCTGTTTATCGTTTATACATAATGTTTTGTAACCAAGACAAAAATCGGTCATATGACCCAAAAACTCAAAAATGCTAGGGGGCACCCTAGCCTAGTGATGCTCATGATAGCACGTCACGGCCTGTGCAATCATGCGCAAGAGATGAGTCCATCGTCTAGGCACACCAGTAGTATGCCGCTGCAACTGTAAAGGTAACTCATCAATCCTCACATCGGGAATGCCGAGAGTAAGGCTCTCAACCTGCTCCTGCACAGCTGTAAGGGTCTCGGCCACGTCAAGGTCGCGGAGGATAACCCTCCCAGCATTCTCCCCTGCTGGGGCAGCGACTGGCGCTCTCGAGCGAACTGCTGGACGAACAGGACCAAAATCTGCATGCACACATGAGTTTGATTAAAGTCTTGATAGAACAAAGCACAAGGACATTATAAATAAGAACAGTAAACAGTAATATGGTCGAAGGTTTTACCAATAGCGCCTCACTGTTCGCCATCCGACAGTACCAAGTCCGGATCACCTCGGAAATCCATACCAACATATGGATACTCGGAATAGACCATCTCCTGACGCTCGAACCACCTGAAGAAGGTATCAGTGAAAGAAATCTGAGATTGACCAGCATGCCTAGACATGTGATCAACCCATCTCTGCATGCGTGGCTCGGTAGGAGAAGGCAAGTCGAGTGCGATATACTGAGGCTGCATCAGTGGTATTTTCTCCAAGGCAAAGGCAGTCAGAATAGAACCAAATCCAAAGTTCTTCAGCTTCCCGTCCTTTACCTTGTTCAACTGACTTTTCATCTGAAGAAGTACTGCATCACACCAGTTGAATATTTTCGGTTGGAGGCACTCCAAGGCGTGCTGCACATAGGATCTGTTGGCAACATGAAGAGATGCGCTACCGACCATCCTACCGATAGTATACAGAATGGACCTGAGAGACCTGTTAGTAATCTCACGGATAACAACCTTGTCGTCTCTACTCGGCTGGGATCCTTCCCTGCAATACTGACGGACATAATCTCTCATGGAGTCATTCCCTTGGGCCGAACCTGACAAAGAAATGGGAGCACCCCGCCTCGACAAACCAGTCAAGAAGTAAATGTCTACCACGGTCAAAGGGATGGATTTGCTCATGATCTGAAATACTTGGTTGATAGGATCCCAAGCATCAAGCATATACTGCAGTAAGGAGATCTGTGCTCTCATGCTAGAGATACGGAAGAACTTCAGCAGGCCATAGTTCCGCAACGCGTTCACTGTGACAGGGTCATGGAGGGCAATCATGTCCTCTTCTTCATGTTCTCGTTCTCGCCATGTAAGGGTCATTTTGCTCAAAAGTCCCTGCAAAACAAACAAGAGAAAGAGTAAGATCCCGAATTTGATGAGAAACTGGCAAAATTTTCATCAAAAACTGTGCAACAGAACTGTTTTTCTATGCTCAACGCAACTGGCTAGTGTTCCACCTGCGTTGAAGGTCAAACTGCCTTCATGCAGCTTGACATTCAACGCAGGTTTCGAGTGGACTGCCTGCGCTGATGGCAGAGCGCCCTAGCAAAACCCCAGGGGCTCAGGGGAACATGAAAATAGGCACAGAATGGAAAAAGGAAACCATGAAAAGAAAGAGCTACGGTTTAGCTCCTACCTGGTCCAGACGGCGCCGAAAATCGTTCGCAGAATCTCCCGGAATCAGCTGATGAAAATCAAGGGGAAGAGGCACCTCCAAAGCTCCAACAAACCAAGTTCAAATGAAATGGTAAAATGAGAGGTAAAAACACCTTTTAATTGCTTTTACGTAGTTCAAAGCGAAATATTAGGTTTCTAATCTCATTTTCAAGCAAATATTATTCATTTCTAACTAGTTTGATGCAGCAATTGAGGATACAGTACTATCTTTAAAAAAGGAAAAAGCTAGTCATGGTAAAAATAAAAAATTTGACCATATAATTTCGAGCAGTTTTAGCACACAGTTCATGCTCGGTAAAAAAGAAACGCAAGATCCGAGCAGTTTTAGCACATAGTTCAGGCTCGTTAAAAAATAAACATAAGACCGAGCAAATGTTTCCACCCGCGTTTAAGCTCGTTAAAAAATGAACTAACCCGGTAAATAACCACTGTGAATGTAACCTTATCAGCCATTAAAGCCTTGGTCGTGTTTGCACCATCACCTCCACTTTTCATTTGGCCGATCGTTCACCTCCATATGATTGTTTACCCATTTTGAGGAACATCTGCGAAGAGTGATTTCACCTAGCCATCCTTGTGACACTGCCGTGATTGGAAAATTCCAACTTGAACCTGGAATCAGCTGCTAACCCTGTTTATCACTCGTTCCTCAAAAGACGAGTCTTCTTTAAGCTCTTTTCAACTGACTCGTAAAATATGAAAAGATTGCCGAGTCCTTGGCCTTCCAGCTCGTTAAAGGGACAGGAAGTGCTATCCCTCCTCTAGATTTTAATCTTTTTGGACCTGAGGGATTATTGCACAAAGAGATCGAGCGCTTGTTTATTCGGCTCGTTAAAACTATCGAAAACTCATCCCTTCTGTATTGTTTTATACTTTTTCGGACTTAAGGGATTAGATGACAAAAAAGGACTTTTGGAGTTAACTTTATGTACCTTTTCAGACTCTCTAAAAATGAAAAGGACCGAGTTATCCTTGTCGTTAGACTCGTTAAAATCATTAAATAGCGACAAACTTGTCTTTAGACAAGAACGAGTTTCACTATCGCTAGGCTCGTTAAAACATAGCGATGGGCTTGCCCGAAGGGCAGGTTATAGAACAAGCATATGTTATCCTCCTCAAGCTTGACAAAAATAAAGAGGTACTGGTCAGCAATGACTGGGGAAAAATTGGGAGAAACTAAAGAAAACTTTGATGGTAGCAAGTCGCTCTTGAACATGACACTTTTCCTCCGTACCACAATCGGGTTGGGTTGTTTCATTCACCGGTCACATCCATGGTCTCGCCATACCATCCATATTTGGGGTAATGCTACCGATCCATCGTATCAGTGTCGCCATATGTTCAAGAGAAGTCGTTCAGAAAAGTCAACCGTGTCCCATCCACTGCCATACATTATCCTTCATCCTTTCATGACCGCCACCCTGAATCATATGTCACAGATCATTTTCATCTCCATTAAAATCATTAGCTCTGTTCTGTGTCACTGATGTGGGATTCATTAAGGCCCTCCTTTGACGGATCGCTTCTTGTCGACATCAGCTCATTATCCAAGAAGTTGATCTAGGAACAACCCCTTCAGTACTTTGAAGCTTGCATGCCTCAATGGCAAGTTTCTCACTTCCGGCGACAGGTATACATCAATGACCTTCGACCGAAAGATTTTGCGTGGTGTTCGACGCCAAGTCATTTATTCACACCACGTGAATTGTACTGCAGTACCTTGAGGGTCATTATCATTATCGGTGATTCCTCTCACGCTTGTTAACGGTTTACATCATTGACCGGTAATCAAGCGATGTCTTTCCATGTTCGACTTCAAAACATTTCTCACATGGATCGACTTGTACTTAGAGTGAAGATCGAACGAGTTTGAAGACCCCGGATCTAGTTTCATCCATCCGGGCTGTGATATATATTCAGGAAAGATAAAGACATTGACATGTACATCATTGCAGCAGATAATCATCCTACTCAAAGGATGATAATTTCATCAAAATTATCAGTCTACCACTAGACGATTGTCTGTTCTATGTACAGAAAAATGAATTTATAAAGCTGAGCATGGGAATGCCCGCCTCAGCTAGATCATGAAAGCAGTATGAAAAATAATGTATTGTATTGTATCTTATTACAGGTCTCCTCTCAGCATTGGATGAACTTCGAATCCCCCTGATAAAGCATTTCACCCGATAAACAACCTCATACTTTAGGGGGAAACTGTTATAGACATTTTTGTGCCTTACAACATTGAGCATGAAATGTCCATAATCTAAGGGATCCAAAGTCCCTAAGCATGTTGTTCCTACCCCTAGAGGAACAAGGCTAACAAACCACAGCAATTCACAAAAGTTCTCCACCAGAAACTGCTCAAAAACAAGTCAATTCAGAATCATTTCAGTGGCTACACTAGCTGTTTGCGCTGAATGTCAAAGCCAACACTGGCTACCTGCGTTGAATGTCAAAGGGAACACTGGCTACCTGCGCTGAACGAGAATGGACATGTGGCAGGCTCATTTCTCAAGGTGTCAAAACCCAGGAAGCTTCCAAAATGACACTTGCCTCAGGGAATTCGACTGGTGATGAGTAAGAGGTTCCAAATCTCCAAGTGGAAGCAAGAACCTCCAAGTGGACTCAAGAACTGACAGAGGGAGAGGACACTAGTCAGATCTCAAGCTGACTCATCCTCTCTCCAAACATCTATATATGGATCTCTCCTCCATGAGATCTAGAGGCTGGAATTTTGTTATTGCAAAGAATTGTTGTTGGTTTGAGACTGGAATCATTGGGTGCTTAATGCTTTGAAGGGGGTGAAGATAGGAATTCCATTTGCTAGGAAGGAGATGCTGGATTGGAGCCCTCTGGGTTGTATCTCTTCCTGAACCTTGTTATTCATCAATAAATCTATCTCGGTTTCTCCTATATGCTGATGTATTTTTGATGTATGAATGCATTAGTATGTTTAGTTTATTTCTAATCCTAAACTAGTTATGAATGTGAATATATGTCTTTGTGTAGTGTTCTTTTCTTGTCGCAAGTAGTTGTTCTCTTGTGATCTTACAGGAACCCGTTGAAGCTGGACAAGCAAGAAGGCAAGTAGCTGTTCTCTTGTGATCTTGCATGAACCTGTTGAAGCTGGGCGAGTGAGAAGGAAAGTAGTTGTGAACTCCCAAAGAGAAGAGAGACCGGATCGAGGGACAAACGGAAGACACTGGTAAGTCTATTGATCTCTGTTCTTTCACATTTCATAAAGGAAGAAACCAGAATAGCTGTCTTTGTTTGTTGCTAAGGCATTGTCACACCTTAGGTGGATAGGATCGTTCTGCATAGGCATTTTTCCCCACAACAATAGTGTTTCTCTTGAGAGGGGAGGATGTAACACCTCGTTGGTCATGAGATAGTGTTTCTCTTGAGAGGGGAGGATGTAACACCCTGTTGGTCATGAGATACTTGTTAAAATTACTTTATTTTACCATCTGCAGTTCACTGATATAAATACTTGATTTAATTTAATAATGTATCGCTGATATGAAATTAAAAATATGAAGTTTTGTGAAGAAAAGTCAGCCACAAGTCACAGGGATAAAATTAAGAGAAAATATTTCATACATGGGGACAATTAGGAATAAAGAAATAGTTGGACTGACAATTACTTGCCCAACTGCCCTCCCAGGAATGGGAAAAAAGGAGGGGGGCGATAGGGTAAGGGTACCTGAGGTAAGGGAAAGAAAACAAAAGACCAAGGAAAAATAAAAAGTTTGGGAATTGTTGGTTGGTGTCAAAATTCAGAAAATCCCTGAGTTGGTGGGCGAGTGGGATTCAGCAAAAGAAAAAGAGCCTAGACTGAACCTGGCTGGGACCAAGTAGTATAAGGAACCAGAGAAGCATACAAAACTACTCCAGTGTATGAAATCGACTAGGGGGAGTACCAGGAATGTTCTGGTTCCCGTAGGCTGGGCGGATTTGATTCCCATGTGGACTTGTGGTGGAAAATTCATTCGGGAACAAATATGTATATACCGTGAATTCTTTCATGTTAAGTAGGAAGGTAAGGTTATTTTCATTAAAATTCAAAATTGCATTCCAATAGATACAAGGTTCCTTGTCTATATGTGGAAATGAAAAAGGTTATTATACAGATTATTTACAATATATTTATTGTATTCAAGAAATTACTATGTTCATAATGAAGTGTAATAAGGATGAATTACATAGGAACAAATCTTGCAAATATCTTCCCTGTAAAATGAGTTAAACAACATTTCACCTCGATTAAAATAACATAGAGACTTGGGAAATTTTATATTAATACTTAAAGGGAAAGACAATTTATTTCCCTGGGCCAACTAGCCAAGTAGCACCCTAGGAACAGTCTTGAGATCCTTTGTGAAAATTATAAGGAGAAAGAAGGAAAGACAAGCTATAAAGGACTCGTAAATCTCTGTGATTAAAGTGTTGTATTAAAAACATGATAGAGAAAACTAGCCTAAACACTCGATACAAAACCAGATACAAAATCTAAAGGAGAAATATTACATATCTATTAACTTGAATGTCAGAAAATATAAACATAATTCTTAAATGAAATTATTGAGCGAGTGAGTTAAGTGAAATGCATGCGATAACATTCTCACATTACTGAAGGAAAAAAAATGTTTACAATACTTACACTACTATTGACTGGGTCGATACATCTCTTAGCACATTAACCACAAAAAGAAAATGAGCGAGGTAAAAAGGAAAACCCTCTCGGCTTTCAATTAACAAGACACAGTATTGAAAGGTAACCAGCCTCAAGCCATAAGTTCCATGAAACCCTCGCCATAGCAAGATGGACAATACTTTGGTTACAAATGGATAAAACTTCCGGGAATATTGATTAGAATAAAACCCTCAACTCTCAGTAATGCTGGGAAGAAACTCTTCATACTTTCCTAGGATAAAGGCAACATAACCCACAATTGTACGCCATAACGGATACCGCAGATGGGGCCACAAGGGAACAACTCTTGCAAAGAGTCGAGTAGGCGGGATTCCCTACAGCCGAGTGTAAATAAATTCTCAGAATCACATAAAGTGGTAACAAACTCCAAATGACAACCAATGCTATGCCAATTGCTTGAGAATGAAGCAAGAAGGAACTTAAGCCACTATGTGAAATGGTGTTCGAGAGATGGGTGTGAAACCCCAGAAGCCCGACGAGTGGCCCTGAATAAAGCTTCCCTCCCCGACGCAACCTTGCATGCATACATTCGAAGTCAGCATAAACAACAAAGAATGTAAAAGCAGGGTCCCGGAAGCGGATAAAAAAAAATGACCGAGTACTAAGGATGAGGGTAATACCTAGCGACGTTGGAGAAATGTTGCAAAATGAGGCATGGCTCTTCATGCTGCAGGCACTGAGACAATTCAATGGTGAACATTACTCCCGTCTCAAGAATAAAAGACCTGAAATTCGTCGGAGTTGCAGAGTAGGCTACAACAGTCGGCGAAATGACAGAAAGAGGGTTTGGGCCGCTCTGGCGCCAAGGGTTGTTACCCTCAACTAAATCACAACCATCCTTAGCTGTCGATGAACGGAGAAACCATCCCTGCAATAAAATGAACGAGAATCTCGAGATCACACAATGTCGCCCATTTACCTGTGATCTGACAAATAAAGACAAGCGAGATGGCCAATGCATAAAACATTCTAGATTGTTCGACAAACCTATATTACATCACCCTATGAGTAAATTAGGTAAAGCATATCCTTTAGTTAACTTAACCACTAACAGTGGAGCTATGACAATAAACGTGGAATAAATATTAAAATGCAACTTTGATAAATGGCATGTATGGTTAACACCCAAACTATATAATGAGTCAACCTTCATTCCTTAATGACAGCTGAAGATAGCTATCCTCACCCCTGATTTCACAATTAAATTATAATAGATTTTCCTACCTATAAAAAAAAAAATCAAACTTCCTTATCCAAAGCAATTCAATTCTAAAACACTCAGGTTTCTTTATCAACTCAAAGCAATTCAATTCTAAAACACTCATGTTTCTTTATCAACTCAAATAAAGTATCATGTGTAACAATATATATCGTAAAATGCCGTGATTCTCACTGCAACACCGTTAACGCGGTTTCTTAGCCAAATCGACTCAAAAACACGTGTTTATTAATTAAATTCAAATGAAGTTTTTGATGAAACACTACAAGTTTTGCCGTGATTCTCACTGCAACACTGTTAACTCCTACATTAAAACACCAATTCCAAGAAACATGGCGAGACTATCACTATGATTGGGTTGGGCGCATGATTGTGTTTCACATTGTGTACATATAATATACAACCTGCAAAAGCACATTCTGTTACCATTATTACACCATTTTTTTTTGCATATCTCCTCCCTCACTTCTGCCAGGCCGCTTATCATTCTCTCTCATGGCTTCGCTTTCTCTCAACCATCAAAACCTCCTCCTGCTTTTGATCCTCCTCTTCTCTTGCGACCTCCACTCAACAACAACGGCCAACAGCCCAAAATTATTAGATCACTCTTACTGGATTTCAAAGGAATCCACAGCGCGGGAGAAGTGGACGCTCAGACAGCCCCCGCAGGATCCCCAACTTAACTGCGATGCCTGAAGGTTCGGCGTAGAAACAAACACTCTGCGCTTTTGGAATGTTGTACCTCCGGAATGCGTGGAATACGTGAAAGACTACATGGTTGGAAGCCAATATCTGTGAGACTCAAACATGGTAGCCAATGAATCCATAGCCTACGCCAACTCTCTCAACCTCTCAGGCGATGGGAAGGACGTTTGGGTATTCGACGTCGATGAAACCCTCCTTTCAAATTTGCCCCTTTATGCAGTTTATAATTACGGGCAAGAATAATTTAATTAACTAGTGTGATTGATATATATATAATGGGATGTTATTTCTTTTATCTTGTTTTAAATGTCACGGAGGACATTTTTGACTGGTTATGATAAGGCACAAGAAATACTCTGGCTCTTCTACCCTCTTGCAATCTCTGGCTAACTCATAAATTTTAGATATATTTGGTTTATAAACTATTAGACCTACTTTTGATGTTATAATCACAGTCACTAATAACCATCACTAGATTTAATTTTGAGTTTGGCTTAAATACTTTAATCTTGAACCTGGCCCATACTACTCTAAAAAATTAGACATTCACCTTATTCTTCTTAATTTTTCTCTGGCTTCTGGTTGACAGGGGAGCGTTGATGGATGATGGTGCTTTTATAAAGTGGGCGGATCTGGCAGAGGCCTCGGCATTGCCTGCCATTTATAGATTGTACACCCATTTGACAGGGGAGCGTTGATGGATGATGGTGCTTTTATAAACTGGGCGGATCTGGCAGAGGCCTCGGCATTGCCTGCCATTCATAGATTGTACACCCATCTGCTTCAACTGGGCTTCAAGATCTTTATTTTGACAGGAAGATACGACTACGAGAGGAGTGCCACCGGTTCCGAGCCGGTTATCATTCATGGGAGGCACTTTTGTTGAGGTGATCATTGGGTCACTATCTTTGATTTTTGTAATGTTTGTATATGAATTTTTGATAAATTAGTTTGTTATAATTTGATTAGAATAATTTACATTAAGGTATTTATAAAATGCAGATTAATTAATTTGTGTGGTGTTTAATTTTATTAGGTCCTAAGTTTAAATTTAATGGGCAAGTGTTGAGCATAAGAATGATTTTTGGGGAGCTTTGCTGAATCCTGATAATAACATCTCATTAGTAAGCAGATGTTTAGGCTCAGCCTAGTAATAACATGCCACTGTGGGTATTCCATCCAATATTGAGACTAGCCCCTGCTTAGGTTTATCGACTGAGGGAAGAAGTCCGTGACACAGCACTTGGCTAGCCCCCTAATCTCCCTATTTCCTGCGATTTTTCTTGGATGCCAAACAAGCTTGAAGCCGTTTTCAACAGGATTTCAAGACTTTCGTTTTGCTCTTTAGGTTTTTCCTCGTTTAGACTTTGTGCTTGCTCGGACCCTCTAAACTAGGAAACGGTGCTCATGACCTAACTCATTCCACTAAATCAAGGTCCCTCGAGGAATCTAATCAGGGTCATGACGGATTTTCACGGTTACACGTAATCTAGTCCTCTGCATCACTTCTGTCAAATTATTTGGCATAAATGTCCTAACCCTTTCTCTGATATTGTTCCCGAGCCCTCCAATGAATCTCCTGACCTGAGATTCTTCATTAAGTCCAAGAGCATACTTGTCCAGTTCCAACAATTTGTACTCGTATTCTTCCTCTGTCATGTTGCCTTGCTTTAGAGAGTTGTACTCAGCCTAATTAAAAAAAAATCATTTTGACTTTTTTTGTCGGGGTAATAAATACCAATCAGACAACCCATTTGTTTTGTTCGTTTTGTTTGATACTCTGATTGGTGCATTTTGATGAGTAATACCAAGGAAAAATCTTAAGAAATTCCAGGCAGGACCAACCTTGCATCCACTAGGACCTTATTTCACTGACCATCGTTGAGGTGATCGAAATATTCATCGTCTTGTTTGATGGTAGTGTAGATTATTATTAAGGCTAATGCATGGAAAAAAGTTATGAGATCACTAGTGTGGTCTATTCGATGTCTTGGAGGTTGAATTTATTGGGAATTTGTGTTGCAGGGGTCCTGATGAATATGAGATGCCAGCTGTTCTTTATAAATCTGAGAGAAGATTGAAGATTGAGAAAAACGGGTTTAGGATCCGAGGGAACTCAGGTGATCAGTGGAGTGATTTGTCTGGATATTCTTTTGGAGACAGGACCTTCAAGCTGCCCAACCCCATGTATTTCATTGCCTGATCTTAATGATTTCATTCGGTTATGTAAAAGGTTACACCTACTCTGTAAATTTACAGTTGACAATTTAAAGGCTATCATCATATTTTGGTCTTGAAGATCTCAATGTTGTGAAACTTACTATTGTCCCTTGCTTTGCAGTTGACAAATAAATAATGTAATCTATCTTATCTGCTATGTTCAGAGAGCCCTGTTCTTTATGTCTGATCGATGTCATTCCTGTTGCTTAGTGGTGGCACTTTGAAACACAGCACAGAGTCTGTGTGTGACCTATGTACACTATACATCCCAAGCTCCAACATGACAAACTGTTGCCTTTACCACCTAGCTATTGTCTGGAAACAATTATTTAATTTTAATTCTTAATTTGCAACATTGTTCTTTTAATAGAGTCTGCTCTTTATAATTTTTTTTTTTTAAAGGAAGTAGATGCATTGACATTTCAGTGACTGCCATTATTTTCAAGTAGATTTGAAATTCCACCTCTTGTATACATTACTTCTGATCTATGTTTCTGTTTGGCATAAAGTAAATGATGTAACCTTGCTTTTAAGGTCGGGAAAACAATTTTTCTAAACTGTATGAATTTCACATTAACCAACTGATTTTTGTAGGTTTAATTAACTTACAACTAGAAGTAGAAATTCCTGATCCTATGAACTTCACATTGACCGATTTTTGCATGTTGTATGAATCTACAACTGGAAATAGAAGACGAGAGGGTTTTCTGGTAGTGATTCTGATTCATCACCCATACTTGCTTGTCACGGTTTCCTTTCACACTGAAACACCCATACTTGCTTATCACAGTTTCCTTTCACACTTCCAAATGTTGTAGTCACTTTTCAGCATGTTCTAATAAAAATCTTTTGTAGTAGTGATTTTGATTCATTTCCCATACTTTCTTGTCACAGTTTCATTCATCTCCCATACTTTCTTGTGACAGTTTCCTTTCACACTCTTCCAAATGTTGTATTCTCTTTTCAGCATGTTCTATTAAAAAAAATTCTCTCCTTCATTTGCCATGAAATCTTCCTATTAAAGAATGTAATTTTTTCACTTCATCTACTCTGACTTTATGTTCAGTTTGCACAAGGGTTGCCTGGTACTTAGGTAAGGTCTTACTCGTAGGGAATTCGTAAACTTACTTCTAATTAAGTCATATAGATCGATGTCATTCCTGTTGCTTGGTGGTGGCACTTTGAAACACAGTGCAGAGTCTATGTGTGACCTATGTACACTATACATCCCAAGCTCCAACATGACAAACTGTTGCCTTTACCACCTGGCTATTGTCTGGAAACAATTATTTAATTCTTAATTTCCAACATTGTTCTTTTAATAGAGTCTGCTCTTTATAATTTTTTTTTAAGGAAGTAGATGCATTGACATTTCAGTGATTGCCATTATTCTTAATTTCCAACATTGTTCTTTTAATAGAGTCTGCTCTTTATAAAAAAAATTTAAGGAAGTAGATGCATTGACATTTCAGTGATTGCCATTATTCTTAATTTCGAACATTGTTCTTTTTAATAGAGTCTGCTCTTTATAATTTTTTTTAGGGAAGTAGATGCATTGACATTTCAGTGACTGCCATTATTTTCAAGTAGATTTGAAATTCCACCTCTTGTATTCATTACTTCTAACCTATGTTTCCGTTTGGCATAAAGTAAATGATGTAACCTTGCTTTTAAGGTCGGGAAAACAATTTTCCTAAACTGTACGAATTTCACATTAACCAACTAATTTTTGTAGGTTTAATTAACTTACAACTAGAAGTATAAATTCCTGATCCTATGAACTTCACATTGACCCACTGAGTTTTGCATGTTGTATAAACCTACAACTGGAAATAGAAGACGAGAGTGTTTTCTGGTAGTGATTCTGATTCATCACCCATACTTGCTTGTCACGGTTTCCTTTCACACTGAAACACCCATACTTGCTTATCACAGTTTCCTTTCACACTTCCAAATGTTGTAGTCACTTTTCAGCATGTTCTAATGAAAATCTTTTGTAGTAGTGATTTTGATTCATTTCCCATACTTTCTTGTCACAGTTTCATTCATCTCCCATACTTTCTTGTGAAAGTTTCCTTTCACACTCTTCCAAATGTTGTATTCTCTTTTCAGCATGTTCGATTAAAAAAAATTCTCTCCTTCATTTGCCATGAAATCTTCCTATTAAAGAATGTAATTTTTTCACTTCAGCTGCTGTGACTTTATGTTCAGTTTGCACAAGGTTTGCTTGGTACTTAGGTAAGGTCTTACTCATAGGGAATTCGTAAACTTACTTCTAATTAAGTCATATAGATGATCTCACTATCTATTTAAGTAAATTAAAACATTTGATATAAATATTTTTTATTATAAATTTAAAAGATAAAATGTATTTTTTATTATAATTAAAAAAATTATGAGAATTGTCATCTTTATGGTATATTTAGTAATGAAATTAGTTTTTTTTATAAATTATATTATTAATTTGCAATTGATTTTAAATCAAATTTCTACTTAATTTTATAAATAAAAATTGTGATTGAATAATTAACTTGTGACTTTATTGGGGTAATATTTTCAAAAAATTGTTGTCATCTCTAAATAGCCACTCCATAATGATATTTTAACTCTTACAATCAATAAAGTGATATAAAACTTAAATTTCAATATGCTTTTAAAAAAATTAAAAAGGTAAGGATATTTATCTAATATTTTATATAGTAAATATATAAATATTAATTATTAATTATGTGATATAATGTAATATTCGATGGTCATGAGATATTTTTTAAAATTATTTTATTTTATCTTGTTTTATTGTTGTTAATTGATATAAAATTTGATTTGATTTAATAATGTATTGCTGATATGAAATTAAAAATATAAAGTTTTGTGAAGAAAAGTCAGCCACAAGTCCCGGGGATAAAATGAAGAGAAAGTATTTCATACCAGGAGACAATTACGAATAAAGAAACAATTGGACTGCCAACTGCCCTCTCATGAAGGAAAGACTGGGAAAATGGGAGGGTGGCGATAGGGTAAGGGTACTCACAGCAAGAGAAAGAAAATGGAAGACCAAGGAAAAAGAAAAAGTTTTGGAATTGTTGGTTCATTCTAGAATTCAGAAAATCCTTGAGCTGGTGAGCAAGTGGGATTCAACAAAAGCAAAATAAGTGAGGCAAGAGAAAGAAAATGGAAGACCAAGGAAAAAGAAAAAGCTTTGGAATGGTTGGTTCGTGCCAGAATTTAGAGGATCATTGAGCTGGCGAGCAAGTGGGATTCGGCAAAATCAAAAGAGCCTAGGCTGAAGCTGGTTGGGCTAATTTTCTATATTTTTTCGAAAAAAAATATTCACCAATTTCCATTTTTTCTAAAAATAATTCATTCAAATTTTATAGTATGAAATTATTTTACCTTAAAAATCGCCAAAAACTTATATAGACTAATATAATATAATCTGAATTTTAGATATTTTTACAAAAATATCATCAAAAATTTTACAATTTTTCTATTATAAATTACTGAGATTCGCCAAGGTTTCTAAACTTTCAAATACGTATCCATCCTTAAAATTTTCCTTAACCCAAGAAGCAGATGAAACTACTCCAGTGTATGAAATTAGCTTGAAGGGAGTACCAGGAATGTTGTGGTTCTCGTTGGGAAGATTTTATTCCCTTGTGGACTTGTGGTGGACAATTCAGTCGGGAACAAATAAGTATATATTGTGAATTGTTTCCTATTAAGTAAAAAGGTCTGGATCTTTTCATTAAAATTCAAAACTACATTCCAATAGATACTGGGTTCCTTGTCTATATGTGGAAAGGAAAAAGATTATTATACAGATCTGTCTATGTGAACTTAATATGCGTGCACAAGTAAAAATGAGCTTGTATTTATTTACTATAATTAGGAAAGGGAATGTTATTTACAGTCTATTTATTGTATTCAAGAATTATTGTGCTCATAATGAAATGTAATAAGGATGAATTACATAGGAACAGATCTTGAATATCTTGAGTTAAACAACATTTCAACTCGATTAAAATAATATACAAACTTGGGAAAATTTATATTAATACTTAAAGGGAAAGTCGATTTAGTTCCCTGGGCCAGGTAGCCAGGTAGCACCATTGGAACAGTCTCGAGCTCCTTTGTGAAGATTATAAAAAGAAAGAAGGAAAGACAAGCTATAAAGGACTTACAAATCTATGTGATTAAAGTGCTTCATTAAAAACACGATAGAGAAAACTAGCCAAAACACTGGATACAAAACCAGATACAAAATCTAAAGGAAGTATTTTACATATCTATCAACCAGAATGTCAGCAAATATAAACAGAATGCTTAAACGAAATTATTGAGCGAACGAGTTAAGTGAAACGCATGGGATAACATTCTCATATTACCAAAGAAAAAACCTGTTTAAAATAATTACACTACTATTGACTGGGTCAATACATCTCTTAGCACATTAACAAAAAAAATGAGTGAGGTAAAAAGGAAAACACTCTTGGCTTTAAATTAACAAGACACAATATTGAAAGGTAACAAGCCTCAAGCCATAAGTTCCATGAAATGCTCACCATAGAAAGACGAGCAATACTTTGGTTACATATGTATAAAACATCCAGGAATATTGACAAGAAGAAAACCCTTAACTCTTTAGTAAATGCGAGGAAGAAACTCTTCATACTTTCTTGGGAATAATAGCAACATAACCCACACCTGTACACTAGAACGAACACTGCAGACGAGGGCGCAAGGGAACATCTCTTGCGAAGAGTCGAGTAGGTGGGATTCGCTGCATATGAGTGTAAATAAATACTCAGAATGATCGAACTTCTACTCTCTAATCAATCTTGATTTATAGAAAATATTAGTGTTAGCTCTATTAGTATTCAGAATATGAGCAATCTCGATTCGTATCTTTACTCCCTATTCGTATATACCCACTCCTAGGTCTTCTACTACAGCTACTGGTAATCCCTTAGATGCTACCTCTCCCTTTGTTATGAGTGCTTACTTCTACAGGAGGTACTCGTGCTCATGTTGCTTAGTAAACTGGATATGGCTAAAGCCTATGACAGGCTGGAATGGCCTTTTTTATTAAAGGTGCTTCGAAAGATCGTCTTCCCGCTTTTATGGAAATACTTTTGTACAGTAAAGGTTGCCTTTCCGTAATCACCACAGTAAAGCTTTCTTTCACAAAGTCCCTGTACTGGCTCATCAGTAAGCCTTAGTTACTTTGCAATGAGCAGAGTTGGGAAAATGTCTTCCTTTGGTTAATCATACCTGGTCGTCCCAATCTTGAATACTAGATAGATGGTCAACCCGTATGCTTTGGGATTACTACAGGTCTATGTATTTCCATATGACTCTTAATTATATAACCGGTACCATTCCACCGGAAAAGATCGAAATCGATTCTTAATCTCTAGAGATAAAAAAAAAGTGATAGAGAAGAGGACCTGAGTTGCCTTATTTTCTTATCGAATGAAGGCTTTAAAGCTGTTACGAGCTCTTCCTTGTAATCCCATCCCTCCCTATTATGAAGAGTTATCCCAAAGCTGTGATGAAACTAACTCTCTCTCCAATGCTTTAAACAAGGGATAAGTACCTCTGTGTGATCCATATCGAGGAAGAAATGGAGAAAAGTCACCTTCTCGAGACTTAGGTATTGCAAGGCCTTAGAAGCAAGCAAAGGAGGGTACTTTAGATTCCTGAGTACTCATACTCTTTTTTCTCTTTTTTTTTATCCATGTGTACTGACACTACTCGCCTCTGGGATGTGGATGAGTATCTTATATTTAGAAGTGACACGTTTGTTGTATAACATTTTTTAGTGTGTATATATACATATATATATAAATAAGATGTGATGTTATGTTTGGTATATGTAAATTGAGAGTGATGCCTTCGATGAGGGGATTCGAGCTATCTCGATGCAGAAAGGACATCACATAAAGTGGTAACAAACTCCAAATGGCAACCAACACTATGCCAATTATGTGAGAACGAAGCAAGAAGGCATGTAAGCCACTCCGTGAAATGATGTTTGAGAGATGGGTGTGAAACCCCAGAAGCTCAAGGAGTGGCCCTGAACAGAGATTCACTCCCTAGCACGACCCTGCATGAATACATTTGAAGTCAGCATAGACAACAAAGAATGTAAAAGCAAGATACAGGAAAAAAAACAAAAACAAAACAAATCAAATAAAAAAACCAAACAAAAAAACAATGATTGGGTACTAAGAATGAGGGTAATACCCAATGGTGTTGGAGAAACGTTGTAAAACAAGGTATGGTTCTTCATGCTGCAGGCACTAAGACGAATCAATGGTGACCATTACTCCCTTCTCAAGCATAGAAGACCTGAAATTCATCGAAGTTTCAGAGCGGGCTACAACAGTGGGCGAAATGATAGAATGAGGGTTTGGGCCACTCTAGCACCAAGGACGGTTACCCTTAACTAAATCACAAGCATCCTTAGCCATCGATGAAGGGTGGGACCATTCCTATCATTGAATGAACTAGAATCCAAAGATCACTAGATGTCGTCCATTTACCTGTGATCTGATGGATGAAGGCAAGCCAGATGGCCAATGCATAAAACATTCTGGATTGTTTGACAAACCTGGGTTACAGAAACCCGTGGGTAGGTCGGGTAAAGCATATCCTTTAGGTAACTTAGCTGCTAACAATGGAGCTACGACAATGAATGTGGAATAAATATTAAATGCAACTTTGATAAAGGGCCTGTATGGTTAACACCCAAACCATATAATACATTAATCGCACATGGGGATTCGAAGTAATCCAAAAATCATATGATTATATATATATGTTGAATATATGTTCATGTTACTATCATTAGAGGAAATTTCAGCCTAAAAGTGGTCTCCTAAGGAAAAATAATAAAATAATAAAATAAGAGTTATGAATTTTGGAGGGAAAAGAAGAAAACTACATTTTTAATTGTATTTTTGGCTTATTCCCTTATAGGTTTACTCAAATTTCAATTGTAGATATTCGTTGGATGCAGAATTTGATTCCGCATCCAATGAGTACCTATTACGCATACTTTTGAGAAGACCCATATTGATAAAAAAAAATGAAGATACATTAAAAAATGTGTTGGACACGTGTTTTTAATGTATCTGCAATTTTTTTATCAATATAGATCTTCCCAAAACTAGGCATAATGGGTACTCATTGGATGCGGAATTTAATTCTACATCCAATGAATGTCTACACTTGAAATTTGAGTAAACCTATAAGAAGATAAGCCAAAAATACAATTAAAAAAATTAGTTTTTCTTCTTTTCCCTCCAAAATATTTACATGTACCTATTTTTAAATTTAAAGGACTTTGATTGATTTACATATTATGACACAGAAATTACGTGAAAATTTCATGGGCCTTTTAGGCTAAAATTTCCTCTAATGTGAAATTTGTCATCGTAGTAAAAATTTAGCTTATGGATTAATGGGGTATGGTGTGTGTGTGTGTGTATATATATATATATATATATATATATGGGTATGTTACAGGTGGTATCAGAGCTTAAGGTTCTACATTGAGGACCTGATTGTATGCAAATCAAATTGTGTTGTGTATGTATAGAGAGAGAATGATCATTATGAGGAGAAGAGGTGGAACCGCTTCCATGCCACCAGCAAGACCCAACACTAAGCTTGAGTCAATACTGGTAGCAAGAACTAAATCTTGAGCTATGATTCAATTGGATAATGAATCTCATAACAAGACTACTGCAATGATGGAAACCATTCAACAACTCCAATCGGGAATGGTAGCCCTTTGGACTGAAAATGAACGTTTGGTACATGAGAAAGAACACATTATGAAGAGCTTAACATCTAGGAAGAACCATCGGAATTTGAAACCGAGTTTTGATAATAGTAATCAAGTAGAATATCACCGAAGGAAAGAGGACTCTACCCTAGAAGAAATCCAAACACAAGAGTCAAAAGGTAATCAGAAAATGGAAGGAAAAGATTCTGGAGACACATCAGACAGTGATGGGCACAATAAAGCAAAGAAACAAAAAGTTGTATTGCAAGTTGAATTTAAGAAGATTCAACCTCCAAGCTATGATGGTGAAACTGAGGAAGCAACGGAGTCTTAGTTAATAAATATAGCCAAATATTTTGAAATCTATGATTATGATGAAAACTGAAAAGCCCGATTAGTTATTTACCAGTTATGAGGAAAGGCTACCTTGTGGTGGGAGGAAGTAAAATCAGTATATGTCATTGATGAGTAGTTAATCACTTGGGAAGCATTCCAAAAATATTTCAGGAACAAATATTTGACAGAACAATTTTACAACAATAAAGCTAAAGAGTTTAATGAATTAAGATTGAGACAACTGGCTATGGATTAATATGTGGCCAAATTTACCTCTTTATTATGATATGTACCATATTTATGAGAGGAGAAAGCTAAGGTGAAAACATTTTTTAGTAGCTTACCAATGCATATGAAAGAACGGCTTGAGTTCGACTATCCTAAAACTATGGATGATGCTGTCAGGAAGGCACAAATATGTTATCAACAAATGCAGAAAAAGGATAACGGTAAAGGTTGGACCAGTAAGAAGGGACAAAGGACTGCACGGAGTAGTAGAAACAATAGAATGGGTAACCCTAGAAATACTTTTAAGGGACAACAAGGAAAAAATATGGAGAAAAGTCAATGGAAGTTTCGATCTCCAAATGAGACTAAACTAGTGGAATCATTTATTAAATCTGAAGGTAATCAAGGAAAGAAGCCCCTGTTACAATGTTGGGGCTGTGGGGGACCACATTATGTTAAAAATTATCCTTACCATGGGAAAATTGAACCAGTTAATTGTATACAAGAAGCTTCTATAGTGGGAGAGGTGGGCAAGGCCATACCAAAAATAAATGCAGCACTAGAAGAGCGTCAAATGGAATACCAACCCAACATGATTGAGGTTGAAGGTAAGTTGTTCAATCATATTGTTTATATTTTAGTAGATCTTGGTGCTAGTTTAAGTTATGTGAGCCCTAAGATAGTAGAGTTATGTCAGTTACAAACTTGGAAATTTAAAAGTCCATGGCTAGAATAGCTAACCACAGGGGAAAAAAGGCACGTGACGGCTAAAGTAGAGAACTGTTTAGTTGAGTTAGCAGACCAACCCATAAGAAAAAATTTAAATGTTTTACCCCTAGGGTTCTATGATGTTTGAATTGGAATGGACTGGTTAGAAGCCCATTGGTCTTTGGTTGATTGCAAGGAAAAGACTATTAGTTACCTTAACGAAGCAGGTGTCCAATGTAAGATTCAGGGGGTGAAACAACCCGTACAGTTAAGACCAATCACTGCCTCCCATCTAGGAAAATGTTTACGAAAGGGTTGTTAGATAAATGTAGTCTAAGTAAATTATGGTACATCTAAAGAGAAGATGCTTGATTTAGGGGATCTACCTGTAATTCAAGAATTTGTAGATGTGTTTCCTGAGGAAATACCATGGTTGCCAACCAAAAGAGATATAGATTTCACTATTGAATTAATTACGGGGGCTACCCCGATATCAAAAACCCCTACCAGATGAGTGTACCAAAGCTCACTGAATTGAAAATTCAATTACAAGAATTGTTGGATACAAATTATATTCATCCCAGTGTATCACCCTAGGGAGCCTCAGTGTTGTTCGTTAAAAAGAAGGATGGCACCTTGAGATTGAGCATCGATTATCGACAACTAAACAAAATAATGGTAAAAAACAAGTATCTGCTGCCTAGAATTGATGATTTGTTCGATCAAGTCAAGGGTGCAAAGCTATTCTCGAAAATTGATTTACAATCAGGATACCACCATATTAGAATAAAAAAAGACGATATATGTAAGATTGCATTCAACACTCGTTATGGACATTACGAGTTTGTAGTCCTACCCTTTGGATTAACGAATGCCATGGCCACATTCATGAGCCTTATGAACAGGGTCTTTCACCCATACCTTGATAAATTTGTATTAATCTTTAGCAATGACATTTTGATTTATTTTAAAAGCCTCGAGGAGCATCATAAGCATTTACAAATTGTGTTGCAAACCTTAAGGGAACACCAACTATATGCAAAATACAGCAAGTTTGAATTCTAAAATGAACAAATCTAGTATCTTGGGCATATTATAACACAGGAAGGTGTAGTAGTAGCTCCATAGAAAATAAAATCAATCATGGAGTGGTTTGTCCTTAAGAATGTGACCAGCATTCATTTTTGTTTGTGTTTGGCGGATACTATCGTCGCTTTATTGAGGGATTTTCTAAAGTTGCTCATTGCTTGAATTCCTTGCATAAAAAGGGGAAGGAATTCAAGTGGACTATAGAGTGTCATCAAAGTTTTGATCAATTGAAACATTTGTTGACTACTACACTCGTTGTAAGGGTAGTAGACCCGAATAAAGAATTTATGGTTTGTACGGATGCGTGCCAAACGAGAATTGGGGGCGTATTAATGCAGGAAGGTCGAGTGGTGGTGTATGAATCGCGGAAGCTAAAGTAGCATGAAAAATGTTATTTAGCATATGACTTAGAGCTCACAACAATAATTCATGCTTTAAAGATTTGGAGGCATTATCTTTTAGGGAAGAAATTTGTCCTCATGATAGATCACAATAGCCTAACTAATTTCTTCCATCAACCAAGTTTGAATGCTCGACATGCAAGACGGACTGTGTTTTTAAATGAATTTAACTTTGACATCAAGCATCTGAAGGGAAAGGAAAATATGGTGGCTGATGCTTTAAGTCGAAGATTGAATTATATTTATGAAATTTTTGTTAGTAAAATAAATTTTGATTTTACAAATCAAATTAAAGATGTATCTCTAAAAGATCCTGAATATCATTTCCTATGGCAGCAGGCGGAAAACGAAGACATCTCTGAAAGAAATTTGGGATATGATGTTGAAAATAAAGGTATGTTGAGGTCTATAAATCACATTTATGTACCCAACCAGCAAGTTGTTAGAATATTTATTCTAGATGAATACCACCGAAATCCATATACTGCACACCCAGGATATCAAAAATTAATTACAACATTAAGAAAAGATTATTTTTGGCTTGGCATGAAGGTGGAGACCGCCTAATATTTGGCTCAGTGTTTGGATTGTCAACAGGTGAAGGTCGAACATCAGCACCCTGTCGGCCTACTTCACCCTCTGCCCATTCCTGAATGGAAGTGGGAGATTATCACCTTAGATTTTATCACTGGGCTTCTAAGGTAAAAAAGGCAGAATGATTCTATAATGGTGGTAGTAGATAAACTGAGTAAAGTTTCTCATTTTATACCTATCTAGTCTACCTATAAGGCTATATAAATTGTTGATATCTTTATGAAAGAAATTTTTAGATTGCACGGGATACCCAAAATGGTAATCTCAGACAGAGATGTCAAATTTACTTCCACTTTCCGGAAGACCTTATTTACTGGTCTTGGCACTCAAATACAATTCAACACGCCCTATCATCCACGAATGGATGGGTAGACAGTGTGAGTGAATTAAGTATTGGAGGATATGCTTAGAATGTATGTAATGTAACAACCCACGAGGTGGGAAGAATACTTATACCTGGTGGAATTTGCATATAACAACAGTTATCATGCATCGTTAAAAATGAGCCCATTCGAGGTATTATATGGAAGGAGATGCAGAATACCAGGAAATTGGAATAGCCCAGAGGATAAATTAATCTTAGGACCTGAGATGCTCAAAGAAATGGAATCTATGGTAAAAGGGGTTTGACACAACCTAAAGGCAGCTCATGATTCACAAAACGTTTATGCTGATCAGCAAAGAACTTACTGAGAATATCAAATTGGAGAACATGTGTATGTGAAGATTAAACCCAAGAAAAGTAATCTAAGGTGGAGTGGATGCTCCAAAGTAGCCCCTCGATTTTGTGGCTCATTCTAAATCATTGGCATAATTGGCCCAGTGGCCGACGAGTTAGCTCTACCTAGTAACACCCGTGTGCAAAATGTGTTTCATGTCTCTTTTTTAAAGAAATATATACATGACCCTAAAAACATCATTCATTGGAAGGATGTTCAGGTAGTGAGATAGATCCTTCTTTAAAAAAAATTATTATGTTTCAAGCATATTGCTGAGGAATGACCATAATAATGTTTAATGGTAGGATGAACTGGATAGGGAATTCTAAGTCGAGACCATGTGTATTCTCGATCGGAGAGAAGCAACATTGTGGAAACGAGTTATCCCCCAGGTTAAAGTGCAATGGAAGCACTTTGTTCCAGAAGAGGCTACTTGGGAGGATGAACAATTCATGCAAGAAGCATACCCGAGCATGTTCCAGAGGCAAGAAAACACCAGGGACGATGTTTCTCTTGAGAGGGGAGGATGTAACACCCCGTTGGTCATGAGATACTTTTTAAAATTACTTTATTTTACCATATACAGTTAACTAATATAAAGACTTGATTTAATTTAATAATGTATTGCTGATATGAAATTAAAAATATGAAGTTTTGTGAAGAAAAGTCAGCCACAAGTCACAGGGATAAAATGAAGAGAAAATATTTCATACCTAGAGACAATTAGGAATAAAGAAACAGTTGGACTGACAATTACCTGCCCAACTGCCCTCCCAAGAATGAAATACTCTAGGGAAAAAGGGAGGGGGTCGATAGGGTAAGGGTACCTGAGGCAAGGGAAAGAAAACAGAAGACCAAGGAAAAAGAAAAAGTTTGGGAATTGTTGGTTGGTGTCAGAATTCCAAAAATCCTTGAGCTAGTGAGCCAGTGGGATTCAACAAAAGCAAAAGAGCCTAGATTGAAGTTGGTTGGGACCAAGTAGTATAAGGAACCAAAGAAGCATACAAAACTGCTCCAGTGTATGAAATCGGCTTGGGGGGAGTACCAGGAATGTTCTGGTTCTCGTAGGCTAGGAAGATTTGATTCCCCTATGGACTTGTGGTGGAAAATTCATTCGGGAACAAATACGTATATACCATGAATTGTTTCATGTTAAGTAGGAAGGTCAGGTTATTTTCATTAAAATTCAAAATTGCATTCCAATAGATACTGGGTTCCTTGTCTATATGTGGAAAGGAAAAAGGTTATTATATAGATTTGTCTCTGTGAACTTAATATGAATATACAAGTAAAAATGATCTTGTATAATTATAGGAAATATCATTTGCAATTTATTTACTATAATTAGGAAAGGGAATTTTATTTACAATATATTTATTTTATTCAAGAAATTACTATGTTCATAATGACGCGTAATAAGGATGAATTACATAAGAACAGATCTTGCAATGATCCAGGTGGATATTGGTGGTCACCCGCCAAGTCCACTTGGATCCCCACCAATGTTTCTTTCAACTTTTCAGTTTCCTTAATTGTAGCACAATTTACTATTTTTAGCAGTTTTTTGGGTCTTGAACTTCCAAAGCTGTTTTGAGGCCCTAAATGACGTTTTTTGGGAAAACTGGGAGCAACATGGGCCCATGGTCCTATTTTTTTCTTCCCAAAGTTGTAGTTCTCGGATAGATATTTCTAACGAGATATTGTGCACGTGAAACGAAGATCGTATGCCAAAATTATGACCCCGGGAAGTTGATGTACCAATTTACTCAAACATGACCCATAGTTTGGCGTTTCATCTTCTAGGGATAGGTTTTTGGATGTTTAGGGTTTTCCATTGTTTCTCAACAATAAATAGGCCTTCGAGCCTCATTGTAACACTGTTCAGAGGCGTGTAACCGCCACATCTCTTCTCAGAGATAAGCCACCATCACCCTAATTAGTTTATTTTCCATTTTTGTTTGTAAGCATATTTTAGTATTTTACAGTAATGAAATGAAGTATTATTTATGTTGCATCTCTATATGTATGGTTATATTTGTAATTTGTTGCATTCCTGTTTAAATTTGGATTATGAAAATATCTTCCCTGTAGAATGAGTTAAACAACATTTCAATTCAATTAAAATAACACACAGACTTGGGAAATTTTATATTAATACTTAAAGGGAAAATCGAGTTAATTCGCTGGGCTAGCTAGCCAAGTAGCACCCTCGGTACAGTCTCGAGCTCCTTTGTGAAACTTATAAAGAGAAAGAAGGAAAGACAAGCTATAAAGGACTCGTAAATCTCTCTGATTAAAGTGTTGCATTAAAAACATGATAGAGAAAACTAGCTGAAACACTCAATACAAAACCACATACAAAATCTAAAGGAGAAATTTTACATAGCTATCAATTTGAATGTGAGAAAATATAAACATAATTCTTAAATGAAATTATTGAGCAAGTGAGTTAAGTGAAATGCATGGGATAACATTCTCATATTACTGAAGGAAAAAATGTTTATACATCTCTTAGCACATTAACAACAAAAAAAAAATGAGCGAGGTAAAAAGGAAAACCCTCTCGACTTTAAATTAACAAGACACAATATTGAAAGGTAACAAGCCTCAAGCCATAAGTTCCATGAAACCCTTGCCATAGCAAGACAGGCAATACTTTGGTTACAAATGTATAAAACTCCCAGGAATATTGATTAGAAGAAAACCCTTAACTCTCATTACATGCTAGGAAGAAACTCTTCATACTTTCCTGGAATAATGGCAACATAACCCACACTTGTACATCGGAACGGATACCGCAAACGGGGCCACAAGGGAACAACTCTTGCAAAGAGTCGAGTAGGCAGGATTCCCTGCAGCCGAGTGTAAGTAAATACTCAGAATCGCATAAAGTGGTAACAAACTCCAAATGACAACCAACGCTATGCCGATCGCCTGAGAATGAAGCAAGAAGGCACTTGAGCCACTATGTGAAACGGTGTTCGAGAGATGGGTGTGAAACCATAGAAGCCCGATGAGTGGCCCTGAACAAAGCTTCGCTCCCTGATGCGACCTTGCATGCATACATTCGAAGTCAGCATAAACAACAAAGAATGTAAAAACAGGTTTCAGGAAGCGGGAAGAAAAAACAATGACCGAGTACTGAAAATGAGGGTAATACCTAGCGACGTTGGAGAAATGTTGTAAAACGAGGCATGGGTCTTCATGCTGCAAGCACTGAGACGATTCAATGGCGAACATTACCCCCTTCTCAAGAACAAAATACCTGAAATTCGTCGGAGTTGTAGAGCGGGCTACAATAGTCGGCGGAATGACAGAATGAGGGTTTGAGCTGCTCTAGCGCCAAGGGTTGTTACCCTCAACTAAATCACAACCATCCGCAGCTGTCGATGAAGGGCAAAACCATCCTTGCAATAAAATGAACGAGAATCTCGAGATCACCTGATGTCGTCCAAATAAAGACAAGCGAGATGGCCAATGCAAAACATTCTAAATTGTTCGACAAACCTAGATTACATCAACCTGTGAGTAAATTAGGTAAAGCATATCCTTTAGTTAACTTAACCGCTAACAATGGAGCTACGACGATAAACCTGGAATAAATATTAAAATGCAACTTTGATAAATGGCATGTATGATTAACACCCAAACCATATAATACATTTATCGCACACGGGGATTCGAGGTAATCCAAAAACCATATGATTATATATATATATATGTCCATGTTGCTATTGAAATTTGTCAGCGTAGTACAAATTTAGCTGATTAATGGGATATCGTAAATAGAAATTTTTTTATGTGGGTATGTTACATATAATATTTATGTTTTTCTCATTAATCATGCGATTTTCTTTCCTTTTAACTTTTTTGTTTTATTTCTAGTTTTCATTTTATTTCCAACTTGTTCACCATTCCATTTTTGGTAGACAAAGTATATATTACTATAGAAAGTATAAGTTATCATTTTAAATATTTTTTTTCTTAAAATTTGTTAAATTATAAAAAATTTAAAATTATACAACAAAGTTATAATAATTTTATAGAAAATAATATATAATATTTAAAGAAAATATAAATAATCATTTTTAACATAAAATGATGTTTATAGTGTGGGTTAAATGTTTTAAAATAATACATATATTTTAAATATTATTATAAAAAAGTTATAAATGTTATTATATTTTTTAAGAAAAATTAATATTTTGGTAAATTTATATATATTTTTAAATAGTAACCTCAAAAGTTTTTATTAAAAATATCGTTTTTTAAAATTTAATTTAATTTAATTTTTAATTTTAAAAATAAAAATAAATAAAAATTATATTAAAAAATTATTTATTTTTGTTAGTGAATAAATAAATTAATATAATTATATATCTATATATATATATATATATATATATATCATATAAAATAATGATAAAAAAAACGATCAATAATTTTTTTAATGTTATAAATAGAATAAAATAATAATATTATAAATAAAATAGTAAAATATTAAAAAAAAATCAAATTTCTAAGGACATTTTGAAGTTCTCACATTCATTGTATCTTAAGAATTAGGACAAAATCTGAAAATCATTATATCCTAAGAATTAGGACAAAATCTGAAAATCAATAGTAAAAGATGACAATGATTCACTTTAGGATGTTTTTAAAATTATAGATGAAAAAAATAATCTTTTCACATAGAATTCAGCAAATCTCAAATTTGAGAGAATCAATTTGGAATTACTTTTATGAAGAAATTAGCAAAGCAAAATTGTAATTAGAGTTAGCATATAATTGTAAAACTAATTATGTCTTCTTAAACAAAGGACATTTAATCCTCTTAAAGTTTAATGGGGCAAGTAAGTTTCCTACGATAACAAGAAACATTTGAGAATATTGGACTTTGAATTAGCACATTCACATGAGCAAGGTATTGGAACTTGAATGAGTGCAAACATGTAGGGAAAAATAATATAAAATAAAACCCAATAAAATCTAGGTATTAAATTTCTATGGATTATTTTCTCCCCACTCCATTTTTCTTAAATCAAATTTGAGAAATAATTCTTGCCCCCCAGTATATTTATGTTTTGAGTTATTTCATTAAAATTAAAATTTTTAAAATGACTTACATAATTAAAAAATGAGTTGTTAAGTTCACCTAAGCAAGACCTAAATCATAAGGCTCATTGGACCTCACATCCCTTTTAAAATATTATTAATTTTAGGCATGATGATTTGTATTTAAGGTTCCAAATCATGGGATCTACGAAAAGAAACTTTCCCTTTTCCCCTTCATTTTAAGAGGGCTAAATACCATTATAGAAGTCTCAAGTATTGTAGTGTTTCTTAACCCTTAAAAATTAAAACACAACATGTATATAGAGAATATAATTGTAGATTATTTAGAAAGAAGAGATAACAAGATATAAGTTGCATAAGTATCCTTGTATGTTGATGATGTAAAGAAGAATCCAATATTCACTTTCCCCTTAAGGGTGGGTGGCCTTTCATTAACCACAACTCCAAATACATAGCACAAAACAAACATTCCATAGTCTTCTATCTCCTCAAATAGATTTTACATGGAAAAAACTCTAACTACTTGTGGTCACTTCACTAATGGGTACCGACTGCTTGGTAAGCCTTATAAAGTGGACCATTTATAATGAGTAACTATCTAATGCTATCCAATGGGCCTTATTCAAAGAGGGTGGTTTCATGCAACAATTAACTAACTCCTATGTAACCTAAAATAGAGAGGATAAGCTACCAATTTAACATGCCTTTTCCCTTTAAAAACATCATTGTCCTCATAGCTAAAGATTAGGAAACTGCTACAAGATCATCGTTGGTTCCCATGTGTCATCTTTAGGTGGCATGTCTTTGCATCGGATCAATACTTCATTGATCAATTGCTAACACAACTGATGCTCTTGGGTATTTAATATTATTGTTGGCTATATCCAAATGGAGTTTTTCTTCATTAAATTCTAGCAAGGTGGTATGCACCTTGCACTTCAATCCCATGACCATTTTCAAGAAGGAGACATAGAATATTAAATGTACATTGAAGTGTATTGGAAGAGCTATTTTGTAGGCCACTTGTCCAAGCACTTGATGATCTCATAAAATCCATACAACTTGCATGCTAGTTTCTAAGGTGGTTTTCTTTGAGCGGTGCTTGCTTATAGGGTAGAAGTTGAAGAAACCCTTGATCCTCTATTATAAAAAATCATTATGAGTGACGTTATTCCCTTGGTTACTTCATTTTGTTTTGAGCCAAAACCATATTGTTCTTTAGTGTGTAGGATATGGTTGATTTAGTTTGGAGTTTGTGATTCATTTCACAAACCTAGGAAGTGTTTGGAAAACATGAAGTGATTGAAAACAATTTTTGGCCATAAACCACTTCATATCAACTCATTTTGGTTGCTCCATCATAAGAGGTATATTACCATACTTCTATAAGGGGGAGCCATTGTTCCCATTGGAGTGGTTTTCTAGACACAAAGCATATCGAAAAGGTTTCTAGGCATTGTTTTACCACTTTAATTAGACTATTTGTTTGGGGTGATATGCAGTGCTCATTTTTAGCTAGGTACATGTCAAACCCTAGAGTTTGGCATTCCTTTAACCAAGGTGTGTGACATGGGAAATATCCCCATTACAAAAATTGTGATGAAGATATCGCAAGAAATGACACAAAAGAGGATATTGGGTAAGAGCCCACAAATATGAGGTGTCGAAAAACCAACACTTGGGGATTCCATTAGGTGTTCAGGGGCAGCTTGGTGGCATGATGGATGTGGGTGACTAAGAATTTGAGTTCGCCTAAGGATGGGTGAGGAGGCCTAAGATGACACTATGAGGAGCAACATGGATTCCCCAGGACATGGACCCAAATGTCCTTAGATGAGATACCAAGTGAACGAGCATCAAAGAAGTGGATGAGGTCATCCTGAGATGAATTAGACTCAAGTAGGGGTGCCCTAATGGAACTGTAGTGAGTCAACTCCCCAAGATGAGTGAGTCTAAATTTCGTATCACCTAGATAGGTGATCCAAAATTCAGTGTCACCAACACGAGTGAGTTGATATTTGGCATCAACTGAGATGAGGTGGGCGAGTTGAGGGGGTAGAATGAAGTTTGGCACCTCATGGAATGAAATTTGGTGCCTGACAAAATGAAATTTAAGGTCACTTGTAGAACGGGCATTGGCCCCACTGAGTCAACTTACATGATGGGAAGAGATGAACAACACACAGTAGACCTTATTCCATATAAGTATTTTCACGATGAAACAAAGGAAGAGATGACAAAATGGGGATAAAGACCAACCGAAAATGGAATTGAAATGGTCAAGGGATGATCATATGGAAAGAGGACAACTCACATACAATGTTTGAAGGAGGACATGTTACAAGATGAGAAGGTAACCAAGAGTAAGGGCTTGGGATTATGATAGGGTAGGGCTAAAGGATAATGATGAGCTAACTGAGCCAACCGACTAGAGAGTTGAAATGATCCAAAAAGATAGAATGGGGCGACCTACGGTAGGGTGGTAATGTGGCCTGATGGGGTCATCAAGATTTTATGGTTGGATTTCCTTATACACTCTGTAATTTTGGCTTCAATTTTTGGTTGAATCAAGCCATTATCTCAGGTAGTTGACGTACATATACTTTTTATTAAAAGGAGAAGTCAGGAGGGTTGTTTCCATTTAAATTATGCATGGTTATGATGGTGATGTTACCTTGCATATGATGTTCATAATTTATGCTGATAGAAGATGATGTGACAATGTTATTACTACTCTATATTTGATGAATTCTACACATTAATATAAATATAGAGAGAAACATAGGTAATTACATCGTGAGGTATAGTTTGGGTGAAATAACACAATGCCACACACACAAGGGATTGTGGTGCATCGAAAAGGTGTCATGTGACCGTAGGAAGCCTTGGGGTTGTCATAGTTGGTGTCAGAGCATTGATACTCATGAAGAGCAAGAGTAGTGTAGCTCTTCACCAACCCAAAGTTGGTACCAGAGCTTATACCCCACTTTATACCAAAAGAGCTGGCAATATTTTTCTTCTACTACTTGGAGTTGGTATTAAAATAGGTGGTACAAGAACAAACAAGAGTAGAAGGAAGATTGCAATGAAAATTTCCTTTCTATTTATATTTGTGGAAGGGGTTTTATAGTCAAATTCTAGGTGGGAAAGGGGGTTTTGGATTTTGGTTCTTAGCACAAGTATAATTGAAGAAGCTTGAAGTAAGCATGACAAGACCACATCTGGAAATAAGTAGGTCACGATGGTGAACACTAGGTCTAACCCAGTGGACCAAGATGAGGTGGCTTTGTTTGAGAAGGTCAAATATCTTGAGATGACTTTGGCATGGATGGTTGAAGGAATGGAAGGCCATGGGAAAGAGTTTGAAGAGAGTCAAGTAAACATTTAGGAGATCATTGTGTTAGGGTCCTACTCCATTGAATTCATAGTGAGTAAAGCCATAGAACAAGAGATTCAAATAAAGGACTTGGAGGATCAGGTGAAGTCACTTGTGGCACTCACAAGAGTCCGAGATGATACCATTGTAGTATTGAAACAAGTTGTAGGGAAGATTTTAGGTAGTTCATCCATGAAGCTGAAGTTGAAAGAACTAGAAATGTATAAAGGGAAAAAAGTGTTAAGGTGTTGGGAAACTTCCATTTGGACATGGAATAGATGCTGGAGCAAAGAGTTGCTTTGAAGAGATGAAATTCACATCAACAACCATGTACCTCACAAGAACAACGAAACTTTGGTGGAGGACTAGATTTGAGGGCTTAGTAGCAGGGCACATCATTGATAGGATTGAGATATGGACATATTTGAAAGAGGATTATGTGCAGTGTGGACCAAGAAATCAAGAATGGCTGGAAAGGGATCGCCCAAATGAGCTAAGTTATACTGGTAAGATCCAAACTTATACTAAAGAATTCTCATTTCTTATGTTGGAACTTAGAGATATGCATGATAAGGGCAGAGTGTTTGCCTTTATCAGAAATATCCAAGCATGGGAAAAGAAGGAAGTTATGAAGCAAGGATTCTAATATCTTGTAGAAACCATCACTATATTAGAGAAACTCCTTGACTACCAGAAACATGTTAAGGATAATGATTTGAAATTGAAAAATGTATTACAGACTATGTGTGAAGTTGCCTATGTTACTTAAAGCAATGGATCGATAATATTGCAAATAACACAAACACGTAAACAATTATAAAACGCAATCAAACACATCAACACAACTAAAATTGATAAAGGAGTTCACCAGACTTCCTGGCTACGTCTCTTAGTCATTTAGATTCTGGTGCTGACCTCTTTATTATGTCCTCAAATAATTATTACAGGCGTGAGCTCAAAAAAAAGTCTCAAACATGAAAATCGATCTCACTGCTATGTTCAGCTCAAATCTTCGAGTTGAAATGAGTATACACTTGACTGTACTTGGTCACTTTGACCTCCAGACCCCCTGGAATGGTTCAAAACACACTCTCCTTTAACTTTTCTATGTTATGACCTGTTTATATAACACGTACTGTTACAAATTTCAATAAAACTGGAATAATACGTTTATAATAGAAACAGACTATAAACGAAAGGACCGGTAGGTGCGGGGTGGACCTTGAATGTCCGACCTTTTCCCGGCATTGATCTCGAGAACAAAATAATCTAACAGATGTCACGTCGCACTCATCAACTACTCCAGACAATCTTCACCGTCAATCTGTCCTGAGGGATTTGATGGCTGTCGCACGCTCTCGCGCCCTAACTAGCACATCTACTAATTCCCCAAAGGCATGTGAGAAAGCGGTTTTGGGCTACTACGTGTCGACCGTTGAGTGGAATCGTGCAAATTTTTTGAAAACCATTTCCAGTCTTGAAGGCATGCGATAAACCACTTACCGCTTCTCTGTCGTAACTCAAAGGAGTTTAACTTCTTTTGCATAATCCTATTGCGTCCATTTTCTAGGATAACCCGCTTGCATGTTTCAACGTGATATGTGTCGATCTCCTTTGATCGAATGATCTCCGCCCTTGTTCATTGATCCCATCACCTATGGTAGGAACCAATCACAAACTGCCACATCATCTTCTGCTTTGATATCATCAAGAACCTGTGACTCTTTCCCAGGTTGCTGCATGTCCTGCTGACATAGGCATTAAATTTTCACCTGAATCTTTAATTGGCTCTAATTTCCTTATCCGAACTCAGATTTACACACTGTTTACACTGTTGGCTTCGTATTAATGAGCACTTCAACATTATTACAATTTCACCTATATTTGAAGACTTTTGATCTAGAGGCTATGCTGAATCCATTTTGGATCACTCCTCCCCACTGGAAGCTTTTGGTCCACAAAAAGTTGGTTTTAGCTATCGAGTAAGTGAGGATAAAGTTCCTTCACTTTTCCAATCTCTATCCATCATGCTTTACTTGGATTTGTACCTTTGAGTCCAACTTGAAGATACTCAACGTTCCCCCGTCGCGAAGTTCTTATCCTCCTGTCAAGAACTATGTCCTCTTGTAACTCATTGAGATACTCGGGAAACAGATCCTCAATGGAAGGTAGTTGACCTTGCTCTTCGGGATATTCAATCAATGAAGGTTCATACAACCTCAAGTTTTCAACATTAACGACTGAATAGATTTGCATATAAGCTGGTAGATCAAGGTGGAAAGAATTTTCACCAATTTTATCAAGTATTTTGAAAGGACCATATCTAATTGGTTTCAACTTTTTACCTTCCCCTTGTAGTCTTTCTTTGCTGATGTACAACCAGACTTGATCACCAAATTGAAAACTATGCTCAACTCGATGCTTGTCATGTGGCGCCTTATACTTTGCTTGGCTTCTTTCCAGTTGTTCCTGTACTTCCTGGTGAATTTCCTAGATTTGTCCATCAACTGCTATGTCTTTAACAAAGACAAAATCCAATGGATACTTTGGTATAAAACCAAAATAAGTCTCAAAAGGAGATCTCTGAGTAGAAGAATGTTTTGCATGGTTGTAAGCATGCTGAACATAACACAAATGGTCATCCCAAAGTTTGGGATGCTTGCTGCAGTATCCTCGAAGCAACTGTATCATTGTCCTATTGACCACTTCTATCTGACCATCTGTTTACGGATGAAATGTCGTGCTCTTCTTTAACCTTGTGTCCATTAACTCCCATAGACTTGACCAAAATTTCCCAACAAATCGATAATCTCGATCAGATACAATAGAAGTGGATAACCCAAAATGTACCCATAGATTTTGAAAGAAAAACTTTGTAGTTTTTTCAGCTGTGACCTGTTTATTACATGGTATCAAAATACACATCTTAATGAACCTATCCACAACTACATACAAATAATCATGACCTTTTCTAGACTTTGGCAATCCCCCAACAAAATCCATGGAAACACTTTCCCAAGGATGAGAAGGAATTGGAAGTGGAGTATACAAGCCTAATTTTCTATTACTTGGCTTTCTTGTAGCACACATAGTACATCCTTTGATATATCTAGAAACTGTCTCATTCATTTGTGGCCAATAATAGAACCTTTGTAATTGTGCAATTGTTGTACTTACACAAAAATGACCTGATATGAGAGAAGTATGTGCTTCTCGAATTATGTTAACTCTTTCAGTTTGTGGAATGAATAACTTTCCCAAATGATATAAGAGTTTTTCCTTTATATAATAATCCAATTCTTCTACCTGCTTGCCATGACTTAAAGTTGCATATACATCCTTAAAATCTGTGTCTTGAGCATATTGTTCAATGTAACTTTCATGAATTACTGAATTATGCTTAAGTATAGTGGATGCATTTATAATTGGTCTTGATAACATGTCTACAACCTTATTATGTATGCCTTTCTTATATTTGATAACAAGATGAAATTGCTGTAAAAAACCCATCCACCTGTAATGTCTTGATTGTTGCAATTTAGTTTGTGAGTGTAAATATTGAAGTGGTTGATGATTTGTGTATATGATTATTTCTTTACCCATTATGTAATGTTTCCACTTTTTAACACTCTGAACTAATGCATACAATTCTTTATCATATGTAGGATAGTTAACTACTGCTGATGTAAATGTCTCAGAATGAAAGCATATAGGCTTCCTGTGCTGCATCAACACTGCCCCCATGGCATATTCACTTGCATCTGTCTTGATCTCAAATGGATGTTGAAGATCTGGCAATGCTAGTACCGGCGGTGTATTGATCCTTTCTTTCAATGTGTCGAAGGCTTTTTGTTGCTTACCTCCCCACTGAAACACCTGTTTCACACTTGTCAAAGCATGTAAAGGAGTTGCAATCAACGAAAAGTTAGCAATAAACTTTCTCCAATATTGTGTTGCCCCTAAGAAACTTCTAACTTCTGTAGTAGTATTGGGTTTAGGCCAGTTTACAATGACTTTGACCTTAGAGGGATCTATCTTCAATTCAACACCCCCTACAATATAACCCAAATAATTCAAAGATGTTCTGCAACATTCACATTTTGATAGTTTCACATAGAGATTTTTTTTTTTTAAACATCTAAAATCTGCTTTACATGCTTTACATGTTCATCCCATGTCCTACTAAAAACAAGAATATCATCTAAATAGACTATTACAAAATCATCAATAAATGGTCTAAATACATCATTCATGACTCGCATAAATGTAGCAGGAGCATTAGTTAAGCCAAAAGGCATAACCAACCATTCATAAAGTCCTTGCTTCATCTTGAAAGCATTTTTCCATACATCCTATTCTACAACTCTGATTTGATGGTAGCCGCTTCACAAGTCTAATTTAGAGAAGTAAACTGCATCTTTTAATTGATCTAATAAATCATCAATACAAGGAAGAGGATAATGATTCTTTATTGTGATTTTATTTAGTGCTCTAAAATCAATGCACATTCTCCACGAACCGTCTTTCTTTCACACCAACACAATAGGTGATCTGCACGGTGATGTGCTTGGTCTAATAAACCCTTTATCGAGCAACTCTTGTACCTGCTTCTTTATCTCTACATTCTCTAGAGCTGATAATCTGTACATTCCAATGTTAGGTAGTGGAGCATCTTGCTGCAAATAAATTTCATGTGCTATCTCTCGCTTGGGTGGAAGCTCTTTAGGCTCTTGAAACATAATATCATAATCAAAAACAACTTTAACTAGATCTGCTTTCTGTTTAGGATTACAGCCTTGGAATGCATTGGATTTATCAAGATCCTTTGCTTTTACAATCATTAGTAAAAATTGCTTACTTGAATTTACAATTCTTTTCATCTGTCCTGAATTTATGAGAGTGAAGTTATCTTTGAGTTTATGAGCCCTTACAATATATTCAATTCCATCCTTAGTGAGTTGATACTTATTTTCAGCTCGATAGAAGATAGCTTTTCTATCGTACAAGTATGGACTTCCTAATACAATTCCACATATGTCCAATGGAACTATGTCTAACTCAACCTCATCTACAAATGTTGACCCAATAGAAAAACGAAGTTTACGTTGTTTCATAACTTGTAGCTTTGTTTTATCACACACCCAATGTAGTGGATATGGTTTTTTATGAGGTTTTATTTCTAGACTCAAATTCTTTACAATTGATTCAGAAATTAAATTAACTTGTGACCCACTATCAAATAAAGTATCAATTTTAGTTTGCTTGGAAATGACTCTAATATGAAATAGTTCATTTATTTTCCTCTCATAACTTTCATTATCAACAGAATGCGAAGAATTACTTGTATATGCTTCAGAATCTTTACCTTTTATACCTGTAGCTGTAATCGTTCCTTTGTCACCTGAGTCTGATCCCAAGTACTTTTGAATAGTAGCAACATTCTTTCACTCTTTACTCCCGAACTTCTTAGGCTTCAATTCTGGATGCAAAGACTAGAAATGTGCCTCATCATGTCCTTCCTTCTTACAATGAGTATATGAAGGTTTATCCTTCTTCACAGTGTTTGTTTTTCTCTCCTTCCATTTCAGTTTCTTCTTTCCTTTATTCATGCTTTGAATAGATTTGGATGATTTCCCAACATCTGGGGTTACATTTTTACCTCTAGCCTCTAGATGAGTTGCTTGAACTGATACATCATCTAAGCTAGTGGGATTAAACATAAGTATAGTATGCTTCAAATAACTATGAAGACCACCTATATATTTTAACAATGTCTCTGGTGAGTCCAATGATATGCCTAATGTTAAAGCTCTCTTACGAAATTCCTGAGTATAACTCTAAACACTTTGACCCTTCAATTGACGTAGTGTTTTCCAACTCATCATTGCTTGCTGCATATAAGCCAAAGGATAAAATTGCTTTTTAATGGCAGAAACAAATTCATTCCAAGTTGAAATGATTTTACCATGCTTTTGGAGATCTGCTTGTGTCTTGCCTTCCCACCACACAAGTGCAGTTCCTCCAAGTCGAAGGCTAGCCAGCTGGATCTTCTTCCTTTCTGAATCAACTTTCTGCACCCTGCAATATACATCAATTTTCCTTATCCAATTATCAAGCTTTTCAGCATTAAGTTCTCCATCATAAATTGGCAAATCAAATTTTACATCTAATTTGATCAAAGAGGCTTTCTTTTTCTTCTTCTTAGAAGAACTAGTTTTATGAGAAGAAGACGATGATGATGACGATGATGGTGATGATGGAGGAGATGGAGGAGGCTTTTCTCCTTTTCCTTTATCTTCTTTTTCTAGAGGGCCAAAAAGAAAAGGTTCCTCTGCTCCTTTGTCTAGTCTAGGTGATGAAGTGCCTTCACCTTTTCCCTTTTTAAACTCATTATACATTTCTTCCACCATGGCACGTATCATCATGAAACTATCCAAGAACTAGGATTTTGACCCAAGTGGAGTTTCATCTACCATCCTTCTTCGTGAAAAGACCCTTCCAATCTCTGGATTCACCTCAACAAGTTCACCTTCACCTCGTCTGAGCCTCAACCTAGTAAGCATTCAAATCTCCACACAAACTTGTCAAACCTTAAAAACCTTAAGCTTTGATACCACTTGATTCGAAATTGAAAAAGGTATTACAAACTATGTGTGAAGTTGCCTATGTTACTTAGTGCAATGGATCGATAATATTGCAAATAACACAAACACTTAAACAATTATAAAACACAATCAAACACATCAACACAACCAAAATTGATAAAGGAGTTCACCAGACTTCCTAGCTACGTCTCTTGGTCCTTTAGCTTCCATTGCTGACCTCTTTATTGTGTCCTCAAATAATTATTATAGGTGTGAGCTAAAAAACAGAGTCTCAAACATGAAAATGGATCTCACCGTTGTGTTCATCTCGAATCTTCAAGTCGAAACAAGTATACACTCGACCATACTTGGTCACTCTGACCTCCAGACCCCCTGGAATGGGTCACAACACACACTACTTTTATAATAGAAATAGACTATAAATGAAAGGACCAGCGGGCGCAGGGTGGACCCCGACTGTCTGGCCTTTTCCCGGCACTGATCTTGAGAAAAAATAGTCTGACGGCTATCGCGTCCCGCTCATCAACTACTCCAGAAAATTTGCACCGTCGATATGTCCTGAGGGCTCTGACGGTTGTCACGTGCTCTCACGTCCTAACTAGCACATCTGCTAATTCCCCGAAGGCATGCAAGAAAGTGGTTTCGGGCTACTACGTGTCGACCGCTGAGTGGAATCACGTAGATTTTTGGAAAACTATTTCCCGTCTTGAAGGCATGCGATAAACCACTTACCACTTCTCTGCCGGAACTCAAAGGAGTTTAAATTCTTTTGCATAATCATATCGCGTCTGTTTTCCAGGATAACCTGCTTGCATTTCTTGATGCAATATCCATCGATCTCCTTTGATCAAACGATTACCGCAATTGTTCGCTGATCCCATCGCCTATGGTAGGAACTAATCACAGACTGCCACATTATCTTCTTTGCTGACATCATCAAGAACATGTGACTCTTTCTCGGGTTGCCACGTGTCTTGCTGACATAGGCATTGACTTTTGACCTGAATCTTTAATTGGCTCTAATTTCCTTATCTGAACTCATATTTACACATTGTTTGCATCGTTGGCTTCATATTAACGAGCACTTCAACATTATTCCAATTTCACCTGTATTTGAAGACTTTTGATCTGGAGGCTATGCTGAATCCATTTTGGATTAGATAAGGAGGATATGTGGAATGATAAGAGCAAGAAGAAGAACAAGGACTAGGATAAAGGGAAGACTTCCAAGGACGAAAAGCAAAAAATTATATCCAAAGAGAAGAAGCTTGTGCCTTGCTGGATCTATGGAGAGGTTCACTTGGCAAGGAATTTCCCAATCAAGTAGAGAGTGTCTACTTTGGAGTAGCAAGTTACAACTAATTTTGGGATGTTGTAGGTAGTAGGTTCCTTAGAATAACAAAGATGGAAGCTAAATACAATAGTGAGAATGGCCACTATCTTCGAGAGTGAACAATAATATTGTGGTGCTACATGCAGAGAATTGAGTAGCAGTGATGTGCAGGCCCTTCTCTCATGACATGTGGACATCATGTCTGCTTTGAAAAACTAAGTAGAGAAGTTGGAGAAGAGGACAAGTAAATTGGAATAGGTAGAGGAGACTAGGATGGCAGCAGTGGTTCAAGGATGTGACCAAGGAGAGGTGCCTTAGTATGTTGAGGCCAAGGAAGAAGCTGGTACATCAACATTGAGCCCAAGAGGTTGGCCACAGGATCTAGATCTTGAGATACTTGTTGAGGAGGCAAAGGGTAAGATAGAATCATATCCTCCTTTCCTAACTTACATGATGAGGAAGATGGGGGATGTGAGTGAAGGTCACCTTGACTAATGCTCCTGTTCATCTCATTAAGTTGTGAGGAGATGGATTGTTATTGTAGTTATATGGAGAGTGGATATTATAAGGGTACCTAGGGTGGTGCATCTACAACAACATATTGGTGGAGTCATGATGGTATAAGACCGAGGATATTTCACTATAAGACATGAGTCCTTATGTATATTTAGCTACATGACTAGTTGAAACTCATAAAGGGATCCCACACATGCTGATATGTAGGAGTGATTTCTAGAGACGTGAATAGAGATATCATCCAATGAGACTTCATCATGATAATGATATCCAGTGGGAGATGATTAGAGTTTTTTAATTGGATTATTGTCAAGAATGAAATAACTTTGAGTGGGGAAGGTTTCAGGCCCTAAAGTGGTCCACGCCTTTAACTCAGTGTGACATATGTAACATCGCCATCACATGATATGTAATGAATATATTGTAAGAAATGTGATGAAAGAGGATGTTCGGAGAGATTGCACCAACACAAGGTATCGATAAACAAATATTTGGAGTTTCCATTAGGCCCATGTGGGAAACTTGGTGGCATGATGGATGTGGATGACCAAGCACTTGATTTTTCCTAATGATTTGTGAGGAGGCCTAAGAAAATACCTTGAGGAGTAGCATGGATTCCCTAGGACATGGATCGAAATGACCCTAGATGAGTGAACAAGAAGTGGACAAGGTCATCCTAGTATGAGTTGGACCAAAGTAGGGTCTCCCTAGTGAATGATAGTGGGATGAGTCCCCAAGAGGTGTGAGGTGAAATTTGGAGTCACCAAGATGGGAAGAAAATTTTTGGCATCATGTGCATGAGTGAGACAAAATTTGGTATCGATAGAAATGAGGTAGGTGAGCTGAGGGGGAAGAATGAAATTTGTCACCCACTAGAATGAAATTTGGTATTCAATGGAATGAAATTTGGCACCCAATGGAATGAAATTTTAAGTCACTTGTGGAAAGAGCATCAACTCGACCAAGTTGACCTGCACAATGGGTAGAGATGAACCACATGAAGAGGACCTCATTCCATATAAGTGTTGGGTAATTTAATTGACCTTAAATTACTTCATTAATTGTCAGCGAAGGTTCATGTACTTATGAGGTGTATGTGCACCATATATGCTAGGAATTCTATCGTTGGATGAAATTAATCTAAGTATGGATAAATGTTAAATGAGATTAAAGAGTTGTCACGCATATGATCTTTCCATTAAAGGTATATCAAAACCAAATTCCAAACTAAATTGAAAAGTAACCTAAAATTTGAAATTCCAATTTATTCTAATTGCAAAAATTAAAAGTCTTATCTCTAATTGTGAAAATGAAATATTAATGCTAAGTTGCAGAAAATAAATCTTAAGGATAATTTAATAATTGAAAGTTTAACACTACTTTTCAAAAGGAAATATTAACACTATTTTGACACAGGAGATCAATTGAACAACAACTGAACATCAATTGAGAACCAACTGAACAACAATTGAACAGCAACTGAACAACAACTAAACAGCAATTGAACAACAACTAGTCCCACGTTGACTTTCCCTTTAGAAGATAGGTGCTTCACTCTGTGTCGTTGATCTCCTCTCTCCAGATCTAACGGTCGGCAGTGACATCGCAAATCACAATTTCTCCTGGCCAAGGTTCATTCACTCATGAATGATGCGATGCGATATAATCCAACGGTTGACAGCGATATCACACAGGGAACTTGCGCAACACTTACCCACCTCACGGAGCCGATATGGTTTATAAACCTTGATCTATAAAAATTCAGGTCTGGGTTTAGACTTAAACTCCGATCACTTTAAACCCCGATATCCATTGGATAACAGAGGCCATCAAATCCTACGGCTTGCGGGTCTACAACCAACACACAGGTTAAAAACATGCCTAACCCTACCGTTGACTATGACGTAAGTAGTTGAAACTTAGATCAATGGTTAGGATGGAGTACGGGCTTGTTAGGTCTGCTACAGTTTGTAGCATTTGATGGGAAAAAAGTAGGTTTGGCAGTGCTGGTTGTGCTTTCAAGAGGTTCGCAGCAGTGGATTTCTTCTTCCCCTTCATTCTCCTTATTCTCCCTCGTAACCCCTTAATCTCTGTTTTCTTCCTAAGCTCGGTGTAAACCCATATTTACTTAAACCCCTGCTTACACTCTTAAACTCCCCATTCCTCTGTTTTCCACTTAAATTTCTCCATAACCCCGCCTAAACCTTTTTCCCAGCTCCCGGGCTTTTTTATTTAAAACCTTTAAAAAACACGATAACCTGTTAAAGTCCCCGTATTAACCTATTTTTGTTTTAACCCACCGCGGCTTTACCTGTCACATCAACCTCTAAACGTGTATATTAAATCTGGGCCGTCCGATTATCCCGCGGAGATCTAACGGTTATCGCAGCCCCCGCTCCCGTAAACCGCTCGACTGTTAGCCCGCGGGGAAGCGGTTTCCCGCTGGCCACGTGGCACAATTTAACACGATCGCACCCGCCCTGTACGTAAACCACCGCAGCCCAAAGGCGGTGCGGGGAAACCGCCCGCCCGCTATACCGCCGTTCTCCCGCACGTTAACTACCCCGCATCTTCCGCCCCCGATCACCGTTGGATATGATCGACAGTGATCCAACGACCCTCGTTAGCCCCGATCATCCATCTCCCGATAGACTCCATAAATTAATCCAGGCCGTCCGTTTATGTGATCTGACAGTTTATAATTGCTCCGCCCGCCCGCGATTTCTCCCGATGGCCTCCATAGTCTGATCTCCGCCGTTGATTTGTATGATCCGACGGTTGAGATTCATTCCTCTGATTCAAGTCTGCTTCCACCATTCTGTTCTCACCCATAACTTGTTTTGTGCTCCCGAAGGATGAAGGCGATGATCTACCTGCTCTCTGCACAGTTAAGGCTTCAACAACTGCAATTAAAGACAGGATGGCCGAAGGACAAAAAGGACTACCTCGAGCAGTTAAAACATTTATCAGTTATGGGATTCTTTCGGTCAGCATTCCATCTGAGCAGAGAAGGACAACAGAATATCCAGAAGGGTCGATTTTGTTCATTAAAGCTCTCAGACTGCAGCAGAGGCCCATTTCAGATTGTAAATGTGGTTGGTGGTCATTTATTGACTCCTCCACGCATAGTTTAGCAGAGCAATTTTGTAACCAACCTCTATATATATTCAAAAGACAAAATGTAATAGGTTAATGAGTGTTATTTTGCTGTAAGGTTCAACATCTGGAGATTGTAATTGTTGTGATACCTGCAGCGTCTGGTCTTCATTTTCAGCTAATGCAAGCTTCTTTTGTTGTTAATTGCTCATTTTCCACTTCTTCTTCTTTGTTCCAGGCTGTGTCTGTTATGAATTTATTCATGTGTTGTAGATGTTTAGCATTGGAGGGGCTGTCATCCCACCTCTGTTAGAATTTAGCATGTATCATTGAATTTGTATGCAAGTTTTTGTTGTTTTAATTCCAAAGAGCTATCATCCTGTCTGTGCATTAGAGAATAGATTTACAGACCTTTTAACTGGTTGCAGCTGGCCATCACAGGGTCCTGTGCATCTGCTGGTGTGATCAGTATTCTCCATCATCACATTTTCCTTAAACTGTGAGTAATTGGTGGTCTAAAGCCTTGTTGTCTGGGGGTGTTCACCCATGTCTGGGGTTAAGCATAGTAGGAGTGGTTATCTGGCTTGAATATGCAGCGTTTCTTTCATTCATCCACCATTTTTCCAACAGTTTTGTTGAGTTTGTAATGTTCCCAAGAATCTCCGATATACAACCTAGGAGAGCTTCTTGGGGTGATAACATTAATTGGCGCCGTTGCCGGGGAAAGGAGAATTGAAGCTGAGCTTCCCTGGGAGAATGACACGGCTTCAAGCTTTGATGATAGACAATGTTTGAACACAGTTTTTGGTTGTAATCGTCTATCTGGCGACTCAATTGGAGGAAGACCATCCTTTGGCGACTCCACATTGCAATTCTGGTGCAGTTGGTGAGGCATGTTCGGAGATATCTTTAGAAACCATCATCTAAATCAGTGCCTGATCCTGAGAAGATCGTTCAGCAGAAGAAAATATCGAAGTAAAGAGCACCAAGATCAGGTAAGCTGTAAAGCTTCCATGTATCTATGTTAGTGAATGTCACCTTCAGAGATTCATTTCGTTCCTTAGTCATTCATTTCCCTTTCAGACCTCAGTTGAAAGAAACATTCCTTACTTTCCATCATATTCCTCTGTTTTTGCTATTATTTTCATTGATTCATTCCACTCAGTCCACCAGTATCCCTTTCGTATACCTCAGTCATGGCAGGCCAGCAAGCCCTCACAAAGATAGAAAGAATAGTTGCTACTAGGTATGGACGCTTGGTCTTGCCTGTCCCTTTGAATGCCATGCTTGCAGGAGATTATCAAGAATTTATGCTAAATTTTACTGGTGCAGAAGGAGTAACAGCTGAAGAGCATTTACAGTCCTTTTACAGCTATGTTGATAACATGGATATCAATGAAGAGGATGTCTAGATGAGGGTTTTTGTCCAAAGCCTAGATGGGGATGCTAGAAAATGGTTTAGAGAATTACCCCCTAGGTCTATTGCAGACATTGATGCACTAGATGATGTATTTTTAAAGCACTGGCGAAATAATAAAGATCTGCTATTTTATCATGATGAACTTGAGAACTTGCAGAGAGAAGATGGTGAGTTGTTGTCTGAATTTAACATCAGATTCAATCATATGTACGACAGAATGCAAGTTGAAGTAAAACCCACTCTTGCTTCTGCCATGCTTACTTATGCTAATGCCTTCGATTCTCAGCTCTGCCTGCTATTAAGAGAAAGAAGATGCACTTCTTTGGCTGATATGCAAATTGCAGCCTTTGAAGTAGAGGCAAACATTATTGTTGTAGAAAGACTCGAAGGTGATGATGAAAGGAGAAGGCAGGGAGGTGAATCCTCTTCATCCTATGATACTGAAATAGATGAATTGGCTAGGATGATAGAATTTTTAGCCTCTGAAGTTTCCAAACTAAAGGCTGAGCAACATTTTGAAGAAGCAGGAGCTCATTGTTCCATTTCTTTTTCAACTCCAAATCCACATAGAGGAGCAAATGAACATTTGCAGATTTTGCAAAGAAATAATGTTACAAATGAAGATAAAAGGGTGAAGACCCTTTGTCAAAATATAGTCATGAAAGAAGAGCTGTTTGAAGAGGAGGAGGTCCATGGTTTGGAAGGCACTCCTTTCCTAACCAGAGCTGCCTATGAAGAAGCATTATCAAGAGGCATTGTTTTCCAATTTGTTGTAGCTACAGAACAAAAAGCTGATCAGTAGAATCAAGTAGTAGCAGATCCCTTTGTCCTCCAAGAATCCGAGCTTGAAGCCTGCCCATCTTCCCATGGCTATGTAGATCTGCTAATTTTCCAGCCTGCGTTGGTCCCCAGTCCAGTGATTAAAAAGGGAGAGGAAATCTCTCCATCATCTCTTGTCCCTATGTCTGCTCAAATGAAACTCCCTCAAAGTTTCCCCTCAAACACTGAGGTAGAACAAAATTTAGTGCTCAAGGCTGAGACTGATCACCTCAGTTTTGATTTTCTGAAACCTACTCAGATGGCCTCCACACAGAATGAAAAGGCAGCTTTTCAGATGACAGAGGAAGAGAATGTACAGTTGTGGGACTCCTCCTTGGATGAGGATTGTTCAAAGAAAGATGAAGGAGCAGAAAATGTCTCTGTGTCCCCTGCACAACAATACAATGGTGCATCTTTCATATTAGTTGTGCAGACTACAAAAGACACAGACAAGTACACAACAACAGTGGTTATTCAGCAGGTGTACAAAGGCTCCCATGAAGAACATCCAAGGAGGAGAGCACACAGAAGGGAGATGAAATTTGATCCATATTTACCTATTAAGCTCAAATGTCCTAAAATTTTTGAGGTAAAGGATCAAATAAATCCTGTTTTGCAGCTCTATGATGAAGGGGCCGAGAGAAGGAGAAACAATTTTGATGGCCCATCAGTTGGCCAATTTTTGAATAATTAAGTTGTCTAAGGTCCTTAGGCATTAATGATTGTAAGCAGTTTCTTTTCCAAGTTTTAGTGTAGACTTGGTTTGACTCCATGCCCAATGGATACTAGGCAATAGATTTTAAAGCTGGTTTTACATGGAGGCATTGGTATACAGGTTCTTCAGACCTTGCAGGGAGGATCTCATCCCTAGAAGGAGCCAGTGTTAGCTCTGCTACACTTTGCAGCATTTGATGGGCAAAAAGCAGGTTTGGCAGTGCTGATTGTGCTTTCAAGAGGTTCGCAACAGTGGATTTCTTCTTCCCCTTCATTCTCCTTATTCTCCTTCGTAACCCATTAATCTCTGTTTTCTTCCTAATTCAGTGTAAACCCATATTTACTTAAACCCGTGCTTACACTCTTAAACTCCCCATTCCTCCGTTTTCCACTTAAATTTCTCCAAAACCCCACATAAACCTTTTTCACAGCTCCCGGGCTTTTTTATTTAAAACCTTTAAAAAACCTAATAACCTGTTAAAGTCCCCATATTAACTTATTTTTGTTTTAACCCACCACGGCTCTACCTGCCACATCAGCCTCTAAACGTGTATATTAAATCTGGGCCGTCCAATTATCCCGTGGAGATCTAACAGTTATCGCAGCCCTTGCTCACGTAAACCGCTCGACTGTTAGCCCACAGGGAAGTGGTTTCCCGCCGGCTACGTGGCACATTTTAACACGATCGCACCCGCCCTATACGTAAACCACCGCAGCCCAAAGGCGGTGCGGGGAAACCGCCCGCCCGCTATATCACCGTTCTCCCGTGCGATAACTACCCTACATCTTCTGCCCCCGATCACCGTTGGATCTGCCCGACGGTGATCCAACGACCCTCGTCATCCCCAATCGTCCATCTCCCAATAGACTCCATAAATTAATCCAGGCCGTCCGTTTATGTGATCTGACGGTTTAGAATTGCTCTGCCCACCCGCGATTTCTCCCAATGGCCTCCATAGTTTAATCTCCGCTGTTGATTTGTATGATACGACGGCTGAGATTCATTCCTCCGATTCAAGTCTGCTTCCACCATTCTATTCTCACCCGTAACCTGTTTTGTGCTCCCGAAGGATGAAGGGGATGATCTACCTACTCTCTGCACAGTTAAGGCTTCAACAACTGCAATTAAAGACAGGATGGCCGAAGGACAAAAAGGACTGCCTCGAGCAGTTAAAACATTTATCAGTTATGGGATTCTTTCGGTCAGCATTCCATCTGAGCAGAGAAGGACAGCAAAATATCCAGAAGGGTCGATTTTTTTCATTAAAGCTCTCAGACTGCAACAGAGGCCCATTTCAGATTGTAAATGTGGTTGGTGGTCATTTAGTGACTCCTCCATGAATAGTTCAGCAGAGCAATTTTGTAACCAACCTCTATATATATTCGGAAGACAGAATGTAATAGGTTGATGAGTGTTATTTTGCTGTAAGGTTCAACTTCTGGAGATTGTAACTGTTGTGATACTTGCAACTTCTGATATTCATTTTTAGCTAATGCAAGCTTCTTTTGTTGTTAATTTCTCATTGTCCACTTCTTCTTCTTTGTTCCAGGTTGTGCCTGTTATGCATTTATTCATGTGCTGTAGATGTTTAGCATTGGAGGGGCTGTCATCCCACCTCTGTGTTAGAATTTAGCATGTATCATTGAATTGTATGCAGGTTTTTGTTGTTTTAATGGCAGAGAGCTGTCATCCTATCTATGCATTAGAGAATAGATTTACGGACCTTTTCACTGGTTGCAGCTGGCCATCACAGGGTCCCGTGCATTTGCTGGTGTGATCAGCATTCTCCATCGTCACATTTTCCTTAAACTGTGAGTAATTGGTGGTTTAAAGCCTTGTTGTCTGGGGTGTTCACCCATGTCTGGGGTTAAGCATAGTAGGAGTGGTTATCTGGCTTGAATATGCAGCATTTCTTTCATTCATCCACCATTTTTCCAATAGTTTTTTTGAGTTTGTAATGTTCCCGAGCATCTCCAATATACAACCTAGGAGAGTTTCTTGGGGTGATAACAGGGCCTTCAACCACGATCAAGCCTTTTTGTGCTCTTCTACCCCCGTCCTTAATATTAATGACTATGATTAACACATAAACACTGAGATTACAATTAAAATATGAAAACAAGGAAAATACCTGATTTAGTTTCAGAATGCAAATACACATAGGTAAACGAGAGTTTTCACCAAGATTAACATGTAGATGCACACTAAATCAAATTCCTTCAATATAATAATAGTTATAGATTCTTGGCCCTCTCGCTCAATTACAACAATTTAACAGACCTCTGTCTTAATCTCAAAAACTATCTATCACTCAACTCTCGCCTCTCACTCAAATCTCAATCATCTCAGCTAGTCCCTTTTCATTACAATTTCTTCTTTTTATGAATAAAATCCTATTCTAACTGTACTAATAACTCAATCTCTATCTTAATCATTCTAACAATCAAATCTCTATTTCCAAGCTCCATTACACACCTATGCTAACAACTTATCCCTTAATCTAAAATAAGACAATTTCCTAACCATTACAATAATGAAGTACAGATCATTTTTGAGAGATCCAACCCTCTCGACTAAAACTGAATTTTGACCACTCAGGTCAATGAAATTCAACTCATTTAGCCACAACATGTGAACAAACCATCACATTGTTGGCTAAGTCTAGATGCTCCTGCATCAGACTCCCGGGGAAGAAAATAATCATCCCTCAGACTTTCAGGGTTTACTCCATACTTTTACAACTCTGATGTTTTCAACCAACTAGCATCCTCCACTGGCTATCCTTTCCATTTGACTAGATATTGAAAATAAACATGTCCTCTGGTTCTTTTGGATACTCTTTTCTCCAAAACAGCTTCCACCTCTCTCTTAACTATCTTTGGCATTTGTTCTTCCCAATTCAAAGTTTGAACTTAATCTTCTGTAGTTTTCTCCTGTAGCTCTATTTTTGTCTCTTTGTATGGATACAAATCTGCAACATTGAAGATAGGTGATATTCCAATCCCTTCTGGCAATTCAATTTCATAAGCATTAGTTTAAAACTTTCTTACAATTCTACATGGTCCTATCTTTTTCATTTTTAGTTTATTGTAAGTCTTAGCAGGAAATATTTCTTTTATCAAATATACCATCACTAAATCTCCCACTTGGAATTCCTTCTCTCTTCTTTTCATATCTACTCTCTGCTTTTATTTGCTGCTGATTTCCTGCAATCTGCCTTTGACATCTTCTTGTAGTCTTTGCATCTGCTCTGCAAACTCTTCAGCTTTTGCACTTCATGTCTCCTGTTTACCCAAATTTCTGAGCTCATACACACCTCTTGGATTCATCCCCAAAACAATTTGAAATGGATTCATTCCAGTACTTCGGTTTGGAGTGTCATTATAAGCAAACTCAACTTGAGCTGGTGTTAAATCCCACTACTTAGAATTTTGATACACTAAACTTCTCAATATGTTTCCCAAGCTTTTGTTTATTACTTCGGTCTGTCCATCTATTTGAGGATGGTATGCTGAATTGAAACTGAGGTTAGCTCCTAGTTTCTTCCAAAGAGTTCTCCAGAAATGCCCTACAAACTTTGTATCTCTATCAAACACAATACTTACAGGCAATCCATGTAATCTTACAATTTCTGAGAAAAATAGATTAGCAATATGTGTGCATCACTAGTCTTTTTACATGCAATGAAATGTGCCATATTGGAAAATCTATCTACCACAATGTAAACAGAATCATTCCCCCTTTGAGTTTTAGGTAACCCCCAAAAAAAACCCATGCTAACTGCATCCCATGGTCTGTTTGGTATTGGCAACGGTTGGTACAATATTGTATTATGGCTTCTCCCTTTAGCATGCTGACATATGCCACACTTCTCAACAAATCTCTTAACATCAGTCTACATCTTTGGCCAATAGTAAAAGGTATTTACCTGAGAAAAGTTTTTGTCTTGTCCAAAGTGACCAGATAATCCTCCACTATGTTTCTCCTTTATTATGTTTTCCCTCATAGAACATTTAGGAATGCAAAACTTGTTTCCTTTAAACAATAAACCTCCTTGGATAAGATAATCTAACCACTGACTTCGGTTATGAAATATTGGATTTTGTACTGCTGTGTAAATATCTTTGAAATCTACATCATCTTTATACATTTAAACCAGTTCTTAAAATCCAACAACACCAACTTTTAATTCTTGCACAATGAAATTTATCCTGCTTAAAGCATCAACAACTTTGTTTAACTTACCACTTGTGTGCTTGATCACAAAAGTAAAGCTCTGCAAAAATTCTACCCACTTGGCATGTTTCAGGTTCAATTTTGGTTGGTTGTTTGTGAACTGTAATGCATGATTTTCATAATACAATATAAACTCCTTTGGTAGCAAATAATGTCTCCATTTTTTTAAGGCTTGTACAACAACATAAGATTCTTTATCATAAGAAAAATACTTCTTCTTCGCTTAATTTAATTTCTCACTGAAGTTTGCTATTGGTCTCTGTTCCTAACTCAAAACTGCTCCAATTGCAACTCCACTAACATCAGTTTCAACTTGGAATACTTTTTCAAAATCGGGTAAAGATAAAACTAGTTTCTCTGTGATTTTCCTCTTCAACAACTTAAAATTCTTGTCTGTTGCTTCTATCCACTTGAAGGGCTGATTAGTCTCCTTGAGTGTTTCAAGAATTGGTGCACAAATCTGACTAAAACCTCTGATAAATTTCCTATAAAAACTTGCAAGACCATGAAAACTTCTTACCTCAAACATATTCCTTGGAATAGGCTAGTTCCAAATTGCTTGGACTTTCTCTAGATCCATTTTCAACTCTTCTTTAGAAACTACAAATCCCAAGTAAATTAATTCTTCCTTCATGAAACTACATTTCTTCAGATTGATCAGTAGTTCTTCTTCCTGCAGAGTTCTTAAAACCAATTTAAGATGCTCTATATGTTCTTCTTTACTTCTACTAAAAACTAGAATATCATCAAGATAAACAATAACAAACTTGCCTGCATATTCCTTCAAGACTTCATTCATCAATCTCATGAATCTGCTAGGTGCATTAGTGAGTCCAAAAGGCATCACTAACCACTCATACAACCCACTGTTTATTTTAAATGCAGTCTTCCATTCATCTCCTTCTCTAATTCTTATTTGACGATATCCACTCTTCAGATCTATTTAAGTAAAATACTTTGACCCACTCAAACAATCCATCAAATCATCCATGCGTGGTAAAGGAAATCTATAACTGATAGTGATCTTGTTTATAGTTCTGGAATTTGTACACATACGCCATTCACCTCCTTTCTTTGGACTGAGTACTGTTGGTACAACACATGGACTAAGACTCTCTTGGATTAGTCCCTTATCCATCAGTTCTTGCACTTGTCTTCCAACTTCTGCATTCCGTTGAGGAGTTAATATGTACGCTGATTTGTCTGGCAAACTTGCTCCTGGTATTAGATCAATATGACGACTAATACTCCTGATTGGTGGCAATGCATTTGGTAGCTCATTGTTGTTGGGAAAAGTATCCAATACGGAATGACCCTATCCCACTCTAAGGGTGATAGTACCTCAGCAATAACCGAATGCAAAACTATTCAAGATTACTTCTTTATGAGATGTAAGAGAGGGGAGAAAGAGATCCACTAACCGTTGTCTTCCACTAATGTTTGATCCAATCTTCTCTCCTTGCTGCTTGCTCCCAGCTCCTTGCTCTTTCACTGGCCCAGCTACACAAAGATCCTGCAAAAGCACAAGAAAGGGAAACTACAAGAAGCATACATCCATAATTGATTCAAGGATTAGAATAAATCAAATATACAAGCATCAATACGCCACAAAGACACATGCATATAGAAGAACCTCAAATGCTTTATTAATGGAAGAAGTAAAGTTCTGAGAGTGTTACAACCATAATAGGCCCAATCCAGCAACACCTCCCAGCAGAAAGAAATCTCCTCTTCACCTCCCTCAAAGCAATCACCCAATAGTTCTATACTCAAACCAACAGCACTTCCTTACATTCGCAAGATTCCAGCCTCCATAGACCTCATGAGAGAGCCCTATATATAGGAGATTTGGAGAAAGGATGAGTCAGCTTGAGCTTGGCATGAAGCTGACTAGTGTCCTCTCCCACTTTAGTTATTCTTCAGTTCTTGAGTCCACTTGGAGTTTCTTACTTCCACTTGGAGATCTAGATCCTCTTACTCATCACAAGGCGAATTCCCTGATCCAAGTGTCATTTTGGAAGCTTCCTGGGCATTTGACACCTTGCAGAATGACTGTGCCACTTGGCCAATCTCGCCCAGTGCAGGTAGCCTTCATTAGATTTGACATTCAGCGCAGGTACAGAGTGGAGCAATTGACATTCAACGAAGATGCTCAGTGGAGCAGTTGACATGATCCAGAATTAGCTTGTTTTTGAGTGTTTTCAGGTGGAGAACTGATTTTTAGTGCTGTGGTTTGCTGACCTTGTTCCTCTAGGGATAGGAACAACATGTTTAGGGACTTTGGATCCCTCGGTTTATCGACATTTCATGCTTCATGCTGTAAGGCACAAAAATGTCTATAACAGTTGCCCCCTAAAGTATGAGGTCGTTTATCGGGTGAAATGCTTTATCAGGAGGATCCGAAGTTCATTCAATCGCTGAGAGGTGCCCTGTAATAAAATACAATACAATACATTATTTTTCATTCTGCTTTCATGATCTAGCTAAGGCGGGCATTCCCATGCTCAGCTTTATAAATTCATTTTGGTACATAGAACAGACGATCGTCTGATGGTAGACTGATAATTCTCTGCTGAAATTATCATCCTTTGAGTAGGATGATCATCTGCTGTAATGATGTACATATCAAATGTCTTTATATTTCCTGAATATATATCGCAGCCCGGATGGATGAAACTAGATCCGGGGTCTTCAAACTCGTTCGATCTTCACTCTAAGTACAAGTCGATCCATGTGAGAATTGCGCTGAAGTCGAACATGGAAAGACATCGCTTGATTACCGGTCAATAATGTAAACCGTTAACAAGCGCGAGAGGAATCACCAATAATGACAATGACCCTCAAGGTACTGCAGTACAATTCACGTGGTGTGAATAAAGGACTTGGCGTCGAACACCACGCAAAATCTTCTGGTCGAAGGTCATTGATGTATACCTGTCGCCGGAAGTGAGAAACTTGCCATTGAGGCATGCAAGCTTCAAAGTACTGAGGGGGTTGTTCCTAGATCAACTTCTTGGATAATGAGCTGAAGTCGACAAGAAGCGATCCGTCAAAGGAGGGCCTTGATGAATCCCACATCAGTGACACGGAACGGAGCTAATGATTTTAGTGGAGGTGAAAACAATCTGTGAAATATGATTCAGGGTGGCGATCATGGGTGGATGAAGGATAATGTATGGCAGTGGATGGGACACGGTTGACTCTTTTTGAACAACATCTCTTGAACATATAAGGACACTGATGTGATGGATCGGTAGCATTACCCCAAATGTGGATAGTTTGGCGAGGACCATGGTGATGAGACCGGTGAATGAAGACAACCCAACCCGATGTGATACGGAGGACAAAGTGTCATGTTCAAGAGCGACTTGCTACCATTAAAGCTTTGAGGTTCTCCCAATTTTTCCCCAGTCATTTCTGACCAGTACCTCTTTATTTTTGTCAAGCTTGAGGAGGATAACATATGCTTGTTCTATAACCTGCCCTTCGGGCAAGCCCATCGCTATGTTTTAACGAGCTTAGCGATAGGGAAACTCGTTCTCGTCTAAAGACAAGTTTGTCGCTATTTAATCATTTTAACGAGTCTAACGACAAGGAAAACTCAGTCCTTTTCATTTTTAGAGAGTCTGAAAAGGTACAGAAAGTTAACTCCAAAATTCCTTTTTCGTCATCTAATCCCTTAAGTCCGAAAAAGTATAAAACAATACAGAAGGGATGAGTTTTCGATAACTTTAATGAGCCGAATAAAACAAGCGCTCGACCTTTTTGTGCAATAATCCCTCAGGTCTGTATCGACCTTTAGACTTTCGTCTGGTCTGGATTCAGAGGTTTCATCCTCAAATGACACCTTCACTGAAGATTCATCTTCAAATGACACCCTCACTGAAGAGAATAAGGATGACACCATCCAGATTCTTTTCATCAACACCGACTCTGATGAGCATCAGGGCAATGCGCCCATTCCTTTATCGCAGGAAGGAACATCGTCAAGGTCATATCCGGCCGTGTATTCGGTCCCACCACCAAGCAACCTGGTTGTATCCTTTGATTGGAACCAACTAGGCAGACCCCGGTTACCAGCTAGTATACCATTCAGAATCATAGTCCAAATTTACAGGATGGTAATGGCTGGAACTATCATTGATGAAGGGGCATCTGTGAGTATCCTTTCCTCTATTGCTTGGAAAGCACTGGGTTCCCCAGAGCTTTTGCCTGAGATAAGAAATCTCTCGGGTTTTGATAAAGGAACCAGTCGACCATTAGGGATCCTCCCCAATGTGCCTGTTACATTGAAAGGGAAGACCGTTTAGATGAACATGATGGTTGTTCAAGGACCCTTGGATTATAACCTACTCCTTGGACGAGACTATATATATTGCATGGGAGCTATAGTCTCCTCACTCTTTAGAGTAATGTGTTTTCCACACGAAGGAAGAATGGTCAAGCTCGTAGACCAACTTTCATTTCCGGGATCACGCATCGCAAATAGTCACATACCAACCCTCCATGGTCTATTCACCCAAGAAATGTCTCCACCCCCAGTCCTCCTTCCCGATGAGTGCGAGTGATTCGGAAAGATGGGATTGGAACCCAGGGGGCATGCATCCTGGTCTGCTTCGGGCAGAGGAAACCTTGGGTATAAGGTAGAAATTCCGCGAAGGAATATGACTAGTCCGTACCCCGTCCGTGGAAGGAAGAAGGGTTGTTCTAGAACAGGATTCTTTTGTCAAGGTTACTTGTTTGACAAAGAGTCATTCACCCTTGTCTATTTCGGTAGACATTGCCAAAGAAAGAGATTGATTTGCGGCAGCAAATAGAACCATCTTTGGGTAACCAGAAAGAGGCAAGCCTCACCCTTTAAAACAAATGTTTTATCGGATAAGTAGGGGCAGCCTTGAAATTATACCTTACACCTGGGGGCATGCAACCTTTTGGAGTGCAAGCAAGGGACGACTATTTATTTTTTAAATTTTTAGGTCCTCCCTTTAAACCTGTAGGTCTAACCCTTTAAACTCGTAGGATTAGCCGTTTCCAAACTTGCATAAAGAAAGGATATGAGGAGCACAGCTTCGTGAGATAAAGCTCCGTAAAAAATAGCTATCTCACAGGAGACATTTCTTATCTTATGACTGGTATATCGATCAGTTTTACCGCGGAATTTATGCTCGTTAAAAAATAGAAAAGCGAGATCCGAGCAGTTTTAGCGTCATAGTTCATGCTCATTAAAAAAGAAACATAAGCTTTTGAGCAAGTTTAAGCTCGTTAAAAAATGAACTTCCCGGTAAATAACCGTTAAGAATGTACCCTGATCAATAGTAAAAAGACCTTGGTCGTGTTTTGCTGCAGCCATCACCTCCACCGTTCATTTGGCCGATCGTTTACCTCCATATGATTGTTTACCCATTTTGAGGAACAACTGCGAAGAGTGATTTCACTTAGCCATCCTTGTGACACTGCAGTGATTGGAAAATTCCAACCTGTACCTGGAATCTGCTGCTATCCCTGTTTATCACTCGTTCCTCAAAAGACGAGTCTTCTTTGAGCTCTTTTCATCTGACTCGTAAAATATGAAAAGTTTGCCGAGTTTTGGCCTTCCAGCTCGTTAAATTGACCGGAAGAGCTATCCCTCCTCTAGATTTTAATCTTTTTGGACCTGAGGGATTATTGCACAAAAAGGTCGAGCGCTTGTTTTATTCGGCTCGTTAAAGTTATTGAAAACTCATCCCTTCTGTATTGTTTTATACTTTTTCGGACTTAAGGGATTAGATGACGAAAAAGGAATTTTGGAGTTAACTTTCTGTACCTTTTCAGACTCTCTAAAAATGAAAAGGACCGAGTTTTCCTTGTCGTTAGACTCGTTAAAATGATTAAATAGCGACAAACTTGTCTTTAGACGAGAACGAGTTTCCCTATCGCTAAGCTCGTTAAAACATAGCGATGGGCTTGCCCGAAGGGCAGGTTATAGAACAAGCATATGTTATCCTCCTCAAGCTTGACAAAAATAAAGAGGTACTGGTCAGAAATGACTGGGGAAAAATTGGGAGAACCTCAAAGCTTTAATGGTAGCAAGTCGCTCTTGAACATGACACTTTGTCCTCCGTATCACATCAGGTTGGGTTGTCTTCATTCACCGGTCTCATCACCATGGTCCTCGCCAAACTATCCACATTTGGGGTAATGCTACCGATCCATCACATCAGTGTCCTTATATGTTCAAGAGATGTTGTTCAGAAAGAGTCAACCGTGTCCCATCCACTGCCCTACATTATCCTTCATCCACCCATGATCGCCACCCTGAATCATATTTCACAGATTGTTTTCACCTCCACTAAAATCATTAGCTCCGTTCCGTGTCACTGATGTGGGATTCATCAAGGCCCTCCTTTGACGGATCGCTTCTTGTCGACTTCAGCTCATTATCCAAGAAGTTGATCTAGGAACAACCCCCTCAGTACTTTGAAGCTTGCATGCCTCAATGGCAAGTTTCTCACTTCCGGCGACAGGTATACATCAATGACCTTCGACCAGAAGATTTTGCGTGGTGTTTGACGCCAAGTCCTTTATTCACACCACGTGAATTGTACTGCAGTACCTTGAGGGTCATTGTCATTATTGGTGATTCCTCTCGCGCTTGTTAACGGTTTACATTATTGACCGGTAATCAAGCGATGTCTTTCCATGTTCGACTTCAGCGCAATTCTCACATGGATCGACTTGTACTTAGAGTGAAGATCGAACGAGTTTGAAGACCCCGGATCTAGTTTCATCCATCCGGGCTGCGATATATATTTAGGAAATATAAAGACATTTGATATGTACATCATTACAGCAGATGATCATCCTACTCAAAGGATGATAATTTCAGCAGAGAATTATCAGTCTACCATCAGACGATCGTCTGTTCTATGTACCAAAATGAATTTATAAAGCTGAGCATGGGAATGCCCGCCTCAGCTAGATCATGAAAGCAGAATGAAAAATAATGTATTGTATTGTATTTTATTACAGGGCACCTCTCAGCAATTGAATGAACTTCGGATCCTCCTGATAAAGCATTTCACCCGATAAACGACCTCATACTTTAGGGGGCAACTGTTATAGACATTTTTGTGCCTTACAGCATGAAGCATGAAATGTCAATAATCTGAGGGATCCAAAGTCCCTAAACATGTTGTTCCTACCCCTAGAGGAACAAGGTCAGCAAACCACAGCACTAAAAATCAGTTCTCCACCTCAAAACACTCAAAAACAAGCTAATTCTGGATCATGTCAACTGCTCCACTGAGCATCTGCGCTGAATGTCAACTGCTCCACTCTGTACCTGCACTGAATGTCAAATCTAATGAAGGCTACCTGCACTGGGCGAGATTTGCCAAGTGGCACAGTCATTCTGCAAGGTGTCAAATGCCCAGGAAGCTTCCAAAATGACACTTGGATCAAGGAATTCGCCTTGTGATGAGTAAGAGGATCTAGATCTCCAAGTGGAAGCAAGAAACTCCAAGTGGACTCAAGAACTGAAGAATAACTGAAGTGGGAGAGGACACTAGTCAGCTTCATGCCAACCTCAAGCTGACTCATCCTTTCTCCAAATCTCCTATATATAGAGCTCTCTCATGAGGTCTAGGGAGGCTGGAATCTTGTGAATGTAAGGAAGTGCTGTTGGTTTGAGTATAGAACTATTGGGTGATTGCTTTGAGGGAGGTGAAGAGGAGATTTCTTTCTCCTGGGAGGTGTTGCTGGATTGGGCCTATTATGGTTGTAACACTCTCAGAACTTTACTTCTTCCATTAATAAAGTATTTGAGGTTCTTCTATATGCATGTGTCTTTGTGGCGTATTGATGCTTGTATATTTGATTTATTCTAATCCTTGAATCAATTATGGATGTATGCTTCTTGTAGTTTCCCTTTCTTGTGCTTTTGCAGGATCTTTGTGTAGCTGGGCCAGTGAAAGAGCAAGGAGCTGGGAGCAAGCAGCAAGGAGAGAAGATTGGATCAAACATTAGTGGAAGACAACGGTTAGTGGATCTCTTTCTCCCCTCTCTTACATCTCATAAAGAAGTAATCTTGAATAGCTTTGCATTCGGTTGTTGCTGAGGTACTATCACCCTTAGAGTGGGATAGGGTCATTCCGTATTGGATACTTTTCCCAACAACAAATTGGCGACTCCGCTAAGGGTGATAGTACTTGCTCCCAGCTCCTTGCTCTTTCACTGGCCCAGCTACACAAAGATCCTGCAAAAGCACAAGAAAGGGAAACTACAAGAAGCATACATCCATAATTGATTCAAGGATTAGAATAAATCAAATATACAAGCATCAATACGCCACAAAGACACATGCATATAGAAGAACCTCAAATACTTTATTAATGGAAGAAGTAAAGTTCTGAGAGTGTTACAACCATAATAGGCCCAATCCAGCAACACCTCCCAGCAGAAAGAAATCTCCTCTTCACCTCCCTCAAATCAATCACCCAATAGTTCTATACTCAAACCAACAGCACTTCCTTACATTCACAAGATTCCAGCCCCCTTAGACCTCATGAGAGAGCTCTATATATAGGAGATTTGGAGAAAGGATGAGTCAGCTTGAGCTTGGCATGAAGCTGACTAGTGTCCTCTCCCACTTCAGTTATTCTTCAGTTCTTGAGTCCACTTGGAGTTTCTTGCTTCCACTTGGAGATCTAGATCCTCTTACTCATCACAAGGCGAATTCCTTGATCCAAGTGTCATTTTGGAAGCTTCCTGGGCATTTGACACCTTGCAGAATGACTGTGCCACTTGGCCAATCTCGCCCAGCGCAGGTAGCCTTCATTAGATTTGACATTCAGCGCAGGTACAGAGTGGAGCAGTTGACATTCAGCGTAGATGCTCAGTGGAGCAGTTGACATGATCCAGAATTAGCTTGTTTTTGAGTGTTTTCAGGTGGAGAACTGATTTTTAGTGCTGTGGTTTGCTGACCTTGTTCCTCTAGGGGTAGGAACAACATGTTTAGGGACTTTGGATCCCTCGGTTTATCGACATTTCATGCTTCATGCTGTAAGGCACAAAAATGTCTATAACAGTTGCCCCCTAAAGTATGAGGTCATTTATCGGGTGAAATGCTTTATCAGGAGGATCCGAAGTTCATTCAATCGCTGAGAGGTGCCCTGTAATAAAATACAATACAATACATTATTTTTCATTCTGCTTTCATGATCTAGCTGAGGCGGGCATTCCCATGCTCAGCTTTATAAATTCATTTTGGTACATAGAACAGACGATTGTCTGATGGTAGACTGATAATTCTCTGCTGAAATTATCATCCTTTGAGTAGGATGATCATCTGCTGTAATGATGTACATATCAAATGTCTTTATATTTCCTGAATATATATCGCAGCCTGGATGGATGAAACTAGATCCGGGGTCTTCAAACTCGTTCGATCTTCACTCTAAGTACAAGTCGATCCATGTGAGAATTGCGCTGAAGTCGAACATGGAAAGACATCACTTGATTACCGGTCAATAATGTAAACCGTTAACAAGCGCGAGAGGAATCACCAATAATGACAATGACCCTCAAGGTACTGTAGTACAATTCACGTGGTGTGAATAAAGGACTTGGCGTCAAACACCACGCAAAATCTTCTGGTCGAAGGTCATTGATGTATACCTGTCGCCGGAAGTGAGAAACTTGCCATTGAGGCATGCAAGCTTCAAAGTACTGAGGGGGTTGTTCCTAGATCAACTTCTTGGATAATGAGCTGAAGTCGACAAGAAGCGATCCGTCAAAGGAGGGCCTTGATGAATCCCACATCAGTGACACGGAACGGAGCTAATGATTTTAGTGGAGGTGAAAACAATCTGTGAAATATGATTCAGGGTGGCGATCATGGGTGGATGAAGGATAATGTATGGCAGTGGATGGGACACGGTTGACTCTTTCTGAACAACATCTCTTGAACATATAACGACACTGATGTGATGGATCGGTAGCATTACCCCAAATGTGGATGGTTTGGCGAGGACCATGGTGATGAGACCGGTGAATGAAAACAACCCAACCCGATTTGATACGGAGGACAAAGTGTCATGTTCAAGAGCGACTTGCTACCATTAAAGCTTTGAGGTTCTCCCAATTTTTCCCCAGTCATTTCTGACCAGTACCTCTTTATTTTTGTCAAGCTTGAGGAGGATAACATATGCTTGTTCTATAACCTGCCCTTCGGGCAAGCCCATCGCTATGTTTTAACGAGCTTAGCGATAGGGAAACTCGTTCCCGTCTAAAGACAAGTTTGTCGCTATTTAATCATTTTAACGAGTCTAACGACAAGGAAAACTCAGTCCTTTTCATTTTTAGAGAGTCTAAAAAGGTACAAAAAGTTAACTCCAAAATTCCTTTTTCATCATCTAATCCCTTAAGTCCGAAAAAGTATAAAACAATACATAAGGGATGAGTTTTCGATAACTTTAACGAACCAAATAAAACAAGCGCTCGACCTTTTTGTGCAATAATCTCTCAGGTCCAAAAAGATTAAAATCTAGAGGAGGGATAGCTCTTCCGGTCAATTTAACGAGCTGGAAGGCCAAAACTCGGCAAACTTTTCATATTTTACGAGTCAGATGAAAAGAGCTCAAAGAAGACTCGTCTTTTGAGGAACGAGTGATAAACAGGGATAGCAGCAGATTCCAGGTACAGGTTGGAATTTTCCAATCACGGCAGTGTCACAAGGATGGCTAAGTGAAATCACTCTTCGCAGCTGTTCCTCAAAATGGGTAAACAATCATATGGAGGTAAACGATCAGCCAAATGAACGGTGGAGGTGATGGCTACAGCAAAACACGACCAAGGTCTTTTTACGGTTGATCAGGGTACATTCTTAATGGTTATTTACCGGGAAGTTCATTTTTTAACGAGCTTAAACTTGCTCAAAAGCTTATGTTTATTTTTTAATGAGCATGAACTATGACGCTAAAACTGCTCGGATCTCGCTTTTCTATTTTTTAACGAGCATAAATTCCGCGGTAAAACTGCTCGATTATATGGTCAAATTTTGATTTTTTACCATTACTAGCTTTTCTCTTTTCAAATATAGTACTGCTTTTTCAATTGCTGCAACAAACTTTGTTAGAAATGAATAATATTTGCATGAAAATGAGATTATAACCCTAATATTTCACTTTAAACTGTGTAAAAAGCCATTAAAAGGTGTTTTTACCTCTCATTTACCATTTCATTTGCATTTGGTTTGTTGGAGCTCTGGAGGTGCCTCTTCCCCCTTGATTTTCACCAGCTAATTCCGGGAGATTCTGCGGACTATTTTCGGCGCCGTCTGGACCAGGTAGGAGCTAAACCCTAGCTCTTTCTTTTCATGGTTTCCTTTTCCTGTTTCATGCCTGTTTTCCAGTATTTCTGAGCCCCTGGGGTTTTGCCAGGGCGCCCTAGGATCAGCGCAGGTTCCCCTTTCGAAACCTGCGCTGAAGGTCAAGCTGTCTTAAGGCAGCCTGACCCTCAGCGCAAGTGGGAGACTCTCTGCCTGCGCTGGGCTCAAAAACTGAGTTTTTAAGGTCATTTTTTGATGATTTTTTTCGCCAGCTTTTCATCAAAATCAGGAACTTACTCCTTCTCTTGTTTGCTTTGCAGGGAACTCTGAACAAAATGTCCCTTACATGGCGAGAACGAGAACATGAAGAGGAGGACATGATTGCCCTCCATGACCCTGTCACGGTGAACGCGCTACGGAACTGTGGCCTGCTGAAGTTCTTCCGTATCTCTAGTTTGAGAGCACAGATTTCTTTGCTGCAGTACATGCTTGATGCTTGGGATCCTGTTAACCAAGTGTTCCAGATTAGGGGAAAGGCCATCCCCTTGACCATAGAGGACATGTACTTCTTGACTGGACTGTCAAGACGAGGTGCCCCCATTTCCTTGTCAGGTACGGCCCGGGGGACTGATTCCACCAGAGATTATGTCCGCCAGTATTGCAGGGAAGGTTCTCAGCCGAGCAGAGACGGCAAGATTGTTATCCGTGAGATTACTGATCAGGCTCTCAGGTCCATTCTGTTCACTATTGGTGGGATGGCCGGCAGCGCAGCTCTACATGTTGCCAACAGATCTTATATGCAGCACGCCTTGGAGTGTCTCCAACCGAAAGTATTCAACTGGTGTGACGCAGTACTTGTTCAGATGAAAAGTCAATTGACCAAGGTAAAGGACGGGAAGCTGAAGAACTTTGGATTTGGTTCTATTCTGACTGCCTTCGCCTTGGAGAAAATCCCACTGATGCAGCCTCAGTACATCATACTCGACTTGCCTTCTTCGACCGAGCCATGCATGCAGAGGTGGGTTGACCACATGTCTAGGCATGCTGGTCAACCTCAGATTACTTTTACCAAGGCCTTCTTTAGGTGGTTCGAGCGCCAGGAGATGGCGTTTTCTGAGTATCCATATGTGGGTATGGATTTCCGAGGTGATCCGGATTTGGTGCTACCGGATGGCGAACAGTGGGGCGCCATTGGTAAACTCCTTGACCATATTACTGTTTACTGTTCTTATTCATAATGTTGTTGTGCTTTACTCTATCAAGACTTTTAATTGTACTCTTGGGTGCATGCAGATATTGGTCCTGTTCGTCCAGCAGTTCGTCCGAGATCGCCAGTTGCTGCCCCGGCAGTGGAGCCTGCTAGGAGGGTTGTTATTCGCGATCTGGACGATACTGAGACCCTTACAGCTGTGCAGGAGCAGGTTGAGAGCCTTACTCACGGTCGCTATGTTTTAACGAGCAGGTTGGCCATAATAAAACAAGCGCTCGACCTTTTTGTGCAATAATCCCTCAGGTCCAAAAAGATTAAAATCTAGAGGAGGGATAGCTCTTCCGGTCAATTTAACGAGCTGGAAGGCCAAAACTCGGCAAACTTTTCATATTTTACGAGTCAGATGAAAAGAGCTCAAAGAAGACTCATCTTTTGAGGAACGAGTGATAAACAGGGATAGCAGCAGATTCCAGGTACAGGTTGGAATTTTCCAATCACGGCAGTGTCACAAGGATGGCTAAGTGAAATCACTCTTTGCAGCTGTCCCTCAAAATGGGTAAACAATCATATGGAGGTAAACGATCGGCCAAATGAACGGTGGAGGTGATGGCTGCAGCAAAACATGACCAAGGTCTTTTTACGGTTGATCAGGGTACATTCTTAATGGTTATTTACCGGGAAGTTCATTTTTTAACGAGCTTAAACTTGCTCAAAAGCTTATGTTTATTTTTTAACGAGCATGAACTATGACGCTAAAACTGCTCGGATCTCGCTTTTCTATTTTTTAACGAGCATAAATTCCGCGGTAAAACTGCTCGATATACCAGTCATAAGATAAGAAATGTCTCCTATGAGATAGATATTTTTTACGGAGCTTTATCTCACGAAGCTGTGCTCCTCATATCCTTTCTTTATGCAAGTTTTGAAACGGCTAATCCTACGAGTTTAAAGGGTTAGACCTACAGGTTTAAAGGGAGGACCTAAAAATTTAAAAAATAAATAGTCGTCCCTTGCTTGCACTCCAAAAGGTTGCATGCCCCCAGGTGTAAGGTATAATTTCAAGGCTGCCCCTACTTATCCGATAAAACATTTGTTTTAAAGGGTGAGGCTTGCCTCTTTCTGGTTACCCAAAGATGGTTCTATTTGCTGCCGCAAATCAATCTCTTTCTTCGGCAATGTCTACCGAAATAGACAAGGGTGAATGACTCTTTGTCAAACAAGTAACCTTGACAAAAGAATCATGTTCTAGAACAACCCCTCTTCCTTCCACGGATGGGGTACGGACTAGTCATATTCCTTCGCGGAAATTCTACCTTATACCCAAGGTTTCCTCTGCCCGAAGCAGACCAGGATGCATGCCCCCTGGGTTCCAGTCCCATCTTTCTGAATCACTCGCACTCATCGGGAAGGAGGACTGGGGGTGGAGACATTTCTTGGGTGAATAGACCATTGAGGGTTGGTATGTGACTATTTGCGATGCGTGATCCCGGAAATGAAAGTTGGTCTACGAGCTTGACCATTCTTCCTTCGTGTGGAAAACACATTACTCGAAAGAGTGAGGAGACTATAGCTCCCATGCAATATATATAGTCTCGCCCAAGGAGTAGGTTATAATCCAAGGGTCCTTGAACGACCATCACGTTCATTTGAACGGTCTTCCCTTTCAATGTAACAGGTACATTGGGGAGGATCCCTAATGGTCGACTGGTTCCTTTATCAAAACTCGAGAGATTTCTTATCTCAGGCAAAAGCTCCGGGGAACCCAGTGCTTTCCAAGCAATAGAGGAAAGGATACTCACAGATGCCCCTTCATCAATGACAGTTCCAGCCATTACCATTCTATAAATTTGGACTATGATCCTGAATGGTATACTGGCTGGTAACCGGGGTCTGCCTAGTTGGTTCCAATCAAAGGACACAACCAGGTTGCTTGGTGGTGGGACCGAATACACGGCCGGATATGACCCTGATGATGTTCCTTCTTGCGATAAAGGAATGGGCGCATTGCCCTGATGCTCATCAGAGTCGATGTTGATGAAAAGAATCTGGATGGTGTCATCCTTATTCTCTTCAGTGAGGGTGTCATTTGAAGATGAATCTTCATTGACGGTGTCATTTGAAGATGAAACCTCTGAAGGCGGAACCGGGTCAACTGCCGTATTGACCTTTAGACTTTCGTCCGGTCTGGATTCAGTAGGTTCATTTTCAGTGACTGACGCTTCAGCTGACCACTTGAGCGGGCCAGCTGTATTTTCAACCAACGAAGGACTTGGCACGAGTTTTTTGTATCCAGGAGGAAGTCTCAACGGTGAAACCGGGCGATCTTCCATAACTCTCTTCGCTTCGTCTAAGAAGGGACAACGGTGGATGGCGTGATCGCCTTCACACAGTCTGCAGGGGAATCTTGCTCCCCCTCTTTGTCTTGAACCTTCACTTTCGCTGGTTGACGGTAAGCAATCAACATGGCTATCAGAGGTTGATGCTCCCGAATTGTGCAACCAAGGGGACCAGTCCCTTAGTATCCGGGGAATACAGGGACAATCTCTATGGAAGTGGTCTCCTCTACATATGACACATGGCGATTTAGGCCCGGTCTGTGCTGTGTGTGGATTTTTGTCAGATGTCTTTTGCTTGCCCCCAGTCGCCTTAGGCTCCTTCTTCTTCTTCTCTCTCTTCTTCTTCTCCTTCTTCTCCATGGGAGCTTGGCTTTTGCCAGCTCTACCTTGCGAAGATGAAGGATTGGAGGAAGAGTTATAGGAAGTTGAAGGCTGGTGGGCAGCTCTAGACTCATCTAATTGTTGACTCGACTGTTCAGGAACCATGGTGGTCTGAACTACATTGGTTGAGAATAGCCAAATAGGCAGGCCAATTGTCAGTCCTGGAAGCGACAATGTGGCCATGTGGGGCGCACCAACTTCTCCCCAAGAGGAGAAAGGACTAGGATTTCCATCATGTGGAATTCCTTGGTTGGGGCGTTCCATGTTCTCAACCTAAGATCAACGCGGGAATAGGAGGTGATTATGTTCCATTTAAAATAAATTTTATAACGACGCTTTAGACACAACTTGCTTTTTCACTTTTTAAGAGTCGAGAAAAAGCTAAAGATGACTCTAGTCTCCTTCGATGTATTAACGAGCCCAAAGTGACAAATGCTCGGATGGACTTTTTCAGTTATAGAGTTTCAAAAAGGCCAAAAGAAACTACTCTGGAGTTCTAGGCAGAGGGTGTGCCAAACTTTTCGCAAAACCACAGAATATGTTTTACGGTACGAGTGGTCGATCTTCGTGAATGCTGTGTTCACTGCATTGCGATCAGTAGGGCGGCCGACACGGTTTCCTATTGGATAAAGGCTTTGTTCCTATAGGGGTCTCCCAATATATACGCGACGGTACATGGGAGAACAAGTCCGTATTGATACTTATCGCTTCACCGTGGAGGAATCACCCAACCACTGAACGCTATGATATCACGTTTAACGACGCTGGAACACGTCTCTAGCTTAGACCTCTATGTGTTTGCGTTATGTTTCAATGCGTTGTTATGTAAATTCAATTTATTTTAAGGTTGATCTGGTTTAGCAGTTTGCCTTTATGGATCACCACGAGATGTATGATAACACTCCTAAATGTAGTCTAAGATGATAAGCAAGCTTTTCAATCTTTCAACTTTGAAAATCTTAACTACTGAGGGAAAAGAAAGACAACATCTTTTCACACAGATCATAGAGCACACACTAATGCACTTTTTCCTAAATCAACATGCAAACTGTCATAATGCACATGCACAATGCAAGTATTTCTTTTCTCTTTCTTAATGTTTGTGCGACACAAAAAGAAAGCTGTTGTATAACTTTGAATTCAATTTCAAGTGAAAGCAAACAAGCTTGTCCAAAATCAAAAGACACCTTAAGATTTACTTGTTTCGACACTAGAAATATATAAATTCAAACCATATGACGAAAGCAAAAGCTCAATCAGCTATGAACAGCAAATAAACTAACTCTTAAGACCAAAACGACACTTTATCACAGGTCTAGATCTAAGAGGCCACATCAAGACTAGTTCACTTTCGTTATGGGAAACTGTAAATGATACAAGAAATACACAAAGAACAAACACAGTTTCTTTATACAACCGAGGCGGAATAGTGGTAAGGAAAGTTGGTTTCAGATAGGCACATTGACTGGTAACAGGCAGCAAAAACAAGGGTTGAAACAGGGCAAGAAACAGCAGGAAACCCCAGTAGCACAAGGCAAGACTGGTCCAGCGTAGGTGGGACACTGTCTGTTTGACCTTCAGCGCAGGTAGCCCCTTCAGGAACTGCGCTGAAATGCAGACAGCCTTCACAGCAGTTGCACTGAAGAACGAAACTTTCGTTTCTCTTGGTTTCTGGGTCACAGATTGCTCAAAAATTCACAGTTTTTGGCCAAATCAGAAGCTATCAGTCAAGGACACACTAAGGGATGACAAGGAGGATGAAAAGCTATCACTAAGAGCTTATTAGAGTCCTTGTGGATCAGCTCTTCAAATCATAAACTTGCCCAGAAACTGAGCTAGAGTAGCTGCCCTCTACTTTGCATTTGAAAGATCCAAATGCAGTTCGATTCGGTACTCCCTTTGTTTATGAAATGAATAGCAAAAAACACAAACAACCAACAAGATACGATCCCCAGCGGAGTCGCCAATTTGTTGTTGGGAAAAGTATCCAATACGGAATGACCCTATCCCACTCTAAGGGTGATAGTACCTCAGCAACAACCGAATGCAAAACTATTCAAGATTACTTCTTTATGAGATGTAAGAGAGGGGAGAAAGAGATCCACTAACCATTGTCTTCCGCTAATTTTTGATCCAATCTTCTCTCCTTGCTGCTTGCTCCCAGCTCCTTGCTCTTTCACTGGCCCAGCTACACAAAGATCTTGCAAAAGCACAAGAAAGGGAAACTACAAGAAGCATACATCCATAATTGATTCAAGGATTAGAATAAATCAAATATACAAGCATCAATACGCCACAAAGACACATGCATATAGAAGAACCTCAAATGCTTTATTAATGGAAGAAGTAAAGTTCTGAGAGTGTTACAACCATAATAGGCCCAATCCAGCAACACCTCCCAGCAGAAAGAAATCTCCTCTTCACCTCCCTCAAAGCAATCACCCAATAGTTCTATACTCAAACCAACAGCACTTCCTTACATTCACAAGATTCCAGCCTCCATAGACCTCATGAGAGAGCCCTATATATAGGAGATTTGGAGAAAGGATGAGTCAGCTTGAGCTTGGCATGAAGCTGACTAGTGTCCTCTCCCACTTCAGTTATTCTTCAGTTCTTGAGTCCACTTGGAGTTTCTTGCTTCCACTTGGAGATCTAGATCCTCTTACTCATCACAAGGCGAATTCCCTGATCCAAGTGTCATTTTGGAAGCTTCCTAGGCATTTGACACCTTGCAGAATGACTGTGCCACTTGGCCAATCTCGCCCAGCGCAGGTAGCCTTCATTAGATTTGACATTCAGCGCAGGTACAGAGTGGAGCAGTTGACATTCAGCGCAGATGCTCAGTGGAGCAATTGACATGATCCAAAATTAGCTTGTTTTTGAGTGTTTTCAGGTGGAGAACTGATTTTTAGTGCTGTGGTTTGCTGACCTTGTTCCTCTAGGGGTAGGAACAACATGTTTAGGGACTTTGGATCCCTTAGATTATCGACATTTCATGCTTCATGCTGTAAGGCACAAAAATGTCTATAACACTCATCCACAATAATATCAGCAAAATCATTTAACAAAATTTTGATTTCTTCAGGTAAATCATCTAAGTTTGTGGAAGTTAAAATTACCTGAGGTCTCCCTATGACAGAAAAATGCATTTCTTCACCTTTCCCAATCTCTTGTAACAACTCCTTTCCACTCATCAGCATAACATTGTTTCCAGGTGCTCCTTTGTCAGCGTCATCCTTCAATGGCAGTAGTGTATGTTTATTTCCATCCTTCTCCAGAGTATAAGTATTTTTCCTCCCATCATGAATAGATTTTCGATCAAATTGCCACAGTCTTCCCAGCAATACATGGCATACATCCATTGGCATTATGTCACACAATATCACATCCTTATACGTACCAATATGTATCTCTACCTTTCATTTTTATGTCACAATAATCTGATGTCCTTTCTACAACCATGATACTTTGTAAGGAGTAGGGTGTATTGTCTTCACTAATCCTAGCTTGTCCACCATCTCTGTAGAAACAAGGTTATCAGTGCTTCCACTGTCAATTATCACTTTACAACATTTACCTTTGGATTTGCATGTAGTTCTGAATAAACTCTTCCTTTGAGCTGGTTCTTCAGTCTCTTTCTCTGCCTTAAGCAATGCCCTTTTCAACAACAAGGATTCTCCTACTTCAGGGGATTCTTCCTTGTCTGTAATTTGAGGTTTTTCTTCCTTTGCCTCAGCCACATTCACATTCCTCTGACTTGTTTTTTTATTATGAGGACAATCCCATGATCCATGTCCCCATTCTCCACGTGTAACATCGAATATCTCTTCCTCTGGGTGCAAATCTTCCTCTATTAAAATCTCCCCTCTGTGGTGGTCTACTACTTGAGCTTCCTGCTTCATACTGATTTTGCTAAAACCTTGGTTTGGTAGTTCCTCTACCTCTTACTGAAATTTTCCCTCTATTCCTCTGATTTTGTTTTCTCAACATCTTCTCTTCTACCTTCAAACCTGCTTGATAGGCATCTTCAATGGTCTTTAAACTTAGCAAGTTGATTTTATCCTGTATGTCATATCTTAAGCCATTGATATATCTGGCTACCTTCTCCATATCATCCTTTGCATGTCTTGCTCTAATACTCAATCTATAAAACTCTTCTATGTATTCTTTAACAGACATTCCTTTTTGCCTTAAATTCTGTAACTGTTTGAAAAGATTTAACTGATAACCTTTTGGCATAAATTTAGCTTTCATTTTACTGACCATTTTGTCCCATTGCTTGATCTTGGACTTTCCTTTTCTTGTTCTGGATGTTTGTAGTTCATCCCACCAAATAGCTGTGTGACCCTTCAATCTTGTAACTGCAAATTTCACCTTCCTTCTGTCATCAACCTCCTCATAGTCAAAGTCCAGTGAACTGATTCAATCCATTAGCTCTTCTGCATTGAGACTCCCTTCATACACAGGAATTTACACCTTTGGTTTTCCACCTACTTTAGCCAACATCTTGATAACTTTGGTAGTTTCATTTTCCTCCTCTTCTTCTTCCTCAGAAGATTCTTTTGCAGCATTGGCATCTCCTTCATTAGGTGTTCTCTTTTACACGTGTCTATTGTGTCCATCCTTGTACGCAGAGTCCGGATCTCCTCCAACAGAACTGCATTTGCTTCAAGTCTTCCTTGACCTATGCTAGCTCCTCTCCTTGGTGGCATGTTTACTGCAGTCAAACTCAATCTCTGTGCTTTGATACCAAAAATGACACAGGAGGTCAATTGAATAGCAACTGAACAACAATTGAACAGTAACTGAACAACAATTGAACAACAACTGAACAACAATTGAACAGCAATTGGTCCCATGTTGACTTCCCACATTGACTTTCCCTTTAGAAGACAGGTGCTTCACTCTATGTCATTGATCTCCTCTCTCCAGATCTAACGGTCAGCAGTGACATCGCAAATCGCAATTTCTCCCGGCCAAGGTTCATTCACTCATGAATGATGTGATGTGATATAATCCAATGGTTGACAGTGATATCACACAGGGAACTTGTACAACACTTACCTGCCTCATGGAGCCAATATGGTTTATAAACCTTGATATATAAAAATTCAGGTCCGGGTTTAGACTTAAACTCCAATCACTTTAAACCCTGATATCCATTGGATAACAGAGGCCATCAAATCCTATGGCCTGTGGGTCTACAACCAACACACAGGTTAAAAACAGGCCTAACCCCGTCGTTGACTATGACGTAAGCAGTTGAAACTTAGATCGATGGTTAGGATGGAGTATGGGCCTTCAACCACAATTAAGCCTTTCTGTGCTCTTCTACCCCCGTCCTTAATACTAATGACCGTGATTAACACATAAACACTGAGATTAAAATTAAAATATGAAAATAGGGAAAATACCTGATTTAGTTTCAGAATGAAAATACACAGAAGTAAACGAGAGTTTTCACTAGGATTAACACGCAAATGCATACTAAATCAAATTCCTTCAATATAATAATAGTTACAGTCTTGGCCCTTTCGCTCAATTACAACAATTTAATAGACCTCTGTCTTAATCTCAAAAACTATCTATCACTCAACTCTCGCCTCTCACTCAAATCTCAATCATCTCAGCTAATCCCTTTTCATTACAATTTCTTCTTTTTATGAATCAAATCCTATTCTAACTGTACTAAAAACTTAATCTCTATTTTAATCATTCTAACAATCAAATCTCTATTTCTAAGCTCCATTACACACCTATGCTAACAACTTATCCCTTAATCTAAAATAAGACAATTTCCTAACTATTACAATAATGAAGTACAGATCATTTTCGATAGATCCAACCCTCTCGACTAAAAATGACTTTTGACCACTCAGGTCAATGAAATTTAACTCATTTAGCCACAACACGTGAACAAACCATCACATTTCTGGCTAAGTCCAGAGGCTCTTGCACCATATTTGCAAAAAATGAAGCTTAACTCTAAATTGCAGAAAGAAATACCCATTCTAATTACTTGCAGGAGGAAAATAAATCAAAAGATAAATTGTAACTTCAAGTGATTACTAATGTGTGCTAATAGCTTTGAAAAAACATATATTCATCATCCATGAAATTTAACTAAATTAAAAGACTAGATTACTGAAATGAAATGAATTCTGGAAATAAATCTTTTTGGTATTTTTGTTTTTTATGAGAACTCTGGAAAGAAAACAACAAGTAATTATAAAATAACTGGAATGTAATTATTCTAATTGACAAAGAGAAAAACTATATGAAATTATGAAATGAATACAAGCTATCTATGAGAAATTACAATATAAACAAAAACTAACTACCCTTACAACTCTCCAAGGGGTCCACCCGTGAGTGTAAGTTTGTCAATGATCAAATGATTTCTCAACCACTTATTGGAAAAAAGGAACATAGTATTATATTAATCTGCAGAAGCATACTTAAAATCGAGCTTGCAAATACTGAAATAAACAATGACTAACTGTGTTTTTGGTTTTGCCTTATGACTTTTATACAATTCTTCATCAAACTGTTCTAAGAGTCCTATACCGATAGGAAATTAAACTAATCTACCATCTAAGAAGTAAATTAAAATTAAGAGTCTATCTCCTCATGATTTGCTACTGAAAGAGAAAATCATGAGGGATTATTCTCGAGCATGTCTTCACAATCGAACAAATCTTCTCCACACTCGTTTAATCTCCTTCTGAACTCCGTTTGATTGTTGTAATGTCATAACCATAGTTTGACTTTTTATTTGACTTCTAGATATTTTGATCTCTGTATCTTACCATATCATGATGATAGGTGGACATCCATGTGGGGAATGCTTTTCATCTACAGGTGCCTTTCATTTCTTCATTGGTGTATTTAAGCTTGTCTAACCATGGAGATGGATGAAGAACTCAATATTAGCTATGGAATGAGAAAGATTATGTAGTTGTAGAGATGTTTTAATTATAATTCACAAAGAAACAATAGATTCTAAAACATGGATTATTAATACCTTTTATATGCTTGAGTAAGTCTGTGATGACCTTAATTAGGCTGAAACTACAACAAGATGGTCACAAAAAGGTAAAGGAGAGGGGAAAAGGATAGTAAAAAAGAAAACAATTTTAGACTTCAACATTCCCCCACACCAAATGTCTTGCATGTCCTCATGCATCAAAAATTCAAAATTGGTTCCTTCTTCTTTTTCAGTGTATGATCTCATAAGATTGTGAAAGCACATCCATACTAGTGCTTTCATTTCTCTTTTTGATGTTAAAGGCTTCCCTTGGTTTCTTCATCAGAATGTTACTCTAGAATCCCCTAATTTTGTTTATGAGGAATCTATTGTTTGCTTTGATCTTCTTGTTTTTCTTATACTAGTGGCATAGATGCAAGAGTATATTATCATTTTGAGTCCTTAATATTTCATTTTGTACCTTGGTTGCTTCTTGTTCCTGTATAAGGTGTTTATTAAGGACTTCTAACTCATATATATCTTGCTTCAGAGCGTCCTCAATTCTATGTTCTTTTTTCAGGAGTATCTTCTGTCGAAGGGGTTTCATTAAATACATTCTCTTGATTATGAGAGGAGCTTACATTCTGTTGCACTCTTTGTTCCAGAGTCTCCACATAATCATAAATTTATTGTTGTATTGGGTCAATGTCTATGTAGATTTTTACTTGTAGATTCAATATCTTATGTGATATGCTAAAACATAATACAAGAATCTACTCTACTCATCAATGGAAACAAAAATTGATCGATGAAAACTCTAAGCAGAAAATGAAGAATTTCAATCACACATAACACAATATTTTTCTGGGGAAAGAAACTGCTCAAAACCTCGACTATCTATATTGCATTAACCATGATATCGGAGGAGAAAATACAATGCTTTTACAACCTCAAACAATTGCTACACAAGTACAATCTATCTCTTTGCTTCACAAACCAGCTCAAGCCAACACTTAGCCAATTCTGCTGCATGCCAAGCCCATAATTCCTTGCACAATTCCTGAGAGAATAATCCCATATTTCATTGGGAAATTATCTGTCCATAACTGTGAAATCCATCCATAAGCCCTCAACTAATTTCATTCACCATCTTTACAACTCGAAAAATTATACAACTGATAGTACACTATCCCTGAACTCTAATATCAACTGGGTCTTCCTCAGAACTGACATGCATGAGTTATTTATGAGTGAATCTCCAGCTAACTGATGGATTAGTGAAGTTGCCATAGTGCTTGTCCCCACTAATAGACCTCCTACTAGTTCCTCCAAGTCTTGAACTAGTTTAACTGACTTTAACTCAGTTAGATTGAATTAATTAATTACAACTCAAAACAACTCAACTTGGACCCCTAAAATTTAGGAATCACTCTACATGACTCTAGATAGACTTCCAACTCGAATTTACTGAGCCAACTAAGTCAAATTAACTTAGTTAGCTATTACAAGTTGCTATGAGAATATAATTTTTATTTAATTCCTAATTTAATTGAAGGACATATTAAATTAGGATTTTTCTTGATACTATTTTTAACATTTCTTGTTGTTATTTTCAACACCCCCTCTCAACAAGAAAGGAATTCAACTCTATCCTGATCCAATACCTTTAGAATGTTCTACATGCAACACTTGTCACTTTTGATGTTGCTACTGCAACATTTACAACCCAAAACACCTCCAAACAAAATAAACTGAATCAATTGTGTCTACAACTGCTTACTGGGAGAATTTTGTTGTTGTTGACTCTTCTCCTAAGCCTCCAACTCTGCTATCAACATTACTTTGCACTCCTCAGTATCAGACTGACACTGATCCTCCTGCTACTAAATATTATGGGCCCTCGTAGCAAGGTAATGATCCATGAGACAAAAAACACCTCAATGGACCCTGCCCAATTTTTGAAACTCTTGGACTAAGGTTTCATATCGCCCCACCTCAAACCTGGAGGTATCATTGCATGTGCTCCCTCTGCCCACTTGGCTTGAAATTTCCCACTATTAGAGGTTTATGCTTAAGTGGATGTCTCCACTTAGTCTCCTCTCTGCTTCTCCAATTGTGGCTGCTCCACAACTTGCTGAGGTTGCATGTTGAGAGGTAATTCATGCTCCCTCTCAACCACCAAGTCTCTAACCTTTGCCTTGCTCCTCAAGGATTTGCATGCATCTTGTACCTCAAGTGCATATAGGTTCTTGACTCACACATTGATCTGTTTCACTTGTCCCATGGTGATGTGTCTAAGGAAAACCTTTCCTTTGCTAAAAATAACATCATAGCCACGGTCTTCCAATACCACGACGGAAATAAGATTCTTCTTTAGTCTTGGAACATACATCACATCTATGATTCTGAGAGGTGAACTAGACTCACTCTGAAAGGTAACTGTACCGATGTCGGTCGTGCTATCCCTCCAAGTCACTGAAGAGATATTTATTCCCCGTCATATGGAAAGAGGCACCATTGTCGAGATACCACATGCTTCCCATTATAGTGATGGCCATGCATGAAATGGAGTGAAATCAAGTTCGAATTATGAAGCTAGAGCTTCACCCGCTACTGCTTCTGCGGGATCATTCTTGCTTTCTTTCTTATGTGGGCAATTCGTGGCATAGTGCCCATACTCGTGATAGTGAAAACACTTAATGTTCGACAAGTCCTTCTTCTTTCCACCCTCCTCACCTTGGGACTTATTTCCCTTGGCTTTCTTTTCTTTTCTGATTAATGAAAAATCCTCTTCCACTACTTTGAAAGAGGTCCCATCTCTGGTGTTCCGCCAAAACTCTTCTTGTACCAAGTCAAACCACAACCGCTCCCACTCTAGTAGCTTCTCCCTCCCATTAACTGAGTCTTGGTAATTGTGCCAACTCTTGGGAAGTCCTTGAAGTGCTAGGCTCACCATGTCATCTTTAGCAACAGTAATCCCAACACTTCCAAGCTCATCATGACATTGGGTGAACTTGGTCAAGTACTTCGGAATAGAGTCACCCCTCTCCATCTTGATCTTTCTGAGTTTGTCCTTCAGTGCTAACTTCCTGTGGTCACTACTATTTTGAGATAGGTCTGTCAATGCATTTCACATTACTAATGGAGTTTCCTTACCATGGAGATTCGAGTCAATATGATCTTGAACTCCTTCTAGGATAATCCTTCTCGCTTTTGCCACACATTTTCTCCATTTAGCTAGATCATTAGATGTTGGAGGCTTTAGAATGTCATGCTCTATGAATTCCTTCATATTGTTGTCTGCCAACACTACCTCCATCCCGTCCTTACAAGCTATGTAATTTGAGCTACCCTCTAAGGTATACTCAAGTCTCAAACCGTAGAATGACATACTACTGACTCTAAAGTATGAACCTGCGAATTTGATTTCACTTGCACAACAAACTCGAATTCTCTTCTTCTACAATGTATTCAGCTCCGATACCATGTCAATTTTTACTTGTAGATTCAATAGCTTATGTGATATTCTAAAACAAAAATACAAGAATCTACTCTACTCATCAATGGAAACAAAAATTGATTGATGAAAACACTAAGAAGAAAAGGAAGAATTTCAATCGCACATAACACAATATTTTTCTGGGGAAAGAAATTGCTCAAAACCCCAACTATCTATATTGCATTAACCATAAGATCTGAGAAGAAAATACAATGCTTGTTCAACCTTGAACAATTCATGCACAAGTACAATCTATCTCTCTGCTTCACAAACCAGCTCAAGCCAACACTTAGCCAATTTTGTTGCCTACCAAGCCCCTACTTCCTTGCACAATTCCTGAGAGAATTAGCCCATATTTAATTGGGAAATTCTCTCTCCATAACTGCGCAATCCATCCATAGGCCCTCAACTGATTGCATGCACCATCTGTACAACTCGGAAAATTATACAACTAATAGTACATTGTCCCTGAACTCTAATCTCAATTGGTTCTTCCTTAGAACTGACATGCATGAGTTATTTATGAGTGAATCTTCAGTTAACTAGTGGATCAGTGAAGCTACACTGGTTCTTGTCCCCACTATTAGACCTCCTACTAGTTCCTCCAATTGTTTGAATGAGTTTAACTGACTTTACCTTAGTTAGACTGAGTTAATTAATTACAACTCAAAAGAACTCAACTTGGACCCTTAAAATTTAGGAATCACTCTACATCACTCTAGATAGACTCCCAACCCAAATTTACTAAGCCAACTAAGTCAAATTAACTTAGTTAACTATTACAAGTTTTTATGAGAATAGAATTTTGATTTAGTTCCTAATTTAATTGAAGGACAAATTAAATTAGGTTTTTTCTTGATGTTATTTTTAACATTTATTGTTGCTATTTTCAATAGTCTAGTGTCTTCCTTGTCGGGCTCATTGTTTGAGGCAGTGTCTTGTATCTCTCTTCTTCAAGATCAACCAGTTCCAGAGATTGTGCATTTGAGCGTTTCGAGATTCTTTTGCTTCTTCTTAGATTTACCCCTGACTCTTTAATGCTATGGCTTCTCTTCCTTTTGTTGGTTTGTTCCTGTTTCTTCTTCTTTGGTTCTTCATTTTCTTCAGGCAGTTTAGTATTTGGGATGGCTTTCTTTCTTCTAACATTATGTGTAGAAATTCCCACTGTAGATCAACAGATTATGCAATATACTAAAACACAATACAAGATCTACTTCTACAACACTTTGCGGAAGCTTAATCGAATTGAGCAAGATCAAGAAAACACATATAACTGAGAATGAGAAATCAATCACACATAACACATAAGAAATAACCCGGGGAAAGCCTTAGCCTAAAAGCACAAAGTCTGTATTATCATACAAGTGGAAATCTTGTTCATGTTACAAAAATAATAAGCTCTCAAGCTATCCTGCTCCCTCTGCAATTAAACAATACAACTCACAAACTGAATAGACATAGTATATGTCCTCCTCAAGCCATCCAAGCCTCCTATTTCCTTGCGCAATTTTTCTTGGGGACTAGTGAAGCCACATGTGTGAATTGGCCTCATCATACTCACTAAACCTGAAGAATTAATTGCGCAATCCTCAAGGAAAGAATTCCTTCTGCATGCAAGGAATATTCATAATGGAATATTCTAGCAACTGATAGTACACTGCCCCTCCATCTGATCTCAATTGGGTCTCTGACTGAAATGACATGAATGAGTTATTTATGAGAGAATATTCAATTATCTGAAGTGCAGCAGTTACATGCATGCAAGCATTAACTAACTGAACTTACATTAAGTCAACAAACTATTTGAATTAATCTAACTGGACTTGACTCAATTAATTGAGCCAACTAATTACAACTCAATATTACAAGTCATCCTTATCTCTTTAACCGATGGTTAAATTCCTCAATTAATGGAGAAACTGTTGCATGTCCCCACATAGACTTCATGTTTGATTTTCCTTAACTAATTAACTCAAGATGAGTTAATTAATTATTTTACAAACAACTGCTAAGATCAAATTTGAATTTTACGTCACTATTTTAGTTTAGGGACTGACTAAAATAGGAAGGTATCCCAAAATGCTATTTTTTAGAATGCTATTTTTAGCACTTCCATTTTTTCATCCCTTGTTGCTATGTTCAACACTGGCTGAACTTCTATTTATAACAGTGATATGCAATTCTATTTTTAGCATTTCTTGTTGCTATTTTCAACACTCTCTCTCAACAAGAAAGGGATTATCAGTAACCCCAATCCTATCTCTGTGGAACTCGAACTTGCATTTTGACAATGCCTTATTCAAAATATCTGCTTCATGTTCCTCGATCGAAACATACAACAAAAACTTGATCCTCTTGACCACATAGTCTTGAAGATGGTGATACCGGATATCAATGTGCTTGGACCTATCATGAAAAACTGGATTCTCAGAGAGTTTCATACAACTCTGGTTATCACAATAGATCACTGTAGGATCCATCATCTGACCAAACAATCCCACTAGAATCTTCCGCATCCAAATAGCCTCACATGCAGCCTGAATAGCTGCCATGTATTCACCCTCTACTAAGCTAAGTGCAACTGATCTCTGTTTCCTCCTGTACCAGGAAACTGTAGCTGAACCAAGGTTGAAGATTCCTCCAGAAGTTCTCTTCCAGTCTAATGGACTCCCTGCCCAATCTGCATATGTGAAGCTCTGAAGCTTCACTCCCTCTGTTCATCTGTACCATAATTCGAACTAAGATGTGCCTCTGAGGTATCTCAGCACATGCTTCATTGCCTTCCAAAAAAACTTGGTAGGCTAAACCATAGCTTGAATCAGCTAGTTCACTGCAAAGCATAAGTCGGGTTGTGTGTTCACCAGATACATAAGTGAACCCACCAGTTGCCAATAAATAGTAGCAGCTACTACCTCACCTGAAGTAGCATCTTCCTTCCTCCAGTTCCCAGCTAGAGGAGTCTACATGGGCTTGCACTTCTCCATGTGAAAGCGCCTGAGTATCTCATTGGCATACTTGCCTTGAGACACAAATACTTCACCATCTTTCTGCCACACCTCCATGCCTAGAAATTAGTGCATAAGGCCCATATCCTTCATCTCGAACTCTCTTGCAAGCTCCTCCTTGCAAGACTGTATCAGTTGATCATCACTTGTCAAAATTAGATCATCGACATAAATAACAATGATCGATGGTTTACCTTCTACCGTGATGTGGTAAAGGTTCCCATATGCTTCACTCTTGGTGAAGCCCAAACCGGTGAAATAGCTATCGATCCTCATGCACCAAGCACGGGGTGCTTTATTCAGCCCATACATAGCCCTCTTGAGTCTGCACACATGTGACTCATGATCGAAGGTTTCGAAACCTTCTGGCTGCTCAATGTACACCTCCTCCTCAATCTTCCCATTGAGGAATTTTGTCTTCACATCCATCTGGTGGATCTTCCACCCCATCTGAGCTAATAGTGCCAACATTGATCTAATCGATGAGTACCTTGCTACAGGAGAAAAATTCTCATCGTAGTTGATCCCCTCGACCTGTGAGAAACCCTGGGCAACAAACCTTGCCTTATGTTTCTCAACGCTACCATTAGTTTCCCGCTTTACCTTGTAAAGCCATCTAGAACTCACCACTGACTTGCCCTGAGGCCTTGGGACAACATCCCACACACTCTTTTGAATGATAGAGTCGTACTCCTCTACCATTGCATCAACCCAGACTGGTTGCTGCACTGCCTCCTTGAATGAAGAAGGTTCGGTGCTACACACTCCCCAACCAAGGCCATGTACCTAGTGTATCGCTCAGGTGACCTCCTCTATCTGCACTGAGAAGATGGATGTCCCACATTCTCCCGCACATCCAGCATCAACCTGTTAGCTTCCCTTGAGTGTTTCCGCCCATCTCTGGAAGTCTCAGCATGAGTGGATGTCTCCACTCTCGGATCCTCTGCATGCGGCTGATCCGCATCAATCTGAGGCTGATCCGCATCAATCTGAGGCTCCTCCTCCTTAGGAACTAAAGGTTCCTCCTCTGTATGCAACTTGAGCTACCTCTCAAGTGACACTTGCATGGCTTTCTACTCGTCGAACTTCAGATCCTTGCGTACCATTGTCCTCTGAGTGGAAGGTAGGTACACCTGATAGTTGTGGGGTGTATCCGTGTACCCTACAAGTATTCCCAACTCAGCTATTGGGTCTAGCTTCTTCCTGGCATCTTTGGTCACATGACAGTAAACTGATGATCCAAAGATTCAGAAGTGACTTACATTAGGTCGCTTCCCGGAATAGGCCTCCATAGGTGTCTTCATTCCCAGTATACGGTGCGGGCTTCTGTTCTGCAAGTATACTGTTGTATTGCATGCCTCAGCCCACAAATGCAGTGGTAGGCTTTGGTCATGCAACATCGCTCGAGCTACTCCCACAATCGATCTATTCTTCCTTTCGGCCACCCCATTCTACTGTGGGTTATGGGGTGTCGTCAATTCCCGTTTAATACCTTCTGCAGCGCAGAAGTCTTTAAACTGTTGGGAGACATACTCTCCACCATTGTCGCTACGCAAGGATTTTATTTTCTTTCCAGATTCTTTCTCTGCCAAGGCTTTAAACTCACAAAACCTCAAGAAGGTTTGATCCTTCTTTTGCATAAAGTAGATCCAACATCTACGAGAAAAATAATCAATAAAAATAACATAGTACCTTTGTTTAACGGTGGAGGCTGTAGAGAAAGGTCCACAAACATTTGAGTGAACTCACTCCAGGATTTCTCTAGCTCTACTATCTCGATCCAGAAAGGAAGATTCTGCATACTTACCCAAGGTATAACCTTCGCATGTAGTCATCTACTCAAGTTTTCCCTTGGGTAATCCGGTAGAAATATGTTGCATGATCTTCAGGACTCCATGGTGTAAGTGGCCCAGTCTTCTATGCCATAGCTCGCCAACATCTTGGCTCCGCACCATCTCAACTTTGAAACTCAAAGCAACAAAATCGTCTACCTCCATCTTGTAGAGATTCTTAACTCGAATCCCTATTAGCTTTTTCTGTCCAGTACTGATATTCCTCAAGAATACCTTTCCTTGAATATAGACTACATCATAACCTTTATCCTCTAACATAACGACAGACACAAGATTGTTCTTCAGACCTGGTACACACTTAACATCAGTCAGGGTGAGGGGAGCTCCATGCTCCTTCTGAAACACAACCATACCTTCACTTGAAAAATGGTACTTTCCATCATCGCCCATCTCGACCCGCATCTGGAGATCCTTCTCCTTCAAGGTACTAAAAGGATTCTTGTCACCTGACATGTGGAATGAAGCTCCACTGTCTAGGTACCACACACATCCCACCATGGATGAAACCATGCATGCGATAAGTGAGAAATCCATCTCAAACTATGAGGCCAGTGCCTCACCATCAGATCCCTTCGAGGAACCCTTCTTGGATTTCTTCTGTGGATAATTCATAGCATAATGGCCAACTTCATGACAGTGAAAGCATCGCACTTTCGATTTGTCAATATTCTTCCCACCATGAGAAGAACCGGATTTGGGATGGGATGCCTTCCCTTTCCCTTTCCTCGCCTTACTCGCTAAGGCTAGATTTTCCTCATCATCTTGCTTCGATGAGGATCCATCTCTGGTGCTTCTTCTTATCTCCTCCTGCATCAGATCCGACCAAAGTCTTTCCTAATCTAGCGGTTTTTCTCTTCCATCAACCAAGTATTGGTAGCTATGCCAACTCTTAGGAAGACCAAGGAGTGCAAGACTCACCATGTCATCATCAGCGGTCATGATCCTTACACTTCCAAGCTCATCCCTATAGGTGGTGAGCTTGTTCAAATATGTAGAGATCGTGTTGCCCTTTTCACACTTGATCTTACAAAGCTTGTCTTTTAGCGCTAGCTTCCTCTGATCGTTTCTATTCTGATATAGATCTTTTAATGTTTTCCACATCGAAAACAGTGTCTCCTTCCCATGGAGGCTTGAGACAATGTGGTCTCAAACTCCCTCCAGGAGGATTCTCCTTGCTCTAGCCACACATTTCTTCCATTTCGCCAGTTGAGTAGCATCAGTCGGCTTGGGGACTTCTTGATCAATGAAGTCCTTTAAACCGTTATCCTCTAACACTGCCTCCATGTGACCCTTCCAGGCTATATAATTCGAGCTGCCATCAAGGGTATACTTGAGTCTTAAACAATTGAACGCCATTGGTGAAATTGAGACGTGATAAGAACTCGATTTCTATATTTAGGAACCACAAACTTCAAACTTCTCCTTCTTGTAAACTGTTCTTTGCCTTGATCACCTTTGCTTTGATACCATGTATAAATTCCCACTGTAGATCAACATATTATGCAATATACTAAAACACAATACAAGATCTACTTCTACAACACTTTGCAGAAGCTTAATCGAATTGAGCAAGATCAAGAGAACACATATAACTGAGAATGAGAAATCAATCACACATAACACAGAAGAAATAACCCAGGGAAAGCCTTAGCCTGAAACCCCAATCTCTGTATTATCATACAAGTGGAAATCTTGTTCAAGTTACAAAAAGAATCAGCTCTCAAGCTATCGTGCTCTCTCTGCAATCAAACAATACAACTCGCAGACTGAATAGACATAGTATATGTCCTCCTCAAGCCCTCCAAGCCTCCAATTTCCTTGCGCAGTTTTTCTTAGCGTCCAGTGAAGTCACATGTGTGAATTGGCCTCATCACACTCACTAAACCTAAAGAAGTAACTGCACAATCCTCAAGGAAAGAATTCCTTCTGCATGCAAGGAATATTCACAATGGAATATTCTAGCAATTGATAATACACTGCCCCTCCATCTGATCTCAACTGGGTCTCTGACTGAACTGACATGAATGAGTTATTTATAAGAGAATATTCAATTATCTGAAGTGTAGCAGTTATATGCATTCAAGCATTAACTAACTAAAATTACATTAATTCAACAAACTGTCTGAATTAATCTAACTAGACTTGACTCAGTTAACTGAACCAACTAATTACAACTCATCCTTATCTCTTTAACTGATGGATAAATTCCTCAATTATTGGAGAAACTGTTGCATGTCCCCACATAGACTTCATGTTTGATTTTCCTTAACTAATTAACTCAAGATGAATTAATTAATTATTTTACAAACAGTTGCTAAGATCAAATTCGAATTTTACTTCACTATTTTAGTTTAGGGATTGACTAAAATAGGAAGGTATCCCGAAATGCTACTTTTTAGAATTCTATTTTTAGCACTTCCATTTTTTCATCCCTTGTTGCTATGTTCAACACTGGCTGAACTACTATTTATAGCAGTGCTATTTTTAGCAATTCTATTTTTAGCATTTCTTGTTGCTATTTTCAACATTATGTTTTCCATTTTTTTGTTTATATTTTTCCAAATATTGAGAGAAAGGAGCTTCATATTCAAGTGGGTCTTCTAGTGCCTCTGTTTCATTCTATCGCGAATTTTCCTTTTCATTTTTTTCTTTAGGGTTAGGGTTTGGTAGTGACCTGTGTCGACTTATTTTAACCCTTTTGCTAGTTCTTCCTCCCGAGCTTCTAAAAAGTGGTTGCGGACTAGAAAATCTTGCCAATTATCTCACTTAGCTTCTAAATGTTCCTCTGTGAGGATTTTGATAAGTCTATAATGGTAGCGTTCATTATCAAGGGATTTTGTTTCTCTTTGCATAGTAGAGGCCATCTTTCTAGGACTACAAAGCAAGAAATATGGAAAATTTATTTCATTTCCATCAATAAAATGCATCAGAAGTTGAGCATGATAGAAAAACATAGTTATGAAACTTCCTTCACAAGTTAAAAACTTTTGAATAACCAACAATAAATTCCTTCATTTTCCTTTCAGTGTTGTGACTAGAATTCCCTTTTTAGATATAGAAATTTACATACCTGGTTCTCTTAGGAAGTTTACCCATTCTTTCTCTTTGATTTTTTTGTTCTTAAACCATATTTCTCTGTTTCTGGGCAATTTTGTAGATTCTTCCATGATGGAATATGTCAATATAAGCTTAATGTCACCAATTTCTTCCTCGACCCCATCAAAATCCTGAGAAAAATCTTTAGTCATCTCTGTCTCATGCCCATCAATATTTTCAAAGAACCTAAGCCACCCTATTTGTTGCAACTATTCTCTGACTCGTGGATATGCTTGAAGGAACTTGACTCCATTGGGTTATGATCGGGTAGTGATTCCCATGGTGGAGAGAAGTCTTGGTCCTTAACTATTTACTTTTGACAGAGGAGATGGAGGTTTGACAAGAAGGAGGTGAGAAAACTAAACAATGAGGGATATGGAATGGAGTGAAATGGAGTGGGATGATAATGGAGTGAGGTGCCCGCAATATATTTGATTTATAATAGGAATGAACCTTTTCACATGATTTCCCGCGATTTTTAGATTTGCTTTCATAAGATCGATAGGATTTTTTTGATTTCGTATAGATTTGATGTGACAATTTAAGTCATAATGACGAAATGAGGTTGTAACAACTATGGTAGTGGGACATAATCTTTATGTAGTTCATGAGGTCTTTTAATAACTCAAGAAATCATCCAATGAATTAAAATATAATGCTCTTATATGAAAATAATTTAACATCCTACATACCTTTGTTGTGGATACCTTTAATGTTCCATTGTCGTGGATTCTCTAAATGTGAGGTGTTGATGTTGTTTTGACTGTAGAAATTAAACTTGGCTGCGGAATTGAAGGTTAGTTGCAAAATGACATTTATTCGATTGTTGCTTATTCTTTGAGATTTGTTGCTCTATCAAAGGAGGATTATTTATTTCTACTACTTCTTCGATGATCAATGAAGAAGGTTGATATTTGAAATTGTAGCTTACCACTTGAAAATTTATTAGAGAAAGAGGGATAAAAAGAAATAGGGAAAAGACAAAGGAATTATGAAAATCTAAACCGCCAAGAACTCTTCGTTTTCAATTAAGATTTTTTGCATATACATGCCAACATAGTTGGTTTTCATGCTTATCTACACACACACACACACACACACACATCTTTATTGGGCCTAATAGTTAAGAGCATTTGTTTCCAACTAGGAGGTCACGGGTTCAAAACTAGATGGGGTAGAGAATGTATGCCTTCATAGAATTAGCAATCAAATCGTTGCGCGAAGGTGGGTCCCTTGTCCCTTGTGCCAAGCCAATGAGTTTGAAATTTCCCTTGAAAGTCTTTGAATTTGGAATAAAAAAGAAGAGCCAGTCACCTTGCTTGACATTTTTAGCTTTGATAAACCTATCATGCCATTTTGATCTTTGTTGTTGAATTATTCTAATCCTTTGGATAACATCTTTTTGGATCTCATCTAGCTCATTCAATTATGCTAGTCTTTATTTTTTAGATTTTGATAGATCAAGGCCTAATTTAGTAGTTTTTCTAAAGGTCTCCACTTGGAACTCAATTGGAAACAAAACTTGCTTCCCATTGACAAGCTCATAAGGAGTATGTCTAGTTTTATTTTTCCATGTGGTTCGATATGACCCTAGTGCTTCCTGAAGATTTTCTGCCCAATCTTTCCTATGTAAATGCACAATCTTGGTTAGAATTTCTTCAATTACCCTGTTGGTGGATTCCACTTGTCCATTGGCTTGTGGATGATGGAGTATACTTTCGATTTTTTATTTTATATTGTTCCATGATCTTCTGCACCAACTTGGATGTGAATTGAGTACCTTGATCTGTTACAATTTATCTTGGAACACCAAAACAAGTAAATATATCCTCAAAAAGAAATGTAACTACAATATTTTTAGTTGAAAACAAAAGAGGTTTAGCTTCTACCTGTTTTGTAACATAATCTATACAAACAACTATATACATTTTATGTTTAGATGGAGGATTTATTGTCCTAACAAAATCTAGAGCCCATTTTTCAAAAGGATTTACAAGTACCTATGGTTGTAGAGGCATTTCATCTAATGGAATAGACTTTCCCATTCTTTGACAGCTATCACATCTTTTGACATATCTTTTGGCATCCTTAAAAATAGATGGCTAATAATATCCCAAAAGAAGGATCTTGTAGGCAGTTCTTTTGTCAGCAAAGTGTCCTCCACATGGCTTGTCATGACAAGCTTTCAAGATTTCTGGTACTTTATCTTTTCGAACACACCTTCAAATAATCAAATCTGGTCCAGTTTTGTACAAATCTCTATCTATCCAAGAATAACGTGCACTAGTTTTGATAAAAAATATATATTTTCCCTGGCAGAAAGATGTGGAGGTAACTTTCCTGTAGCCAATAATTAGAAATCTCTATAAACCAAGGTGCTTCAGTAGATACTGCAAAAATAGATTCATCATAAAAGTTATCTTTTACAAGCACATCATCATTATTACTCTAAACTCTAGAATGAAAATCAACAACTATGTTTTCTTTTCTTGGGCTATCAAGAATAGTAATGTTGAATTCTTGTAATAATAAAAACCACCTTGTAATTCTACCATTAGTAATTGGTTTGTTCATTAAATATGTAATATCATAATGATATGTATGAATAAAATTTTCATAATGAGTGATATAATGACAAAACTTATTAATGGCATGCACAACAACTAAAAACTCCTTTTCTATTATAGTGTAATTTAACTCTACTGGAGTCAAATTTTTGCTTGTATAATAAATAGCATAAGGAGTTACATATTTTTGTCCCAAAACAGCTCCTAGAGCTATATTTGAAGCATCAATATAAATATGGAAAGGGATATACCAATTAGGTCCTCTTAAAATTGGTGCTTTAGTAATCTTATGTTTCAATGTCTCAAATGCTTTTTGACAGTCAGAATTCCAAACGGATTCACAATCTTTTGTAAGAAGATTGAAAAGTGGAGAGGCTATTTTTGTGAAATTTTCTATGAATATTCCATAATAACCAGTAAATCCAAGTAAACTTCTTACATCTCTTTGACAAATAGGAATTGGAATTTTAGAAATTATTTCTACTTTAGATATATCCACTTTAATTCCATTACTTGAAATATGGTGTCCTAAAACAATCCCCTCATTGAACATCATAAAACATTTATCATGGCTTAATAAAAGGTTTTCCTCCTTACATCTAATAAGAACATTTTCCAAATTGTTAGTAGCTTCTTCAAAAGTATCACCATATATAGTAAATTCATCCATATAAACTTCCATGCAATCATGAATTAGACCAGAAAAGATTCCTAAAACGGCTCTCTAAAATGTGGCAGGTGCATTACAAAATCCAAATGGAAGTGCCCTATAGGCATATGCTCCCCAAGGAAACGTGAAAGTCATTTTATCTTGATCTTCTGGTGCTAGCTAGTTTTGGTTAAACCCACTAAAACCATCTAGAAATGAAAAATATTTCTTCCCTACCGAGGTATATAATACTTGATCTATAAAAGGTAGTGGAAAACGATCTTTCAAAGTAGATTTGTTTAATTCCCTGTAGTCCATACACACTCTCCATTTCCCATTTTTATTTGGAACAATGACCAAAGGTGACACCCATTAACTATCAGATATTGGATAGATGAAATTCACATTAAGTAACTTTTGTATTTCCTCAACAATTTATGTCGAATTAGGATTCATTCTTCTCTGAGGGTGTATAACTAGTTTGAAAGTTTCTAGATATAAACATGACGCATACAAGTTTTAGGATCAATCCCTTTCATATCAATTTCTTCTTCTGAGATTCTTCAAAGTTATGATTAATATTTAATGTTTTTCCTGGAAAATTTTCCACTTGAGAATTGCTAAACTTTTCAATAGAATGTAAGGCCATTTGGTGAGATGATAAATATTCAATGTTTCATTGTTCTTGAAAAAATTGATCTTGCTTACAGTATGAGGAAGGATCATTATTATTCATTAAATTTATCAGTTGATCTTCCTCATCTAATTGTGAAAGAGTATATACTGGTTGCATATCATCAAAGTATTCATTATCATCATCTATCCAAATTTCACTTTCTACTTCAGTTATTGTTTTTGCAGGTGGATACAATGTGAATTTCTTAGTGGAATTTCCATAAGAAATATACATGTCACCATATCTACAACTTATAAATGCATCAGTTGTAGCTAGCCAAGGTCTACCAAGGATCAATGGATGGCCTCTTAAATTATTCTTGGGAGTTAAGATCATGAAATCCACAGGATATTCCCAATAATATAGAGAAACAAACACATCTTCTAATATACCATATGGTTTGATAACAGATCTATTTTCTAATTGTAACAATTTTCTAGTATATTGAATATTAGGAAGCTTTAATTGCTCCACTGTTTGTTTACTCATAATGTTGATGGTTGCTCCTAGATCAATCAAAGTGTTTGGAATCTCAATACCATTGTATGAATTTTTACAATAGGAATACGTGGATCTAGATATTTTTGAACAATTGGTTTCCCATCATTATATCAACGATTTTTCCTACCAATTGGAGTTTTTTTAACATCTTTTCTTTTTCTTCCTAGTTCTCTAATGCATAACTCCTTAATAGTTTTTGCAAAGATTGATATTTCCTTTATAGCTTGAAGTAAACAGATTTTGACGGAAATATTTTTAAGTTCATCTAACATATCGTAATTTGGTAAAACAATTTACCTTTCTATTCCTTATCGATTTTGAGCCTTGCAGGAAAAGGTGGATCCTGTACAGAAATAGAAGGTTGTTCTACTAGAGGAACTGTAGGAGCTTGTTTTATTTTCTCATCATTTTAAGTTACTAGAACATCTTCATTTAGAGGAGAATTCTCTTCATCAAGATTTGCATTTTTTTCATGAACTTCATCCTATTTAGATTTTTGGATGGAAACTATTGGTGACTTCTTTTGCAAAACCCGACCGGATCTAAGTTGAAAATAATTTATACCTAATGGGGTTATCATACAAGCTTGAAAATTTTATTTTTCAACATTATAAACAACTTGTTGATTCTTATTATTTGGATTCGGAAGTGGTTGAGCATGTATTTTATTGGATTTTTGAGGAAATGGTAATGAAAGTTGTTGATTTTGGTTTTGGAATTGAGGAAGTTGATTTGGTTGAAGAGGATAACATTGTGGTGGAAAAGAATAATATTGTTGGAATTGAGGATATTGAGGATTTTTTCCATAAGGATTTTTCCAACCTTGTGCCCAAGATGGATTTTAAGGTTGTGGGGGCTAGGGTTGCCAAGGCATAGGTATAGTCCAATTATTCTATGGTTGTGCATATGATTGAGTATTGAAACCTTGATTCATATTTGGCTGTTGATTTTTCCATGGATTTTTAGCAATAAAACAAAGTGATTTAGCTTGGCTTGTTCCAACCTCAACTTGAAAAACAACTTTAAGACCAGGTATTGAGGGGAATTCCTTTGTATTATGATTTTCAAGACATATGACACAAATTTATATACTATCAAGGGGATAGTCTCTCAAAGGCATGCTTTCTACATCTGGGATAGAAAATAGATAATGCAACATTTTCAATTTTTTTTTTAAGAGTACCTAGTTGCTCACTAAGATTCCCAAGGAGATTTGTTTTTAAATTGTCAAGAAAATTTCTTATTTCAGCTCTATTTACTGTTCCAGTTGCATATTTACTAATTCTAGACATAACAGGGTCTCTTGGACTTTTATCAGTTCTAGCATTTCTCCTTGAAATATATTTACACAAATCACATATTTCACCAAATGAAAGATGAGAAACATCTCCTTTGCCCATTAAATTGAGAAGACCAATCCATTCATCTCTGATGGATTTCAACAAAAGAGATTTAAATGTTTCATCACCTAAGGCATGCATCCTAGCCATTTTAACATTATAGGAAAATCTTTCAACTAGGTATTCAAGGATTTCATCCTCTTTTTGCATCATCTTAAAGACTTCACCCTTAAGGTTATGGAACATGTAATAATCCTTATATTTTTATAAGAACACATTTTTCATTTCTTCCCATGTTCTAATAGTATGTGTTCCTAGTCCCATGAACAATTTAAATGATCCATTGTTAAGACTAGCTGGAAAAAATTTCAATTTTTGAGGATCAAGTAAGTAGTCATAAGATCTACGTAAAACTTCAAACTCAAAAATAAATGTTTCTAGATCCTCATTTGTTAAACCATGGAAATTAGGGAGGATAGAGAGTGAAATGTTTTTCATTGTGGTTGTGGTATATTCATTAAAAATAGGAAATCCATAAGGATCTAGTTCTCCCCTACCACCTCTACCACCTCGTCCTCTATTTCCTCCTCTGCCTCTTCCACCTCCAATCCTAAGTTCACCATTTACATTATGTACTTCTTCTCCTTCCCCTGCCATTGTAGATTCCTCAAAGATAATATAAGGTTCTATAATAGGTTTATCTAGATCCTTTTTTGGTTCCTCTACTAATGGTATATTAAAATAAGTTTCCTCTTCTTCTTTGCTAGGAACCTCTAATTCTTGTCCTAAAATTTTTTCTCCTGTCAAAGATAGAAAGCTTACTCCTTCTATTGGGGATGTAGGTTCTTCAACTGTGGATTCAGTAGAAGAAGTTGGTGAATATCTTGGTTGGATTTCATACCTATTCACCTTAGGGAGTCTATGTCTACCTGAAAATGATGGGATGCGAGTTTTAGTGGATGGTGAGACACTACGAGGTCTAGTGGTGGTGAGTGGTGACGTTGGAATTGAACTTATACCTCTACTTACAAATCTACCCCTAGAATCCCTTTCTCTATGCATAAATTATTTTTACCATGCTTTAATTATGCATCTACAAAGTTGAATGTGCCTACAATTATATGAAAACCAAGAATGGAATCCTATATACACCTCCCCGATAATGACGACAAAATGTTTGGTAATTTAATTGACCTTAAGTTACTTCATTAATTATCAACCAAGGTTCATGTACTTATGAAGTGTATGTGCACCATATATGATAGGAATTATATCTTTGGATTAAATTGATCTAAGTATGGATAAATGTTAAATGAGATTAAAGAGTTTTCACGCACATGTTCTTTCCATTAAAGCTACATCAAAACCAAATGCCAAACTGAATTGAAAATTAACCTAAAACTTGAAATCCCAATTTATTCTAATTGCAAAAATTAAAAGTCTATCTCTAATTGAAAAAAGGAAATATTAATGCTAAGTTGTAGAAAAGAGATCTTAATACTAATTGTAGAATTGAAAGTTTAACACTACTTTGCAAAAGGAAATCTTAACGCTATTTGCAAAAAAGGAAACTTAACTCTAAATTGCAGAAAAGGAGATTCTAACTCTAAATTGTACAAAGAAATACTAATTCTAATTACTTGTAGAAGAAAAATAAATCAAACAAGAAATTGTAACTTCAAGTGATTACTAATGTGCACTAATAGCTCTAAAAAACCATCTATTCATCATCCATGAAATTTAACTCAATTAAAAGACTAGATTACTTAAATGAAATGCATTATGGAAATAAATGTTTTTGGTATTTTCTTTTTATGAGTGCTCTGGAAATAAAAAAACAGGTGATTAGAAAATAAATGGAATGTAACTATTCTAATTGACAGAGAAAAAGTACGTGAAATTACGAATTGAATACAAACTATCTATGAGAAATTGCAATATAAACAAAAACTAACTACCCTTACAACTCTCCAGGGGGGCATCCCATGAGTGTATGTTTGTCATTGATCAAACGATTGCTTAACCATGCATTATAAAATAGGGCCATAGTATTATATTAATCACAGAAGTTTTCTTAAAATACAGCTTGCAAATATGGAAATAAACAATGACTAACTGTGTTTTTGGTTTTACTTTACGCCTTTTATACAATTCTTCATCGAACTGTTATAAGAGTTGTTAGCTCTGCTACATGCTGCTGATTTTCCAGGAGAAGGAATTGGTTTGGTCCTTGGTTGCTGGCTCAGAGATGGTTTATAATGGTTATCATGGTCTCTCCCTATTTTCCCCGCTACCTCCATTTCATCCTTCCCTTTCATTTTCCCTTATTTCCCTCTAAACCCCTTTATCCCTGTTTTGGCCTCAAAACCCCTCATAAACTCTTTTTCGGGCTCCCGGGCTTCTTTTTGTTTAAAACCTATAAATCCCCATTTACCTTTTATAAACCCCATATTAACTTTAAAAACCCCCGATAACCACGCTTAAGTCTTTTTTCCAACTCCCGGGCATTTTTGTGTTTTAACCCTTTAAACCCCGTATAACCCATTTTCCTTTGGTCCCGGGCGCGAAGCTAAACCTTATAACTTTGGATTATATAACCGTGCATATAATAAAAATCATAGCCTGGCGGGCCCGTACCTGTCACATCACCCTAAAACATGTGCGTTAAAACCTGTCCGTCCAATCCTCTAGCTCGGGATCTGACGCTGTACGCTTTCCCCGCTCCGCGAACTTGCTCGTCTGATAACCAGCGAGGTAGTAGTTTCCTGCCTGCCACGCGTCATCATATTACTACATCACTTGCCCTCATACGGTTACTGCCTTCCCTCGAAAAGCGGTGCGGGGAAACCGCTTACCGCCCTTCCGGTACAGTTCCCCGCGCGTTAACTGCCGATCATCTTTGCCGCCCGTCAACCGTCTGATCGTCAATCTTGCAATCGAACGGCCCTCGTCCCTCCATTCCTGTTTGCTCTCGATGGCTTCCATACGCCAATCTCCGCCGTCTGATTTGTCAGATCCACGGCTAATATTCAATCACGCTCCTATTTTCTCCCAACGCTGCCCGCCAAGTGATCTTGGCCATCCATCTGAGCTATCCAACAGTTAGTTTTAATTTGTAGTTCATCGTCCATTTTCATGCAATTTTCAGTGTTTTCGGCCTGTCTTGTGCACGCAAAGAAGGAAGGAAGCCACGATCCAACGACCTGCGCATTAAAACCCTCAGCTACTGCATTCAACACAGTGTACCTCTGAAGGACAAGAAGGACCACCTTGAGCAGATAAATGACTGCAGCAGTTATGGAAATTTATTCAATTAATATTTCACCTGTTCAGGAAGGACATCAAAGTACAGAAAGAGCCATTTTGTTCATTAAAAACAATCAAACTGTTATCAGAGACCCATATCTAATTGTAAATGCGGTTGGTGGTCAGTTATGACCCCTACACGCATGAGTTATGCAGAGAAATTTTGTATTCAACCTCCATATATACCCAGAAAAACGATGTAATCAGGTTGATGAGTGTTATTCTGTTGTAAGCTTCAACTTCTAGAGACTGTAACTACTGTGCAACCTGTAGCTTTTGGTCTGCATTTCTAGCTAATACAAGCTTCTTTTGATGTTGATTACTCACTTTCCACTTTTTCTTCTTGTTCCAGGCTGTGCCTGTTTTTCATTTATTCATGTGTTGTTAATGTTTAGCATTAGAGGGGCTGTCATCCCACCTCTGTGTTAGGATTTAGCATGTATCATTGAATTTGTTTGTAGCTTTTTGTTATTTTAATGCCAGAGAGTTATCATCCTGTCTGTGTATTAGAAAACAGATTTACAGACCTTTTTACTGGTTGCAGTCGGCCATCACAGGGTCTTGTGCATCTTCTGGTGTGGTCAATCTTCTCCATCATCACATTTTTCTTAAACTCTGAGTAATTGGTGGTCTAAAGCCTTGTTTTCTGGGGGTGTTCACCCATGTTTGGGGTCAAGCACAGTAGAAGTGGTTATCTGGCTTGAATATGTAGCATTTCTTTCATTCATCCACCCTTTTGCCAACATTTTTGTTGAGTTTGTAATGTTCCCGAGCATCTCTGATATACAACCTAGGAGAGTTTCTTGGGATGATAACATAAATTGGCGCCGTTGCCGGGCAGAGGAGAATTGAAGCTCAGCTTCCCTCGGAGAACGACACAGCTTCAAGCTTTGATGATAGACAAGGTTTGAACACAGTTTCTGGTTGTAATCATCTATCTGGTGACTCCATTGGAGGAAGACCAAATTTTGGCGAGTCCACATTGAAGCTCTGGCTCAGTTTGTGAGACACACTCGAAGAAATCCTCAGAAATTACCAGCTGAACCAATGCCTGAACCTGAGATGACTGTTAAATCGAAGAAATCTTCACAGAAAGGGGCATCAGGATCAGGTAAGCCTAAGAAGTCTCTTTCATCTCTGAAAGATAAAGTTATTGCTGAAGATATACATATTGAGAATTTAGAGCCCAGCATTGTTAATCAGGAAATTCCTTTAGAGATTAGTTCAACCCCTTGTACAGTTAGTTCTCTTTTGAATCTCAGTCCAAAGAAAGCTTCCCATTCAGTCCAAAACTTCCCTTTATCTCTGCCATCCATCACATTACTCCCTACCATTCAACCTGCTAGTATTCTTCCACATTTTCAAATTATGGCAATACAGCAAGCACCTACGAGAATAGAAAGAATTGTAGCTGCCAAATATGGACGTATAGTCTTGCATGTGCCTTTAAATCCTATGCCTGTGGGAGAATATAAAAAATATATGCCTAAATTCACTAGAACAGAGGGAGTGATAGCAGAAGAACACGTTGAAGCTTTTTACAGTTATGCTGATAATTTAGATATAAGTGAAAATGATGTGTGGATGAGAGTTTTTGTCCAGAGCCTTGATGGAGAGGCTAGGAAGTGGTTTAGAGAATTACCCCAGAGATCTATAACTCATATTGAAGCATTAGATGATTCGTTTTTGAAGCAATGGGGGGATAAAAAAGACTTGTTGTATTATCATACCGAGTTTGGTAATCTGAAGAGGGAAAATGGTGAATCAATACCTGATTTTAATAAAAGATTCAATCGAATGTATAGTAAGATACCAGTTGAGGTAAAACCTACTCCTACCTCTACCAAACTCACTTATGCCAATGCTTTTGACTCTAATTTCTGCTTGTTATTGAGAGAAAGAAGATGTGCTACTCTAGCTGATATGCAGGATGCAGCACTAGAAGTAGAGTCTAATATTATGGCTGCAGAAAAGTTAAAAAATCAAGCTGATAGAAGGAGGCAGAGAGGTCAGGCTTCTACTTCTTCTGCATCATCTTCAGAGCCTAAATTAGATAAAATGACCAAGATGATAGAGTCATTGCCTGCTGAAATTTCTAAGCTAAAGGTTGAGAAGAACTCAGGGAAAACAAGGCAGCAAAACACATTTGCTCCAAGAAATCCAAATCCTTTCAGAAGAGCAAATGAGTAGTTACAAATTATGAAGAGGGGTGAAGAAACAAAGGAAGAACAGAAAGTAAAAGCTCCCTTCCAAAATGTAGTCATGGAGGAAGAACAATTTGAAGAAGATGAGGATGAAATTCACTGCATGGAAGATAAAGGCAGCGCTGCATTTTTTACTTTGGCTGCTTATGAAGAGTCATTACTGCAAGAACAAAACAGTCAGGAGTGGGACAGAGGAGCTGTTCTACAAACTGAACAGCAGCAGAGATATAACCTGAGGTCGAATGCAAAGAATGTCAAAGAAAATCCTGCACAAAGAGCTGTTGTCCAAACAGAACCACAAAATATCAAGCAGAGAAGACCAGCAGCTGATCCAGTCATCCTCAAAGCTCCAGTTCAAGAGGTAAAAAGTTCTGATAAATCATCTTCTTCTTTCAACTTTGAGTCAGAAGTTCAGAAATTGAAAATATCTGTGCCTCTGGTTGAGTTGGTGAAGAGTGAAGTATTTAGGAAGCCTATCCTTGAAGCCCTTGAGCTAGAAACCAAACAAGCCTCCACTGACTCTATTAATTTGCAAGATGATAAGCCTGCCATTGTGCTTAGTCCTATGATTGAGCCTGCTAATAATAATTCTCCATCTTTTTATGTCTCATTGACCATTCATGATAAAACCCTTCACAATTGCCTGCTAGACACAAGGGCCAACCACAATCTAATGCCTAAAGCTGTCATGGAAGAGTTAGGCCTTGATATCACTAGACCCTATCATGATTTATTTTCTTTTGATTCAAGGAAGGTGAAATGTCTTGGATTGATTAAAGACCTGGCCATTACCCTAACTCAGCTACCCATGAAGAGTATGATGATGGATATTGTGGTAGCAGATGTCCCTCCTAAGTTTGGCATGCTGTTGTCCAGAGGGTGGATTAAGAGACTAGGCGGGACATTACAGAATGATTTATCTTATGCTATTGTCCCAGTGTTTGGAGGAGAAAGCAGGAGGTTGTATAGAGAAGCACAGTTGACATACATCATCAGTGATGAGAAGAATCCTACCAATCATCCCATATATGCAGTGGACACTGATTTTGGAGCATGTATTCTCCAAATAGAAGAATCTCAGAAGGCCGTAATGCAGCTCAGAAAACCAACAGTTCAGGCCGAGAAAGAGCAAGGAAGTCAGATTTGGGAGATGTTCTTTGATGGAGCATGTTCCAAGGAGACTGCAGGAGCAGGGGTGGTGCTAGTATCTCCAAAGAAAGAAAGCATTCAGCTGTCTTTTAAACTGGTTTTTCGAGTTACTAATAACATAGCAGAGTATGAGGCTTTGTTGTTGGGCCTTAATGCAGCCAAAGATAGAGGAATCAAGGATCTGAAGGTGTTTGGAGATGCTGATGTGATCATCCAGCAAGTAAATAAAACATTTCAAGCAAAGTACCCAAGGCTGAAAGCATATAGAGATGAGGTATGGAGAATCAAAGACTCTTTTGATTATTTCTGTATTTCATACATTCCTAGAGCCCAGAATCAGCTTGTTGATTCCCTTGCTGTCTCTGCTAGTCTATTTATTCCTCCCATGCCTCCCAGACTAGTTTATGAAGTCCAAATGAAGTACAGACCGTCCTTGCCTGATAATGTCCACCATTGGAAAGTTTTTAATGATGATGATGAGTTAAATAGGTTCCTTCAAGTCATTGATGAATTCTCTGAAATGAAAATTGACCAAGAGAATGATGCCTTGGAAGAAAACCCCCAATCCCAGCTTAGAAATAAGATTGGTAAAGACAGCATAGTCCAGCTTCCTAGTAACCATATTCCTAAGGGTATAATTCCTCTTGAAAGATTGTTTGACCAGAATGATGTGCCTTACAAAGCTGCCCAAAAAGAAGACCAATCTGCAGTCTGTAAGCATGATATAGGAAGTCCAGGTCAGCCTAGGTATGTGAATTTGTCCACCCATTTGTCTGTTGATCAAAGTGTTAAATATTGCAATTTAATGAGGCAATTTTCTGATGTGTTTGCCTAGGAGTATAGTGACCTGAAAACATATGATAAGAACATAATCCAGCACAAAATCCCTTTGGAGAAAGACACTATTCCTTTCAAACATAAGCTGAGACCAATAAATCCTATGCTTCTTCCACTGATTGAAAAAGAAATTAAAAAATTGTTGGCTACCAAGATCGTAGTGCCTCTCAGTTATTCAAAATGGGTAGCCAATCTAGTGGTGGTGAGGAAGAAGAGTGGAGAAATCAGACTGTGTGTTGATTTCCGATACCGGAGGTAGCCCCACCTACTGCCACCTCTTTGATCTCTACTAAGAAAGGAAGCAAGCTCATCTCCCAGACTAGGAAGTTCATTTTCTGTCTGATTCGCTCCCAAAGTAAGGGGAAGATCGTTGCTACATCCATGACCCCCATGAAGGGTTCCTCCACACAACAGCAACAGCAAAGGATTATGGTCATGACAGAACACAGGAACAACTTCTCCTCACCCACAGGGGTACCGCACAAGCTTCAAGTGGGAAACAAAGTCTGGTTGCATCTGCAGAAAGAACGCCTTACAAGAGCCCATCAGAAGCTCAAACCACTCCGACATGGTCCTTACAGAAATACCAAGGCTGTGGGGAACAATGCTTTGGAGTACAACATTCCACCATTCCTTCGCCTACACCAAGTGTTCAATGTGGACCGTCGTCAACCATGCCTCCCACCATTACTGGACACATCAAAGATTGCAGAACAAGTTCAGCAGATGGAGGAACTCAACGCAATGGGGACCATTGCTTCCTAAGGGGGGAGGAATGATCCAGGTGGATGTTGGTGGCCACCCACCTATCCCACTTGGACCCCCACAACTGTCTCTATTAGTTAATTAGTTTCCTTATTCGTAGCACAATTTACTATTTTTAGCAGTTTTTTTCGGGTCTTGAAATTCCGGAGCCATTTTGAGGCCCTAAACGACATTTTTTGGGAAATCTGGGAGTAACATGGGTCCATGGACTGATGTTTCTCTTCCCAAAGTTATATTTCTTGGATAGACCTTTCTAACGAGCTATTGTACGCATCAAACAGAAATTGAGTGCCAAGGTTACGACCCCGGGAAATTGATGTACCAATTTACCCAAACGAGGCCCATAATTTGGCATTTCATCTTCTAGGGTTAGGTTTTGGGATGTTAAGGGTTTTCCATTATTTCTCAACAATAAATAGGCCTTCGAGCCTCATTGTAACAAATTTCAGAGGCATGTAGCCACCACATCTCTTCTCAAAGATAAGCTACCATTGCCCTAGCTATTTATTTCCATTTTCTGTTTGTAAGCATATCTCAGTGTTTTAAATTAATGAAATGAAGTATTATTTCCGCTGCATATTTGTGTTTATGGTTATCTCTGTAATTTTTTTGAGTTCATGTTTAAATCTGGATCAGTGGTATCAGAGCGGTCTGCTTTTTCTTTGCTTTTCTTTGCATGTCCCCAACAAGGTCAGGATATAAGGAGTTAGGGCTTGAACTGGTCAAACCTTTGCAAGAATAGCCTTGCAAAACCCAATGGCCTCCCATGGTGGATGAAAAGAAAGACGAGGGAGCAGGAGATCCTATCAAAATCTTGCTCGAAGAAGCCCTCGAGCGACAAAGGAATGCGATGATGGATAGCTTTGCGCAGATCCTTCAGTGGCTACATAGAGGTGAAGCATCGACTTCCAACAGCTACTCTGTAAATGCCACACCGTTTAAGGTACAAGTTAATTTTGAAATCCCCATATTCGAGGGTCAGATAGATGCAAATGTTGTCGATAAATGGTTAAATCTGCTAGATGATTATTTTTCTATTCATGATTTTTCCAGTCGGAAAAAGATTATTTTCACTCTTCTCAAAGTAGCCCCCCACATCATGGACTGGTGGGAAACCTACTACGAGCAGAAGGATGAAAGTACCGACTCACTATTTTCAGCCGCACCCACCTGGAATTCATTCCGGGATGCCATCAAGGAGCAGTACTACCCTGTCAGAAGCTATGAGGATCAATACATAAAGTGGACCACGCTACATAGGAAAGGGAGCAAGACGTGCCAGAGTTTACCAATATTTTCCATACCCTTCGCGCAAAGTTGGGTATCAAGGATTCAGAGCAGCATTTGATACTCAAATACCGCGGCTGCCTGCACAAGTACATCTAGGAAGAGATGGAGTTCCTGAACATCTCCTCGCTCAGCATGACGTACCGATATGCTGTCAAAATCGAGCAAAAGTTCAAACAGAAGAAGCGAGACTTTGGATCTACAAATCCAAAGCCCAAAGGACAAAGCTAAGGTGGGGTGACCCAAGACAACCCGTCGAAGCCACAAGAAAAGAACAACACCACGAAGCTGAAGAAGGACATAGGAAAGTGGTGTGAGTTCCACAAGATTCCCACTCATAACACAAGTGAGTGTCGGACCAAGCAGTCGTTGGTGGCCGAGTTGAAGGCTTCCAAATCAGATGCATGTTCCGACCCTGAGCCAGAACCTGACAAGGGGAATGGCAAAGGGAAGCAGATCATTGATGCAGAGCCTAGAGCCACTATTGCCAATGTCAAGATCCAAAAGAATGAACCCGAATATCCAAAGGAGGGGGAGCGTCTTTTCCACTCACAAATGTGGGTGAAGGGTTCACCGCTGCAATTCATTATCGATAGTGGCAGCCAAAAGAACCTCATTTCAGCAGAGGTTGTGAAGTAATTGGGCCTACCGACTACACCACACCCACAGCCGTACAGTATCGAATGGCTTCATGAAGGACGAGATCTCAAAGTTTGCCAGCAATTCCGCCTTCCCTACAACATCAAGCCCTTCAGAGACGAGGTATTGTGTCATGTTACACCTCTGGATGTTTGTGATGTATTATTAGGCCAGCCATACTTGTGGAGGCGACATGTTGTGTATGAGTCAAGGCCTCGTGCTGTCATTATTTCTTTGGATAATTCATTATACAGGATACCGAAGGTAGCCCCACCTACCGCCACCTCTTTGATCTCTACTAAGAAAGGCAGCAAGCTCATCTCCCAGATTAGGAAGTTCATTTTCTGTCTGATTCGCTCCCAAAGTAAGGGGAAGATCGTTGCTACATCCATGACCCTCGTGAAGGATTCCTCCACGCAGCAGCAGCAGCAAAGGAATACAGTCATGACAAAACACAGGAACAACTTCTCCTCACCCACAGGGGTACCACACAAGCTTCAAGTGGGCAACAAAGTCTGGTTGCATCTGCAAAAAGAACGCCTTACAAGAGCCCATTAGAAGCTCAAACCACTCCGACATGGTCCTTATAGCAGTACCAAGGCCGTGGGGAATGATTCTTTGGAGTACAACATTCCTCCATTCCTTCGCCTACACCAAGTGTTCAATGTGGATCATCGTCGACCATGCTTCCCACCATTATTGGACACATCAGAGATTGCAGAACAAGTTCAACAGATGGAGGAACTCAATGCAATGGGGACCATTGCTTCCTAAGGGGGAGGAATGATCCAGGTGGATGCTGGTGGCCACCCACCTATCCCACTTGGACTCCCACAACTGTCCCTATCAGTTTTTCAGTTTCCTTATTCGTAGCACAATTTACTATTTTTAGCAGTTTTTTTCGGGTCCTGAACTTCCGGAGCCGTTTTGAGGCCCTAAATGACATTTTTTGGTAAATCTGGGAGTAACATGGGTCCATGGACTGATGTTTCTCTTCCCAAAGTTATATTTCTCGAATAGATCTTTCTAACGAGGTATTGTACGCGTCAAACAGAGATCGGGTGCCAAAGTTACAAACCCGAGAAATTGATGTACCAATTTACCCAAACGGGGCCCATAATTTGGCATTTCATCTTCTAGGGTTAGGTTTTGGGATGTTAAGGGTTTGCCATTGTTTCTCAACAATAAATAGGCCTTTGAGCCTCATTGTAACACAATTCAGAGGCATGTAGCCACCACATCTCTTTTCAAAGATAAGCTACCATCGCCCTAGCTGTTTATTTCCATTTTCTGTTTGTAAGCATATATCAGTATTTTACATTAATGAAATGAAGTATTATTTCCGCTGCATCTTTGTGTTTATGGTTATCTCTATAATTTTTTGCGTTCCTGTTTAAATCCGGATCATGTTGTCACAATTTAAACATACTCAATTTTACCTTCTTTCATCAATTTATTGAGGACTCAAGCTTCTTGAAAGGTTTAGGTTTAAATAGGTGCACCTCATGTTAGATGCTTTCCTTTAAAGTTCCCATAATTGGTCTAACAAATTATCATCTAAAATATTCTTTACTCTAAGACTCAAATTTTGGAATTGTTGAATGTGTTATGTAACTAGACCTTTTTGTCAAATATTTACCAATTGACTGAAGAATGTATTGCTCTTGATATCCCCATAATGTGTTATCAATTCCTTTGTTAAAATGGGCTAAGATATAACATAATCTCTTTTCATTTCATAAATCCATTAATACCATACATGTTGGTCTTGTTTTAAAAACATGAATGCAATATTTACTTATTGTAAGTATGCCACTTGGTGTAGATCAAATTATTGTTCCATTTGAAATATCCATGTTATAGGATCATTACCATCAAACTTCCTCATATCGAGGTTTGGAATGTATTAGTTCCTTGGTCTTGACTAAAATCCCTAATGATATGGACCTTGAATTGAAAATTCATGATTATGGTTCCACAATTCAATATTTGTGGTCTTCAATTGTGATTCTCAACACCATGCGTATCCTTATGTTAATGATTTCCTTGGATCTCAACATCCCTTTTAGGAGATATTTTAATAGAATGTTTTGTAATTCTTTTATTTCTTCCCTAATGGACTTTTATATATCTTTCTCGACATTTTGTATCTCTTCCTCATTTTCATCAAGATTCATTTGTAATTTCTTCCTTATTTTCATTCATCTTCTTTTTTATTCATTCCTTATTTTCATTTAGCTTATTTTCTATTTATCTTTTAATTTTTTTCTTGAGAACTTGATAAATCCATCGTTTTCAAGCTACTACCATCCATTTCATTAACTTTCTTCTCTAATTGAGATAACCTAAATTCTAAGTCTTCACTTTCTTCATGAGTCAAGGATGAGCCTTAAGTAGGTTCAATTAGTGTAGTAGCTTTCATTGGAGGCATGTTGGAAAATAGTAATAATAAACCTCTTTATCACAACTTTTAGTCACAAAAAATGGGGTATTCTAATCAAAAGTTAGGTCACTTGTAAGTTATGTACCTTAATTTCGAGAATATCTCATGGCTGAAGCTTTTCTTAATATGTCTCTAAGATTTGAGTCCTTTTGAATATGAAACTTTGGTTTGTAATACTTTTGTATGTATTTTCTACAATTACATAAGTGTGACCATAATTTGATGTACCAAGTGAATGATATGGTAAATTTCTCAAAACTTGCATGTTTTTAACCACTTCCCATAAGAAAAAGTGTACAGCATGCCACATATCCAATTATTCAAATACGATATGAAATTTGTACCTTATGTACTTTCTATATGTTTCCTCAAATACTTGAAGATTTCAGAGTCTGAAAAATATTAGAAAAGAAGATATAGAAAAAACACCATGTTGTCGTATTTAAAATTTATTTCATGAAAGTTCCCAAACCCTAACTTCTACACGATATAAATCTGAAACTATAACTAACCAAATTCAAAAATTTGAACCCAATGTTTCCTTATTTCTACTTAATATTCTCCAAGTTTCACTATGTGAAACCTCCCAAAAAAAAAATTGAAAATGAAAAACTAATCAATTTGAAATTGATTTGAGGAACATTCAAGAACCTTAAATTACTTAGAGCAAATATCCGAAATTATAACTGAAATTTGAAATAGGCATTCATCGAGATTTGTCCTCAATACAATCCAAGTTTCATTTTCAGAAACTTCCCTAGAAAAAAAGTTATAGCAACCATTCTAAACTGACATGTTTAAAGGTGATTTCAGGAGAATTTAGGAACCTTAAATTCTTTAGAGCATATCTCCAAAAATATAGAGAACTAAGATCCGAATTTGAATCATATGTTACTCAAGATCTCTCATCAATATTCTCCAATTTTCACCATCTGAAAACTCCTAGAAAAAATGTTATAATGAAAATGCCATGATGACCTATTTGAAGCAGAAAAACCATGGGATCGTGAGCTTTGATACTATATGTTATGAAACTTACACCTTAAAAATGATAAGAAATCAATAGTTACAATCTTGTTCAAGGAGGAAACCTCCTTCTACATTAAATACAATGTACAAGACAAGATTTGATGATCTTAAGACTATGTCTCCTTAGTATATATTGGAGACAAAAGGTACAATTATAATAAAATGGGACCATGAGAGGTTATAACCTATATAACAATATAACAATAAGAATGTAATCACTTAATATCTAGGGCTTCATAAGGGGTTTTGTGGTTAACATGGGGCTTATATAGGAATTAATGCATTCTGTCAAACATTTTGGATGCATCCTTGACATAAATATAGTCTCGGGCCAAGAGGCTTGGAATGGCTTTTCTTGTACACCTCCTTGCACCTATCCGTGCCTCTTATCATTCTCACACATGTTGATCAAAATCCGTAAATATTCTCTCTGCTTTCAGCTTGACATTCCCATTAGTGCAAAACCCATTTCCATAACAATCCATTGATCCATGTTCACCAACAAATCTTCCTTTTTGAGCTTCTATGGCTCAAAGCTTTGGCCATTGAATATATTGTGTTTTCATTTGCAACCTAATTTTAATAATTGGTAATTGGCATCTTAATTATGTAAATCCATCCTCATTGAGTTGGAAACCACCACCTAGAGAATGTATGTTGATTTCTGGACATGGACGAAACCAACCCTACTCTATTTGTCATTGTCTCCTTAAGATAGATGGTTATGTGCATTCTTAAATTTTTCATCACTTATGATTGTTGCTCTTCATCATGTCATGTCACATTGGATAAAAGTATGGGATAGGATTAAATGATGTCAAGGTCAAGTAATTGCTCTTATATATTGATCTTAGTTATCACATCTCACCTTTCCTTTTCATCATCCAACACATTATGTGAGTTCCTCTTCTTCTTAGTCCATGTTTAAATTATCTTGCATCATTACATGGTTGCGCCTACCACAATGCCCATGTGTCTTCTTGCTTTTTACTCTCCATGTCAAAATCGTTGTACATTGTATATGGGCCTCCTATCCCATCAATTTAATGGTCCACCTTAATTGTTTGTTTCATAAATATCCAATTTGGCTTGATTTAATCATGTCCCTCCCTAATCTTAATGTTCCCAAACCAAAATAGCTTTGTAATCTCACTTGACCCTACATGTCTTCATAATGACTTAATACATTTTTGTGCATCCTTTGTTGATCCTTGATAACTCACTCTTTATCTTTGCAAAATAATTTGGTATATTAAGAATATTATGATGTTTTCTTTGGGAATTTTATTATTCAATCTTTATAGTTATGTTTTTAACTCTATATTGCTCCTATTTCTTTATGTTTAGATTTAATTAAAGCAATGATTTTATGAATTTGTTTATTTTTTTTTTAATTAAAAATGATGAATTTCTCCTCAGTATAACATATATATATATATATATATATATATATAATATTTTTTTCCCAAAAATGAAATGGTCATTTCCCTTCAAAAACAAAAGACAAATTGCATTTCTTATCTGCATATTATTTTTACTAAGAAAAATGACCATTTATATTTAAATATTAAATATAAATATTGTAAATATTTATTAAATATTGTAAATGCTAAAATAGCATTTGTAAAAGTCCAAGAAAAAAAAACCATATAAATTTATACAATTTCCTCAAATTAAAAAAATATACCATTAATCTTATACACAATCCAAAAAGATTTATTTATTTATTTATGAAATTGAAATATAATTTCTAATTTTATAATAAATTTTCTATAATTTTTTATTTTATTTTATAAATATTTTTTCAAAACACCTTCTAAAAGTAATAAATTCAATAAAATATAAAAATAAATATACAATCATTATTACATAATAATGCATTTAGTAATAAATAAAACAAAATAACCTTATCAGAAGTATTAAAAATATACACGCTTCAGAATGTTATAGATTCAAAATGTCAGCTCATATCACAGCCAAAAATAAATAATTGTTATCCATTTTAAAAAAAAAATTGTACAACAATAAAGATCCCTCTTAAAAAATTCTTATATGTTCCCGAACTTTTCTCATATAACAACAAATATATGCTTTAATGAATGGCTATATATATTCAAAAACTTTTGTTATGGAAGAATAATTTAATCACTGATTTAATTTTTAATACAAATCCATGTTGTTGGAACTTTTATTGCATTACTAATACAAATCCATGTTGTCGAAACTTTAATTGCAGAGGATCCAATGTCTTGAATATAAATAAATGTTATGAACCTTACTCCTTAAAAAATAAAAGAAACCAATAATTACAATGCTCTTCAAGCTAGAAATATCATTTCACAATAAACACAATGTACAAGACATGATTTGATGATCCTAAGAATAGGTTTCCTTAGTATACACATATAGGAGACAAAGTGTACAATTATAATAAAATGGTACCATGAGAGGTTCTAGCCTACATATCTATATAAAATTAGAAATGTTATCACTTAATATCTAAGGCTTGATAAGGGGATTTAGTGTTAACATGGGGATTATGTAGGTATTAACATGTCCCTCCCCTTCAAAGAAGTGTTGTCCTCAACACTTGACTATTTGTGGGTGTTTTTTCATGAACAACTCATATTCTCATGTCACTTATTCTATTGGTAGGTTCTTCCATTTTATGAGGTACTTAGTAATTTGTTGATTTCTCATATTATTAGTCCTTGTTTCCAAGATTGTTTTTGGTTCTAGTATTATTTTCCCTTCTTCATTAATCTGTGTTTGAATAGTTTGGACTAGGATCACCAATTACCTTATTTAGGAAAGAAACATCAAAGACTATATGCACACATGAAGATGGAGGAAACTCCAATTTGTAATCCATACTTCTAATCCTATGCAACATCTTACAGGGTTCATAATACCATGGTGTTAATTTATTCCCTTCTTTTGTTGCTTAAGGGACATCTAATTATATGGTTGTAGTCTCATAAATACCCAATCCCCCACTTCATATTCCCTTTCATTGCAATTTTGATATGATTGTTGTTTAATCCTATTTTGTGCCATAACCAAGTTGTCCTTCAATAGTTTGAGAACCTCTTATTTTTTGTCTTATGTGGTCCTCTATTGCTTGATCCTTTATAGTCCTTTAAAGCATGATGTGATGGATGGAGGATTATATCCAGAAAGTGCCATAAATGGTGACATTTATTATGAGGTATGGAAGGATTTGTTGTACCACCATTCTGCCAAGGGAAACCATTTGACCCATTGTGTTTGTTTATCAGATGAAAAAAACATAGATATCCTTCAAAACATTTATTCACAATCTCAATTTTCCCATTAGATTAAGGATGATAAGATGAGTTGTGGGAAAAATGGGTACTCAAACAAGAAAATAATTATGTTTAAAAAATTCCAGTGATAATTCAATCTTTGTCACTTACAATAATCTTTGATATTTCATGTAGGTTTTGGATTGTTTCAATGAATGCTTCTACCATTGTACTTTCTTTAAAAGGATGAGAAAGAGAGAAAAAATGGGCATACTTTTTCATCTAGTCTACCACTACCTTAATGACAATCTTTCCTTCAAATTTGGGTAAACCTATAATAAAATCCATTTAAACTTCTTCCCCACATTGGCTTGTTATGGCTAATTATTGCAGGAGCCCCGGGTTCTTAATTATCCCCCCTCAATTTTTTGGCATACCACACATTATACCACAAAAATTTGCACATCTTCTTGAATACCTTCTAAAAAAAAGTATTTCTTAATCTTATGGCATGTCTTCAAGATTCCTAAATTTCCTCCTACAAGAGAAGTGTGTAATTTTGAAGAGACCTCTTTGGGTTGAGAATTCTTACATAAGCATAAGTGATCTTGATACTATATCAAATCATTTTTCAACATAAAATTTTCTAATGCATGGGGGTCCTCCTATATTTTTTGAATGATCTTGCATATCTTCTCATCTTTCTCCCATTCTATCCTTGTTTCTTCCACCTAGTCAAATTGTGAAAGGAAATAGTACATAGTTAACCATTTGTGTCTTCCTCTTTCCTTGAGAGTGCATCTGCCACAATAGTTTGTTTTTATTTTTTATATATAATTTCAAAATCATAACCCAACACCTTTATGGCCCATTTTTGTTTCTGTTCCAAGTGTATTATTTTCTCCTAGAAGTATTTTAGACTAACATGAGATACTTTTACTTTTAAGTGTCTTCCTTTTAGGTATGAACATCATTTCTTAAATGCATGTAGTATGACCAACATTTCTTTTTCATAGATGGATTTGAGTAATGTATTTCTTTCAATTTTATTATATTCAAAGGCAAAGGACCTTCCTTGTTGAGTAAAAATGCACCAATTCCATGGCTTGAGGCATTACACTCCACAACGAAGGTTTTTTTGAAGTCAGGTGTTACCAAGATAGGAGTTGTATACATAGCCTCTTTAAGTTCTTCAAAATCTTTTGTTTTTTCTTTAGTCCAAGAAAATATGTCCCTCATCAATAATTTTGTTAGAGGTGCTACTATTTGACCATAATTCTTGACAAACTCGTGGTAATATCCTGTCAATCCTAAGAATCCTTGAGTTTCTTCAAGGGATTATGGATTTGACATTCCCTCATAGCTTTTATTTTTTTAGGATCCACATTGAGACCTTCATGTGATCCAATATGGCCTAAATATTCTACTTCTTGAACCCCAAAGGCACAATGGGAAGGTTTTGCATATAGTTGTTGTTATTCCAATGGTGTTAAGACCCTGCCAACATGTTGTACATGCTCTTCCCAAAATTTGTTGTAGATCAGTATGTCACCAAAAAATTCTAACACAAATTTTCTAAGGGTTTGAAAAAAGAATTCATTAGGCTTTTAAATGTTGAAGGAATATTTGTAAGTCCAAATGGCATAACCAAAAACTCATAATAACCTTCATGTTTTCTAAAGGCTATTTTGGGAATTTCTTCTTGCCTCTTTTTTATTTGATCATATCTAGAACGAAGGTCCAACTTAGTAAAGAAAAATTCTCCACTCAATTCATCAATGACAGGAATAGGAAACTTAACTTTGATTATCACATGATTTTCGTTTTTTTGATTTGTCTATAATCAAGACACATACACCATGAACCATCATTTTTTATAACCATCACTACTAGTGAAGAGAAAGCACTCTGGCTAGGTTGAATGATGCTTTCCTTTTACATTTCTCGAACCATATTCTCAACCTCAATCTTATGTGCATGTGGATATATGGAAGGTGTAATGTTAGGTGCTACACTTCCAAGTTGCAAATGAATAACATGGTCATGATCTCAAGAAGGTGGAAGACCCTTAAGCATCTCTCAAAATACCTTAGAATGATTGTTGATAAATTTTTGGAGATTCACTTGAGTAGAGGATATAGATGTTTGAATATCTAATGAACACAAATGTGCAATTATAACTCAGTGTCTCTTTTTTCATGTTATTAGAGATTATCACTTTATTTAGTTTCCCTTGGTGATCTGGATTCTCTTAGCTATAGGAATGAACAAAGATCTTTTGTTCCTGTGATGTTAGTAGAATTTCATGTGAAAGAGTATGAAAAACTACATGTGCATACTTTAAAGAAGAAGAAACATAATGACGACCATCAAATAAAAGGACACACACACATTGATAACAAAGTTCACCTAGTGTGGGTTACGTCTTTGGGCTCGATGTCAAAATTTGGGAGGCCGATTCATTAAATGTTGCAAGATGATGATGATTACATGGGGTATTGTTTGTCATATCAAGGATAAACTCCACCAATTAGAGTGGCATGTCTCTCCACGAGATGTTCTCTTATAGGAACTCCCACTCATATGGGCCCTCCTTCAGCATGAAAAGATAATAAATTCTCACATCGTGTGGCATACAAGTATCCTTCAACATAATGGTAACAAGGATCTCAACAACAAAATAATCATCTCAAAAAATCAAAAGAAAGACATGGCGTCACTGCATCATATACCTCCACTTTCAAGGATGGCCTGAAAATGCATAGCTCTACTGAAGAAATGGATTGCACTGTTGAATTCGTGAAGCAAAATCGTGTCGAATGACTATAAAATCGACCCCTTTCTGACACTGTCAAAATCTGGACCCTTGGGAATCTCAAAGATTCCTTCCCACTAGTTCACTGGGGTTCTACTACTCATATGAGAAATCTGATATCATCATCCCCCTTCTTATGAAATTATGAGAAAAATAACTATAAAGTCAACATCATTCTACCTCTGTCAAAAAGCAGCCTCCAAGGAAATCTTTTAGATTCTTTGTAGATTCTGCATAGAGAATATTATGTGGAATATTCTTGCATTGAAATATATGCCCAAGGCGGAACCCTCTAGTCTCGGTTTCGTGCTTCTTGTTCCTCTACCTCCTCTCGGTTCCCGCTCACCATCCTTGGTTCGCTGCGTTATATGAAGTTTTTATATTTTTGATGGGTGGACCAATCAACGCATGTGTTGTTGGCCATTGGCACCATGCCAAGTTTAAAGCACCAACTTTGGGTGATCATGTTTCTGAAACTTGTCAGCTTGATCCTTCTTTTTAATTAAACAATGTGTATAGCGTGCTCACTAGAGTTGTGTTATAATACACTTCTCATTGACTTGATTTTTGTTTATATATATAACCACCCCCATACGTGGGTTATGCAAAACATGATTTCATTGGTTTTTCAATATAAACATTTTTGTCATGTAATATGCAATATGGTTAAGAAAAAATGGTTTTGTAATTTTTTTTTTTAATGTTTTTTTTTTTATATGAAATTTGTTTCATAGGGTTAATGTTATAACCGTTTTATATAATCGTTGATATATATATATATATATATATATATATATATATATATATATATATATATATATATATATATATATATATATATATATATATATCTTGAATCCTATGGTTTTATATATGGTTTTTTTGTAACCATATTATTTAATTTAATAACCATTATGCTTATAATAACTTTTTGTTTTCTCATTTAATTTATTTTATTTTTTAGGTTATTATATTTTGTCTTTTTTTTAGGGGCAAGGAGACAATGATTGAATGCCAAGTATTAATGGTTCATAGGCCACCAGCCCACTGTCATGTAATATATGGGTCCCACCTATTGACTGGGATGCCATGTGGCACACTATGGGCCCCTCCTTTGTGTCTTTCCTATCAAACTTCAAATCGTAATAAGTTGGTCATATGAACTCAGATTTGAGTGTCATCCACACCACCAGAATCGTAATGATGAGCACTACAACTTGGACCTGGTCTCAATGAGATTTGAAGATTTTGATTTTTTGAGCCTTTCCTAAGCCCTCTTTGACCACTGACTATTTCTGGAGCCACCTCCACCTGGATCATTCCTCCCCACTGAGGAGATTTTGGTTGTTAGGGTCCCACCCTAACCCCCTTATTTATGTCATGGGATCACGTCATAGTCAAGAGTCAATAAACCCCATATTAATATTTGTAAGTGGTTAACCTGCAATTAATGACGGGACCATAGTTAGTTGCAAATGGGCGGTAGTATTAGATAGATGGTAAATGGGCGGTAGTATTAGATAGATGGTATTAATAAAACCCACGATATTGGCCCGTGGTATTGCATGTATGAGTCATATATAAAGGATAGAGACTCCCTGCGAGGAGCATCGTGTCTTGTTTTGTAATCGAGCTCTGCTCTATTGGAGGTTGCCCCCTTGAAGAGGCATGTGAACATTTCTCTCTGAATAATAAAATCATTGCTATTCTGTGCTCTGGGTATATTTTCTTCGCATATTCTGTGTTCTCGGTATCTTTTCTTCGCAAATTCTATGTTTGGGTATTACTTTGCAGGTTAAGAGCATAACAAGTGGTATCAGAGCACTTTCCAGGGCTCGGTGGGATCTCCAAATTTTAGCAAAAATTTTTTTGGCTGGAGACGTGTTCCGGCGTCTTTAAACCACGGGATCTGTCGTTAAGCGCATAAACCTGCAGATTTGGGGAGGCATGCACGCAGGAAATACAAGAGGTGGTCACGTCTGTTGGACTCCCTTGTAACCCCTGTGGGTACCCCTTCGAGTAGTAGTGCATTAGACAGAACCGCGCACGGACTGTCTTCCACGTACCCTCTGGGTATATAGGAATCCCCCTAGCTCCCTTGAAACCTCGCCATAGATAAACCTTCGGTCGTCTTGTGGCTACAGTACACCGAGAACAGCACTCGGAGAGATTACTCGCCCGTACGATAGGGTAGTCGGGTTGTACGGCTAAGGGTACGGTCGATCCTCCTTAGTTAGAGCCCTGAAACATTGGGTCGAGTACTACTGTCAGACCCTTATGTATATTGCGATCTGTAGCACCTGACACTCCTCAAGACCATAGTTCCCTTTCTATCGGGGGATCACACATCACCTATTCCAGATCAGCAAGTGCAGCAGCAGCCGACATCAGTCCCGCAGCTCCATCAGATCAGCAGCAGCAGTTGTTCCACCATTCAGATCTCTCAGATCCACCAGATCAGAGTAGTTGTGAAGGGTTCCTGTCCCTGGATATAATTTTCGCAGGACTTTTGGCGGCATTGACATTCTGAGGATTTGGCGACTGCAGTATTGATCAGGAAGGAGTAAAACTCCGTTAGGAGTTTTCCAAAAAAAAAAAAAAGATTCTAAGATCTTCCGGGGCGCTTATTGGTGATCCAATGAAAGGATCGACAAAATTGAAGACCATGTGCACTCCCTCCAAACTGCGGTGAAGAATATCGAACTTGAGCTTAAAGGAATAAGTAACCAGATACATGATGCACTCCCAAAGGGCAAGGAGCCAGCCCACGAGGAGGCGTATAATGGCCATGAATACCATGAGGGTGAGTCTAGCCACTCTCAGCACGTCTGGCACACCCATCCACCACCTAGTCAGCGACCTCCCAAGTTGGATATGCATAAATTTGACGGTTCTCACACGTCCGCATGGCTAGCACAAATGGAGCAGTATTTCCAATTGAATCATATCATAGATGAGGGGACTAAGCTTATGGTGGGCACCATGTACTTGGACAATGAACGATGGCAATGGAAGGAATGGCATCAGCATTGCAATGGACATTTTCAGAATTGGGCCCAATTTTCCAAAACTCTTCGCAGTCGCTTTGAACAAGAAGACTCTTTTTTGGGGTGTCTCACTAAGCTCCGACAGACGGGTACAGTGGAGGAATATATTACTGCTTTTGAAGCCTTAGCCTTCTGCACTAGGGGTCTCACAGATGAGTTCTACATGGAATGCTTTATCAGCGGTCTTAAAGAAGCCATCAAAGCTCAGGTTGTACTCCACCACCCTCCCACATGGACAGAGGCTTGCCAGGTAGCCCGTAAGGTGGAACGTGCATTAACAGCCCAATCCAGCCACCTCAACTTCCCCGCTAAAGGTCGTCCTTCACAGGCTCCCAATACGACTCAGACACTTAAGATTCAAAAGGTGTCACCTGCGGAAATGGCCGAAAGAAGGAAGCAAGGACTATGTTACTACTGTGATGAAAAATATTCCCCGGGTCATAAATGCAAAGAGCACAAGTTTTTTCAAATAGATGCCACTGACTACAACTCCACCGAGGAAGATCCACCACTTGAGGAACCGGAGGAGATCGAAGAAGATAACCAAAAGGAAATTGTATCTGATGAACCAATTATTTCGCTAAATGCATTGGCAGGAGTTTCTTCCCCTCAAACTCTTAAAATCAGGGGTTTTCTTAAACATCGCCCAGTAGTAGTCTTGATTGATAGTGGAAGTACCCATAATTTCATCCATCAAAAGATCGCTGAAGCAGCACATTGTTTCGTCCGGGCAGTTTCTAACTTCTAAGTCCAGATTGCAGATGGGGGCACAATGAAATGTGAAGGTCGCTGTGAAAATGTCAAAATTCAAATGGGGGATTATCAATTGAAAACCCACATGTTTGCAATACACATGTGGGGTTGCGACATTGTCCTAGGTGCGGAATGGCTCCGCACTCTTGGGCCAATCACAATGGATTTCCAGGAGTTATATATGAGTTTTAAGCAGAACAACTCCACACATACCCTCCGTGGACTACAGGCGGGATCCCCCTCTATCATCAGCTCGCATAGGATGGAAAAATTGTTAAAAAAGGGCCATCATGGAGTGGTAGCTCAATTCAATGCCATCCAGGTATTAGACACCATGTCTCCGCCAATTCATCCTGAGATGCAACAGATTTTAAATAAACATCGGACGGTATTTGACAAGTCTCATGAGCTTCCACCCTCGCGAGGGGAACATGATCATAGCATCACATTGGTTCCAGGGGCCCAACCCCCAAATGTGCGGCCATACAGATATCCGTTCACCCAAAAGAATGAAATAGAAAAAATCATCAAGGAATTGTTGGAAGCAGGTGTCATTCGTCCCAGCATTAGTCCTTATTCATCCCCAGTGGTCATGGTCCTCAAGAAAGATGGGGAGTGGCGGATGTGTCCCGACTTCAGGGCCCTCAATAAGTTAACAGTCAAAGATAAATTTCCCATCCCAGTGGTTGACGATTTGCTGGACGAACTCAATGGGGCTCAATTCTTCACTAAGTTGGATCTTCGCTCAGGCTACCACCAAATTCGCATGAAGGAAGTCGACATTCCCAAGACAACTTTTAGAACTCATGAAGGCCATTATGAGTTCCTGGTCATGCCATTTGGTCTCTGTAATGCCCCCTCTACTTTTCAGAGCCTTATGAATCACCTCCTCAAACCATATCTCAGAAAATTTGTCCTTGTCTTCTTCGATGACATCCTCATCTATAGTGGCACTTGGGCGGCACATCTTCAGCATGTAGATCTACTCTTGCAACTGCTCCGCACACATAAATTATTTGTCAAGATGTCTAAGTGTTCGTTTGGCATGGAAGAAGTTGAGTATTTGGGCCACATTGTGGGGCGTGAAGGTGTCAAGGTGGACCCCAAAAAGATCCAGGCAATGCAAGAATGGCCTCAACCTAAGACCTTGAAAAGCTTGAGAGGATTTTTGGGTCTCATAGGCTATTATTGTAAATTTGTCCACAACTATGGCAGCATAGCGAAGCCCCTAACACAACTCCTAAAGAAAAATTCCTTCTTCTGGAACGAGGAAGCACAACAGGCATTTACCGCTCTCAAAACCACCATGTGTTCCACTCCTGTCTTAGCACTACCGGACTTCACCAAATCATTTTTCATTGAATGTGATGCTTCGGGAACAGGTATTGGAGCGGTCTTAATGCAGGAAGGGCGACCATTGGCCTTCACCAGCCAACAACTAAGTGGGAGGAATCTGGGCCAATCTACCTACGAGAAGGAAATGATGGCCATCTTACATGCAGCCGAGACCTGGCGACCTTACTTGTTGGGGCGACGTTTCCAAATCTGCACAGATCATCACAGTCTTAAATATTTTTTGGAGCAACGCCTATCTTCCCCACAACAAAATAAATGGTTAGCCAAAATGCTGGGATATGATTATGAGATCATCTACAAGAAAGGGAAAGACAACAGGGTAGAAGATGCATTGTCACGCCAATTTGAGGAGGAAAGTACTCTGCTCGCAATTTCCCTCCCCATTCCCGACTGGATTGAAGAGGCTCGCAGGGAATGGTTTTCACATCCCGGGCTCTCCCAACTCATTTCTCAATTGCAGGTAGATCCTAATTCCAGCAAGGGCTACTCGTGGCAGAATGATATTCTTCGCTACAAGGACAGAGTCGTAATATCGCCAACATCCACCCTCAAAAGTCGCATTTTGGCAGAATTGCACTCATATCCCATTGCAGGACATTCGGGCTTTCAGAAGACGTACGCTCGCATTAGAAGATCATTTTTTTGGGCCGGCATGAAACAGGACATCCTTACTTTCGTAGCAGAATGTGACGTCTGTCAACGCCACAAAGGGGAAACCGTCAACACACCAGGCACATTACAACCATTGCCCATTCCGGCATCAATTTGGATGGAGGTCTCCATGGATTTCATTACAGGTCTTCCAAAGTCTGGGAACAAGTCAGTCATCATGGTGGTTGTGGACCGACTGTCGAAGTATGCTCATTTCTGCGCCCTACCCCAACCATTTACACCAACTTTGGTTGCTCAAACTTTCATGGATCAGATCTTCAAATTGCATGGCATGCCCACTTCTATTGTGTCCGACCGCGACCCAATCTTCACCAGTAATTTTTGGCAGGAGCTCTTCAGAATACAAGGCACTCAACTCAAACTCAGTACTTCATATCATCCGCAAACAGATGGTCAAACAGAAGCCGTCAACAAATGTCTAGAAACCTACCTTAGGTGTTTCACTTCAGAAAAGCAACACCTTTGGGTACAGTGGTTACCTCTGGCGGAGTGGTGGTATAACACCAACTATCATGCCACCACCAAAATGACTCCCTATGAAGCAGTCTATGGACAACTTCCGCCTTCCCCTACTTCTTATCTCACGGGGTGCTCCAAAGTATAAGCCGTGGATCAACTCCTACAACACCACGCAACCATGCTTGCCCATCTGCGCGAGAATCTTCATCAAGCTCAGAACCGTATGAAGCAACAGGCTTACCAACATCGCTCAGAGCGCCAATTTCAAGAAGGGGATCAGGTCTTTTTGAGGCTGCAACCATATAAGCAAACATCACTCAAAGACAAGGGTTGTCAAAAGCTCTCTCCAAAATTCTACGGACCATACCAAGTACTTCAGCGCATTGGAGAAGTGGCTTACAAGTTGGCTTTGCCACCTACAGCAAAAATCCACCCAGTTTTCCATGTATCGTGCCTCAAGAAAGTGATTGGGAACAATTGTCGAGTTCAAACCAGTCTACCTGAATTGGACGAAGAAGGGTCAATCTGGCTTCAACCTGAACAGGTTCTAGACACACGAGACAAGCACCTGCGCGGCCGCATGATTAAGGAGGTCCTCGTCAAATGGAAAGACACCTCTCCGGAAGATGCAACTTGGGAACCAGCCACTATTCTTCAGCAGTTTCCGCAGCTTCAGCCTTGAGGACAAGGCTAGTCTTAAGGGGGAGGGCATGTTAGGGTCCCACCCTAACCCCCTTATTTATGTCATGGGATCACGTCATAGTCAAGAGTCAATAAAGCCCATATTAATATTTGTAAGTGGTTAACCCGCAATTAATGACGGGACCACAGTTAGTTGCAAATGGGCGGTAGTATTAGATAGATGGTAAATGGGCGGTAGTATTAGATAGATGGTATTAATAAAACCCACGATATTGGCCCGTGGTATTGCATGTATGAGTCATATATAAAGGATAGAGACTCCCTGCGAGGAGCATCGTGTCTTGTTTTGTAATCGAGCTATGCTCTATTGGAGGTTGCCCCCTCGAAGAGGCCTGTGAACATTTCTCTCTGAATAATAAAATCATTGCTATTTTGTGCTCTGGGTATATTTTCTTCGCATATTATGTGTTCTCGATATCTTTTCTTCTCAAATTCTATGTTTGGGTATTACTTTGCAGGTTAAGAGCATAACATTGGTCCTCCAAAAGCATGAACATAATCTATATTTGTTGTGTTACATTGTCTGCACAACAAGTGTCCTGACAAACTACACTTCTCCTTCACCCTTGTTCTTTGGAGCAATAAGTGATGAACTAACACCTGCATTCTCTACAAACTTGTAGTACAATATTTGCAAACTACATGACCAATCATGACTTAAGCATCAACATACTTTCTAAGAGTTTATAACACACACTCTTTGGTCAAGTTTACATCAGAATAGAAACCAATACCCCGATTATCAACAAAAGGCCAAAAACATCATCATTGTTTTAATAAGTGATGGAAAATACATCATCACCTTTATAATTATATCACAACACATTATTTAAAAAATGTGGCCATGATAAGGTACTATGTCTAACAAAACCATCTCTCACTCATCAAAGTGAATGGGTCATCTCCCAATGGCAGATTCACTTGTTGGACAACTTTACCAATTGGTTCCTACATGGGCGTTTTGTCCTTAAGACACTAATCTAGATGGAGCCTCCAACATATGGCGCTTTGATGTCCACCTCTATTGCAATGATTTAAAAATTTCTTATTCCTCCAGACCTGCTTAACCTTTCCCCTTCCCTGATGTGGAGAAGGCCTTTCACGCCTCATCCTCTTTCTTGTTGCCTTTCTCTTCCAACGCTCAGCAACCACATGGTTATGCAGACCAAAAAAACTACATGGTTTTCTATTCCATTATTTTTTCTCATTATTAACAATATTCTTGCAATCAAAATGAACTCTAGAATACTGAGACTTTTTATACCTCTCTTGGTTGCCTCTGGTGTAATCCTGGCAATGAAATCTTGCCTTAGCTCTTCCTCTGCAATGTGCATTGTCATGGAAGGATTGTGATGTGTTCCCATCATCCTCTTTCCTTGATATTTTGATAATGACTTGGAAGATTCTGCTACCTTTAACCACTCTCCTTCAGTGTATCCCATCTTGGTAAGGACTCTCCGGTCGGTTCCTAAAATGGGTACCTCAAGGCTTCCAATAGAAATAGTGTCATGTGAAAATGAAATTGAAGAACGATCAACGTTGTTTATCTCATTTTTCGATTTTTAAGTTGGTGATGATGGCTTCGGTAATTATTTTTTGTGCTTCAACTCTTTCAAGGACTCTTTCATGGCTCGTAACTGAAGCTGCAATCTCTATTTCTCCTCTTTTTCTTCTTGTAGAAGTCTCCTCACTCCAACATTATCTACTTGTAGGCTTTGATTTATCTCCTCATTTGAATGAGGAGAAGATGACAAATAATAAGAATGTTCACTCGAGGGGTAGATGGAGCATCGTCCTCTACTCTTTCTTTTCTCGTTCCTCCCTTTCCATCTTCTCTTCATAATCTGCATACATTAAATCTACCATTTTTTACATCCTGTAGAAGGCCTCATAGAGATCTCTGTCATCCTCCATTTTCTTTCTAGTTTCACATTAAACCATTCACACTCCCAATTCACATCAACAAGAAGAACGCTTTGATGTGAAACTTGATCTAGATTCTCTCTGCTATCAGAATTAATCAATATCTTTTGCTTTCGTGATGTTAGTAGAATTGCATGTGAAAGAGTATGAAAAGCCACGTGTGCATAGTTTAAAGAAGAGGAAACATAATGAGGACCATCAAATCAAAGGACACACACACATTGATAACGGAGTTCACCCAGTGTGGGTTATGTCTCTGGGCCTAGTGTTAAGTGTGGGGGATTCAATTCATTAAATGTTGCAAGATGATGATGATTACATGAGGTATTCTTTGTCATTTCAAGGATAAAATCCCTCAACTAAAGTGGAATGTCTATCCACAAGACGTTCTCCTGTAGTAAATCTCACTCATATGAGCCCTACTTCAACATGATAAGATAATAAATTCTCACATGACATGGCATACAATTATCCTTCAACATATTGGTAACAAGGATCTCAACAACAAAATCATCATCTCAGCAAATCAAAAGAATGACATGGCATCCCTTCATCATATACCTCCACTTTCAGGGATGCCGTGAAAATGCATAACTCTACTGAAGAAATGGACTGCACCGTTGCTTTCGTGGCATGAAATTGTGTTGAATTATTGTAAACTTGACCCCTTTCTGACACCGTCAAAATCTAGACCCTCAGGAATCTCGAAGATTTGCCAAATATTCCTTCCTGCTAGTTGACTAGAGTTTTGTTGCTTAGATGAAAAATATGATTTCACCATCACGCTCCTTGCGAAATTCTGAGAAAAAGTGATGATAAAGTCGACATCATTCTACCTCTTTCAAAAAGCGGCGTCCAAGGGAATCTTTTAGATTCTTTATAGATTCTGCATAGAGAATATTATGTGGAATATTCTTGCCTCGAAATACGTGCCCAAGGCAGACCCCTCTGGTCTTAGTTCTGTGCTTGTTGTTCTTTTTGGCTCCCCTCATCTCCCACTCACCATCCTTGGTCCACTGTATTGTATGCAGTTTGACATTTTTGATTGGGCGGACCAACCAACGCGTGGGATATTGGCCCAACCACACCATGCCAAGTTTAGAGCGCCAACTTTGGGTGATCGTGTGTTCAAAACCTATCAACTTCTTCCTTTTTTTCATTAAAACAATGTGTATAGCGTGCCCACCAAAGTTGTGTTATAATAAACTGCTCATTGACTTGATTTTTGTTTATATATATAACCACCCCCATGTGTGGGTTATGCAAAACATGGTTTCGTTGGTTTTCAATATAACCATTTTTGTAATATCCCATATGGTTAACAAAAATGGTTTTTTTTTTCTTTTTTCTTTTTCCTTTTTTCTTTTTTTTTTCCTGAATTTGTGCTTTTGTGATCCAAATTGATTAACAAACAATTTTTTTCAATAGAAATCACATAATAGAAATTTTTTCCAACGCGTTTCGAACCATCAAGTGTAGTTCATCGTTAGGGAAAGATGAAGATGTAGATCATGGCAATAGCTTAAATAGGGATCGATGTAGAGATACTATAATGGCTATAATAAATGGCTAGTTTACTAATAATATTATTTAATTAATAATATTAATTAATAGGAATAATTTATACTAATTAAATCAAGAACTATGTTAATTTTTTTTAAAGAATAAAAGGAATTAAACAAACAAAGTCAAATATTAATGAAGTCAATTTTCTTTTTTAATTATCAACCAACATAAATGGCTAACTAAGAAAATATTATTTATTTAAATAATACCTCTGAATGCCAGGAACCAACTCTAATAATTAAGAATAGGATAAGTTTTAAATTAAAATAGAAAAAATAACCAAGTCAAACATTAACTAAGGAGCTCAGTAAAAAACGGAAAAATTCTAGGAGGTAAGACCTTAAAAAAAAAACTAGAAAAGAAAATCATAAATAAATAAAATCAACCAAATATAATCAAAGTAAGAGAGGCTAAAGTATAAAGGTCATACAATCAAATTTAAGACAAACCAAAAAATATAAAGATATAACAGGTCAAAGAACAAGACGATACAAAAATTTCTAAAAAACTTAAGAAGAAACAAAATCCCACAAAAGGCTAGAAGAAACTTAAAGAACCTTAAAACAATTAGGAGGACACGACATGGACCCAACTTAATGTTTTGTTTTTTTATATGAAATTTGTTTCATATGGTTAATGTTATAACCATATCATATAATTGTTTATATATATATATATATATATATATATATATATATTACAAAAATCACCATATATAAAACCATAGGATTTGGGATTTACAATATCTCTCTCTCTCTCTCTCTCTCTCTCTCTCTCTCTCTCTCTATATATATATATATATATATATATATATATATTGTAAATCCCAAATCCTATGGTTTTATATATGGTTATTTTTGTAATCATATTATTTAATTTGATAACCATTATGCTTATAATAACTTTTTGTTTTCTCATTTAATTTAATTTATTTTTTAGGTTATTATATTATTATCTTTTTTTTTGTCTTTTTTTGTAGGGGCAAGGGAACAATGATTGAACGCCAAGTGTCAATGGTTGATAGGCCACTAGTCCACTATTATGTAATATGTGGGTCTCACCTACCGATTGGGATGCCATGTGGCACACTTTGGGCCCCTCCTTTCTGTCTTTCTTGTCAAACATCAATTCGCAATAAGTTGGTCATACAAACTCAAATTTGAGTGTCATCTACGCCACCATAATCATAATAATGAGCCCTATAAATTGGACTTAGTTTCACTGATATTTGAATATTTTGAGCTTTTTGAGCCTTTCATGAGCCCTCTATGATCATTGAGTGTTTCTAGAGCCATCTAGAAAATTCCTCCTCACTGAGGAGCTTTTGGTCCTCGAAAAGCATGAACATAATCTGCATTTGTTGTGTTCATTGTCTGCACAACAAGTATCCTGACAAGCTACACTTCCTTCTCCTTCACCCTTGTTCTTTGGAGCCATAAGTGATGAACTAACACCTGCATTCTCTGCAAACCTGTAGTACAATATTTTCAAACTACATGTTCAATTACATGACCAATCATGACCCAAACATCCCCATACTTGCCAAGAGTTTATAACACACACTCTTTGGTCAAGTTTACATCAGAATAGAAACCAATACCCCAGTTATCAACAAAAGGCCAAAAACATCACCATTACTTTAATAAGTGATAGAAAACATATCATCACCTTTACAATTATATCGCAACACATTATTTACAAAATGCGGCCATGACAAGTTACTATATCTAGTAAAACCATCTCTCACTCATCAAAGTGAGTGGGTCATATCCCTATGGCTGATTCGATTGTTGAACAACTTTTCCAACTAGTTTCTGAACGAGCATTTTGTCCTTAAGATGCTACTCTATATGCAGCCTCCAACATGTGGCTCTTTGATTTCCACCTCTATTGCAATGATTGCAAAAGGTATTTTTCCTCTAGACTTGCTTAACCTTCTTCCTTCCATAGTGTGGAGAAGGCCTTTCACATGCCTCATCCTCTTTCTTACTGCCATTCTCTTCCAACACTCAACAACCACATGGTTATGCAAACCACAAAAACTACATGGTTTTCTACGTCATGATTTCTGCTCATTATTAACAATATGCTTGTAATCAAAATGAACTCTAGAATACTGAGACTTTTTATACCTCTCTTGGTTGTCTCTAGTGTAATCCTAGTGATGAGAGTTTTCCTTAGATCTTCCTTTGAAATGTGCATTGTCATGGGAGGATTGTGATGTGTTCCCATCATCCTCTTTTCTTGACAGTTTCGACAATGCCTAGGAAGCTTCTGCTACCTTTGATCTCTCTCCTTCAGTGTACTCCATCTTGGTAAGGAGTCTTAGGCCGGTTCCTGAAATGGGTACCTCAAGGCATCCAACAGAAATAGTGTGATGTCAAAATGAAATTGAAGAACGATCAAAATTGTTTATATCAGTTTTCGATTCTGAAGCAGGTGATGATGGCTTCGCTAAGCCTTTTTTACACTTCAACTCTTTCAAGACCTCTTTTGTGGCTTGTAATTGAAGCTGCAATCTTTGCTTCTCCACTTTTTATTCTTGTAGAATTCTCCTCAATCCAGCATTCTCTACTTGAAGGCTCTGATTGATCTCTGCATTTGAATGAGGACAAGATGCTAAAGAAGAAGAGTGTTCACTCGAGGGGGTAGATGGAGCATCATCCTCTTCTCTTTCTTTCTCTCGTTCCTCTCTTGTCATCTTATCTTCATAACTTGCATACATTAAATCTACCATTTTTTACATCATGTAGAAGACCTCATAGAGATCTCTGCCATCCTCCATTTTCTTTCTAGTTGCATGTTAAATCATTCACACTCGCAATTCACATCAGCAAGAAGAACGCTTTGATACCAAACTTGATCCAGATTCTCTTAGCTACCGGAATTAACCAATATCTTTTGCTTTTGTGATGTTGGCAGAATTGCATGTGAAAGTGTATGAAAAACCACATGTGCATACTTTAAACAATAGGAAACATAATGATGACCATCAAATCAAAGGACACACATACATTGATAATGGAGTTCACCAAGTGTGGGTTACCTCTCCTATTTCAGTGTCAAGAGTGGGGAGATCGCTTCATTAAATGTTGCATGATGATGATGATTACATGGGGTATTCTTTGTCATTTCAAGGATAAACTCCCTCAACTAGAGTGGCATGTCTCCCCACGAGATGTTCTCATATAGGAATTCTCACTCATATGGGCCCTCCTTCAGCATGACAAGATAATAAAATCTCACATGACGTGGCATACAACTACCTTCAACATAATGGTAAAAAGGATCTCAATAACAAAATCGTCATCTTAGCAAATCAAAAGAATGACATGGCATCACTACATCATATACCTCCACTTTCATCGATGACCTAAAAATGAATAACTCTACTGAAGAAATGGATTGTATCGTTGAATTCATGGTGCGAAATCATGTCGAATGACTGTAAACTCGACCCCTTTCGGACATCGTCAAAATATGGACCCTCAAGAATCTTGAAGATTCCCCAAAGATTCCTTCCGGCTGGTTGACTGGAGTTCTCCTTCTCAGATGAAAAATTTGATCTCACCATTATGGTCCTTGCAAAATTCTAATAAAAATGACTATAAAGTCAACATCATTTTGCCTTTGTAAAAAAGCACCCTCCAAGGGAATCTCTTAGATTCTTTATAGATCCTGCACAGAGAATATTATGTGGAATATTCTTGCCTTGAAATAAGTGCCCAAGGAAGACCCCTCTAGTCTTAGTTTCATGCTTGTTGTGATGCTTGGCTCCTCTCGACTCCCACTCACCATCCCCAGTCCACTGCGCTGTATACGTTTTTATGTTTTTGATTGGGTGGACCAACCAATGCATGGGCTATTGGCCCAACGGCACCATGCCAAGTTTAAAGTGCCAGCTTTGGGTGATCGCATGTTCAAAACCTGTCGGCTTGTTCCTTTTTATTTAAATTAAAACAATGTGTATAGTGTGCCCACCGGAGTTGTGCTATAATAAACTGCTCATTGACTTGATTTTTGTTTATATATATATAACCACCCCCATATGTGGGTTATGCAAAACATGGTTTCGTTGGTTTTTCAATATAACCATTTTGTAATATCCCATATGGTTAACAAAAAATGGTTTTGTCTTTTATCTTTTTTTAATGTTTTGTTTTATATGAAATTTGTTTCATATGGTTAATGTTATAACCATATTATATAATTGTTGATATATATATATATATATATATATATATATATATATATATATATATATATATATATATATATATATATATATATATATATATATATATATAGATATATAGATATAGATATATATTGTAAATCCCAAATCCTATGGTTTTATGTATGGTTATTTTTGTAACCATATTATTTAATTTAATAACCATTATGCTTATAATAACCTTTTGTTTTCTCATTTAATTTAATTTATTTTTTAGGTTATTATATTATTATCTTTTTTTGTCTTTTTTGTAGGGGCAAGGAGACAATGATTGAACACCAAGTGTCAATGGTTGATAGGCCGCTAGTCCACTGTCATGTAATCTGTGGGCCCCACTTGCTAACTAGGATTCCATGTGGCACACTTCTACCTTTATTGCCAAAATTTAATTCACAATAAGTTGGTCATACGAACTCGGGTTTGAGTGTCGTCTACACCACCAAAATCGTAACAATGAGCACTACGACTTGGACTTAGTTTCACTAAGATTTAAAAACTTTGATATTTTTATCCTTTCATGAGCCCTCTTTGATCACTAAGTGTTTTTGGAGCCACCAGGATCACTTGGATACCTCTAATCTCAATTTTCTTTCCTTCTAAGAAAAATATTATGAAAATATTTTGAAAATTAAGGGTCATTGTTGTAGCCATTGGACCCTTAATACAACATCAACACCAACCATTTGGATTGCCATAATGGGGCTCACAAATAAATACTCCTCCCCATACTCAACTTAATATTATGGCACTTCCCTAAATAATTTATGGTGCATCTATCTGCAATCAAATTTGGGTGTTGGATATACAAAGCAACTAAAGTTTTTCCAATTTAATATTGATGAATTTATGAGTATTACTTAAATCAATCAATGCTACTACCTTTTTTGCTTTGATATATCTTTATATCTTGAGATTTTGAGGAGTACATATGTTGGCCAATGCATGACAAGAGATTGTTGGAGAAGTCTCTTCTAGCTCTAGAATTTGTGAAGTTTACAGTTCTTGATCTTCTTGATCTTCATAGTATATGTAGAACAATTTCTTCTCACTGCATTTATGCCCCTTACCATGCTTGTTGTCACAATTGAAACACACTCCATTTTACCTTCTTTCATCAATTTATTGAGGAGTCAAGCTTGTTTAAAGGTTTAGGTTTAAATAGGTGCACCTCATGTTAGGTGCTTTCCTTTAAAGTTCCCATAATTGGTCTAACAAATTATCATCTAAAATATTCTTTACTCTAAGCCTCAAATTTTGGAATTGTTGAATGTGCTATGTAACTAGACCTTCTTGTTGAATATTTAACAATTGACTAAAGAATGTATTGCTCTTGATATCCCCATAATGTGTTATCAATTCCTCTGTTAAAATGGGCTAAGATATAACATAATCTCTTTTCATTTCACAAAGCCATGAATACCATACATGTTGGTCTTGTTTTAAAAGCATGAATGCAATATTTACTTATCGTAAGTATGCCACTTGGTGTAGATCAAACTATTGTTCCATTTGAAATATCCATCTTATAGGATCATTACCATTAAACTTCCTCATATCGATGTTTGGAATGTATTATTTCGTTGGTATTGACTAAAATCCCTAATGATATGGACCTTGAATTGAAAATTCATGATTATGGTTCCATAATTGAATATTTGTGGTCTTCAATTCTGATAACATACTCCCCATATGAGATTGATTCTCAACACCATGCTTATCCTTATGTTAATGATTTCCTGGTATCTCCACATCCCTTTTAGGATATATTTTAATAGAATGTTTTGTAATTCTTTTATTTCTTCCCTAATGGACTTTTATATATCTTTCTCGAAATTTTGTATTTCTTCCTCATTTTCATCAATATTCTTTCATATTTCTTCCTTATTTTCATTAATCTTATTTTCTATTCATTTCTTATTTTCAATCAGCTTGTTTTCCATTCATATTTTAATTTTTTTCTTGAGAACTTGATAAATTCATCGTTTTCAACCTACTACCATCCATTTCATTAAATTTCTTCTCTAATTGACATAACCTAAATTCTGAGTCTTCACTTTCTTCATGATTCAAGGATGAGCCTTCAGTAGGTTCAATTGGTGTAGTAGCTTTCATTGAAGGCACTTTGGGAAATAGTAATAATAAACCTCTTATCACAACTTTTAGTCACAAACAAAATGGGATCTTCTAATCAAAAGTTAGGTCACTTGTAAGTTATGTGCCTTAATTTCGAGAATATCTCATGGCTGAAGCTTTTCTTAATATGTATCTAAGATTTGAGTCCTTTTGAATATGAAACTTTGGTTTGTAATACTTTGGTATGTATTTTCTACAATTCCATAAGTGTGACCATAATTTGATGTACCGAGTGAATGTTATGGTAACTTTCTCAAAACTTGCATGTTTTTAACCACTTCCCATAAGAAAAATTGTATAGCATGCCACATATCCAATTATTCAAATATAATATGAAATGTGTAGCTTATGTACTTCTATATGTTTCCTCAAATCCTTGAAGATTTCAGACTCTGAAAAATATTAGAAAAGAAGATATAGAAAAAGCATCATGTTGTCGTATTTAAAATTTATTTCATGAAAGTTCCCAAACCCTAACTTCTACACAGTATAACTCTAAAACTATAACTAACCAAATTCAAAAATTTGAACCCAATGTTTCCTTATTTCTACTTAATATTCTCCAAGTTTCACTATGTGAAACCTCCCAAAAAAAAGAAAATGTGTTAGGCCCCTATACTACTAGTGTAACCCCTTATTGTTATTAGTACAACCCACTTATTATATTGATGTACCCATGTAGTGCCCATATTGTTACTATTGTGCCCCATAGAAGCCCACTATTGTTATTATTGTGCCCCTACATTATTATTGTTATGTCGGCTCTGATTATGTTATGACCCCTTAGACTCCTATATATAGAGAGGAGGTCTTTTCATTTGTATCATCCAAGAATTGCTCATTTGTGTAATACAAAGGAGGTTGCCCCCTCGAAGAGGATGAATTCTAAGGCATTGATCTCTCTCTTCTATCTTTTTGTGAGCTGGTTTCATAACATTTGGTATCAGAGCTTTGGATTCTAGGGTTTCGCTGCTCCAAATAGGTCATTGTGGCATTTTTGCTATAACGTTTTTTCTACGAGGTTTCAGAAGCTAAAAAAAAAACCCATTTGAGAAGACATCGCGCTGAACCTCGGATCCGAATTTCAGAGATTTTTGTGCTATATTTGTGGAGATATGATCGGAGGAAGTTGGTATTTTTGCAGACTCCTGAATTACATTCCAAATAGGTGACCTGGGGAAAATCATCATAACTTTCTCTCTGAGCATCGGATTGAAATTTCATAGGAAGTTACAAAAAGAGGACAGATTGTAGTTTCTTGTAGATATTTTCAGAGCCAAAGGTCGAAACAGTGACTCATGGAACGTCGTACAAGTTCGCTCTACTGAACTAGTCTATAATCAGGTCACTGTGGGAGATTTGGCATAACTCTTCCTTGGAGAATCCAATTTGGATCAGACTGGTGGAATTGGAAAGAGGATGCAGAGGGCTGCTGAAGGTTGAAATTTCAGAACATAAAGATCATAAAGTACAGAGTTACAGTCATTTCAAGATCGAGCTCCTAAAATCAAGAAAAAGCAAGATGAGGAAGTTTGATGGCAAGGATCCGGTAAATTGGATACTTCAGATGGAGCAATATTTTGATCTACATGGTGTACCACTGTTACAAAAGGTATGTATTGCATCTTCATATATAGAAACGGATCAATTTTTATGGTATAAAGGGCTTTGTTCTCGTAAACAACTTGTTACGTGGTCAATTTTCATGGAGGAAATGATAACACATTATGAGGATACAAAGAGCAACAACTTCTTTAGAGCAACACCACAATAATTGGAAATAGTAAAAGGGTTTTGTTACATAATGGAAAGTAAAATTATGGCAACAAGGAAGTCTACCCCTTACAACTATAAAGATGGATGTGTTGTTTCTTCTAGCCTTCCACAACCTACAAGGGTTACACCACAACAATTGGAAGAAAAATGAGAAAAAGGGCTTTTTTACAATTGTGATAGCAAATGCACTAAAGGTCATAAGTGCGCTGAGAAGAAATTATTTTGCATAGAATATGAAGAGGAAGAAGAAAAGGATCAAGAAACATCAAAAGAAGAGGATATATGTCAAGACCCAACCCCAAAGAAAGAAGAAATGAATCAGACCATATCTTGTAAAGCATTGGCAAGAATTACCACTCCTCAAACTCTCAAGATAGAAGGACATATCAAGAGGAAAAGGGTCCAAGAAGTGAAAGATCACATCGAGAAAGAAGAAATGAATCCAACCATATCTTGTAATTCATTGGTCGAAATTACCACTCCTCAAACTATCAAGATAGAAGGACATATCAAGAAGAAAAATGTTCAAGAAGTGAAAGATCACATCAAGCATCACAAAATGAATCTGACCATATCTTGTAAAGGATTGGAAGAAATTACCACTCCTCAAACTCTAAAGATAGAAGGACATATCAAGAATAAAAATGTTCAAGCAGTGAAAGATCACATCAAGAATCAACAACAAGTTCTCCAACTTTTAAAGGATAACGCCACTTTGGTGAAAAATTGAATGAAACAACAGGTAGATCAACATTGTAGTGAAAAATGTTTTGATGTAGGTGATTGGGTATTTTTACTGCTACATCTCAAGCAAGCTATTTATGAGAAGGAAATGTTGGCAATACTACATGCACTTAAGAAATGGCGACCTTATCGAATGGGAAGACACTTCAAGATGGATCATGATAGTCTTAAAGACTTTTTAGAACAACTATTGTCTTTATAAGAATAGAAAAAATGTGTCACAAAGATGTTGGGTTATGACTTTGACATCATCTATAGAAAATGGAAGAAAAATTTTGTTGCAGATGCACTCTCAAGAAAGGATGAGGATGTGGAAGCATTGTTTTGTGCTATTTCTATTGTCCAACTAGATTGGATAAACGAAGCAAGGGATGAATGGAATAAGGATGAAGAAGTATGGCCACTTATTCAAAAGTTGCAAAAGTTCCCAACTCAAACAATATTGCCAGAAATTGAAGAGGAAGGAAAAATCATGTTGGAACCTAGAGCAGTCACAGAAACAAGAACCTGACAGCTAGGAAATCGATCAATTTCAAAGTATCTCATCAAGTTGAAGAACTTACTCGTTGAAGATTCCACATGGGAGGACAATAATTTTATGCAGAAGCATCAAGAACTACTCCAGCGTTGAGGACAACACTTTTTGAAGGAGAGGGGCATGTTAGGGCCCTATACTACTATTGTAACCCCTTATTGTTATTATTACAACCCACTTATTATATTGATGTACCCATGTAGTGCCCATATTGTTAATAATGTGACCCATAGAAGCCCACTATTGTTATTATTGTGCCCTTACATTATTATTGTTATGTCGGCTCTAATTATATTATGACCCCTTAGACTCCTATATATAGAACTGAGGTCTTTTCATTTGTATCATCCAAGAATTGCTCATTTGTGTAATCTAAAGGAGGTTGCCCCCTCGAAGAGTCTGAATTCTAAGGCGTTGATATCTCTTTTCTATCTTTTTGTGAGATGGTTTCATAACATTTGGTATCAGAGCCTTGGATTCTAGGGTTTCGATGCTCCAAATAGGTCATCGTGACATTTTCGCTATAACTTTTTTTCTGCGACGTTTCAGAAGCTAAAAAAAAACCCATTTTAGAAGACATCGCGCTAAACCTCAAGTCCGAATTTCAGAGCTTTTCATGCAATATTTTCGGAGATATGATCTGAGGAAGTTAGTCTTTTTGCAGACTCCTGAATTACATTCCAAGCAGGTGACCTGGGTAAAATTGTCATAACTTTCTCTCTGAGCATCGGATTGAAATTTCGTAAGAAGGTACAGAAAGAGGACGGATTGTAGTTTCTTGTAGATATTTTTCAGAGCCAAAGTTTGAAACAGTGACTCGTGGCACGTCGTACAAGTTCGCTTTACTGAATTAGTCTATAATCAAGTCACTGTGGGAGATTTCGCATAACTCTTCCTTGGAGAATCCAATTTGGTTCAGACTGGTGGCATTAGAAAGAGGACACAGAAGGCTACTGCGGCTCACAATTTCAGAACTAGGAGATCCAAATTACAGAGTTACAGTCGTTCCAAGATCGAGCTCCTAAAATCAAGAAAAAGCAAGATGAGGGAGTTTAATGGCAAGGATCCGGTAAATTGGATACTTCAGATGGAGCAATATTTTGATCTACATGGTGTACCACTGTTACAAAAGGTATGTATTGCATCTTCATATTTAGAACCAGATCAATTTTTATGGTATGAAGGGCTTTGTTCTCGTAAACAACATATTACGTGGTCAATTTTCATGGAGGAAATGATAGAACATTATGAGGATACAAAGAGCAACACCTTCTTTAGAGCAACACCACAGCAATTGGAAAGAGTAAAAGGGCTTTGTGACAGTGGAAAGCAAAACTATGGAAACCAGGAAGCATACCCCTCACAACTATAAAGATGGAAGTGTTGTTTCTCCTAGCCTTCCACAACCTACAAGGGTTACACCACAACAATTGGAAGAAAAAAGAGAAAAAGGGCTTTGTTACAATTGTGATAGCAAATGCACTAAAGGTCATAAGTGTGCTGAGAAGAAATTATTTTACATAGAATATGAAGAGGAGGAAGAAAAGGATCGAGAAACATCAAAAGAAGAGGATATACGCCAGGACCCCACCCCACAGAAAGAAGAAATGAACCAGACCATATCTTGTAAAGCATTGGCAAGAATTACCACTCCTCAAACTCTCAAGATAGAAGGACATATCAAGAAGAAAAGGGTGAAAGAAGTGAAAGATCACATCGAGAAAGAAGAAATGAATCCAACCATATCTTGTAATTCATTGGTCGAAATTACCACTCCTCAAACTATCAAGATAGAAGGACATATCAAGAAGAAAAATGTTCAAGAAGTGAAAGATCACATCGAGCATCAAGAAATGAATCCGACCATATCTTGTAAAGGATTCGAAGAAATTACCACTCCTCAAACTCTAGAGATGGAAGGACATATCAAGAAGAAAAAGGTTCAAGCAGTGAAAGATCACTTCGAGCATCAACAACAAGTTCTCCAACTTTTAAAGGATAACACCACATCAGTGCAAAATCAAATGAAACAACAGATTGATCAACATCGTAGTGAAAAATGTTTTGATGTAGGTGATTGGGTATTTTTACTGCTACATATCAAGCAAGCTATTTATGAGAAGGAAATGTTGGCAATACTACATGCACTTAAAACATGGCGACCTTACCGAATGGGAAGACTCTTCAAGGATGAGGATGTGGAAGCGTTGTTTTGTGCTATTTCTATTATCCAACTAGATTGGATAAACGAAGCAAAGGATGAATGGAAGAAGGACGAAGTAGAATGGCCACTTATTCAAAAGTTTCAAAAGATCCCAATTCAAACAATATTGACAGAAATTGAAGAGGAAGGAAAAATCATATTGGAACCTGGAGCAGTCACAGAAACAAGAACCCGACAGCTACGAAATCGATCAATTTCAGAGTATCTCATCAAGTGGAAGAAATTACCCGCTGAAGATTCCACTTGGGAGGACAAGAATTTTATACAGAAGCATCAAGAACTACTCAAGCATTGAGGACAATGCTTTTTGAAGAAGAGGGGCATGTTAGGCCCCTATACTACTAGTGTAACCCCTTATTGTTATTTGTACAACCCCCTTATTATATTGATGTACCCATGTAGTGCCCATATTGTCACTATTGTGCCCCATAGAAGCCCACTATTGTTTATTGTGCCCTTACATTATTATTGTTATGTCGGCTCTGATTATATTATGACCCCTTATACTCCTATATATAGGGAGGAGGTCTTTTCATTTGTATCATCCAAGAATTGCTCATTTGTGTAATATAAAGGAGGTTTCCCCCTCAAAGAGGCTGAATTCTAAGGCGTTGATCTCTCTTTTCTATCTTTTTGTGAGCTGGTTTCATAACAAAATGAAAATGCAAAAATAATCAATTAGAAATTGATTTGAGGAACATTTAAGAACCTTAAATTACTTAGAGCATATATCCTAAATTATAGTGAACTAGGATCTGAAATTTGAAATAGGCATTCACCGAGATTTCTCCTAAATACAATCCAAGTTTCACTTTCAGAAACTTCCTTAGAAAAAAGTTATAGCAACCATTCTGAACTGACATGTTTAAAGGTGATTTCAAGAGAATTTAGGAACCCTAAATTCTTTAGAGCATATCTCCAAAAATATAGAGAACTAAGATCCGAATTTGAATCATATGTTACTCAAGATCTCTCATCAATATTCTCCAAGTTTCACCATCTGAAAATTCCTAGAAAAAATGTTATAATGAAAATGCCATGATGACCTATTTGAAGCAGAAAAACCATGGGATCGTGAGCTTTGATACTAAATGTTATGAAACTTACACCTTAAAAATGATAAGAAATCAATAGTTACAATATTGTTCAAGGGAGAAACCTCCTTCTACATTGAATACAATGTACAAGACAAGATTTGATGATCCTAAGACTATGTCTCCTTAGTATATATTGGAGACAAAAGGTACAATTATAATAAAATGGGACCATGAGAGGTTATAACCTACATAACAATATAACAATAAGAATGTAATCACTTAATATCTAGGGCGTCATAAGGGGTTTTGTGGTTAACATGGGGCTTATATAGGAATTAATGCATTATGTCAAACATTTTGGATGCATCCTTGACATTAATATAGTCTCAGGCCAAGAGGCTTGGAATGGCTTTTCTTTTACACCTCCTTGCACCCATCCGTGCCTCTTATAATTCTCACACATGTTGATCAAAATCTGTAAATATTCTCTCTGCTTTCAGCTTGACATTCCCCAATCCATTGATCCATGTTCACCAACAAATCTTCCTTTTTGAGCTTCTATGGCTCAAAACTCTGGCCATTGAATATATTGTGTTTTCATTTGAAACCTAATTTTAATAATTAGTTATTGGCATCTTCATTATGTAAATCCATCCTCATTGAGTTGGAAACCACCACCTAGAGAATGTATGTTGATTTTTGGACATGGACGAAACCAACCCTACTATATTTGTCATTATCTCCTTAAGATAGATTGTTTTGTGCATTCTTAACTTTGCCATCACTTATGATTGTTGCTCTTCAACATGTCATGTCACATTGGATAAAAGTATGGGATAGGATTAAATGATGTCAAGGTCAAGTAATTGCTCTTATATATTGATCTTAGTTATCACATCTCAACTTTCCTTTTCATCATCCAACACATTATGTGAGTTCCTCTTCTTTTTAGTCCATGCTTAAATTATCTTGCACCATTACATGGTTGCACTTTGGTTCACCTACCACAATGCCCATGTGTCTTCTTGATTTTTACTCTCCATGTCAAAATCGTTGTACATTGTATATGGGCCTCCTATCCCATCAATTTGATGGTCCACCTTAATTGTTTGTTTCATAAATATCCACTTTGGCTTGATTTAATCATGTCCCTCTCTAATCTTAATGTTCCCAAACCAAAATTGCTTTGTAATCTCACTTGACCCTACATGTCTTCATAATGACTTAATACATTTTTGTGCATCCTTTGTTGATCCTTGATAACTCACTCTTTCTCTTTGCAGAATAATTTGGTATATTAAGAATATTCTGATGTTTTATTTGGGCATTTTATTATTCAATCCTTATAGTTATGTTTTTACTCTATATTTCTCCTATTTCTTTATGTTTAGATTTAATTAAATCAATGATTTTATGAGTTTGTTTAATTTTTTTTAATTAAAAATGATGAATTTCTCCTCAGTATAATATATATATATATATAAAATAAATTTTTCCCAAAAATTAAATGGTCATTTCCCTTCAAAAATAGAAGACAAATTGCATTTCTTATCTGCATATTATTTTTACTAAGAAAAATGACCATTTGTATTTAAATATTAAATGTAAATTACACTTACACTTATTAAATATTGTAAAGGCTAAAAGAGCATTTCTAAAAGTCCAAAGAAAAAAAACCATATAAGTGTATATATTTTCCTCATAAATTAAAAAAATATACCATTGATCTTATACACTCTATAAAAAGATTGATTTATTTATTAAAATGAAATATAATTTTTAATTTTATAATAAATTTTCTATAATTTTTTATTTAATTTTTGAAATATTTTTTAAAAACACTTTCTAAAAATAATAAATTCAATAAAATATAAAATTAAATATACAATCATTATTACATAATAATGCATTTACTAATAAATAAAACAAAATAACCTTATTAGAAGTATTACTAATAAATAAAACAAAATAACCTTATTAGAAGTATTAAAAATATACACGCTTCAGAATGTTATAGATTCAAAATGTAATCTCATATCACAGCCAAAAATAAATAATTGTTATCCATTTAAAAAAAAAAAAAATTGTACAACAATAAAGATCCCTTTTAAAAAATTTCCCGAACTTTTCTCATATGACAACAAATATATGCTTTAATGAATGGCTATATATATTCAAAAACTTTTGTTATGGAAGAATAATTTAATCACTCATTTAATTTTTAATACAAATCCATGTTGTTGGAACTTTTATTGCATTACTAATACAAATCCATGTTGTCGAAACTTTAATTGCAGAGGCATTGAACATAAATAAAGAAATTATTTTATTAAAGATGAATAAAAAAGTATTTTATTTTTATAAATTATTTTTTTTTTTTTATCTTATTAAAGATGAATAAAAAATTTATTTTATTTTAATAAATTATTTTATTTCTATATAGTGTTGTTAGTGAGATTATTTTAAAAAGTTTTTAGATTTAATGTTTTTAAAATGTTATAAGAATTTATTGAGATCAGAAGTTTGATGAGTAATTTTTCTCAGAGTGTTAAATCTATATATACAATCGAAATCAATTTAAATAATACAAATTAAAATTTCACCAAAAATTCGGAGTGTCTCGTTCAAGTGGAAAACCCAGGCGTCCTTCCCATCGCGTGAGAGCTTTAGAGTGTTAGCGTAGCCGCAGTCTACCCAACCATATATTGGGTATTTAATGCCCTCAGAGCAGCCCGCAACTTAGCCCGATAACGGGAGCGGGCAAATATTATTTAATGCGGAATTTGCTCCCGTGTTATGGCGTTAAGTCGCCTGCTGCTCTGAAGGCATTAAATACCCAATATATGACTAGTTAGCTCTTTCAGTTAGCGTAAGCGATGGATTCGTTGGCTACCATGTGCGAGTCTTTCAAATATTGGTTTCCACTTCTCACCATGTATTTTTTCACGTATTCCACGCCACTTCCGACCATATATTTTTTCACATATTCCATGCCACTTCCGACCATATATTTTTTCACGTATTCCACGTAATGAGCAGGCACCACGGTCCAGGAGCGCAGAGTGTTTGTTTCTACACCGAACCTCCAGGCTTCGAAGTCCTGTTGCAGGGTCTCTTGCTTCACCTCCCACGTCTCCTCATGGCCTGTGAATTTCTCTGATATTACCTCGCCATAGCTCTTGGTTGTGGGGGAAGGGATATTATTAGGATATCGGTGGCCCAAGAGCGAGGGCGAGTCATTGAAGACCTGGGTGCCAGTGGTGTTGGGTTGCAGAGCGCACATGAGATTTACATGGTGGTGGTGGTGGATGAGCGGAAGAGAAGCCATGGAAGATGAGGCTCAGATCCTGGCAATGTGTGTCGGAGGACGATCCTGCTCCGCTATAACAGCAGCAGAATTACTTCTTAAATAAGAGGCAGAGGGTGGGAGTGTGGGGTTGCAGAGGAATTAAAAACAAGCGGGATCGCGTTCAGTTTACGACGCTGCTGATCTGTTGTGATCTTCAGGCCGCCGAGCTTATCTCGATTGCAGGTTGCAAAGACCTGTCTACGTGGCTCACTGGGTCCCTCCATCTCCGTTAACGTCTCCGTTTATAAACCCTCCGGATGTCGTGACTGAAATGTTTTAAAACTTCCGAACTGGGTAGGTGTCATTTAAAGTTGATTTGATTATTTAAATTAATGCTCGCCTTGGTGGTCCGTCCCTTCTCTTCCAGCGTGCCTGCCATCTTGAACAAATTCAAATTATCCATTTTCCCCTCCAAATTTCTCATCTTCTAGCGTGCCTGCCATTTTGAACAAATTCAAATTATCCATTTTCCCCTCCAAATTTCTCATTCGTGAAGAAAGTCGTAATCAGTGTTACATAATACGCAGTGAATAAACCTGCAATAGATGTTGTAATATCAGGCTCAGTGAAAACAGGGTCATAATATCAGACTCGTTGAAAACAAAGTGGCCGAAAGTGGTGAGCAAATTCACCAATTTTAAATTCAAAATTCATTCGAAAGACACTGGAACGGCTGAAGTCACTTTACAGAATTTTCATGTTTTTGAATCGAACACAGACATCTTTAAACGGTATTTAAATTTTCATGCCCATTTATTACAATATTTTTTTACTGTGATTTTTTTATTCTTTTGCAACAGAATGCCCCAAGTTAATAGAAAAATTAATACTGTCGAAAATTCCCTAGAATTAAGTGCCCTCATTGAAGCAATTTGTAATATATTTTTTTACGGTGTGGTTTTTACTCTTTTGCAACCAAATGCCCCGACTTAAGTTTCCATTTAAAAAACAAATAGTTGTGAGTGAAAATTCGCTGAAATAAAGTGTCTGCGCCCAAGAGATTATGGTGCCTTGATGGTAATATATTTTTTTACAACAGAAACAGAATAATTTTGTTTTAGTAAGGTTTAGATATGTCAAATGAAAACCGTGATATTTGGTGAAGAAATTTTATTTTATATGGTAATTTAATATATCTCTAGAACCCTGATTTTAGTAAAATTATATTTTTGAGTAATATATGAAAATATGTTACTTTTATCATTTTCATATATTTTTGTTATTTTAGTTTGTTTTGGTGGTCAAAGTGAGTTGGACCACTTCCTAATAAGGAAAATAGTTTTTTTGGTGATAAGTCATTAGTAATGTTATTTGATATTTGGTTTATTTTATTAGTATTGGTAACACTTTTTACTAAATAATAGATGTAATTAATTAATTTTAGATATGTTAAATACACATGGGTAGCAAGAACAATATGAAATATAAATCATGAGAGTACAATTTTTATTAACAAATGATTTACATTTATAGTACAATATGTGACCGTTGGGTTTCACATCCCAAGGTCTCTTGGACTACTTAGTCTATTCAGCTTGCACACTAACCCATTGAGGATTAGGTGTCCAACATTCCCCTCCTTAATCCGAAGGGTTATGTATGAGTCCAAGAAAAGAGTTGTAATACAAAATGTGCAAAAATGCATGGCAGCACTAGGCTGAATGTGCTCTCTGAAATGTTGGTATAAAGGGCGGTGGTTTAAGGATGACCACCAACACTGGAACGCTTAGTGCAATTCCCGGAACTCTTCCAAAACTGGCAAGAAGCTGAAGTCTTCTACTAGAGGAAGTGCTCCTATTGTTTTGAAGAGGGAAACCTTCAACCAATAAAGGGAGGTCTCACCCCGCATAAAAGGGAGAACTTCAACCTAAAAAGGGAAGTCTCAATCTGTGATAGTTTAAGGATGACCAACAACTCTGGAATGCTTAATGCAATTCCTGGAACTCTTCCAAATCTGGCAATAAGCTGGTGTCTTCTGCCAGAGGAAGTGTTCTCAATTGTGTTCCTGGAATTCTTCCAAAACTGGCAAGACGCTGAAGTCTTCTGCTAGAGGAAGTGTCCCAGATTTCCAACTGAAGGCATGTTCACGGGCATCTTTGCCTCTAGCTACAACTCTGAAACTGGTGTGGCAGGTTGTGGCTCAGGCTCGCTTGATGTGACTTTGAAGCTTGTAGATGACCATCATTTCCCCCCCTTTCAGATACAAGGTGAGATGATGGAAAAAACTCAACTGCAAGACTATTCAATACTCTGGAACAAGTTCTGACAAGTGATTTGAAGATCTTCTTGGTTGTTGATGCCCATTGCCAAGAAGCGATCTATCCAAGATGAATCTTTGTTCTTGCAGGACGTTCATTTCTGAAGCATCTGTGTGAAGAATGGGTGGTTTTATGACAGTGCTTGCATGGATGAAGATCAAAACAGTGATCTTTCAAATGGCCAACTCGGTCACAGTGTTGACATTTCACAATATGTTGTTGTTGTTGTTGTTGTTTCTGTGGAAGAGAGGCAGAGTCTGGAACAGCTGGAGGTGAACTGTCATGAGGAGCAGGTGAACTGTCATGAATGAATCCAGCACTCTGAAATTGAATGGGCTTGGCGTAGTCTGGAATATGAAAGGACAAGTCCTTGTCATATCCAAGACCAGTTCTGTGCTTGTTGTTGACAAGTTGTTCCCAAGGTCTGATGATGGGCTTGGGAAGTGCAGACTGAGTTTCTGCATCTGCATGGACAACTGCTGCTTTATGGGGTACTAAATCTGAATGAACTGTAACATTATTGTCTTGTTGTTGATGGGTTGCAGTCTCAACATTCTGAACATAAACAGATTCAGAATGATGTCTATTTTGATGTAGCTCTTCTTGCTGTAGCTGTGATTCAAGCTGCAAAAAATCGATCTTTTCCTGTGCATTATATAAGCATGTCTGAATTTCTGAGAGAGATCCTATGCTGATTTCTAATGTGTCATCAACAGTAGATTGTATAAGAGTTTTCATGAACTCTAATACTTCATTGATTCTAGCCATTTTTCTTCAATGTCAGATTTACACCTTAAAAACTGATCACAATTATTACTTAATGCAGAAAAGTAATATCTACTCACAGTACACATCAATATCTTGTATAAATGTGCAGCAAATGAATCAGGGAATCAATGCATATATATGTAGACAGAAACTATAATGGGTTTTAAATACAATGCCACAATTGGGGCAGCAACAACTGCAAACTTGCTTGGATCCTTCAAGTACTCCTTCACTTTCAAATCAGAAATGATGGCTATCAAAACTTCAATAATTATAACACCATGTCATGGGCATTGGAATGAATCTCTAGCATGCTGAAACAACAGTGATAGACCTCCTTACATGTCCAAATACTTAGCAAACTCTATAGTGCTGGTCATATATACCATAGCATTTTACCATGACCTTTCAAAAGCCTTCCAACTATGCACAGTTTCAGGAAAACCTCTAGGATATTAGAGAATACTCGCCCCTGCTTCAGATGTATATGTAGCCAATTATTAAGGAGATTTGACTCTTTGGCAGTGATAAAATCTGCCCACAAAGGACAACTCTAACACAAACTAATAGAACTTGATTTGAAGACGCTTTTAAAACATTTGATTTTAATAATATATCGGCCTGCAACGTATATTATTTTTCATATAATACTAAGAAGTCTTCTAACAAACGCAGAGCATACACTATCTAGTACCACAATCCAACAGAAATTGTTAAGACACCGTATTCACCATACTATTGCATATATGCCACTTTTTCACTGCAAATTTTACATCGGAGGCAACACTCTAGGGATCGAGAATCACTACAACACATTATCAATACAGCCCTCAAATGTTCAATAGACTTTCCAACAAATATATACCACTGCTTGCATCAAAGATGAAATATTTGATGCCTATGACCGAAATACATCGACTTTCAGTGTCGTTGGTTAACACTTCTCAATCTACGCTATCGAATTCAGATTTATTACATCAACCGACAATCTTTTATCAATCCTACAAACATTGTATGTCATGTACTCCGTTTCCAGACTCTCTGTCAAGTACGATTATTCTTACCAACGCTGGAAATGTCAAGACAATTCATGAAAACACCCACAGATTTCTGCAATTTCCTATTACTTCAATTATATGGCTTGAACCCCAGGTGCGCATGTGGAGGGATGGAGTTTCAGTGGTGTAATACCACTGTGACTGCAAAGCCTCTACACGATCGTGGACACAGCTAAACTGGCGCTTCCTTCCATGGTGTTTTCAGTACTACGGTTGCCGAATAGAAGTGCTAGCATCGATGGAACACTTTAACTTCTCTGAAATACCAACAACGTTAATACCATTCAATACCACATTCAAATACCATTCAATAACACATTCAAATGGAAACCATATAAATGTCGATACCAGGAGTTGTCTCCCATGCAGAGATACCATTCAAATGTTATTATTCAAACGCATTCAACATGCCATATAAAATTTGAACAGCGCATATACCAAGTGAATGCAAGCACTGTATACATCAAATCAGTTCAACACATACACCACTTTTGTATTCACCAAAACTCTTCTCAGCCAAATCAAAACAATACCAATGAGCGCCTGAAAACCGCCAAAGTTTACCATTCAAATGATTTTAAATGCTTTTTAAAAAACCGCAGAGCGTTGTATAGTTCAAAACAGATTTTGGACGGGCATATGTATAAACCCACAGGACGGTTGAGTTGCTTCTCGATAAAGCAATACAGGCATATGTATAAACCCACGGCGTTAATACCATTCAATAATGCATTCAAAGCAGATTCATTCAACAGTGTTAATACCATTCAATAACACAGTGTTAATATGATTCAATACAGCATACCAGGAGCTGGAAAACTTCGGACCTTCATCGATGGTGGCGTATCTACCACTCAGCATTCAACGCAGATTCAATATTTCTGCTTTACTTTGATTCCATGTTAGGCAACGTAACAGTAGGAAATACCAAGCGTTCATCAAACAGTGGGAGCTAGGTGTTCATCAAACAGTTCTGACATCAAAACATTCTTCTAGGCGTTCATCAAACGGTTCTGACATCAAAACGTTCTTCTGGCCGTTCATCAAACAGTTCTGACACCAATGGGTAGTGTAACAGTAGGAAATGCCAAGCGTTCTTCATTAAAACATTCAATCGATTCCTTCACGTGAATTGTTTCATCGATTCAGGACAAACAGAATCCTGACAAATTCTGCGTCTAGATCAACCTCTGCACATCGATTAATCAGTGCTAAAACAAATTAAATTTCTTTAATTCATGACTTTGTCAGATGTAATTCTTCAGCACTCGACTTTACCAAGCAACTCCAGGTGTGAATTCACTGCATAATGCTCACAAACAGAAATCGACCCAACAAATCCTGTCTTCGTATTATGAAATTCGATTGCACAAAAATCGATTTATTAACCTCAACAACGCTGTCATTTAGTTTAATTGTGATTGCTCATTTCATGCAATTCAACCAACTTCAAATGCCTTTCCTCAACATGTGCAAACAAAGTCGATATGAATCGATACTCATTTACAAGCAGAGCTTACAATATTTTAATGCAAATATCGCTCATCATCCAAGAAAACAAAACATACTTCGATTACAAAATTCCTCTCATAGGCACACACAACAAATTGTTGCTAACGTTTGAAGAGCATACATTACAATTCTTCTCTTATAAACCAGCAAATTAAATACTAGCAAATTCATCATTTCAACTCTTAACACAGAAATTGACCCATACACGAATCGACCAAGTTAAGGCTCATAACTCAAATCCAACACTTTCATAAAACAAATGGTTCAAAGAAATTATGCAGGGCAGGAGTACGCTCGCTCTGATACCATGTTAAACACACATGGGTAGCAAGAACAATATGAAAGATAAATCATGAGAGTACAATTTTTATTAACAAATGATTTACATTTATAGTACAATATGTGACCGTTGGGTTTCACATCCCAAGGTCTCTTGGACTACTTAGTCTATTCAGCTTCCACACTAACCCATTGAGGATTAGGTGTCCAACAAGATAGTGTTTATATTTTTTTTGAAATGGATTAAAGTTTTAATTTAGAATTTTTTATTTGTGATCATGAAGTGTTTGATTTTGATTTATAGTTTATTATGTAAAGTAGATTGAGATATTAAATTTGTTTTTTCATACTCTATCAAATTGGAAACTAGACTAATAGTAGAGTTGTTGCGTGTATGCAGTTTCTACCACACTTATCTCAAAAGCAGCAAGGCTTCCTCTCTAAAAAAAATTCCTGGAGTTGTAGCTCTCGAAAGCATATCGGGTTCACCTCCTTACCATGGTATTTTTAGAACTTCAGAATAATAAGGAATAGATTATTGTGAGGAGAATACAGCACATCAAATGAAAATATTTCTAATACAATCTTCAATCACGTTTTCACCTGTTTAGTAAATTTAGATAAACATGTAAAGCACATTTAAATTTGTAAGTTTTAGCTTCTCTCCTTCAAACGTGGCACCAAACAATTAGAATATAGCGTACCCAGAAAGTGACCTGCAAATTTAGAAACACTCCTCATCACACTGTTAAACTTGAGTTTTTAGATGAGAAATTCATGTGTTTTGGAGCATTAAACATATTATATTGAATCTTAAAAAAATTATGTAGATTGAAAATTTTTAAAGATTTTTGAATTTCAAAGTTAAAAGAGGATGTGGTTACCGTGGATAATTTCTTTGTGGTTATGGTGTGGATAATTTCTTTGTTCGCTTCACATGATGTGGTTTCCGTGGATATTTAACTTTGAAATTCAAATTTCAGGCTATTTTCAATATGTAAATTTTAAAAATGTTAATATGTAAATAAAAATAGGAAAAAAGAAAATTATCGCTAAATATGATAATCAACATGATAAGTTATTTCCATTTGATACCTATCTAGTATTTTAAGCACAAAACTCATTGACTTTTCCAATGGAACATATCATTTTTTTGCAAACTTATGAGAAACTAACTTGAGTTATATATCTTGTAGAGGTGTTCAAAATGGAAACAACTTCAAGCTCTTGAAGTGCAAGATCCACAAAAAGAAATATTTTCTTCTTTTGATTTGGATTGGAGTATGATTGGAGGTAACAATGTGGCTTGGATCAAATCAAATAGATATAATGAGTTTGTTATTGGGGAGAGAAAAAATCTATTGTATCCAACAAGCTTTCGAAAAAGTTTTAGCAGAAAATCAAAAGAAGAAAATATTGGAAATCAAAAATATAGAGTTGACTCGCCATTGGAATATATAATGTAAGCATTTTTCTACTAATTTTTTCTTCAAATAATTTTGTTTTAAATTCATTTTTTGACGTGTTAATATCTTGTTGTTTCTTGCAGGTTTTGGTGTTCATATGGGCCACAAGATTATCGAGATATTGATGCATTGTCTTATGATATATCAAAAGTGCCTAAAAAGGGGATAGGGAGTCGTCTAGGTCGTAAGCATCTAAGACGTGGTTGCACATGTCATTTTAGTGTTCACATATCTAAGAAAACACCAGAACGTGCCTTGATCACTTATGTTGAGATGAACCATATAGATATTACAAGTAAACCTTGCCATGGACAGGAGGTTGATGATTTTGTAGGCACAAGAGCATACCATGCACTCCATGTTAGTAATGAACTACATCAATGGGTAGAAAGATATTTGTTGTTGACATTGGCAATATAGAGAGGAGATTGAAACATGCCCAATACATGTTTGATAATAATGATGCTTAAAGTGTTCGTATATGGCAAGCAGTTGATAAAGTATTTTACTACTCAGAGTTTGACAATGCCATAGATGATGAGGGACACACTCTATTCATTTTAGGCATTCAACAACCATTACAACTAGAATGGATGAGAAAATATAGTCATAATAGTATATTAGAAATGGATTCTACGTTTGGGACAAATCACTTTAAGGTATATTTATATTGTTATATATTTTCTTATTATCATTTTCTATTTATAAGATAATCCAAGTATATAACTAATTTCTTATTTTACATTGCTATGTATTTTCTTATCATCATTTGTTATTTATAAGATAATCCAAGGATATACCTAATTTTTTATTTATTTTTATGCAGTTTCAACTTTATACATTATTGGCATTTGATTCCCAACATAATGGTGTTCCAGTGGCATGGGTTCTCATGTCAAGATCTATGACTTCTGATATCACCAAGTGGATGGAGATGCTACTTCTTAAAGTTCGCATGGGTATGTTGGAGTGGAAGTTAAATGCATTCATGGTAGATGATGCAGCTGCTGAGATTGGTGCAATCAGGTATAGAGATATGAGTGTGTTTTTTCTTCATTTCTCAAAATGAAATGTTATATACATAATTGTAGACTCACTATATAAATATATATATTTAACGTTGTATGACATTTATGTGTAATAGGGCGATATTTCAATGTGAAGTCTACTTATGCATTTGGCATGTTAGAAGGGCATGGTTAAAAAATCTTGTAATGAAAGTGAAAGATGATACTACAAGACGTGCCATGTTTAAGCGTCTAGGTGACATTATGCACAGCCACAAAAATGCAAATTCTGCACTTGAGGAGACCAACAAATTTCTAAATGACTTCCAAGAGGAAACCACCTTTGTTGACTACTTTCGAGCATGATGGTTGGACAGAATAGGTTTGATTTCTGTAGCTTTAATTTTCATATTTTTGGTATAATTGTATTGACTATTGACATACTTTATTTTTTGTTAATCAGAAATGTGGGCAAAATGTTGTCGCCACTTAAAGCATGCCGGACAAGAAACAAATGGCACTATTGAGTCCTACCATTCACATTTGAAACAAGTTCTTTTGAAGTCAATACGAGCAGCTTCACATCGTTGAGTGGATTGGTTGGTGCATCAGTTGTGTTCAGTGGTCCACATTTTTTATTGGTGGCGTCAATGTGCAAAGGAAAATGGTTTCCATAGAAACTATAAGGTGGAGAAAATAGAAGCTCATTCATGGGTAAGGGCACAATCTATTCCAGATTGTAATGTGACACTGCACCACTCAGATTCTTCAATAGCATGGGTGCAAAGCCAACATGATATAGATAAATCATATATGGTATGCCATTCAAGTTCAAGTTTTGCTATGTGTGATTGTGATTAGGCAAAAAATGGATATCTTTGCAAACATTTCAATAAGGTTAGCATGATGAGGGAAAAAATAAGGTTGAAACAAGAAAATCTAGAAGCAAGAATCAATGCAACAACCCAAAACCAGGTGATTTGAGTATTTCATTGAATATGTAAATCAATAATAATAAATAATATTCATTGCGATCTAATACGGTACAATGTTTTGTTCATAGATACGTGAAAATGATGACTTTGAAAGTGTGGATAACTTGGATGTTGATGTCATGGTAATAATTTCATAGCTTGGTTAATTTCATGTTTTTTATCACTCTTTTACTATTGTTATGACTAATTTTTGTTTTGTTTTGTAGGTAAATGATAATGTTAATTATGTTTTTTATCACTCTTTTATTTTTGTTATGACTATTTGTTTTTTTTCTTTGTAGGTAAATGATAATGTTAATTATTCCATGGATTCTTCCACTAATATTGATTCAAGTCACAAACGAGAAAAGATCTCACAAAATATTAGGCATATTTTTGAGTCACTTATGCAATTACCTGGTAATGAGTCACATTTGCACTTTTTAGAAAAACGCATGGAAGATGTTGCAAGTGGATTCAAAACAGCATTGACATCAACCACGTTGGGGTTGGACCATCCAGCTGCTACATCTTTCGAACAAGTGCAAGATGGATTTGGATATACACTTGTGAAAGAGATTTCTTGGAGAGGATGGTCACTCGTAAGCGCTCATATACATCATCTAGTTCTGCACAATTTCCTCCTCCAACACAAGGTTCAAGGAGGAAAAAAACATTTGCTAATGAGCTTGATAGAGCTGCTACAAGAGACAATGAAAGAAATACAAACATATGAAGGTGGGAATTATATATCTCAAATGTGAATGTTAGTTTCAAATGTTTTAGTTTAGAACATGTATAATCTAAACTTGAAATGCCAAGGAAGTTATTTATTATATGGTTGGTAATGTAGGATCTAAAAAGTTTTTTAAAATAGTTTCAAATGGAATAACTAAACTAAGAAGTTTGACTTATGTACCAACATGTATCATTTTCATCTTTTTGGTAAACCAACATTGTTGTGGGGAAAAATGCCTATTTAGGACGATCCTATCCACCTAAGGTGTGACAACGCCTTAGCAACAAAAGAATACAGCTATCATGATTTCTTCCTTTATGAAATATGAAAGAGAGGAGATCGGCAGACTTACCGTTGTCTTCCGGTTGTCCCTCGAACTAGATCCTCTTCTCTTTGTGTGTCCACAGCTACTTGCCTCCTTGCTTTTGCTCCCACGAGATCACAAGAGAACAGCTACCTGTGACAAGAGAACAGCTACATGCAACAAGAGAAGGACACAATACAAAGGCAAATACACATATTCATAAATGATTCAGGATTAGAAGTAAATCAAATACACTAATGCAAATCATACAATAAACACCAGCATATAGGAAAGAATCAAGATAGCTTTATTGAAAGTAACAGGGTTCAGGAAGAGATACAACCCATAGGGCTCCAATCCAGCATCTCCTTCCCAACAGAATGGAATTCCTTCTTCAGCTCCTTTCAAAGCATAACACACCCAATGTTTCTAGCCACAAACCAACAACAATTCTTTGCAAATACTAAATTTCAGCCCCCTTAGACCTCATGAGAGAGATCTATATATAGGAGTTTTGGAGAAAGGATGAGTCAGCTTGAGGCTGGCATGAAGCTCACTAGTGTCCTCTCCCACTTCAGTTCTTGAGTCCACTTGGAGGTTCTTGCTTCCACTTGGAGATTTGGAACCTCTTACTCATCACCAATCGAATTCCCTGATCCAAGTGTCATTTTGGAAGCTTCCTGGGCATTGACACCTTGAGGAATGACTCTGCCACTTGTCCAAACTCGCTCAGCGCAGGTAGCCTTCTTTGCAGTTGACATTCAACGCAGGTAGACAGTGGAGCAGTTGACATTCAGCGCAGATGCTCAGTGGAGCAGTTGACATGATCCAGAATTGCCTTGTTTTTGAGTGTTTTCAGGTGGAGAACTTTTGTTGAGTGCTGTGGTTTGCTGGCCTTGTTCTTCTAGGGGTAACAACAACATGTTTAGGGACTTTGGATCCCTTGATTATTGACATTTCATGCTCAGTGATGCAAGGCACAAAAATGTCTATAACAGTTGCCCCCTAAAGTATGAGGCCGTTTATCGGGTGAAATGCTTTATCCAGGAGGGTCCGAAGTTCATCCATCTGCTAGGAGGAGACCTGTAATAAAATACAATACAATACATTATGATTCATTCTGCTTTCATGATCTAGCTAAGGCGAACATTCCCATGCTCAGCTTTATAAATTCATTTTTGTACATAGAACAGACGATCGTCTGATGGTAGACTGATAATTTTGGTGAAAATTATCATCCTTTGAGTAGGATGATCATCTGCTGCAATGATGTACATGTCAAATGTCTTTATTTTTCCTGAATATATATCGCAGCCCGGATGGATGAATCTAGATCCGGGGTCTTCAAACTCGTTCGATCTTCACTCTAAGTACAAGTCGATCCATGTGAGAATTGCGCTGAAGTCGAACATGGAAAGACATCGCTTGATTACCGGTCAATAATGTAAACCGTTAACAAGCGCGAGAGGAATCACCGATAATGATAATGACCCTCAAGGTACTGCAGTACAATTCACGTGGTGTGAATAAAGGACTTGGCGTCGAACACCACGCAAAATCTTCTGGTCGAAGGTCATTGATGTATACCTTTCGCCGGAAGTGAGAAACTTGCCATTGAGGCATGCAAGCTTCAAAGTACTGAAGGGGTTGTTCCTAGATCAACTCCTTGGATAATGAGCTAATGTCGACAAGGAGCGATCTGTCAAAGGAGGGCCTTAATGAATCCCACATCAGTGACACGGAACAGAGCTAATGATTTTAATGGAGGTGAAAACAATCTGTGACATATGATTCAGGGTGGCGGTCATGAATGGATGAAGGATAATGTATGGCAGTGGATGGGACCCGGTTGACTCTTTCCGAACGACTTCTCTTGAACATATGGCGACATTGATGCGATGGATCGGTAGCATTACCCCAAATATGGATGGTATGGCAAGACCATGGTGATGTGACCGGTGAATGAAACAACCCAACCCGAATTGTGATACGGAGGAAAAGTGTCATGTTCAAGAGCGACCTGCTACCATCAAAGTTTTCTTGATCTTTCCCAATTTTTCCCCAGTCATTGCTGACCAGTACCTCTTTATTTTTGTCAAGCTTGAGGAGGATAACATATGCTTGTTCTATAACCTGCCCTTCGGGCAAGCCCATCGCTATGTTTTAACGAGCTTAGCGATAGGGAAACTCGTTCTCGTCTAAAGACAAGTTTGTCGCTATTTAATCATTTTAACGAGTCTAAGGACAAGGAAAACTCGGTCCTTTTCATTTTTAGAGAGTCTGAAAAGGTACATAAAGTCAACTCCAAAATTCCTTTTTCGTCATCTAATCCCTTAAGTCCGAAAAAGTATAAAACAATACAGAAGGGATGAGTTTTCGATAACTTTAACGAGCCGAATAAAACAAGCGCTCGACCTTTTTGTGCAATAATCCCTCAGGTCCAAAAAGATTAAAATCTAGAGGAGGGATAGCTCTTCCGGTCCTAACGAGCTGGAAGGCCAAAACTCGGCAATCTTTTCATATTTTACAAGTCAGTTTAAAAGAGCTTAAAGAAGACTCGTCTTTTGAGGAACGAGTGATAAACAGGGATAGCAACTGATTCCAGGTACAGGTTGGAATTTTCCAATCACGGCAGTGTCACAAGGATGGCTAGTGAAATCACTCTTCGCAGCTGTTCCTCAAAATGGGTAAACAATCATATGGAGGTGAACGATCGGCCAAATGAAAAGTGGAGGTGGCAGGTGCAAACACGACCAGGGTTTTTATGGCTGATAAATTTACGATCACAGTGGTTATTTACCGGGATAGGTTCATTTTTTAGTTAAAAATGAGCTTAAACACTGGAGGAAACTCTGCTCACTGCTTATATTTATTTTTTAACGAGCATGAAGACCGCGTTAAAACTGCTCGGATCTTGCATTTATTTTTTAACGAGCATGAACTTTATGCTAAAACTGCTCGATTATATGGTCAAATTTTGATTTTTTACCATTACTAGCTTTTCTCTTTCCAAGAATAGTACTGTATTTTCAATTGCTGCATCAAACCTAGTTAGAAATACATAATCATGAGATGAAAACCCTAATATTTTGCTTTGAACTACGTAAAAAGCTATTAAAAAGTGTTTTTACCTCTCATTTTACCATTTCATTTGCATTTGGTTTGTTGGAGCTTTGGAGGTGCCTCTTCCCCCTTGATTTTAACCAGCTGATTCCGGGAGATTCTGCGGACGATTTTCAGCGCCGTCTGGACCAGGTAGGAGCTAAACCCTAGCTCTTTCTTTTCATGGTTTCCCTTTTCAGTTTTGTGCCTGTTTTTCAGTCTTTCTGAGCCTCAAGGGTTTTGCCAGGGCGCCCTTCCATCAGCGCAGGTTGCCCATTCGAAACCTGCGTTGAATGTCAAGCTGCCTTAAGGCAACCTGACCTTCAACGCAGGTAGGTCACTCTCTGCCTGCGTTGGGCTCAGAAAACTGAGTTTTTAGCACATTTTTCGATGAATTTTTCCAGTTTCTCATAATACTCAGGAACTTACTCCTTCTCTTGTTTGTTTTGCAGGGATCTTTGAGCAAAATGTCCCTTACATGGCGAGAACGAGAACATGAAGAGGAGGACATGATTGCCCTCCATGACCCTGTCACGGTGAACGCGCTGCGGAACTGTGGCCTGTTGAAGTTTTTCCGTATCTCTAGCATGAGAGCACAGATTACTTTGCTGCAGTATATGCTTGATGCTTGGGATCCCATCAACCAAGTGTTCCAGATTAGGGGAAAATCCATCCCCTTGACCATAGTAGACATTTACTTCTTGACTGGGTTGTCAAGGCGGGGTGCCCCCATTTCTTTGTCAGGTTCGGCCCGGGGGACTGACTCCGTGAGAGATTATGTCCGCCAGTATTGCAGGGAAGGTTCCTAGCCAAGCAGAGACGGCAAGGTTGTTATCCGTGAGATTACTGACAGGTCTCTCAGGTCCATTCTGTATACCATTGGTAGGATGGTTGGTAGCGCAGCTCTACATGTTGCCAACAGATCTTATGTGCAGCACGCCTTGGAGTGTCTCCAACCGAAAGTATTCAACTGGTGTGATGCAGTACTTGTTCAGATGAAAAGTCAATTGACCAAGGTAAAGGACGGGAAGCTGAAGAACTTTGGATTTGGTTCTATTCTGACTACCTTCGCCTTGGAGAAAATCCCACTGATGCAGCCTCAGTATATTATACTCGACTTGCCTTCTCCGACCGAGCCACGCATGCAGAGGTGGGTCGATCACATGTCTAGGCATGCTGGTCAACCTCAGATTACTTTCACTGATGCCTTCTTCAGGTGGTTCGAGCGCCAGGAGATGGTCTTTTCCGAGTATCCATATGTGGGTATGGATTTCCGAGGTGATCTGGATTTGGTGTTACCGGATGGCGAACAGTGGGGCGCTATTGGTAAAATCTTTGACCATATCATTGTTTACCGTTTTTATTCATAGTGTTGTTGTGCTTTATTCTATCAAGACTTTTAATCAAACTCTTGGGTGCATGCAGATGTTGGTCCTGTTCGTCCAGCAGTTCGTCTGAGACCGCTAGTTGCTGCCCCGGCAGTGGAGCCTGCTGGGAGAGTTATTCTTCGCGACCTTGATGACGCTGAGACCCTTACAGCTGTGCAGGAGCAGGTTGAGAGCCTTACTCTCGGTATTCCAGATGTACGGATCGATGAGTTACCTTTACAGTTGCAGCGGCATACTACTGGTGTGCCTAGACGATGGACTCGTCTCTTGCGCATGATTGCACAGGCCGTGACGTGCTATCATGAGCACCACTAGGCTAGGGTGCCCCCTAGCACTTTTGAGTTTTTGGGTCATATGACCAATTTTGTCTTGGTTACAGAACATTATGTATGAACGATAAACAGCTTATATATATTTTGATTTTCGAGTTTTATTCTGGTTGAGGTATATGATCCATATGTACAATCATTGATGATGTGTCTCTTTTATAAATGTCGCAAATGTCTATCTAACACATAATTTGCTAATGAGTCGGTTAATGTGTTTAAGTTTCTGGAAATATGCTGGTATTGAATTGAATCAAATTGTCTTTCCAAAATCTTAACCCTTAGGAACATGCGATAAATAGCTGGATTGCGAACGGAATATATACCATTGAGTTGTAGTATTACGAGCTGTGAGTCTAGCCTGACAATTAGTCGGCATATGCCACGTGTGATGGCATCAGAGAGTAGTTCTATCAACGCGCTATACTCAGCGATGTTATTCGTTGATTGCCCAATACACACACCTCTGAAACTTACTAACTCGCCGCTTGGATCAAAAATGGCCCAGGCTGCGAAGGATAGGTTCCGCGAACTACGACTCGCTCCGTCTACATATCCAACACATGTCTCCAGAAGGTTCGACATCTGCAACAAATGAAAAAGGTGGATCACTTGACCAGAACAAATACTTTAGCGAAAACAAAATACAACAAAAGCACGCAGGTTACTATTAAGCATAGTAACGCTTGAGGTACAACCCGTTGCGGGGCTGCACCAGTGGAACTCCGTCATAATCCATTAACTCGTAGGCTCCTTTTGCTAACACCCTTTTAACAATATAGGGGCCCATCCATAAGGATTTGAATTTACCTGCTCCCAATTTATCGGATTCTTGGTCATAAATCAAGACCAAATCACCTTCTGAGAAGACACGGGGTTTGACATTTTTGTCGAACTGAGCCTTGACTCGTTTCTTATGGGCTTCATTAGCCAAAGCGGCATCACGACGGGTTTCATCCAATTGGATTAATTCCAAGAAACGAGCCTCTTCTTCTGAAGTTCTGGGGAGGAGATCAATTGCGAGTTTAAGCGACGAAATTTCGCACTGGATTGGCAAGACTGCTTCCAGGCCATACACCAGTTGAAAAGGTGTGAACCCGGTTGCGTTCTTTACCGATGTTCGGTAAGCCCACAAGGCTGAGTAAAGGATTAGGTGCCACCTTCTTTTATGAACCCCGATCATCCTCTGCAACATACGCTTCAGGACCTTGTTGATTGCTTCAACTTGTCCGTTGGCTTGCGGATAATACGGGGTAGAGCTGTCGTGAGATAGCCCTAGCTTGGCAGCTAATTAGACCATCATGTGATTGCGAAAATGCGACCCATGATCTGTCACTATAGCCTTTGGTACGCCGAACCTGGCGAATACATGATTGAAAAAGAAAAGGGCAGCTGTTTCACCAGTGTTATCCAATGTAGGCATCGCCTCGACCCATTTGGTAAAATAGTCAACAGCGACTATAATATACCCATGCCCCCCGGTCGAGGTGGGGTTACATTGCATGAAATCGATGCCCCACTTGGCGAAAGGCCCAACAGCAACTATTGGTTGTAAAGGTGCGGGTGGTCTTCTGGTTTTGCTATCAAAAATTTGACAAGCGTGGCAACTTCTGACTGCGATTATGAGTATCCTGCTCGCAAGATCTTTTGTGTTGTTTCATATCCAGATTGATGCCCCCCACACACGCCTGAATGACACTCATTCAGGGCTTTTTCGGCCTCCTCATGGGTAAGGCACCTTCTCAGAACTGTATCGATACCACGACGGTAAAGCGTATCACCGACGATCATGTAGTCTTTAGCTTGGTATCGTATACGTTTCTGTTCTGAGTGAGAGGTGTTAGGCCTGAATTTTTGGGTTTGGAGATAAACTATGATATCTCCGTACCACTCATCGCTTGTAGATATCAGAAACAAACTTTCATCCACGATTGACTCTTCTGATGTTTCATCGTTGGACAACGATGGGAGATCGCACAATAATTCTGCGAAAACTAGAGCTTTCTTTGATTTGGATTTTACAAATTCCATATCAAACTCTTGAAGGATCGCTATCCATTTTGAATATTTGCCCCCCAGCAACTGTCGCAACAGTATATAAGTCATGGGGTTGCAATCTGACAAAATGGTAGTTTTCCGAAAGAGGACATAATGTCGAAACCTTTGAATCGCTTGAACAGCTGCAAGCGCTAGTTTTTCAACATAAGAATATTTACTTTCTGTATCATTTAAGTTTTTACTTAAATAATAGATAGGATGTTCAATTCCATCAACTTCTTGAACTAAAACCATCGCAATGGTCGTATCCGCTGCAGCCAGATACAGGTTAAAGTCTCTTTGATAGTCCGGGGCGTACATTAATGATGCTTTTACTAGACAATCTTTCAGAGCATCAAAGGAAGCTTGAGCCACCTGGTCCCAGACGAAAGGTACATCCTTTTTCAAAAGACGAGTATAACCTTTAGCAAGTTCTGTGTAATTTGGAATGAACCTCCTCAGAAAGTTTGCTTTCCCTTGGAGTTTCTGAATCTGAAGCAAATTTGACGGTGGAGGCAAATTAATGATTGCCTGAACCTTGTAAGGGTCGAGACGAATCCCATCCTTAGAGACTACAAAGCCAAGTAAACGACCAGAACCGACGCAAAACACACATTTGTGCGGATTGAGTCTTATCTTGTAGTGTCGGCAACGTAGAAATATCGCTCTTAAATGTTGCGAATGATCAGTCCGCTTTCGCGAATGAGCCGGAAGGTCGTCGAGATAAGGTTGAACTATGTTCTTGATGTCATGGAAGGCATAATTCATTGCCCTCTGAAACGTCGCCCCTGCGTTCTTCAAACCAAAGGGTAATTTTCGATAAGCGAATGTGCCCCACGGACAAATAAATGCAGTCTTTGACTGGTCTTGTGGGCGGATATTTATTTGATTATACCCGGAGAATCCATCCATAAATGAAAAGATTTCACATCCGGCGCATTATTCAATTATCTGGTCGATGAAGGGTGTAGGGTAGTTGTCCTTTGGACAAGCTTGGTTTACATCCCTATAATCGACACACACTCTAATCGTCCCTTGTTTCTTCATAACAGGGACGATATTCGATACCCAATTGGTTAGAGGAACCGGGTAGATGAATCCAGCATGGAGAAGTTTTTCAACTTCCGCCTTAATGGCAGCGGCTTTCTTGGGGTGCACCTGCCGAAGCCATTGTCTTACTGGTTTGACATCAGGATACATTTTAATTTCATGTTCAACGATACTCGAGTCAATGCCTGGCATTTCATCATATGACCAAGCAAAGACATCTCTGAATTCGCGAAAAAGAGCGTTATATATTTCCAGTTCTGAAGGGGAACAACCTTTGCCGACATAAATATTCTCTACAACATTCGTTTTAGTCGAGATATTTATGGCTATAGTCTCTTCAATATTGGATAAGTTTCGCTCGGAATCCACCGTATTTACAGTATTTGTTAGGAATTCAAAAAACTGAAGGGTGATAAAGATCACGTTGAGTATCTTCTTCATATTCAGGAAGAAGGGAATGATGGTGGTGATCATTCCATGGTGCCCCCTCAATTAACATCGATTGTAAGATTCCTTCGTCAGTCCCATGTACTTTCGACCAAGGATCTAATGGGGTGCCATATTCTCTAGACCTATCTACCCAAACGCTTGACGAGCGTTGATTTGGGTTCGCCTCCCATGCTTGAAACATTGATTGCTACAATATTTCTAAAGGGCTTGGGGGCAAAACAATTGCATGATCCATGTTGACACTGTCTTTCGCGACCTTCGTGGAAGATATCATGTTGCAGGTTGCTACAAATGGTATATTTCCTATATAAATAGGAGGTGGTAGCGCGAAAGTTCCCATCAATGTGGGGTCTTTCAATAATCCTACTCCGATATCTTGAAGCGAATGGTTGCTCTCATGGATCATGGGAATGCTTCCTGTAACTTGTGAACCATTAGGGAGGAAGTTCTGTTGGTCGACGACCGTAATCCCTCCTTCAAACGGGAATGCGATCTTCCTAAAATAAGTCGACACAACAGCTGCCATGGCATAAATCCACGATCTACCCAGTAGGATGTTGTAGTCAAGATTTCCATCGATGACCTCAACATCAATTTCTACCGTTTTTCCTCCCAGTTCGACTTTCAAGTTGTTAAGGATACCGTACGGGGTATAAGTCCTTCCGTCGAAAGCTTTCAATGTCGTCGAAGATCGCGACAAGGTTGGAGATCCTAAAGTTTTCCAGCAACTCATCGACATAATACATGTAGATGCTCCCTCATCAATAATTGTTCTGTGAACAGTTTTGTTGAGGGCTTTCACTTGAATAAGGAAAGCTAGTTGAGCTGGTAACTGAGGATCGTATCCTTTGTGATCAAAAGATACAAGATTGGAATCCTTAGGATCAATCCCACCAATAGCTGATAACAAAGCCTGCCTTTGGGATGGGAAATTTTGTAATACCTCAAGAGTCGACATAGCGGATGGCGATTGGGCCAAATCTTCCACTATGTTATAATGTTGCGCCACCCTGGCGCGAGGATTAAACGTCGACTTGTGTACTACTCCCTTTGGCGGTTTTATTGTTAATTCAGGAATGATGGGCGGTACAACTTCTGTCGAAGTTGTTGTCGAACTACTTGGTTGATCTTTACCTTTGTCGTTCGACAGCTGAGGATTCCCGTAATCTTTGTTCCTTGTCGAAATCAGAGCATCATTCTGCTGTTTTGAAACCGAAAACATAAGCACTTGAGACGGGGAAGCATTTCCACTATCAACCATATTTTGACCTGGGTTGGGAAACGGATCAGTCAACACAGCTGAGGTTTGTGAACTTTTAAAGAACCTTTTAAGCTCAGCTTTGTAGGGACAATCCCTTGTCCAGTGATCCTCTTCGTCACATATCATACATGGACTTTTTGGTTTCCCTTTCCCAGGAGGGTTCGAAAAAGTTTTTCCAGGAGATGACTCACCCTGTTTCTTCTTCTTCCCTTTGTTTTGCTTCTTCTTGCTTCCTGGTTGATTGGTTTCTTTGCCTCTATCTGCTGATACGGCATTTACTTCCGAAGCAAGAATTTCTTCTTTTGCATTTTGATCCGAATTCTTACGGGCTTTCTTAGACGAAGCCTTTATCGATTTCGCGTTTGCCGTGCCAATCACGCCATCACCGGCATGAGAGTCACTATTGGATTTTGGAGGAGGAGGAATTGAAAATTCCGGTCTAGGGGCGTCAGGTATTTTGTCGTAGAGCGTGCCAGACTGAGTATAAACTAAGTCTAGATATTGTGCACGAGCAATAACTTGCTCCTCCGTTACGACTCCCCCCTTCGCCACATCTTCCGTTATAGCAGGAAGTAACAATTTTATAAATCATTCAGCTAACAGCTGATCGGGAACATATGTTTTCACCATCCTACGACGACGACGCCATTCATGTATATGATCAGATATATGAGTGGCAGTTGTCTGCTTAAAGTTGGTTAATATTTCTGTCCCCGTTTCATACCTTATCGGTAATTGAAAATGAGTTAAGAAAGTCGTGGCTAGGGAGCTAAAATTGTCGAACGAGGCTCTAGGTAATTCAATATACCATTTAGCCGCTGGACCTGTCAATGTCCTCTGAAAAAGGCGAAGCCTTATCGAATCGTCGTTTAGGGTGTTCGACGAACACCACAGATGAAAAGTCATCATGTGACTCGATGGGTCTTCACCTGGATTTCCATTGAATTTAGGAATGTCAGATGGAAGTTTATGAGGAATCGCTGGCCACCAAGGGGCATAAGCAATCGGATCGTTGGTTAACCGGTGTAAATTGGGTAACTCTAAAGTCGCCACGAATGGTAACTGTTGATTCAGGTTAGGCGAAGCATAACCAGGGTACGATGGAATCGCTTGAGCAGTGGGCCTTTGCATACCAGCATAATGTAATTGATGTTGGTATGACTGATACGGTTGGTGGACTTGACCACTGTAAAGTGGTTGGTTTTGACCGTTTTGGATTTACGGTTGTCCACTGTTCGCAAAGATCTGCTGCTCAGAATCTTGGTACACCTGCTGGAATTGTGGTTGTTGGTATTGCACTAGCCACGGTTGTGAAGCCATGTTCTGTTGTGCTATGCTAACCGTTGGACCAAGGTGTGGGGTAATTGTACCCGTTTGGACCTGTGTCGCCCCACCAGTTGGTGATTGTGGTTGTGACCCATGGTCAAGGGGCTGTTGCATTACAACCTGAGAAATCTGAGGTTGACATGCAACAGGCATCGCTTGAACTTGTGACACTGTTACAATAGCCGGTGTGGTTGGGATGTTCGTCATAGGTACACACTGTTGCATAGAATATACAACCCTTGGTTGTTGAGGTAGCATAGGTACCCAACTACTTGATGTAATTCCAGTATAACCTGAATACTGTTGCGAACTCCCGTATGGGTACCCTCCCGGAGGGGGTAATGAAAGGGCATACTGCCCCCCATACGGTAGCAATCCGGAACTCAAGGGGATTGATTGTCCTTGGGGACTGGATTGCCCAAATTGACCTCCAAATGGATCAATTTGGCGAGTCTCAACATAAGAGTTGCCAGATATTACTCCGGATGAACAAACTGGAACAGACCACACTGTCGAAATAGTCCCTTGGTGGACTCCTTCTAGTGGTTGAGAGCTAGTTGGGACAGATGGTATGCCGGCAAACATCGTTGGAGTGACGGTAGGGGCTTCTGCTGTCGCTGTGTCGTTTGACACAGTCCTAGATGTTGACGGTTGTTCAGACATTTTAAGTCTATCCAATAGATTGCCTAGCGATTCTACAGGAACTTCCACTTGTGGTGGATTAACCTCTGATGAAGGAAATAGAGTGACCCCGACTCCAAAATGGGTTGGAGTACTTGCTTGCGGATCCTCTACAATTTCCTCTATCGCAATCAAACCCGGTGGAAGAGGAAGACCGTCAGGTCCGTAAAATATTTCTGGTGCCGAAGAAGTGGTTGTTTCGACAGTGACAGTTGTTTGAGGAACAAAACTCTCTGGACCGGTTACAGATGGAACTGGTTCAGTTATACAAGTATTTATCCCCAAACTAGGATCAGTATTACTGTCCCTCTGTGGCTGTTGAACTTCTTCTATAGAGGCAGGGTTTCCAGAAATGTTTGGAGTAACCGGAACCTCAGATGTAGTTGGAACACTTGTTCTAACTTTTATAGGAGATTTTGAACCGGTTAAACAAGTTCGCTTTGTCCGTATTGTTTTCGATTCCGGAGACAAAGACGGTTGACTCGTAAGCCTCCGCGAACGACAGGGTTTCAATTGACTTTCTTCCACGATTGCGGATTACTCGATCAACCAAAATATTAAAAAGGGAAAATTTGTGTTTCCGAACTGAATGAATTTTATTAGACGCTTTTAGACACAACTTGCTTTTTCAGTTTTAAAGAGTCGAGAAAAAGCTAAAGATGACTCTAGTCTCCTTCGATGTTTTAACGAGCCCGAAGTGACAAATGCTCGGTTGACTTTTTCTGTTATAGAGTCTGAAAAAGGCCAAAAGAAACTGCTCTGGAGATCTAGGCAGAGGGTGTGCCAAACCTTTCGCAAAACCACAGAATACGTTTTACGGTACGGGTGGTCGATCCTCGTGAATGTTGTGTTCACTGCATTGCGATCAGTAGGGTGGCCGACACGGCTTCCTAAGGATAAAAGATATATGCCTATAGGGGTCTCCCAATATATACGCGACGGTACGTGGGAGCACAATCCGTATTAGTGCCACCGACTCTCAGGAGGAATCACCCACCTTCTTTGAGATCGACAGTCACTATGTTTAACAACGTCGGAACACGTCTCTAGCCTAGACCTCTATGTTGTGCGTTATGTTACAAAGCGTTGTTAGGTTCATTCAGCTTATTTTAGGTTGATCTTTTTAAAGTTTGCCTTTCAAGGTTCACCATGAGATGTATGATACAAATTCCTAAATGCAGTCTAAGATGATAAGCAAGCTTTACAATCTTTCAACTTTGAAAATCCTAGCTACTAAGGGAAAAGAGAGCGACTATCTTTTCTCAAAGAGCAATCAGCACACTCTAATGCACTTCTCCTAAATCCAACATGCAAACTTATCAAATGCAAAATGCACAATGCAGGTGTTTGTTTTCACTTTCTTAGTATAAATGCCTACAAAGAAAGCTTTTTGCACAACTTTGAATTTGCTTTTACAATGATCAAAATAAACAAGTTCACTTTCTTCGAAATCAACAAGGGTAGAAGAGATTACAATCACTTTGCGATTTTCGAAATAAAGACTCGTTTTTGATACTTTGAAAAGAACAAACTCAAACCAATAAGAAAAACTAAAACTATGATCAATCTGAACAAACAGCCAATGAACTCTCTTCTAAGATCAATCTCAATCACATCTGAATCAAAAGCTACAGAAAGACCACTTTACTCATGCAAAGGAAGACTGTAAATGACGCCACAAACACATAAAAAACATTCACAATCTTTTTGTACAAAAATGGGGCGGAATTCAGGCAAAGAAAAGGGTTATTAGACCAGCACCTATACTTGGTTAAAGGCTGCAAAAACAGAGATCAAAACAGGTCAAAAAGGACAAAGAACCCCAGCTGCACAAGGCCACACTGGTTCAGTGTAGGTACAACACTGTCAGTTTGACATTCAGCGCAGGTAGCCCCTTCGGGACCTGCGTTGAAATGCAGACTGCCTTCACAGTGCCTGCAATGAAGAGAGAAACTCTCGTTTCTCCTGGTTTCTGGGTCACAAAATTCTCAAAAATACACTGTTTCAGGCCAAATCAGAAACACAAGCAAGGTATAAACAGAGGGAAGCTTTGATAGGGTACTAAAGACTATCACAAGGATCAATCAAATCGTTTGTGGATCTAGTTTAAATCATAGACAAGTCCAACATACTGGATCAAAGCAGCAACTTTTACTTTGCATCCGGGAAAGATGCAGTTCAAGAGTTGCTGTCAAGTCTATGAAGTAAACAAATGACGGAAACACAAATGAAATGAATAAACAAGTTCTTCCCCAGCGGAGTCGCCAATTTGTTGTGGGGAAAAATGCCTATTTAGGACGATCCTATCCACCTAAGGTGTGACAGCGCCTTAGCAACAAAAGAATACAGCTATCATGGTTTCTTCCTTTATGAAATATGAAAGAGAGGAGATCGGCAGACTTACCGTTGTCTTCCGGTTGTCCCTCGAACTAGATCCTCTTCTCTTTGTGTGTCCACAGCTACTTGCCTCCTTGCTTTTGCTCCCACGAGATCACAAGAGAACAGCTACCTGTGACAAGAGAACAGCTACATGCAACAAGAGAAGGACACAATACAAAGGCAAATACACATATTCATAAATGATTCAGGATTAGAAGTAAATCAAATACACTAATGCAAATCATACAATAAACACCAGCATATAGGAAAGAATCAAGATAGCTTTATTGAAAGTAACAGGGTTCAGGAAGAGATACAACCCATAGGGCTCCAATCCAGCATCTCCTTCCCAACAGAATGGAATTCCTTCTTCAGCTCCTTTCAAAGCATAACACACCCAATGTTTCTAGCCACAAACCAACAACAATTCTTTGCAAATACTAAATTCCAGCCCCCTTAGACCTCATGAGAGAGATCTATATATAGGAGTTTTGGAGAAAGGATGAGTCAGCTTGAGGCTGGCATGAAGCTGACTAGTGTCCTCTCCCACTTCAGTTCTTGAGTCCACTTGGAGGTTCTTGCTTCCACTTGGAGATTTGGAACCTCTTACTCATCACCAGTCGAATTCCCTGATCCAAGTGTCATTTTGGAAGCTTCCTGGGCATTGACACCTTGAGGAATGACTCTGCCACTTGTCCAAACTCGCTCAGCGCAGGTAGCCTTCTTTGCAGTTGACATTCAACGCAGGTAGACAGTGGAGCAGTTGACATTCAGCGCAGATGCTCAGTGGAGCAGTTGACATGATCCAGAATTGCCTTGTTTTTTAGTGTTTTCAGGTGGAGAACTTTTGTTGAGTGCTGTGGTTTGCTGGCCTTGTTCTTCTAGGGGTAAGAACAACATGTTTAGGGACTTTGGATCCCTTGATTATTGACATTTCATGCTCAGTGATGCAAGGCACAAAAATGTCTATAACAAACATCCATCATGTTCATTGTTTTTGGTAAACATGATGTTTTTCCTTGCATTTGTATTTTCTTTCCTTGTTGCAACTCATTGTTTTAAGTGTAGTATGTGCACAAAGATATCATTAATTTACTTAGTATTTTAATTTCATTAATTTTCTTAGTGTTTTTATTTCTTTGTAGTGCCAGCATGGGAGAGATTAAAGCTATGGAAGATTGAGTGTTTTAACACCCTACTTTGCAATTTTGTTGGTTAAGTAATTATTTTGCTCAGTGGTTAGATTGATTTAGAGGCCCGAGTTATATTCCACACAATCTCCATCCAGTGTAATCCAAAATTAAAAATAGACATGCTAGTTTGGAGATTCTCTTATAACTCTAAATTTGGCAGGAGAGAATTATCTTATCTCAAGATAGCTTGTGTGAATCTGGTGGGCCTTGAATCTAAATGCAAACTTCTAAAAATTATATTATATTAAAGTTAATTTGATTTTTGAATTATATTAATTAATTCGTTCAAATGTTTTTTTGTTGGGCATTATTTTTGGATTTTCATTTCAATAAAAGTAAGGGAATATATATTTAAATTTCATCATAGGTGTAATTTTTTATCATGATATTTAATAATATCAATTATTTTTATTTATTTATATTAAATTATAAGTATATCAGTATTATTTAAATTCCAAATTTAGCAATTTTATATGTCATCAAAGGATTTGTTAAAAGTAATGATATTTAAGAACATATTTTATTTAAGTGTAACTTCAATTTAATTTAATTAACATTTCCCAGGATACTATAAAAGCTTGATTATCTTCGGCTGTGGAAATATCACAATAGTGACAAGGTCGGAATACCATAATATCATCTTTTGTAGTGGAATAGGATAACTTATGGGTTTAATGTATTTTGTTTTAAAGAAAATTGTGAACTAGCTAGTCCTTAAAGCGTCACAATTTTTTTTCTCTAACACTATTGTGGTTGCAACAACATTGAGTTATGTTTGTATAGAGTATACATTATAATTAAACATATATGATAATTAATAATAAATTATTTATTATCAAACTCATATAATATATTATCATATTATAAGTTGAATGTTAAATGGGAAAATTATAATTGATGAGTTTATGTATACTAGGATTGTATTTTTATTCATTGTTAAATTAAGTTAGAATATTTTATCTAAAAAATATGTGAATAATTTTTATTTGGCTAGAAACATTTTGATTAAAATGTTAACTTAGTTTGGTTTTATCCATTATAATAGTTTACAAAAATTAGTAAATGAAGTATTATAATGTTTAGAAGATATTTTATTTTGGATAAGAATTAGTACATCATCTTTCCAATCTTATATTAAAATACCTAACTTTAGGAATAAAGCTAATCATAATACCTAATTAATGAAATATATTATAAATAGATAATATTTATTAATAATTAAATTTTATGAAGTATTGACAAAAAAAACTGCACACATCTATATCATAAGTATACTCTACATAACATATGTAGGCCTTCTAGACTACTTAGTCATTACAAAAAAAAAAAATCATTATGAGTTTTGATGTCATATTATAAATTAAACCTTAATTTGTTACATTCATAGATTCTTTCTCTTCCTAATGTTTTGGAGGTATCTTTTCTCTTGTAAAGTTATTTAATGTTCTCATTTTCTTAATAACAATTCATTTTAACATTTAATATATAAAAACTCATATCATGAGTGGGATTTCTCATATCATTGTGAAATCTCACACAAAATAATGTAGACAAAGCATCATTCTATACTTATTTATTTCAATGAGTTTCCTTTCATATTCCTAATAATTGTAGATAATTTACCAAATATTTATTCTCGAAATGCCTCTCCCCTAATTTTGTAATATCATTAAAAGTTGACATTTTTATTCCACGTCTTGTAAGCTAGTTTCCAACATTTATGTGTTTCTTCTTGCATTGAGTATTATATTTATATAAGTATCTATTTTTTTAGCCACCCTATATCCTAAAGATTCCATGGTACATTTTTGTTCTCAACAATAGGCTTAATGTTTGTTAAGTTGGGCTTTCAATATCTTGAAATACTAATCCAAAACCTTAGTGTTTTAGTTACAACCCATTTTCTCTTAAAAATATTATTGGCTAGAATACTCCATGATTCTACTAACCCCTATTTAACTTTATTACAATTTTGTTAAATTTTGAAATAATCATGTCATTTGTTAGTTCACAATTGTACATAGAAAAAATATGACTTTTAACAAAAAATTCAAACTATAATAATTTCCTTTAAAGAAAAATATAATAAAAATTACTTGAATAAATTTGAAATCCTATTTTTTTAACACTATACAAGTAATTTTTCAATCAAAATTTCTTTGATCTTAAAAAATCCATATCTCATTCTCTATATGTAAAAAAAAATGAGTCACTAAAATCTTACATCCATGGAAAATATACTTTTATCCTTGGAAAATATACTTTTATCCTTGGAAAATATACTTTTAGTATAATTTACATTTTACAATGATCTACAAAATCATAAATACATAATGTTATGATAATGTTTCTTTAACATTAATATATTTTTTCTTTTTACTTTAATCAAAATCACAATAATAATTCCATTGAGTGACACATAAATTATTTCTCAAAACTATTGTTGCATTCTTTTTATTCAAAACAAATGAATTATTCATAATTAAAACATATATCCCAACAAACAAACATATCCAATCTTACAGAAATGGATGGAAGACATCACAAATGAGTTCAAAACAACATTGACATTAACAACTTTAAGGTTGGGCCGTCCAATTGGTCCATCTTTCCAACAAATCCAATATGGATTTGGACATACATTGGGGTATGAAAGGGATTTCTTGGAGAGGATGGTCACTCATAAGCACTCATATACATCATCTAGCTCTGCACACTTTTCTCCCTAACACAGGGTTCTAGAAGGAAAAAAACATTTGTTGATGAGATTGATAGAGCTGTTACTTGAGACAATGAAAGAAATACAAACATGTGAAGGTGAGAAATATATACCTCAAACATGTAGGTTAAAATCAAATGATTTATTTAAAACATGTTTCATATAAACTTACAAAGCAATGCTAGAGAATTTGATAATTCTATGGTTGGTAATGGAGGATATAAAAAGCTTGTTAAAGATTACTTCAAGTGAAACAACTAAACTAAGAAGTTTGAATTATGTACCAACATCTATTATGTTCATTTTTTTTATAAACTCTCCCATCGAAGAGAAATTAAAAAGGAACATGAAAGTTCACCTCCACAGGGTGTATGACTGTGTGGATAGGGAATTTCTCTCAATGATCCTGTATAAAAATGGTTTTTTGCACAAGCATGTGAAGTGGATAATATCTTCCATAACATCAACGTCTATGGTTTTTCTCATCAATGGGGTGCCAACTCATTTCTTCAAAATTTATAGGGGGCTTCGCCAATGATGTGCACTATCTTTGCTTCTTTTCATTTTGATCATGGATGCCTTCAACAGGGGAGTTAAGGCAAGGTTTGAGGAAACATTGATATATGGATGCAAAATCTCCAAAGGATGAAAAATTTCTCAGCTGATGCTTGTTTATGACGCACTGTGTGCTCGTGAAACAATACTCTCTAAGTGGGTCGCTTTTCATAGGATCTTCATGGATTTCGGTAAATCTTTTGGGCTCTACATAAACAAAGACAAAATTTGAACTGATAGATGTGGTGGTGGATGACCTAGAAGTACTTGAAATAGCGTCCCTATTTGGAATAAAAATACTCTCTATGATAGATGGTTTTAAATACCTGGGATGTTTTCTAAAGCTTAACAAGTACTTATTGAATGATTGGGAATGTCTTCTTTCTAAAAATAAAATAAAAATAAAAAATTGTTTGTTGGGACCAAAGATGGTTGACATTGGGTGGAAGAGTCATTATGACAAAGGTTGTCTTGTTTGGCATATCGATCTACTAGATGCATCTCTTGGCTAAGTTTTTTTGGTCTGGTTTTTGGTGTAGTAAAGAGGATCCATCTAATTGGGTTAATGTCCATTTCCAAGTCGATTGTATGTGGAGGCTGGGGCATTATTGACACACGATCCTTTAACCTAGCCCTTTTCACAACAAATTTATGGAGGTTATTTTGTGAGAAAGGGCTCTGATAGAGCATATGAATACAAATACTCTCTTCAATGCATAATCGAGGAATGGATTGTTGAGGGGGCACCTTCAGCTGGCCGACATTCCAAGATTTGGAGTAGTATTAGAGTTGTCCTACCGTGGCTAAGTAGTAACCTTCAATGGGTGGTTGGAAATGGACAAAGGATCCACATTGGTTTGGATTCCATCAAGGGTTTCAGTGGATGCCACTCTCTTCCAATACAAATAATCAAATCTCTCTCCTATATGGCGATGAACACCCTTGCTGGCCTGTGGGAGAGATATAGACTTGTTTGTGTTGCTCAGGATTGGTCACATGCATGGCAGATTGGTTTATAGGAGGACATGACAGCTGAGTGGGAAGACTATCGCAGTAGTCTATGCATGGTCGATATCCACTTATCACTGGGTTTAGATAAGCTAGTGTGGGGGGCTGGGGAGGCAGGCAAATGGTCAATGACAGAATCCCTCTCAAGGAGGCCTATGACCACATCACTTTGACCTCTCTTCCCCTACCATTTGCAGAATTCACCTTGTTCATTTGGAAATGGGATGCTCCCTTGAAGCTAAAATGCTTCTCTTGGCTCGCCATCCATAATAGAGTATTGACCTAGGACAATCTTCTCAAGAGAGTCTTTTCTGACCCTCGATGGTGCCTTCTTTGCAGGTTGGATTCGAAGAATGGCCCACACCTATTCCTGTGCTATCATTTTGCCTCTAAAATGTGGGCAGAGGTATCAATTCGTTTTGGAATCCCTACTATTAGTAATGTACCTTCCATCCATGATTGCGTACTCCTTTGGAACTACAGAATGAAGGCCTACAAGATTGTCCCTCTCGATGTTCTATGGGGCATCTCGAGGGCTTGTAATGCCCTTATTTTTTAAGGAAAATCTCTGGACATCAAACGAGGTAGTATAGGTATAGTGGAATTATTCCAAGAGATTGTCTCTTGGCAACCAAAAATTCCTCATAGATCTATCTCTTATTCTAATGTGGAGAGAATTTATCCAATATGTTTCTTTGATGGGGCTTCCTCCGGTGGTGACTATGAATGTGTGGTTGTTCTTCAATTTGACCTAGATGTTCACTTCCATTTCTCCTGGTATGGTGGTAGAGGACACAACGGTAGGGCTGAGTTATTAGCTCTTTGGGGCGCCCTGCAATGTGCTTCCTCGCTTGGCATTGACAAAATATTAATCATTGGAAACTCCTTATCTACGATTAACTGGGTGAAAGGAATCTCATCTCATGATGTCCCCGATCTCTACAACTAGTTGCTACAGATTAGGAATTTCCTACCTCTCATCCCGGAAATCAACTTCAGGCATGTCTATCGGGAACAAAATTTGGAGGTAGATTCTCTTTCCACTCTCAGCCTCTCCATCTGCCTTGGGTTCATGTTCTTTGAACTCTTTTATGGTGGTCAGAGCAATGACATGGTTTTTTTTAGATCTAGTTCCCTCCCCTATCTTTGGTTTTTTTTGTGTTTCCATTTTTGCATTGAACTAAATGGCTTTTTGTTGGTTTCCCCTATTTATTATTTCCTTTTTTGTTGTGGTCAGTGATGCATCTCTGCTCTCTTTCGATTGATGATTTGACACTACAATAGATTATGTCATGAGACAGATGTTGGTGGAACATACTTACTCTTGTCTGCAATCTATCTTGTAAAGAATCATGAATATGTAAAACTTTTTCTTTATTGAATGGAAGTTCTGTTTTTCGTCTAAAAAAGGAGATCCTTTTGTGCTATAAATTATTTATTCTTGTAAAAAAATTTATTCATGATAATTACCATAAAATATTTGAGGATTGTATTCAAAATGGTAGATTGATTCAAAATCTCTAATACAACTCTTTCTTTTGACTCCCTCAATGTTTAATGACATTAGAAACACTTTGGTGAACTTTTTAAAGTATGACGTAAATGATTCATTATCAATATTGACTTTTGTAAAAATCTTCCAAACTAAATGAAGCTGAAACATGAAAATTTTAAATAAATTTAATACCTGGATTAGAAAACTATTTTTAATAATTAACAAAATCATTATCATTAAATAGGTCAACACTTATAAGAAATATATCTTAATGCTATAAATATTCTAGAGAAAAAGAAAATGAATAGGGGAGGGTCGTCATTACATGTGCGCCCTCCCCGCCATGTCACAAAACCACGCGTCAAAGCACATGGAGCCGGTACGACACCTGTCCACCATGGAGCTCCATGTGTTGGCCATCATATCATCGCATAAAACTTTGTGTTCGCACCATTTCAGAGGTTTGTTTGGGGCCATTGCTGCGATGTTCCATTTTCCCTTTTTCTTTATGCTTGGGGCCAGTTGTTGGGCGAAGCCCCCCGCCGAAGATGGCGCGGGACAGCCCCAGAACATGCACGCTTCGTCTTTTATTCGTGTGCTGTTCCAAGCGTTTGTTCGATTGACAGGGTTTGTGGACCTACGCGCTTCACCTGGTATGCAGGTGCTGGTGCAAATGTTTGCTGGAGGTTCAGGGTTTGTGGTTGGAACATCGCCTTTTCTTTTCCTGTGCTTTTCCGCCTGGATTTCTTGGTCGTTCTGGAATGCCGGTTGTTTAGCGTTTCTCTGGTGGTGGTCTTATTCAGCAATTTTGTTGTTTGGGGAGGAGTCGGTCGCAGTTTTACTGAGCTCAAGGTAATTTAAGAATTTGCTGTTAATTTGTTGTTTTATGTTGGTGTTTTTGGTGGTTTTCTGTTGTCTAATGGATTTTTCTTCTCGTTGCAGGTGTGGAAAAGGTCGTTGCATGTGTGGAGAAGGTCTGGCGAGCTCTGGGGAAGGTCGGGAAGGTCGGCAACCATCCATGGCCTGTATCCGGTAGGATTTTAATCCTACCCACAATTTCTCTATGTTTTTCAACACAAGCAACTCTATTTGGATATTTTGTAAACTTTATATGGCATTTTTTTGAGGGTTTAGGGTTTTTGGGATATTTTGATGTTGTTTGTTGTTGAAGGTTTAGGGTTTTTGTGGAAATTTTGCTGTTTTCGCTGTTATTTTTGCCGTCCCGTGCTATCCTCGGTGGTCCCGTGCCATCATCGGTGGAGGGCTTCGCCCCACAACCGGCCCCGAGTAGAAAGACAAAGGGAAAATGGAACATCATAGCAATGACCCCAAACAAACCCTCGAAACCCTTTGTCGCTGCTCTCAATTGACTTGCATAACGTTTCCCTTAGGCTTCCCTTTTAAAAGCTGATCCTCTCATGGCATCCATCACCTGTCTTCACCTCGTCCGTGAAAGCTTTTGTCAGGAACTTCACTCTTTGTATTTGAAATGAAGCCTCTCTCGCTATTTCACTGCTCACCTATCCAATAGTTTCATCTTGCAATTTTCTTAAATTCACTTTAAAAATAATTTTCGGGTTCCAACCACTCTGAATGACCGCAATCCACTTCTCTTTAAAGTCTGAGATCAATGGATATCATTATTAAGCCATTGCACTTTTGTAGAAAGTCGTTAGATTGACTAATTTGAGTATATTTACAGTTAAGCAAATTTGGGGTTATTTTGGTTGGGCTAAAAATAACAAATTCTTTAATGGCCATATGTATGGGGTTGTATAAGTCTACCATTGCAGTTATTTAACTATGAGCATATATAGCTTCCCTGCATTTATATCTATGAACAAATTAGTTATCTGTTGTTAACCCTTAATTATCTAACAAAACTTACATGCCCTGAACCAATGAAAATCAGTGCACCAAATAGAATGAAAAATATACAATTGAAACATTCAATTTGTTTCAATTTACAAAGGCAAATTCTCCAACAGCTTTGAGTGGATTCTCAATTTACACAGTGCAGTTTTGATCTATAACACTTGATTTATTGGACATTCAATTTAGAAGACAAATTTCTCCAAACTGCTTTGAGTGGATTCTCATTTATACAACACTTTTCCATTAGTTTACATTTTGATAGTCCCCTGAATTTAATACTATTGTTGCTAAATGTGGATTCTATCATCATAACTGAATAATTCGATCCTGAATTCTTTTTGGAAATCTAATTTGATGCGACCATAAAATAAATAAACAAATAAGGAGTTCACACATTTTACAGTCGATTCCAAAACCGGTTACTCATGGTTATAGAGATAAGAGAATAAATATTTTTAGTAATGAATTATGTTCTCATACATAAAATGCATTTCAATAACTAACCCTTCTCGGGGTCCAACGATAAAACCGTACTGTATCAGTGACTTTTCATTTTAATTTAATTAAGGATGTGGATCCTGTAAATGAGCAAATATGACTTATTCTTAGGTCCCGCTGATTCAGTTGTTCGCTTCAAAGTTCTAATGTATATTAGTATCTGATATAATAGTTTACTCATTATGTGAATATCTGAAGTAGTCTTTGTTTCCAGCCCGTCTTGGGGTTCACTGACTAGCTATTACAGAATACAATGGGTAGAAATTGCTTTGTAAGCATTATGGTTGAAGCATGAGCTATCAAGTTGAATGATGTTCCTTTAGATAATGGTCCACTTATTGGAGCCATAAGTGAGTTTAGAGCTTTGTACAGTTCTGCAAATTTGATGCCTTCAATGTTGAGATCGAAGGCATCCTTAGGAAAAATCTCACCATCATATTTTTCTGTAGAATTCATGTAAAGAAAACTAGGTATAATCTTAATGATCAAGCTATCAAGTTGAATGGTGTTCCTTTAGATAACGGTCCACTTATTGGAGCCATAAGTGAGTTTAGAGCTTTGTACAGTGCTGCAAATTTGATGCCTTCAATCTTGAGATCGAAGGCATCCTTTGGAAAAATCTCACCATCATCTTTTTATGTAGAATTCATGTAAAGAAAACTAGGTATAATCTTAATGATCGAGCTATCAAGTTGAATGATGTTCCTTTAGATAACGGTCCACTTATTGGAGCCATAAGTGAGTTTAGAGCTTTGTACAGTGCTGCAAATTTGATGCCTTCAATGTTGAGATCGAAGGCATCCTTGGAAAAATCTCACCATCATCTTTTTCTATAGAATTCATGTAAAGAAAACTAGGTATAATCTTAATGATCGAGCTATCAAGTTGAATGATGTTCCTTTAGATAACGGTCCACTTATTGGAGCCATAAGTGAGTTTAGAGCTTTGTACAGTGTTGCAAATTTGATGCCTTTAATGTTGAGATCGAAGGCATCCTTTGGAAAAATCTCACCATCATCTTTTTATGTAGAATTCATGTAAAGAAAACTAGGTATGATCTTAATTATCGAGCTATCAAGTTGAATGATGATCCTTTAGATAACGGTCCACTTATTGGAGCCATAAGTGAGTTTAGAGCTTTGTACAGTGTTGCAAATTTGATGCCTTCAATGTTGAGATCGAAGGCATCCTTTGGAAAATCTCACCATCATCTTTTTCTGTAGAATTCATGTAAAGAAAACTAGGTATATTCTTAATGATCGAGCTATCAAGTTGAATGATGTTCCTTTAGATAACGGTCCACTTATTGGAGCCATAATTGAGTTTAGAGCTTTGTACAGTGCTGCAAATTTGATGCCTTCAATGTTGAGATCGAAGGCATCCTTTGGAAAAATCTCACCATCATCTTTTTCTGTAGAATTCATGTAAAGAAAACTAGGTATAATCTTAATGATATTTTCCTGCATTTTCCTAATTTTCTCCTCAGAATAACTGCTCAATACGTCCTCGATTTTGAGGGTGTTTCACGATGATGGGCTGTCATAGCTGGGCTTCATGCCCTGGCTATCTTGATGTACAGTTCTATATATACATGATTAAATGATAGTTTTTTTCCTACTCTACTTAATAATGAGTGCTCTCAAAAAATTATTATGAGATAAGACTCTCTGGTCATTTGATTTCTGTATTTAGCCTTTTTCATATGCAACTTGATAATGAGTGCTCTCAATCATAATAAGACTGTCTGGTCATTTGATTTCTGCATTTAGCTTTTTTCATATGCAACCTGATAATGAGTGCTCTCAATTTCTCAAGTGTCCCCTCAATGAATAAAATTATCAGTGGCTTTTTGACATTTAATAAAACTTATTATGAGGTAGATTGCCTCCTCATTGATTTCTGTATTTAGCCTTTTTCATATGCAACTTGATAATGAGTGCTCTCAATCATAATAAGACTGTCTGGTCATTTGATTTCTGTATTTAGCCTTTTTCATATGCAACTTGATAATGAGTGCTCTCAATTTCTCAAGTGTCCCCTCAATGAATAAAATTATCAGTGGCTTTTTGACATTTAATAAAACTTATTATGAGGTAGATTTCCTCCTCATTTGAGACTGTTTGGTCATTTGATTTTTGTATTTAGCCATTTTCCTAAGCCTTTGGCCATTATCTCTTGTCCAGAGTTGGAATGGAATGTTATTATTGAATTCCCAAACATCGCAGCAATGACCCCAAACAAACGGAGGAAATGGCGCAGACACAAAGTTTTATGTGATGACATGATGCCTAACACACGGAGTTCCATGGTGGACATGTGTCGTACCGGCTCCATGCGCTTTAACACGTGGTTGCGACGTGGCGGGGAGGGCGCACAGAATAACTTATAGAAATAGTTTTATCATAATTAATATTTTACAGAAAGACATATTCCATTGAAAATTTCTTATCAACACACAGTTAGGTTGCCACAAGAAATCACTACTAGGTTGTAAGCCAAAATGTTTCTTGGGACAAGAAAAAGATACAATCTAGTGTTGTAAGCCAAAATGTTTCTGTGACAAGAAAAAGATACAATCTAGTGTTGTAAGCCAAAATGTTTCTGTGCCAAGAAAAAGATACAATCCATCCAAAATCCACATCATAATGTGGTTAGAACCAAAAACATATGACACCCCTATTCTTTATGGCCCTGAGAATCTTGAGTGCCAAAACTCCCCGAGTTACCTTCTTGAGCCAGGTAGGTTGGCCTACCAGTCAAGGGCTGATTAGGAAATGGTTGATTGATGCCATATGATTGATTCCAATTTGCAGCTTCCAACCATGGAGGTACTGAGTACCCATACCTCACATTTGCACTACTGACCCCTGCATTAAGTGGAGGTGTGTAATGAGCATACAGAGAATTGACACCAACTCTGGTAGGAACAAGGCAAGTGGGTAAACTCTCAGTTTGATAGTGTGGGACTTGAATGTTTATGAGATCTTGGAATAATGGTGTATTATCTGCAATGGAGTCCAATGAGTTTGAAATAATCCTGGTTTCATCAGCTATTCTTGTATCGTTGATCATCCCTTGTTCCTTTTCAAGCATTTGTTGTGCCTTTCATTTTTCCTTTTCCTGTCTTGCCATTTGCTTTTTTTGGTCCTTAACTTGCCTTGCTTTATCTCTTTCAATCCTTTCATCTACTCGACGTTGTGCTGCAACAATCCTTGTTGCCTTCTTCTCCTTGACTAGATCCTTCTTTTTCTGTTTTAATTCTTGCATTTCAAATTTCTTTTTTTCTAACTCAATTAACAGGTTTATATAGTCCTCTAAGGTGAGTAACTGTGAGCTTCGGCCCAGAAGAAGACTACCCGGTGCACCTTGCTTTTTTTCCATTGATACTCTCTCTACTGGTAGTTGTAGGAACCATCCAAGTGTCTTCTCCACCCCTCCCACATGCATGTCATTGCTTGGTACTTCCCTTTCAGTATCTGTTGGAACTGATTGAACCATATCATTATCTTCATTTGATGCCTCATTATGTCCTTCATCTTCTTCCATTGATCTATTGTCCACAAAAAAATGAACAATTTCAATATTCAATTCTACTGGTTGTGAGGGCATGTTCATGCTTTCTTCATTGGTTGCTGAGACACTATGTGCATTCATATTGATCATTGCTTCTGCTAGCCATGAAGGTGGGGTTACTTGGCTTGGCAATGTCAATTGGTCATTGTCAACTGCATGTTCAACAATATCATTAACAATATCAGCAATAGGAATTTCATGTTCTTGAGTTGGTGGAACAATCTCCATGTTACTAGGAATTTGTTCATTGTTATATTGTGTTTCACATACAGTTTCATCATCTTCAGCATATAAGTGTCCTTGAGACAGGGAAATCATATTACCAGCTGCAACAACATCATCTTGGTCATCTACTTCTTGCACTTCAACACCTGTTTGGACATTCCCTTCTTCCTGACCATCCACATGAAACGCTTGGCTACAACCAGTATTATGCATAAGAGCATCATAGTTCAGTGGCCAGATTCCTGTCCTCCTAAAGCCAGCCTTGATATTTGATGGTGTCAAAGCCCTTTTAAAAGCTTTACTTGCAAGCTCTGCGAGCTCAAACCTTTTCACCTCAACCCCTGGATTCTTTGACATCCATGCAGCGCGCTCCGACCTGAAATAGTTCTTGAAAGGGCCAAACACACGAACATCAAGGGGTTGCAGCCTATGAGTGGTATGAGCGCGCAATGTCAACAGGTCGATGCCTAAATTGTTTGCTTCCTCAATTTTGTAAAACCATGTGGCTCCCATGGCCATCTAATATCAAAAGGTGTCTGTTATTAGGCGGGACGCCACCTGGTACCGATGCAGCAAAGTGAAAAAGCCAACTTAGAAATAGTTCTTTAGTCATCCATGCATGGGGATGTGCAGCCATGCATGCGCCTAGTTCACAGTTCTGTATATAGTTTTTCAGTTGATTTTTACCTTTGAATAGATAAAATCCTGGGATTGACGTACCAATTGCATTGACACAACATAAAATAGTTATCCACTCCCTGCTCTTGGGAAAAATCTTTGGCACATTTCGGCTCCCTCTCTTGGCAATTACCCGCATACCACAATTCCTCCCTGCTTGTAAACCTGTTTCATCACAGTTCCATATATGGTCTGCTCCATAAGAATGTTTATCGTAAGCACTAGAAAGTGTGTCATAGAACTTTTGCACAACTGCAGGGCGCAAATTTAATGCTCTGTCTCTGTCAATGCCCTCAACAGTACGCAATACAAGTTCTAGATGCCTTTTTTTAAACCCAAACCACCATGATTTACCAGGAAACCCATCTTTGAATGGGTTTGGTCTCCCTTGACAGATTTGAGCAACTGTTGATTTGAGTTGTATCAACTCTAGCCCATGTCCCAGTTGGGCCATCTCTTTACACCACTCAACCACCTCGGCCTCCTCCTCCTCAGTCATAACTATAAGAGGCCCTCTACGTTTTGTATGAGTCAGTCCATTTATCCAATAATGTATTGATGAGGGAGGAATAACATGTTTTTTTGCAGATGCCCGAACTGAGTATCCATTAAACTCTATGTCGTCAATTGCAACTAACATTTGTTCTTTTGTCCATCCTCTTATAGCACTGATCTTTTTAGTTGAGATTGCCCCTTAGACTGTTGTTGATGGTGGTTCTATGGCTGATGGTGTGTTAACATCAGCTGCTGTCACATGGTCATCTTCAACAATGTTCCCTGGTGCATTGTTGGCATTGACATCAGCTGGCCTATCATCATCAGACGATGTGCACCACAGTTGCGCACCCCTTGGCACTCTCCTGCCACTTCTCCTTGTACGAGCAGAGTAACTTCCTTTTTCCATAGATGCAACAACCTGTAAAATTATTGCATGCATTTAGACATTAGAATATTTGTAAATTATGCTTTATTACTTCTGCAAAAATACTTTTCCTCTATTACAGGAAATTATCAACATGTATGTTATTGTTTTCATAATAAGAGTAAATGTTTCACTTTCATAGGGCAGTGTCAAAATTTTGCAAATGTCATTCCAAGTAAATCCATAGTTCATCAATTTAGCAACTTTTATATGGATTCAAGTAGGATTCTATGATAGTTGTTTCAAATTTCATTTTCCATTTACTTTCAACAGCTTTATACAGCTAAACCAATGGGGTATGTAAACATGTATGAATTACATCATTCTCCTTATATCTGTTAAAGATGAGGGAATACAGGTAATAAGCAGGTCTATTCAATATGTACTTACCCTATAGAGTAGAGTGTAATCATTACTAATGGTTGAATCAGTGCCATAAGTAGAACCATGGAAATCAAAGTAATGAGGAAACAGAGCTTGTTACATTAGGATATGCATATATAGTGATTACAATCTATCCATATGTATTGATTATGGAGAGAACGGTACTCTATATACCAATAAGAAAAAGGTATTTATATAATAGGAATTACTAAGAGCGAGAACCTCGGGATATCATGTTGTATATTGATTAGCTTGTCACCTTTGTACCTTATCTAAGCTTATGACAAGCTATGGAATTAGAACACAGTAGTTACACATGACTCTTTCTAACCATGCTTGTTTACCTAATCACTTGCTTGTCTCATTCTCATTACACTCGACATAAGTAATAGCATAGATATTTTATAAGCAACATCATCTAAAGGTTGACCTATCGGTACTAACCTAAGAAATACATGTATAGATATGATAAAGTACGTGTATCACAGGTTGGTTATCTCCCTAATAGACTGGATTCAGCTTTAATATAGATATAACATATGTAATTATACAGAGCTTTGTTCTAGCTCACTCATAGATAAGGGTGAACTGAAACCATGCTTAGATACTAATACGAGCTTTTTAGTGTATAGAGCTTACTAGTGATAAGATGAATGAGATCCATTGAATATGATACATACCTTTGTTCAATGTATTATGTTATATAGCTTATACAACTTAGCTTCATACTAGCTCACGTATTGAGTAAGATACACGAGTTTCATCAATTCCACTACTCTGACCATAATCATACTAGTATACCTGTTCTAACTTATAAGTAATCTATATAGGTATATCCCTAATTAACACTATCATAACATGTAAGAAACATAGACCCTTAGTAATACATGTTCCTTATCACTAGTCTCAAGCTTCATTAGTATCACTAAACAGTTACTCAGCTTAGGCTATGATCAGAGCTTGTATCGTTTCATCATAGTTCATAAGGTAAGCATATCCATATTCAACATACAAAAAACAACACGTTTTAAGCATAAGATGTAATCAGAGCTATGACCAAGTTGGTTGATTAGATGGATACGACTGTATTCAATAGGTTCAATTCCTATAAGCTAAACAAGCTGTGACTACAATACTAACACGACATACGTAACCTCTGTGATATGTAGTTGTAATCACTATGAAGCTGATGATCGAATAAGTGTCGCCATAATAAGCTAGAACACATACATAAACTCTGTATAAAAAAGGTTAACTGTAACCCTATGGACAGAACTGTAAGAACAACGACTTTCAATGGCTGTTTGTGAAACCATCCAAGTATCCTTCTAGCAGTTATGGCCAGACAGACCATGTAAGAAATCTGATAAATGAAAACAATGAAAACAGAACTGTAAGAAGAATGAGTTGTAATTCATATAACTAACTTGGATATATTGGCCACTTTTTTGTGATGTTGTCTTCAAGTTTGCTGAATAGTTTGAAATCATAAGATGCAACTTCAATAGTGGGTGGACTTCTTTTATAGTTTTGGGGACTTGAATTTAATTGGTGGACATGGATGCACATGGATTGCAACGGCTTCATTTTGAATGTGTGGTATGGATTTAATTTGATGTGATCTAATGGTTGGGAATTGGTTATTTGTTGATCCATGTGCTTTGATCTGTTTTAATGAGAAATAGAGTGAGTTGGGTGTCATTTATTGCAGTTATTTGGTCTAGGTGTCATTTATTGAACAAAGTGGGTTTAAATGTTATTGGGTTGGGTGTCATTTATTGAACATAGGGTGTTTAGTTGTTGAACACAGCAGTTATGGCTGACATACATTCCCTTTTGTTATGTGCAGGTAGGCATATTTATTTGGGATGCAAAGCTATAGTTCTGATGAGTGGGGGTTGAAGTGACTGCTGCTTTGTACTTTTGGAATAGACCAGTTTGGAAGCCTTTATGGCTTTAGTTGTTTTCTACTTGGGTCAATATGGTTTGCAGTATTAAGTAGTAAAATACTATTTATGGACAGTTGTGGGCCCAGTCAATGTATGGAGAAATTTTGGACATAAATTAATACTTATGTATACATAATGTTATTTATTTTTGTTTAAATTTTGGTTTCAAAAGTCTCAATTATTGGTGGTTTGGTGGGACCAGTACTATATCAATCACTGGTCCCTGCACAACATTAGGAATCTCTCCCCTAGTCTTTTAAACATAAAAATTGACAACCATAAGATTTTTTTTTTGAAATGTTGAAAAAGAAAATATTGGATTTTTCCCTTTTAAAATTGAAAAAGACAATAAAGAAATAATGATGACATGACATAAACAATATACACATTTGTGTAAAAATAAATGTGGAAATATCCTCTTTATAAAATTTAGTCCTCAATAATGTTCCCACATATAAAAATAAAAATTCATATAATTGAAATGTATAATTTTAATAAGTTTCCTTTTAAGTATATAATAAACTATATTTTATATATCTATATTTATACTAATAAAAAAAATAATAAAAACAAAAAATACTTAAAATAATAACTGAGAAAATAAAAATTTTTAATATTTAAATATTTAATAATATTTTATATATATTTATGAAAAATTATTATTAATATTTTTTAATATTATTATTAATTTTTTAAATAAAAAATAAATGATATATATATATATATATATTAATATTTTTTTAAATAAAAATTAAATTAATTCTCTTATAAACCAAGAAAATAAAATATGTTAGTTTAAAAAAAATCTAATTCCGATTGTGCAGCTAAGGGGAGTGAGTTTCATTAAATTATAAAGTGAAGACCGGAAGAGCCTCAATCTCTCTCCACGTGAAGGCACGTGGATATCTTATCTCTCGAGCTCCGCGATTAACGCTGAAGGCACGTGCATATCTTATCTCTCGAGCTCCGCGATTAAAGCTGAAGGACAATACAGTTGTAATACACTTTAAGCGAAAGAGGCGGCGTTGAGAAAGTTTCCGGCAGCACCATTCTCCGGTGAAAATAATTTAGTAATCAATATTAACGTCCGTCAGTATAAACGGAGATAAAAGGATGGGTCCACACTTCCATGTCAGCGGGTTTATTGAACCTGCAATCGGGATAATCGGCGGCCCTCTTCATTCAGCCTGTAAGATACGCCAAAGGAACATTTTGGTTAAAGGTGTGCGCTTTCACACCAATCCAAAAGAAGTGGGATTCCGTTCACGTTACGACTCTGCCAGAATATTACTCCAAGATTCGAACAACGCCAAGCAATTATTTGACGGCGCAGTTTAACCAGTACAAAATAGCACAAAATAGATGGCAGCGGGATCTAGTTTAAGAAATGACAACTAATTGTGAGCGGAGAAAAGTTTTAAATAAGAAAGGAAAAAAAAATTAGTTTGAATTTCACATATGTTTTAAATTTTATAAGTTTTTAAAAATATATTTATATTATAGAGAAATTTTACAATTTTAATTATTTATTAATTACAAAATAGATCAGTTTGAAATATGGGAAGGATTTTAGATTTAAATTTTGAGTTTTCGAGAGACAGGAGAAAAAGTATGATTTTTTTAAAGAGAATTATAGTTTTTAATTTTTTATAATGGTTTAAATTTTAAAATGAAGGGGAAAAAATGAGCAGAATGCATTTGTGCTCAAGCATAAAAAGTATATATATCTAAATGTTTAACATGTATATTATATTATATTTTTTATATTGAAAATTTTTAATTGAATTTTTATGGCATTGTATTGAATTAGATTGGAATTTGAACTTGATAACTAAGGTTTAAAATACAATTTAAATACATAAATGGATTTAGTATCATCTGAAAACCTTTGTGACATTAGATTTTTGCTAATTAAACAACTTAAAATTATGACTTTTAAAAATCTATAAAAAAAAAATGAACAAAATTGACGAAATCCTAAAAGAATTATTTGGTTTACTAATTAAAATAATTATTTTTTTAATGTAAAGATGCATTCAGCCGTGGAAATAGGGGCACTCAATTTATGCAAATTACACAACTGAAAGATTAAACAAAAAACAGAATCAAATTTGAAATAAAATTAATTAGCAAAAAAATGCCTAAAAATAACAAAAACTTCTAACAGTTAACTCATAATCTAGAACAAGTTTTGGCATGACCATTTATCCTCAGAGTCCCTGTTTATTTGCATGTCCTCCTATGTGGCGGACTTACAGGTAAATCACTTGGCAGCTATGAACTCTTATGGGATAGACTTACAGGATAGGATCTTGTAGGTATGTCGGCAAGATGTCAAGTATATGGAGATTGTGCATAGGTTGTAGCAGGATGTTGGTACAGGTGTACAGGTGGTAGTACAGGTATAGGTACACGTGCAGGTGCACAGAGTATGGATTATTGTCTTACAGCGAATGGATTGGTCAGGTTCCGAGACAAGATATATGTAGGGCTCAAGATGGTGATCTTGAGGGAGTTTCATGCAAAACCTTATTCAGGTCACCCATGTTACCACAAGACACTGACAATAGTGAAGAGATTTTACTATTGGCCGAATTTGAAGAGAGATGTAGCAGAATTTGTTGCTATATGTTTTGATTTTCAGTGAATGAAAGCAGAATGTAAACATCCAAGTGCACTGCTACAACTGATTGTGATTCCCGAATGGGAATGGGAGGTTATTTCCATGGATTTCATCATAGGATTGCATAAAACAGTGAAACAACATGATTTCATCATGGTCATTGTGGACAGGTTAACAAAGGTTTCACACTTCATTCCGGTGAAGTCTACATTCTTAGCTAGTGATGTGGCATAGGTATTCATCAGAGATGTAGTTAGACTGCACGATGTTCCAAAGAAGATTGTGTCAGATAGGGATGCGAAGTTCACTTCCAAGTTTTGGAAGGAGTTATTTGCAGGTTTGGGCACAGAGTTGGCCTTCAGCACATCTTATCATCCACAGACAGATGGAAAAATGGAGAGGGTCAACAAGATATTGGAGGACATGTTGAGGATGTATGTAATGCATCAGCAACGAAAGTGGAAAGAGTATCTCCCTTTGGTACAGTTCGCATACAACAACGGTTATCAGGAGTCATTGAGGATGAAAACTTTTGAGGCCTTGGGCGGAGTTGTAACACTCCCATCAATTGGAGTGATTTCGTTAACATGGTGTTCATTGAACCAATTATGTTGGCAGACATGGAACAAGAAATGTAGGTAATCAAGAAGAATCTAAAGGCAGCATAGGATAGGCAGAAGAGTTATGTAGATGGAACAGGTTGTTCAAGGAGTTCTAGGTTGGGGAATAGGTGTACTTGTGCATCAAATTGAAAAAGAGCTCCTTGCAGATTTAATCATGTGCTAAGTTGACACCACAGTTTTGTGGACCCTTCAGTATCATTGAGAGGATTGGGTCAGTGGCCTATCGACTTACATTGCCTCCGACAGTGAAAGTCCATGATGTTTTCCATGTATCATTGCTTAAGAAGTATGTTAAGGATGTTGATCATGTGATTGTCTGGTCTGTTGCAGGTGGAACTAGATGAAGAATTCCAGTCGAAGCCTCAGCGTATATTGCAGAAAAATGTGCTCATGCTCCGGAACTGAGCAATCGAGCAAGTTAAAGCGCAATGGAAGCACTTTGGGCCCGATAAAGCTACATGGGAGAAGGCAAATCAAATGCAGGCTATGTATCCTTCCTTATTTTCCATTTGAGGCAAAGCAGTTTTGGCTTGGTGGTTTGGTATATGCTCTATGGCGGTTTGATATGTGTTTTATGGTGGTTTGGCATATGCTTTATGGTGATTGATATATGCTTTATGATGGTTTGCTATATGTTATATGATTTTTTGATATTTGCTTAGATATGGTGTTAGTATATGCTTTGATATATGTTTTGGTATATATTTTTAGTAATGTTTCTATATGTACACATGTATATGGATGTAAATACCGCCATAAGCTATGTTATAAAGCTCCACTATGTGGTATGGGTGTTATGTCATTATGATTATGTTGTCATGTTACTATGCTATCATGTGGTTATGTTATCATGATGTTATGATGTCATGTGGGTTGGTACTCAGTAGGATGATCATTGTAAATATCGTAATGAGTTGTGTTATAAAGCTCCATTATGCGGTATGTTATCATGTTGTCATGATGTTTTGTTTTGAGCAGATATTTCATTGTAAATACTGCATCGAGTTGTGTTATAAAGCTCCATGAGAAGTATGTCTTCTTTCAGTAGGTTCTTGAGGTGTATGTGTGATTGAACACTGAGGATAGTGTCCCCCAAGTGGGAGGGTTCTGTAACAACCCTGGTGAAAATTCTATGTAATAAAAGTAAATAAAGGCAAAATAATAACCATGGATGATGGGCAGCTTATTCCAAGTTGAATGTTGGGCATAATCCTAGCGATGGGGATCACTTGTGATTGTTTATGGCTAAGGAAATTGGTAAAAGAAACGATTAAGGCTTTGGAAAGGCAAAATGGAGTTTTTGGCACATTTATTTATGAAAACAATGGAAATTAGGAGAAAAGGGAGGTGAAAGGTCACAGGTTGCATGTGAGGAGTAAATTGAAGGAAAATAATGGAAAATTAATAAAATAAAGGCCTCATTCATAAAAAGGCTTCTGAGAATCAGTTGGTAACCTTTTGTTAGTTCAGTTTTGGAGCTCTCTCATTATTCTCTCTCTTTCTCTTACTCTTGGAGACTTGGAGTTTTCTTGGAGGGTGTGGCATACTTGGATTCTTGGAGAAAGAAGGCAAAGGAAGAGCAGGAAAGCGCAAGAAGGCATTGGGATCAGTAGCTACATCATATTTGCTTGCAGGTACCGAGTTTCATGTATGTTTCCTTCACTAGTTTTGGCATGCATGGCATATGCACCTAGATTCTTGGTCGTGATCTGTCATTGGCATGGAGGATGGTCAGGATTGACAGTGGATTGCATAGCCTTGCCATTTCCTGGATAGCCATGATGATTGTGGGTTTATTTTCATTGTTGTGTTTTTGGTTGGTTCTCATGTTTCCTTAGCTTAGGTTGAGTTACTAGTCCTGGAGCCTTGGTTGGAAAAACGTTCTAGAGCCCCGGAATAGCTTGGATTGAGTTACTAGTCCTAGAGCCTTCGCTGGAAAAGAACTCTTGAGCCCTTGGTGGGTTGAGTTACTAGTCTTGGAGCCTTGGTTGGACAAACTCTCTGGAGCCTGGTAAAAGTTGTGGGTTTATTTACTAGTCCTGGAGCCTTGGCTAGACAAGCGCTCTGGAGCCCTCGAAGGCTTGGATAGAGACCGACCTGATGATGGTATTGTGATGTCCGACTGTGAGGTGGAATCATTGTTTGATTGGTTGAGGTGGATGGCCTCTGGAATCCCTGGATGGTTATTTGATTGATGTGTTCTATGAGATCCCACATTCATGCTTGGAATATGGCACGAGGGTGAATGGCTGAAGAGATATTTGGCTCAGCCATTCTACGGTTGAGTGGAATGTGGAAGTCCCATCCCGGGTTTGGATTTTCCATCATTAATGAAAGGGTATTTATCCTTGTATTTCTATGAGCATTTTGATGGATTATATGTGGTTTATATGGTTGTACTTTCGTGAGTATTTCTACTGCTATTATGCTAGTTATGTATGTATTTTATAAGAGTAGCCATGTGTGGATCTCATCATGTTTTTACATGTAATTGAATGATCAATATATCTATGACCTAATGGATGGAATGGAAATTGATGTGTTGAGGCATCAATGGTTCTTAGCGATTCTCAACTAAGTATGAGACACCTATGCTCAGAACTCTTAATTACACATGTGGAATACATTTGCAATATGTTTGACAAAATGCATGTCATGGCTAGTAGGGGTCCACTCAAGGTCTTGAACACGTATTTTCTTTAGCACTATTAATTCCATGTTATTTTATTGATATGAAGAGATGGTTCACTTCTGGGCAATGACCTCGGCTCTGGGTCTAAAAAAGTGGCTCAAATCTCGGAGTCACTGGCATAGCATTGACAATTTTGGTCTCTAGTCACTGGCAAGAAAGCCTGTGAGAGCGACTTTGGGTTGCTAGTCGCACTCATGCCTATAGCATGGGAGAGACTAAGCCTTAAATTGTCCAAAAGATAAGTGGGACCCCAAGGAAAGTTGTCTAAAGTATTGGATTGGTTCATGAGGGCCCTGTAGCTGATAATTAATTTATGTGTGGTGTGTTTCTGTCGGTTCCACTTCCTTAACGTGACTTAGGAGGTTGAATTATATCATAGTGGCCTCTCGTTGCATGTTTACCCCAACTAGACAGTTGCTTGGGTAGATGTGGGAGGAGGGTGTTACACATAGGTCCTACAGGCAATAACAAACTCAAACATGAAGGTGTCAAGATCTTTAGAGGTTAGGCCATGGAAATGTGGAAGGGCAACAGGGCTTATATTTTTCATTCTAGCCTCTCCATTGGTTTCTCTAATAGGGAAGATCTCATTGTTCTAGTTTTCAACCATAGTTTGAGTAGGTGAGGTAGGTTCTTCTTCTCCAATAGGCTCTTAAAAAGTTTCAGTTGCCTCACCTTAAGAGTCTTCTAACTCCCTGTAGTCAGAGAGGGAATTTCTGATCTGAACTTAAATAGGAACACAATAGAATACATATATAACCATAAATAGATAGATACAATAGAAATAACATTTCATCTCATTAATATCAAAGAACTGAAATATTCTTACATACATAATGGAAATAAACTAGCTCGGGCGATGGTAGCTTATCTCTGAGAAGAGATGTGGTGGCTACATGCCTCTGAATTATGTTACAATGAGGCTCAAAAGCATATTTATTATTGAGAACAATGGAAAACCTTAAACATCAAAAAATGTAACACTAGGAGATGAAGCACCAAAACTGTGGGCCTCGTTTGGGTAAATTGGTACATCAACTTCTTGGGGTCGTAACTTTGGCATACGATCTCTGTTTGGCTATCATAATATCTTGTTTCGAAGATCTCGAAGCGTAGGCCAAAAGAAACCAATGACTTGGTTTGGGACTTTTTGGTCTCTCTGTTTGCCGTAAAAGAAAAAAAAAAAAAAAAAAAAAAAAAAAAAAAAAAAAAAAAAAAAAAAGGGAAGTCTTTTAGTCCCTCAAAATGGCTCTGGAAGTTAAGGACCTGAAGAACTGCCAAAAATAGTAAGTTGTACTACAATTAAGGAAACTGAAAATAAACAATAGTGGGTTCCAATTGGAATAGGCATGTGGCCATAAATATCCACCTAGATCAGCCCTCCCCCATTATGAAGCAATGTTCCCCTTGTGTTGAGTGCCTCCATGAGATGGGGAAACTTCTGCTGAACTTGGTCCCTAGTGAGTCACTTGCCTTGTTGTAGGATTTGGCCAGTTTTGATAACCCAATAGAGTTGGATATTCTGTTGGTGAGTGTTCTTGATCTGCATGTCCATGATCCGATAAGTTGTGGCCTATTCCATACAGTTTGGGTTTAACTCTATTTGTGTGAGTTATTCTACAATGTCTGATGTGTCCAATAATGGTGGAAAGTATGGTCGAAGGTAGTCCACATTGAACACTAGGTGTAGGCCAAGGAATGGTGGAATGCTGAGCTTGAAAGGATTGTCCCCTACAACCTTAGTGATGATGTAAGGCCTATATCTAAGCGGGTGAAGCTTACAATGGGTCCCAAAGAGGTGCTCCTTCTGAAAATGTAACCAAACTTCGTCTCCCACCTGGAACTTCTGTGGCACCCAATGTTGATCATGACGTTGATTGTACTTAGCATTGGTTATGTCCAATATGTCATGGACCTGTTTGCGGATGTGATGAATGTGCTCAATAAATCTGTTAGACCTGTCAGCTTCATACTGGACATGTGCCGAATCTGTCTAAGTAGATGAAAATGATATGGCCACATCAATGGGACATAGTGGTTGGAATCCCAACCCCACCTGAAAAGAGTTGTGGAAAGTTGAGCTATTGAGAGCTTTGTTCTAGCTGTGCCAGAAATAGGGAAGGATTTCATCCCATGTGCATGGATGTTTCGAGTTGTACATAGGTTAAATGTGTACGATCATCTTGTTGATGACCTCTATTTGGCCATCAATTTGGGGGTGGAAAGTCGTGAACTTACTGAGCTTGGTATCCAGCATCGACTAGAGACTTGACCAAAATGTACATAGGAACCTACTATCCCGATCTGAGATAATGGATTGTGGGATCCAAAAGTGTACCCACACTCATTCAAAGAAGATATTAGTAGTGGCTTTTGTTGTAATACTCTTCTTGCATGCTGCCAGAATGGCCATCTTAGAGAATATGTCGATAACCACGAAATCGTAGTCATTACCATGCTTAGTAGAAGGAAGGCCCAACATGTAATCCACGGAGATGGATTCACAAGGTCGACTAGGGGTAGGTAGAGGAGTGTATAGGCCTTTCTTCTTGATGGTTGGTTTGGAAATGGCATAGGAAGTGCAAGATCTGATGTACTTCCCAACATCTTTTTGAAGGTTCAGCCATTAAAAATATTTTTGTAGGACTGCCATTATTTTTTCTACTCCGAAATGTCAAGGGACTCGACTGTAGTGCACCTCCCAAATCATCTTGGCATGCTTGCTTGAAGGAACACAAAGGTGTCCCAGGTGGCATAACATTGCATCCTAGGGGTGAAAAATTGGAACTTGCTTGCCTTCCAGGACCGTCTGGTATGTGTTATCGAATTTTGGATCACTCTTGTAAATATTCAGCCACCCCGAAGTTTCGTGCCCACAAGAATCAAGCACAGTGATCAATGCCATGAACGATGGTCGAATGAGGCACTCTGCAACATTATTGGTGCTACCCTTATTGTACTTAATGTTCAAATGGAACTGTTGCAGATATGTGGACCATTTCAAATGGAACTGTTGCAGATTTGAGCTTCATTGTAAATCACTTTTGCAATTTGGCAAGGAAATGAACCAGGGTTTTGCAGCATTTTGTGGGATTCTTGTGGTAATGTGTCTTGGCATTGTTTCTTCCTTTGTTATTTAGTTTCTCTTATGTGTATATGTGCTAGCATCTATTTCTTTCTTCATAACTAAATGAATCAAGATAAATAGGTGGAATCCATTGATATTTAGTGCTCTGCCTTGAGGATACATTTAGTTTTTAATGTTTTTTGTTGTTTGAGGAGGACTCATGAACTTTGCATGCCCTCCCCAACTCCTCACTAGTCTTAGACTTACCATCACACTCAATTCAAAGTGCCAAAACACCTACCTACCTCGCCCCACAGAACATCCTGCAAATCTGAGTTGATTTCCTGGACCCAAAGCTGCCTTCTTCATTTGATCCAGCAACCAACTATCAAAATCAATCAAAATCCTCTGACCTAATATACCTAGCCTAAAATCAGCATTTCATTTCAGTCATCTCAAGCCCTAGTTGCCATATTCTAATTGAGATTGACAAGGAGAGAGCCCTCTCCCGACCTGGTAGGGCTAGCTACCAGGTTAAGCATGGTTTGATGTTACCCTAGACCTGCCTTCCTTCAGCCTGAGGTCAATCTAGGCACTAACAAAACCCTAGGATGATGAACTTTGATATTAAATGTTATGAAACTTAAACCTTAAAAATGATAAGAAATCAATAGTTATAGTCTTGTTCAAGGGAGAAACCTCCTTCTATATTGAATACAATGTACAAGACAAGATTTGATGATCCTAAGGCTATGTATCCTTAGTATATATTGGAGACAAAAGGTACAATTATAATAAAATGGGATCATGAGAGGCTATAACCTACATAACAATATAACAATAAGAATGAAATCACTTAATATCTAGGGCTTCATAAGGGGTTTAATTTATGGTTAACATGGGGCTTATATAGGAATTAATGCATTATGTCAAACATTTTGCATGCATCCTTGACATAAATATAGTCTTGGGCCAAGAGGCTTGGCATGGGTTTTCTTGTACACCTCCTTTCACCTATCCATGCCTCTTATCATTCTCACACCTGTTGATCAAAATCCATAAATCTTCTCTCTCTACTTTGAGCTTAACATTCCATTGGTGCAAAACCCATTTCCATAACAATCCATTGATCCATGTTCACCAACAAATCTTCCATTTTGAGCTTCTATGGCTCAAATCTTTGGCCATTGAATATCTTGTGTTTTCATTTGCAACCTAATTTTAATAATTGGTAATTGGCATCTTAATTATTTAAATCTATCCTCATTGAGTTGGAAACCACCACCTAGAGAACCTATGTTGATTTCTTGACATGGACCAAACCATTATGTTTTCATTTGCAACCTAATTTTAATAATTGGTAATTGGCATCTTAATTATTTAAATCCATCCTCATTAAGTTGGAAACCACCACCTAGAGAACTTATGTTGATTTCTTGACATGGACCAAACCAACCCTACTCTATTTGTCATTGTCTCCTTAAGATAGATTGTTATGTGCATTCTTAACTTTGTCATCACTTATGCTTATTGCTCTTCATCATGTCATGTCACATTGGATAAAAGTATGGGATATGATTAAATCATGTCAAGGTAATTACTTGCTCTTATATATTGATCTTAGTTATCACATCTCATCTTTCCTTTTCATCATCCAACACATTATGTGAGTTCCTCTTCTTCTTCGTCCATGCTTAAATTATCTTGCACCATTACATGGTTGCACTTTGGTTCAGCTACCACAATGCCCATGTGTCTTCTTGATTTTTACTCTCCATGTCACAATCGTTGTACATTGTATATAGGCCTCCTATCCCATCAATTTGATGGTACACCTTAATTGTTTGTTTCATAAATATCCACTTTAGCGATTTAATCATGTCCCTCTCTAACCTTAATGTTCCCAAACCAAAATTGCTTTGTAATCTCACTTTACCCTACATGTCTTGATAATGGCTTAACACATCTTTGTGTATCCTTTGTTCATCCTTAATAACTCACTCTTTCTCTTTGCAAAATAATTTGGTATATTAAGAATATTCTGGTATTTTATGTGGGAATTTTATGATTCAATCCTTATAGTTATGTTTTTAACTCAATTATATTGCTCCTATCTCTTTATGTGTAAATTTAATTAAATCAATGATGTTATGAATTTGTTAATATTTTTTTTAATTAAAATTGATGAATTTCTCTTTAATATTATAAATGTCATTATAACATATATATAATAGTTTTTCCCAAAAAATAAATTGTCATTTCTCTTCAAAAATAGAAGGAAAATTGCATTTATTATCTGCATATTATTTTTACTAAGAAAAATGACCATTTGTATTTAAATATTAAATGTAAATTACACTTATTACCTACATGTTACACTTATTAAATATTGTAAATACTAAAAGAGCATTTGTAAAACCATACAAGTGTATACATTTTCCTCATAAATTAAAAAAAAAATACCATTGATCTTATACACAATCTAAAAATATTTATTTATTTATTTTCTTTTTTGTAAGTTTGGTAGGACTACATCTTCATCGTGTCCAACTTTACACAATCTAAAAAGATTTATTTATTTATTTATTTTCTTTTATTTAAATTTGGTAGGACTACATGTTCATCATGTCATCATGTCCAACTTCTCACTACGAGAGATAGCACAAGATTTGAACCCAAGACTTCCGATTCGTGAGACTTTATTTCCAAGATTTGAACCCAAGACTTCCGATTGGTGAGACTTTATTTCCACCACCATTACCAATTAAACTATCCAAAACAAATATTTATTTATTTATTAAATTACAATATAATTTCTAATTTTATAATAATTTTATTTATTTTATAAATAATTTTTTAAAAACACCTTCTAAAATTATAAATTCAATCAAATTTAAAAATAAATATACAAACATTATTACATAATAACGCATTTTCTAATAAATAAAACAAAATAACCTTATTAGAAATATTAATCATATAAGAATGTTATAGATTCAAAATGTCATCTTATATCACAGCCAAAACTAAATAATTGTCATGCATTTAAAAATATTTTTTTGTACAGCTATAAAGATGCCTTTTAAAAAAATGTTTATATAACAACAAATATATGCTATAAAGAATGGCTATATATAGCCAAAACTAAATAATTGTTATGCATTTAAAAATACTTTTTCTGTACAACAATATAGATGTCCCTTTAAATAATTATTATACATTCCCCAACTTTTCTTATATAAGAACAAATATATGCTTTAAAGAATGGCTATATATATTCAAAACCTTTTGTTATGGAAGAATAATTTAATCACTGACTTAATTTTTAATACAAATCCATGTTGTTGGCACTTTAATTGCAGAGGATCCAATGCCTTGAAGATAAATAAAGAAATTATTTTATATGAGGACAAAGTAATTCTTTTAGTTGAGGACAAAGTAACTCATATAAAAGAAAATATTATTGGCTTTCAGCACAGAGTACCGCATATCAAAGACCATGTTATCTGAATAATAACATTCCGGGTAAAATATGGTGGACATTCCAAAAGACAAGATACATGAACACTCTCCTCTCCACGCCTCAAAACAAACAAAACAAAGCATCAAGATCAGTCCACGTAACACATGGGATTGGGCAGCTTGAATGTCCTCTCCCCAACAGAGTATCCAGTCAAATCGCTCCACTGATCACCAGAGTTCCCTCGGATTCTGAACCCATCTTGCTCAATCTTCAATCTCTTCTCAGACTTAAAAACCACAGCGCTCTTCTCATAATCTTCCGGGTCCCTGCACCACAAATTGTCCATTGACCTCATTCACACAATGCTTTTCCATGCATTATTCAGACATTTTTATTTAAATCGCAGATTTTAAAAATATCTAAAAATTTCAGTACACAAAATGCATGTTAATCAAATTAATCTAGTTATTATATGTTTGATTCCAAAATATTCTTAAAATTTATAATCAAAATAATTTCAATTTCAGTTCACAAAATGCATGTTAATCAAATTAATCTAGTTATTATATGTTTGATTCCAAAATATTTTTAAAATTTATAATCAAAATAATTTCAACAACATTACTTAGTTAATTTCAACAACATTACTTTCAGATTTCAAAATATTCCTAAAATCTATAATCAAAATACTTTGAACAACATTACTGGGCACAACAAAAATAAGACTCAAAACTTCCCAAAAAAGACATGGATGGTCGTAGTGATCACCTCAATAAAAGCGCCTTCCATGAATGATAACCAGCTCGGGCAAGATTCTTCTCAGTTGCATTCCTCTCGTAGTCATACCTGCCTGTCAATAGGAAGATCTTAAACCCTAATCCAAGCAGATGGGTGTACAATCTATAACTGGCAGGCAATGGAGGGGCCACTGCCAGATCCGCCCACTCTATAAAAGAAGCATCGTCGATCCCCTCTCCTCTGCAAACCAAAGGTGAAGAGGAAGTAAAAATCATAAAAAAGTATGTTGAATTTGTAATTTGTTAGAATAATTTGGCCAAGGCTAAGATTAAATCGAGGGATTATAATTGTAATATTAAGGGTATATTTAACTATCTTAAATTTAACCAGAAAATATATCCAACAGAGTATGTCTAATTAGTCTAAAGCTAAATATACCGATAATATATCCAACCATTAGTAAACCAAATATACCTAATTCATTTTAACTGATAAACTACAAAAATCAAACCTACCAATAATATATCCAACCATCCATAAATCAAATATATCAGATTCATCTTACCCAATTGATGGGCTGCGAAATAAGCCAATCTTACCCAAATTGATGGGCTGCGAAATAAGCGAGATTCGAAAGGAGTGTCTCGTCCACATCGAAAACCCAGGCGTCCTTGCCATCGCGTGAGAGTTTCAGAGTGTTAGCGTAGGCTATGGATTCGTGGGCTACCATGTGCGAGTCTTTCAAATATTGGCTTCCACTTTCGACCATATATTTTTTGACGCATTCCACGCCACTTCCGATCATATATTTTTTCACGTATTCCACGTATTGGGCAGGCACCACGGGCCAGGAGCGCAGAGTGTTTGTTTCTACACCGAACTTCCAGGCTTCGAAGTCCTGTTGCAGGGTCTTTTGCTTCTCCTCATGGCCCGTGGATTTCTCTGATATTACCTCGCCATAACTCTTGGCTATGGGGGAGTGGATATTACTAGGATATCGGTTGCCCAAGAGCGGAAGAGAAGCCATGGAAGACGAGGATCAGATCCTGGCAATGTGTGTTGGAGGACGATCCTGCTCCGCTATGACAGCACCAGAATTACTCCTTAAATAAGACGCGGAGGGTGGGAGTGTGGGGTTGCAGAGGAATTAAAAACGAGTGGGATGGCGTTCACGTTACGCCGCCGCTGATCTGTTGTGATCTTCAGGAAAATTTTGAGTCAAAGTTGTGCGCTTTCAGACCAATCCAAAAGAAGTGGGACCTCCGTTCACGTTACGACTCTGCCGGAATATTGCTCCAAGATTCGCACAACGCCAAGCAAATATTTGACTGAGCAGTTTAACCATTATAGAGAAATATTAAATAAATTTAAATATTTGAGCGAGCAAATATTATAGAGAAATTTTACATAGATTTTATAAGGTTTTAAAAATATATTTATATTATAGAGAAATTTCAGAGAATTTTTTTTGAATATTTTAATTTTAATTATGGATTACTTATAAAAATATTTTAGATCAGTTTACAAACACGGGAAGGATTTTAGATTTAAATTTTGAATTTTGAAAGATATTGGAAAGAAGAGAAAGTATGGTTTGCTTGAGAGAATTAGAGTTTTAAAACTCTTTATAATGGTTTAAATTTTAAAATGAAAGGAATAAATGATCAGAATGCGTTGTTGCTGCTTTACTCTGGAAAATATATATATATATATTTAAATGTTTAAGTATATTATTTAATATTTTGCAAATTGAATTTTCTTTTATTAAATTTTTATGTCATTGACTTAGAATTTGAATTTGAAATTCATAATTATATATATCTTTGAATTGGGTTGTTTTTAGTGAGATTTTTGGAAGTTTTTTTATGGGTTTTTCTAGTGTGATTTTTCAAAATCTTGCCAGAATTTATTGAAATCACAAGCTTGATAGGTAACCCCTGCACAATAGAAGTGCCCTAGGGGTTTTTTAGAGTGTTGGATCCATTATATTGTCAAAAAAAACCAGTTTAAATAACACAAATCAAGATTTCACCCTAATTTTTTCCCATATTTGAGCACCAGAAAGTCCAAAAAATCACACTAAAAACAACTCATTTTTGAATGTATATATAGATTCAACCACTGAAAAACTTCTTTAACACTGAATTTTTACCAATTAAACAACTTAAAATTATAGCCTTTAAAAATCCATACCAATTTTGAATAAAATTAACTAAATCTAAACATTTAGCATTTTTAATGTAGAGATACATTGAGCCCCCCTACGGCACTCAATTTATGCGGTTGATTAAAAAAAAAAAATCTGAAACAAATTTAAATAAAAATTAATTAGAAAAAATACCCGAAAATAACAAAAACTTCTAACAGTTACCTCCTAATGTGGAACAGGTTTTGGCACGACCATTTATCTGCGAGTCCTCCATGAATCCTGCCGGTCGAACTCACGACGTGACATAACGTGCAGTCAGTCACATGTGAGAAAGAAACAAATATGACATTGACGGGGCATGATCATCACGTGAATACAGAATTTAATTCCCACAACTAAAAGAAGAGACGCGTGAATACAGAATTTAATTCCCACAACTAAAAGAAGAGGTGTGCATTGAATGTGGGTCCACACCTTTCCTCCCCCTGGAACGACGAGGCTGTGTAATGGAATGAATATTCGCCAAGCGAGCGTCACCGAATTCTGGCCACACCTTTCCTCCGTTTTTGAACGATTTAGAGAAAAACAAAAGAAAAATATTTTAAAGCTTTCCATAACATGCTAAGTGTGTGCACTCTTTCCTACCATGGCACATGGAAAATGACGACAGGGATTTTTTTTTTGGGAGATCTTATCAAAATCTCCCTTTAATATTCGTGGGGAGACCATTATAATTTATTTTTTATTTTTTAAATGGGAAATTTTATCGTAATGTGGTAGGATTGAGTTGGAGGACAGTTGTTATTATTTATAACTAAAAATATTTATATCATTTTTATTAAAAAATTAAATATATCAACTATTCAATTTAAATATTTTAAGATATTAAATTAGGGAGAAGTGTTTTATCAATCCATTGAGATTTTGAGATATAGATCTAATCACATCTGAAAAACAATTGTACTGAGATTTTGAGATGTGGATCAAATTACACAAAAAGTCGGAGAAGTACTCTGAGTCTCGAAAATCAAAACTATTCAAAATCCTGCAAAAAAGATATTTACAATGTGGAGATTTTTTGTCGTAAAATCCCATGAAAATCAGTCACTATCAAAGTCAAGTGACAAGATCTCATTGTACATTGTGGATGCTTTTCAGGAGGAGCCCACGAGAACCCTTGGAGTCTTTTAAGTTATGTTCCCAATGGATTTGTACTAGGGAATCAACCATTATTATGGTGGTATGCTCCACTAGTCTCCCATGCTTTTGTATAAATCCTTCGAACAATCATTGGTTTCCCGAAAATAACTTGATGGTTTACTTTGGTTAAGACTAACCAATGGTGATGTCCTCTCATGAAGTAGCATAATATGTGATCATCAGAAAAATTCTTTAGGTCTGCAATACTCTTACAAGGAAGGTGAAAACACTCCATGCCATTACACTCCATGCGCTCCTGGCAATCACTTTGAAAGTCTCTTTCAAAGTACCTTGGATCCATAGCAATCTTATTTATCCCATACCATCTCCACCATTCCTGTAACCATGTTGGTTGTAATAGTAACTGTGTAATGAAGACAGGTCCAATTTTTAATAATGTGTAATGTATTTCTCATTTTTCTTCTCTGCATAAGAGATCCCACCAGATATCTTTATAGCCCCGGAAATTATAGACAGTGTCTGAAAATACAAGGTTCGGATCCTTTTGTGGCCACATTATTCTTGCAGGATGTTCAGGATATTTGGTTCTATTGATAGTATAATATTTATGGAATGTTTTGGTTCTATTGCTTCCCTCATTCCATATCAGATCGATATATGAAAACTTTCCCTTAATGCTTCATTTGCAAGATTTGAATACATCATTAAATTCTTATACACCATATCTGTTGGGTTGTGTTATATTCTTTCCACGACTAACCCATGTAGTGAACCGAGGGGTTAGAGGGGGGGCAGAGCTCCCCCTTTGTTGCGCCGATTGCACAGCGGGAGGTGGCAGCCCCCCCTGTCCGAGGGGTTTGAGGGGGGCGGGTAGCCCCCTTATGGGGTCTGGGGCAGTGCCCCGGGAAATTTTTTTTTGGACCCTATATTAGGTTGGGCGAACCTACCTATGGTTTTCGGTCCATGGTATTGGATGCTTCAGCATGTATAAATATGTATTGTAACATTGAAAGGAACATAATGAAAAATCAAGCTGGTAGTCCCGGTTTTGGGATCCAGGGGAAAATCTCTGTGTATATGTGTTTTATGTGTTATGCTTTCGCATTGTTTATTTTCTGTGCTTTAGAATTCGTATGCAGGTAATTTCTGTATAGGGTTAAAACCTACATTTGCTATTAGAGCTGTTTTGGCTTCAAGGGGATGCCCTTGTTGCTGAGGGGTTTTGCTCGGGCCTGTGGTAGACACTGTTCAATGGGAGATTTGCGAGATTGATTCTAATGGTGAAAGAGGATGGCGAGCAGTGGAAAGATAGAGATCGAGAAATTTAATGGTCAGAGTTTTGAGTTGTGGAAACTCAAGATGGAGGATCTGTTAGTGGATAAAGATCAGTGGATCATGGTAGATCCGGGTACTAAACCAACGGGAGTGTTCGATGAAGAATGGAAGAAGCTCGATTGGAAAGCAAAGAGCACAATACAATTGTGTATCTCAATTTCAGTATTGTTGAATGTATCAGGGGAAGCTATGGCGAAGGCTTTGTGGGACAAGTTAGGGACTTTGTACCAATCTAAGTCTCTAGTGAATAAACTGTTCCTACGGAAAAAGCTGTATAAACTGGGGATGAAAGATGGAGACTCGGTGACAGAGCATCTGAACGTATTTAATATAGTGGTAAGTCAGTTATTATCTGTTGATATTAAAATTTCAGATGAAGATAAGTGCATCAGTTTGTTGTGTTCTCTACCACATTCATGGCATAGTCTGGTTATTGCAATAGGTAGCAATGCAACTGCCTTATAGTTTGATGAAATAGCCTCATCCTTGCTGACGGAGGAGATGAGACAAAAAAATATGGAGAGCCAGAATGGTGATGCCTTGTCTGTATGAGGACGGTCTTAGAATAGAAACAAGATAAGTCATCGAGTGGGAGATCTAAATCTAGAGGTAGATCTAAATTTCCAGGAAAACCTGTAAAGGTGGTGTGCTGGAAATGCGGAAAGGAAGGGCACTACAAAAGGGACTGTAAATCTAAAGCTCCTGACAAATAAAATGGATCTGATGATGCTTCTTCTGCAGAGGCGAAAACCACCTCAGATGAAGGTGGGGATGTGTACTTGGCTTCTTCAAGTACACATGTAGATCATGAGGCATGGTTGATTGACTCAGGTGCATCCTTTCACTTCACTCCCCATAGAGAGTGGTTCTGTGAGTATGATAAATACGATGGTGGTGACGTCTTCTTAGGGGATGATAGGAAGGCTAGAATCATTGGTCGCAGAAAAATAAAGTTGAAGTTGCAAGGTGGAAGGGTTAGAACACTTCCGGGTGTTCTGCATATTCCTACATTAGCCAGAAATTTGATTTCTGTAAGCAACTTGGATGATGCAGGTGTATAAACAGTGTTCGAGAAGGATACCTGCAAGATGGTTCGAGGAGCACTGGGATTGATGCGGGGAGTTCAGACTGGAACTCTGTACAAGCTACAAGGTAGCACTGTTGTTGATGGGTGCAACAGTTCTGTGGTTCTTGAATGTGGAGCAGAAAATCTAGTGGTCTCTAGAGAGAAGACCATGCTGTGGCATCAAAGGCTTGGACATATTGGAGAGATGGGCCTTCGAATACTTCATGGTAAAGGTATGGTAGAAGGTATGAGTAATAGCTCTCTAGATTTTGATTTCTGTGAAAATTGTGTATATGGGAAGCAGAATCGGGTGAGTTTCCCCTCTGGTGGTAAGAGGGCGAAATAGATATTAGAGCTTGTGCACAGTGATGTATTTGAACCTGTGAAGGTTCTATCACTAGGTAAGTCTGTGTACTATGTATCATTTATAGATGACTTCTCAAGGAATACATGGATATATTTCCTTAAGAACAAATCTGAAGTCTTTGACAAGTTTAAAGAATTTAAGGCCCTTGTGGAAAACCAGATAGAGAAGAAGATAAAGGTGTTGAGGTTAGATAACGGTGGAGAGTTTTGCAGCAAGGAATTTGAAGAATTCTGTCAGAAGTGTGGTATAGCACAGCAGAAGACTACTCCATATACACCTCAACAAAATGGAGTCGTGGAAAGAATGAACAAGACGTTGATGGAAAGGGAAAGAAGCATGCTCAGTGGTGCCGGGTTAGGATAGGAATTCTGGGCAGAGGCGGTGGAGACAGCGTGTTACCTGTTCAACAGATCACTTTCATCAACGTTAGAGGATAAAACTCCACAAGAGGTATGGACTTGTAAGAAAACCTCTCTTTCACATCTGAGGGTATTCAAATGTGATGCATATGTACATATTCCAAAGGAGAAACGAACCAAGTTAGATAGTAAATTTGAAAAGTGCATATTTTTTGGGTATAAGGATGGTTTAAAGGGTTATAAGCTTTGGAACCCATTAACAAGGAAGGTTGTGTACAGCTGAGATGTGGTGTTCAGAGAGGTGAAAGATGTTATCAAACATGAAGTCCAAGCAAAGGAACCTGAGAAGGTAGAGCCCGAGCTAAAGGAGGAAGAATCAGACTCTACAACAGAGGAGGAATCAAAAGATGAAGAGCCACAAACTGTGGGAGTAAGAAGATCAACTTGAGAAAGAAGGAAACTAGAAATGTATAGTCCATCTACTTTCTGTTCAAATTTTTCTTTATCTATTACTGATGATGATCCTAGAACTGTGAAGGAAGCAGTAGATTCAGAGGATGGAAAACTCTGGAAAGAGGCCATGGTTGATGAAATGGCATCTTTGCACAAAAATGAGGCCTAGGATCTGGTGGAGTTTCCGGCTGGAAGGAAACCCATTGGTAGCAAATGGGTGTTCAAGAAGAAGACAAATGCAGAAGGAAAGGTGGAGAAATACAAAGCTCGGTTGGTAGCAAAAGGTTATTCCTAGGTGCTGGGAATTGATTTTGGTGATATTTTTTCTCCTGTTGCCAAGGTAACTTCTATTAGATTACTTTTATCTGTTTTTGTTGCTTTTGATTTTGAGGTAGAACAGATGGATGTGAAGACAACATTTCTTCACGGGGATCTGGAAGAGGAGATCTACATGAAGCAACCTGAAGGCTTTGCGTTGAAGGGTAAGAAAGAACTGATATGAAAGTTAAAGAAGTCTTTGTATGGGTTAAAACAGTCACCAAGGATGTGGTATCATAAATTTGATACATTTATACGGGGACTTGGCTTCACCAGAGGCAAAGCAGATCACTGTGTGTATTTTAAATTAATTGGTGACCGTGTTATTTCTCTGGTCTTGTATGTGGATGATATGTTGCTGGTTGTAAATGACAAAGAAATTATCCAGGATTTGAAGACCCAATTGTCCTCCAAATTCGACATGAAAGATCTTGGTGCTGCAAACTATATTTTGGGCATGGAAATTAAAAGAGATTGGGCAAAGAGGAAGCTCTGTTTAAAACAGAGGAAGTATGTCGAGACAATATTGCAGAGGTTTAATATGTAGGATAGTAAACTGGTGAAGGTTCCTTTTCCTGTAGGTGTAAAGTTATCTGCTGAACAATGTCCCAAGACACAAGAAGAGGAAGAGGATATGTCTTGTGTTCTATATGCAAGTGCAATGGGTAGCCTGATATATGCAATGGTCTGTACTAGACCAGACATTGCACATGCAGTGGGAGTATTGAGCAGGTTTATGTCAAAACCAGGGAAGGAGCATTGGACAACAGTGAAGGCGGTTTTCAGGTATTTGCGTGGCGCTAGTGATTATGGTTTGTGCTACCAAGGAAGACCAGGATTGGATAGAGTTTTGGATATCCATGGCTTTGTTGATGCAAACTTGGCTGGAGATTTGGATCAGAGAAGATTTACAAGTGGGTATGTGTTTAACCTATTTGGAGGTGCAGTCAGTTGGATGAGTAAGAAACAATCTGTAGTGGCACTATCAACTATAGAGGCAGAATACATGGCAGCCACTCATGCAAGCAAGGAAGCAGTTTGGTTGCAGAGATTGTGTTCAAATATGGGGTTAGTACAGGAAGCTATAAGGGTAGACTGTGACAGCCAAAGTGCAATTTTCTTGGCAAAGAACCCTGCTTATCATTCAAAGACAAAGCACATTGATGTTCAGTATCACTTTGTGAGGGATATGATAGAAGAGAAAAAGGTATTGCTGGTAAAGGTGGACACTTTGAAGAATACTGCAGATGCATTGACAAAATCTGTGAGCTTTGAGAAGTTCTCATGGTGTAGAGAAACAATGGGTGTTTCAAGGCTGGAAAAATGACTAAGCTCTCCTGTGGCCCCCTGTGGAAAGAAAACAACAAGTGGGAGATTGTTGGGTTGTGTTATATTCTTTCCATGACTAACCCATGTAGTGAACCGATGGGTAGACCCCCTCTACGGGGTTTGGGGCAGTGCCACAGGAAAAAAATTTTGGACCCTATATTAGGTTGGGTGAACCTACCTATGGTTTTCGGTCCATGGTTTTGGACGCGATGATTTTCAGTCCATGGTATTGGATGCTTCGACATGTATAAATATGTATTGTAACATTGAAATGAACATAATGAAAAATCAAGCTGGTAGTCCCGGTTTCGGGATCCAAGGGAAAATCTCTGTGTATATGTGTTTTATGTGTTATGCTCTCGCATTGTTTATTTTTTGTGTTTTAGAATTCGTATGCAGGTAATTTATGTATGAGGTTAAAACCTACGATATCATGTATCCAAGTGTTGGACTTAGGGTAAATCTTTCTTTTTGGTACAAGTGATAACTTTGGCGTTTCATAATTGCCAAGTGGATTTCCATTTTTCGGCATAGATTGGCCATGAGACGTTGTCTGGGATATTTCTAAGTTTTTCTTGTTGTGTTGTAGGGTCACATTCAGTGACAATAACCGTTAGATGATTTTCTTTTTTCAGATACTCCTGACTCAAGAAATTTGGTAGACAATTTCTTTCTCCCTTTGTATGCTTAACATCAAAATCAAAATTTGCAAACAATGCTTGCCATCTAGCAAACGTGGATTCACTAGACTTTTTAATGTCTTTTGTCAGAACTTTTTTGAGTGCAGAGGCATCATTTATGAGTATAAAGTTCTTGTGTACAAGGTGGAGATCGAACTTGTCAATACAATTCCAAGCCATAGTTTTAAGTGTTTTAAACGCAAATTCTAGACCTAGATTAAATGTTATATCTATTACAGTTTTATTTTTATTGGTTAAAGAGGAATCAATGAGTTTAAACATACTAAAATAATTTTTTAATTTATATGTTATTTTTTTAAGAATGGTAGGATTATATTTTTATCATATTCAATTTCTCACTTCAATCGGGATAGCATAAGATTTGAACCCAAGACAAGATTTCTGGTTCAGTGAGACTTCATTTCCACAACCATTGCCAATTGTGCTACCCCAAGTGGACAAAATAAATTTTCAAATTTAATTTTGTTTCTAAAATTTTATTTTTATATACATTTTATAATTTTTTGTTTTCTAAATTTGTATCCTAAATTTTGTGAGGGTATGTGCATTTTATAAAAAAACAAAATTACATCTAGAAAAATTTGACCCTTTTGAGTAATTTATAAATCTCACATTAAAATTGACACACACACACACACACACACACACATATATATACATAGAACATTCTTCTTTAATATGTATGTATCTTGAGTTCAAGTTGTTTAATCTGTAGAATTTGAGTGCCACGGGGATTTTCTAGGGTGTTGAATCTATTTATGCATTCAAAAATGTATTTTAAGCAACAAAAAATCATATTCTTGCTTGAAATTATATTGTTGGATTCTGGTAAAAAAATGTTATTTCGTCTATAAATTAGAATATATATGTGTGTGTGTGTAATGTCCCCTGGTAAACCTCATGTAAAAGTACTTAAGATTAGAAATTTTTATCGGAATTTACCCACTTGTAATCATCCGAATTCACTATTCCATATTCCTTAATTCACCAAGATAAAATCATTATCATTACATTGCGTAAATTTAAAAGTGGAATAGTAAGTTATATAACATAACAACTATTGTTGTAAGTATATTAACATATAGCTTCTTGTTGTAACCTTATGTCATCATCTTGATTCTTTTAACTAGGTCTATTATTCACATACTTATTAATGTAAGTGCCACATCATGCAAGGAATCAACATCATTAGAATGACAAAATATGAAATCACATCATTGAACATTGATATACCGTAAAAATCTAGTAAGGAGAAACCAACAAACATTTAATTTTATTAAACGTTTCATGAGGGTGTTCACCCCTCACATAATGGTTGTTAGGGAGTCCATCCCTTCACCATTGTTCAAAAAGTATATTATAAAGAAATATCATCTTAAGTTCAGCATAACTAGTTAGAAGTTATTACATTAATCATGATATCATTTACCCACAAATTCTTGAACACTATGTCTTTGTGGTCTAGTTTTTACCATCAATGGATTATCTCGCAGTTGACAATCCTTAAATTTGCATGAATCACTAGTTCTTTGTCTGTCATAATGTTAAAGATAATACGTCCTTCGTATGAATTACAATCATTTCCGGTAGTTAATATTGTCGGCAAACTCTGGTATCCAAATAATAAATCCTTACTATTATGCTTCAAACATATTTTCATGTGCATACACAAAATGTAAACAAAGTATCGAGACACCCCTCTTGTTAACACTGTACATGCATTATTTAAAAGTATATAACTACCAAAATATGTCTATGTATCCATGCATGCTTACGACTATGAACCATGCCTAACCATTCAAATTCCCACATGCATAAGGTAAATTACGTAAAGACAACTCATGCATGTTCATTTATCCACTCTTCATGTACATTATAAGAAAAGGAGTAATTACATTTTACCTCTGCCCATGAGAGTACAATAATATTAAAAGATCCACAATGATAGTATTTAAAATAAATGCCAGTATTATCACTAGTTATTCATACAAGAATAGGGAACTCTTCCAAAGTTGAAACACCACATTAATTATTATTTCTTTCACACAAGACACATTATTTTCCAGCATAACAACCACTGCAACTACCCATATTATTTTAAATGAAGACTAGCACATTAGCTATGTTATTTACGCATGCAATAACATAAACTTTATCCAAAATAAACTAGCCCCTTAGCAATTATATTTGTCCATGCAAATAAGTGTCATTTTCCAAAAGAATCTAACACAATAGCTCTTATACACAAATACATAATCTTTTCCAAATGGCTTATATTCCTACATGTAAATACATATATGTTCAAAAAGATATCTAACAATAGATATTATTCTTGTGCATGCATATACATAGTCTTTTCCGAAAGAAATCTAGCATAATGGGTATTAACCTTGTGCATGCCAATTCATATCCTTTTCTAAAGGAAATCTAACATAATGGGCATTAATCTTGTGCATGCCAATGTATATTCTTTTTCAAAATGAAATCTAGTATAAAGGATATTAATCTTGTACATATAAATACACATTTCCTTCGCAAGAAATCTATTCAATAGTTATTATTTTCATGCATATAAACACCTCTTTCTTTTCAAAGAAAACATGGATGCTTATATTTTATGCATATGAATATTATCCAAAAAATGACATGGTTTTGCTATAGTTTATTTGCGGGGTTCTCATGCATTGCTTTCAAGAGATTATCATAATTAACCCATATTTTATGCATGAAAACTAGATAACCCTTTTAAGACAATAACAAGGTTAACTTGAATCTTTATGCACATAAAACATGCAATTAACACAATTAATCTAGTCATGCAATATTTTTAAGAATTCATGCATAGATCACTTATATTTTAGGTGCAATACCGTGACTTGCATGCGAACAACATCATGCTCAATTTTGAATATAATGACCCTCACCCTGACTTCAGTCCCACCACATTGATTGAACATGATATGGAAGATATTTCTCTTCCAACATTGTTGTGGGAACTGTTGGTGTAACATCCCCTTAGCTCCATTGTGGCTTGATGGTCGACCCCCAACTCTCTCTTCATTACTTCCACCGAAACAACTTCACTAGCCAATAAAATTCCTAAAATAACATTCATGGGCATCATGGAACCCAAGAACCTTAAGAGAACATATGGGTACCTCAAATTAAAATTAACTAAAAGTAAAACCACCCAGAGGCACAGTCGATGATAGGAAACAATCTAGAACACGGATGTCATCCTGTGGAGTTGCGAGCAGTAAAAAGCCACCACGTAAACTGATAAAATTTTGTTGGTGAGGCAATGGATATCATCCCTCATATCTCTTCTCATCTGACCCTGTGAATATCTCATATGATCTGATCCTGTGAAATTCACACTTACCAACATCCATTCACATTCTTTTTCCTTTATAGAGCAGTAATTCCCTGCCTCCTTTTCCCCCATTAGCGATCCAAAATTCACATCAAGTATCAATCCAAGAAAAGAATGAAACAAAATAGTGGTTGTGAATCAAAATTTAACTAGATATTTATGACAACTATTTGTTAAACATGTAATTAACAATATTTTAAGAGTGACAAAGGGATATTACATATTCCCCTCCTTAAAGATAGAACCGTCCTCGATATTCATCACTAACTTTTACTTATGCCATCTATCTCAGAACAACCAAAAGGCGGATCTTTCCCCCTCAAAATGAAGGAATTTTATGTTCAACAAGTACAATCAATAATGTTTATCAATAATAATAAACATTCACATCTACAAAAAAAATGCAAATTTGACTTTCCATCACTTAGCCATTATTCAGTTTCATAGAAACAACAACAAAGTCTCTATACTAACTTATTGTAGAAATTCCCACCTGTAGATCACCTGGTAATGCAATATACTAAAGAAAAACACTTGATCTACTTCTACAAACAATTTAGCGGAAGCTTAATCGAACATGAGAAACATCAATAAGAACACATATAACTAATAAGAAGGAATCAATCACACATAACATAGAAGATATAACCTGGGGAAAGCCTCAACCTAAAACCCCAACTCTGTATTATCATACAAGTGGAAATATAGCCAGTATTACAAAAAGAATCAGCTCAAAAGCTATCCTGCTCTCTCTGCAATACCTCTGTTGCTCATAGATAGTCAAAGGCCTCTATCTAACCTCTGGTCTGCCCTCCAAGCCTCCTATTTCTTTGCGCAATTCTGATTGGGGTCCAGTGCAGCCACTTGTGTGAATTGGCCTCTTCACACACTCACTAACCTCTGATCCAACTACGCAGTCTTGAAGGAGATAAATCCTCATCATGGATGAGCTTCCTTTATAGGAAAAATATTCATCCAACTGATAGTACACTGTCCCTTCTTTGATCTCAACTGGGTCTCTGTCTGAACTGACATGCATGAGTTATTCATGAGAGAATATTCAGTTATCTGAAGTGCAAAAATTATATGCAAGCATACATTAACTAACTGAACTTAATTAATTTAAACAAACTGTTTAAATCAATTATAATTGGACTTGACTCAGTTAACTGAGCCAACTAATTACTACTCAAATTAGAACTCATCCTTATCTCTTTAACTGATGGATAAATTTCTCAATTAATAGATAAACTGTTGTATGTCCTCACATAGACTTCATGTTTGATTTTTCACAACTAATTAACTCATGGAGAATTAATTAATTTATTTTCAAACAGCTGTTAAGTCCAAATTTGAATTTTACTTCCTATTTTTAGTCCAAGGACTGACTAAAATAGGAATCCATCCTAAACTACTAAAAATAGAAATTCTATTTTTAGCACTTCCATTTTTCATTTCCTGTTGCTCAATCCAGCATTGGTACCCAAACTACTATTTTTAGCAGTGCTATTTTTAGCATTTCTTGTTGCCATTTTCAACACTCCCTCTCAACAAGAAAGGCTTCAACTCGAACTCGATCCCGTACCTATGGAATGTTCTGCATGCAACACTCCTACCAAGTGTGGTTGCTCCAACAACTCTCGGAACAAAAAATTGCCCATTGACCTTTTTTTTGGGCTAGAAACATACTCTCTTGTTGAAGCTCTACCTGCTGCTAACAAGTGCTCCCTCTCTAACCTCTGAGCTAGTGCAACACTCCATGCATTTCGCACCATTGCACACCTCTCTATGCCATCCTGCACTGGTGTAACACTCCTGTCCCTCTCGCATTGTTGCAACCTACTAGATCTACACAGTCATGGGACTCCTGCAATGTAGCTCTCTTTGCCGCTCCATCCGCATCTGTCTCTACCCAATTAGCCAATATTTCTACTCCTCATCAGGGCTCCTGTAGCAAAGTCAAATCAAAGAGGTTGGGTACCTCAAGGATCCTGCCCCTCCTCCTTGGGAAGATCACTCCACATCGCCCCACCTCCTACTTGGAGGTATGGCTGCATGTGATCCCTCTGCACACCTAGCTAGAAGTTTTCCCCTACTGGAGGTCTCTGCATGAGTAGATGTCTCTACTCGATCTCCTCTCAGCTTCCCCTATTGTGGCTGCTCCACAACCTCCTGAAGCTGTTGCACCAATCGTGGCTCCCCCACAATCGTCTGAGACTTCTTCTGGCACTGCATGTTGAGAGGTAATGTACTCTCCCTCTCAACCACCAAGTCTCCATCAGTTGCCTTGCTCCTCAAGGATTTGCATGCATCTTGAACCTCAAGAGCATACAAGTTCTTGACCCGTGAACCAATCTGCTTCACCTGTCTAGTGGTGATATGTCGAAGGAAAACCTTTCCCTTACTAAAGACTACATCATAGCCTCTGTCTTCCAGCATCGCGATCGGCACCAAGTTTCTCTTCAGTCGTGGTACATACTTGACATTGGTCAAGGTAAGGTGAGCTCCATGCTCCCTCTGAAAAATAACCGTGCCTACACTTGAGAGACTATACTTTTCATCATTACCCATCGTTATGAGTATCTAGAGATATTTCTCCTCCAAAGTACTAAACAAACTCTTGTCGCCGGTCATGTGGAAAGAAGCTCCACTGTCAAGAAACCAACCACTTCCCACCATGGATGAAACCATGCATGCGAAGAGTGTGAAATCCAACTTGAACTATGAAGCAAGTGCCTCACCTTCTGATCCTTCCTCAGATCCCTTCTTGGATTTCCTCTGTGGACAATTTGTAGCAAAATGGCCCACCTCATGACAATGAAAGCATCGCACTTTTGATTTGTCAAACTTCTTCCCACCATGGGAAGAACTGGATTCGGAAAGAGAAACCTTCTCCTTCCCCTTCTTCGCCTTACTCGCTAAGGCATAGTTTTCTTCATCCTCCATGGATGAAGAACCATCTCTGGTGCTTCTTCTTATCTCCTCCTGCATCAAATCTGACCAAAGTCGTTCCCAATTTGGCAGTTTCTCTCTTCCATTAACTAAGTCATGGTAGCTATGCCAGCTCTTAGGAAGACCAAGCAGTGCAAGATTCACCATGTCATCATCAGCTGTCATGATCCCTACAATTCCAAGCTCATCCCTGCATGAGGTGAGCTTGTTCAAATACATAGAGATCGTGTCACCATTTTCACACTTGATCTTTTGAAGCTTGTCTTTCAGTGCCATCTTCCTTTGATCACTGCTATTTTGATATAGATCTTTCAATGTTTTCCACATTGAAAACGATGTCTCCTTCCAATGGAGACTCGAGACTATGTGATCTCGAACTCCCTCCAGAAGGATTCTCCTTGCTCTAGCCACACATTTCTTCCATTTAGCCAATTCAGCAGCACCAGTCGGCTTGAGACTTCTTGATCAATGAATTCCTTTAGATCATTATCCTCTAGTACTGCTTCCATGCGATCCTTCTAGGTTATATAATTCGAATTGCCATCAAGGGCATATTCGAGTCTCAAACCATAGAATGCCATAGGTGAAATAGAGATGTGATAAGAACTCAATTTCTATATTCAGGAATCACAAAATTCAACTTCTCCCTTCTTATATATTGTTCTTCCTTGATCACCTGTGCTCCGATACCATGTAGAAATTCCCACCTGTAGATCACCTAGTAATGCAATATACTAAAGCAAAACACTTGATCTACTTCTACAAACAATTTAGCAGAAGCTTAATCGAACATGAGAAACATTAATAAGAACACATATAACTGATAAGAAGGAATCAATCACACATAACACAAAAGATATAACCCGTGGAAATCCTCAGCCTAAAACCCCAACTTTGTATTATCATACAAGTGGAAATATAGCCAATATTACAAAAAGAATCAGCTCAAAAGCTATCCTGCTCTCTCTGCAATACCTCTGCTGCTCATAGACAGTCAAAGGCCTCTATCTAACCTCTGGTCTGCCCTCCAAGCCTCATATTTCTTTGCGCAATTCTGATTGGGGTCCAGGGCAGCTACTTGTGTGAATTGGCCTCTTCACACACTCACTAACCTCTGATCCAACTACGCAGTCTTGAAGCAGATAAATCCTCATCATGGATGAGCTTCCTTTATAGAAAAAATATTCATCCATTTACGAGAGATTCTTCAGCGTAAATCACATAGAATATCATTTGTCGACGCGTTTCGAACCAACTAGTGTGGTTCATCGTCAGGACAAGTTGAAGAAACAGATCCAGCTTAGCATGTTAAATAGTCTCAGCAGAGTCTCCAACGGCTAATTCGACCAACGGCTAATTTTGACCTTGGGACCAGGGTCAAATTATTAATATTATTATTACTATTATTTATTTATTTATTATTATTATTATTATTATTCAATAAAATAATTTTAATTGGTGTTAATGGTTAGTTAGAAAACTAATTCATTTATTTATTTAATAATTAATAATTATAAAGATTATAATAATAGGTTGTTAATAAAAGTTAGTTAGAATTAATAAAAATATAGGAACGAGGTAACTTAAAAAATAAAAATAATTGGAACGAGGTAAATAAATAAATAAATAAATAAATAAAATAAATAAATAAATAAATAAATAAAAAATTAAATAAATAAATAAAATAAATAAATAAACAAATAAAAAATACATAAATAAATATTAATGTTTGTAAATTAAAGAAGCTGGTTATAAAAGGTACTAAAATAAATAAATAAAAATAAAAATAAATTAGTTAATTAATTAGAACGTAACAAATAACCATAAAAAATAAATAAATAATAATAATAATAATAATAATAATAAAATAAAAAAATAAAAAATAAAAAATAAAAAATAAAAAATAAAAAATAAAAAATAAAAAATAAAAAATAAAAATAAATAAATAAAATAAAATAAAAATAGATAAATAAATAAATAAATCAATAATAATGATGATGATAATAATAATACGTAACAAGAAAAGATTATCAAGTTAAATAAGTTAACTAATAAAGATCATAATCCTTCAATTAGGAAGAGAGGGCTGGGATCCAACAACTGCTTATCTTCCATCCGTCCTCTCTATTGAGATTGTTCGGTCTTTTCTCAATTTCAAGGGCTTCCCTAAATTTTCAGTGATGGAATTGCGAAACCCTAGCGATAACACTCGCCTCCTCTATGCAGACATGATGATTAGTACTCTCTGCATGCTCAGCTAAAGCGGAAGACTTGGTTCTCCTATGCCTGAGGTCAGCTGCATGCTCACTAATCCTTTGACTAATGGAGCGACCAGTCTCACCAATATAGGGTGCCCCACAGGAACAAGGAATAATATAAACCCCTTTCATGTCCTTAGGGTTGATAGGATCCTTCACAGATCTGAGGGATTACGGATGGTGTTGAGGGGTCTAAAGGTCGAGGGGACATTATGCCTCTTAAGAACCCTAGCAATCTTATCCGTGGTCCCCTATACATAAGGAAGATGGACACCTGGGACCCGCTCTTTCGGTTCTCTTTTAGCCAATGAATTTTTGGCAGCTTTGAGGAAAGCTTTCTGACCCAGGTACTTGCTGTAACCATTCTCAACGAAAACATTAAGAAGGTGGGATTTCTCTTTCTCAAAGCGTTTTTCATCAGAGATCCTAAGGGCTCGAGTAGCTAGGGTGTTAAGAACACCCAACTTCTGGGCCGGGAAATGGTGGGAATTGGCATGAAGATACTGCTCCGTATGTGTTTTCTTTCGAAACACTTGGTGGGAGAGGGAACCATCACTATTCTTAGAAATAAGAATATCAAGGAATGGGAGGCAACCATTGACTTCCTGTTCTTTGGTGAACTTAATGGCTGACGATTGACAGTTGAGATGATCAAAGAAGAGATCCAATTCCTCTTGGCCATGAGACCAGATGACATTAGTGTCATCTACATATCTCTTCCAAAGCTTTGGCAGGAAGCGTGCCGAGCTAAGGGCCTTGGATTCAAAATCTTCCATAAAAAGATTAGCAACCACAGGGGAAAGGGGGGAGCCCATGGCAACACCACAGGTTTGCTCAAAGAACTCTCCTTCAAAACTAAAGAAGGTGGAGGTTAGGCAGATCTCCACTAATCGAGCAGTATCAGGATCAGTTAGGCGGTTGACCACCTCCATAGCCTCATTTATAGGGATGCAGGTGTACAAGGAAACAACATCAAAACTAACACGGATGTCCTCGGGGTCAAGCTTAACATCCTTGAGCTCCTTAATAAAGGAAGCAGAGTCTTTGACGAAGGACTCTGTACGGCCAACTAGGGGCTTAAGCTTGACGGCAAGGAACTTAGCAAGAAGATAGGTAGGCCCACCAATGGTGTTGACAATGGGCCTAAGGGGAGCACCTTCTTTGTGGATCTTAGGAAGTCCATAAATCCTAGGAGTTATGGGACTGCTCTCAATGAGTTTATGGTGCAAGCCACACAAATATTTACAGGATTTAATGGCAAGCGCCACATTCTTAGAAATCTTCTTTAAAGGGTTTTTGGGAAGCTTTTTATAGCTTCCACTGTTATAAAGATGATCCAACATCTTACTGCGGTAATCGACTTTGTTGAGAATGACAGCAGCCCCACCTTTGTCGGCTTTCAGAACAACGATATCATTGTTCTGGTTTAAGGATCTAAGAGCTACCAATTCCTCCTTGCTAAGGTTGCTCTTAGGGGGCTTTGCCTTCCTCAAGATTACTGCACAATCCTGCCTGATAGTGTTTTTAATATTATCAAGTAAACCCTTAATCCCGAACTCTATGTCACAAATAATATCCTCCACGGGAATCTTCTTAGGGGCTAAGGCAAAATTTAACCCCTTACTTAAAACATTAAACACAGCAGGGGGAAAAGAAAAACTGGACAAATTAATAACTTTATTATTTATATTACAATTTATTCTACCCTTAAAGTTACCATCAGTAGAACCATCCAACTCATTATTAATATAATTATTACTATTATTATTATTGTTTTTAATATCATTATTATAATAGTAATTATTAATATTAATATTAATATTATTATTATTATAGTGATAATTATTATTATTATTGTTAATATAAATATCATTATTACTAATATTATAATTGATAAAATCGTTATTATAATTATTATCATGCTTAAAGTCATTATCAAAGTTTTTATTAAAATTCCTATAGTCATTCCCATTATCATATCTATAATCATTAATATCATGTTCATCAAACTTAAAGCCATTTTTATAATCGTTGAAGCTTTTATCACCATTCGTATCTTTATAATTATAATCACTTCCCTTATTATATTTATAATTATGATGAGAATCAAAACGAAACGAGTTGAAATGAGAGAGGGGGAGCACTGCGTTATCACTTGGGCGGGATGTATTAACGAGCGGAGCCAAGTCACCAATCTGCTGATCAGACAGCTGAGAGGCAGATCGAACGACGGGAGCCAAGTCATCACTCAGCTGATCAGATGGCTCATGAACAGATTTATCAGCCGCGACTAGAGCCAAACCATCAATCACCTGCTCGGATGACTCAAAACCAGTTTTTATAGCCGGATTAGAGATAGCCAGCAGGGAAGAACATGGAGGGGGTGACGATGAACCATCCCCGCGCCCTGAGGAAGAGATGCATACAACACTGCGGCCGAGATTATGTAAGGGAGCCCGTAGATCGGCCCAACGGTATTCCTTACCCAGACAGCAGAAGGAAGCACATTCTGGTGGACCAGCACTAGAGGGAACCTGCGTTTTATAACCAGCAATACAGGAAATCTGCGTCTCACAACCACGCCCAGGACATTCAGCAGTGGAAACCTGCGTATCACAACCATGCCCATCAGAGATCAGAGGAGAACCAAGTCTTCCGCTTTAGCTGAGCATGCAGAGAGTACCAATCATCATGTCTGCATAGAGGAGGCGAGTGTTATCGCTAGGGTTTTGCAATTCCATCACTGAAAATTTAGGGAAGCCCTTGAAATTGAGAAAAGACCGAACAATCTCAATAGAGAGGACGGATGGAAGATAAGCAGCTGTTGGATCCCAGCCCTCTCTTCCTAATTGAAGGATTATGATCTTTATTAGTTAACTTATTTAACTTGATAATCTTTTCTTGTTACGTATTATTATTATTATTATTATTATTATCATTATTATTATTGATTTATTTATTTTTATTTTTATTTTTTATTTTATTATTATTATTATTTTATTATTATTATTATTATTATTATTTATTTATTTATTTATTTATTTTTTATGGTTATTTGTTACGTTCTAATTAATTAACTAATTTATTTTTATTTTTATTTTATTTTATTTATTTATTTATTTTAGTACCTTTTATAACCAGCTTCTTTAATTTACAAACATTAATATTTATTTATGTATTTTTTATTTATTTAATTATTTATTTTTTTACCTCGTTCCAATTATTTTTATTTTTTAAGTTACCTCGTTCCTATATTTTTATTAATTCTAACTAACTTTTATTAACAACCTATTATTATAATCTTTATAATTATTAATTATTAAATAAATAAATGAATTAGTTTTCTAACTAACCATTAACACCAATTAAAATTATTTTATTGAATAATAATAATAATAATAATAAATAAATAAATAATAGTAATAATAATATTAATAATTTGACCCTGGTCCCAAGGTCAAAATTAGCCGTTGGTCGAATTAGCCGTTGGAGACTCTGCTCAGACTATTTAACATGCTAAGCTGGATCTGTTTCTTCAACTTGTCCTGACGATGAACCACACTAGTTGGTTCGAAACGCGTCGACAAATGATATTCTATGTGATTTACGCTGAAGAATCTCTCATAAATTGATATGGATCACAGAAGCCTCAATTCGACAATCGAATCCCTGCACGGAAAAGCCATCGCAACCAAGGTTCATCAATTTGAACGGGCACGCTTGCAGGTTTCAAAGTTGAAGACAGATCTAGCATTTCTTAAAAGATGTAGGGACTCCTCGGTCATCCCTGTTTTCGCTCATATTAATCATCGCCTTCACACTCCTCAGAACCATCAGGTTTTCCTGAGGGCTAGTCTGGCTCTATTAAGGCTTGAAATCAGCAAGATTAGAAGATCCCTTAATCAGCTCTCTCTTAATCTCTTGGGTTTACATCTGATGCTTGCGAATTTAATTCCCGCCTCCCTTTGGGCCAGAATAGATGCGTGTTCAGCATTAAAATCTCTACGGTTAGAAGAGATTCGGAAGCAGAAGCAGGCCTCTATGTTTCAAAGGTTAGCATTGAAATCTTCGGACGCTGTTTCACATAGCCGTATTTCTGCGTTTCAGAAGTCTGCGCTGAAAGAGTGGGTTTCTGGTGGGTCTTCCGATTCGGTCCCTCATGAGGATAACTCTACAATCAGTAACATTGAGGCCAATCCGCTCTCATCATTAGATCTCGCATGCTCCAGCGTGGAGGAGAGTGGCCAGCAGTCCAATCTATTCACGGTTGGAGATCTGATCTCTTCCAAACCTAACCGTAATTTTCTTTCTCCTCTGATCTCTGATGGGCATGGTTGTGATACGCAGGTTTCCACTGCTGAATGTCCTGGGCGTGGTTGTGAGACGCGGATTTCCTGTATTGCTAGTTATAAAACGCAAGTTCCCTCTAGTGCTGGTCCACCGGAATGTGCTTCCTTCTGCTGTCTGGGTAAGGAATACCGTTGCGCTGATCTACGGGCTCCCTTACATAATCTCGGCGGCAGTGCTGTATGCAGCTCTTCCTCAGGGCGCGGGGATGGTTCACCGTCACCCCCTCCATGTTCTTCCCTGCTGGCTATCTCTAATCCGGCTATCAAAACTGGTTTTGAGTCATCCGAGCAGGTGATTGATGGTTTGGCTCTAGTCGCGGCTGATAAATCTGTTCATGAGCCATCCGATCAGCTGAGTGATGACTTGGCTCCCGTCGTTCGATCTGCCTCTCAGTTGTCTGATCAGCAGATTGGTGACTTGGCTCCACTCGTTAATACAACCCGCCCAGGTGATAACGCAGTCCTCCCCCTCTCTCATTTCAACTCGTTTCGTTTTGATTCTGATCATAATTATAAATATAATAAGGGAAGTGATTATAATTATAAAGATACGAATGGTGATAAAAACATCAACGATTATAAAAATGGCTTTAAGTTTGATGAACATGATATTAACGATTATAAATATGATAATGGGAATGACTAAAGGAATTTTAATAAAAACTTTGATAATGACTTTAAGCATGATAATAATTATAATAACGATTTTATCAATTATAATACTAGTAATAATGATATTTATATTAACAATAATAATAATAATTATCAATATAATAATAATAATAATAATAATAATAATAATAATAATAATATTAATATTAATATTAATAATTACTATTATAATAATGATATTAAAAACAATAATAATAATAGTAATAATTATATTAATAATGAGTTGGATGGTTCTACTGATGGTAACTTTAGGGGTAGAATAAATTGTAATATAAATAATAAGGTTATTAATTTGTCCAGTTTTTCTTTTCCCCCTGCTGTGTTTAATGTTTTAAGTAAGGGGTTAAATTTTGCCTTAGCCCCTAAGAAGATTCCCGTGGAGGATATTATTTGTGACATAGAGTTCGGGATTAAGGGTTTACCTGATAATATTAAAAACACTATCAGGCAGGATTGTGCAGTAATCTTGAGGAAGGCAAAGCCCCCTAAGAGCAACCTTAGCAAGGAGGAATTGGTAGCTCTTAGATCCTTAAACCAGAACAATGATATCGTTGTTCTGAAAGCCGACAAAGGTGGGGCTGCTGTCATTCTCAACAAAGTCGATTACCGCAGTAAGATGTTGGATCATCTTTATAACAATGGAAGCTATAAAAAGCTTCCCAAAAACCCTTTAAAGAAGATTTCTAAGAATGTGGCGCTTGCCATTAAATCCTGTAAATCTTTGTGTGACTTGCACCATAAACTCATTGAGAGCAGTCCCATAACTCCTAGGATTTATGGACTTCCTAAGATCCACAAAGAAGGAGCTCCCCTTAGGCCCATTGTCAACACCATTGGTGGGCCTACCTATCTTCTTGCTAAGTTCCTTGCCGTCAAGCTTAAGCCCCTAGTTGGCCGTACAGAGTCCTTCGTCAAAGACTCTGCTTCCTTTATTAAGGAGCTCAAGGATGTTAAGCTTGACCCCGAGGACATCCTTGTTAGTTTTGATGTTGTTTCCCTGTACACCTGCATCCCTATAAATGAGGCTATGGAGGTGGTCAACCGCCTAACTGATCTTGATACTGCTCGATTAGTGGAGATTTGCCTCACCTCCACCTTCTTTAGTTTTGAAGGAGAGTTCTTTGAGCAAACCTGTGGTGTTGCCATGGGCTTCCCCCTTTCCCCTGTGGTTGCTAATCTTTTTATGGAAGATTTTGAATCCAAGGCCCTTAGCTCGGCACGCTTCCTACCAAAGCTTTGGAAGAGATACGTAGATGACACTAATGTCATCTGGTCTCATGGCCAAGAGGAATTGGATCTCTTCTTTGATCATCTCAACTGTCAATCGTCAGCCATTAAATTGTTGGAAATAATACTGAGAGGGGGGGTGAATCAGTATTATCAGATCAATAAAACTTTTCAAATACTCTGAAACATATACGCGACTTCAGTTAAGTGAACCAGCGTGTACACGCTACTGTGTCTAAAGAAACCAGCGTATAACCAGAAAACTTATGATTCAGTTAGTTTATCTTCAGTAAATGCATCAGGACATTATTAACCATATTAAAAGTAAACAGATGCAGTATAACAGATCATCACACAAAAGCCACACACATGAACACCATGATATAAGGTGGAAACCCAATGTGGGTGAAAACCACCTGCTGCAAGTTGTCTCTATCTTTCTTTAATAAGAACTTCAGTTTAAAATATTTTGTACTGGTGCAGCCTTATACCAGTACGCAGGCTACAACCTGCAGAGGGCTACAACCCTCTCTCGTTCTCCAAACTTCTTTGGAAGGGAGCTCCAACCCCCTTTGCTCTTGTACTAGCTAAGATACTAGTACGTAGGTGCAGGCCTACAATCTTCTTTCCTTCAGGTACCACTTTTCATACATTTTCAGACTGGATATTCCTGAAGCACAACATTACAATCTGAAGACCACAATTCATTCAACTTTCATAGCAGATTACAAAACAACCAATACTTGCATCAACAATCTCTGAACCACTGAATCACTGATACCCTGTCAAACCCAGTCACCAGAACACAGAGCAGACTACAGAACACTGCAATAACAGTCAGACCCAACTGCAAACCCAAAAATCAAGCTTCAAAATATATACGCTACTTCAATGAGAGAAACCCGCGTATACACGCTCTTTTAACGAAGACAACCTGCGTACAGATCTAAAAATAAATTCTCTCAACTTGCAGCTGTACCAGACATCAGTTAGATCTAGAACATAACATTGCGTCAGTATGCAGATCTAGAGATACGCATAATCAACCATATCATAATAGAGCATTTCAAACCATTAGATCCCGATCTGTCCTTAGATCTAGTCTTCCATCAACCGATGTGATCTCTCCTTAGCTTAGATCAAGCAACCCAGAACCTGCATATGAGATCTCTTTCTTTATCAGATATTCAAGACTTTTTCTGTGTATTTGCCTAATGATCTTCTTCTCCTTATATAGCCTTAGGCCTTGCTCAATACCAAGGGCCAAACCATAGAAATCCAATACCATCAGCTTCAAAACTAGAGATCAACACGTCTGTCGAGATACTTTGGTCCAAAGACATAGGCTCAAGTACCGAGGACTAACTACCACGGACCAAAGGGAAGCTTCTCGACATGCACGCCCTTTTCTGTTCATGAATCTGCGTGTATACGCGACTTTATATATATCGAACCTGCGTATCCGCGACTTAGTCTATAGCGTACCTGCGTGTATACGCAACTTTTGCTTAATGAACCTGCATATATGAAAATTCTCTTCATACTTGTAGTCTGGACTGAGATCTGTCATCAAAGAGAGTTGCCATCAAGGACAACACCTGGGTCGTAGCGCCACACCTGTGCCAAAATGCCAACAATCTCCCCCTTTGGACTTGATGGCAACCCCAAGATCCGTAGAATCATTCTCCCCCTTTGTCATCAAGGGCAAAGGGCTGTGCTCCCCCTGAGTACATGCTGATATCTCTGCTTGGCTATGCTGAAACATGCTCCCCCAGACTGTAGGCAATATCTGCAAAAGATGTTCTTCAAAAGAACCAAGACTGGTACACCATAAGGGACCTTCCTATCACCAAAAGACTCAATGCATACATCCATACTCCCAACTAAGAGGCGATACATCAGAACCAACCAATTATATTACATCATTCATCCCAGGCATAGTGGGGAAACCAACAAAGGCCGTTATATGACCTTGACACCATAGAAGAGATACATGACATAGAGACAACAAATCTAGACCAAGACTTATGAAAGTCACAAGCAGCATCTGATATACATCTTTTAGATCAGCAACCAAGATTTCCTTCTGAGCTCCTTCTCCTGAAACCAACAACAGTTGTGTACTAGAACCAAAAGCATCTAAATGCCAACAATGCTTTATGAGACTTTAAGCTGCTCCCCCTGAACCTGTGCCTGCTGCACCCTCTGAAACTGTGCCTGAAGAATTCTGGCATACCCATCTCAGACCTTCTCCAACCAGAGTCTGCCCTTGCTGTTCAGACCTCCATATACGCGACTTCTCCTGCATAAAACAGCGTATGCACGCGGATATGCTTTCGGCAGAATGCGTACACAATACACGCTACTTTCCCAGCATACATCGGCGTATATACGCGGATATCCTTTACGTAACTTGCGTATACCAACTTTTCTGTAGAACAGACAAGCTTCAACAGCAGGATGAAGCATCAACTACTCCTAGCTTTTGTCTGAGATATTCAAAAGTTTCCCTGGGCAGTGGTTTTGTGAGAATATCAGCAACTTGTTCCTTAGAAGGAACATACTCCAGCTTGACCTTCTGCTGAAGCACTTGTTCCCGAAGAAAATGGTACTTGATTGGTATGTGCTTGGTCTTTGAGTGCATGACTGGATTCTTTGAAATGCTGATTGCACTTGTATTATCACATAAGATAGAGACTGGTGGAGTGCACATGATTTGAAAATCCTGCAAGGTCTGCATCATCCAAAGAAGTTGTGTGAAACAAGATGCCGCAGCCACATATTCTGCTTCAGCTGTAGATAAGGCAATCGAACTCTGTTTCTTGCTGAACCAAGATACTAATCTGGAACCCATGAAGAAAGCACCACCACTTGTGCTTTTCCTATCATCCACACTTCCGGCCCAATCTGCATCTGTGTAAGCATGAAGAGTGAGATCTGTATCTCTAGGATACCATAAGCCATAGTTTTGGGTCCCTTGAAGATACTTGAAGATTCTTTTGATTGCCTGAAGATGAGTTTCCTTTGGGTTGGCTTGAAATCTTCCAACAATTCCTACTGCATGCATAATATCTGGTCGGGTACCTGTCAAATAAAGCAAACTCCCAATCATGGATCTATAAGTTGGTTGGTGAACTGCTGCTGATTCATCATTTGCACTGAGGCTGCATCCTGTAACCATGGGGGTACAAACTGGCTTTGAATCTTCCATGCCATACTTCTTCAAGATCTGCTTGAGGTACTTGGTTTGAGACAAGAAAATACCTCCTTCATTTTTTTGGATTTGCAATCCAAGAAAGTATGTCAATTCTCCAAGTAATGACATTTCAAATTCTTTCTGCATAACCGAGGAAAAGTTTTGACTCATAGCCTCTTCATTGCTGCCAAAGATAATATCATCTACATACACAACAAGTATTAGCAATTTGTTATTTTCAACTTTCATATAGAGATTGCTATCTGCTGATCCTTTTGAAAAACCTTGTTGGTGAAGATATTTGTCCAACCGATAGTACCAAGCCCTTGGAGCTTGTTTGAGACCATAGAGAGCCTTTTTCAATCTGCATACAAGGTTTGGATCATTCCCAAGAATGAAACCATCTGGCTGCTCAATATATACTTCTTCTTCTAAGTCTCCATTCAGAAAGGCTGATTTCACGTCCATTTGAAATACCTTGAAGTTTTGAAAGCTTGAGAGAGCAAGGAACATTCGGATGGCCTCAAGTCTTGCAACAGGAGAAAAGGCCTCTTCAAAATCTATTCCTTCTTGCTGCGCATACCCTTTACAAACAAGTCTGGCCTTATTTCTAATTACTTCTCCATTTTCATTCAATTTATTTTTGAAGACCCATTTAGTCCCTATGACATTTTTATCTTTTGGTCTAGGAACCAATTCCCAAGTATTGTTCTTTTCGATCTGCTCAAGTTCTTCATCCATTGCTTTGACCCAACATTCATCTTTGCATGCCTCTTTCACATTTTGTGGTTCAGTGGAAGAGAGTAATGCCAAATAGCTTGAAGCTTCTGCAATTCTTCTTCTTGTTTGTATTCCTGCTTCTTTCTGCCCCACAATCTGAGATTCTGGATGATTCTTTTGAACATATCTGGATGGAGTCTTCTCTTCTATTCTTGTCTACTCCTCTGGTTCTTCTTGAGGTTCTTCTTCTTCTTCAGGTTCTTCTTCTTCATCATTATGCCTTTGAGGGTAGCCTTCATCTTCTTCAATGTCTTCATGATGAACTTGCCTAGGAATATATCCCTTCTCATCGACCACTACATCAATGCTGTCAACAATTCTGCCAAGTCTTTTGTTGTAGCACTTGTATGCTTTGCTATGTGGAGAATAACCAAGAAGAATGCCTTCATCTGCTCTTGGTTCAAGTCTTCCAAGTTGCTCATCAGTATTCTTAATATAACATTTGCTCCCAAAGATTTTGAAATGCTTCACCGAAGGAGTCTCACCACTCCAGAGCTCATGAGGTGTTTGAGTGCTGTTTACTCGGACATTTGTTTTGTTAAGAATAATAACCACAGCATGTGCAGCCTCACCCCAGAAAGTTGCGGGAGTACCTGATTCATCAAGCATAGCACGAGCCATTTGTTGGATTGTTCTGTTCATTCTTTCCACAACCCCATTTTGCTGAGGAGTTCTAGCTGTAGAGAATTCTCTTCTTATCCCATGTTCTTCACAGAAATCGAAGAATTCGTTTGAGGTAAATTCCCCACCTCTGTCAGATCTGAGGCACTTAATTTTGTGTCCTGATTCATTTTCAACCAAAGCTTTGAAGGATTTGAATTTTTCAAATGCTTCATCTTTGTGCTTCATAAGCCCTAACCAGACAAACCTGGAGAAATCGTCAATGAATAATATCAAGTATTCTTCTCCTCGAGGTGTTCTTTTTCTGAATGGACCACATGTATCTATATGTACTAGCTCAAGAGGCATGCTGGCTGATCCTTCCTTCTCTGGAAAGTTAGTTCTGGTTTGCTTTCCAAACTGACAAGATTTGCATATAGTGTTGTCTGGAATTTTGATATCTGGAAGACCACGAACTGCTTGATATTTGCATGCTTTCCTTATTTGTGAAAAGCTTAGATGCCCCAACCTCCGATGCCATAGCCAGTGTTCATCATCCTTGCTCAAATAGCATTGTTGTGGTCCTTCTTCAAATATGTATAGATTATTTGGAGTCCTTCTTCCTTTGATCACTGTTTTACCTGTATCAAGGTCACGAACACAACATCCATTTGATCTAAATATTACCTCTGTTCCTTGATCGCACATCTGACTGACACTCAGAAGATTATGCTTCAATCCATCAACATACAAAACATTTCCAGCTTTGACCTTCTCTTTCAATGGAGCAACACCTTTTCCTTTTATGGCTGCAGAGATGTCGTTTCCAAAAGAGACTTTCTTCCCCTTTTCTAATGCGGTATATGACTCAAGTTTTTCTTTGTCCCCTGTCATATGCTTCGAACATCCGCTGTCAATGTACCATAGACTTTCTTGACCTTCTGCATAAAAGGCTATCCCACATCTTTCTGGTTGCGGTTCCTTTATTCTCCATGTTCTGACATTTGAGGTTTGTTCCTTCTGAGTTGTCTTCCGGAACCTGCTCCTGCATTCAGAGTCTTCATGACCAAAGTTATTACAAATAGAGCATTCAACTTCATTTTCAAGAACTGAAAAGTTGTTATAAGTCCTTTTCACGGTTCTAGTCATTCTCCCTTGCTTTTGAGCTTCTCTAGTCATGATTGTCTTGTAGGCAACACATTGAGCTGCTTTGTGACCGAAGTTATGGCAAGAAAAGCATTGGCCATTAAAGAAACTTTTGCGATAATCAGATCTATCATCCAACCGATTGTAGCTTCTATTCACATTCATTCTTGGAGCAAATTGGGAAGATTTTACCTGAGGCTGATTGTAGCTTTTGTTTGTCCTTAAGGCAGTTTGTCCCCAAGTTTCTTGATGGTCTTTATTTGTTCTTGAGGTAAACTGTCCCTGATTCACCTGATGACTTTTATTTGGCCTTTGCTCGCTTCTCCTTGCTGCATCAAGATAGCTTTTAGAGGTGGATGCTTGAGATGTTTCTCCATTATATCCAAGACCTGTCTTGATCAGAGGAGATCGCTGCACATTGATAATCTCATCCAAGGTTTCAGATCCTTTAACAAATTTAAGATTAATCGCTTTTGTTTTCTCAATCTCCTTTCTAAGACAAACAATCTCACATTCCAATTTTTCAAGATGTTTTTCCTTTTCATCAATTTGAAATTGTAGAGTATCAATGATCATATTCTTTTCTTCTATACGTCTCTTGAGTCCAGTAATTTCATCATAAAGTTTATCCATATCTACAGCATCCATATAATCATCATCTTCAAATGCCATTAACAACTTATATTCATTACCTCGTTCATCTTCATCACTGTTTGATAGACCATCACTATCTTCATGAGTGTAGTAGCTTTTCTTATTTGCACTCTGTTTCTTGTTCCATCTAGCAGGTTCCTTTCCCTTGTCATTCTTATCTTTGTGAGGACATTTGGCAGCATAATGACCTACTCTTCCACAAGCAAAACATTTAAAAGGTAACTTACCTCTGAACCTTCCAGAACCCCTTTGAAGATTTCTGACGAAATTTGATTCTTCTTCTTCATCTTCTGGCATGTGACTTGTCTCATAATAATCTTCTTTGCCTGAAGCCTTGAAAGCAGCCTCTCTTCTGTCTGATGGACCTCCTTTTCTCATTTCATAAGCAGTTAGAATTCCGTGAAGCTGGGACATAGTAAGAATTCGTAGATTTTCCTTTTCTTCTATTGCAGACACTTTGGATTCAAATTTGGGGGACAATGATCTTAGAACCTTTTCAACCACAATAACCTCTCTTATTTCTTCACCCAAGTTTTTCATGCAATTAACAATCTCATCTACCCTAAGGAAATAGTTAGCCACACTTTCATCATTATACATTCTGAGAGTCTCATACTTAATCCTGAGAGTTTGAAGTTTAGCACGCTTTACCTGTTCGTCTCCTTCATAGCTTGTGACAATTTTGTCCCATATTTCTTTTGCGGATTTATAGTGCATTACCTTCATGAATTCTGATTGGGATATACATCCTAATAGAGTACTGACTGCTTTCGCATTTGTTTCATACTTCTTTTTCTCGGCTGGATCTGTAGGAGTAGCTGAAGGAAAAGTTTGTCCCATCAAAAACCGGTGGCCTGATTGATGCTTCTTTCTCGTAGTTGCTCATGATGAATGATCTACCTTCAAGCGATCAAGCTTCTCTGAAGGACCTGCTCTGATACCAATTGTTGGAAATAATACTGAGAGGGGGGGTGAATCAGTATTATCAGATCAATAAAACTTTTCAAATACTCTGAAACATATACGCGACTTCAGTTAAGTGAACCAGCGTGTACACGCTACTGTGTCTAAAGAAACCAGCGTATAACCAGAAAACTTATGATTCAGTTAGTTTATCTTCAGTAAATGCATCAGGACATTATTAACCATATTAAAAGTAAACAGATGCAGTATAACAGATCATCACACAAAAGCCACACACATGAACACCATGATATAAGGTGGAAACCCAATGTGGGTGAAAACCACCTGCTGCAAGTTGTCTCTATCTTTCTTTAATAAGAACTTCAGTTTACAATATTTTGTACTGGTGCAGCCTTATACCAGTACGCAGGCTACAACCTGCAGAGGGCTACAACCCTCTCTCGTTCTCCAAACTTCCTTGGAAGGGAGCTCCAACCCCCTTTGCTCTTGTACTAGCTAAGATACTAGTACGTAGGTGCAGGCCTACAATCTTCTTTCCTTCAGGTACCACTTTTCATACATTTTCAGACTGGATATTCCTGAAGCACAACATTACAATCTGAAGACCACAATTCATTCAACTTTCATAGCAGATTACAAAACAACCAATACTTGCATCAACAATCTCTGAATCACTGAACCACTGATACCCTGTCAAACCCAGTCACCAGAACACAGAGCAGACTACAGAACACTGCAATAACAGTCAGACCCAATTGCAAACCCAAAAATCAAGCTTCAAAATATATACGCTACTTCAATGAGAGAAACCCGCGTATACACGCTCTTTTAACGAAGACAACCTGCGTACAGATCTAAAAATAAATTCTCTCAACTTGCAGTTGTACCAGACATCAGTTAGATCTAGAACATAACATTGCGTCAGTATGCAGATCTAGAGATACGCATAATCAACCATATCATAATAGAGCATTTCAAACCATTAGATCCCGATCTGTCCTTAGATCTAGTCTTCCATCAACCGATGTGATCTCTCCTTAGCTTAGATCAAGCAACCCAGAACCTGCATATGAGATCTCTTTCTTTATCAGATATTCAAGACTTTTTCCGTGTATTTGCCTAATGATCTTCTTCTCCTTATATAGCCTTAGGCCTTGCTCAATACCAAGGGCCAAACCATAGAAATCCAATACCATCAGCTTCAAAACTAGAGATCAACACGTCTGTCGAGATACTTTGGTCCAAAGACATAGGCTCAAGTACCGAGGACTAACTACCACGGACCAAAGGGAAGCTTCTCGACATGCACGCCCTTTTCTGTTCATGAATCTGCGTGTATACGCGACTTTATATATATCGAACCTGCGTATCCGCGACTTAGTCTATAGCGTACCTGCGTGTATACGCAACTTTTGCTTAATGAACCTGCGTATATGAAAATTCTCTTCATACTTGTAGTCTGGACTGAGATCTGTCATCAAAGAGAGTTGCCATCAAGGACAACACCTGGATCGTAGCGCCACACCTGTGCCAAAATGCCAACAAAGTTCACCAAAGAACAGGAAGTCAATGGTTGCCTCCCATTCCTTGATATTCTTATTTCTAAGAATAGTGATGGTTCCCTCTCCCACCAAGTGTTTCGAAAGAAAACACATACGGAGCAGTATCTTCATGCCAATTCCCACCATTTCCCAGCCCATAAGTTGGGTGTTCTTAACACCCTAGCTACTCGAGCCCTTAGGATCTCTGATGAAAAAATCTTTGAGAAAGAGAAATCCCACCTCCTTAATGTTTTCGTTGAGAATGGTTACAGCAAGTACCTGGGTCAGAAAGCTTTCCTCAAAGCTGCCAAAAATTCATTGGCTAAAAGAGAACCGAAAGAGCGGGTCCCAGGTGTCCATCTTCCTTATGTACAGGGGACCACGGATAAGATTGCTAGGGTTCTTAAGAGGCATAATGTCCCCTCGACCTTTAGACCCCTCAACACCATCCGTAAATCCCTCAGATCTGTGAAGGATCCTATCAACCCTAAGGACATGAAAGGGGTTTATATTATTCCTTGTTCCTGTGGGGCACCCTATATTGGTGAGACTGGTCGCTCCATTAGTCAAAGGATTAGTGAGCATGCAACTGACCTCAGGCATAGGAGAACCAAGTCTTCCGCTTTAGCTGAGCATGCAGAGAGTACCAATCATCATGTCTGCATAGAGGAGGCGAGTTTTATCGCTAGGGTTTCACAATTCCATCACCGAAAATTTAGGGAAGCCCTTGAAATTGAGAAAAGACCGAACAATCTCAATAGAGAGGACGGATGGAAGATAAGCAGCTGTTGGATCCCAGCCCTCTCTTCCTAATTGAAGGATTATGATCTTTATTAGTTAACTTATTTAACTTGATAATCTTTTCTTGTTACGTATTATTATTATTATCATTATTATTGTTGATTTATTGATTTATTTATTTTTATTTTTTATTTTTTATTTATTTTTTATTTTATTATTATTCTTATTATTATTATTTATTTATTTATTTATTATTATTTTTTTTTATGGTTATTTGTTACGTTCTAATTAATTAACTAATTTATTTTTATTTTTATTTATTTATTTTAGTACCTTTTATAACCAGCTTCTTTAATTTACAAACATTAATATTTATTTATGTATTTTTTATTTGTTTATTTATTTATTTATTTTATTTATTTAATTATTTATTTAATTATTTATTTATTTTTTTACCTCGTTCCAATTATTTTTATTTTTTAAGTTACCTCGTTCCTATATTTTTATTAATTCTAACTAACTTTTATTAACAACCTATTATTATAATCTTTATAATTATTAATTATTAAATAAATGAATGAATTAGTTTTCTAACTAACCATTAACACCAATTAAAATTATTTTATTGAATAATAATAATAATAATAATAATAATAATAAATAAATAATAGTAATAATAATATTAATAATTTGACCCTGGTCCCAAGGTCAAAATTAGCCGTTGGTCGAATTAGCCATTGGAGACTCTGCTGAGACTATTTAACATGCTAAGCTGGATCTGTTTCTTCAACTTGTCCTGACGATGAACCACACTAGTTGGTTCGAAACGCGTCGACAAATGATATTCTATGTGATTTACGCTGAAGAATCTCTTGTAAATTGATATGGATCACAGAAGCCTCAATTCGACAATATTCATCCAACTGATAGTACATTGTCCCTTCTCTAATCTCAACTGGGTCTCTGTCTGAACTGACATGCATGAGTTATTCATGAGAGAATCTTCAGTTATCTGAAGTGCAGCAGTTATATGCAAGCATGCATTAACTAACTGAACTTACTTAATTTAAACAAATTGTTTAAATCAATTATAATTGGACTTGACTCAGTTAACTAAGCTAACTAATTACTACTCAAATTAGAACTCATCCTTATCTCTTTAATTGATGGATAAATTCTTCAATTAACAGGTAAACTGTTGCATGTCCTCACATAGACTTCATGTTTGATTTTTCACAACTAATTAACTCACGGAGAATTAATTAATTTATTTTCAAACAACTGTTAAGTTCAAATTCGAATTTTACTTCCTATTTTTAGTCCAAGGACTGACTAAAATGGGAATCCATCCTGAACTGCTAAAAATAACAATTCTATTTTTAGCACTTCCATTTTTCATTCCCTGTTGCTCAATCCAGCACTGGTACCCAAACTGCTATTTTTAACACTTCTATTTTTAGCATTTCTTTTTGCCATTTTTAACACTTATTGTTACTTGTCATTTGTTCTTGGAAATCATGGTCACTTTATGAAAACAAATTTAACCATAGGTTGTTTTTGAGTTGTGACAAGCATTCTAAGAGTCGTTTGAAATCCCAACAACAAACACCTAGGGTGGTTTCATAACCTCCATGGAAAGCACCCCATAATGTATAACTAACAAATCCAACATAATCACATTAATCACAACATTTTCAACCATTAATTATTTATGCAATTTTAGGTGATATTTAAATCATAGTACTTCCACAAGTACTCACAGAGAACCTAGCTTGTTGGGCAGCGGATCCCCCCATAGCATGCTTTTGGGGCTTAAAGCCCGAATTTTGGTCAAGTGTAATGTAAAGACCCCGCGAAATGCGGGCGCGGAGTGCAAGAGTCTAGGGTTGTTTGCCCTAAGATAATGTAATTTAATGTAAAGTGTGTCAGCCTACCCATGGTTCACGGACCATGGGATTGTATAAATAGAGCGAGGATCTAAGTGTAAAAGGAGTCTAAGTTTTGAGATGTAATAGAGAGATTCGAATGCATGGTTAGAATTTAAAATTAGATCTGAAGGTATCGGGTCGTAGTGATAGGTAGAGGCTCCGTAGCTGAGTGCGTGGAGGCCTAGTAGAGTCTGCAGCTATGTGCATGGACCCTTGTAGTTGAGTGCGCAGGGCAGAGTTGGGATTGTACTTAGACAGAGAATTAATAAAAGATAAGTTATTTCTGAAATATTTTGTGTTTATGCTTCTGTTATATTTATGCATCTCTTTACAGTTCTATGATTGCATGCACTTGTTATGAATGTTGAATGATTAATGAGAATATTGGGCCTACACAATTAAGTTAAGATCTATAATAATAGCAAAGTAAGGATAAAGGATCTAGACAACACCACTTCGTGCTCTTTACAGAGCTGCACGGAAGTAGTTGCACAAGCTATGAAGGACAGACGGCTACATGGAGCAGCGCAAGCGCGCATGTCTGGTTCGCGAACTTCCTATATTTCATCAAGACATCCCTAGGGTGCGGAAACATGGTTTCAGCACCCTCCCATACTACCTCGGGTGAGACCTCAGTCCGCACACCACAAACTATTTCCGAAAGGGCCGGTAGTTTCGGTATTTGTTTGGCTAAATCACTTCTGAACCTAGGTCAGGCCCCAACAAGCGAACAAATGGTTCCGTTGTCGCGACCAGGATCTGCCTAAGGGATGTCTGATGTTGTGCCACTGGAACCCAACAAAGAAGGAAATTGAAGAGTGGTTGGACAAGAAGATTCATGAGTTCATGACACGAGAAAACATAACTCCACAGGTATCTGAGAAAACGTGGCTGGATCGCTACGTGTATACAGAAATCCACGAGATCTTCTTCGCATCCTTTCCCTCTAAACTGTATGAGTGGATCACGATGCTAGTCGACAGCCAGGGAAGGTATAAACTCGACCAACCGATAGTGTGGACTTCGGAATTAGTGCGTAGACTAGAGGCATCAGAAGATAATATCGCGCGAGCTATGGACCATTAGCTTGACCAGATAATAGGGGGATTTATCACTGAGTTTTCGGTAGACACGACCGTAAGCTACAACGAAGCAGAACGATGTTTTCTCAAGGACCGCGAGGTAAGTACATTAAATCCTTGAATATCTGGATTAAGACGTTGTTATGTGAAAAGTCGGTTATGTGAATACATTAATGTTTGGAACGACGCAAAGCGAAAAGATCTACAAAGGTAGTGAGGAAATAGGAAACAGTCCCTTAATTTCACCTTCATGAGAGAGCGAGGAGGAGCTCGCTCAGGTCTCTCCGAGAAGTGTGGTCAGTTTGATAAGATAACGCATTCTGCAATTACCACTCCCACCCATGCCACCACCTGCCTCACCTCCTTCACCTCCATCTCCACCCACTCCACCTCCACCAACCCCACAATTCAGAATGGTGAGCGTGATCAAGCTACCCATATTTAGAGGAGTAGGGAATGAGGATTCAGACCAGTTCTGGTTCGTGGTAAGAGCAGTGTGGGAAGCGCAAGGGGTCACAGACGGCAACATTAAGAAGGCTACACTAGTGAGCGCATTGTAGGATCGCGCGTTGACATGGTATATCAAGCATTCTAATGACCACCCAAATGCAGGGATAGAAGAGATCCAAAATGCATTGAACACATAATTTAGTCTGCCGAAATCAGAGACACAGTCCATCATCGAGTTTAAGGAGATCACGATGCTTCCAGGCGAGACCCCTTGGGATCTGGATCAGTGACTGAAGAGTATGATCCATGAGGCTAATATAACACTCACAGATGCACAATATCGCGCATGGTTTGTGGCCTCTCTGACACCACACCTGAGGATGGTGTTATCCCAACAGAAACTTTCTACCTAGGCCAAAGCGTTGGAAATGGTGATAAGATTGCATGAGACACTGATACAAGATCCCGGGCTAGGAGTTCAACAAATCCACGCGCAACTACAAAATCTCTGCCTGGAGATGCAGAGCTTGAAGCAAGATAGGGCATCATGGCCAAAGGCGCGCGAGGAAGTATGGTGCGTAAAATGAAAAGGCCAGGACCATGACAAGGACCACTATCCAGTATTCGCGAACTACTTGACAGGAGGGGGGCCAATGTCATTGAGACCGGAGGCACATGCAGGGCCAAGTGCGACACCCACGTTATGGTGCATGATTTGTTAGATAGGAGGAAAAAACATGATGAATAATTGTCATTTGTTGCAGAAGTATACACAGATTCCCTAGCAGTTGTTTTGTAATTTTTGCAAGTCGGTAAGCCATGACAAGCGCACTTGTCGCAGCTATGAGTTAATGATGGATCAGACCCCAGCCTATAGAATGCAGACAGAAATGTGAGGCCTCGACCCAACTATGGGGATGGCGCGCACTAGATTTCAGTGGCGAGGTCAAGGATGAGGAGGAATGGGACCAGGAAGGGGTCGTGGATAGTTAATTTGTTACAATTGCGGAGGACCAGGGCACTACGCTCGTGATTTTAGCAACCCAACGAGAATATCTTGTTCATACTATGCTCAGTTCGATCATGAAGCAGTAGATTGTCCTACGTTGATCGCACAGATGCGCGAGAAAGGGGTACTCTAGCCTCCTCCAACTCAGAATATCCAAATGATGAGGTCTGAACCACACGAAGAAAACCCAAATGTGAACATGATGCTCAGAAGTAGTGCGACCATAGGGGAGGATAAGGGGAAGCATCCTGAGGAAAGTACATGGGTTTGTAAGGCTCCTACTAAGGAACTTGACTTTGACCTAGAATGCGCAAAGGAGATGTTCATGGAAGTTAAGAAGAGCTTTGCGGAGGCCTCTACTTCAGGTAGTAACAATCAACCAGAGCCAGGGATGGATCCTACCTTTTTGGAGACATGCATGAAGAAGCTGCATGATAATAAGGCAGTTAAGGGACTATAGGAATTTATCACCAAGTGCGAAGGATCAGGAGAACCGTGCGTAGTCCGAAAAGTGGGGAAGCATACATTGCACACTGGAAGGGAGATGATGTTGACTGCGCAGATTGGTGAGTATGAAATGGATCAAGTAATCCTAGACCTAGGTTCAGCTGCGAATGTATTATTGAAGCAGACATGGGAAAGCATGGGCATGCCCGCGTTACAGTGGTCCCCTATTCAATTATGAATGGTGAACCAACAAAATATTTTGCCCATGGGAAGGTTGCAAGGGGTAACAGTTGATATCAAAGGTGCAAGCACACAGAAGGACTTTGAAGAAATAGAGATTGTCGATGACAATGATCCTTATCCCACATTGCTAGGAATAGACTGGGCCACTGATATGAATGGAGTCATTAACTTGAAGAAGCAGAAGATGCTATTCGAGAAAAAGTCCCTATGCGTAGTAGTTCCGCTAGACCCAGCCGAGGGAGTGCGTTACACTGAACCAGTGCGCGACGATGAAAGTGACAATGACCTAGATTGTAAATACTAAATAATAGCGTGAGACCAGGATTGGGTGAACCCAACTACAGATGGGAGAATCTCGTGGGAGTGCAATAGCTCCTGCACTTCGGATTCAGACGAAGAAGTAGAACACTGGCAGAACCAGTTGCACGAAGTGACAACGCTAAATTGCAACATGATGATTAGATCACTGCGTTGCATGACGACAGAGGCAAGGGAACTTCCAACCTATGATGGGGTGACGATGGTGGATGAATTCCTAGACAAATTTGAAGGCGCAGTACCAGAACAGTAGTGGCATGGTGCGTTGGAATGGGCATTACACGCAACACCCTCACGATGGTGGAGTACACATCAAAAGACCATTGTAAACTAGTGCGAATGTAGAAGATGGATGCGCTTACAGTTTGGAAGCCCCCAGCGTCGAATGAGAGCTAGGCAGCTAGGATGAAGTAGCTTGCGCACCCACCTGTGTTGATGGGTGCAGGCATGTGTTGTGAAAGCACATCCCAGACTAAGGATCGAAAATCAGAACTAGACGCAGTAGCAGGAAAAGTGACGTGCCCCACAGAGGTTACACGTAGAAGCATTCTAGAAGGTATGCAGAATCCTAAATAGGGTTTACCAGGCGAGGTGAACTGATTGGGACCTGCGCATACCAGCAGTCCTGTAGGTTTTAACCTCATACAGAAATTACCTGCATACGAATTCTAAAACACAGAAAATAAACAATGCGAGAGGATAACACATAAAAAACATATACACAGAGATTTTCCCTTGGATCCCAAAACTGGGACTACCAACTTGATTTTTCATTATGTTCTTTTCAATGTTATAATACATATTTATACATGCCGAAGCATCCAATACCATGGACCGAAAACCATCGCGTCCAAAAGCAAGTGCGAAAATCATGCACAAAACCATAGGTGGGTCTGCCCATCCTAACATAGGGTTACGGGCATGCCTCAAACCCCTTGTGACGCCCCACGCTACACAATTGGCACAAAAAAGGGGGGCTCCGGCCCCCCTCTAACCCCTTAGTTAACTACATGGGCTAGTCGTGGAAAGAAAATAACACAACCCAACATTCTCCCACTTGTTGTCTTCTTTCCACAATGGGCCATAAGAGACATTATTCATTTTTCCAGCCTTGAAATGCCCATTGTTTCTCTACACCAAGAGAACTTCTCAGAGCTCATAGATTTTGGCAATGCATCTGTAGTATTCTTCAAAGTGTCCACCTTTACCAACAACGCCTTTTTGTCTTCTATCATATCCCTCACAAAGTGATATTGAACATCAATGTGTTTTGTCTTTGAATGACATGCGGGGTTCTTTGCCAAGAAAATTGCACTTTGGCTGTCACAGTCTATCCTTATAGCTCCCTGTACTAACCCCATACTTGAACACAATCTCTGCAACCAAACTGCTTCCTTGCTTGCATGAGTGGCTGCCATGTATTCTTCCTCTGTAGTTGATAGTGCCACTACAGATTGTTTCTTACTCATCCAACCGACCGCACCTCCAAATAGGTTAAACACATACCCACTTATAGATCTTCTCTAATCCAGATCTCCAGCCTAGTCTGCATCAACAAACCACGAATATCCAACATTCTGTCCAATCTTGATCTTCCTTGGTAGCGCAAACCATAATCACTAGTGCCATGCAAATACCTGAAAACCCGCTTCACTGCTATCCAATGCTCCTTCCCTGGTTTTGACATAAACCTGCTCAATACTTTCAATGCATGTGCAATGTCTGGTCTAGTATATACCATTGCATACATCAGGCTACCAACTGCACTTGCACATGGAACACGGGACATGTCCTCTTCCTCTTCTTGTGTCTTGGGACACTGTTCAGCAAATAACCTCACTCCTACAAGAATAGAAACCTTCCCTGGTTTACTGTCCTGCATATTAAACCTCTGTAGTATTGTCTCGACATACTTCCTCTGGTTTAACCAGAGCTTCCTCTTTGCCCAATCTCTTTTAATTTCCATGCCAAAAATATAGTTTGCAACACTAAGATCTTTCATGTCGAATTTGGAGGACAACTGGGTCTTCAAATTCGGGATAATTTCTTTGTCATTTCCAACCAGCAACATATCATCCACATACAAGACCAAATAAATAAAACAGTCACCAATTAATTTAAAATACACACAGTGATCTGCTGTGCTTTTGGTGAAGCCAAGTTCCCATATAAATGTATCAAATTTCTGATACCACATCCTTGGTGACTGTTTTAACCCATACAAAGACTTCTTTAACTTGCATACCAGTTCTTTCTTACCCTTCACTGCAAAGCCTTCAGGTTACTTCATGTATATTTTCTCTTCCAGATCCCCGTGAAGAAATGTTGTCTTCACATCCATCTGTTCTACCTCAAAATCGAAAGTAGCAACAACAGATAAAAGTAATCTAATAGAAGTTACCTTGGAAACAAGAGAAAAAATATCACCAAAATCAATTCCTGGCACCTGGGAATAACCTTTTGCTACCAACCGAGCTTTGTATTTCTCCACCTTTCCTTTTGCATTTGTCTTCTTCTTGAACACCCATTTGTTGCCAATGGGTTTCCTTCCAGCCGGAAACTCCACTAGATCCCAAGCTGCATTTTTGTGCAAAGATGCCATTTCATCAACCATGGCCTCTTTCCAGAGTTTTCCATCCTCTGAATCTATTGCTTCCTTCACAGTTCTGGGATCATCATCAGTAATAGATAAAGAAAAATTTGAACAGAAAGTAGATGGACTATACCTTTCTGGCTGCCTTCTTTCTCGAACTGATCTTCTTACACCCGGAGTTTGTGGCTCTTCATCTTCTGATTCCTCCTCTGTTGTAGAGTCTAATTCTTCCTCCTTAAGCTCAAAATATATCTTATTAGGTTCCTTTGGTTGGACTTCATGTTTAATAACATCTTTTACCTCTCTGAACACCACATCTCGGCTGTACACAACCTTTCGTGTGATTGGGTTCCAAAGCTTATAACCCTTTATAAAGATGCACTTTTCAAATTTACTATCCAACTTGGTTCGTTTCTCCTTTGGAACATGTACATATGCATCACATCCAAATACCCTCAGACGTGAAAGAGAGGGTTTCTTACCAGTCCATACCTCTTGTGGAATCTTATCCTCCAACACTGATGAAGGTGACCTGTTGACCAGGTAACATACAATATCCATCGCCTCTGCCCAGAATTCTTGTCCTAACTCGGCACCACTGAGCATACTTCTTTCCCTTTCCATCAACGTCTTGTTCATTCTTTCTGCAACTCCATTTTGCTGAGGTTTATATGGAGTAGTCTTCTACCGTGCTATACCACACTTCTTACAGAATTCTTCAAATTCCTTGCTGCAAAACTCTCCACCGTTATCTGTCCTCAACACCTTTATCTTCTTCTCTGTCTGATTTTCCACATGAGCCTTAAATTCTTTAAACCTATCAAAGACTTCAAATTTCTTCTTAAGGAAATATATCCATGTATTCCTTGAGAAGTCATCTATAAATGATACATAGTACACAGACTTACCCAGTGATGGAACCTTCACAGGTCCAAACACATCACTGTGCAGAAGCTCTAATATATGTTTCGCCTTCTTACTACCAGAGGGGAAACTCACCTGATTCTGCTTCCAATATACGCAATTTTCACAGAAATCAAAATCCAGAGAGCTATTACTCATACCTTCTACCATACCTTTACCATGAAGTATTCGAAGGCCCTTCTTTCCAATATGTCCAAGCCTTTGATGCCACAACATGGTCTTCTCTCCAGAGACCACTAGATTTTCTGCTCCACTTTCAGGAATCACAGAACTATTGCACCCATCAACAACCGTGCTACGTTGCAGCATGTACAGAGTTCCAATCCGAACTCCCCACATCAATACCAGTGCTCCCTGAACCATATTGCAGGTATCCTTCTCGAACAATGTTTCTACACATGCATCATCCAACTTGCTTATAGAAATCATATTTCTGGCCAATGCAGGAATATGCAGAACACCCGTAAGTGTTCTAACCCTTCCACCTTGCAACTTCAACTTTACTTTTCTATGACCAACGATTCTAGCCTTCCTATCATCCCCTAAGAAGACATCACCACCATCGTATTTCTCATACTCGCAGAACCACTCTCTATGGTGAGTGAAGTGAAAGGATGCACCTGAGTCAAGCAACCATGCCTCATGATCTACATGTGTACTTGAAGAAGCCAAGTACACATCCCCACCTTCATCTGAGGTGGTTTTCACCTCTGCAGAAGGAGCATCATCAGATCCCTTTCATTTATCATGAGCTTTAGATTTATAGTCCCTTTTGTAGTGCCCTTCCTTTCCACATTTCTAGCACACCACCTTTACAGGTTTTCCGAGAGATTTAGATCTACCTCTAGATTTAGATCTCCCACTCGATGAATTATTTTTGTTTCTATTTTGGGACCATCCTTGTACAGACAAGGCATCACCATTCTGGCTCTCCAAAATTTTCTGTCTCATCTCCTCCATCAGCAAGGATGAGACAATTTCATCAAACTGCAAGGTAGTTGCATTGCTACCTATTGTAATAACCAGACTATCCCACGAATCTGGTAGAGAACACAAAAAACTGATGCACTTATCTTCATCTGAAATTTTAATATGAACAGATGCTAACTAACTTACCACAATATTAAATGCATCCAGATGCTCTATCACCGAGTCTCCATCTTTCATCCTCAAGTTATACAACTTTTTCCGCAGGAACAATTTATTCACCAGAGACTTAGATTGCTACAAAGTCCCTAACTTGTCCCACAAAGCCTTTGTCGTAGCTTCCCTTGATACATTCAGCAATATTGAATCTGAGATAGACAATCGTATTGTGCTCTTTGCCTTCCGATCCAACTTCTTCTATTCTTCATCGGACACTCCTGTTGGTTTAGTACCCAGATCTACCGCGATCCACTGATCTTTATCCACCAACAGATCCTCCATCTTGAGTTTCCACAACTCAAAACTCTGACCATTAAATTTATTGATCTCTATCTTTCCACTGCTCGCAATCTTCTTTTACCACTAGAATCGATCTCGCAGATCTCCCACTGAACAGGGTCTACCACAGGCCCGAGCGAAACCCCTCAACAACAAAGGCGTCCCCTTGAAGCCAAAATTGCTCTGATACCAAATGTAAGTTTTAACCTCATACAGAAATTACCTGCATACGAATTCTAAAACACAGAAAATAAACAATGCGAGAGCATAACACATAAAACACATATACACAGAGATTTTCCCTTGGATCCCAAAACCAGGACTACCAACTTGATTTTTCATTATGTTCTTTTCAATGTTAAAATACATATTTATACATGCAGAAGCATCCAATACCATGGACTGAAAACATCACGTCCAAAAACATGTGCGAAAATCATGCACAAAACCATACGTGGGTCCGCCCATCCTAACATAGGTTCCAAAACCAAAATTTTTTGGAGCGCTGCCCCAGACCCCATAAAGTGGGGTTACGGGTATGCCTCAAACCCCCTGTGACCCCCCCCGCTACACAATCGGTGCAACGAAGGGGGCTCTGCCCCTCCTCTAACCCCTCGGTTAACTACGTGGGCTAGTTGTGGAAAGAATATATCACAACCCAACAGGTCTGATGGGCCTATAGGGCCATGCACAAGAACCTGAGCATGGGAATGATTCCGAAGACGACAAGCAGAGTTGAGGCCATAGCTTTAGAGAATAATCCCCATACAACAACTCCCATAATGGGGACAACACGTGAGGACGAACATATGTAGATTCAAGAAGCCATTCGGCGAGGAAACCTTGAGCTTCATGAACTCAAAGAAGATTGGGAACGAATAAAGCAGTAAAGCATGTTAATAGACGTGGAAATTAGAAAACTGAAAACCAAAATCATACAAACATTTCACGTCAATAGAAGGACAAGACAAGATAGGGGCAGCCATACCACCACATTAGAAGATTCGAGAATTTTTGGCTTTGTTACCATGGCTGCGACCGCACCTTATCAGACAAAGTAACCAAGGAAGCGCACCACCTAAGGAAGAACGTGAGGCACTGACTGGCACGAGGGTAGCTAAGGAAGGCCCACAGACCGGGTTGGAAGGTGGCTTGAAGCCTCGCATCGGTGGTGCGTCCACTTGACTATCTGTAGGAAGCATAGTCTCATCACTCCAAGTAGTTGAAAGAGAGCGCGAGACTATAAAAGAGTTTGTATGGGAGCTATGCAACAAGGAGGTTACGCGCAGGATCAGTATGTCACAGGGGCCGCGGCCGCACATAAGGGACTGCGCTACCGCGCGAGTAAGCTGGGAAGTGACAGTTGGTGTCATTGTTCATGACAAGATGTCCAAGTTAAGGCAACAAGGAGCGGACGACAGTATAGTGCATTATGGACCTTCGTGCCGCACAACCACAATTGGATGGACTTCAAGCAAAGATTGTTGCACCAGCAGAGTGACTCGAGACGAGTCACGATGATTGTGTTGGGGGCCTCTTGGGCAGCGGATCCGCCCATAGCATGTTTTTGGGGCTTGAAGCCGGAATTTTGGTCAAGTGTAATGTAAATACCCTGTGAAATGCGGGCACGAAGCGCAAGAGTCTAGAGTTGTCTGCCCTAAGATAATGTAATTTAATGTAAATTGTGTCGGCCTACCCATGGTCCATGAACCATGGGATTGTATAAATAGAGTGAGGCTCTAAGTGTAAAAGGAGTCTAAGTTTTGAGATGTAATAGAGAGATACGAAGGCATGGTTAGAAGTTAAAAGTAGATTTGAAGGTATTGGGTCGTAGTGATAGGTAGAGGCTCTGCAGCTGAGTGCATAGAGGCCTAGTAGAGTCCGCAGCTGTGTGCGCGGACCCCTGCAGCTGAGTGCGCAGGGTGGAGTTGGGATTGTACTTGGACAGAGAATTAATAAAAGATAAGTTGATTCTGAAATATTGTGTGTTTATGCTTCTGTTATATTTATGCATCTCTTTACAGTTCTATGATTGCGCGCACTTGTTATGAATGTTGAATGATTAATGAGAATATTGGGCCTACACAATTAAGTTAAGATCTATAATAATAGCACAGTAAGGATAAAGGATCTAGACATCACCTCTTCGTGCTCTTTACAGAGCTGCACGGAAGCAGTTTCTCAAGCTGCGAAGGACAGACGGTTGTGCGGAGCAGCACATGTGCACAGGTTCGGTTCGTGAACTTCCTAGATTTCATCAAGACATCCCTAGGGTGCAAAAACCTGGTTCTAGCACCCTCGCATACTACCTCGGGTGAGACCTCAGTCTGCGCACCACAGACTATTGCGAAAGGGCCGGTAGTTTCGGGATTTGTTTGGATAAATCACTTCTAAACCTGGGTCAGGCCCCAACAAGCCAACATGGCTCTCTAATCATCAAAATGATCAATCACTGCACCAAGTGCATACTATCTTAGCCTTTGCCAAAGACACCCACACAGTACTTATACAAGTACTCAGAGAGCACCTAGCTCTCTAATCATCGAAATGATCAATAACTGCACCAAGTGCATATTGTGTTAGCTGCTGCTAATACATTCAAAATATTGCCAATACAATAAAGGAACTTACTTCCAGTAATTCCTTTATGAGCACTAGGCTCATTTCCTGTTAAGATGTACATAAAATTCTTACTCAAACATATAGAAAAATCCTTTTTACCACATCATTTATTTGATTAGCTATCTTGGTTTGTTATGAGAACCATAATGAGTAAAATAATGCTCCTCCGAAACAATAGGAACTGGTTTCCACAACCAGATTGAGCCAATTTCACATCCTAGATTGTTCTCTAACATTGACCACACTGGGTCCAACATAGGATTCCTCCTGGTAAGTCATGATTATTCCTCTGACAACGTCCTATCCATGGGGAATTTTGGACCTCCTCTAATAAGCTCCAAAATCAACAATGTTTCCTCAGGATTTCGCCCTCTCACCATCTTGGCCAACTCATTTCCCTTACCGAGATATTATATCTCTAGGGAGAGAAAATTCGAGCAAGCAACCTCCATCAGCCCATAGCCCTCCTTGGGCCTTTGACAACTATCCCATAACTGTATGGCATGTGAAATTCTTTTTTATCACCTTTTCCCACTGTATTTTACATAACTAACCATAAGTATATTAACATTAAAACAAAAGGAACATTTATGTATATCATGTATTCATTCTTGACCCTCATCATGGGGCCCATAGTCTGTAAAGTAAATCTGACAAGAAAATATAATTGACATCTCATACCATACATGTGGTGTTTATTTCAAATTTTCCACTTAATAACCATCATGCAATTTAGAAAAACATTACCATATCTTTCATATCATGACATGATACCTTCTTATTCACAATTGCAAATCACGTTGCAATGTTTTACCTTCCACAGGTTATTATGTTGCCATTAAGCTACTCCTACTTAATCACAACAACAACATTGGTCACAACTATTTTTAATAAAGCCACACCTTCTACAAAATACTATTATCACAAAACATTTTTCAATTACATTTAAGATGCATTTCACATGCATTAGTGTTCTCAATATTTTAACAATGTAGAAAGGTTTTTGTCTTGTTACTTTTCATAAACCTTTCCTATGTCACTGTTGAGAATGCAACAAGAAAATCCTAATTTAATTTTGTCCTTGAATTAAATTAGGAATAAAATTGTAATTCCACATCACAAGAAAACTTGTACGAGTTAACTAAGTTGATTTGACTTAGTTGGCTCAGTTAATTCAAGTTGAGGATCTAACTTGAGTCATGTAGAGTGTCTCCTACTTTATAGGAGCTCTGGTTGAGTTTATTTTGAGTTGTAATTAATTAATTAAGTTTAACTAAGTTAAAGGCAGTTAAACTAGTTCCAACTGATGGAGGAACTAGTAGGAGGTCAAACATTGATGTGTTGCTTCATATGGTCAACCAGTGAACTGATGATTCACTCATAAATAACTCATGCATGTCAGGTCTGAGAGTTACCCAATTGAGATTGGATTTCAAGGGTAGTGTACTATCAGTTGTATAATCATCTGAATTTTATAGGTGGTGCATGCAGTTGGAGGAAGGCCTCTGAGGATTGCGCAATTCATATTGAGGAATTTCCCTAATTAATTGGGTGATAATTCCCAAGGAAACAATGCAAGGAAAATGGGGACTTGGGCAAGGATAAAATTGATTAAGTGTTGGCCTAGGCTTGTCTAGGAAGTTGTGAGATAGATAAAGATAGTGCAGAGGTTGCTCAGGCTTAAGCAAAGCATTGTAATCTTCTCATATTTTCTGACTAATGAAATATACAGATAGCAAGGGTTTTTAGCTTTGGCTTTCCCTGGGAAATAATTGTGTAATGTGTTGATTGAAGTCTTTCTCTTGTATGCTTCATGATTTCATGATCGATTAATTGTTTCCAATGATGAGTAGAGTAGATTCAAGTCTATACAAGGAATATCTACATGGTATCATAGCCAAAATCACTCTAGAAGAGGAGAATACGAGTTTGTATTTTGCAAGTGAAATCAAATTTGTATCATTATTCAGAGCCAATAGGCTGTTGGTCTATAGATTGAGACTCGAATATTCCCTTGACGGTAGTTTGAACTATATTGCTTGGAAGGACAAGATGGAGGCATTGTTCGAAGAGAACGGGTTGAAGGAATTCATAGACAAAGATATTCCTAACCCTCCAACAAAAAATGCTTAAGATCTGACAGAGTGGAGGAAATGTGTTGTAAAGGTGAGAAGGATCATACTAAAAGGAGTTTGAGATAATATTGTCTCGAACCTCCATGGGAAGGATACACCATATGTAATGTGGAAAGCCTTGATCGACTTGTTTAAGAAAAATAATGACCACAAGAAGCTGGAACTAAAGGAAAAGCTTCAAAAGATCAAGATGGAGAAGGGTGACACAATAGCACAATAATTTATTAGTTTCACCCAATGTCGGGATGAGCTTGGGAGTGTCAGTATTATAGTTGTTGAAGATGATCCGGTCATCCTAGCACTTCTAGACCTTCCCAAGGGCTGGCACAACTACCAAGATTCAGTAAATGGGAGGGAGAATCTACCAAAGTGGGAGCATTTATGGTTTGACTTGGTGCAAGAAGAGATAAGGTGGAGCACTAGAGATGGAACCTCATCCAAGCATGATGATGAGGAAAATTGTGCCTTAGCTGGAAATGTGAAGAAAGGGAAAGGAAAGAAATTGTAGTCCAAAGGAGATTCCAGTCAAGGCAGAAAGAAGAAGGACTTGTCAAAGATTAAATGTTTTCAATGTCATCCACTGGGACACTATGCCACGAAGTGTCCGCATAAGAAGGTCGACAAGAATCCCTCGAGAGGAGTGGTAAGTGAAGCTATTGCTTCACAATTCGAGTTGGATTTCACCCTCATTGTTCGCATGGTGACATCGATGATGGGTAGTGTGTAGTATCTGGATATTGGAGCCTCATTCCATATGACTAGAAACAAAGATTTTTTAGTGACTTGGAGGAGAAGGACCTCAAGATGCACATATAAATGGGAGATGATGGAAGGTATAACGCGATCGACATCAGTATTGTTACATTTCATAGGGAGTCTAGTTCTCCTCCCATATTAAAAGATGTCATGTATTTTCCGAAGAATTTAGTTTCAGTTAATATGTTGGAAGACCATGGCTACGATGTGATATTTAACAAAGGGAAGGATTTACTTTTTCACATAGCCACATGTCAAGTGAAGCGGATCAGGGTTCGGGTGAAGAACCTCTACGAATTGGAAGTAGAACATTGTGTTGCTTTGAGCACAAAAGTAGAGAAGGTGTAGAACTGAGACATCAATGAATTATGGCATAGAATATTAGGCCATCCTGACAATGAAGCTTTGAAGATCATGCAACAGATATCTACAGGACTTCCCAAGGGTGCACTAGAGCACATAGATACATGCAAATGGTGTACATTAGGGAAGTACACTAAAGCCACCTTTGATGATAAGGAAAGTAGAGTGCAAGTGATCCTTGAAATAGTTCACTTAGATGTGCGTGGACCGTTCTCGACAGCCTCCATGACCAAGCATAGGTATTATGTAATATTTGTAGATGATTTCTCATGTAAGTGTTGGATTTTATTCATGCAGAAGAAAGATTAGAAATTCTCTAAATTTTGTGAATTTAAAGCACTTGTTGAGAAAGAAATTGGAAGGAAAGTAAAGGCTCTCAGGAGCGATAACGACGGAGAATATGTATCGAATGAATTCAAGAACTTATGTGCATCATAAGGCATTAAATGGGAGTTAATAGCACCCCATAACCCACAACAAAATGGGGTGTTTGAAAGGAATAACAAAAATATTGTGGGAGTTTCACGGGAAATGTTACATGATCAGGGCCTACCATTAGTGTTAGGTCCCTATAATACTAGTGTAGCCCACATATTTCTATTGTTGTCCCCATGTAGCCCCCATATTATTATTATTATTGTGCCCCATAGAAGCCCACTATTGTTATTGTTGTGCCCTTATATTATTATTGTTATGTAGGCTCTGATTATATTGTGACCCCTTAGACTCCTATTTATAGAAATAAGGTTTTGTCATTTGAATCATCCAAGAATTTTTCATTTATGTAATGTAAAGGAGGTTTTCCCTTGAAGAGGATAATTTTTAAGTCGTTGATCTATCTATTTGTGAGTTGTTTGCATAACATTTGGTATCAGAGCTTTGGATTCTAGGGTTTCTCTTCTTCAAACATGCCATCTTTTCATTTTCACTATAACTTTTTTCTGTGCGGCTTTAGAAGCTAAATTTTTTTACCACTTGATGCTGAAATCTCAGAGAACTTTGTGTACAAATTTCTGATCTTGTTTCGCTATATTTTCAAAGATATGTTCTGAGGAAGTTAGGGTTTTTGTGGGCTCCAGAATTTTGTCTCAAAGAGGTGAACTAGGGAAAATCGTCATAACTTTCATTTCAAGAATTGGTTTTGAATTCTGTAAAACTTGGTTGAAATTACATGGTATATAGTTTTTCGTGTAGAAATTTCAATTCGGAAGGTTGAAAAAATTACACGTGGCATTGCGTACAACTTCACTCTACTGGACCAGTCCATAATTAGGCCATCGTGCAAGATTCAACGTAACTATTTCTTGAAGAATACAATCTCGATCAGACTTATGGGGTTGGAAAGAGGACTTAGAGAGTTACCATAGGAAGAAATTTTAGAACTTGGAGATCCGAAATTAAATAGTTACAATCGTTTCAATATCGAGCTCCTAAAAAGAAAGAAAAAAGTGTGTGTTTTTAAATTTTGCATAATTTTTGTTTGTAGAATTAGTTTGAAGTGATTCAAAAGGAATATTGAAGCATAGATATCATTGTTTGATTTCAAAATGTCTCAAAACAAAAAAATAGACACACATAGTAAGCAACCAAAAAGTTCTTCTTGTTGGGTTGTTTTATATTCTTTCCACGAATAGCCCATGTAGTTAACCGGGGGATTAGAAGGGGGGCGGAGCCCCCCCTTCATTGCACTGATTGCATAGCGGGGGGGTCACAGGGGGTTTGAGGGGTGTAGGTAACCCCAAGAAATTTTGTTTTTGGGCCCTATATTAGGTTGGGTAGACCTACCTATGGTTTTGTGCATGATTTTTCGCACATGGTTTTGGACGCGATGGTTTTCGGTCCATCGTTTTGGACACTTCAGCATGCATAAATATGTATTGTAAACATTGAAAGGAACATAATGAAAAATCAAGTTGGTAGTCCTGGTTTTGGGATCCAGGGAAAATCTCTGTGTATATGTGTTTTATGTGTTATGCTCTCGCATTGTTTATTTTCTGTGTCTTAGATCGTATGCAGGTAATTTTTGTACGGGGTTAAAACCTACACTTCTATGACACATGAAGAAGAGGAAGAAATGCAACATGATATATCAAAATTGTGAGATCAAGTGCAAAAAATTTCGCTCTCACAAAGTGTAACCAAAAATGAAATGGAAGCTAAGATGGATGGTTTGAAGAATAGTTTAAAATTAGACATGGAATGTTTGAAGGATGGCATGGAAGCTAATATGGATGGTATAGAAGCAACAATGGGTCACAAAAATGTTGGGTTATGACTTTGAGATCATCTACACAAAAGGGAAGAAAAATGTGTTGCATATGCACTCTCAAGAAAGGATGAGGATGTGGAAGTACTGCTTTGTGCCATTTCTATTATCCAACCAGATTGGATAACCAAAACAAGGGATGAATGAAAGAGTGGCGAAGAAGTGTGGACACTCATTCAAAAGTTGCAGCAAGATCCCAATACATCTGATACATTTAGCTAGAAAAAATCATTCATTATGGTACAAATATCGCTTATATCTTTGTAAGAATTCCTAACTAAAACAAAATATCCTTTTGGAATTGCACACCTCTCCCTTAGAAGGGCACTTCGGATTTTTAAAAACTTACCACATGGTCAAGAAAGAATTTTTTTTTGTGATGGCCTTAAATCTGATATTCAAAAAATTGTGGCGGAATGTTTGGTTTGCCAACAAAATAAAGTTGAGACAATTAAGACCTCGGGTATGTTACAAACTTTATCCATTCCAAGTCAACATTGGGAGGAAGTTTCAATGGATTTTATCATAGGTTTACCCAAGTCCAAAGGAAAGAGTGTCATCATGGTGGTAGTTGATAGACTTACCAAGTATGCACACTTTTGTGCATTATCTCATCCATTTAAAGCTAGTACAGTTTCCAATGCATTTATGGAAATCATTCAAAAGTTACAGGGGAACCCAAAGATTATTGTTAGCGACGGAGATCCCATTTTCACCAGAAATTTTTAAATGAAATTAGTTTCTTTCCTAGATACTGAATTAGCTCATAACTCATCTTATCATCCTCAATCTGATGGGCAAACTGCGATAGTGAACAAATTTTTAGAAGGATATGTTCGTTGTTTTGTATATGATAAGCAAACACAATGGGTCAAGTGGTTACCTCTGGCTGAATGGTGGTATAACACTTCCTTCCATACTGCAGCAAAAAAAACCCCATTTATGACACTTTATGGATATCATCCACCATGCATCACATCATCTTTAAGAGGAAATTCTAAGGTTCAAGCAATGGAAGATCTCATCGAGCATCAACAACAAGTTCTCCAAATCTTAAAGGATAACCTCACTTTGGCGCAGAATCGAATGAAACAATAGGCATATCAACATCACTGCGAAAGACGTTTTGATGTAGGGGACTGGGTGTTTTATGGATACAACCATAAAAAAAATGTCCCTCAAGCAAGCTAAGAAGGATAATATATTATCACCAAAGTACTATGGTCCTTACAAGGTGTTGCAAAAGATTGGTACTATTACATACAAATTGGAGCTTCCTACGTCTTCTCAAGTGCACCCAGTTTTCCATGTTTCATGCTTAAACAAGGTTATAGGTGACAAGCTCCGAGTCGAAACAATATTTCCAAAACTTGGCGAGGAAGGAAAAATCATTTTGGAACCTTAAGCAGTCACTGAAACAAGAACTCAACAACTACAAATCGATCAATTTCAGAGTATCTCATCAAGTGGAAGAACTTACCCACTGAAGATTCCACACAGGAGGATGATAATTTTATACAAAAGCATCCAGAACTACTCAAGCGTTGAGGACAACACTTTTTTAAAGGAGAGGGGCATGTTAGGTCCCTATAATACTAGTGTAGCCCCCTTATTGCTATTGTTGTGCTCATATAGCCCCCATATTGTTATTATTGTGCCCCATAAAAGCCCACTATTGTTATTGTTGTGCCCTTACATTATTATTATTATGTAGGCTTTGATTATATTGTGACCCCATAGACTCCTATATACAGAAAGGAGGTTTTTTCATTTGAATCATCCAAGAATTATTCATTTATGTAATTTAAAGGAGGTTTCCCCCTCAAAGAGGATATTTTTAAGTCATTGATCTATCTATTTATTAGTTGGTCGCATAAAAGGTGCACTTGTGAGATGAAGCATGCAACACAACTGCATATGTGCAGAACATAAGTCCTCATTAGACTCCCGGGATGAGTACACCAAAAGAAGCTTTTTCAGGTAAGAAACTAGATGTGGCACACTTCAAGATCTTTGGTTCATCAATTTACTGTCATGTTACCAAGGATGCAAGGAAAACGTTAGAGCCTACAACTCAGTTGGGCATATTTGTGGGGTACACTGATACAACTCACACCTATCGTGTGTATCTTCCATCTCACGGGATGACATTTGTTCATAGAGATGTGAAGTTCGATGAAGAGAAGGTCATGAGATGTTCCTTGAGAGGGAGCTTCAGTTACATGCAAATGAGGAGCTTTTAGCTCCAAAGGAAGAACCTCAAGATGATGCACAACAACCAAATGCAGAGGAGAAGAGAGTGTAAGCACCCACTCCTGCAGAGACTTCCAAAGATGGAAGGGAGCACACCAAAGAAGCAAACATATTGATGCATGATGTTAGAGAGAATGTGGGAGCACCCATATCACAACGCAAGTGACCAGATCAGTACACTGGCTACATGGCTCTGATTAGAAAGAGTGTAGAGATTGAGCCATCCTCATTCGAGGAAGCAGTGTAGAAACCAGTATGGGTTGATGCCATGGTAGAGGAGTATGAATCCATTATCATAAAAAGTGTTTGGGAAGTGGTCCCAAGACCAGCAGACAATTCAGTGGTGATTTCCATATGGCTTTACAAGGTAAGGAAAGCAACAGATGGGAGTGTCAAGAAACAAAAGGCTAGATTTATGTCCAGAGGGTTCTCTGAGGTGAAGGGAATTGATTACACGGAGACCTTTGCTCCATTAGAAAGGTACTCTTAAATCAGATCTATTCTAGCACTTTCATCATAGATGGGATGGAAGATACATCAGATGGATGTGAAGACAACATTCCTCAACGGAGTGATTGAGGAATAGGTGTACATTGAACAACCAAAATGATTTGAGACATTTAATAGAGAGTCACATGTGTGCAGACTCAAGTGAGCACTGTATAGATTGAAACAAGCACCTTGTGATTGGTATACCAGGATTGAAAACTATTTCACCAGGTTTGGCTTCACAAAAAGTGAAGTAGATGCAAACCTTTACCATATTATGGTTGAAGGTAAATTATTGATTATAGTATTATATGTCGATGATTTAATTGTAACAGGTGTTGAGAAGCTGGTAAATCTTGGAAAGAGGATCTTGCAAGAGAATTCGAGATGTAGGACCGAGGGCTCATGCATTATTTCCTTGGTATGGAAGTATGGTAACGAGATGAGGAATTGCTTTTCTCTCAGGGAAAGTATGCCAAAAAGATACTGAAGAAGTTCCACATGGAGAGCAACAAATCGATGGAGACTCATTTAGAAGGAAATTGGAGGAAGGAAGATGCTACTTCAGGTGAAGAAGTGGATGTTACTATTTATAGGAAGCTTGTGGGTTCACTTATGTATTTGGTGAACACACAACCATACATATGTTTTGCAGTTAACTAGCATAGTCAAGCAATGGTTAATGTTATGCTCTTAACCTACAAAAGATACCCAAATACAGGATATGCGAAGAAAGATACCCAGAACATAGAACAGTGAGAGACAACAACAAATATTTTATTATTTAGAAAGCAATGTTCACTGGCCTCTTTTAGGGGGCAACCTCCAATAGAGCAGAGCTCGATACAAAAATAAGACACGATGCTCCTTGCAGGGAGTCTCTATCCTTTATATATGACTCATACATGCAATACCATGGATCAATACCATGGGTTTTATTAATACCATCTATCTAATACTACATAGATGGTATTAATACAGAAAGGAGGTTTTTTCATTTGAATCATCCAAGAATTATTCATTTATGTAATTTAAAGGAGGTTTCCCCCTCAAAGAGGATATTTTTAAGTCATTGATCTATCTATTTATGGTAAGGAGATGAGGAATTTCTTTTCTCTCAGGGAAAGAATGCCAAAAAGATACTGAAGAAGTTCCACATGGAGAGCAACAAACCGATGGAGACTCATTTAGAAGGAAATTGGAGGAAGGAAGATGCTATTTCAGGTGAAGTAGTGGATGTTACTATTTATAGGAAGCTTGTGGCTTCACTTATGTATTTGGTGAACACACGACCATACATATGTTTTGCAGTTAACTAGCATAGTCAAGCAATGGTTAATGTTATGCTCTTAACCTGCAAAAGATACCCAAATACATAATATGCAAAGAAAGATACCCAAAACATAGAACAGTGAGAGACAACAACAAATATTTTATTATTCAGAAACCAATGTTCACTGGCCTCTTTTAGGGGGCAACCTCCAATAGAGCAGAGCTCGATACAAAAATAAGACACAATGCTCCTCGCAGGGAGTCTCTATCCTTTATATATGAATCATACATGCAATACCACGGATCAATACCATGGGTTTTATTAATACCATCTATCTAATACTACGGCCCATTTGCAACTAACTGTGGTCTCATCATTAATTGCGGGTTAACCACTTACAATTATTAATATGGGCTTTATTGACTCTTGACTATGACTCGATCCCATTACATAAATAAGGGGGTTAGGGTGGGACCCTAACATGCCCTCCCCCTTAAGACTAGCCTTGTCCTCAAGGCTGAAGCTGCGGAAACTACTGAAGAATAGCGGCTGGTTCCCAAGTTGCATCTTCTGGAGAGGTGTCTTTCCACTTGACAAGGACTTCCCTAATCATGCGGCCCCGCAATTTCCTGACTCGTGTGTCTAGGACCTGTTCAGGTTGGAGCCAGATTGACCCTTCTTCGTCCAATTCAGGTAGACTGGTTTGAATTCTGCAATTATTTCCAATCACTTTCTTGAGGCATGAGACATGGAAAACTGGATGGATTTTTGCAGTAGGTGGCAAAGCCAACTTGTAAGCCACTTCTCCAATGCGTTGAAGTACTTGATATGGTCCGTAGAATTTTGGAGATAGTTTCTGACAACCCTTGTCTTTGAGTGATGTTTTCTTATATGGTTCCAGCCTCAAAAAGACATGATCCCATTCTTGAAATTGGCGCTCTGAGTGATGCTGGTCTACCTGTTGCTTCATGCGGTTTTGAGCTTGATGAAGATTCTCTCTAAGATGGGCGAGCATGGTTGTGCGGTGTTGTAGGAGTTGATCCACTGCTTGTACTTTTGAGCACCCCTTGAGATAAGAAGTAGGGGAAGGAGGGAGTTGACCATATACTACTTCATAGGGAGTCATTTTGGTGGTGGCATGATAGTTGGTGTTATACCACCATTCAGCCAGAGGTAACCACTGTACCCAAAGATGTTGCTTTTCTGAAGTGAAACACCTAAGGTAGGTTTCCAGACATTTGTTGACGGCTTCAGTTTGACCATCCATTTGCGGGTGATAGGAAGTATTGAGTTTTAGTTGAGTGCCTTGTATCCTGAAGAGTTCCTGCCAAAAATCACTGGTGAAGATCAGGGCGCGATCGGACACAATAGAAGTGGGCATGCCATGCAATTTGAAGATCTGATCCATGAAAGATTGAGCGACCAAATTTGGTGTAAACGGGTGGGGTAGGGTGCAGAAATGAGCATACTTCGAAAGTCTGTCCACAACCACCATGATGACTGACTTGTTTCCTGACTTTGGAAGACCTGTAATGAAATCCATAGAAACCTCCGTCCAAATTGATGCCGGGATGGGCAATGGTTGTAATGTGCCTGGTGTGTTGACAGTCTCCCCTTTGTGGCGTTGACAGACATCGCATTCTGCTACGAAAGTAAGGATGTCCTTTTTCATGCTTGTCCAAAAAAATGATCTTTTGGTGCGAGCATACGTCTTCTGAAAGCCTGAATGTCCTGCAATGGGGGATGAGTGCAATTCTGCCAAAATGCAAATTTTGAGGGTGGATGTTGGTGATATTACGACTTTGTCCCTGTAGCGAAGAATATCATCCTGCCACGAGTAGCCCTTGGTGGAATTTGGATCTACCTGCAATTGAGAAATGAGTTGGGAGAGCCCGGGATGTGAAAACCATTCCCTGCGAGCCTCTTTAATCCATTCTGGAATGGGGAGGGAAATTGCTAGCAGAGTACTTTCCTCCTCAAATTGGCGAGATAATGCATCTGCTACACTATTGTCTTTCCATTTCTTGTAAATGATCTCATAATCATATCCCAGCATTTTAGCGAGCCATTTATTTTGTTGTGGGGAGGATAGGTGTTGCTCCAAAAAATATTTAAGACTGTGATGATCTGTGCGGATTTGGAAACGTCGCCCCAATAAGTAAGGTCGCCAGGTCTCTACTGCATGTAAGATGGCCATCATTTCCTTCTCGTAGGTAGATTGGCCCAAATTCTTCCCACTTAGTTGTTGGCTTGTGAAGGCCAAAGGTCGCCCTTCCTACATTAAGACCGCCCCAATACCTGTACCCGAAGGATCACATTCAATGACAAAATATTTGGTGAAGTCAGGTAATGCTAAGACTGGAGTGGAACACATGGCATTTTTTAGAGCTGTAAATGCCTGTTGTGCTTCCTCATTCCAGAAGAATGAATTTTTCTTTAGGAGTTGAGTGAGGGGCTTCGCTATGCTACCATAGTTGCGGACAAATTTACGATAATAGCCTGTGAGACCCAAAAATCCTCTCAAGCTCTTCAAGGTCTTAGGTTGAGGCCAATCCTGCATTGCCTGGATCTTTTTGGGGTCCACCTTGACACCTTCACGCCCCACAATGTGGCCTAAATACTCAACTTCTTCCATGCCAAATGAACACTTGAACATCTTGACAAATAATTTATGCTTGCAGAGCAGTTGCAAGAGTAGATCTACATGCTGAAGATGTGCGGCCCAAGTGCAACTATAGATGAGGATGTCATCGAAGAAGACAAGGACAAATTTCCTGAGATATGGTTTGAGAATGTGGTTCATAAGGCTCTGAAAAGTAGAGGGGGCATTACAAAGACCGAATGGCATGACCAGGAACTCATAATGGCCTTCATGAGTTCTGAAAGCGGTCTTTGGAATGTTGACTTCCTTCATGTGAATTTGGTGGTAGCCTGAGCGAAGATCCAGCTTAGTGAAGAATTGAGCCCCATTGAGTTCATCCAGCAAATCGTCAACCACCGGGATGGGAAATTTATCTTTGACTGTCAACTTATTGAGGGCCCTGAAGTCTGGACACATCCGCCACTCCCCATATTTCTTAAGCACCATGACCACCGGTGATGAATAAGGACTAATGCTGGGACGAATGACACCTGCTTCCAAAAGTTCCTTGATTATTTTTTCTATTTCATTCTTTTGGGTGAACGAATATCTGTATGGGCGCACATTTGGGGGTTGGGCCCCTGGAACCAAGGTGATGCTATGATCATGTTCCCCTCTCGAGGGTGGAAGATCATGAGGCTTGTCAAAGACCGGCAGATGGTTATTTAAAATTTGTTGCATCTCAGGATGAATTGGCAGAGACTTGGTTTCGACTGCCTGAATGGCATTAAATTGAGCGATAACTCCATGATGGCCCTTTTTTAGAAATTTTTCCATCCTATGTGAGCTGATGATAGAGGGAGCTCCTGCCTGGAGTCCACGGAGGGTATGTGTGTAGTTGTTCTGCTTAAAACTCATATATAACTCCTGGAAATCCATTGTGATTGGCCCAAGAGTGCGGAGCCATTCAATGCCTAGGACAATGTCGCAACCTCCCATGTGTATGGCAAACATGTGGGCTTTCAACTGATAATCCCCCATTTGAAGTTTGACATTTTCACAGCAGCCTTCACATTTCATTGTGCCCCCATCCGCAATTTGGACTTGGAAGTTAGAAACTGCTCATACAAAACAATGCACTGCTTCTACGACTTTTTGATGGATGAAATTATGTGTACTTCCACTATAAATCAAGACTACTACTGGGCGATGTTTAATAAAACCTCTGATTTTGAGAGTTTGAGGTGAAGAAATCCCTGCCAAAGCATGCAGCGAAATTACTGGCTCGTCAGAGACATTTTCCTTTTGGTTGTCCTCTTCTAGCGCCTCATGTTCCTCAAGTGGTGCATCTTCCTCTGTTGAGCTGTAGTCAGTGGCATCAATTTGAAAAAATTTGGGCTCCTTGCATTTATGACCTGGGGAGTATTTTTCATCATAGTAGTAACATAATCCTTGCTTTCTTCTTTCGGCCATTTCCGCAGGTGACACCTTTTGGACCTTAAGTGTTTGAGTCGTGTTGTGAGCCTGTGGGGGGCGACCTTTAGCGGAGAAATTTGGGTGACTGTACTGGGCTGCTAATGTACGTTCCACGTTACGGGCTACCTTACAAGCCTCCGTCCATGTGGGAGGGTGGTGCAGTAGGACTTGGGCTTTGATGGCTTCTTTAAGACCGCTGATAAAACATTCCGTGTAGAACACATCTGAGAGACCCCAAGTGTGGAAGGCTAAGGCTTCAAAAGCTGTAATATATTCATCCACTGTGCCAGTCTGTCGGAGCTTAGTAAGACGACCCAAAAAAGAAGATTCCTAGTCAAAGCGGTTTGTAAGAGCTTTTTTGAATTTGGTCCAAGCGAGAAAAGGTCCATTTCAACATTGATGCCATTCCCACCATTACCACCTTTCATTGTCCAAGTACATGCTCCCCACCATAAGCTGAGTTGCATCATCTAAGATGTTATTCAGATTGAAATATTGCTCCATTTGTGCTATCCATGCTGCCGGGTGAGAACCGTCAAATTTATGCATATCCAACTTGGGAGGTCGCTGACGAGATTGTTGGTGGGTGCGCCAGACGTGAGGAGAGTGGCTAGACTCATCATCACTGTGTCCATTCCCATTATACGCCTCCTCGTGGGCTTCCTCCTTGCCCTTCGGGATTATGCTCAGGATCAGGCTATTTAGTCGGTCAAGCTGAATGTGGAGGGATTGCAAGGATTCTTCAAGTTTGTCCATCCTTTCATTGGCCATAGCTTGAGCTCTAGTTTCTACCATGCACCGACCTGATGTTTTTGAAAATTGGGACTGCCTAAATTTTTTTTTTCACTAAGAATTGAATGGTACCACCATGCTCAGCTCGTCGTCCTGATTCTGATGGGCTAGATCACCAATAAGCGCCCCGGGAGATCTCAGACTGATTCTGATGGGCTAGATCACTAATAAGCGCCCTGGGAGATTCTGATTCTAATTTTTATTTTTATTTTTTATTTTTTATTTTTTTATTTTTTATTTTTTTATTATTATTATTATTTTTTTTCTGAAAACTCCTAACGGAGTTTTACTCCTTCCTTATGAATACTGCAGTCGCCAAATCCTCAAAATGTCAATGCGGCCAAAAGTCCTGCGAAAATTATACCCTGGTATAGGAACCCCACACAACTACTCAGATCTGGTGGATCTGAGAGATCTGAATGGCAGATCGGATAGCTCTGGGCAGCGGAACAGACTGCTGCTGCGGATCTGATGGATCTAATAGATCAGAATGGCTGGTCTGCTAACTCAGAACTGCGGGACTGATGTCTGCTGCTGCTGCACCTCTTTGCGCACTGATCTGGCAGATATGATGTGTGATCCCCAGATAGAAAAGGGAACTATGGTCTCGAGGAGTGTCAGGTGCTACAGATCACAATATACATAAGGGTCTGACAGTAGTACTCGGCCCAATGTTTCAGGGCTCTAACTAAGGAGGATCAACCATATCCTTAGCTGTACAATCCGACTACCCTATCGTATGGGCGAGTAATCTCTCCGAGTGCTGTTCTCGGTGTACTGTAGCAGCAAGATGGCCAAAGGTTTATCTATGGCGAGGTTGCAAAGGAGATAAGGGGCTTCAGATATACCTAGAAGGTACTTGGAAGACAGTCCGTACGCGGTTCTGTCTAATGCGCTACTACTTGAAGGGGTACCCACAGGGGTTACAAGGGAGTCCAACAAGTGTGGCCACCTCTTGTATTTCTTGCATGCATGCCTCCCCAAATCCACAGGTTTATGCGCTCAACGAAAGATCACGTGGTTTAAAGATGCCGGAACACATCTCTAGCCAAAAAAAAAAATTTGCTACGAAATGGAGATCCCACCGGCCCTGGAAAGTGCTCTGATACCACTTGTTATGCTCTTAACCTGCAAAAGATACCCAAATACAGAATATGCGAAGAAAGATACCCAGAACATAGAACAGTGAGAGACAACAACAAATATTTTATTATTCAGAAAGCAATGTTCACTGGCCTCTTCGAGGGGGCAACCTCCAATAGAGCAGAGCTCGATACAAAAATAAGACACGATGCTCCTCGCAGGGAGTCTCTATCCTTTATATATGACTCATACATGCAATACCACGGATCAATACCATGGGTTTTATTAATACCATCTATCTAATACTACGACCCATTTGCAACTAACTGTGGTCCCATCATTAATTGCAGGTTAACCACTTACAATTATTAATATGGGCTTTATTGACTCTTGACTATGACTCGATCCCATTACATAAATAAGGGGGTTAGGGTGGAACCCTAACAGTTAAGCCAACCAAACTCTATTGGGAGGAAACTAAACATTTGTTGAGATACCTCAGAGGCACCACCTCGATTGGTCTTTGGTACATATAGACAGAGGGAGTGAAGCTACAATGATTCAAAGATGCAATTTGGTTGGGGAGTCCATCCAATAGGAAGAGCACATCAAGGGAAATCTTTAGTATTGGGTTAACAATGATTTATTGGTACAACAGGAAGCAGAGACCAATTGCACTCAGTTCAGTAGAAGCAAAGATCAATTGCACTCAGTTCAGTAGAAGCAGAGTACATGGATCCTAGTCAAGAAACTTGTGAATTTATCTAGATGAGGAAGGTCCTTGTTGGGCTCTTTGGTCAGTAGATGGATCCTACAGTGATTCACTGTGACAATCAAAGTTGTATCAAACTCTCTGAGAATCCAATTTTTCATGATCGGTCCAAGCATATTGACATTTAGTATCACCATATACGAGATTGTGTGTAGAGGAGAATCATGTTGCTGAAGTACATTCCTAAAGAGGAACAAGATGCAAACATCTTGAGTAAGGAATTGTCAAGAGGAAAATTCGAGTTCCATAGAGGTAGGATTGGGGTATCTGATAATCCATTTCTTGCTGAGAGGGAGTGTTGAAAATGCAACAAGAAAATCCTAATTTAATTTTGTCCTTGAATTAAATTAGGAATAAAATTGTAATTCCACAAAACAAGACAACTTGTATGAGTTAACTAAGTTAATTTGAATTAGTTGGCTCAATTAATTTGAGTTGAGGGTCTAACTTGAGTCATGTAAAGTGTCTCCTACTTTATAGGAGCCTTGGTTGAGTTTATTTTGAGTTGTGCTTAATTAATTTAGATTAACTAGGTTAAAGTCAGTTAAACTAGTTCCAATTGATGGAGGAACTAGTAGGAGGTTAGATAGTGGGGTGTTGCTTCATTTGTTCAACCAATTAATTGATGATTCACTGATAAATAACTCATGCATGTCAGATCTGAGAGTTACCCAGTTGAGATTGGAGTTCAAGGGTAGTTACTATCAGTTGTATAATCATCTGAATTGTACAGATGGTGCATGTAGTTAGAGGAAGGCCTATGAGGATTGCGTAATTAATATTGAGGAATTTCCCTATTTAATAGGGAGTTAATTCCCAAGGAAACAACACAAGGAAACAGAGACTTAGGAAAGCAGGAAATTGGTTAAGTATTGGCCTCGGCTTGTCTAGGAAGTTGCAGAGACAGATAAAGATAGTGCAGAGGTTGCTCGGGCTTGAGAAAAGCATTGTAATCTTCTCATATTTTTTGACTAATGCAATATACATATAGCAGGGGTTTTTAGCTATGGATTTCCCTAGGAAATCATTGTGTAATGTGTTGATTGAATTCTTTCTCTTGTATGCTTCGTGATTTCACGATTGATTAATTTTTTCCACTGATGAGTAGAGTAGATTCAAGTGTACTGTTTTAGTAAATTAAAATTAGTAGTTTGAATCTACAAGGAATTTATGCACTATGCATTATAGCCAGCATAAAAAATAAGGATACACCTTCCAAATGTTACATCCAAGGAACTTTAAAAGAAAATTTCCATGAAGTTTTTTTCCAACAACAATTAAGGGAATAAGACCTTCAAAAATACCATAATCATTAATTCATGCAAAATAACACTTTATTTACGCATATGTATCTAATAAAAAATCATTATGCAACATTACCAAATTCAAGTCAATCACATAGGATTTTCTTGGTTAAACAAATTGGTAATGCTAATAAATTCAAAATGCCATCTGGATTTTTTGTTTAGCAATGAAAGAAAGACACCACATGTCCACAACACAATAGACTGAACTAATTAGATATAATGTAATGTAACCGCAGTATTCACACACACTGGGTGAATTTCAAATGGATGAAATTGACATGTTTGTTATATGTAAGATGCATACCAACTAACATCATCATTGAATCATCAATTTATAAAGTTGTGAAGTTTGAACAAATGACGTAATCAACATCATCTTATTACTACGAGTTCTATCATGATTACATTGTTTACCATTTTAAAAATTATTTTCAATTAAGAATTGAATGATGCATATTGCAATATAGTTTGTCATATTTCCACCAAAAATAAGGTTATGTAATCAATGCTACCAAACATCTTAAATTCAATCCAAATTCACGATAAGTCTCAATCATCATTTAGCCATTACAGTCAAGCCTTACCACTTGACCCTTTGTTTATCTTTAACATCCAAAGGGTTTCTTTCAATGTCTTTTAAAACATTCTATTGTCCTCTTCAAGAACAACCCCACCTTCTACATTCTCACATTCCTTTATAAAGAATGCATTGTAACTTTAGTCATGTTATTTAAATGCACAATAATCATCATTGTAATAATATGCATGCAAAGTTTGGTAGTTAATCCTCACCATCACTAGTGAGTGCTTAGGATATTTCACAAAATGCAATAAATTTTTTATTGTCTTTCATTTGCATAAAGATTCAAATGTCATCAATGCAGTTTAAAGTAGACATTATCACTTACTATTCTTCAATGCAATTATTAACATGCATCATTCATCTCATGTCAAAAGTAGTCTACTCCATATACCGTTATGTAGTTTGTTAGAATCATGCTTGAGATGATGGCCACTAGCATCATACCTCTACTTCTTTTCCACTCTTGATTCCAAAAAGGTGCCAATTCTGTAAGCTCTTACTCTGATAGCACTTGTGACATCCCTGGTAAACCTCATGTACAAGTATATAGGATTAAATTTTTTTATGGAACTTACCAACATGTAATAATTTGAATTCACTTTTCCATATTCCTTAACTGACCATTAGATAAAATCATCATCATTACATTGAGTAACTTTAGAAGTGGAATAGAAAGTTACATAACATAACAACCATTGTTGCGGTATATTAACATACAACTTCTTGTTGTAAACTTATGTCATCATCTTGATTCTTTTAACTAGGCTAATTATTCACATACTTAAGAATGTAAGTTTCACATCATGCAAGGAATCAACATCATTAGAATGGAAAAATATACAATCAAATCATTGAACACCAATATACCTTAGAAACCCCGTAGGGAGAAACCAACAAACATTTAATTTTATTAAACAATTTGTGAGGGTGTTCACCCCTCACTCAATGGATATGAGAGAGTCCATCCCTTGACCATTTTTCAAAAAGAATCTTACAAAGAAATATCATCCTAAGTTCAACATAACTAGATAGAATCTATCACATTAATAATGATATCATTTACCCATAAATACTCAAATATTGTGTCTTTGTGGCCGAGTTCTTCCCATTAGTGGATTATCCTGTAGTTAGCAATCCTTCAATCTGCACGAACAACTAGTTCTTTTAATGCATAATGTTAAAGATAATTTGTCCTTCACATGAATTACAATCCTTTCTTGCAGTTAATATTCTCAGCAAACTCTGACATCCAAATAATAAATCTTTACTAGTTATGTTTCAAGCATATTTTCATGTACATACTTAAAATGTAAACAAAGTATCGAGACATGCCTCTTATTAACATTGTACATTCATTATTTAAAAGTATATAACTACCAAAATATGTCTATTTATATATGCACGCATTCGTTTATGAACCATGCTTATGTTGGGTGTGTGTTATATTCTTTCCACACATCATAAGGTCTCGGGCATCACTCCAGAAAAAAATTAATTTATGCAGACCCAAGGATGGGGACTACACCCAAGGATGGTGGGCGGACCTACCCATGGTTTTGTGCATGGTTTTTTGGGCACAATGGTTTTTTCCCATGGTATTTGTAGATCTGGTCAAGGGAACTATGATTATGTTCTAATCTAGGGTTAGTGGAGTGGGGTTTATGAATGCTTCAGCATGTATATATATCTATTGTGGCATTGAAAAGAATATAATGAAAAATCAATTTGGTATTCCTGGTTTGGGATGTAAGGGAAAATCTCTATGTATATTTGTTTTATATTCTCACCATTGTATATGTTTCTATTTTAGGAATCTATTTGCAGGTAATTTTTGTATAGGGTTAAAACCTACAACCTAACAATTCAAATTCCAACACACATAAAGATCACCTAGGCATGCTCATTTATCCACTCTTCACATGCATTATAAGAAAAGGAGTAATTACATTTTACCTTTGTCCACTAGAGTACGATAAAATTAAAAGATTTACTATGATGGTATTTAAAAGAAATGTCATTATTATCACTCTTTCTTCACACAAGAAGAGGGAACTCTTCCAAAGTTAAAACACCACATTAAGAACTATTTCCTTCACATAAGACACATTATTTTCCAACAAAAAAACCATTCCAACTACCCATATTCTTCTAAAGGAAGACTATCACATTGGTTATTTAATTTGTGCACACAATAATATAAGCTTTATCCAAAAGAAACTAGCCTCTCAACTATTATCATTGTGCATGAAAATACGTGTCCTTTTCCAAAATAATCTAACACAATATCTATTATACACAAATACATAATCTTTTTGTAATAGCTATTATTACTACATGCAAATACATAATCTGTTCAAAAGGAGATCTAACGATAGATATTATTCTTGTGCATGCAAATGCATACTCTTCTCCAAAGGAAATATAGCGTAATGTGTATTAATCTTGTGCATGCCAATGCATTTTGTTTTTAAAAAAGAAATTTAGCATAATGGATATTAATCTTGTACATATAAATACACATTTCCTTCCCAATAAATCTACTCAATAGGTATTCTTTTCATGCATATAAATACCTCTTTCCTTTCAAAGAAAACATGGATGCTTATCTTTTATGCACATGAATCTTTTCCAAAAAATTACATGGTTTATCTAATGTTTATGTGTAGGGTTCTCATGCATTCTTTTCAAGAGAATATCATAATTAACCCATCTTTTATGCATGAAAACCAAACAACCCTTTTAAGACCATAACAAGGTTAATTTGAATCTTTGTGTGCATAAACCATGAAATTAAAATAATTATTCTAGCTATGCAATATTTTCAAGAATTCATGCATAGATAACTTATCTTTTAGGTGTAATATCCATGAAATCGGTGACTTGCAAGCCAACAACAACATGCTCAACTCTGAATATAATGCCCATGACACTGAATTCAGTCTCGCCAGACTGATTGAACACGATATGGAAGATCTTTCTCTACCAACAGTGTTGTGGGAACCATCGATGTAACATCCTACGAGCTCCATCGTGGCCTAATGGCCGACCACCAACTCTCTCTTCATTATTTCCATTGGAACAACTTCACCAGCCAATAAAATTCTTAAAATACCATTCATGGGAATCACGACACTCAGGGACCTTAAGAGAACATACATGTACCTCAGATTGAAAATACCCAAAAGTCGAAACGACCACAGGCACAACCAATGACAATAAACAATCTAGACCAAGGATGTCACCCTGTGGGGTTGGGAACATTAAAAAGCCACCACCCAAGCTGATAAAATTTTGTCGGTGATATAATGGATATCGTCCCTCATATCTCATCTCATGTGACCTTGTGAATATTTCATCTTATCTAATATTGTGTGATTCACACTTGCCAACATCCATTCACATTTGTTTTTCTTTACAAAGCGGTAATTCCCCGTCTATTTTTCCCCTATCGGCTGTCCAAAATTTACATCTAGTATCAATACAAGAAAAACATGAAATTAAATGGTGGTTGTGAACCAAACCTTAACTAGATCTTTATGGTAACTGTTTGTTAAACATGTAATTAACAATATTTTAAGAGCGACAAAAGGATATATATATATATATATATATATATATATATATATATATATATATATATATATATATATATATATAGTTTTTTATATAGTTCTTAACTAAATTTAAATATAAAGTTTTGAAATACTCACTATTTAAATTCATGTGCGTATTATGATATTTTTGGGGAAAAAATTATTTATAATTTTAGTAATAAAAATAAAATTGTAATATAACATATTGAATTAAGCAGGTCCTTATTTTTTTTATTACGTACCATTTTTATTATTTTATTTAACTCCTCATTGATCTAATGCTTCACTTCAACATCCTCCCCATACTAGGTTCTGGATTGCCTCTTGGTGTAAAGATCTCCATTCATAAATAATATACATATCTCTCATCCACTTAGCATACAAAAATCTATAATCTCATAATTAGGTGTCAAACAACCTATTGGACGATAAAGACTAAAATAAGACATGACTATTAGATATATCCCCATCATTCAATATCCAACTTCAAAATAGAAATGTATATCAACATAATCAGGCATTCCAATCATACAAACGCCATTATTCAGGTAATTAATAGTAAATGGCTAAATTATTGGATGATCGAGATTCAAAGAAGACATCACTATCTACTGAATTTTTTTTGATATATTGGGCATAAAATAACAAGGAATTAAACTATTGCCTTTAATATTTTATTAGTTAGAAAAGTTGATGTTATTACAATATTTTCAAATTGAGATTCAATGTGGGTATAGGGAGGTTATAAGAAAGTATTGGTCATCCTCCACCTTCTTAGAGTTATGAAGATAACAAAGCCTTTTGTCGTAAGTCTTTGGGAGTTTGAAGCAAGCTTACAATTAAGTCTCTGTCTTTCAAATTACTTGTATTTTCTTTCATAACCATCTTTTAGATTAGGGAAGGTAACATTTGCTAGGGAAATATAATAGGGTGCATTGTTTTTAATTTTAAGGTTATAAATTATTAAACACTGCTAGATTTACTTAATGTTCCTCCATGATTATTTAGATATGTTGTTGCCCCAAACTCACATAAGATAAGATAACAAAGTGACTACTATTTGAAAGAGGAGTTTCCTTTTTTAGCATATCCAAAAGTCCATTAATTTACAATTGTTTTTCAAGAAAAAGGTAGATTTCTAAATAGCTATATAAAGTACATACACAAAATTAATGTAAATGATCTTTTTAAATATGCTTGTCATAACATTTGCTTTGTGAATGCTTTCATTTTCAAATATACAACTTGTTAATGTAAATACAAAAAATAATAAAAATTTAAAAACAACTTATAATTCTTAAAATATAATTAATTTCTTTTAATAAACTTTTACTATTCATTAATTTAATGATAACTTTCTTATACAACACGATCATTACAATAATCTACTTAAAAATATATTTTTAATTTTATTAATTTATTTCAAAAACTATTTTGAACATAATTTAACCAAAAATTTCATAAAGTAAAAAACAATACACGAAATTTTATTATAATAACATTCTTTTCAATGAACCAAAAATATAACTACATATTATTTGTTTAATAATAATTCTATATAATATAAATAAAAAAATTATTTATCCTCTGCATTTCCACGTTCAAATACGTACTACCAAAGAGACAAAGTAAAGAACAAAACATAAGACAAAATGACCTCACGTATAATAAAGTTGTGTACGTGCATATAATAAATGCAAAAGATCATACAATTTTCACGCCCCCTAGAAAACGCCACAAACGCAAGGAGAGAATTACTGTATAGTTCTAATATTAGATATAATAAATAAAAGAAAAAGAAAAGAAAAATAGAGAGATATTTGTACGTTCATACCATAAATGTAGAGACAATCTTCATACTATTCAAAGAGATAACTCTACGTGACCATAAATACTTATAGTCTACCAAAAAGAAGGGTATTAAAAATAAGTGTAGTATAAAAATGGAGTAAATAGAATTGGAACATAAAGATTTTTTTCTCGGGATGTTGGTAATTTTTTTTATTTTTTTGGGAAATTTTAAGTAGTTTCGAGATTTTGGATGTTTAACCTCATCAAAAACAAATTCAAGCACTCTTATTATAAAAATTTTTGGGAAAAAAATTGCCAGATTTCATGGCGTATTTACTCATAAGGTAGATAACTTCAAAAGAATATCATTGATTTTTTAGTTGAAATGGGTGGAGACTACAATTTCTCTGGATGGAAAAATTTTAAGTCTTGAAATCAATTTCAAGAAATTCAATCTTGAGAGTGTTTGAATAGTTTTTTGATAATAAAAATAGATGTAGAAATAGATTGAACACTATTGAGAACTACATCCAAACTTACAAAGTTATAATTTAAATTTCCAAATTTTTTATGAGTAGTTAGACTAAGAAAATTAAATGATACACATTTGATTCCATAGTTGAAAAATAATTAGATTTTTTATTTTACCCCATATTAATTTATATTTTTCTTAATTATTTAAAATAATAAGAATAATATTTTATTTAAAAAATAAATAATAATTAATTAATATTTACCCACAGCCTTGCTTTACATTAAATTAGGAAACCTTGACTTTTGTTAGCTAGAGTGGGTCTTGATGAGATGATAAGGGCTTTATAATACTATTTATGCTTTCATACGAAACATAAAAGTTCCCACATTCATATTTTAAATTGAAATCATCTCTGTTTTAATTTGAAACCGCATATTTAGGCTGATAGGCCTTCCTTTGAAAGAGACTTTTGTCGTCCTTTTGTTCCTAATGTTGACACCTGGCGTCACATTCAGCGGGCATACAATCGTCTGACATCTGTGCGCCGAGTTTATGGCACAATGCTAGGAGTTTACGGGATACATGCCCGCTGGTTTCGCGCTTAGCGCCATCACATGGCACACCACGCGAGTTCTTTCATTAATTCTCTTCCTGGCAAGACGTCTGGTCACAGTTTTTCCCCTTGGTTCGCCCGCCCAGATCGATGGTAAGAAGCCTCTGCTGCGATCTGACGGTGGATTAGCTGCTGGGCACTTTACCCTACTCCGGTTAGCTTGGAGAAGACCTCTTTCGCCGAGCAGTCTCTCCAGGAAACCTGCTCTGATGTTGATTCTCCCGTAAGCGGTCTCGTTTGGTTTTTCTATCGGGGTATAGCTTATGACATAGGGGTATTCTCCGTCAAGCGATTTCATCTGCTACAGGTGGAGAGGAAACTGTGGAAGCAATACAGAGAGTCCTTTGACAGGCCCTGAAGAAACTCCCATCCCAGGCCCTGAAGAAACTCCCATCCCAAGATCCTGCCCCCGACAGTATTCCTCCTAACATTGAAATAAGATACTGCATCAGTCGTGCTCGGTATTTACAAAAGAGCAAGGGGGACACTCATTTGGCAGTAGATCATCTTATTCTTGGAGTGCTAAAAAACTCCCAGGTTTCATATTGCTTTACAGAGGCAGGTGTGAGGATAGAGAGAGTGAAATCCGAAGTGGAGAAGCTCAGAGGAGAGGGCAAAAAGGTAGATACTGCGTCTGGTGATACTAATTTTCAGGCCTTCAAAACATATGGCCACAATTTGGTTGAAGATGCTGGGAAGCTTGATCCTGTCATTGGTAGAGATGAAGAAATTCTGAGAGTAGTTATAATTTTGTCTCGGAGGACCAAGAACAATCCTGTGCTCATTGGAGAGCCTGGTGTTGGAAAGACTGCTGTGGTGGAAGGGCTGGCACAAAGAATTGTTTGAGGGGATGTGCCAAGGTAAGCTCTTTTGCAAGCACACAAATATATATTGTTTGAAAATTTTGGTTTGTAGGTTGCCTTCCACAAATTTGGGGACTTTTGTGGGTCCGCACTGGTACAGTGCGTTGGGCAGGATTATCTTCAGAATGCAAGCTTGGTAGAGCCACTAATTCATTTTGTTTTTCAAATGGTTTTAAACAACAATTTGCGAGAAGTGAGATTGATAGCCTTAGATATGGGAGCTCTAGTGGTTGGTGCCAATTATAGAGGCGAATTCGAAGAGCGACTTAAATCTGTATTGAAAGAGGTAGAAGAAGCTCAAGGAAAACTTATTCTCTTTATTGACGAAATACATTTAGTTCTGGGTGCCGGTAAGAGAAACCTATCCTGGTTACCTACAATTCAATTTTTAGATCTAGCAAATATTATATATGTTATTAGCCTTGATTGATTAAAGGTCCTTTTAAGTGATTGGTTTTAAGCTTCGGTTGTGAAGTAATCGTGTCGAATTGAATTTTGTTTTGTTTCCAGGGCGTACTGAGGGATCAATGGATGCTTCCAATTTGTTTAAACCGATGCTTGCTCGGGGCCAACTTAAGGTGCATTGGAGCAACTACTCTGGAAGAGTACCGGAAGTATGTGGAGAAAGATGCTGCGTTTGAGCGACGATTCCAGCAAAGTGAGTGCTTAGTCGGGTTATTAGACGTATTAATATGGCTGTTCACACGCTTCTAGTGGTTTTAATAAATTTGTTGCTATTGATATTATGGTGCAGGTTTATGTAGTTGAACCTCGTGTGACAGACACTATTAGTATCCTTCGTGGTTTAAAAGAAAAGTGCGAAGGTCATCATGGTGTGAGAATATTGGACAGAGCACTTGTAGTTGCTGCCCAGTTATCAAGTAGATATATCACTGGTAAGTATATATATCACCGGTAAGTTGATACCTGGCTATTATGGGTGGAATAAGTTGCAATATGTGTGAATTATCCCAAAAGTAGTGTTTATTACTTGATCATTTGGGGTATTATGTTCTGCTCTTAATTCTTGAGAGATCAAGAACTCCTCTGAGGCGTTCTGAAAATCATTATAATCCGTTTGTCTGAACAGGGCGACATCTTCCAGACAAAGCAATTGATCTTGTGGATGAAGCATGTGCAAATGTAAGAGTTCAACTGGATAGCCACTTGAAGAAATCGACACCCTTGAAAGGAAAAGGATTCAACTAGAAGTTGAGTTGCATGCCCTGAAAAGGAGAAAGATAAAGCCAGTAAAGCTCGTTTGGCTGAGGTTTGTACTTGAGATAACCTTATTGCATTTTCTTGGCTGTCGTTCTGATCAGTGATCAATCTGTAGGCATTTTTATTATGATGGGGATTCTTTGATGTAAATATGTCTATTGAAAATTCTTTGTATGTTGGGGGGTGTTGTTGTTTGACATGGTGAAAATTGTTGGTCGGTAAGAACCATTAGTATCATAACCTTTAAATAACTCATTTTCTTTTCTAATTCTTATAGGTTCACAAGGAGCTTGATTATTTGAGAGATAAGTTGCAACCGTTGAAAATGAAATACCAAAAAGAAAAAGAGAGAGTAGATGAAATCCGGGGACTGAAGCAAGAATGTGAGGAATTGCAGATTTCTTGGAAAAAGCAAAGCGTAGGAAGGCTGTGGCGCAAGCTGCAAAACTATACAGGGCCCTTAAAGAAACAAAGACTGAAACTTCTAGAAAAGAAGCTATGGGAAAAAATCTCATGTTAACAGAGAGTGTGGGACCTGATCAGATTGCAGAGGTACGTTGAACGAAGTATCTATACATACCTTCCATCGAATATGATTGACAGAATTTATGTTGGCAACCCAATGAGAGCTATAGTGTCTGATGTTCATGATACATAACTATGTGATGAATGCAGGTTGTGAGTCGCTGGACTGGTAGCCCTGTTACAAGACTTGGTCAGAATGAAAACGAGCGACTGATAGGTCTGGCAGACAGGTTGCATGAAAGAGTTGTTGGACAAGATGAGGCGGTTCAAGCGGTTGCCAAAGCTGTGTTAAGATCGCGGGCTGGACTTGGAAGACCTCAACAGCCGACTGGATCTTTCCTATTCTTGGGGCCCACTGGAGTTGGAAAAACGGAACTTGCAAAGGCTCTTGCAGCTCAATTGTTTGATGATGAAAATCAGCTGGTCCGTATTGATATGTCTGAATATATGGAGCAACATTCAGTTGCAAGGCTCATAGGTGCTCCTCCTGGGTATGTGAACAGCTAGATGTTTCTAATTGACATTAGTTGATAGCCAGACACTCAATTGGTTGACAACAAGACGCCTTTTTTTGTATAGTTGTATTTATATTTTTGCTCGATTTGTTGTTGCAATGTACTAAAATGATTTGATGTTGTAATGGCAGTTATGTGGGTTATGAAGAAGGGGGGAAACTGACAGAAGCAGTAAGGAGAAGACCCTATAGTGTTGTTCTTTTTTATGAAGTTGAGAAAGCACACACTTCAGTCTTCAACACTTTGCTTCAAATGCTTGATGATGGTAGACTTACAGATGGACAAGGTCGCACTGTTAGTTTCTCAAACAGAGTCATTATCATGACATCCAACCTTGGAGCAGAGCACTTGCTTGCTGCATTGTCTGGCCACACAACAGTAAAAACCCAAGAGAGAATGTCATGCAAGAAGTATGCACATGCATTCCTGGACTCTGTGTATGCATCTTTTTCATATAATTTTATCACGACGTTGGCTGCGGTGCTTTGACATGCCTTTGAATATTGTTGCAGGTTAGAAGACATTTCAGGCTAGAGTTATTGAATAGACTTGATGAGATAGTTGTCTAGGCTATGCATGAGCGATAGAGTGAAGAGCAACAACGGCAGCAGCACATGTTCCTTGTCCCAAGTCATGGTATTGTTGGCGATTCTTCCAGTGTTAAGTTTTTCTCTAAGGTAATATTATGCTCTAACTTTATGATCTAACCGACCTTTTGTATTTTAATTGCGTGAATTGATTTGAAAATAAATCAAACTTATAAAACAGATTACAAGGGTTGCATATTCAATAATAAGAACAAGTTTACTGTGTAGAAATGGAGGGTATATGCTTTTATACCGGAGTTTTCATTATATTATTTATATATAGGTGTTAGATCAAGTATCCTAGAGCGGCGCTTTGTTTTTTTCCCTCTAGATTCGTTTTTGTTAGGTTTCAGAAGGAGCTTTCCCTGAAAACCTAATCTTCTTTGCCAATCAATGCCAACGGATTTTTCTGTGTTTCGGGAAGAAAGATTTTCGCGGATCAAAGTAGTATCTCACGGATTCGCAATTTAAGATCCTCTAGTCTATGGGGTGGTGGTATAATGTCAATCCAAGTTCAAATTCCACTGGTACAAAAGTTGCATCCAAGACCAGTTGAAAGTCATGGCGACCTTGACATGTAAAGATGCAGCGCATCAAATCGGAAGCGGTTCTTTTTCAGGCAGGCCTCAACTATTTGTTTCTAAAAATGACATGTTATAATGGATTCATCGGTCGGTTCAGGGGGATTTCTATGCAGGTTGATTGTTTGGTGGGTGGTGCTGGGTTATTGGTCAGCAAGGAGACATATGTTGTGTTGTGCGTGGAGGGATAGCAAGGAGACATGTGTTGTGGGTGGAGGGATATCTCTGAGCGCCTAATGTTTGGATAGGATTGACAGAATAGGAATAAATTAGAAGGATGATGAATTTGCTATTGGGTAGTTATAGGAGGGTGAGAAAATGGCCCTATTATGTCGACATTTTTAGCTAGAAATTGAGAGTTGAGATTAAGGATGATTTGTGTAACAAATTTCGTGTTAATGAATGCCTGGTATTACCCACAAAGCAAGTTGACTCTTGATTGATATCAATCACCGTGTTGTATGGAATTTCTGGTTTGTGCTTGATTTATGGAACTTTTCTTTTGTAGAGATACATTTGATCAGCCTCTTTTTCTGTGGTGTTGTGCCATTTGTTCATCATATTTGGGTTTCTTTGCACACTAGATTTATCCAATATTCTGTATCTGGCAGTTGGCGACATACTTTTAGAGTATTGCCATATGAATTAGGTTATCTTTCGCACTCCCAATGTATGTAGTGAGTTTGAGGGTCCATGTTTTTAGATGGGGTTTTGTTGCGCTTTGGTAATAGCCTCTAATAATACTTCTTCTGGTGCTATCAGGAATGCCTGATTACATATTTGTACGACTTAAACTGCTCTAAAGTGATTCAAGATCACTGTGAAGCCTTGGAAGTATTCCGAGAGTCTACTTTAAAAAGGTCTGAATACAAAATTCTGAAACGCTGATATGCTTTGATACTGCATTTGGTGAGAGACACTACACAAATAGCAGATGTATTATTTGAGATAATTTTTATTAATGTTCAGCAAATGATCAAAAACTCATTGGAATGAAAAGAGTACATGCAGTGTAGGTATAGTGTGGGAGTGTGAAGGGCCTGAAGGTCCTAGATCAATACTGAAAATGAAAATAGTTAAAGAACTATGTGGGAAGGAATGATGAAATATGTGGGAATCCTGGAATCAATCCACAACCCTACGAGCAAATCCAATAGAAATTCTCTACCTCATAATCTGAGGAAGGCACCCTATAGAAAATATCTCTTTTACTATTGATGAGCTCAGTAGATGATTAGTTATCACACGGTGGTAGAGTTAGAGCTTTATACATAGGTCAGAGTTTGTTTTATATAATTATGGATTTTCTTGTATGTGAAAACTTGTATTTTCCCCTTTATTGGGAAAATTGAGAAAACAGAAAGATTGACTAATATTTATTAGTTTTGTAGCTTCTCTTCATTTGCATGTTATTGCATTTGCCTGATGTCATTCATGATGTGGACAATTAGATATCTTTCTGTATATTGGTATCAATAAATGTAAATAAATATCTGTAAACATATTTCTCTCCATTTGCATTTACAATTTAATTGACATTCATGACGTGGACAATTCGATATCTTTTCTATATAATGATGTAAATAATTGTAATTATAAATTTTGAATTGGAATGTTGTGGCATGGCAGTTTATTTTGGGTGCACAGGATTTGTATGTTTTGCTTATCTGTTCTCTTTTCTTAATATTTTGTAATGATGAATGAAGAGAATTTTGAAATTATTTGAATTTCCAGGATGGCCGTAAAATCAGCGTCGGAGATTGTGCACTTTTTTCAGGCTGGTAATGCACCGCCTTTCATTGGGATTATTCATTGCTTGACTTCAGATGAAGACGATCACGTGAAGCTAAGTGTAAACTGGCTTTATCGACCAACTGATGTTAAGGTAGGCAAAGGGGTTTTGCTTGAAGCTGCACCAAACGAGGTCTTCTATTCATTTCACAAAGATGAGATATCAACTGCCTCATTGCTTCATCCATGTAAAGTTGCATTTCTCAGGAAAGGCGTTGAAATTCCTTCAGGCATATCTTCATTTGTGTGTAGGAGAGTTTATGACACTACGAACAGGTGTTTATGGTGGTTAACTGATCAAGACTACACTGATGTAAGTTTTCCCACACCATACCTGGTTAAATGATGGAAATAGGGCACTTGTTTAGATTTTCATTTTTTCTATTTGTATATCTAAATGTCATGCTGGGTATGCTAAATACATGTTTGAAGGGGTGTTTATTTTGGAGGAGTATTGTTGTCCTCAATGACTTGAGAATCAGCGTACGAGCAGCCTCTGATGATCAAAGTTCAAATTTGTCTATGATGCAGTGCAAGTATATAACACGTCCAAAGTTATTTGGACTCAAGGATCGAGGTTTCACAAAGAGGATTAAATTGATGAATATTTTTGATATTTCATATTATTGACAAAAGACATTCAATTAGCATCATATCTATTGATGCCAGGTCGTTGGTCCCTAAAGAAATCAGATACTGGATGTTGTAAAAGTTCTTATTTACAAGTGAAACATATCTTGTAGATATTGGATAATTGTTTTTGTTTATTTTTTCTTTTCCCTCCAACTTGCATTTCAGAACATCTTTTTCCCACTTTTTCCATTTGATATAATTGCTATTTGGAGCTAATTTCCAATTTTAAAGCAGTCCAGGATTACTCTACATTGGTGAACAAAGTTAAATTGAAGGTTTAAAATTTAAATGGATTTGTTGTGCCAAGGTCCCATTCTTGTTGAATTCTCCAGAAGGGGAGTGTCTTTTGTTTTATTGATTGGAATCCTATCTAGGCTGACTTTTGAGGTTAAGTTATTTGACAGTGACATGGATTTAAATAAAGAGATATAAGGGGAGGTGAAACTTTTGTGAATGATTTCTTCCTCAGCACTATTTTGTAGGATGGCTTGTTTATGCAAAAGTTTTCGTCTGATTAGCCAGTAATCAGTTATATAATTTCAATGATAACAGTTTGCAAAAAAATTCAATGATACAACTTGTTGTTTTAAAATGCCCAAGCAGTGGGTTATAACATTGACTCACGCAATTAAAAATTTGGAATTGGTTTGATCTTGATCCTCTCAATGATTAAAGTATTTTGTCTGATCTCAGAGTAGTTCTTTCAATTTGGTTGGTTGTATATTTATTATTTTGAAAGACATACTTCTTTCGGGACTATTCCTTATAGCAGGCAACAATTAGCTTATGAAACTAACCCAACGCCTAATCCTATATTCATCTAGGACTGTACATGTCTTTGAAATTATCACAATTTAATAATCTTATCGGCCTCTCTTTCTTTTTTTGTTATATGAGGGGGGTGTCGAGGCTTCAAAACTTCTCGGGATTCAATCAAAGATCGACTACAGAGCTGACACATTCGAGGTGCTCGTGATTCGTGAGCAGAATCATGAGAAGAGTATTTTTGGTTTCAACGGTGATGTTGTAATGTACTCTATACATATCTCTAACTTTGATATATTTGTGAGCTTATAATATGTTACAATGTTATCTTTTTTATCCTTTTCATCTAAATGTGTATTTACATTAAGAATGTTTTGGATTTATTAACATAGCAAATCATAAGTTTCCATAAATTAAAAATGAAAATTTGTGTGGACAACTTTCTTTCTTCTTGGTAGAGTATTTGGATTTTTCTCTATGTATGTGCATAATTCTTTCCAAAGGCAATTTGTTTGTGTAATTGGCTTGCTTTTCGCTCCCTAAGTATTCAATCTGGTTGGGTAGAGAAGCATTATCAAATGGTAGGGGATAGTCATGGTGGTTATTGCCTTGGTCACTAGAAAGCTTCATAGATGCTTGGCCATCTATAGAGGTTTCTTAATTTTGGGTAATTAACTTACTCTAAAATGAAATAAGACATTCAATGTGTTCCGTGTAATATAGATATAAACAAAACATCTAAAGAAAAGTAATTGCAAGTAATTGCACAATGATCCAGTCCAAGAAAACAAGGTTTTCGACAAACCAATTAAGACTTTCAACCTTTTCGGCTTATTTTCTTATATCAAACATTTGTGTAGGGTTTCAACCAATTAACATTTCATTGAGTATATATCTACAAATCAAGGATTTTGGGATCAAATCCCACAAAGCAATTCTATACCTACTCTTAAAATTCCTTCAAGCTTTTGAAAGTAAAACCAATGAATTATCAATATAATTTTACAATAATAAAAAACAATTAGAAGGCCTTTAGCCAGCTCAAATTGCTCATCTGTTAGGCTTGAACCAACATCTCTTCTAGAGAAATTCAACAATTCTAATTTAATAATCCTATCGGCCTCTTTTTGTACCTTTTGGGACAATTGCTAGTTTATTATGTGTGACTATTGGGTTATTCATATTTATGTGGTGGTTGGGAATAGTAGTGTATTCATTTTTTAAAACTATATTGAATTGAAGAGTTGTTATGTGTGAGTAAATTAAAATTTCACTATCTAAGATTTTTATTTAAAATTATTTTGTAATATCTTGCACAGTCCTCTGCATAGTCCTCACATAGTCCCTGTGTCAACTCATTTAGGCACTGCGTCACCTAGCGTACAGATTGATTTTCTGCCTAGATTCTTTTCTCTTAGGCTCCTGGTTTGACACCCCGGCTCCCAGCTTCTGAAACTGACTCTGCCCAACAAAATTTTGGACTCTCTCTCACCCTCTGTGCTGCGTCTAGGTGTCCTTGCGTCAGCCTCTATGTGAGAGCTGATGGATCACTCTCTGCCTCTCTTTGCTGATGATTCTTTGACTAAGAAAATCTCTCTCTCTCTCTCCAGATGCTATCCCTACCCCTCAACTGTAAGAAATATCCTCAATCAGAACTTCCTCCTGAGAACTTCTCACTTCAAAAATTCAATTTCTTGATCTGTCAGTGTTTTCCAAATGACCCTCAAGCTCCCTTAAATAATCTTTTCATTGAAATTCAACAACCCAGATTAAAAGCTAATCAATGGATAAGATCATTTTAGCTTTATCCTGGTCTTCTTCTAGAAGTTACACCCACAATTAGATTAATACCCATTAATATTTTTAATTTCCTAAGTTTAGACTTAGGGTCCCATTAAAAAATATTATTATTTTAATAAAATTGTCTCTAGGTGGAATTTCTTGAAACACTTTCCGGGTTCTTTAGAATACATGTGCCCAAGCCTCCTTGCAAAATTTGAGGCCTAGAGCACATCCGATGCTACCCCAAATCAACACTCCCTCTTAGCGAGGAATGTGCTCTAGCAATATATGCTGCTGCATACTGCTCTGACTCTGAAGCATCGTCCTTTGTGCTGCTAATGTCTGCCATGCTTTCTGCCAACTACTGCATTGCTGCTGTAACTATACTACAGCTGACACTGCAACTGTCAACACTACATCCATACTACAACTCCCTCTTAAGTGTTGCATCTGTGCTGCTGCTAGCACTACCACTGCTAACTGCTACTGCACTGGAAATTGTTGTTGCTACTCCATCAACAATGAAAAAACATAAATAATTACTGAACCAACTGTGTTCAGTATGATACCATGTGAATAGTGAATCTTGACTGTTGTTAGTCTCTGCAATTACCCTCTTAATATATTGCGCTACTGCTGACCTCTGCTTTGTGCCATCTGTATTACTACCAACTCTTCTCTGCGTTGTTTAGTCTCTGGAAGTCCTAGCCACTACAACTATCTCCCCAACACTCCTCGGCACCATTTGACACTAGTCCATCCTGCTACCACAAAACTGGGCTCTCGTAGCAAGGTATTGATCCAAGAGGTGGACTCCTCAAGGATCCTACCCATCTTTAGCTCTTTCGAACTACAACTTTAAATCAACCCACCTCCCTCCTGGAGGTATCTTGATTATCATGGTGAACTCCTCCTCTTCGATCTTCACAGGCGTGACCTTCGGATCATGCTTCTCATCCTTGTCCTTCTTCTTGATAGTACACTGAGTAGTGTATTGACCCATCTCACCACACCTGAAACACTTGATCTTTGAGACATCCTTCTTACATTTCCGCTGCTCATGTTGTCCCTTTGATGCAAGGGTTGCATTATCCTCCTCCTCCTTGGGCTTCGACCCACTACTGTTGGTACTTCCATCAAGTTTGACCTTGACTAAGTCTCTCCTCAGCTCCTCTTGTTTTAGAGCTACCCACATCTCATTCCAATTGGGAAATGCTGCTCTGCCCAGGATTCTTTGGACAAAGAATGGATACTCATTTGAGACATAATTGAGGGCCAGCCTAACCAACTCTAAATCTTGAGGTGTATGCCCCGCAATAGACAACTCATCATGGGTTTCCTTTAGATTTGTGAGGAATGGATCAACAGGTTCTCCCTTTATCATCTTTCGCTGCTCGAAAGAACCATGATATAGGATTTCCAAGGCATCCCATATCTCATTAGCAGTCCCTCTGCTAGCGAAATGATACACCACGTGATCCTTTACTCCATTAAGGATCCTCCTCTTGGCCTTCACCATTTCCGATCTGTACTTCTACAATGGATCTAGATCTACAGACACATCCACCATGCTATCGACATATGTCTTGAGGGCATGCTCATCTAAAAGGAATGACATACTTGCCTTCCAGATGACATAGTTGGATGCTTCGTCCAATCTGTCCCAATCCCTCAAGCCACTGGTTGCCATTTCTGCTAAAAATAAAAAGTCGAATGACCTCCTCCCTCCTTCGTGTTGCTGTTGGGCTAGCCTATACACTCCCTATTGGAGCTAGTAAAACTACTGCCCCTTTCTACTGCTCAGTTCTAGAGAATTCAAATTCCTTGGCTAGGAATTCTCTGAGCAAGAAATTCCCTCATCCATGCTTATTCTCTTTCTTTTGGTGATTTTCTGCCCAACAACCTGCCTGCAGAAAAAAATCTGCATCCCACCAACTCTCCTCACGCTGAGGCTTCAACGCTGCTCCCTCTGCCCTGAAAAAATTCGAACTGGGAGTCCTTCTATCTGTTGACTCACTCAGAGAGAGACTGCCTCGAAATTTCAGCCCTCTAGCTAAGAATTGCACAAAACCTCTAGGGTTTCGAACTGCTGCCTCCTGCAACTTTTCGATTTCCCTTTTCTACTTAACGCTGGTGTTGATGGTGCTAGACGCGCCAACATGTCAAGGGGATACCCCGTGTTGTCTTGAGGGGGCCTAACCCAGGTTCAATGTTAGTTAACCAAACAAATCCCTACACTATTGGCCGTTTTGGCATTAGCTCCCGGAGCGCGGACTGAAGTCTCACTCGAAGCAGTATGGGGGGATGCTGGAACCAAGTTTCCACACCCTTGAGATGGTTGTGATGTCAGTTTATTCCAACTATACCCGCCTTCACACAGGTTGCTTCGCTCTCTGTTCCACCCTTCAGTACCTTCATGAAGTGTTACAATTGGCTTCACGTAGCACTAACTAGGGGCTGAAGTCCTTTCGTGCTGCTAGGGCAGCAAATTGTGATATCTCCCAAACTAGGATAAGTATCTTACTTATCTTATTAACAGACCTTAGTTAGCTTCGCATAAACAAATGTTCTTACTTGCATTCGCTTAACCAATACATTTATACACATTCGCGCATCATATAAGAATTAGAAGCAAAATTCATACCCAATATAACAGATGCAGAAACAGGAAATAAATACGTAGAAATGATAGAAAACTTCTCTTTATTAATACTTCCATATGATTACAAACTCGACTCACCCTGCGCACTCAACTGTAGGTGTCTGCGCTGTAGGTTTTAACCCCATACAGAAATTACCTGCATACGAATTCTAAAACAAAGAAAATAAACAATGCGAGAGCATAACACATAAAACACATATACACAGAGATTTTCCCCTGGATCCCAAAACTGGGACTACCAGCTTGATTTTTTCATTATGTTCCTTTCAATGTTACAATACATATTTATACATGCCGAAGCATCCAATACCATGGACCGAAAACCATTGCATCCAAAACCATGGACCAAAAACCATCACATCCAAAACCATGTGCGAAAATCATGCACAAAACCACAAGTAGGTCTATCCAACCTAATATAGGGTCCAACACGCGCACTCAGTTGTGGAATTCTAGGCCTTTGTGCACTCAATGGTAGAGCCTCTACCTATGCTATGACCCAAACTTAGACTTACACTTCAGAGCTATCTCTCATACATTGTTGATATTTTTTCTTCATTATCCATATGCCTTTAAACTACTTAGAGCTTAGTTCTATTTATACAATCCCATGGTCTGCGAACCATGGGTAGATTTTCTACAACTGGCATTACATTATCAAACTAAGGGCAGACAACCCTATGACTCTTTAACATCTACGCACTTCACGCCCACAAAATGCAGAGTATTTACATTTGTATTACAAGCTTGGACCAAAATATGGGCTCTATGCTCCAAAACTACCCTTGGGGGATCCCGCGCCCAATGAAACCCCAACACAAACATCATGACTCATCCTCGAGTCACTCTGAAGGTGCGGAGATCTTAGCACGAAGACCTCCTAGCTCTGTTTGGATCCCTACAAGTTCGGCAGTGCACTGAGTAGCCACCTGCTGGACTTCTTACGCGTGCTGTTTGGTGACTACTACTGTTGAACTGCTACCCTAAATCCTCTACTGAGTTGCTTGTAGTTGCGCGAGCTTTGCTTCAATGGAGGCTGTAATTGTATAAGCCTCATCGATCCATGGCTGTAGGCACGCTTTTAAGACCGCTTCTTTGTGCCGAGCGACATCCACCTGTTCCTTGAGCACCTTTGCCTGCTGCATCCGTGCAAGCCTTTGTGTAAGGGAAACCATCTGCGCAGTCCCTTTTACCTCGTCATACTTCTGCTATAGCTCATGTGCCTCTTTTTCTAGGTGGTCTACATTTGGGTCCTCCTGCATGGTGGTTAAGACCTCGAATGATTGTTCGAAGAGATGCATGCAGTCTGTCACTACATTATCAATCACCGCGATTGCTATCATAACTACGGTGGTATGCTGTTCTCTAACCTCTAGTGGAGTTGAAGGCTGAGCCTTCAACTGAAATTCTATGATTTGAAGGTTTAGCTCCAGCTGAACCTTGGCCATCTCTGCTCTTGCATCATGCACCCCTGTGGCTAATCTACGGACGCGCGCCTCCACTGGTTCTTCTACCTGAATGTCCAACTCTGGGACCATCCAATAGGCTTCCTCTACAACTTGCATTATTTGTTTGTTCTGCTCCACTACCTCATTGTGCTGTAGGCTCAACTGCTCAATGTTGATGCACTGCTCGCTCATTACCTGTAGAGTGCGACTCTCCTTGGCCCGAATTTCTGCTATGACTCCATCCTGTAAGAGGTAGAGCATCTCCTGAGGGAGCGCAACCATGTTCAAACCTACCCCTTTCAAACTGCTCACCAAGGTTTTGTCGGCCTCTTGCTTTATAGTAAGTGCCCCATCTGGTAGCACTATCGTGTTGGTCACCCTTGTGCGTAACATCTCCTCAGCAGCCGAGGTGCTGATTGCGAAGTTGGTGGACACTATGCTAGCCTGTGGAGTGCAAACCCGCAACTCCTACAACTCTGCTCGAAGAGCCCCCAGTATCAGTTGCTGTTGTTCTTCAAATTGTTGGAGGGCCTCCGCGGTGACATCCCTCACCGTTTCGCCGATATCATGCAAATCCCGCTCAGTGAGGGTGATTGGGTCAAAAGATGTCTTCGATGCCTTTGTTTTATTTCGTGGCACTGTCTACTCTTGTGGCCGAAGATGCTTGAGTTGGGTGGACGTTGTCTGTGGGTCTATGCCACCTTGTTCTGTGTCTGTCTCTCGTTTGGGTGAAGGTGGCTGTTGTCCTTCACGCTCTTCTTCTCCTATTTTTTGCTGTTGTTCAGCCAACTTCGCAGTGTTGTGCACTGCCTAGGCCTTAGCCGCTACTTCCTCTTTCTTGCACTTTTCTACCAGCTGCGGCATTCAAAGCTTTGTATCTTCCTTCTTGCACTGTTTGACAAAATTTTCTGTTTCCACCGCGCAGCCAGTTGGAGTGCGCCACTCCGGCAGCCAAGACTCAAGGACTGCGAATATTACATCGTCGGTCACCAGGTATGGTAAATCATGCCATGCCTTCGTAGGGTCCTTCCGCACCCTGATGAAGACATGATGGAAGTCTGCTTTGAACTCTGCAAAGCTCTACAAACTATTGTATACTATGGGCGACAACCACGACTTGCAATTGATCCCCATCTGGATATTCATCTCCATTAGGACCCAGAAGATCTTGCTTTCTCTGATAAGCCGCACGTCGTTGGTCGCCCACAGCGAAGCGTACTTTGCTGCCTCTGGAAGCTCTGGCTTGACTGAAGGGAATTTACTATCTTCGAGCAGCTCCCATGCCACCAGTACTATTGACAATAGGAGCCACGCGTAATGAAACATTTTGCCCTACTCCTGTGCCTCGCGATAGTTCGTAAGGAACTCGCTGCATAGATAGTTTGCCTAGTTGAACTAGACTCCTTCTATGCATTACACCACTAGTATAACCACTAGCGCGGGCACCTTATTTGCACGACACTTCCACATCACCTTCCCTGCCAATATTTGTGTCGCGACCTTGACTGTAGGGTTGTTAATGTTGGAGATGTCGTACCCTCGCTCTTCTTCTCTAGCTTGAACTTCTTCTTCATTACTTCCGTGAGGGCCAACTCGCCACCTTTTCCCTTTGAATTTTTTGTTGGATCCTCTCCTGAGTAAGGTCGCCATGTAATTCGGTGAATTAGATGGTCTGTGATGGGGATGGGCTCGTCCAGCCACAAGCACCCATCATGCACCAAGCAGAGCAGCTTCCTGATGACGAAGATGGTTACTGGGGCGCGCTGTTAATGTGGCACCCAGAGCAGGTTTAGCAACCCTGCTTTCTCTACAACTTTGAGCCATGTCCGCGGCTCCAGTTGAATCGTTCCAGCACTCGCGTCAATCCTTCGGCCCATTAGCTTCTCAGCCACTAAATGCGAGAACTTCTCGTGGTCTATGAGGTCCCAATCTTCAAATTTCAACATAGGAACACAACCCAAGTGCGGTCCCTCAAAAATAATATTGTCAGGGAGCAGCAGAGTTTACAGAGAGTTCTTGCTCTCATCTATATCCTTCGGCACTTTAGCTTTGCCCTTTCATGGAGGAACATATTTAGGTAACTAGGTAATAGGGTCCGCACCCTGGGTTTCAAATTCCATCTCTACATCCTTCTCATCTTCTATAATTTCTTCAAATTCCTTCTCATCGGTAGCCAGATTAATGGCCTTTCCCTTTTCTTGCAAGGTGAGCTTGGTCCTCTGTGGATTTCTAGGCGAAACACGCACTAGGATCATGGCCTGCTTATCCTTCTTAGGTCTCGGTGTGCGGGGTGATTTAGGGACCTCTACTATCGCTCTAGCGCTCTCTAGGGCTTCTACTTCGGTAATTTCCTATGTGGCTTCCGTGGGTGTTGACATCAGTCTAGTTAGAAGGTCCTGCATCTCCTTTGGAAATGTTTCAAACACTAAACTTTCTCTCAAAGCCTCAAAGTTCGACAGGTCCATATACACTTGATAGTGCAACAACTCAATTCTCTAAATGCCAAGTGTTTTTTGCTGGACAACCACTTGTAATTTATAGGGCCTTTTGAATTTGAATTTGACCATTCCCCCCACATTCGGCTCATTAATGCTAGATTGGTGGTGGATTTCCAAGAATCAAACCCATAAAGTCCGCCTTAAATGCCTGCCACCCGCTCCATTTGGCTTGAAACTAACCATAAAAACGTGAATAGTGACATTAACAGTCACTTTCCGGCAGACCTGTGCGCCAGTGCAATTGTCTTCACATTGTCGGAGACCCTGTGACACTTCGCTACTTCGTGCAGCCTGATATCGCGCAACTCCCGGGAAATGTAGTTTATAGTCCCATGCCTCCTTTCAGCTACATGGGGCACTAAGACTATGCCACTTTCATATAGTCATATCGCTAGATCACCGGTGTATGGCTTCAAATGATTGCCATTCACCTTTCCTGGGAAGGGTTCTCCATTTAACTTGACCAGCTATACCGCGCCTCCATCGGTAATCTCCTTAATAATATACGACCCTAACTAGTGCATCCTGAACTTTCTGGGGAATTTATCAAACTTACTATCATACAAAAAAACCAAATCATTTACCTTGAATGTGCGCAGCTTGATGTGTCGATCGTGCCATGCCTTTTCACGCTGCTTTTGGACCTGCTGGTGAAATCCTGCCAAAAATCAGTCTTGTTCGAGCTCATCCAACTATGTGAGCCTCTCTTCCAGGGCTCTACAATCCATCATACCTGTGAGCGTTGTTATGCGTAGACTAGGCATGATGTGTTCCATAGGCATTACGACTTCCAATCCATAGGCAAGCCTGAAAGGTGTCTGTCCCATCAGCTTCTTGCATGTCGTCTGATAATCCCATAACACTGCAGGTATGCATAGGTCCCAATCACTTTGCTGAGCATTGCATACCTTTGTCAATGCATTTTCAAGCACTTTGTTGAACGCCTCCACTGTCCCGTTAGCCTCTGGGTGATAAGGTGTTCTCTTTTGATGATACACCTGAAATTCCTTCGTTAGTGGGTTGATCATCTCGTTTAGGAAGTGTGTACCGCAATCGCTCATCAAAATCTTCAGACATCCAATTCACGTCAGTACATGTTCAAATATAAACTTCATGGCAGTCACGCCTGTGCAATCCTTCACCAGCTGTGCTTCTTCCCAATGAGTCAAATACTCCGTCGCAGTGATAATATACCTCGCACCTGTCTTTCCTTGATTGTTAATGGGTCCTAAAAAATATATTGCCCACTTTTCAAAAGGTTGCAATTTCATTTGTGGATTCAAAGGCATTTCATCCCTCTGCGATGGCCTGCTTGTTCTTTGACATACATCACATGCCTTGCAATATGCTTTTGAATCCTGATGAAGGGTTGGCCACCACAACCTTGTGCGTAGAATCTTCTGCGTGTTTTCTCTTCCTTCATAATTTCCTCCCGGGGTGCCCCCATGAGCGTCTGCAAGGATGCTGCTTCGTTCAAAATTAGGTACATACCTTCACAATATTTCATCATTCCTCATTTTGTACAGATGCCCAACAATGACTAAGAAATCTACCGAGTGTACCACTAATTCCTTCTTTTGCTAGACAGAGTATCCTCCCATGTCTTAATGCACGATAGGTGATCTGGTCCCATGTTCAATCGTCTAGGCTTCACAACAACTTCAAAATCATATTCTTGGAACAATAAGAGCCATCTGAAATTCCCCCCCCAACACAGGCTTATTGACCAGGTACTTTAGCGCGGAGTACATGTGCATTTGCTTAGCTAGGGGCTTTTCTCCATAGGTCTGAATCCATGTGCACGGATCATTCCACCCATCATACTTGTCTATTAGTCACATCTTAGGTTTCCCAGATCGTGCTCGCATCATTCTCCTACATTTGTGCCAATCATCAAATCTTCCTTTGTGCGTACCCCACCATCTTGCGGGCATAGCGCGTAGTACCCAGTCCAAGGCCTGAAAGCATTGTTTTTCCAGCACCTCCCTTTCAAATGCATCCAAGAAGGTATCTACCTCATTTAGACCATCATAAGTAGGCAGATTCCTTTCTTCTGACGACACACAACGCAACGACCAGGTCATCATATTGTAATTCACCGTAGTTACTTCGTGTAATCGATTATGCCATCGTTCTACTTCTTCATCGGAATCCGAAGTGTAGGAACTCTCGCGCTCCCATCTAATCTACCCATTCGCGGTGGGATTCACCCAGTCTTCGTCTCGCACTGTTATCTTGCAGATGCAGTCCAGATCATCATCACTCTCGTAGTTGCAGACTGGTTCCGTATAACATGATCCTTCAGCAGGATCCAGGGGTATTATTACGTGCGGTGATTTCTTCTCAAAGATCATCTTCCACTTCTTCAGATTAATTACCCCGTTCATATCAGTGGCCCAGTCAATTCCCAAGAGCATAGGGTAGGGATTGCTGTCATCAACAATCTCAATTACTTCAAAATCTGCCAGCGCGCTCGCTCCCTCAATATCCACAGTTACTCCTTGCAATCGCACCATGGGTATGATTTTTTGCTGATTCATCATCCTCAGGTGAATTAGAGACCATTGTAGAACAGGTCTCCCCATTCACTCCCATGTTTATTTCAGTAGAACATTTGCATCTGATCCCAAATCCAGAATGACTTGATCCATCTCATATTCTCCGATCTGCGCGGTGAGTCTCATTTCATGCCCTGTCCTTGTCTTATGCTTTCCAATCTTCTGGACTATGTGCAATTCTCCTGGCACGGTCCCAACACATCTGTTGATGAGTTCCTGTAACCCTTTCACAGCCTTACTGTCGCACAATAACTTCATATAGGTTTCTAGGAAAGTAGTGAGCATAGAGGGGTCCATTTCTGGCTTAGGATTATCTTTGCTTCCTGAAGTGGAGGCCTCAGTGAAGCTCTTCTTAGCTTCCATGAAGGTTTCCCAAGCACACTCTAAATCAAACTCAACCTCTTTCGCCGGGGCTTTGCGAACCTAGGTGTTGTCTTCTGGCTATTTCCCCTTGTCATCTCCCATCGCAATTCCACTTTAGTGCACTATATTTACATTCGGATCTTCCTCACGCGGCTCAGACCTCATCATTTGTGGGTTCTGAGTTGGGGAAGGCGGTAGCGCTCCTTTGTCCCGTATCCTGGCTATCAGTGTTGGAAAATCTTCTGCCTCATGAGCAAACAATGTGCAATACTTGCATGACAGGCATGTTGGTTTAGTGCAATCGCGAGCATAATGTCCTGGTCCTGCACAATTGTAGCAAATCAATTGTCCGCGACCTCTACCAGGTCCTCCTCTACCTTGGCCTCATCCACACCCCTGAAATCCTGTCCACACCATTCTCGCATTCTAGTCAAGGGGCCGCGTTTCGGCCTGAACCCTATAGGCGAGAGTTCTATCCATCATCAATTCATAGCTCCTACAAGTACGCTCATCATGTCCCACCGACCTACAAAAGTTATAGAACAACTATTGTGGATTTTGCTATACTTCTGTAAAAAGTGGCAGTTATCTGTGGCATGTTTTCCGACTATTTGACAGATAGCGCACCACAAAGTAGGCGTTGCGCGCGGTCCTAATTGAGCTTTCGGCCTTAAAGGCATTGGTCCTCCTCCTACAAGGTAATTTGTAAAGACCAGGAAGTGGTCCTTGTCATATCCCTAACTCTTGCATTTCACACACCATACTTTTTCCCGTACCTCTGGTCGAACCGTCCTATCCTTCTTCAAGCTTTGCATCTCAAGGCACAAATTCTTCAGCTGCGTGTGAATCTGCTGAACTCCTAGATTAGGATCTTAGGGTCTGATGTAGTCTCATGGAAATCTCCAAGGCCTCTACCTAAGTTGTTATCTTTTGCTGCGACAACGCACTCCTTAAGTGTAGTAGTAGCAAAGCTACAAACCACTCGCGATGTTGTTCAACCGTCAAATTCATATTGGCTTCACGAATCATACATTTTAGCCTTTGATCTAGTTCCGAAGGCATCTCGCTTGGTAGCATCATGATTTCTTTGAATCTAATAATCGACTGCGCTTCAGATTTAGGCTTGCTAAATTCCCTATTCAGTGCTGCTTTGATGTCCGCTACTCTCGCATTCGGGTTATTGTTGGAGTACTTAATATACCAAGTTAGTGCTCGAACCTGTAGGGCGCTAAGCAGTGTTTCTTTCTTTATATGTTCATTTGTAACACCTTGAGCTTCCCATACAGCCCTCACAATTAACAAGAATTGGTCTGGATCCTCATTTCCCAAGCCTTTGAACAAAGTCAACTTCACTGTGTTTGCCATAGTAAATCGTGGTGGTGGTGGAGGTGGTACGGGTGAAGATGGAGGTGATGGTGGTGAAATTGGTGGTGGTGTGGGCAGAGGTGGTATTCACAGAATTCCTTGCCTTATCAGATGAATAGCACTTCGCGGAGAGAGCTTTGCGGTCCCTTCCTCATCCCCTCGCGGAGGTGAAATCAAGGGATTGTTCTTTGGACCCTTATTCCCTTCGTTTTGCGTAGCCCTGAGCATCAAGGTAATTGCATAACCCGCTTTTTGTACAACAAAATTTTAATCCAAGTATTCAAAGATTTTATGTACTTACCTCACGATCCTTTGAAAAAGCGTCGCTTTGCCTCGCTATAGCTGACTAAAGTGTCAACCACAAACTTAGTAACAAATCCTCCTATAATTCGATTGAGCTAGTGATTGACAGCGCGCACAATCTTATCCTCCGATGCTTCCAACCTTTATACTAGCTCTGGGGTCCATGCAATAGGACCGTCAAGTTTCTACCTTCCTTGGCTATCTGCTAGCTTCGTAATCCACTCGTATAGCTCAGTAGGGAAAGAGGTGAAAAAGATTTCGTGGATATCTATATATAGGTAGATGTCTAGCCACTGTTCTTTTGACAGTCGTAGGTTTCTGTTCTCCTGCGCCGCGAACTCGTGAATTCTTCTGTCCAACCAACCTTATATTTCTATCTTAGTTGGATTCCAATGATATGACATCACATGTCTCTTATGCATATTCCGGTCCTGGCAATGAAACCATTTGTTGGCTTGAGGGGGCTTGACTCAGGTTTAGTGTTAGTTAGCGAAAAAAATCCCTACACTACTCGCCCTTTCGGCATCAGCCCGCGGAGTGCGGACTGAAGTCTTACCCAAAGCAGTATGGGGGGATCCTGGAACCAAGTTTCCACACCCTTGAGATGGTTGTGATGTCAGTTTATTCCAACTATACTTGCCTTCACTCAGGTTGCTTCGATCTCTGTTCCACCCTTCAGTACCTTCGTGAAGTGTTACAATCAGTTTTCGTGCAGCCCTAACTAGGGGCTGAAGTCCTTTCGCGCAACTAGGGCAACAAACTGCGATATCTCCAAAACTAGGCTAAGTATCTTACTATTATTATTAACAAACCTTAGTTAGCTTCATGTAAACAGATTTTCTTACTTGCGTTCACTTAACCAATACATTTATACACATTTGCGCATCATATAAGCATTAGAAGTGAAATTCATACCCAATAAAACAGATGCATAAACAAGAAATAAATACCAAAAATGATAGAAAAATTCTCTTTATTAATACTGCAAGATGATTACATACTCGAATCGCCTTGTGCACTTAGCTGTAGGGGTTCGCGCACTCAGCTGCGGACTTCTAGGCCTCTGCGCACTCAGCTGCAAAGCCTCTACCTACTCTATGACCCAAACTTAGACTTACAGTTCAGAGCTATCTCTCATACATCGTTGATCTTCATTCTTCATTATCCATATGCCTTTAAACTACTTAGAGCTTAGCTCTATTTATAAAATCCCATGGTCTGCAGATGATGGTTAGATCTTCTACAGATGACATTACATTATCAAAATAAGGGCGGACAACCCTATGACTCTTTAACATCTACACACTCTATGCCCACAAAATGTGGAGTCTTTACATTTGTATTACAAACTTGGACCAAAATATGGGCTCTAAGCCCCAAAACTGCCCTTGGGGAATCTCGCGCTGAACACCCTGGTAAGAAGTCCCAATTAGACCTCAAACCATTTGGTGTAGGAGTCCTAGTAGTGGGTCGTAAGGTAATGCCATGACCGCGATGTCGCGCAAAGGCAAGTAAGATAACTCTGTCAGTAGCAAGGGTGTGACTGATGCAATGATTCAAGGAAGGTGTATGAGTGGTTCTAACACTTTGAAGGGAGAAGAAGGTGAAGGTGAGTTCCAGGTTGAAAGGGATCAATCCCAACTCGGCTAGGAACACACAACAAAAAAGGACATGCACAACTTCTAGTGGAGAAGTCCACTCGGATGCGACAGTCACATCATACAAGGTAAGATAACACGTACAACACTCATGGATCAGTCCGAGTTGAGTGCGATGGTTGTTACAGCAAGGTTCATGCGAAAGGTCTGTCTGATGTCCAATAGAGTAGTTGACACAGATGATGACAACATTAACAACATATACAACACATTAACAACAAGATTCATATAATTTCATACAAATCAATTAATACACAAGTACGTAAGTTAAACAACATATATCATTAAGGCAATCGAAGCAGTCCAACTACAATAACAACATATGCATGAAAATGTGCTGGCTCTTATTATATAAAGAAGTTTAGTTCACAATCATACAATACACCATGTAAACCTGCTTGGCCCTAATAGTGGAACGTTACAGCCACATCCGCCTGCTCCTCCAAAGAGATGAACTAGCTCAGTGCAGTGGAGAAGCCAAGGCATATTACAATACTGTCCAAGCTTTATCCAAGATATTCTTATCAGAAGCTTGGCTGACCAAAAGCCTATACAATGAGTTATGAGGGACTATTTATAGAAAAGCGTGGGGTGAACCTTGACATTCCCCTTTGTGACCATTCAACTACCCTCATGACTCTTCACCTACTCTATGACTGTTACATCCACTCTTGACACTTGAATTATGCTGGACATTACTCAACATTACAATGCACATGTACCCATGTGAACAATGGCTTGAACAAGCCAAACTAGACATCATTATGACTTAGACAACTACAGAAGTTCAACAGCTCGACATCCTCATGCTGAAAAATGGTAACATATTGATGCCAAGATTGGTAGTCTTTGATAGTGTTCGTATGTTCTGCTGTGACATCCTTCTGAAACCTAAACCTTGCCTCTATAGCATCTGGGTACACTGCTCAGGATCCTCTGTCCAACTCATCTGAAAGCAAGCACATCATTGTCTTCAATCTGGCTAGACCAACAACATACTTGGGCATGATGTATACACTAGTAGGGAAGTCTGGGCTAGTGGCAATGCACATCAACTTGTCGAAGTATGACTCAAGCTTCTGTCGGACCTGCTTCTTGGTCTTCACTTGGGTGAGAGTCCTAAGTGATGGGATCGCATGTGTGTGAACCACAACCTCCATGCTCTTGAATACTCATGCATGGGAAACCTGTATGCTAGTGATGAGTTGTGGTAGGTCCTCATAGTTCCGGATCTGACTCTAGATGCGTTCTTGTAGCTCAACCACATTGGCCCTCATCATCTTTGTCAAGTGAAGCGGGACTCCCTTATACTTCATCATCCATGCTTGCATATTATCAAAGAAAACGTGTATGTTCTTCAAGATGCGTGCTCTTCTCGCACATAGATGCTACCATCCGTGGAGATGAATGATTGCTTGGTGCACGGTACCAAACTTGGAGTACAATGCTCACATAACTGTGTCCAAGGACAATACTTCATATACTATTTCCTTCTTTAGTTTAGTTTGGGCAAACATTGTCACCAAGTCTCCTCTTTTCTTGGCCACCTATAGTTCCTTGACCATTCGCTCATTCTCAGCTATGACGAAACAAACACTTGAGCTAGTGGCTTTGACATACACTCTAGCTACATCGGCCAAAGCAACTGGATGCTTGTGCAAATCAGTCACGATCACTTTCTCTTCAACTTGCGTAGGGGATGTTTGGTCCTCTGGAGTTGGTACTCTGTGAGATTGCACAACTTTGTGGTGAGATTCATCAAAGGATATGTTGTGCACCTCTACTTCTAGTTGACCACCAAGGATCTCAGTTCCTCCTTAGTCATTCGAGACTTGCTCATCATTTGGATGCATTGAAGTAGGTGAATCGACCTCTCTATGGTGAGGCATGAGTTCAGTGTCCTATCCCAACTCCTGCTACTCCATGTTTGCATCCAATTTTTTAAGAGCTTGTTCTATCTCAGGGAGGGTTCACCCTATTTGCCTGATGCGAGATGTTCATATGAATCAACTACTTGTATGGGCGGTACTTTGTTTGTCTGCACATGATGTGGCCCCTACTGTATCTGCTGCTGGTGCGCTTCCTTCTCTTGTTGGCACAACTCTTGTTCTCTCCGTAGTTTCTCCCTCAGCTCATGCAACTCCTTCTCTTCTTATCCCTCTACCTTCACGCGATGAACTTTTCGTGTTGTTGCCTCTTTACTTGAATAACCATAGCTTCTTGTTCTACAAGGGGATCAGCTCGAAACTTGTAGCTTTTCTCCATCTCCATGCGGTCAGCAATCTTCCACTTCCCTTTATCGCGCACATGTATTCTTGGCTCTACTGCCTAGGTTATTGCTGCTACTGATGGTGCTCTTCGTGATGCTGCTTCATGCTGTTGTGCTAACCACTCTACAGTGAAGTTGACCTGTTCGTTGGGCCTGGAGTAATTGTAGCAATACCTCCATGATTCCTCCTTAGCCCAATGACATGCCCCATGGATCCATTTGAACTGAACTCTCACGCAGTGATCCTTCATAATGCAGTGTGGGTCATACGTGTTGAAGCTTCGGAGGTCAAATGGGTACTTGTTCATTTGTTCTTCTTCGACATCTGCTTGCTCAATACTCTGGATCTCATATAACCTAATCCGCAATGGAAGAGCGGGCCAAGGTGTCTTCTTCTTCTACTGTAGTCTAGATGTCATTCCTATCGAGCTGTGATACGATACTTCCTACATGACAAGCATGTCGAAGGCAAACTTTGGCAAAACATGTGGAGGCTTCTCTGCACTGAACACTCGAATGAATGTGCCAGACAGTTAGGCATACCAATCTGCAATGCCTAACGATGCCTTCATCGCTTCGTCTGACATGCAGGGTGGATCCTTTTCAAATATCAACCTGTACACTGGGGTGAAAAAATGGTGTGATAGTTGTATGATTACTCCTCTGAAGCTGCATTCAGACCACAACTTGAAATATGTGTTCACAACAATCTTTGCGGGTGACCATGCCCAGTCCAAGCCCGAGAACTCATGTCGGGCACAGACTGCATCTAGAATGTAGATGGACATGTAAATATCTACACGTATGCCTTCAGGTGACTATCGAGCCTTCGTGACTTGTTCCTTTAGCTGATGAGCCAGTATGCTGGACTAGTTGCATGGTATTCCTTCTCTAGCCAGTTGGTCCTGCATGATCATCCAACTCTGAGGAAAGGTTTCAATGCTTGCTTGGCCACTCAGTCGACGTGCACATATGACCAAGTATTGGTATGCCTTCCTCAATATCTTCGTCTTATAGATCTGGTTGGGTGTCATCCTGAAACGAGTTGGCTCCTTTACCCAATCCTTCAGAATATCTCTGGAGTGAGCTCTACTGTTGGGCAAGCTGAATGGAGGGGTCATGATATTCATGGGCTCAGACATATGATACATCTCATCATAATCTCATCCCCAGAAGGTTGCAAGCTTCGTCCCACTGACACTGCTCAAGGTAATCATCTCGGGGTCAGTGTGAGAGACGATCTAGTGAATCATGTTCACACATGGGAATGTTATCTGCACGCAATCTAGTACAAGCTTGACTTATGAATGTTCACATACACCTGACAGTCTTTGAGGTATTCCCCAAAAGTTCCTGCGAATGTTTCATTCACCTCTTGCCACTTCAGTTTGATGTCCTTGTCTAGATACAACTTCTTATCTTCGTAGATCGGCAGACTAGAGGACACCTGCACAACTGCTGCTCCAGCTACAACTCCATCAGTGTCCTGTGATCCTTTTCTCTTAGAAGCCATTGAGACAGATGAACACCTGAAAGATATGGTAACAAGCAACATGCATGGCAAGAGATATGTCAGTGAAAAAAAACAAATTCGGGAAATGACACAACACATACCTGGGAAACCGGTGAGAAAGATTGCACAAATTTTACTAGGAGGATGAGTGATTGGCTGCCAGAACTACACAAAAGCCAGTATGGGATATCTGGGAGGTAGGATTGGCTAATGGATCTGTGAAATGTGCAATCTAGTCAGGCAACTGGCTGCTAGGATTGCGCAATGCACAATTCCAGCTAAGAAGGACTGCTGGCCCAAGGATAGATTTGTGAAATTTCTTGGGCCAGGCAGCCACTGTCCTCCAGAAATGTGCAAAACAAGCCTGGATGCCAATGATGGGAAAGAATGCGCAAATCTGGAGAGGAAGATGAGCCTTTCTTCCCTAGATTTTGCAATGCACCCTTGGTGAAGGCAGAGACCGAGCCAAGGTTGGCCTAACTCGCCGACAGGCAACTGAAAGAAAGAAAGACAATGAATAAATGGTGACACTAAGTGATAGCAGAAGATATTAACAATGTATGCAAAACATGAATGAAATATTCAACAAACAGATCAACATGCATGTGGGTGAGGTCGTTCGTTGGTTGGCAGGACGTTCGTGCAAAACAATTTCATGCATGCGACAACAGTGAGATAGCAACGAAAATTGAAACAAAGCTAGAATAAGCTAGGATACATGTAAACGACATCAAGACTTCAAATAAATCAAGCAAACAACACTCACATAAGTGAATACACAAAAAGCAATAGAAATGATGAAAAAGACAAGTTGAGGCCACTTACCCATGAATAGCTGAGCCATATGTGTCAAAGAGTCTTGGATGTGCTGTAGGATGTTAGAGCTCCAAGATCATTGCGAATGAATGAGCTATGATGCGTCAAATAAAGAAGTTTGGTCTCATGACGCGCATGGCACAAATCTAGGAAAAGGTGACACTTGGAGGGAAACTTCTAAAACAAATTTGCATGTAACCATTGGCTGCTAAAAGTAGCTCCCTGAATCATGGGATGCCTTTTACATGTTGCCTCTTGCTATTCTGAGAAGAGAAAGTGATGCATGCATGAAAAGTTTCCTCGGTCCCGGGTGGATTGGTCAACCAGACTTCTCATGCATGCAGTTGATTAATTGCTTGGGAAAAATGCGCATTCTTGGCTAGGAGCTGGGCTCACTGCCCAGGAGGTGTGATGCAGGAAAGTGTTTCCTCTATGGACATAGGCAACCCCTCTAGCCCTAGAGTGGGTCTAGTCACAAACAAGGACAGATCAACAATAGCTTTCCTTAAACAGTCATAGTTGGAGGTCTACCTCAACTGGTGGTCGATGGAGTTCTGTTGCACTGCTCCAGCTTACGCTTCCTTCTCCTAATGAGTAATCAACCTGGAACAATGCAAAGGAAATACAAAAAATCATGTAACCGGAACAACAATTATCTATTTACTCACAAAGTCAAGAAGTCATGAGCTATCAAGTACATTACATACAAGACATAGGAAAACATCATTGATTGCATTAATTATGAAATAAGAGTAAGCTTACAACCAAAGTCTTGACGTCATAAGCCTTCTCAGAGGGATCCAGCCAACATGTTCCTCAAGCATTCACTCTTTGAAGATGGGTCTCCCAACATACAAGTCTCTCTCACTCACAAGTCTTACACAAGATCAAAGACACTTCACAACCTTCCTCAAGCTATCAACAATCCAACACTTGTCACACTCACACCAGCTATCTAACAAGCTCACAAGTACTAACAACACTATCAGCAATCACTCCAAAGACTAAGAATTCCAAACTAGCAGCACATAGCAATGGTGAGAGTTTAAATAGGAGAAGGAGTCTCCATGAAAGGTGGGAGGATGAGCTTATCTCCAAGGAAGGTAGCACAAATGACGGAAAAACCATGCCAGAGAGAGGAGGGCGACATAAACTAGGCCAAAAACTAGGTCTGGACTCATCTAGAAGGTCGACTGTTGGAACAAATTCACCCAAACTGGATCATCGCAGGCACATAACTGGTCTGCCGCGCTGACATTGCTATTGAATAACGTATCTAGTCATGTAATCGCGGGAAACTACAAGCGACAGTTGCGTTCGCACATGAAATCTGACCATCGCAGGAATCACGTGTACTTCCGCGATGGCAGAGCTTCTAGACTGTTTTGGAGTGCCCTTCAGCGCGTTTAGTTAGCCAACAGACATGATGCGGCAGAAACCTTTGGAAAAGTGGGTCATTTGGCAACATTGGAGAGCATTTGTCTAACATGAGCATGTATGACTTGTACACATGACACAGTTGGAAGACTGAAGTGAAGACAGTGACAAATTACTGTGTAACAGATGCCCCCTAAAGTATGAAGCCCGAGAGAGAGGGAGGGGTGAAATGATTTACGAAACTGACTGAACTGGAACACCATCTAGAAGAACCTGCACGCAAGTACAACTGATATCTCTGATAATGAAGTACATGTAGTCTAGGCATGGGCGCAGCCATCCAAAAGACATACGAAGTAGGTCTGTGGCATGGATGCAACCATCCAACTAATGAGACCATGATGATGATAAAGGTATGGTCGCAGCCATCCATGAAGACTTAGGCATGGTCGCAACCATCCATCAATGAGTCACGTAATCAATCCATGCAGCCCGAACATGTGTAATCTGAGTTCGGGGTCTTGAACCCATTCGATCATAGTACAAATCCTAACATGCGAATAGATGTGCTGAGGTTGAGCATGATAGAACATCGCTTGATTACCGGTCAATGATGAAAACCGTTAACAAGCGTGAGAGAAACCACTAATAATGCCAATGGCTCTCAAGGTACTGTCTAACACAATCCACGAAGTGTGAAAAAGGAGTTGAAGTCGAACACTCGTGGAATCACCCAATCGACGACCAAGGATGAAAGTCGACAGTCAGGTGTGAAGAACTTTCCATTGAGGCATGCAAGCTCTAAGGTACCAAAGGGGATCTCTAGATCAATCTCTTGGATAATGAGCTGAAGTCGATAGGAGACAACCCATCGCAGGAGGGCCATAATGTTTCCCCCATCAACGACATGAGATAAGGAACAAGAGGCAGATGGCGAAACAGAGTATCAGAGGAAAAGACGAAGGTGTAAATCGCAGAAGGATTATACTCTTGAACATGTCAGCGACACGACTCCGGAGGGGGGTGGCAGCATTTAGGCATCAAAGGATAAGAGGCTCGAAGGAGATGACATGAATCAAATGGAATGAGGCTAGAATGATGACCCAAACCTGTGGAAGGACAAACAATGATGTACGAATGTCCCAACCTGACAAGAAGCAAAAGTGTCGATGTTCAAGAGTGACTAGCTGCCATAGACAATCAATGATAAACCTGTTGTTGAGTCCAACCTAGTAATATTTTAACAAGCCCTAGGAAGGAGAAGCTCGAGTCTCGTCATGGTGACGAGTCCAATGTCGTCAGGGTTTAACGAGTCCAACATAGGTAAAACTCGGAGTCTTTTCATATTTAGAGAGTTTGAAAAAGACACGGAAAAGAAAACTCCAGGGGGGTCCTTTTTCGTAGAGTTGTGTCTCTCGAGCCCGAAAAAGTATGAAATGATACTCAAAAGAACCGCCCGACCATTACGATCGAGGAGTACTTTTCGTAGGTAGTGACTTCGACCCGAAAAATTAGAAAAGCGGTCGGAAGCACGTCGTTTCGTAACTAGTAACGAGCCTGAAACGACAAAAACCTGACAATCTTTTTGTGTTTAAACGGTTGAAAAAGAGCTTAAAGGTGACTGCCTCACCTTTCTTTTAACGAGTCAAGAGGGAAGATCGGCCATATTTTCATTCTTCAAGTCGGAAAAGAGCTTAAAGACGACTTTCCGGGATCAAGTGTATATGAAATGGTCGTAATTCCACTACTTGAAGTTCTGCACAAAAATATGTCACACGTAAAACCGTTCGAGATAATATGAACAATACATATAAAAACATAGTTAAAAAGCATATTTGGCTATCCATATGGTAAAATAATGAGAAAAACCCACATTTATAAAATGTAATTTTTAAATTTGCAAAAATTACTATAAAAAAGGATTAACCCATTCATTTTGACCAAAGCACTGTTCAATTTACCGTGGAGCAACTTAGAGCACTGAAGTTGGCGAGCGAAATTTGGTCCCGTCCGTGCATCATTCGTCCCGAAACTTGTTCCAGGTAGACACACGTTGCCCTGCACTTCATTTTAATAATTTTTTCATGCATTTTGAATGTTCCAAGTGTTATTTTAGGCAGGTTTTCAAACCGGGTTTCGTCGCTCGGTCATTGCGGGTTTACCCTATCGGGTCCGCAATGGCCGAATCTTTTTTACACTAGGCGCGCTCCGATCATCGCGGAAAAGTGGTGTACTTCTGTGATGATTGCGAAAAGTCTGAACTAGGGACCTCGCGCCATCGCGTTAGTTTTTAAAACAGACGTGATGATGCCGCGAACTTATGTTTGACTCTACAAACATATATTTTTTGACCGGGCTGTCCTGTCGAGGTGAGAGGCCCATTCTGGAGGGGCAGCGACCCGGGGGTGATTCCTTGGATATGTTGATGGCTCAAGTGTGCCCATGGGCACGCAAGAAAAGGAGTGGGAAGGTGGTAATCCCAATAGTGGACGATGTAATCCTTCGTGCTATGCTTTTCATGGTGACATGGGCAGCGGGCTCCCAAGCTCAACATGAGGCTTCGAAGACCCAGCTCCGGCTGGCTCTCGAGTGTCTCAATCTCACCATGTTTAACTAGGCAGAGACGGTGACGGCGGACATAAAGAGGCAACTCACCAACTGCCGTTGGGGAGAGACGAAGCAGTTTGGTTATGGATCCATCTTTGTCCCGCTCATGCTGGAGCGGGTGCTGACACTACAGTTACAGGACATGGATTTGGACTTACCCAAGTCACATGAGATGAGGGCCGCGCGATGGGCTCACGTCATGCCATGTGGAGGTGGCGGACGACCAGTGGCATGGGGGACATTTTTCTGAGAGTGGCTAGAGCGACAGATGATCTTCGTGGAGGATTGGCCATATGCATCTGCCTGCTGGAGAGCAGTGGGATGACGGTGGTAAGACACTTGATCTCATTTTTTGATTTTTGATTTTTATGATGTTTTTGATTTTTTCATGTACATGTCCTAATGAAAAACGCTATGGTATGCATATGTAGGACCAGTGAGACCCCTCGGACTGGTTCTAGTGGTGCGGAGGGACGCGCAGGGCATTGGAGCACTAGCCTTGGCTCCTCCAGAAGATGATATGATGGAGACAGTGATCCAGAACCTTGAGGGCCTGCTAGCAGGGATTCCAGATTATATGGGGATCGAGGAGGTCCCCAGAGCGTCCCAGATCCACACAGTAGGAGTGGAACCCAGGATGCACCGCCTGTTGAGGTGGGTGACACGGGCGGCGGCGTACTATAGGGAGCACAACCCACCGTAGTAGACACCTAGGTTTTTATTTCTTGCTGGTGATTTTTGAGAGACATGTGTCTCAGATGTATGGAGAACACAGACTCTATTTGGACATGTACACTTATTTTTGAGCGCCTCAGTGCGCCACATGATATATATATATATATATATATATATATATACATATTCCTATGGTCTATTATTGTGCTTTACATGCTTTCTTGTATGCTGTTTTGATTACATGTTACACAAATGTCTGTCTAATACATGATTAGCCAATGCATCAGTTAACGTGTTTAATCATCGTGGAATATGCTGATATGTAATGAAATCAAAGTTCCTTTCTAACAATTTAACACGTAAATACAACCTTAAAATGCGATGGTCTTTGACGGAATATCGCCCATTGAGTTGGTGGATGACAAGTTGAGAGTCCAGCTTCACAACCAATGCACGAATGTCGAGATTAATCGCCTCGGCCAGTAACTCAATCACAACACTATATTCAGTGACATTGTTTGTGGTACAACCTAAACAAACACCTTGAAGGTCTATCAACTCACCATGAGGATCGTAGATCACCCACGCCGCAGAGGACAAGTTGCGGGTACTATGGCAGGCACCATCGGCGAAACCAACGTAAGGTGCAATAGACATCTGCACAAGAAGAAAAAGACACAATAGGCGGCAATCACGCCTTCACACCAAGCCAAAAACATGAAAACACACACACATCACACCTGCTAAAAACACACGTATGTACAGACCAAAGTGCATGGGATTCACGCATAGTACTTTTTCAAGTACAGCTCGTTTCAGTGCTTATCGAGAGGATTCCCTTCATAATCAATTAGCTCGTAGGCCCCTTTCTGCAAAACTCTCTTTACAATATAAGGCCCAAGCCACATGGGCTCGAGTTTGCCTGCCCCCAGCTTATCATTCGCTTGATCGTAGAGCAGGACTAAATCTCCCTCAACGAAAGAACGAGGATGGACAGTATGATCGAAGTGAGTTTTCACTCTCTTCTTCTGTGCTTCGATAGCTAGAGATGCTAGCCGACGGGCCTCGTCCAGCCATTCTAGGTAAAGAAGGCGTTCTTCTATTGGAGTAGTGTTGGGAAGTAATTCGACGACCAACTTCAAAGAAGGGATCTCACACTCGATTGGAAGGGTAGCCTCCAGTCCGTAAACTAATTGAAATGGAGTGAAACCGGTGGCATCCTTCACAGAGGTTCGGTAGGCCCACAAGGCAGAGAACAACATCAAGTGCCAGTTAGACTTGTGCATGCCAACGGTACGTTGAAGCATCGTAACTAGAACCTTGTTAATGGCTTCTACTTGGCCATTGGCCTGAGGATAGTATGGAGTCGAACTATCATGCCGTAAGCCTAGCTAGGTTTTTAGCTCAGTCATCATGTGATTATGGAAATGCTTCTCGTGATCAATGACGATAGCCTGAGGGACTCCGAACCGTGAAATAACATGATTAAACAAAAATTGTGCTGCTATGTGACCATATTTAGATAATGTGGGCATCGCCTCGGCCCATTTTGTGAAGTAATCAACGGCAACGATAAGATACCCATGCCCCCTAGCTGAGTGAGGGTTACAGGTCGTATAATCAATGCCCCATTTTTCAAAAGGGCCAACGGTAACAACAGGGTGCAATGGAGAGGGAGGCGCACGCATGTTCCGCTGGTAGATCTGGCACTCGTGATAGGAGCGGACGGAAAGAATGCAATCCTTAAAGATGGAGGGCCAGATATAAAAGGCGTGGAGGATCTTTTGAGCAGTAGCATATCCGGACATGTGACTGCCACAGGTGCCAGAATGGTAGTCATTCAAAACTCGCTCAGCTTCTTCGAATGTTAGGCATTGGCGGAGAACGGAGTCAGCGCCGAGATAGTACAGGGTGTCCCCAATGATACGATAGGGCTGAGACTGATGATGAATCCGTTGCCGAGCATCCTTAGACACATTGGGACGAAAAGAGGATGTTTGCAGATATACAATGATATCCCTGTACCAGGGGTCGAGGGTGCTAGTTAGAAACAAAGTTTTGTCGGGGATATGGTCCTCTGATTGAGAGGGCGCGGTAGGAGATGGAAAAGAGCAAAGTAACTCAAAAAAGAAAAGGGATTTCTTAGACTTGGTGGTGGTGAATTCCAAGTCGAACTCTTGGAGGATAACGATCCACTTCGAGTACTTTCCCCCCAGCAACTGACGTGACAGAATGTATGTCATCGAGTTGCAATCAGAAACCACGGTTGTAGTACACAACAAGATATAATGGTGGAAACGCTGGATGTCACAGACAGAGGCCAATGCCAACTTCTTGATGTAAGCGTATTGAGTTTCCGTATCTAGAAGATTGCGGCTGAGATAATATATGACATGCTCAGTGTCATCATCGTCATCTTGAACGAGAACCATGCCAATAGTGGTATCGGCAGTGGCCAAATACAGAGTGTAGTCGTGATGATAATTTGGAGGACGCAACAATGGAGCGGAAACAAGGAGACCCTTGAGACGCTCGAAGGACTCTTGAGCAGCGGCATCCCAATGAAAAGGGGTGTCTCGCTTCAATAACTGTGTGAAACCTTTAGCCACTTCGGCATAGTTCGAAATAAATCGTCTTAAAAAATTCTCTTTGCCCTGCAAGCTCTACAATTGCTGCAAAGAAGTAGGGGGAGGAAGATTCAGAATAGCCTCAACTTTAAGGGGATACAAATGGATGCCCTCTCGGGAGACGATAAATGCAAGCAGTCTGCCTGACTCAATGAAGAAGAGACACTTATGAGGATTAAGCCTGATGCGGTAGTGTCGACAGCGGAGAAAGATTTCACGAAGATGAGTGGGATGGTCCTGGCATTTTGCTGAATGAGCTGGTAGATCATCTAGGTACGGTTGTACAATGTGAGGAATGTCATGGAATGCATAGGACATTGCATGTTGGAAGGTAGCACTGGCGTTCTTCAAACCGAAAGGGAGCTTTTTGTAGGCAAAAGTTCCCCACAGATAGATAAAGGCAGTCTTGTTTTGATCGGCGGGCGCAATATTGATCTGGTTATACCTAGAAAAACCGTCCATAAATGATACATTTCGTTCCCAGTACACTCATCAATGAGTTAGTCAGTGAAGGGTGTGGGGAAGTTATCTTTGGGATAGGCCCGATTAATATCACGATAATCAACATAGACTCGAATGTTACCCTGTTTTTTAGTCACAGGGACGATATTGGAGACTCAATCTGTGAGTGGTATGGTATAAATAAAACCAGCCTTAAGAAGCTTTTCAACTTCCGCTTTAATGGCTGCAGCCTTTCGGGGGTGCATGGGGCGTAGACGCTGGCGAACTGGCTTAGCACTCGGATACATTGGTATATCATGCACCACTATGCTAGGATCAATGCCAGGAATTTCTTTGTAGGACCAAGCAAAGATGTCACGAAATTCACGAAAAAGATCAGTATAGAGCTGAATTTCCTTTGGAGTACAAGTGACTCTGACATGGCTATGCTCGAAAATCCCTGGTTTCACAGAGATGTCAATGGGCTGGTTCTGCGTGATGTTTCCCATAATTCCTTCAGAAGACACTTGATAAACTTGAATGGGTGTCTGAAGGGGTTGGGATGGGAGACAAGGAGCAAACCGCTCAAGACAGGTAAGCATTTCCCGGTGGGCAGGGAGAAACGAGGAATGATGGTGATGATCAGACCAAGGGGTTTCCTTGAGAGACATGGTCTCGATAATGGATTCATTAGAAGGAAATATTTCCTTTAAAGATCTGAAGAAGCGTCGTCTCCAAACCAAGGGGAATGAGCGTACGAGTCGGGAGCCCTACTCGAAGGAGCAGGTTCAGAAGGTGGAGCCGATGCAGAAAAATTTTTGACGTAGTTGAGCTCGGCAGGACTCAACGGCATCTCATCGCCCCAAGATTCTACTTGATTAGCGGGGGGAAGAACCCATGGATCAGAGCGAATGGAAATCATACTGATAGGAGCGACGTTAGGAGGTGGGAGTGAAAACACACCCATGAGGGCAACAACTTTAAAAAGTCCAGCTCTCACACTCTCATATGGAATGGAGGTATGCTCCACAAAAGGCACGTTGCCTTCAGAAAAGGAGGTGAAGAAGGACAACTGGTCTATGGTGACGATCTTCCCTTGATGAGGAAAATGAATGACATGAAATAGAGATGAAGCCATGGCTCGCATGGCATATGTCCAGCTACGTCCCAGAAGGAGGTTGTAGGTAAGATTAGCATCAACAACTTCAACTTCCACTTCGACCATCTTCCCTTCCAAAGTAATGGGAAAACGTTGGAGTATACCATAAGGGCGAGACTCTCTCCCATCAAAGGCTTCCAAGGTCGTAGGAGACTAGCTCAATGTCGGAGAACCAATAGCCTTCCAACAGGCAACAGACATGATGCAAGTTGAAGCGCCTTCATCAATGACTGTACGATGAATCATTTTGGAATTGATGATGACCTGTATGAGGAAGGAAATTTGGTGAGGCAGTCTCGGTATATGGCTTTCCAGGTCAAAAGTAATCAGATCCGAGTCAGCCGGGTCTATGCCACCGATGGCCGATAGCAAGGAATTCCTCAGAGAGGGGCAACTCTATAGTACTTCTAAAGCGGACATAGCTGACGGAGCCTGGGATAAGTCCTCAATGATGCTGTAGTGCTGGGTAGCACGAGCATTACGGTTGTAAGAAGATTTCCAGAGCACACCTTTCGGAGGGGTTCAGATGGGCGTCTTAGTGCTAGGTCTCTCGATATGGAGCGGACCAGAACTGGACGGAGGAGCACTAGAGGGGACCTCAGGCTCTTTCCCGGTAGGCGACAGATACTCTTTTGCCCGAGTACTGATGTGGACGGGAATCATCCTATCCATAAATAATTGAGAACCAAAGGGAGAAGAGGATTGAGATGGATCAGCCACCATTTGCGTTTGTTGTGAGGGAAAAGGTTCTTTGAGCACAGCAGGAGTTCCAGGAGAAACTTTCAACAAATGACTAACTTCAGACCGCCTTGGGTAGTCTTTGGTATAGTGATCCTTGTCACAAATAAGACAAGGATACTTGGGCTTGCGTTTGGCGCCCTCCTCGGGTGGAGGTTTAAGGGAATTCTGGTTAGGTTGATCTGCTTTATTCTTTCCTTTTCCCTTCTTCTTCCCTTTCGAGGCTTTGTCCACCGTGGTGGAATGGACGGCGTTAACCTCGAAAGTACTACTAGAATTGGATACATCCTGAGAAGTATTTTTGTTTGGAGCATTCAACTTTTTCTTCCTAGGGTTCGTGGAAGTTTTCTTTGAAGGCGGATTAACGGAACCAATGATACCGTCAACAGATGGTGTTGGCGGGGTTTTGGAAGTTCCTAGTCTCGGGGCATCATGCAAATAATCATATAGCATACCAGACTGGGAGTAAACCAAGTCAAGGTACTAAGCGCGCGCAATAGATTGCTCTTCAGTTAGACATGCCCCCATAGCAATGTCCCGTGCTATCGGATTGACAAATGAGGTCATGAACCAGTCGGTGAGGAGCTGATCGGGAATCAAAAACTTAATCAAACGACGACGCCGTCTCCATTCATGGATATCATCAGAGATGTGCGTAGCCGTTGTCTGTTTTAAGGATGTCAGGAGGTGTGTGCCCGTTTCATATCGAATCGGCAACTGAAAATGAGTTAAAAATGCCATAGCCAATGAGTTAAAATCCTGAAAAGATCCATGAGATAACTCAATATACCATTTAGCAGCAGAGCCAGTGAGAGTCCTTTGAAAAAGGCGGAGTCGGATTGAATCATCAAGCCACGAATTCGATGAACACCATAGATGATAAGTCATGATGTGAGCTTGGGGATCTTCTCCAGCTTTACCATCGAATTTGGGACAATCACTGGGAATCTTAGTTGGAACTGGGGGCCAATACGGATTATGAAGAATAGGATCATTGGTCAGTTTGGACACATCCGGTAATTCCAACGTTGCTAAAAAGGGTAATTGAGGGTTAAAGGACATCTAGGGCTGCGGGTAGGAAGGGGTACCAGAGTTCCAGCCAGCTGGCGGTTGCCCCCATTGATTTTGTCCAGACGGATTTGGCCCAGGAGGGTTTTGTCCATAGGGATTTTGTCCATAGGGGTTATAGGATGGTGGACCCTGGATTTTCCCCCCAACATTCCATTGATTACCAACATGGCCTGCAGGAGCAACATAAGGTTGCTGGTAATTCTGATAAGGACTCACCTGTAGTTGTTGATAATTTTGATACGGGGAAAATTGAGTTTGCCCTTGGGATTGCTGGAAACCATAAGGCGGCTGGGCTCCAAATTGAGATTAGAGGCAGGCTGCGTTTGATAAGCCGGTTGCGATTGAGGTCCAACCTGCATTTGAAGGCCGGATTGGATTTGGGGCCCAGCCTGGGGCTGAAAACTGGGTTGAGCTTGAGAAGCAACAATCATTTGAGTGCCCGGTTGAGCAGGCCCAGAAGGATGTCCTTAGAATTGAGGCTGAGCCATCTGGCCAGAACGTTGACCCAGTTGAGATTGAGATTGACCCATCTGCCCAGAAGGTTGAGCTTGCTGGGTGTTGGGTTGTCCTTGCACAACTGAGGGTTGTTCTGATAGACTGGATGGCTGAATGGATTGGACAGTTGGTTGAACCGATTGGATTTGAGGTTGACCGACTTGTCCAGATGTTTGACCATACTGGACGGTGGGTTGTCCTTGTTGAACGTAAGGTTGACCAACTTGCCAAGAAGGATAACCTTGCTGGACACCAGGTTGGACTTGTTGGATGTAAGGTTGTCCCAGATTACTAGAAGGTTGCGCAAAATAGGTAAAAGACGGACCACCAGAGGCCGAAGGTTGTCCCTGAAAGGGTTGTCCTTGTGGGTCTCCAGGTTGCCCTGGATAAGACTGCCTGTAATACTGTTGCCCATGAGAGGTTTGTATGTAAGACGGTCGGCCTTGATGAGGTGGTCCTTGAAGATGTGCAGGTGATACTTGGCCACCGCCATAACCAGTGGGGGTCCAAGCAACGGATAACGGGACCGTGACCTCAACCGCAGGATGAGGTGGCAGAGGTCTGCGGTAATAGATATGAGCTCCTATAGAATCATAATAATGAAATGGATTTTTAGGATCCGCATTTTGAAGAGCATGCAAATATTGATCATATGCCCCCCTGCTGGGATAGAACCAGAAGAAGGTGGGGCACTTAGTGTAGGGTCAACAACTCCAGGTACGGATGCCAATGGGCCACTATAAGCTGACCCTGAAGAAGGTCCAGCAGTAGCGGTCACAACTGAGGATGCAGTAATGACACCGACAACGGGGGTTGAAGAAGCCACACAGACAGTTGGAATAGTCGGGACGGAAGTGACAGGCACATTGTGAATTTGAGGAATAAAGGACTCCGAGGTCGGAGTGATGGTGTGTGACCACATAGAACTTGTAGGGGGAGTCCTAGAAGACATAACATCCCTCAACGCCTTATAGCATAAAGGCAACGTAACACCAAGAGGGGTGATATGAAAAGGTGGAGTTTCCATTGAGGTGGGAATTTCACCGCTTGTCGCAACAGACTCTTCACTTGTGACAGGGGATGTGTCCTCCATATCAGAAGAAGACATTGGGACTGAAACACTAGGAGGAGTACTGGGAATATATTCTTTGGAAGGTTCCCAGATAGGGTTCCAGTGAATTTCGTAAGTCTCGTCCTCTAAAGCGCAAGAGTTAATCGGTTGGATACTCGAAATAACAGGGAGAGTATCACTCACAACCAGTACCTCAGGAGCAACAGAAGAAGGAGACCCTTGGTCACTCGGAACGGGAGATGGGATCGGTGATTCCGCCAGGATGATGACTTCAAAAGATCCTAGGCAAACTAACGAGAAAGGACCCTACTCAAGCTAACGCAAAATAAGATCTAACCGAGTAAATGTGAATCGTGGCCAAATAAATTTTAAGACACAAGAACAAAACTTGACCTTTTCATTTTTAAAGAGTCGAGAAAAGGACAAAAGATGACTCTAGTCACCTTCGAATATTTAATGAGCCTGAAGTGACAAGTGCTCAGATGGACCTTTTCTTTTAGGGAGTCCGAAAAGGAACGAAAGTGACTACTCTGGAGAACTAGGCAAAAAGGTTTACCAGACAAATATGTAAAACTGCATATACACCTTGACAGTCATATGAAAACCAAGGACTTTCTGTACAGTAGTCAATCTTCCCGAATGCTGTGTTCGGTGTGTTACGGCTTGTAAGGCGGCAGACACAACTTCCTATGGATAAAGGATGATAACCTAGTGGGGTCTCCCCATATACTCGACGGTACATGGGAGCACAATTCCGTGCTAGACCACTATTAAGTCACAAAAGGAGGAATCACCCAACCTTGAGTGGAAACAAGAGTGACTAAGTTTAACAAAGCCGGAGCACGTCTCTAGCCTAGACCTCTAAATGTGTGCATTATGTTCCAATGCGTTGTTAGATTTATTCAGTTCATTTTAAAGTTGATCTTGGATTATGTTTCAGTTTTCAGGCCTTACCGTATGTATATAACAGAACCTAGGATGCAGCTAGAATGAATGAAATATCCTTTTTCTTCGATGAACACCTACCTATGGGAGGAGATCATTCCTAAACCAAGAAATCCAAGGCAACAAACAGTCACTCAATGCAAACAGACACCAATTGCTAAAGTGCACAAATACTGCTAATGAGAGATTTAATCATTCGCTTTTCAATATGCAACTTGAAATGCAAATTCACTTTCACTTTCGCATGCTAAATGAAATGCAGTTTTTTGATTTTGATGCCTCTAATCTAAAAGAAACCAATAAGCAACAAACGAATGTGGAAAAATGGTTGATCCAAACAATTGTAATCTATGTCTGGGTAGTGAAGAGAAATCAAATCAATGCCGAGATTGGTCCAATAACAATCCCTAAACAATCAATCAAAAGTAAGCAAAGGGGAAGGCTTAATTAACCAACAACAAGCAGGAAACGAATCTTTGGACATAGGTGACCAAGCGAAATTGATCCAAAAGACTTGAAACAATAAAACTAGGTCACAAAGCAAAAAGACAAGATTCGTTCAACAAAGCTCACAAGAGAGTGCCTCAACCTCTAAACAGTGAAAAACAAGTCATCAAACAAGTGAGAACAACAAAGGACTAGCAAGACTGACGGATTCTGGAGGCAGAATTGAAAAATTCAATTCTACAGCAATCAGTGTGGGTAATACACTAGAAAAAAAGCGCTGATAAAGAAAAATACGCAGCAACAAGGCGATGTCAGCACAGAAGTACACGAATTTTCTGCGATGGTCCGATTAACAGAACCATTGCGACGGTTAAGTGTAATCACGCGATGAATAGGATACTACAAAAGAGGTGACGCGATGATAGCGTGACTGTTAAATTAAAAGCCGTGATGATGTTCAAAACAGTAACAGGCGAACCAAAAACTTCCAAACCAAAGACAATCAATCTTTAATCAAATAAGGACATTTCCCAGATCAGGCCAGGAAACTCAGAAGACTGATAACTAATCCCAAAAATCTCAAAAGAGACCAAAAAAAAACCAAGACAAGCGTAAACAAGAAAAGAACAAAGGCCAGCTCTCCAGCGGAGTTGCCAATTTGTGATGCAGGAAAGTGTTCCCTCTGCGGACAGAGGCAACCCCTCTAGCCCTAGAGTGGGTCTAGTCACAAACAAGGACAGATCAACAATAGCTTTCCTTAAACAATCATAGTTGGAGGCCTACCTCAACCGGTGGTCGATGGAGTTCCGTTGCGCTGCTCCAGCTTCCGCTTCCTTCTCCTAATGAGTAATCAACTTGGAATAATGCAAAGGAAATACAACAAAGCACGTAACCAGAACAACAATGATCTATTTACTCACAAAGTCAAGAAGTCATGATCTATCAAGTACATTACATACAAGACATAGGAAAACATCATTGATTGCATTAATTATGAAATAAGAGTAAGCTTACAACCAAAGTCTTGACGTCACAAGCCTTCTCAGAGGGATCCAGCCAGCATGTTCCTCAAGCATTCACTCTTTGAAGATGGATCTCCCAACATACAAGTCTCTCTCACTCACAAGTTTTACACAAGATCAAAGGCACTTCACAACCTTCCTCAAGCTATTAACAATCCCACACTTTTCACACTCACACCAGCTATCTAACATGCTCACAAGTACTAATAGTACTATCAACAATCACTCCAAAGACTAAGAATTCAAAACTAGCAGCACATAGCAATGGTGAGAGTTTAAATAGGAGAAGGAGTCTCCATGAAAGGTGGGAGGATGAGCTTATCTCCAAGGAAGGTAGCACAAATGATGGAACAACCATGCTAGAGAAAGGAGGGCAACATAAACTAGGCCAACAACCAGGTCTGGAGTCATCTGGAAGGCTGACTGTTAGAACAAATTTTCCCAAACTGGATCATCGCGAGCACATAACTGGTCTGCCACTAACATTGCTATTTAATAACGTATCTAGTCATGTCATCGCAGGAAACTACAAGAGACAGTTGCGCTGGCACATGAAATCCAACCATTGCGGGAATCACGTGTACCTCCGCGATGGTAGCGCTTCTAGACTGTCTTGGAGCGCCCTTCAGCGCGTTTATTTAGCCAACAGACGTGATGAGGCAGAAACCTTTGGAAAAGTGGGTCATTTGGCACCATCAGAGAGCATTTGTCTAACATGAGCATGTATGACTTGGACACATGACACAGTAGGAAGACTGGAGTGAAGACAACGACAAATTATTGTGTAATAGGAGGTTTGCACAATTTCTGGTTAGAGCAGTTGACTGCTACCTAGATTTGTGCAAATCCTAGGCTGAACAACCTGCTGCTAGGAAAATTTGTGTAAATCCTGCTAGGAGGGTTGGCTAGTAGGATTGTACAATCCTAGAGCTGAGCAGCTGTCAAAGAGGATTGCACAATTCCTGGAGGGAAGACTGGTTGCCCTCTAGTAGTTGCGCAATTTTCAAGGGGAGGTTGCTCAACGTGCAGCTGGACCAAGTTTGGGTGAGCAGCCTGTGAGGGGAATGGATCAACTGTGTTCAAATAAGTGCCTTTGTGCGAGCAAAACACTTGAAGCTTGAGTACTTGATGAAGCAAGACAAAGTGTTGTGTAAGGTTGGTAGGGAGGGTCCAAAACAGGTTAAGGAAAAATTTTGGAGGGTGGTTGTAGCCGCTACAATAGCTGGATCTATTGGCTATGTTCTTCTTGCTTCACCTACAACTCTAATACCATATGAAAATTCCTCAACCAGAATCCCTACTGCAGAGACTGATGATATTACTCCTATTTGTTAAATTTATTTAAACAAATTACTTGCTGTTTCCTACGAAAAATTTCATAATACATATATTGTAGCCTTCACTTAATTAAATATTATGTGGAAATAGGAGTCTGAGTAAGAAAGAAAATACAACACAATTGACACCATTGTTTTTGGACAAATGTCCCCGAAAAACCCAATGTGGGAAAACAAGTGCAACAACTCTAAGGGTTTATTATTATTAAGTAGTAGAAAATTTTGAATACATCTCAGAATACCTCACATGTTATTCAATTATAGAGAGAAATACTGGTAGACATATTTGTGAGATTACCTCACACAATCACTGAGAAAAATCTTAGCTGATCCGGTCACTGGATGAGGTGCCTCTGGCAAGCGCTGTGCTGCCTATGCATAGTCCTCACGAAGTCCTTTCATCAACTCCTTTAGGCACTGCATCACCTAGTCTATAGATCGATTTTCTATCCAGAGTCTCTGCTTTCAACGTCCTAGTCTCACACCCCGACTCTAAGCTTTTGAGATTGACTCTGCCCTGCAGAATTTCAGACTCTCTCTCTCACCCTCTGTGCTGCCTCTCTATGGCCCCACGTCATCCTCCGCGTGAGAGTTGCTAGATCACTCTTTCCCTCTCTATGCTGATGATTCTCTGACTGAGAAAATCTCTCTCTCTCTCTCTCTCCCGATGCTATCCCTGCCCCTCAAATGAAAGAAATATCTTCGATCAGAACTTCCTCTTGAGAACTTCTCACTTCAGAAATTTGATGTCTTGATCTCTAGATGTTTTCCAAATGACCCTCAATCTCCCTTAAATAATCTTCTTGTTGACATTCAACAACTCATATTAAAAGCTAATCAATGGCTAAGATCATTTTATATTAATCCTCGTCTTCTTCTAAAAGATACACCCTCAATTAGGTTAATATCCATTAATATTTTTAATTTCCTAAGTTTAGACTTAGGGTCCCATTAAAAAATATTAATTATTTTAATAAAATTGTCTCTGGGTGGAATTTCCCAAAACGCTTTATGGGTTCTTTGAAATACATGTTCCCAAGCCTCCCTGCAAAATTTGAGGCCTAGAGAACATTTGATGCTACCTGAAAATCAACATGAAGTAGTGCTTGCTGATAATGGTGTGTTGGAGTACACCAAGACTGACATTCCAAAGCCAACAGTATTAGATGCACAACAGTTAGCCCAATGGAATAAGGATACAACAAAAACTAGGAGGATCATCCTGGAGGGTGTGAGAGACCACATAGTCTCGAATTTACATGGCAAGGAGACTCCCTTTGCTACCTCACTAAGTTATTCAAAAATAGTAGTGATGCTAGGAAATTGGCATTGAGGGAAAAGCTTAGAAAATTCCACATGCAGAAAGGAGAAACCATTCCACATTACCTCTTTAGGTTCACTCAGTATTGAGATGAGCTTGGAGGAGTTGGAGAAAATATTCCCTCTTTAGAACTAGTAAGCCTAGCTCTCCTAGGCCTTCCAAAATCCTGGCACAACTACCAAAACTCTGCAAATGGAAGGGAAAAATTGCCAAATTGGGATAGACTCTAGTCCGATTTGGTGTAGGAAGAAATTCGGTGGAACACTAGAGATGGAGTGACATCCAAATCTGAGGAGGAATAGAATTTTGCCTTGGTTGGGAAGGGTAATAAAGGTGAGGGAAAGAAGGCCCAAAAGAAACCTAGAGCCTACCCAGAACAATGGGAAAAAGAAGTACCTAAGAAAGATAACAAATGTCAGTGCGATGAATTCAGGCACTATGCAACAAAGTGTCCACACAAGACGTCTAACAAGAAGCCTTCAGGAGGAGCAGGAGGTGAAGCACTTACCTCACAATTTGATTTAGACTTCACTCTCATTGCATGCATGGACAACACTATAATGGGGAATGTGTGGTATCTAGATTCAGGTGCCTTGTTCCATATGACACGATGCAAAGATTTCTTTAGTATCCTAGAGGAGACGGATCTACAGTTGCACATTGAACTTGGGGATGATGGGTGGTACAGTACTAAAGGAATTAGTACTGTAAGATTTAAGAGGGAGTTGGGCTCCCACCTTCATCTAAAAGATGTCATGTATGTACTCGGGTTGAAGAAGAACTTCATCTCTATAGATATATTGGATGATCATGGCTATGATGTTGTTTTTAGTAAGGATAAATCCTTTTTGAGACAAGTAGCTACCAAGCAGGTGAAATTGATTGGAGTTCAAGTGAAGAATCTCTACAAACTTGAGATGGAATATTGCGCTACACTAAGTAGCAAGGCAGGATAAGTGCAGAGTTAGGACGTTGGAGAACTCTGGCACAAGAACAAGGGACACTTACACCATGTGGGCTTGAAGATCATTCAACATATCACCACCGATCTGTTGGAATTATGATACAAGTATGACATAAGTGCTGTCCTTGATGGAAACTCTCTTAGATGAAAGATCACAATATAGCAGGTAAACAACAAGAATGAAGAAAGAAAAGTATACGCAGGTTCACTATATACCAATGTGCATGTGAGCAAGTGATGAATATCTGATGAAGTGTGAGATCTAGTATGTTGGTTATGGGTTTGTGATGCTTTGCTTGATCTGAACCAAGGATGCACCTATGTGGTTGATGATGGATGATGGATCGGGATCATAAGGCTTGGAATGTATTATCATTATGTGGTTTGATCATGGATAGACTAGATCTGAATTATTGACGCATGTTTTATTGTATAAATGTTATGATCTGGGTATGACTGATGTTTGGAATAGCTGCAAAGTTATGAGTAAATATTTGTAGATCTGTATGCGGGTTCACTTTGGTAAAAGCGTGTATACACGCTAGTTCGGCTCATCAGAGTAGCGTATACAGTATGAAGTATGATATTTGAAGTTGCAGTTGGATCTGGTTGTTGTTGCAGAATTCTGTGGTCTGCTCTGTGTTCTGGTGACTGTGTTTTGTTGACAGGGTTTTAGCATTTCAGTATTAGGTGATTCAGAGATTGGTGATGCAGGTGTAGTTGATGGGTGTATTGCAGTGGTGATTAATTTTGTGCTTCAATGATCTTGATGGGTCTAGTATGAAAATTGGATGAAACATGGTCTTCAGATTATGGTGTTGTGCTTCAGGAGTATCCAGTCTGAAAATTTATGAAACGTGGTCCCTGGTGGAAGAGAGAAGGTCATAGGCTTCTATAGGTTGACACCTACATACTGGTAAACATATCGTCTAGTACAAGAGCCAGGGGGTTGGAGCTCCATTCCAGTAGCAGCTAGAAAACGAGTGAAGGTTGGAGCCTTCATTAGGCCGCCGCCTACGTATTGGTAAACATATCGGCTAGTACAAGAGCCAGGGGTTGTAGCTCCCTTCCAGTAGTAGCTGGAGAATGAGAGAAGGTTGTAGCCTTCTGTAGGTGGGTGCCTGCGTACTGGTATGAGTTTGTGCTAGTACAAGATTGTAAATAGGTTTTTCTTATATTAAAGGAAGACGACAGCAAGTGGTTTTTGTCCCGCATTGTGTTTCCACCTTATATCATGGTGTTCATGTGTGTTTCTTATGTGTGATGATCTGTTTTGTTTTACTACACCTGTTTACTGTTTATATGGTTAATGAAGTTCTGATGCACTGATTAAAGATCAACATATATTGGATTAACTGAATGATAAGTCTATTGGATATACGCTAGTTGCATTAAACACAGTTGCGTGTACATGCAGGTTCCCTTAAATAAAGTAGCGTAAATGAATTTGATTATGGAAATGAAAAAGTTAGTGATTTTTCTTTTCCCTTCTTCTTTCCTTTCGAGGCTTTGTCCGCCGTGGTGGACTGGACGACGTTAACCTTGGAAGTACTACCAGAATTGGATACAGCGTGAGAAGTATTTTTGTTCGGAGCATTGAACTTTTGCTTCCTAGGGTTCGTGGAAGTTTTCTTTGAAGGCTGATTAACGGAACCAATGATACCGTCAACAGATGGTGTTTGCGGGGCTTTGGAAGTTCCTGGTCTCGGGGCATCATGCAAATAATCATAAAGTGTACCGGACTGGGAGTAAACCAAGTCAAGGTACTAAGCGCACGCAATAGCTTGCTCTTCAGTTAGACATGCCCCGATAGCAATGTCCCGTGCTATCGGACTGACAAATGAGGTCGTGAACTAGTCGGTGAGGAGCTGATCGGGAATCCAAAACTTAATCAAACGACGACGCCATCTCCATTCATGGATATGATCAGAGATGTGCGTAGCCATTGTCTGTTTTAAGGATGTCAGGAGGTGTGTGCCCGTTTCATAACGAATCAGCAACTGAAAATGAGTTAAAAATGCCATAGCCAACGAGTTAAAATCCTGAAAAGATCCACGAGATAACTCAATATACCATTTAGCAGCAGAGCCAGTGAGACTCCTTTGAAAAAGGGGGAGCCGGATTCAATCATCAAGCCACAAATTCGATGAACACCATAGATGATAAGTCATGATGTGAGCTTGGGGATCTTCTCGAGCTTTACCATCGAATTTGGGATAATCACTGGGAATCTTAGTTGGAACTGGGGGCCAATACTGATTATGAAGAATAGGATCATTGGTCAGTTTGGACACATCTGGTAATTCCAACATTGCTAAAAAGGGTAATTGAGGGTTAAAGGACATCTAGGGCTGCGGGTAGGAAGGGGTACTAGAGTTCCAGCCAGCTGGTGGTTGCCCCCATTGATTTTTTCTAGACGGATTTGGCCCAGGAGGGTTTTGTCCATAGGCATTTTGTCCATAGGGGTTATAGGATGGCGGACCCTAGATTTTTCCCCCAGCATTCCATTGATTACCAACATGGCCTGCAGGAGCAACATAAGGTTGCTGGTAATTCTGATAAGGACTCACCTGTAGTTGTTGAATTTTGATACGGGGCAAATTGAGTTTGCCCTTGGGATTACTGGAAACCATAAGGTGGCTGGGCTCCAAATTGAGCCTGAGAGGCAGGCTGCGTTTGATAAGCCGGTTGGGATTGAGGTCCAACCTGCATTTGAAGACCGGATTGGATTTGGGGCCCAGCCTGGGGCTGAAAACCGGGTTGAGCTTGAGAAGCAACAATCATTTGAGTGCTCGGTTGAGCAGGCCCAGAAGGATGTCCTGAGAATTGAGGCTGAGCCATCTGGCCAGAATGTTGACCCAGTTGAGATTGAGATTGACCCATCTGCCCAGAAGGTTGAGCTTGCTGGGTGTTGGGTTGTCCTTGCATAACTGAGGGTTGTCCTGATAGATCGGATGGCTGAGTGGATTGGACAGTTGGTTGACCCGATTGGATTTGAGGCTGACCGACTTGCCCATAAGGATAACCTTGCTGGACACTAGGTTGGCCTTGTTGCATGTAAGGTTTTCCCAAATTACTAGAAGGTTGCACAAAATAGGTAAAAGACGGACCACCAGAGGCCGAAGGTTGTCCCTGAAAGGGTTGTCCTTGTGGGCCTCCAGGTTGCCCTGGATAAGACTGCCCGTAATACTGCTGCCCATGAGAGGTTTGCATGTAAGATGGTTGGCCTTGATGAGGTGGTCCTTGAAGATGTGCAAGTGATACTTGGCCACCGCCATAACCAGTGGGGGTCCAAGCAACGGATAATGGGACCGTGACCTCAACCGCAGGCTTAGGTGGCAGAGGTCCGCGGTAATAAATATGAGCTCCTATAGAATCATAATAATGAAACGGATTTTGAGGATTCACATTTTGAAGAACATGCAAATATTGATCATATGCCCCGCCTGCTGGGATAGAACCAGAAGTAGGTGGGGAACTTAGTGTAGGGTCAACGTCTCCAGGTACGGATGTTGATGGGCCACTATAAGTTGACCCTGAAGAAGGTCCAGTAGTAGCGGTCACAACTGAGGATGCAGTAACGGCACCGACAACGGGGGTTGAAGAAGCCACACAGACAGTTGGAATAGTCGGGATGGAAGTGACAGGCACATTGTGAATTTGAGAAATAAAGGACTTCGAGGTTGGAGTGATGGTGTGTGACCACATAGAACTCATAGGGGGAGTCCTAGAAGACATAACATCCCTCAATGCCTTATAGCGTAAAGGCAACATAACACCAAGAGGGGTGATACGAAAAGGTGGAGTTTCCACTGAGGTGGGAATTTCACCGCTCGTCGCAATGGACTCTTCACTTGTGACAGGGGATGTGTCCTCCATATCATAAGAAGACATTGGGACTGAAACAATAGGAGGAGTAATGGGAATATATTCTTTGGAAGGTTCCCAAATAGGGTTCCAGTGAATTTCGTAAGTCTCGTCCTATAAAGCGCGAGAGTTAATCGGTTGGATACTCAGAATAACAGGGAGAGTATCACTCACAACCAGTACCTTAGGAGCAATAGAAGAAGGAGACCCTTGGTCACATGGAACGGGAGACAGGATTGGTGATTCCGCCAGGATGATGACTTCAAAAGATCCTAGGAAAACTAACGAGAAAGGACCCTACTCAAGCTAACGCAAAATAAGATCTAACCGGGTAAATGTGAATCGTGGTCGAATAAATTTTAAGACACAAGAATAAAACTTGACCTTTTCATTTTTAAAGAGTCGAGAAAAGGACAAAAGATGACTCTAGTAGCCTTCAAATATTTAATGAGCTTGAAGTGACAAGTGCTCAGATGGACCTTTTCTTTTAGGGAGTCCGAAAAGGAACAAAAGTGACTACTCTGGAGAAGTAGGCAAAAAGGTTTACCAGACAAATCTGTAAAACTGCATATACACCTTGGTAGTCATATGAAAACCAAGGACTTTCCGTACGGCAGTCAATCTTCCTGAATGCTGTGTTCGGTGCATTACGGCTTGTAAGGCGGCAGACACAGCTTCCTATGGATAAAGGATGATAACCTAGTGGGGTCTCCCCATACACTCGATGGTACATGGGAGCACAATTCCGTGCTAGACCACTATTAAGTCACAAAAGGAGGAATCACCGAACCTTGAGTGGAAACAAAAGTAACTAAGTTTAACAATGCCGGAGCACGTCTCTAGCCTAGACCTCTAAATGTGTGCGTTATGTTCCAATGCATTGTTAGATTTATTCAGTTCATTTTAAAATTGATCTTGGATTATGTTTCAGTTTTCAGGCCTTACCATATGTATATAACAGAACCTAGGATGCAGCTAGAATGAATGAAATATCCTTTTTCTTTGATGAACACCTACGTATGGGAGGAGATCATTCCCAAACCTAGAAATCCAGGGCAACAAACAGCCACTCAATGCAAACAGACACCAATCGCTAAAGTGCACAAATACTACTAATGAGAGATTTAATCATTCTCTTTTCAATATGCAACTTGAAATGCAAATTCACTTTCACTTTCGCATGCTAAATGAAATGCAATTTTTTGATTTTGATGCCTCTAATCTAAAAGAAACCAATAAGCAACAAACGAATGTGGAAAAATGGTTGATCCAAACCATTGTAATCTATGTCCGGGTAGTGAAGAGAAATCGAATCAACACCGAGATTGGTCCAATAACAATCACTAAACAATCAATCAAAAGTAAGCAAAGGGGAAGGCTTAATTAACCAACAGCAAGCAGGAAACAAATCTTTTCAAACAGGTAACCAAGCGAAATTGATCCAAAAGACTTGAAACAATAAAACTAGGTCACAAAGCAAAAAGACAAGATTCGTTCAACAAAGCTCAGAAGGGAGTGCCTCAACCTCTAAACAGTGAGAAACAAGTCATCATACAAGTGAGAACAGCAAAGGACTAGCAAGACTGACGGATTCAAGAGGCAGAATTGAAAAATTCAATTCTACAGCAATCAGTGCGGGCAATACACTAGCAACAAAGCGCTGATAAAGAACAATACGCAACAACAAAGCGATGTCAACGCGGAAGTACACGACTTTTCCGCGATGGTCTGATTAACAGAACCATTGCGACTGTTAAGCGTAATCATGCGATGAATAGGATACTGCAAAAGAGGTGACGCGATGACAGTGTGACTGTTAAATTAAAAGCCGCGATGATGTTCAAAATAGTAACAGGCGAACCAAAAACTCCCAAACCAAAGACAATCAATCTTTAATCAAATAAGGACATTTCCTAGATCAGGCCAGGAAACTCAGAAGACTGATAACTAATCCCAAAAATCTCAAAAGAGACCAAACAAAAACCAAGACAAGAGTAAACAAGAAAAGAACAAAGGCCAACTCCCCAGCGGAGTTGCCAATTTGTGATGCAGGAAAGTGTTCCCTCTGCGGACAGAGGCAACCCCTCTAGCCCTAGAGTGGGTCTAGTCACAAACAAGGACAGATCAACAATATCTTTCCTTAAACAGTCATAGTTGGAGGCCTACCTCAACTGGTGGTCGATCGAGTTCCGTTGCGTTGCTCCAGCTTCTGCTTCCTTCTCCTAATGAGTAATCAACCTGGAATAATGCAAAGGAAATACAACAAAGCACGTAACCAGAACAACAATGATCTATTTACTCACAAAGTCAAGAAGTCATGAGCTATCAAGTACATTACATACAAGACATAGGAAAACATCATTGATTGCATTAATTATGAAATAAGAGTAAGCTTACAACCAAAGTCTTGACGTCACAAGCCTTCTCAGAGGGATCCAGCCAGCATGTTCCTCAAGCATTCACTCTTTGAAGATGGATCTCCCAACATACAAGTCTCTCTCACTCACAAGTTTTACACAAGATCAAAGGCACTTCACAACCTTCCTCAAGCTATCAACAATCCCACACTTGTCACACTCACACCAGCTATCTAACAAGCTCACAAGTACTAATAGTACTATCAACAATCACTCCAAAGACTAAGAATTCCAAACTAGCAGCACATAGCAATGGTGAGAGTTTAAATAGGAGAAGGAGTCTCAATGAAAGGTGGGAGGATGATCTTATCTCCAAGGAAGGTCACACAAATGACGGAACAACCATGCCAGAGAAAGGAGGGCGACATAAGCTATGCCAACAACCAGGTCTTGAGTCATCTGGAAGGCCGACTGTTAGAACAAATTTTCCCAAACTGGATCATCGCGGGCACATAACTGGTCTGCCGTGCTGACATTGCTATTGAATAACGTATCTAGTCATGTCATCGCAGGAAACTACAAGTGACAGTTGCGCTGGCACATGAAATCCAACCATCGTGGGAATCACGTGTACTTTCGTAATGGCAGCACTTCTGGACTATTTTGGAGCACCCTTCAGCGCGTTTATTTAGCCAACAGACGCGATGAGGCAGAAACCTTTGGAAAAGTGGGTCATTTGGCAACATCGGAGAGCATTTGTCTAACATGAGCATGTATGACTTGGACAGATGACACAGTAGGAAGACTGGAGCGAAGACAGTGACAAATTACTGTGTAACATGAGGTTTGCACAATTTCTGGTTAGAGCAGTTGACTGCAGCCTAGATTTGTGCAAATCCTACGCTGAACAGCCTGCTGCTAGGAAAATTTGTGTAAATCCTGCTAGGAGGGTTGGCTAGTAGGATTGTACAATCCTAGAGCTGAGCAGCTGTCAAAGAGGATTGCACAATTCCCGGAGGGAAGACTGGTTGCCCTCTAAGATTTGCGCAATTTTCAAGGGGAGGTTGCTCAACGTGCAGCTGGACCAAGTTTGGGTGAGCAGCTTGTGAGGGGAATGGATCAACTGTGTTCAACAGACTGCCTTTGTTGCCTATGCGTAGTCCTCACGAAGTCCTTTCATCAAATCTTTTAGGCACTGCGTCACCTAATCTATAGATCAATTTTCTATCCAGAGTCTCTACTCTCAACGTCCTAGTCTCACACCCCGACTTTGAGCTTCTGAGACTGACTCTGCCCTGCAGAATTTTAGACTCTCTCTCTCACCCTCTATGCTGCCTCTGTATGGCCCTGCGTCATCCTCCACATGAGAGTTGCTAGATCACTCTTTCCCTCTCTATGTTGATGATTCTCTAACTGAGAAAATCTCTCTCTCTCTCTCCCGATGCTATCCCTAACCCTCAAATGAAAGAAATATCTTCGATCAGAACTTCCTCTTGAGAACTTCTCACTTCAGAAATTTGATGTCTTGATCTCTAGATGTTTTCCAAATGACCCTCAATCTCCCTTAAATAATCTTCTTGTTGACATTCAACAACTCATATTAAAAGCTAATCAATGGCTAAGATCATTTTATATTAATCCTCGTCTTCTTCTAAAAGATACACCCTTAATTAGGATAATATCCATTAATATTTTTAATTTCCTAAGTTTAGACTTAGGGTCCCATTAAAAAATATTAATTATTTTAATAAAATTGTCTCTGGGTGGAATTTCCCAAAACGCTTTATGGGTTCTTTGAAATACATGTTCCCAAGCCTCCCTGCAAAATTTGAGGCCTAGAGAACATTTGATGCTACCCCAAAATCAACATGAAGTAGTGCTTGCTGATAATGGTGTGTTGGAGTACACCAAGATTGACATTCCAAAGCCAACAGTATCAGATGCACAACAGTTAGCCCAATGGAAGAAGGATACAACAAAAACTAGGAGGATCATCCTGGAGGGTGTGAGAGACCACATAGTCTCGAATTTACATGGCAAGTAGACTCCCTTTGCTACCTCACTAAGTTATTCAAAAATAGTAGTGATGCTAGGAAATTGGCATTGAGGGACAAGCTTAGAAAATTCCACATGCAGAAAGGAGAAACCATTCCACATTACCTTTCTAGGTTCACTCAGTATCGAGATGAGCTTGGAGGAGTTGGAGAAAATATTCCCTCTTCAGAACTAGTAAGCCTAGCTCTCCTAGGCCTTCCAAAATCCTGGCACAACTACCAAAACTCTGCAAATGGAAGGGAAAAATTGCCAAATTGGGATAGACTCTAGTCCGATTTGGTGTAGGAAGAAATTCGGTGGAACATTAGAGTTGGAGTGACATCCAAATCTAAGGAGGAATAGAATTTTGCCTTGGTTGGGAACGATAAGAAAGGTGAGGGAAAGAAGGCCCAAAGAAACCTAGAGTCTACCCAGAACAATGGGAAAAAGAAGTACCTAAGAAAGATAACAAATGTCACTGCCATGAATTCAGGCACTATGCAACAAAGTGTCCACACAAGAAGTCTAACAAGAAGCCTTCAAGAGGAGCAGGAGGTGAAGCACTTACCTCACAATTCGATTTAGACTTCACTCTCATTGCATGCATGGACAACACTATAATGGGGAATGTGTGGTATCTAGATTCATGTGCCTTGTTCCATATGACATGATGCAAATATTTCTATAGTATCCTAGAGGAGACGGATCTACAGTTGCACATTGAACTTGGGGATGATGGGTGGTACAGTACTAAAGGAATTAGTACTGTAAAATTTAAGAGGGAGTTGGGCTCCCACCTTCATCTAAAAGATGTCATGTATGTACTCGGGTTGAAGAAGAACTTCATCTCTATAGATATATTGGAGGATCATGGCTATGATGTTGTTTTTAGTAAGGATAAATCCTTTTTGAGACAAGTAGCTACCAAGCAGGTTAAATTGATTGGAGTTCAAGTGAAGAATCTCTACAAACTTGAGATGGAATCTTGCGCTACACTAAGTAGCAAGGCAGGATAAGTGCAGAGTTAGGACGTTGGAAAACTCTGGCACAAGAACAAGGGACACTTACACCATGTGGCCTTGAAGATCATTCAACATATCACCACCGATCTGTTGGCATCATGATACAAGTATGACATAAGTGTTGTCCTTGATGGAAACTCTCTTAGATGAAAGATCACAGTATAGCAGGTAAACAACAAGAATGAAGAAAGAAAGGTATACACAGGTTCACTATATACCAATGTGCATGTGTGCAAGTGATGAATATCTGATGAAGTGTGAGATCTAGTATGCTGGTTATGGGTTTGTGATGCTTTGCTTGATCTGAACCAAGGATGCACCTATGTGGTTGATGATGGATGATGGATCAGGATCATAAGGCTTGGAATGTATTATCATTATGTGGTTTGATCATGGATAGACTAGATCTGAATTATTGACGCATGTTTTATTGTATAAATGTTATGATCTGGGTATGACTGATGTTTGGAATAGCTGGAAAGTTATGAGTAAATATTTGTAGATCTGTATGCGGGTTCACTTTGGTAAAAGTGTGTATACACGCTGTTTCTGCTCATCATAGTAGCGTATACAGTATGAAGTATGATATTTGAAGTTGCAGTTGGATCTGGTTGTTGTTGCAGAATTATGTGGTCTGCTCTGTGTTCTGGTGACTGTGTTTTATTGACAGGGTTTTAGCATTTCAGTATTAGGTGATTTAGAGATTGATGATGCAGGTGTAGTTGATGGGTGTATTGAAGTGGTGATTAATTTTGTGCTTCAATGTTGTTGATGGGTCCAGTATGAAAATTGGATGAAACATGGTCTTCAGATTATGGTGTTGTGCTTCAGGAGTATCCATTCTGAAAATTTATGAAACGTGGTCCCTGGAGGAAGAGAGAAGGTCGTAGGCTTCTATAGGTTGGCACCTACATACTGGTAAACATATCATCTAGTACAAGAGCCAGGGGGTTGGAGCTCCCTTCCAGTAGCATCTAGAAAACGAGTGAAGGTTGGAGCCTTCAGTAGGCTGCCGCCTACGTATTGGTAAACATATCGGCTAGTACAAGAGCCAGGGGTTGTAGCTCCCTTCCTGTAGTAGCTGGAGAATGAGAGAAGGTTGTGGCCTTCTGCAGCTGGGTGCCTGCATACTGGTATGAGTCTCTGCTAGTACAAGATTGTAAATAGGTTTTTCTTATATTAAAGGAAGACGACAGCAAGTGGTTTTTGTCCCGCATTGGGTTTCCACCTTATATCATGGTGTTCATGTGTGTTTCTTATGTGTGATGATCTGTTTTGTTTTACTGCACCTGTTTACTGTTTATATGGTTAATGAAGTTCTGATGCACTGATTAAAGATCAACATATATTGGATTACCTAAATGATAAGTCTATTGGATATACGCTAGTTGCATTAAACACAGTTGCGTGTACATGTGGGTTCCCTTAACTAAAGTAGCGTATATGAATTTGATTATGGAAATGAAAAAGTTAGTGATTTTCTAATACTGATTCAACCCCCCCCCCCCCCCCTCTAGTATTATTTCCAACACGATCTCTCGAAATGCACGCTTGACCAACATGATGTCTACAAGGGATGCACATTTAGGAAATATGCCAAATCCACCTTCCAGGGCAGAGATAACGGAGCAGGAGAAATCTTGGAGTGAGTCCACACTAATATATATGGACCATTTTCTACAACCTCTACAAAAAATGATAAGTATTATATAATTTTTGTTGATGGATTTTCAAGAAAACGCTGGATCTTATTCATGCAGAATAAGGATGATTTTTTCTCAAAATTTGTGGAATTGAAAGAATTGGTTGAAAAGGAGACTAGTCAGAAATTGAAAGCCCTAAGAAGTGATAATGGAGGAGAATATGTTTCTATAACCTTCAAGTACTTTTGTGCCAAAGAGGGTATATGAAGAGAACTGATAGCACCCCATAACCCACAACAAAATGGGGTGGCTGAAAGGAAGAACAAAAGCATAGTTGGAGCAATAAGATCCATGTTGCATGATTAGGGAATGAAATTTCATCTATGGGCAAAAGCATGCAACACCAACATTTATTTTTAGAATAGGAGCCCTCATAAAATAATTGGCATGATCACACCCGAAGAAGTTTTCTCTGGGAGGAATCCAGATACATCTTATTTTAGAATTTTTGAAGCTACTATGTATTGTTATGTATCCAAGGATAACAGGAAGAAACTTGAGCCTATAGAAGAGATGGGAGTCTTTGTAGGATACAGAGAGACACCACATAATTATTGGGTGTAGTTTCCTTCACTCAGGGTGACAGTATTGAGGAGAAATGTCAGATTTGATGAGAAGAAGGCTATGAGATGCTCTCTAGAGAAAGAGCCAAGTATCCCATAGGAGTAGGAGCTTTTAGTTCCAAAGGAGGAACCTCATGCAAGGCATCAGGAGGTTGTGGAGTAGCCACATGTCGAGGAGTAGACAGGAGGCCAAGTGGAGGCACCCACTCAACTAGAATCTTCTAGAGAGGGGATAAAGAGAATATTTATAGTTTCTAAATATCATTAAAGAAGATATCACAATTCAAAATCATTTGTAAAGTAATTTAAGGGAAATTGACAACATCCATCCAAAAAAATAACAATGTCATCATATGCAATGATTATTGATAATTTTCAACACATATATATAGAATAGCAACATAATACTAATAAGATCAATATTATTTTTAATAAAAACAACTAAAATTCAAATATGATTACCATATCAAAATATTTCATGAATATCATTATTCTACGATAAATTAACAACATACATCCAAAGATGGTAATATCATCATACATTATAATTCTCTATCAAAATAATGATGATACTTTCCAATATATAAATCAAATAAAAATATAATAATGGTAATATCATGGTCATACTTAATCAAATCAAACTCATCGTATGATTACCAAATCAAAATGTTTCATTGATATAGGGTAAATTCACAACATCCATATAAATATAACAATCTCATTCTACACAATAATTTCTTCATACAAAACAATGCATGTGCATGCCTAGCTACCACCACCAAGATCATCCTCATGATCATCTTGAACATCCTCATTAGGCTCATCCACATCATCATCACCAACAACACAACCATCATCATCATCTCCTCCTTCACCACCATCATCCTCATCCTCATCATCTCCTGATATATGTTGAGCATAGTCTGGATCATCATTGTGATCATTGTCTTGGAAATCATTACCTATAGCATTCTGGCAAAAAAATCAATATTACATGTTAGTATTAGTTCCATAACACAATGCATGTTTTTGTTATACAATTCTAACCATAAAATGAGGTAAGACATAATATCTAATAGTACTAAAAAATAAAATGAAAATACGGTTCAAAAGTATATTGGAAATCCAAGTAAGATTACATACCATTGAGTCCATCCAAACAAAAAATTCAATTCATCTCTTTTGTTGTAGCACCTCCTTTTCCAAATTATTTCGAGGTCTTCCATATTTTAGTTCCTGTCAATCAGTAAATAGGGAGAAATAAGATAACAATGACTTTCTTCGAGTACAAATTTTATTAAAAAAATATCACATGTTTAATATACTTACAAATGTTGTTATCAGTGCTTTTAAACCTTTTTGACCACTACGATGAGTGACTTTGTCATTGCTAACCTCACCTTGGATGCCTTGTCCTTAAACATAAACCAATTCGATTTATTTTCACACAAATACATGTCTAAGATACTTGTAAGTATAATTACATTCTAAATAACGCTTAATGAAAAATTCAACACCTGAATGCTCTCATCGCCGACCTTTCTTTGTGCATCCAACTTCTCAGATGATTGTACAATTTATTTCCATACTTTAAAAGGTATGTCAAATGGTCTTTGTTTCAGTCTTTGATCTTGATGCATTTATTTAATTTTTCTTGTTTGGTTGCAACAAAACTTCATATAGTTGAGTGACATTTGCAGTTTTATCTTCTTAACTGACCAACCAGTAACAAATTCATTCTCTATGTTCTGTACCACCACATTTTTTAGGTGAAGTGGAATCTTGGAGAATGTGAGATGAAGATGATCTTTAAATCATTGAAGGCATGAATCCTTTAGCCTATTTCAGAATTGTTTTCTTGCATCTATTCTTCTTATCTCCCCTGAAACAGGGTCATACTCTATGGTACCTAAACTATCAATAGATGATGCATATGCTGAAGATGAACAAGAATTTGCGATTCCAGGAGTTTCCGTCACACAAGATGTCTCAACACAATGTTCTTCATTATTGGTGTTTGATGTTAATGACACTTTTTTTGATTTTTTTGTTGATCTAAGAGAGGATGGGGAATTTATCGATTCTCGTAAAGCTTGTTGATTACCTGGACCTAGTTGATTAGCTTCAGGTGATTTTGTCTTAGGAAAATGGATTAGGGATTCAACATCCAAAGCATGAAGCTTTTTAAGTCCTTCTGTCCCAAAAACATATTCAAGCAAGGATTATGTTATCAGATTCTTTCCCTCTCCAAGTTTCAATGATTTATGACAAAGTGTAATTATAAAATTATAATTTTAACTTCAAACCTAAAACAAAAAATAAAACATATTATATTATGTAATTATTCTATAAAAACAAAGTAATCTTACCTTTTCCGATCCACTTGCACCTCCTTCTCCACTTGCGATATCCCCAAAGTAGAAGAGATCGATAGGAAAGGATGTTCTCTTGAAAAAAATAAAGGATTGTAGGTGAATAATATCAAAATGGCTCTCTATGGCGGAATTTGCAGACAACTTAGTTACAAATCCAAGTGAGTAATAAAAACACTCTAAACACTGAAGCTGAATCATATTTTCTGTTTTGGCAACTTCTTTCTTTCTTGGAATCATATTCTCCAGTCCTAGGTGATAGAATGGTTCATCTCTTATGTTGTCATGTTTATAAAGGACCTCATGCCATTGTTCCCCCCTTCATGTTTTTTCCTAAAAAAACATTACCCTTTTTACATAATTACAAAATATAAACAACAACATATTTTTACATAATTACATAATACAAACAACATCAGATTTTTACCAATTAGAAATTTGATTTTTATCAAATTTCTAATTTGTAAATATCTGTTGTTGTTTGTTTTATGTATTTATGTAAAAATATGTTGTTGTTTATATTTTGTAATTATATAAAAAACATTTAGAAATTTGGTAAAAATCCAATTTCTAATTAGTAAAAATCTATTGTTGTTTATAAAGGACCTCACTGAAAAACAATTATAAAAGACTTGATGCCATTGTTAACTGAAAATAGTTATAAAAGATTTCATGCATTGTTTTTTCCGCCATGTTTTTTTCTAAAAAAAAAATTTCCCTTTTTACATAATTACAAAATGTAAACATCATCATATTTTTATATAATTACATAATACAAACAACAACAGACTTTTACCAATTAAAAATTAGATAAAAATCTATTTTTTAATTAGAAATTTGAAAAAAATATAATTTCTAATTTGATAACAATCTAATTAGAAATTTGATAAAAATGATATCCTGGCATCACCCATCCTAGTTAAAAGAAAAGAAGTAGATTTTTATCAATTAGAAATTAGATAAAAATCTAATCTATAATTTGATAAAAATATCATTTCTAATTTAATAAAAATCTAATTCGCCATTAGATAAAAATCTAATTTCTAATAATGCCCTAGCATCACCCATCCTAGTTAAAAGAAAAAGCCTGGTAAAAGGGAGCAGACCCTAAAAGCAATTGCTAGGAAAAATCTACTAGTAAAATTTTTTAATACAGAAGGTGTTATTCCTAGAAGGAAGAAGTCTATGTTTGAGAGGAGTTGTTGGTACTAGCTTGTTGGTTGGGAGGAACAAGCACTCTCCCATAGATTTCCCAAAGGAATTTGTAAGTTGTTATTTGTGCTTAATAGCAGACTTAAGCTTATTTTGAAGTGGTATATTGGTTTGTTTTCATAGCAAGGTTATTTTGGTCAAATCATTGTTGCGGTATCTAAAATTACATGAAACTTATCTGAGTTTATTATCTGCATTAGGATTCCTAGGAAATCTACCCATGTGAAAACCTTAATGTTGTATTATCTGCCCATTGTGACTTGAATTAATGTTTGGATCTTGATGCTGGAATGACACAACTATGTCTTTGCCTACAGTTAAACATATATATTTTGTAATATTTTACAATCGCTTCTGGGGTTATAAAATTTCCTCTCTCCATCCTTGCCAATGATGTTGGTATCCAACTATGCCAATGATGTTGGTATTGGAGTTGCCCAACACAATGCTAGTTGTTATGCATGTCTCATCAATATGGATTATTAGGAATTTGTTCCATGGGTTGTGGGTGTCAATAGCCCACCAATGGTATTATGGGTTGCAATAAGATTAAGTCGTTGCTGATTCACATGCATGGGGAACTTGAGCCTCTGTAGCCAGTGGGGAGCTTGACCTCACTAGGGCTGGCTTTCTTATCTACTCTCCACTGTGTCTTGAGTAGTTTTCACCAAATATTCATGGTGCAATACTGGGTGATTGGGAGTTGTTTTTCTAAACATATTGAAGGACAAACCTTTGTTCTACAAAAAGATGATGCACTGAATGATAGAAAGCCAAGCATACTACAATTCCCGTTTATGTTTGGATTACAATTTCCATGTTGTCTTGTTGGGGCCTGACCCAGGTTAAGAAGTGACTTAGCCAAACAAATCCCAAAACTACCGACCCTTTTGGCAACAGTCCGTGGTGCATGGACTGAGATCTCACCCAAGGTAGTATGGGAGGGTGCTGGAACTAGGTTTCCGCACCCTAGGGATGTCTTGATGAAGTCTAGGAAGTCCGTGAACCGAACCCGTGCGCCTGCGCTGCTCCGGGCAACTGTTTGTCCTTTGCAACCTGTGCAACTGCTTCCGTGTAGCTCTATAAAGAACGTGGAGAGGTGCTATCTAGATCCTTTATCCTTACTGTGCTATTATTATAGATCTTGACTTAATTGTGTGTAGCCAATATTCTCATTAACCATTCAACATTCATAACAAGTGCGCGTAATCATAAAACTGTAAAGAGATGCATAAATACAACAGAAGCATAAACACACAGTATTTCCGAATCAATTTATCTTTTATTAATCCTCTGTTCAAGTATAATTCCAACTCTGCCTTGCGCACTTAGCTGCAGGGGTCCACGCACACAGCTGCGGACTCTATCAGGTCTCTGTGCACTCAGTTGTAGAGCCTCTTTCTACCACTACAACCCCAGACTTCGACTTATTGACTCAGAGCTAATTCATCATCCAAAATAACATGATACTTCTCCCAAACTAAGACTTAAGAATGACTTTACACTTAGAGCCTCACTCTATTTATACAATCCATGGTCCGCGAACCATGGGTAGGCTGACATAGTTTACGTTAAACTACATTATTTTAGGGCAGACAACCCTAGACTCTTGCACTCCGCACCTAGATTTTGCGGGATCTTTACATTGCACTTGACCAAAATTTGGGCTTCAAGCCCCATAAACATACTATGGGGGGATGCGCTACCCAATAGGCCCCCAACAAAATCATCGTGATTCATCCCTGAGTCACTCTGCTGGCGTGGCGATATTTGCGCGAAGTCCATCGAATTGTGCCTGTGTTGCGTGAAGGTCCGCAATGCACCATGCTGTCGTCGTCTGGATCTGCTCCATTTCTGCTTCTGAATCATCTGCGTCTGACTTGATTCTATAGTTTGATGCTAGCTTCTAGTACTTGTGTTTATAGTTCTGCACTTCCGTCTGGCTTGTTAGGTCGCGAAGACTGTACTTTGGTTGGTTAGTCAGACAGTCGGCCCACCCATGTAGAGCTTTAGGTGACTGCCATTTACTCTTCCTGGGAAGGGTTCTCCATTAAGTTTGACTAGCTAGACTGCGCCCCCGTCGGTAACTTCTTTTACCACATATGGTCCTAACCAATGCATTCAGAGTTTCCCCAGAAATTTTGTGAACTTGCTGTCATACAACAACACTAAATCATTTAAATTGAATGTGTGCATCTTGATATGTCAATCGTGCCAGGCTTTCTCGTGCTGTTTCTATACCTACTGATGGAATCCCGCCAGAAATTGTTCTTCCTCAAGTTCTTCTAATTGGGCGAGTCTCTCTTCCAAGGCTTCGTGGTCCGACATGCCTATAATTGCTACTATCCATAAATTGGGTACAATGTATTCCATTGGCATTATTGCTTCCATGCCATAGACTAACCTGAAAGGTGTCTGACCATAAATTTCTTGCACGTGGTTCAGTATGCCCATAATACGGCAGGTATGCACAAGTCCTAGTCGTTTCATTGCACGTTACATACTTTGGTCAGCGCAGTCTCCATAATTTTGTTGAATGCTTCTACTATCCCATTAGCTTGCAGATGGTACGGTGTACTTTGATGATGATACACTTGGAATTCCTCGGTGAGTGCGCTGATGGTTTCATTCAGGAAGTGCATCTCGTAGTCACTCATTAAAATTTCGAACAACCAAGCCGTGTCAACACGTTGTCGAACAAAAATTTCACGGCTGTAGCAGCCATGCAGTCCTTAACTGGCTGTGCTTCCACCCATCGAGTTAGGTATTCTGTCGCAGTGATGATGTAGCTCGCACCCGTCTTCCCCTAAGGTTTGATTGGTCCCACAAATACGATTGCCCATTTTTCAAATGACTGCATCGTCATCTGTGGATTGAGCAACATCTCATCCCTTCGTGATGGTTTCCCAATCCTTTGGCATACATCACAAGCCTGACAGTGTGCTTTCCAATCTTGATGTAGGGTTGGCCACCATAACCTAGAGCGAAGAATCTTCTGTGCCATTGTGCGTCCTGCATAGTGTCCTCCTGCAGCCCCTCCATGTGCTTCCGCGAGGATCTGTCCTTGTTCAAATTTAGGTACATATCTTTGCAATATCTCATCATTTCCCATTTTGTAGAGGTGCCCCGCGATGACAAAAAAGTCCGCCGCGCGCACCACCAATTCCTTCTTCTATTGAATTGAATATTCCTTTGGCGCAATCCCTGTGGTTAAAAAGTGGATTATATATTCAAAATGGCCATCTACGATGCACACTGCAAAGAGCTGTGCATCAGGTAGTCCTTCCTTTAAATTTGTTAGCTCCTCGCCTGTCTCAATTTAGGATAAGTGATCTGGTCTTGCATTTAGGCGTCCCGGCTTTACGATGACCATAAAGTCATATTCTTGAAACAATAATAGCAATATGCATATGCGCCCCCAACACAGGCTTGTTCACCAGGTTTTCAATGCGGAATGATTGGTATACATCTTGAAGTACCTGCCAAGTAAATAGTGTCGGTATTTCTAGAGCGTGTATACCATTGCCAACCCCTCGTGCTCAATAGTAGAGTAGTTCTTTTTGGCTTTTGAAAACCGCCGACTCGCGAACGTGATCGGGTGATCCACGCCTTCTGTGCCTTCCTATGTAAGTATAGCTCCCAACGCGATGTGCGAGGCATCAACATGTACATGAAATTCTACGTCCCATTTTGGGAAGACCAGGATGGGAGCGGATGCCATTTTCTCCTTGAGAACATCCAAACTTTTCCTACAATCATCATTCCAACAATATGTAGCATCCTTTTTCAATAGCTTTTCCATTGGTGTTGTTATTTGTGCATAACTCTTGATAAACTTCCTATAGTAACGAGTGTGCCCCAATGTAGCATGTAGTTGTTTGACACTTCGTGGTGCTTCCAGATTGAGAATAATAACAATCTTCGCAGGATCCACCATCAGACCTTGTTTGTAGACGACATGGCTGAGCAGGTTTCCAAAGGGGACGAGGAAGGTGCACTTTTTAAGATTCAGCGCAATCTGGTGTCATCGGCAAGTATCCAGCATCAACTGTAAGCTTGCTATGTGGTGTTTAACTACCCAAATATAGCCCAATCGTCCAGATAAACCTCCAAGAACTTGTGGATGTACTCTTTGAATGTGGCCACCACTACGCGTGAAAATATCACTGGCACGTTCTTCAGTCCAAAGGGCACAACGACGTATTGAAAACAACCCCATTCTGTTGTGAATGTTATCTTGCTCCTATCTTCCAGCACGATCTTGATCTGATGGTACCTTGAGAAGCCATCCGTGAATTCCTGACCGCCAACTTTCTCCAATACTTCATCTGTAAATGGTGTCGGGAATGGATCATGAACACAGGCGTCGTTAAGCTTCCTGAGGTGCACGCATATTCTAATTTTGCCCTTCTATTTTTTCTCTTGTACCACCATAGGACTCACTTAGTTAGATTCTTCCATTGGTTCAATAATTCCAGCTGCAAGCATTTTGTCTAGTTCTTCGTGAAACTTTTCTTTATACTTTAGATTCAAATGGAAAGGTCGCTGCTTAACGAGCTTTGAGTTCGGTTTCAGGGGGATCTTCATCATCCCTAAGTTTCCAATGATCCCCTTCAAGTCTGTGATTTTGGTTGGGAACAAATCTTGGTATTGACGGAGTAACTCGGCGACCTTATCTACCATAACATCATCCCAATAGTCCCCAAGTGTCGCGTACTTCAGCTCCGCATCTGTGCCAATGTTTACCTGCTTTGTTTTTAGTGGCGCAGTGATATCGAGATCCTCAATTGATGGTCCTCGAACTTCACGAAACCCTTTGGTTTCTGGAATATTAATGTTTTGGGGGTCATCATCATCCTCCTCTACTTGCACATTATAACATTCTAGGTCACTGCGTAAATGGGTTGGCCATGTTGGTTGAACTACTTGCCATGGTTCCTGGCGTATTTTGAAGATGCCGGCTTTTACAACTTGCAGTGCATCCTCAATAGTATCTGACCATCGGTCTTTAAGCGTGAATGTTAACAAAAATCCCTCACGCAAGACATCCCATTCATCCATACCATGTCAGAGTTCCATCTTAGTATACCAGTTCATGGGTATGACGTCTAGGGTATGGTAGAATAAATGTACCCATTCAGGCTGTGGTTCCTCTTCGTAGGCCTTGGTCCATTTTGCGAGGTGCGTGCGTGGGTCATCTCGTCCATCACATTTATCTTCTATCCATAGTTGTAGTTTCCTAAATCGTAGGTGCATCATCCTTTTACATCCGCGCCAGTTCTCAAAACTTCCTTGGTGTGTTCCCCACCAGCGCACAGGTGTTGCACGCAATACCCACTTCAACGCATCGAACCACTGTTGTTCCGGTACTGCATTTTCAAAATTTCTTAAGAATTTATCCACTGCTGTCAATCCATCATATGTTGGCAGATCTTAGGCCTCTGTTGTTACATAACACAGTGATCTAATCATCATGTTGCAATTCAATGTTGTTACTTTGTTCAACCAGTTGTGCCAACGCTCATCTTGTTCATCGGAATCTGAGGTGATGCGCACTCCCATGAGATCATTCCATCTGCAGTCGGATTTACCCAATCTTGATCTCACGTAGTTATCTCGTAGATACAATCCAGGTCATTTTCACTACCATCATCGCGCACAGGTTCAGTTTAGCATCGCGCACAAGTTCAGTTTAGCGCGCTCCTTCAGCTGGATCTAATGGAACTACTACGCGTAGGGAATTTTTCTTGAATATCATCTTCCACTTCTTCAGGTTGATGACCCATTTCATATCAGTGGCCAAGTCTATTCCTAGCAACGTGGGATAAGGATTGTTGTCATCAACAATCTCTATTACTTCAAAATCTGTCTGCATGCTCACGCCTTCGATATCAACTGTCACCCCTTGCAACCTCCCCATGGGAAAAATTTTCTATTGGTTCGCCATTCATAATTGAATAGAGGACCATTGTAACGCGGGCCTGCCCATACGTTCGCATGTCTGCTTCGGTAATACATTCGCGTCCGAACCCAAGTCTAGGAGTACCTAACCCATTTCATATTTGCCAATCTGTACCGTTAATCTCATTTCCCTCCCGGTGTGCAATGCATGCTTTCCTTGTTTCTGGACTACACGTGGTTCCCCTAACCCTGCGCACCTGGTGATCAACTCCTGTTGTCGCTTAACTACCTTATTGTCGCGCAACAATTTCATGCATGTCTCTAAAAAGGTAGTGAGCATAGAAGGATCCATTATTGGCTCTAGTTGATCCTTACTACCTGAAGTAGAGGCCTCCGCGAAGCTCTTCTTAGCTTCCATAAACATCTCTTTTGCGTGTCCTAGTTCAAACTTAGGTTCCTTTGTAGGAGCCTTGTAGACCCATGTATCCTCCTCGGACTGCTTCACCTTATCTTCCCTTGTGGTCGCACTGCTTCTGAGCATCATGTTCACATTTGGGTCTTCTTCGTGTGGTTCAGATCTCATCATTTGGATATTTTGAGTTAGAGTAGGTTGGAGTACCCCTTTCTCGCACATCTGTGCGATCAACGTAAGAAAATCTACCATTTCATGATCAAACTGAGCACAATATGAACATGATACTCTCATTGGGTTGGTACAATCGCAGGCGTAGTGCCCTGGTCCTCCGCAATTGTAACAAATTAATTGTCCACGACCCCTTCCTGGCCCCATTTCTCCTTGTCCTTGACCTTGGCCCTGAAATCCAGCATGCGCCATCCCCATGGCTGGGTCAAGGCCTCGCATTTCTGTCTACATTCTATACGCTGGGTCTGATCCATCATTAACTCATTTCTACGACAAGTACGCTCGTCGTGGCCCACTAATCTACAAAAATTACAAAAAAATTGCTGGGGAGTCTGTGTATACTTTTGCAACAAATGATAGTTATCTATCATGTGCTTCCCCATATTTGATAGATCGTGCACCATAGCATGGGTGCCGTACTTAGCCCTGCCTGTGCCTCCGGTCTGAATGACATTGGCCTCCCTCCTGCCAAGTAGTTCATGAATACTGGACAATGGTCTTTGTCATGGCCCTGGCCTTTGCATTTTATGCACCACACTTCCTTGTGCACCTCTGGCCACGGTGCCCTATCCTGCTTCAAGCTCTGCATTTCCAGGTAGAGATTCTATAGTTGTGCATGGATTTTTTGAACTCCTAGCCCCAGATCCTGTATCGGTGTCTCATGCAACCTCATCGCCATTTACAACACTTTGGTCTGGGTTGAAATATTTTGTTGTGACAACATCGTCCTTAGGTGTGGTGTCAAAGATGCCACAAACCATGTGCTATGTTGCACGTCTGTGAGCGTCATATTAGCCTCGCAGATTGTACTCTTCAGTTGATGATCCAAATCCTAGGGGTCTCACCTGGAAGCATCTCGATCTCTTTGAAACCAATGATTGGCTGTCTCTGATTTCGGCCAGATAAATTCTCTATTCAGCGCATTCTGGATCTCAACTATTCCTACATTTGGGTGATCATTAGAGTGCTTGATATACCATTTCAATGCGCGATCCTGCAACAAGCTCACCAATGTAGCCTTCTTAATGTTGTCGTCCATGACCCCTTGTGCTTCTCACACTGCTCTTACCACGAACTAGAACTGGCTCGGATCCTCATTCCCTACTCCTCTAAATACAGGTAGCTTGATTGCGCTCGCCATGCTGAACTACGAGTTTGGTGGAGGTGGGGTGGGTGAAGATGGAGGTGAAGGAGGTGAAGTGGGTGGTGGCATAAGTGGGGGTGGTAACTGCAGAATGCGCTGTCTTATCAAATTGGCTGCACTTCTTGGAGAGACCTGAGTAAGCTCTTCCTCACTCTCTTGCGGAGGTGAAATCAAGGGACTATTTCCTAATTCCCTGCTACCTTTGTAGATCCTTCTGCTCCGCGGAGTTCCAAAAATTAATATATTTGCATCACCCATTTTTTACATAAAACATCTTAATCCAGGTATTCAGGGATTTAATGTACTTACCCTGTGGTCCCTTGAGAAAACATCCCTCTGCTTCATTATAGCTCACAGTCATGTCTATCGCAAACTCAGTGATAAATCCCCTATTATCTGGTTGAGCCAATGGTCCACAGCTTGCATGACCTTATATTCTGATACCTCTAGTCTGCGCACTAATTCCGGTGTCCACACTATCGGTTGGTCAAGCTTACACCTTCCTTGGCTGTCGGCTAAACTCACGATCCACTCATACAGTTCAGAAGGAAAATATGCGAAGAAGATCTCTTGTATTTCCATATACACATAGCGATCGAGCCACCCTTTTCTCAAATACCTGCGGATTTTTGTTTTCTTGTGTCACGAACTCGTGGATCTTCTTGTCCAACCACTCTTCAATTTCCCTCTTTGTTGGATTCTAGTGCCATGACATCAAACAACCCTTAGTAAGATCCCAGTCTCGGTAACGAAACCATTTGTTGGCTTGTTGGGGCCTGGCCTAGGTTCAGAAGTGATTTAGCCAAACAAATCCTGAAATTACTAGCCCTTTTGGCAACAGTCCACGATGTGTGGACTGAGGTCTCACCCGAGGTAGTATGGGATGGTGTTGGAACCAGGTTTCTGCACCCTAGGGATGTGTTGATGAAGTCTAGAATTCCGCGAACCAAACCCGCACACCTGTGCTACTCCGCGCAACTATCTGTCCTTCGCAACCTCTACAACTGCTTCCATGCAGCTTTGTAAAGAGAGAGAAGAGGTGCTATCTAGATCCTTTATCCTTATTGTGCTATTATTATAGATCTTGACTTAATTGTGTGTAGCCAATATTCTCATTAACCATTTAACATTCATAACAAGTGCGCACAATCATGAAACTGCAAAGAGATGCATAAATACAACAGAAGCATAAACACACAGTATTTTTGAATCAACTTATCTTTTATTAATCCACTGTTCAAGTACAATTCCAACTTCACCTTGCGCACTCAACTGCAGGGGTCCACGCACATAGGTGCGGACTCTATCAGGCCTCTGCGCACTCAGCTCCAGAGCCTCTTTGTACCACTACAACCCAAGACTCCCACTTACTGACTCAGAGCTAATTCATCATCCAAAAGAACATGTTACTTCTCCCAAACTAAGACTTAAGAATGACTTTACACTTATAGCCTCACTCTATTTATACCCATGGTCCGTAGACCATGGGTAGGCCGACATACTTTACATTAAACTACATTATTTTAGGGCAGACAACCCGAGACTCTCACACTCCGCACCCGCATTTCGTGGGGTCTTTACATTGGACTTGACCAAAATTTGGGCTTCAAGCCCCAAAAACATACTATGGGGGGATTCCCTGCCCAACATTCCATAAATTGCAGGAAGTACTTATTTATTTGTGGTTGGTAAGTCACTTATTGTTTCTTTATCAGATGAAATATAATCGATATCTCGTCCTGTAGAAATAGTACTACATCCATGGTTTGTAAAATGATCAATGATTTATATCAAACATCAACACTCTTGGAGAGCAATGGAATCTCTCACTTTGACTTTGTTCTTGTAATATTATTACAATAATGTGTGGAGAAACACGGTTTGCTAATGTGTTGAATAAATTGTTAAAAAATAATTATTTAAAATTGATTAATTAATGAAGGATTGCCTTATGGATCCACAACCTTAGGGAAAAATTGCTTGCTTACTAGCGTGCCATGAAATTTGAGCCACTAGTTGAAGGCCAATAGAATCTCCTAGCAGGGGTATGGTGAGATAAGACTAGGGGTAGCCTGTTTCATGTTGTGGGAAAACTATAGTTAGCTGCATTGATTAATTTATGAAGTATTGCCTTATGGATTCATAGTTTTAGGGAAAATTTGCTTACTTACTAGCATGCCATGAAAGTTGAGCCACCAGTTGAAGGCCAATAAAATCTCTCCTAGCAGGGGTATGGTGAGATAAGACTAGGGGTTGCTTGTTGCATGTTGTGGGAAAACTATAGATAGCTACATTGAAGTTCCTAAGATAATGCACTTAAATGCGTCACTTTCTTTTGGATTATCTGGCCTGCTTAGAAGGTCAAGAAATTTTTGGCTCGACAGAAACAATTTATAAGCAGAAATTGAACGTCTCAGTATATTATAATATTAAAAACTAGTAAAAGCTAGTGGATATAAATTACTTAATAAAAAAACTTGAACCAAAACTTTACTTTGATAAAGATGTTGGTTTTTTTGAACAAGACATGTTTGTGGCACTGTCAAATACAAATGAGTTTGCAGAAGCACAACCTATAGAAAATCCTTTAGGATCTCTTCCTCCCAATTTTTTTCTTAAATTCGTTTGTAAATTTGAATTCAGAACATCCTGCAAAAGAAACAATTTCTTAATACAAAAGGGCTACAAACAAATCAAGCATATGATATCAACAATATAAGCATGAAGTATTTTCAATTGAGATAAAAGGACACACAATATTGACAAATTGAACTTCTTACAAGGATCCACAATTTTCATAGATTAGATATTTCTTTCATATCCAAATAGAGTCAATAAATTAATAACCTCTCCCACATTCATAGTACTATTTTGTGAGCATGTCCTAACCACCTTTGACTGCGCAAAGTTTGCCTGTTCAAGAGACTTTTTTCCCTTGAGAATCCATGTTCACTATTCCTCTTAGAGATGAGTCCTATTTAACACTTTCCGCATGCCATTGGTTCATTAAATCCATTCCTACTGCCTGCTGGAGCATGTGCTTAAGGGGCATTCTCAGAATATCATTTCCAGAACTTTCACTTGAACCAGTATTCATTTTACTTACCTGGCTATATCACCAATGATTTAGTCATATTGATTGATTTCAGAGATCTGGGATGTAATAATTCCCATTGATTGTACTATGTGTCAATCATTACTGTAGTTTAGCATTTTATATGCAATGTTAAATTTTTTCAGAGATGCCTTCTGTAGTGCTTGCTAAAAAATGATACATATAAGAATTTGAATATTTAATTAAGATAAGATGATGAGAAAAAAAATGGGAGTCATACTTAACAAATAAACAAGGAACAATTTCTAAATAATAAGCAGTCTCTATGGTCATGTTATTACCTCATTATATGTGGTCCAACACTTTCTCTAAACCTTATGACTGATTGGACACAGTTAAACAATCGACATTAAGTGAAACAAACCCCCAAGGCTAATGTTTAATACAAATATAATTACAAGCATGCTCTAAGGACACCATGTAGAACAAACAGAAACATCATCTTCCAGTGGATCAATATTGTTTTTGAGCTTGTAAACCACAGGGAATAAACAGAACTCCACACATATTAGCTACCCACATTCTCTCCGTGGTTGGAGATGTCCACACCTGGCTTGCATTTGACCTCCCTCTATGCCCCATGAATACCATTACGAGAACAAACACATACGGATATACTATCGATTTATATCAATTCCATTACCCCCAGCAACATAAAGACGTCCATCCATCAACATGTACCAAAAGAAAATTTCAGTCAGAAAAATAAAGAGAATAGGTGAATTGTGATGATACATCTTTCATGCTGAACTATCGGAGTCCCCTCCCACCCATCTCCCCACCATTGACTCTAGGAAGTATTTTTCTCTTCTTTGTGTTGTTCAAGTGAAAAGGTACAGTCGATCAATAATGATCTATCTCAAACATGACAAATACACAGCCCCAAGAAACCAACAACATAGAGTAATGCATGAGACTCACCTTGCAGTATATGAAGAATCTAAGTCCCGCTGATGAATATCTAAACATTGTACCCTTGCCATATGATTGTTTCTGGAAGGTGTTGCAATTGCTACATCACTACCTCTTGATACACCACTTCCAATTTCCACAAAAATTGATTGCCTTGGTGCACTTGTAGAAGTTCCTAAACATCTACCAACAATTGCATTTGAAGGATATTCTCCCTCCCCTTACTGTAGAGTTTATTTATTTTCATCAACATTAATTCCTGTATAGATTAAAGTTAAACATTTGCTCAAATTAAGAAAGGAATTAAATATCTAGAACTTTGTTAGGAAAGAAGAATAAAAGGCAATTACAATCAAAATTACCATTAACAATTTATAGTAATTGGCAAGCATGATCCTTCATTGGAAACTATTCTCTTCTTATTAAATCCAAGCATGTTTATATTAAATAGAAGGATGGCCACTTCAACACCTTCACTTAGTTGGTAATTAGTACTATGATCCGATGTCTTTTCTTCCCAGTGCAATATTATAAAATAAGTTTGTAGTGTCAAGATCTGATGTCTTCTACAGGGGAAGAGGGGAAGAATTAGGAGGTAGGAGTAAATAAAAACCAAGGAGAGGCCTAACTTATTGAAACTTATTGTATCCAAATATATAAAACTTATGAAACTGATGAAACTTGCGTAGATTTTCCTAATTCTGCAATTTCTCGCTGTGATTTGGCTGATAGTACTAAAAGAATGTCTTTGCTGGGTAAGATCGTTTAACCATTTTGCTTCAAAATATTTCTCTCGCGAGGGCTTACCTCCTAGAAAAACCTTCAGTTAAACTTCAATTTCAGCATCTCTGAATGAGGCATGAACAACTCTTGAAGCATATTTGGGCTGCATGAGTAAAAGTAAAAGCCCTAGAGTATCATTTTGTTTCTGTCTGTTTCTAATCCTTGGCACTGACTGAAACGGTTCCAGAAAAGAATTGGGACCAAATAACTGGCCTTCAACGTGTTTTTGTATGGCTTATCTAGATTCTAAAATACAACAACGAATGCATATTGATCTTCTGGAAACATAGAAAATATAACACCACACTTCAGCAGATTAGTAATTTTCCAAATATGAAGGTATATATTTTTCATCATAGTTTGCATTATGTTCCAAGTTCAATTTAAGTAGCATGTTAGTTTGAAATTTCTTATGTGGAGAGGAATTGTAGATCTATTGTACTATTCTTTTGTTTTACAATGTATTGTCATGTCATCTCTGAAGGCCAGTTTCACTAATTCTATACTATCATATATGTGGAGGATAAAATGTTTCAAGAGGTCAAACACTTGTCTACATGACTTGAATAAATATATAAAGTATTTTATTTATTGTAAGTGAATAGTTTCGTAAGTTAGATGGCCTCCTTATAATAAGTTTCATATTTGGAATCAAAATGTAGAATTGAGTCTATTCTCCTTTTATTAAAGCCAAGCATGTTTCTATTAAATAGAAGGTTGGCCACTTCAACACCTTCACTGAGCTGGTAATCAGTACTATGATCCAATGTCCTGTTTTCCTAGTGCAATATTATGAAATAATTTTGTATTATCAAGACCTGATGTCTTCTACAAGGGCAAAGGGGAAGAAGTGGGAGGTAGGAGTGAAGAACAACCAAGAAGAGGTCTAACTTATTGAAACTTATTGTATCCAAATATGTAAAACTTATGAAATTTGTGTAGATTTTCCTAATTCTACAATTTCTCGCTATGATTTGGATGGTAGTAATAAAAGCATGTCTTTGCTGGGTAAGATCATTTAACCATTTTGCTTCAAAATCTCTCTCTCACGGGGGCTTACCTCCTAGAAAAACCTTCAGTTAAACTTCAATTTCAACATCTTAAAATGAGGCATGAACAACTCTTGAAGAAAACTGAGGTTGCATGAGTAAAAGTAAAATCCCTAGAGTATCATTTTGTTTCTGTCTGTTTCTAATCCTTGGCACTGACTGAAACGATTCCAGAAAAGAATTAGGACCAAATAACTGGCCTTCAACATGTTTCTATATGGCTTATCTAGATTCTAAAATACAACAATGAATGTCATATTGATCTTCTGGAAACGTAGAAAACATAACACCACACATCAGAAGATTAGTAATTTGCCAAATATGAAGGTAGATATTTTTCATCGTAGTTTGCATTATGGTCCATGTTCAATTTAAGTAGCATGTTAGTTTGAAATTTCTTATGTGGAGAGGCATCGTAGATCTACTGTATTGTTCTTTTGTTTAAAATATATTGTCATGTCATCTCTGAAGGCCAGCTTCACTAATTCTATACTATCAAATATGTGGAGGATAAAATGTTTCAGGAGGTCAAACACACTTCTACATGACTTGAATAAATATATAAAGTATTTTATTTATTGTAAGTGAAGAGTTTCATAAGTTAGATGGACTCCTTACAATAAGTTTCATATTTGGATACAAAATGTAGAATTGAGTCTATTCTCTTCTTATTAAATCCAAGCATGTTTCTATTAAATAGAAGGTTGACCACTTCAACACCTTCACTGAGCTGGTAATTAGTGCTATGATCCAATGTCCTTTTTTCCTAGTGCAAAATTATAAAATAAGTTTGTATTTTCAAGACCTGATGTCTTCTACAAGGGCAGAGGGGAAGAAGTAGTAGGTAGGAGTAAACAACAACCAAGGAGAGGTCTAACTTATTGAAACTTATTGTATCCAAATATATGAAACTTATGAAACTTGTGTAGATTTGCCTAATTCTACAATTTCTCGCGATGATTTGGATGATAGTAATAAAAGCATGTCCTTGATAGGTAAGATCATTTAACCATTTTGCTTCAGAATCTCTCTCTCGTGGGGGCTTACCTCCTAGAAAACCTTCAGTTAAACTTCAATTTCAGCATCTCCAAATGAGGCATGAACAACTCTTGAAGAAAACTAGGGTTACATGAGTAAAAGTAGAAGCCCTAGAGTATCATTTTGTTTCTGTCTGTTTGTAATACTTGGCATTGACTAAAATGATTCCAGAAAAGAATTGGGACCAAATAACTGGCCTCCAACATGTTTCTGTATGGCTTATTTGATTTTAAATACAACAATGAACGCATATTGATCTTCTGGAAACATAGAAAACATAAAAACACACTTCAACAGATTAGTAATTTGCCAAATATGAAGGTAGAATTTCTCATTGTAGTTTGCATTATGGTCCAAGTTCAACTTAAGTAGCATGTTAGTTTGAAATTTCTTATGTGGAGAGGCATTGTAGATCTGCTCTACTGTTCTTTTGTTTTACAATATATTGTCATGTCATCTCTATAGGCCAGATTCACTAATTCTATACTATCAGATATGTGGAGGATAAAACGTTTCAGGAGGTCAAACATGAATCTACATGACTTGAATAAATATATAGAGTATTTTATTTATTGTAAGTGAAGAGTTTCATAAGTTATATGGCCTCCTTACAATACGTTTTATATTCAGATACAAAATGTAGAATTGAGTAGATTTGGAGTTTTATAAGTTTCATAACTTATAATACATGACATCTTTTATGTGTCCTATTTAAAAAGTTATACCAATGCCCAGTTCAGATTGGGTTGCCAGTTCTCAACGAGGAAGGCCAAATGGTATTAGAACCCTAAAGCATTTTGCACACCTAAGCCAAATCACTAAGATTTGGACAAATAATTGAATACTTAGTAAGGTGAAGAAACCTATCTTGGGGAAGCCAGAGGTAACAAGTGGAGAAGGGTGGAAGAGTTTCATTATCTACCAAGGAGGATGACTGATAACTAAGTTTTCTTGGAAGATTGAATCAACTCCAAAAACATGGAAAAAAGGTTGGCTTTAGGCATTGGTCTGCAATTTTCTTAGAACTCAAGCATCAAGTGCCATGGGGGTTCAATGGTCATCTTAGGCATTATGAATAAGGTCATAATCCCAAGAGAAATTAATATCAATAGGTTAAACCTTTGGAATAAAGAAGTGCTTAAATATTTTGAAATCATTTATTTTACACGTTTAAGGGGAGGTATAATCTCAATCGATGTCTGTATTAATTTAGTCTTTTAAGCAACTTCTGGAAATGGTAGGTTTTATACTTTGGCTCAGGCATCTGGATGATAAGTTATGGAAAAAAATGAGGTGTGAATTGAATTTGTCAGTAAAAATAGTTGCAAAGATTGTGAGATAGTTATTTTAGTAGGATTGTTCCTATTCATAATTTTTCTCTTTTAACCAAATAACTCCAGGTAAACTCCACTTCATAACAATTCTATGGCTTCCTTGTGACAAGAAGAGTCCAAAAGTGGTTATTGTAACTCTAGTCATATAGATGCCAATTAGCTTCTATGAAAAGGAGATTGGATAGTACTGTTTTATTCATTTTAATTCAAGGAAAAACTAGTCCAAATTGCAAAAACATATAAGAGATATCAATTTGTTATAAACACTACATCTTCAACTCCCTCTGCTTTCTGTTGTGAACTTTTGCATTTACCTAGCTAACTTATTATTTTGCTAGCCAACCTGTTATGTCAAATTAAACTAACTCAACAGGAAATTTTCTAAATTTATCCTTGAATGTCAACAAGAAATCTCTAGAAGAATCAACTTTAACCAAACATTCCTCCCTCTTCCTCTTGCTATGAGCCCTCCTTATTCCAACACCAATGGAGCCGATGGCTACAACCTGATGATTGGTAACAGGAAGGGTACTTTCATTATTTTCAATAGTATTGTGGACTACCTTCTTGGCCTTTTGTTTTGTAGTGTCTTGATCAATTATAGAGGGATCAATGGCCAGTAGGAGCTAATAGTAGAGCTAATAATTGTTCTCTTTAAATTTAATGAAAAAATCTCTAATCCACAAGGTGCAACCCAAGCAGGAACTACTAGAATAGTCACCATTGTCACCAAAGCAACCTATCCTCTCATTTTTGGTTGACTCTTCCCCAACTTAAGGACTACATACATTTGTCTTTCATGATCACTGAAGGCTGCGTCAAAGCCTTCTTCTTGATCTCACAGTCCTGGGCATTATTATTGCCTTCAAGATTTAATTGTGGGCTTGCTTCAAATGATCCAAGACACATAAAAATTCCTCTGTTCAGGATGACAAGCTACTGCTCCTTAAGACTTCATGTTAGGGTGCATTGTAATTACCATTATAGTCCCTTCTTCTTTAATTCTGTTGTCTTAGAAATAGACTTGGTGTTTGTCTAGTGCATATATCTTGCAACTTCAACCCTCTTAGTTAGGGCCTACAAAAATCACTGCAAAACCTTGACATTAGATTCATAATTATTTTCAAATATTCGGTCTAATATCCTTTACAAGGTGTCTTCCTTCACTAGCTAGAAAGATTGCTATGAGCTTGAGTCTAGAACTTACAAACTTTGGCTTAGGTCTAAAACCATTATAGGGATATGTGGCCTACAATAGAGGCTTGTACACACCTCCCAAATCTCGATTTCTCTACAAGCTCAAAGTAGAGCTAATAATAGTTCTCTTTCAATTTAATGAAAAGATCTCTAATCCACAAGGTGCAACCGAAGCAAGAACTACTAGAATAGTCACCACTGTCACCAAAGCAACCTATCTTCTCATTTTTGGTTGAGTGTTCCCCAACTTAAGGAATACATACCTTTGTCTTTCATGATCACTTGAGGCTACCACAAAGCCTGCTTCATGATCTCACAGTCCTAGGCATTGTTATTGCCTTCAAGACTTAATTGTGGGCTTGCTTCAAATGATCCAAGACACTTAAAAATGCCTCTATTCAGGATGCCAAGCTACTGCTCCTTAAGACTTCATGTTAGGGTACATTGTAATTACCATTATAGTCCCTTCTTATTTAATTTTGTTGTCTTAGAAATAGACTTGGTGTTTGTCTAGTGCATATTTCTTGCAACTTCAGCCCTCTTAGTTAGGGCCTACAACAATCACTGCAAAACCTTGACATTAGATTCATAATGCTTTTCAATTCTTCAGTCTAATATCCTTTACAAGATGTCTTCATTCATTGGCTAGTAATATTGCTATGAGCTTGAGTCCAGACCTTATAGACTTTGGCTTAAGTCTAAAAACATTATAGGGGTATGTGGTCTGCAATAGAGTCTTGTTCACACCTCTCAAATCTTGATTTCTCTACAAGCTAATAGTAGAGATAATAATAGTTCTCTTTCAATTTAATGAAAAAATCTCTAATCCACAAGGTGCAACCAAAGCAGGAACTAGTAGAATAGTCACCATTGTCACCAAAGAAACCTATCCTCTCATTTTTGGTTGAATATTCCCCAACTTAAGGACTACATACCTTTGTATTTCATGATCAGTGGAGGCTGCTTCAAAGCCTTCTTCTTGATCTCATAGTCGTGGGCATTGTTACTGCCTTCAAGATTTAATTGTGCGCATGCTTCAAATAATCCAAGACACTTAAAAATGCCTCTGTTCAGGATGCCAAGCTACTGTTCCTTAAGACTTCATGTGAGGGTACATTGTAATTACCATTATAGTCCCTTCTTCTTTAATTGCATTTTCTTAGAAATAGACTTGGTCTTTTCTAGTGCATATTTCTTGCAACTTCAACCCTCTTAGTTAGGGCCTACAACAATCACTGCAAAACCTTGACATTAGATTCATAATGTTTTTCAAATCTTCGGTCTAATATCCTTTACAATGTGTCTTCATTCACTGGCTAGAAAGATTTCTATGAGCTTGAGTCTAGCCCTTACAAACTTTGGCTTAGGTCTGAAACCATTATAGGGATATGTGGCCTGCAATAGAGGCTTGTTCACACCTCTCAAATCTTGATTTCTCTACATTGAGCTAATAGTAGAGAAAATAATAGTTCTCTTTCATTTAATGAAAAAATCTCTAATCCACAAGGTGGACCCCAAGCAGGAACTACTAGAATAGTCACCACTGTCACCAAAGAAACCTATCCTCTCATTTTCGGTTGACTCTTCCCTGACTTAAGGACTACATACCTTTGTCTTTCATGATCGCTGGAGGCTGCTTCAAAGCCTTATTCTTGATCTCACAGTCCTGGGCATTGTTACTGCCTTCAAGATTTAATTGTGGGCTTGCTTCAAATGATCCAAGACACATAAAAATTCCTCTGTTCAGGATGACAAGCTACTGCTCCTTAAGACTTCATGTTAGGGTACATTGTAATTACAATTATAGTCCGTTATTCTTTAATTCCATTGTCTTAGAAATAGACTTGGTGTTTTTATAGTGCATATTTCTTGCAACTTCCGCCCTCTTAGTTAGGGCCTACAACAATCACTACAAAACCTTGATATTAGATTCATAATGCTTTTCAAATCTTTAGTCTAATATCCTTTACAAGGTGTCTTCCTTCACTATCTAGAAAGATTGCTATGAGCTTGAGTCTAGACCTTACAGACTTTGGCTTAGGTCTGAAAGCATTATAGTGAGATGTGGCCTGTAATAGAGGCTTGTTCACACCTCTTAAATCTCGATTTCTCTACAAGCCAATAGTAGAGCTAATAATAGTTCTATTTCAATTTAATGAAAAAATCTCTAATCCACAAGGTGCAACCCAAGTAGGAACTACTAGAATAGTCACCATTGTAACCAAACCAACCTATCCTCTCATTTTTGGTTGACTCTTCCCCAAGTTAAGGAGTACATACCTTTGTCTTTCATGATCACCGGAGGCTACTTCAAAGCCTTATTCTTGATCTCACAGGCATGGGCATTGTTACTTCCTTCAAGATTTAATTGTGGGCTTGCTTCAAATGATCCACGACACTTACAAATGCCTTTGTTCAGGATTCCAAACTACTGCTCCTTAAGACTTCATGTTAGGGTACATTGTAATTACCATTATAGTCCCTTCTTATTTAATTCCGTTGTCTTAGAAATAGACTTGGTGTTTGTCTAGTGCCTATCTCTTGCAACTTTAGCCCTCTTAGTTAGGGCCTACAACAATCACTGAAAAACCTTGACATTAGATTCATAATGCTTTTCAAGTCTTTAGTCTAATATCCTTTACAAGATGTCTTCATTCACTGGCTAGAAATATTGTTATGAGCTTGAGTCCAGAACTCATAGACTTTGGCTTAGGTCTAAAACCATTATAGGGATATGTGGCCTGCAATAGAGGCTTGTTCACACCTCTCAAATCTTGATTTCTCTACAAGCTAATAGTAGAGATAATAATAGTTCTCTTTCAATTTACTGAAAAAATCCCTAATCTGCAAGGTGCAACCAAAGTAGGAACTAGTAGAATAGTCACCACTGTAACCAAAGAAACCTATCCTCTCATTTTTGGTTGAATCTTACCCAACTTGAGGACTACATACCTTTGCCTTTCATGATCACTGGAGGCTGCTTCAAAGCCTTCTTCTTGATCTCACAGTCGTGGGCATTGTTACTACCTTCAAGATTTAATTGTGCGCTTGCTTCAAATAATCCAAGACACTTAAAAATGCCTCTATTAAGGATGCCAAGCTACTACTCCTTAAGACTTCATGTTAGGGCACATGGTAATTACCATTATAGCCCCTTCTTCTTTAATTCCGTTTTCTTAGAAATAGACTTGGTGTTTGTCTAGTGCATATTTCTTGCAACTTCAACCCTCTTAGTTAGGGCTTACAACAATCACTGCAAAACCTTGACACTAGATTCATAATGTTTTTCAAATCTTCAGTCTAATATCCTTTACAATGTGCATTCATTCACTGGTTAGAAAGATTTCTATGAGGTTGAGTCTAGCCCTTACAAACTTTGGCTTAGGTCTAAAACCATTATAGGGATATGTGGCCTGCAATAGAGGCTTGTTCACACCTCTCAAATCTTGATTTCTCTACATTGAGCTAATAGTAGAGCAAATAATAGTTCTCTTTCATTTAATGAAAAAATATCTAATCCACAAGGTGGAACCCAAGCAGAAACTACTAGAATAGTCACCACTGTCACCAAAGAAACCTATCCTCTCATTTTTGGTTGACTCTTCCCCAACTTAAGGACTACATACCTTTGTCTTTCATGATCGCTAGAGGCTGCTTCTAAGCCTTCTTCTTGATCTCACAGTCCTAGGCCATTTTACTTCCTTCAAGATTTAATTGTGGGCTTGTTTCAAATGATCCAAGACACATAAAAATGCCTCTGTTCAGGATGACAAGCTACTGCTCCTTAAGACTTCATGTTAAGGTACATTGTAATTACCATTATAGTCCCTTATTCTTTAATTCCATTGTCTTAGAAATAGACTTGGTGTTTTTATAGTGCATATTTCTTGCAACTTTCGCCTCTTAGCTAGGGCCTACAACAATCACTGCAAAACCTTGATATTAGATTCATAATGCTTTTCAAATCTTTAGTCTAATATCCTTTACAAGGTGTCTTCCTTCACTGGCTAGAAAAATTGGTATGAGCTTGAGTCCAGACCCTACAGACTTTGGCTTAGGTCTGAAAGCATTATAGTGAGATGTGGACTGCAATAGAGGCTTGTTCACACCTCTTAAATCTCGATTTCTCTACAAGCTAATAGTAGAGCTAATAATACTTCTCTTTCAATTTAATGAAAAAATCTCTAAGCCACAAGGTGCAACCCAAGTAGGAACTACTAGAATAGTCACCATTGTAACCAAACCAACCTACCCTCTCATTTTTGGTTGACTCTTCCCCAAGTTAAGGAGTACATACCTTTGTCTTTCATGATCACCAGAGGCTACTTCAAATCATTCTTCTTGATCTCACAGTCGTGGCCCTTGTAACTGCCTTCAAGATTTAATTGTGGGCTTGCTTCAAATGATCCACGACACTTACAAATGCCTCTGTTCAGGGTTCCAAGCTACTGCTCCTTAAGACTTCATGTTAGGGTACATTGTAATTACCATTATAGTCCCTTCTTATTTAATTCTGTTGTCTTAGAAATAGACTTGGTGTTTGTCTAGTGCATATCTCTTGCAACTTTAGCCCTCTTAGTTAGGGCCTACAACGATCACTGCAAAATCTTGACATTAGATTCATAATTCTTTTCAAATCTTCGGTCTAATAGCCTTTACAAGGTGTCTTCCTTCATTGGCTAGAAAGATTGCTATGAGCTTGAGTCTAGACCTTATAGACTTTGGCTTAGGTCTGAAACCATTATAGGGATATGTGGCCTACAATAGAGGCTTCTTCACACCTCTCAAATCTCGATTTCTCTACAAGCTAATAGTAGAGCTAATAATAGTTCTCTTTCAATTGAATGAAAAAATATCTAATGCACAAGGTGCAACCCAAGCAGGAACTACTAGAATCGTCACCACTATCACCAAAGCAACCTATCCTCTCATTTTTGGCTAACTCTTCCCCAACATAAGGACTACATACCTTTGTCTTTCATGATCACTGGATGCTACTTCAAAGCCTTCTTCTTGATCTCACATTCCTGGGCATTGTTACTGCCTTCAAGATTTAATTGTGGGCTTGCTTCAAATGATCCAAGACACTTAAAATTGCCTTTGTTCAGGATGCCAAGCTACTACTCCTTAAGACTTCATGTTAGGGTACATTGTAAATACCATTATAGTCCCTTCTTCTTTAATTATGTTGTCTTAGAAATAGACTTGGTGTTTGTCTAGTGCATATTTCTTGCAACTTCAACCATCTTAGTTAGGGCCTACAATAATCACTGCAAAACCTTGACATTAGATTCATACTGATTTTCAAATATTCGATCTAATATCTTTTACAAGGTGTCTTCCTTCACTGGCTAGAAAGATTGCTTTGAGCTTGAGTCTAGACCTTACAGACTTTGGCTTAGGTATGAAACAATTATAGGGATATGTGGCCTACAATAGAGGCTTGTTCACATCTCTCAAATATCAATTTTTCTACAAGCTAATAGTAGAGCTAATATTAGTTCTCTTTCAATTTAATGAAAAAATCTCTAATCCACAAGGTGTAATCCAAGTAGGAACTACTAGAATAATCACCACTGTCACCAAAGCAACCTATCCTCTCATTTTTGGTTGAAACTTCACCAAATTGAGGACTACATACCTTTGTCTTTCATGATCTTTGGAGGCTACTTCAAAGCCTTCTTCTTGATCTCACAGTCGTAGGCATTGTTACTGCCTTCAAGATTTAATTGTGGGCTTGCTTCAGATGATCCAAGACACTTGAAAATGCCTTTGTTCAGGATGCCAAGGTACTGTTGCTTAAGACTTCATGTTAGGGTACATTGTAATTACCATTGTAGTCCCTTCTTCTTTAATTCTGTTGTCTTAGAAATAGACTTGGTGTTTTTCTAGTGCATATTTCATGCAACTTCAATCCTCTTAGTTAGGGCCTACAAAAATCACTGCAAAAACCTTGACATTAGATTCATAATTTTTTTCAAATATTTGGTCTAATATCCTTTACAAGGTGTCTTCCTTCATTGGCTAGAAAGATTGCTATGAGCTTGAGTCTAGACCTTACAGACTTTGGCTTAGGTCTGAAACCATTATAGGGATATGTGGCCTGCAATAGAGGCTTGTTCACACCTCTCAAATCTCGATTTCTCTACAAGCTAATAGTAGAGATAATAATAGTTCTCTTTCAATTTAATGAAAAATTCTCTAATCCACAAGGTGCAACCCAAGCAGGAACTACTAGAACAGTCAACACTGTCACCAAAGGAACCTATCCTCTCATTTTTGGTTGACTCTTCCCCAACTTAAGGACTACATACCTTTGTCTTTCATGATCACTGGAGATTGCTTCATTAATTGTGGGCTTGATTCAAATGATCGAAGACACTTAAAAATGCCTCTATTTAGGATGCCAAGCTACTGCTCCTTAATACTTCATGTTAGGGTACATTGTAATTACCATTATAGTCCCTTCTTCTTTAGTTTTGTTGTCTTAGAAATAGACTTGGTGTTTATCTAGTGCATATTTCTTGCAACTTCAGACCTCTTAGTTAGGGCCTACAATAATCACTACAAAACCTTGACATTAGATTCATAATTCTTTTCAAATCTTCCGTCTAATATCCTTTACAAGGCTTCTTCCTTCAATGGCTAGAAAGATTGCTAAGAGCTTGAGTCTAGACGTAATAGACTTTGGCTTAGGTCTGAAACCATTATAGGGATATATGGCCTGCAATAGAGGCTTGTTTCTGCTCTCAAATCTCGATTTCTCTACAAGCTAATAGTAGAGCTAATAATAGTTCTCTTTCAATTTAATGAAAAAATCTCTAATCCACAAGGTGCAACCTAAGTAGGAACTACTAGAATAGCCACCACTATGACCAAAGCAACATATCCTCTCATTTTTGGTTGACTCTTCCCCAACTTAAGGAATACATACCTTTGTCTTTCATGATCAGTGGAGGCTGCTTCAAAGCCTTCTTCTTGATCTCATGATCCTGGGAATTGTTATTGCCTTCAAGATTTAATTGCAGGCTTGCTTTAAATGATCCAAGACACTTCAAAATGCCTTTGTTCAGGATGCCAAGCTACTGCTCCTTAAGATTTCATGTTAGGGTACATTGTAATTACCATTATAGTCCCTTCTTCTTTAATTCTGTTGTCTTAGAAATAGACTCGGTGTTTGTCTAGTGCATATTTGTTGCAACTTCATCCCTCTTAGTTAGGGCCTACAACAATAATTGCAAAACCTTGACATTAGATTCATAATTCTTTTCAAATATTCAGTCTAATATTCTTTACAAGGTGTCTTCCTTCACTAGCTAGAAAGATTTCTATGAGCTTGAGTATAGACCTTACAGTCTTTGGCTTAGGTCTAAAACCATTATAAGGATATGTGGCCTGCAATAGAGGCTTGTTCACACCTCTCAAATCTCGATTTCTCTACAAGCTAATAGTAGAGATAATAATAGTTATCTTTTAGTTTAATGAAAAACTCTCTGATCCACAAGGTGCAACCTAAGTAGGAACTACTAGAATAGTCACCACTGTCACGAAGCAACCTATCCTCTCATTTTTGGTTGACTCTTCCCTAGCTTAAGGACTACATACCTTTCTCTTTCATGATCACTGGAGGCTGATTCAAAGCCTTCTTCTTGATCTCACAGTCTTGGGCATTGCTACTGCCTTCAAGATTTAATTGTGGGCTTGCTTAAAATGATCCAAGACACTTAAAAATGCCTCCGTTCAGGATGCCAAGCTGCTGCTCCTTAAGACTTCATGTTAGGGTACATTGTAATTACCATTATAGTCCCTTCTTCTTTTATTCCTTGTCTCAGAAATAGACTTGGTGTTTGTCTAGTGCATATTTGTTGCAACTTCAGCCCTCTTATTTAGGGCCTACAACAATCACTGCAAAACCTTGACATTAGATTCATAATGCTTTTCAAATCTTTGGTCTAATATCGTTTACAAGGTGTCTTCCTTCACTAGCTAGAAATATTTCTATGAGCTTCAATCTAGAACTTACAGACTTTGGCTTAGGTCTGAAACCATTATAGGGATATGTGGCCTACAATAGAGGCTAGTTCACACCTCTCAAATCTCGATTTTTGAACAAGCTTATGCAACACTACCCTTTAAGATACCTGCATCACTACCAACAACCACTATATGAGCTCGAAATTCTCACTATTGTTGTAAAAATATCGGCCTTGTTTCTATGTCCCTATAGCAACCCTTGATGTGCCCTAATAGACATTCCTTTCTTTGTGTTTTATAAATTGAGATAGTTCAGCCCATGAGTTTGTAAAGTGTAAGCCTTGTGTCTTCCATAATAGCTTCAGAACTTGTACATAATTTCGATATGATCTTTTCCTAACAATGATTTGGGAATAGTTCTTTCTAGCTCGGATTTTTTTCAAGGAGATTATAATCAACCCCTGCTTTTAGGCTTTTGGAGCATTGCAAAAATTCATATACTCTTTCCCTAAGCTCCAATACCATGTTGGAAAATTTTGATTAAGGCAACATTTAATTTACTTTTCCAAACCATGATAGTTATCTGTGATTTTCATTCTTCTTCTTGATTATTATGCTTATGTTCTTATCATCAAATAAATACCAAAACAAAAGGATCATAGCAATACACAATGACCACAATATATAGGCTCCAAGCCAGGGAAAAACCCCTCCAAGGGGAAACCCAAAAAGAACTTCTCTTCTTATGGAATCAACTTCAAAGGAGACTTCCAAGACCAAATCCTAGACCTAAGAACCATGTTAGTCACCCAATTCTTTCCTTTCCACAACAAGATAAGGTCTTCCAAGAGTAGTGAAAGAATGTTCCTTCAAAGCAAGGCTCTTCTAGTCATTTGATTCTCCAAGCGAAGTCTGCAACTTATCCTGCAATTTTCAAACCTCAAGTGTATCCAAAGTCCCTAGGTTTCTCGCATGTGTGGGCAAAAACATGCAACTTTGGACCTTCGACTTATTTAAGAGCCTTTTCCTTCTTTTCACTATCCTTCCCTGCTTTCCTAGGACCCTCTCATTCATCTTCAACTTCAGGCTGAATTCATGATGAGTCGTCATCAAATGTTAGTGGTAAAATTTTAACCACATAACAAGGTCTGCTATAATCTGTCCTACAACCAATATATTCAATTTTACAAATCACACCTGTAGACACAACACTCTTATTGCATACCTTCGCCTCAGATTTATGTAGTTATCCAATCAAATCATCAAACAATCCACTAGGTCAAATCAATCAGCTCGAACTTGATTAGGAACTACGTACTTTTGTACTAGATCAGATAGTTGTGTTAGATGAATTCCTTTTATGCAGAGAGGAAATTTTAGTCACAAGTCATATCCTTCATTAGAAACTATAAACCTGTGGCCTAACTAAGGATGATATGCATAAGATCTTATATCCACCATAGAATGCTCAGATCTAACGCAAATTCCAGTATCTTGTTAATAAAATTTAACAACCTAAGTAGGAGGCTACAAGATTGAATTTATTTTCAGGAAATGTGTCTAGAACACTCTTGCAGTTGGGGCAAACATCATTCTAATTTGAAGTCGAAACACTTCTACTATCTCCAGAGGCATAGGCAGCACAGACTATAAACAGAGAGGAACCATGTTTGACCACATGCCATCACACTTCTATTCAGACTAGCATAGATCACTATAGGAGATTAAATCAATACATTACCAGACCATCACATAGATAAAACCATTGTTCTACGGAGATCAGACCATCATATTACTATTCCTGCCACACTCAAACACATACTAACGCGCTGGTCACACATGATTTAAACCATTGATCTGGAAACATCCAATTTCAATCCATCAACTGGGTCAATGATTGTAGGGCATCAGACTCATGCTCTTGATCTGTTTAAAATATCTACACATTCCTAATAACCACCTTGCTTGACTTAGAAAATCAATACCTTGGTCCCAATGACACCAAAACAAAGATGCATATTATGCCATCGCACTCACCATTTTGGATAAACTAGACCATCAAATAATTATTGGGTTTTCAAGAAGAATGTTGCCGCAATTTTGCGGGTTTATTACACCAATTCACAAAAATGGCATTAAGGAATATTTATAACTTACTAGATCAATGGATATCATTTCCATCATACTAGTTATATGTGCCATGTTGAAGCTAAAATTATGCCTAGATCGATTTCCTCCATTCACCAAACTTCAGAACACATGTTTCCAAAGAAATCAGTTCTTCATTTTGTGCCATTCAGAGCTGGTTTATATATCCATCGCTTTAGTCTGACCGGAGATACCATGGGAAAAACCAATGGAAATTTTTATGGGAATCAAGCTGACACCAAAACCACGAGAGAATATCAATGAAGAAGCCAAGGTTTTTGAGGCACTGGATAGGGAAAAATTTGTTTTCGATGCTTGGAAACATCTGCATGGGCATGTAATAGAGAAATTGCTTAATGTACACAGAGTGTAGACAATGAGCCAATGTAAACAATGATTACTACACACTTTCGATAGGTTTACCCCATGTAAATCACGATTGCATTTTTGATCAATTCAAGATTGACTTATGCCTTAATCAACCACTGTTAGGAAAATATATCCAACCCTCTATTGTATTAGACACCTGCAAGCTTGCATTAGTAACTCATTATTGACATCAATTCCAACACAACAATGCCAACAATTAGCCCCATGTGTGAACTGTAAGCTCTCTAAGGCCGAGTCATCCAACACAGTGCTCCAAATATCATGTCCAATAGTGACGAGGTGTCCAAGGTGGTGTAGAAGCATGTGAAGCCCATGATTTGAAGGTTGGCCCTCAAATGGACCTCATTTCCCCTGTGGAGACCCAAGATCTAGTTGGGGCACCACAAAGTGGGCTCTATGGGTCTCCAACCGCAAAAAGTGACCTCCTTTGCTCTAGTGTTAAGGGCTTCTTTGGTGCAACATGCCCTCCCTAGCCTCTCATGGTGAGATTATCCTCATTTGAGCTCTGAATCAAGTGCTTCCCCTTAATTTTTATCAAGGTTGGCATGGGGGCATGTTGGGTCTAGTTGTGGCATCATGAAGAATCATCAAATTTGGGACAATGTTAACCAAGTCCTGGGTGCTGAAGGTGCTTTGGGATAAGTGCCATCCAATGATGTTGCTAGGAGGCCCAAGAGTCTCAATGCTTCACCTATTTATGCCAATATATTTCTTTGAAGGGCTTGGGTACCTATGGAGCAGGTGCCGAAGACCTAGACTATTGGTCCACTGACAAGAGTAATGAGGATTCTAGTGAAAGAAACTAGTCATCAGGGACCTGTTAACACCCAGGTTGTTCCCTATGACTCCCAAGGGAATACGGCCGGGGTAACCACTAACCAATCTTTGGATCACTGTTTCTAGCCAAACTGTGATCAGAGAGGGCTCTCTCTTTATGATTTGTAGCTGTCTATGATAGGGTTTTAGGCTAGCTATTATGCACAGGTTTTGTTTATGTTTTGGTTGATGAAACTCCTTTTAGATTCCAGTGATGTAGTTTTCAGAGAAGTTGAGTACCATTGGGCAATGGAGTCTGTGGCTATATGTGTTTGAAACTTTGAGATGAAAGATGGAACTTACAAGGCCATTTGAGTGCTTAATAGAACAGATTTTTGATTAAATGACTGGAAACAGGTAACACAAACAGTGAAAGCATTTAAGAATTTTCACTTATTGTTTATGTATTCCCAACAGACAGGTTTAAGAGGAAAAGACAGAGGTCTCAGGGGCAAAAATTGAATCCCTGAGAATGCCTATCACAGTAAAAGACACAGTTTTGAAATGCAGCAATTAAGAATTACAATTCTGTCACTGTATCTGAGGAAAACATGTATAATAGCTCAGTTTGAGTCCAGGGTAATCATGGGTTAAGTCCTGGAACTATCCTTTCACCTTGCTATCAAGTGTAAAACATTTAAACAACAAAAGAGAACAAAAGACTCGAAAACATATAACAAAGAGATTTGAGAATACTTATTGTTTTATGCAACACCCTGGAATCCTGTAACATTCATCTTTCACCACAATACATCAAAGTACACCACGCCTTGGAAATTCCATTCTTCCTTTGTATTACTTCTCTGAAAATATTACAGTAAGAGAGAGTTCTCAAAAGAAAATTACATCAACCCCTTCAACTGCTGTGAAGGGTGAATATATACTTGCGGTGATTTACAAAATATCTGAGTTTTGAGTTATCTCAGATTGTACATTCTTACCAACTACTTAAGATATTATGACCAAAATTTAGTACAGCATTGATTACAGAGTACAGGCATTTTAATGCTCTGTCAGAAGATATTTTAGCCTTTGGGAACAGCTAAGTCGGTCGAGATATTCTGAATAAATGCTGGAAGACCTGTCTTTAAGGCTTGTACGCTGTATCCTGGACTTTTCACCTGTGATTGTGACTGCTGCTTGTGGTGAGTCAATGGTCCTGCTGAGTTGGCTCAGCCTCTGCCTCGTCCTTGTAGATATCTTTCTTCAAAATTGTGCCTGCGCATGTATGCTCATTTGCCTGGAGAATTAGCGCTACTGATTCTGGCCTGACAAAACTGTCTGTGTCAAATTTCTCCAGACATCCTGTGTGGGCAGTTGGTGTGCTAAGATTGCCCCTAGAGTTTCATCTGCTTCTGTGAATTTGAAGAAGTTAGGCGGTGTATCGAACAGATGCTCAACTTCATTCATGAGGAAAAATAGGTTCTCCACCCTGTCATACATAGTCTGCCCGGTTGCTGGCCCTGCGTCTGCTGAAGTGCTGGGCTGTTTTGCAATCTCTGCTACTGCATGGGCATCAATTCTCTTATTGTAATTGTCTAGGGTGAGCAGTCTTCCTACACTGCTTAAAATGCTGGGGAGGCCTCTGTTCTGTAGTGCCACGAATTTTTCCAGGAATCTGTTGATTTCAGTCTGCATATCCTGTGTCCTCCTCTCCAGTGTTCCAACCAAGTTCCTCAATGTTATAACTCTTTTGGCTACAGCAATTGTTTCTGTCCTGTTGGTGATTCCCATGACAGCTAATTGAGAGCTAGTCTTATAGTTCAGAATATTGATCATCCTAGTGGCAGCTTCTGGCATGTGTCCAAGGCTTGCCCTGGCTCTCTGTACTTCTCTGTTTGCTTTAGTGATGAGCACCATTTGCTCATCCATGGTCTCAATATATTGCCACTGGTTGGCAATGGACCGCCCAATGTTGCTCCATAGCACTGCTTTCATTTCAGCTGTCACTTTTTCTAGTGCAAGCTCTTTCTCTAGTTCAGCAATTCTCCTCTTAAGAGCTCTTACCTCTCTCTCCTTGGCTGCCTCATTCTGTTTGCTCTTGTCAAACTTTTCATTTACCTTAGCCAAGGTTTTCTTAAGTTCATCCAGCTCTTTCATTTGAGATTCCATGGCTTGGATCTCAGCTTGCAGCTTTTGCATGTCTAAACTAGTATCCTGTTCCGATGTTGTAGTTGTTGTTGCTGTGGATGGCGCTGTAGTTGGTGCTGTAGCTTCTGTTTGCTGAGGAGGAGGAGTAGTCTTTGGAGGGACTTCCTCAAGATTTATTATCACAGGAGGAGGCTGGGAGGGTTGGCCCTCTTCTCTTTGCTTCAGTGCTTCTTGTAGTGCTGCCTTTGCAGCTTCAGTTTGTCCTAGCTGGTCTTGAGTCCTAACCAGCTCTTTGTATAGGGATACCAGCAGGTCTGTAGTATCCTTTTCTTGCCTTTGCTGGGCAACTTCATCTGTTTGTGGATGGATGGTGGCCGGGAGTTTGATTTTCTTTCTTAGGGCCGCCATGTCTGCATCCCTTATCTTCAGGAGTTCTTGGATGCCTTTGACATCTTTAGGATCATGCCCTATATCTATAATTACCTCTTCCAAGGACTTGATCCTATTGTCCTTGGCTTGTGATGATGCTCTTTCTAATTCCAGCTGAGAAGCTGTGTTATCCAGGCTGCTCTTTAGTTTGTAGTTCTCCAATGTCTCATCTGCCAGGCAGGCATACACCATTTCACCAGTTTGTTTATGTAATTCAATCTTGTCCATAGGGTGTATGTCTTTGGCAAGAACCTCCATGTTGGTTCTTAGATAGTCCGAGGTGGACTGAGGATGCAAAGTTGTGGGCATGAAGTGGCTCATTATCATTTTGCCTTCGCTCACATCGAAAGCAGACATGAGTCTCTGCTGGTTGCTAGGAGCTAGGTTTAACAAGTGATTATACAGCTGCACTTTTATGGGATCACTCCTCCTTTTGATGTCAATGAATTGCTGCTTTATACTTGACTGCCCTTCTCTATGTTGACCGGAGGAGCTGACCTCTCCTCCCATAGTCATGTCATGTCCACGCTGAGATGAGCTGGCCGAAAGTTCTCCACTGGGTGGGCCCATGCCCATGGCTTGCCTTACTGCTATGTCCTCCTCTTGGGAGTCATTCAGTCTTTGTCTCTTCTCTCCTCTGATGAAGGATGAGGTGTGGGGGGTCTCTCTCTCCCTTTTCCTGGTCAAGTCCTCCTTCTGTGGTGTTTGGAGGACTGAGGTGTCTACATTGGTGTCTGTCCTGGGAGGCACCTCTGTTTGGGGCTGCTGCTCAGTGTAACTAGGTAGATCTGTCCCCTTTTCCTGCTGCAAGGGCTGCTGTTCACTGGACTGTGCTTCTTCTTGTTGCTGCTCCAGTTCTTGCTGTTCCATTTCTTCTTGCTGCTGTAGCAAGGTGTCAACTTGTTCTTCTGTCAATATGGGTGGCTGTTCCACCTGTTTTCCTTTGTCTTTGCTTGCTGCCTGGGGTGTCTTCTCAGTAGTTTGCTGCTGTGCTGCTGAAGATTTAGCAGCTGTTCCAATTTGCTTTCTGTAGGAGAGGGGCACCTGTCCACAAGTTTCCAAGTCAGCTTCTTTTTGCACATTCCTAGCTTCTTTCTCAAGTAATTCTTCCTTAGTGACTTGTTCTACTAGTGTACCCTCTTCCCAATCTAGTGCATTGGCATACTGTTCAATTTCAGGTTGTCTTTTATGTGCATAGTTGCCCAATTTGTATCTAATTCTCCTGAGGGAGATAGAATGATTGGGGTCATAGGGAATCCATTCAAAACTGGTCTGCAATCTGAGGCCTTCCAGGATGCTGTCTGCCTCTTTCCACCCTTCCTCTTTCCTGTTATATAGGAAGGAACCTAGCTGGTTTCTTACCTTCAATTGTGACTTCTTGTTTCTACTCTGAAAGTGAAGGTAATCTGAGTTCCCAAACTGCCTGAAATATTCTAAGGCAAAAAGCCTCATGGGGACATACCTTGGCAACCTAAATGGGTTCAATTCACAGCCATATATCCTAATGACTGTGTGGTTCTGGTAGAAGTACCAGTTGCCAATATTGTAAGATTTGTTCAAATGTAGAATCCTCTTCATTTCATCGGTTAATCTAGGAGGAGGAGTACCTTGCAGCGCTGTTAGGGCTGGATGAACAAATAAATCAATAAACTCACAGTATGTATAGGGTGATACTGAGGTAGAATGAAAGACAGAGGTCCAGAAAACAACTGATCTTGGGATTCCTTGGGCATTGAGTGGCCTCAAAGGAACTGAGAAGGTAGCTGGCTGGTAGAAAAGGAATAAATGATATATATAGGAGGAGTACCTGAACAGTCTCTCCCTTTTCAAATTCATGAACTGCTCATGGATTTTCTCTGCTATGTAAGTTGCATAATCATACTGCACAGCTGGAGGCTTACCAGGGGCAAATATAGACAGCATTGCCATTATGCTGTCATCTACATCTTCCAACCCCCTGAATCCTAGGACATAGCCAATTAGATCCACCAACATTCTGCCCAACTCATTTAGATATTGGTACCCAATAGGAGGGGTTCTGACTGTTTCAGAGCCTGGTGTGACAAACAGTTGGTTGATTTTGACAATCTGGTCACTGGACAGCTTGATCCCTCTGTTAATCAGATTCTGCATGGATAGAGGGGTCAATTTCTTGGCTGTTTTGAAGCGCAGCATCTGGTTTATGCTCTCTGGGGTGATCTGGAACAGGACTAGGCCTGTGGGGCTCATGACTGCTCTTTGGCTGGGGTCATAGCATTCCTGGCAGCTATAAATGAGCTCTGGCATAGGATTGACTTGGGGAAGGTTGTATATGGGCAAATTTGACTCCCAAATCCCCAAGATATCTGCCCCACTGAGGTGCTGGGCTCTTAATTCATTCAACATTTGAATATTGTACTTGGTTCCCATGGGGAACCAATCCAGCATTTGGTAGTCCATGTCTCCCAGGGCTTTCCATGCTAATTCCTGGTGAGGAGCATTGATGGGCTTAATATTCAGTGCAATAGGGGTCTCCATAGCTCTTCAAGATGCAAGAATTGCAGGTGGACAGGTGGAATGGTAAAAACACAGTCTGGAGGCAGTTCTCTGTGGAAACAGTTGATGTTTTGAGTATCCAAGGGGAATTCTCTCAATAGCAATTGAAATACTACTGGAGTCTAGTGACAGAACTTCTCTGTGGTCTAACTGAACTCTCCAATCGGGTGAATTATATCTATTAGGAGCTCTGCCGGGAAAAATGGTGAATTACAGTGGTTTTATGTGAATTGCAGGTTTCTAAAGCTCTGCAGGTACTTCTTGGCCCTCACAATGACAATGGTGGATGAACAAATGGAAATGAACGGTGCAAATAGCGTTTTTATGGTTCTACTATCCCTCTGAGCAATTTCAAGCTTAATGAAGGTCGTATGGAGGGCGAAACGGTCTAAATACCTGTAATTCGATGAGCAGAGGTTGAAGCAAAGGTGCACAGTTGCTGCTTGAGGAGGTCGCCCGGGCTAATAGACTGGTTGGCGAAAATTAGAGTGCAAACGGTCATGCAGAGCGTCCAACAGAAATAACAGTGAAAGTGGTAAAAAACACGGGAAAATTGGTAAATATGGGTTATTTTACCAATTTGGCGCTTTTTTCTGCTGACGTCAGCATGACGTCATTGGTGGGTCATGGTGAGGTGACGTCAGCTGACGTCATCGGGCGACGTGGCAGTGGGTGACTGGTCAAAGGGGCGGTGAGGTGGCAACCCAGTCAGCAGTGAGGTGGACCAATAACAAAGGCAGGTACGAGCAGACAAGGACGTGGCGGCGAGTCAGCGACGGGTAGGTGGCAGTCAAACCGCAGCGGTCACGGTTAAGGCCTTAACCGCCGCGGTTTCTCGGGGCGGTTTAGGTACGGCGCAGAGGCTGTCAGACTTGGCTCCGAGATGGTTCATCGATCGACGCGTGGAGGAGGCGTGACAAGGCGCAACGTCACTTTCCCGGAGGTTAAAGTGCCGCCATAGGATGCGCTCCGATATTGATGTGGACCGTCGGATCTGATGGGCTTGATCCGACGGCTGGCGGAGGAGAAAGATGCGCGCTTCATACTGCGGGCGGAAAAATTAAACTTTGTGGGTTTTTATGGTTTTTTCAAATGTTTCGTTTAACCAATAATGTGGTAGGATTGGGGAACGTGCCAGAGGCGGGTATTAACCTTTGCAAAGGTTTTTATAGGCAAAAGGGGTTTGGAGAGGGGGTTTTATCAATGCAGAGGTGATTTGAGGGTAAATTAACTTGCAGCAAAGGGGAAATAGGGTGGAATAGGTTCACCAAAGTGGCCAGATGCCATTTGGTCCCTTTTGAAAAATACACGGCTATTATGCCTAGGGGAGGGAATATACATAAGATTTGGGGTTTTATACACCTTAGTGTTAATATTATTAGGGGTGGGGGTAAGATAGGGGAGGTTATATAGTAGAATTAGGAGTTAATATGAATGAAGGAGGGGAATTAGAAAGGGGGTGTTAGTGATGGACTAGAGAGGGAAAGAAAAGAAGTTAGTGATGCTCTTTGCTGTGAGTTCATGGAATTCACCACTTTGTTTGCTGATAGATTTATTGCCTTGGCAAGAGACCTATTGATGCCTGAGTAATGGTGATCATATTCTTTCTGCAACCACAACTGCCTACCCAACTATTTTGCCTAGCATTTTTTGTTTCTTCTTGGAGGGGCACTTGGACTTGCAACCCTCAATTGCCTTTTCTTTTCTTTGGCTTTTTCCTTTTCTCTCTATCTACTTCTACCCTTATGTCTTCCAAGGTCCCAGATTAAACTTTTGGGAACCTTTGCTTCTCTACCTGAACTACTTGTCTGCCAAGATTAGGCTGTTTGGACAGACTTCTTTCTCTATTCTAAAACTCAAAATTGAAACATGGCATGATCCAGATTAGACTGTTGAATCATCCACAAAATTTGAAATAAGGTCCTCAATACTTGAAACACTTTACCCAGCTCTTGCTTTCTAAGAAATATGGGATCTTTGGGACACCAGAGCAGAGCATATTTGGCTTTTCTCTTGCCAATCATGAAATATGAAACCTATTAGTATAGGTATCCAACAGTGGCTCCACATGGGGATGGTTTTTCTTTTGAAAGACCAAGAACAGCAGGTCAGATTGCCTTATTCCTTGACTGCCCATCTTAATCTTTGAAATTTGCTGCATGTAATCTGTCAAAATTGTGTGCCTTTTCTTGGAGAACCTCTGATTCTATCTGCCTGTTGCTGCTAGGTGCAGCATTTGGGAAAACCTTTTTTTTACATTCTAAAATAGAAGATAATATGTAAGGCTGCATATATACAATGAACCTCTGAATTTCTATCATAGTGAACAGTCAAAATAGTGCTTCAGCATCCTGCCATTGACAGGACCTTCATCCAGTTCAGTTACAGTCAAACTTTTTAGGAAGTAGGTGTTATTACCTTGTACTGCTTGGACAGAAAATGGTCCTTTCCATAAAGAATCAAACTTCCCATGTTTTCCTTTCTCTTCTCTTCTTGCATCCCACTTTAAACTTTGTCCCCTACATTGAAATCTTCTGCTTTAGTTCTTCTGTCAAAGGCCTTTTTTAGTTTCTCTTGTAGTATCTGCACTCTGCTGAAAACTTGTTCTCTGGTCTGCTGTAAACAGATTATCTGGTTAATCCTTCTTTGCATGTCATTTGGCTCTGCTTGGCTTTCTTGTAGAAGTTTCATAACCGGCACTCCTAGTGATGAAGGAAATCTGGCCTCTAATCCATAGACTAACTCATATGGGCTGGTCCCAATTGATCTTTTAGTGGTTAATCTGTCTGCCCATAAAGCATTTACTAGTTTCTTATGCCAGTTCTTTTTGTTCTCTTCCAGCACTTTCTTTATGATGTTTATCAGGCTTTTTTTGATGATTCAGCAAGGCCATTTCCTTGAGGATAGTAAGCTGTAGAATGGCCCAAAGTAATGTGAAATTTATGGCAGAAGTTCACCATTTTCTTGGATCTGAAGGCAGCAGCATTGTCTGTTATTATCTTGTCTGGGCAGCCAAATCTAGCCAGTATATTGTTTTCCAAAAATTGAATGATTACTGAATCATTTGCTTGTCTGCATGGGACAGCTTCAATCCACTTGGTGAAGTAGTCTGTTGCTGTCAAGATCCATCTGTGTTGTCCTGAAGATGAGGGATGAATTTCTCCAATGAAATCCAAGCCCCATTGTTGAAAAGGTCTCTCTGTTGCAATGGGCCTCAAAGGAAGTGGCAGCAACTGTCTTTTGCCTTCAAACAGTTGCACTTGTGGCATGATGTTGTGAATTTCTTCACATCAGAGAACATAGTGGGCCAGTAATAACCAGCCCTTAATATCTTGTCTACAGTGGACTTCCAGTACAAATGTCCACCACAGTCTCCAGCATGGAATTCTTGCATGATATTGTCAGTTTCACTCTCAAGAAGACAGTGCAGCAAAATACCTTCATGGTTTTTCCAGAGTAGATTCTCATCTATCACACAAAATTTAGATGTTTTCATTTTTAGGAACCTAGACTTAGTTCTGGACAGTCCTGGGGGAGCACACAGGTTTTGTAACACATAACAGATATCAGAGTACCATGGAGATTGTTCAAAGGCTACATTGATCTTTGGAGTCGCCAGCTCTGTTTCACTGTCCAGTTGGTTGATATCTAAGGCTTGGAAATTTGCTTCTGTCATTAACTTGGCCAAACCTTGCCCTTTTATCAGCTTTGTAGGCTTTATTTCAATGTCAAATTCAAGTATGTTTGCAATCCATTTTCCTCTTCTACCCTCTAAGTTTTCTTGTGTGAGAATGTCTTTGACAATAGGACTTGGTACATAAGCCACAACATGGGAGTAAAGGATGTAAATCCTAAAGTCTTTGATAGCTTTGATTAAGGCATAGGCTTGTTTTTCCATTATTTGGTACTTTAGGGGGCATCTCTAAGAGCTCTGCTGAAAAAAGCAATGGGCTTTTCATTCCCTTGGTCATCTTTCTGTAATAAAACAGCAGCAATAGTATGTTGGGAAGCAAAGGAGAAAATAATAAAGTCTCTGTCAAACTGAGGGTTAGTTAACACTGGGGTTTGAGTCAAGGCCAATTTTATACTTTCAAAGGCTTGCTTTGCTTCAACAGTCCACTTGACCTTTGAATCCTTCTTTAGCATTTGTTTAGTAATCTGATTAACTCTGCTAAATTTGGGATAAACCTTCTCAAAAAGTTGATTTTTCCTAAGAATCCTTGCAGCTCCTTGACATTCCTTGGGTGAGGCATTTGTAGGATAGCTTGTATCCTATCTGGATCAATTCTTATGCCATCTTTCGAAATGATGTGCCCTAAAGTTTCCCTTCTTCCAAGCCAAATAATGACTTCTTGGGGTTTAAGGAAATACCATATTTCTGCATGTTATGAAGATTTGTCTTAAATTTTCAAGTGTTCTTGGTCAGATTTTGAAAAGGGTGTAAGATCATCTAAGTAAATGACCAAGAAGTCATGAATTTCCTTTGCAAAAGCAATGTCCATTGCTCTTTGAAACGTTGCCCCTGCATTTTTCAATCCAAAGGGCATCTTCACATACTTGAAAGTGCCCCATGGGGTAGTAAATGCAGTTTTGTCTTGATCATCAGGGTGTACCAGGATTTGATTGAAGCCTGAGAAACCATCCAACAATGATATTCTTGAGGCCCCTACTACCCTCTGAAGGATGTGATCCATTTTGGGTAAGGGGTAGTTATCTTTGAGTGACACTAGGTTCAAATTCCTTAAGTCTACACAAAGTCTAATCTCACCAGTTTTCTTTCTTGTAGGGACCAAATTTGAAATCCACTCAGAAAACCTGATTGGTGCTATGATACCAGCTTTGAACATTTTTTGTAATTCCTTTTCAATGGAAGGAAGGAGCACAGGATTGATTCTTCTCAATTTCTGTTTGAATGGTTTTTGATTAGGCTTGAGGGGAATGGTGTGCTGGATAACAGAGGTATCATAAGACTTCAAGTCCTCATAACCCCAGGCAAAGACATCTTGGAACTCTTTAAAGAGATCAATATATTTGGGTTTTTGATCAGGGGTAAAGCAGCAGATAGCTTTATTATTTTAGGCTTGTCAGTGGTACCAATGTTACATTCTTCAATTGTTGCATCTAATGGCTGCATCTTTGGTTTCCTTGGGACATCATTTGAGTCAAAAATATCCTCTAGTGGGGTAAGGCCTGCTGGAAGAAGATTGTCTTTGAGTTGTATGATTTCATCTTCAGCGTTGCTCAGCTCTTCACAGTCAATTTGGTGAATTTGCTGAATGTTTTCTTTGTTGAAAATGGTTGGACTGAGTAATTGTTTGGCTGTTCTAGGTGACATTGGGTGGTCAGACTGTTGAAACTGTAATTGTGATTGACTTGCTCCATCAACTATTTGAGATTGACTTGCTGTCTCAAGGTCAATATTTAATCCTGTGAACTCTTGTTGCAAGGTTAAAAAGTTGTTTATTTGCATGTCATTCTCAAATACTTGCCACTCTTTGACATTGTTTGGAATAGAAGGCCTATATTTGACCTCGGCTGTGAAACAATTGTTGGGTTCCAATGGAAATTTGAAGGTGCTGGCAAATGTTGCCAAGCTGTGTGCATGGAGGTTGTGGCCCCTTGGAATTTTTGTGATAACAAACTCGGAGAAAGTCTCTAATATTTCAATTACAGCAGACCTATAGGACCTCAGCCTCTTGTCATTGGTGACAAAATTCCCTTTTACTTGTTGAATTACTAGATCAGAGTCCCCCATGATGGAGAGGCTAGGTGCTTGTAATGATTTTGCAATCTTGAGGCCTAGTAACAGAGCTTCATATTCTGCCATGTTGTTAGTGCATTTAAAATTCAATCTATAAGCCCGCCGCCTTCTGCATAGCCTTTCTCTTTGTTATGTATCCATACTCCAGCTCCTGCCCCTAACTTGTTAACTGAGCCATCAAATTCTAGGACCCACAGATGCCTTGCTGGTCAGGAGATTTCAAATTCTGTTCATGGGATGGTAGTGTGAGCATGAGTTGGGTTTGTTCTCCCATTTGTTTTCTAGGATAACTTCATCATTTGCTTGACCATCTTTGACCACTAGAGGAGAGCTAAAGTGTCTTGTTGAACTGATTGATGTTTGACAGGTGCTACTTGTTTGATCAAGGTTTTGTTCTTGTATAAGTGTTCCGTCTTAATATCACTGCTTGAGAGGCCTGCACTGTCATTAAAGAGGATAAAGGAGTCTATGTCCGAATGAACAGCGTATATTGGGAAATTTTGGGTTTCTCTTCACTGCTGACCATATATTTCATGAGTGTTTCCCTATAAAGTCTCTTTGGTTGTCCAAAGACAGAGATGGTTGCATATGACATGTCTAATTGCAGGGAGCCTTGGAGTTTCGCTCCCCATGATCTTGATAAGAGCATCCCATATTTGGGTGGGATATCAGCAACAACAACATCCATTAAAATGGTTTTGTTGGGAAATTGAACCAAGGACACACATAAATCCTTAATTAGGCCCAAGCATTTGACTTGACTAGAATCAAAAGAAAACAGGTCTTTGTATGGTCTTGTGATGTCTAAGTTTAATCTTTCCATGACTGCTTTTGGCATCAGGTTGTGAGAGGCACCTGAGTCAAACATTGCATTATGCAGTATTTTGTCATGTATATGCAAGCTGACATAAAAAGGTAAAACCCCTGTGACTACTGTTTTTCCATCTACCTCTGGGCCAAACAGTAATTCTGGAGTGTCATCTAGCACATTTACATCATCTTTGCTGTTGGTGAGCTGAAGGGATTTTTTGATCTGTTGCTTATATATATCATGCTTGGCTAGCTCTGAAAGGGGAATTGCTATCTTTAACTTGCCAATCTCTGTTCCTAGGTCAAAGGGTTTATCAATTTGGATTTTGGAGTCACGGGTAGCAGTTCTTTCTCTGTTCATTAGATCTTCTTGGTGGATTTCATCCTGATTTTGGAACCTGCCCCTTATATTGATGTCTTGAGGGTTAATGTTTGGGTTAGGGTGAGAGGACGAGGCTGCCATGGGCTGTTGTGGTGGGGACAGTAGTTCAGTGACCTCCTCAACCACTACTTCCTTTGTAGGCAAGTTTGTTTGTCATTAGGTTCAGTGACTAAGGTTTCTTTAGATTGTTGTTTCTCCTTTATCTTTTCGGCTGATTCACGTTCACAGTCCTACTCTTAGTTTGTATTGCTTATGGACTTCATAGACAGCAGTATCATATCCTTGTTTAAAGTCAAAGGATTCTCCTGATTGAGTTTGGAATGTTTTGCTTTCATCCTCCTCATGGTCTCCTGAGTTAAGAATAACATGACTTTTGCCATCCAGACCTATTAGGTTGATTTCAAGATCCTCATTGAGCTGATTTGCTGAGGAAGTTTCTGCATAATTTTCTTGAAAAGGGGGTTTGATATCTTGGTCTAGCACCTATCTTTCCTATATTGGGGTTCTGGGACTCTCCTAAAATTTGGGTTTCTAGGAGGGTTGTTTTGTGGTGCCTCCCATGATGATTTCCTTTCTACTGATTCCACTCTTCTCACCTAGTCTTTCATGCTGTTTAGAATTGCATCTAACTTTTGATCAAAACCCGAGGGTTCTTCTTTGAAACCAGTCTTCTTTTCCAGCTTTGCCCTGTTTCTTTTGGCAATTAGGTTGGCCTCTACAGTGACTGCAACCCTTTGGGCTTCTGCAAGGGTTGGAGGGTCTCTTTCTCTCAACTGATAGGCCATATCAGAATCAAAACCATCAGGGAAGTTATAAAGGGCAAATCAGGAGGGGGCCTTAAGTTCTGGGGGATAGCATTGTATATGTTGTTAAACCTAGCACAATACTCCAAAACCGTTTCTTGGGGACCTCTTTTAATAGTGTTATATTCACCAAGTATATGGTGCGGATCTCTCTTTTTTCTCCCATGTTGGTAAATTCCTGGTATAGAACTTCAGGGGTTGCAATGGAATTTGCATTTAAGGATCTAAACCAAGTTCTGACATCCCCAGTTAAGCTTTGAACAAAAGATTCTCATCCTGACACTGTCATCATCTATTTCATAGGTCTCAAAGTGGTCTTGCATCTTTTTAGCATGCTGGATGGCTGTCAAAGGGCCATGGGAGTCAAAAAATGAGAGTCTAGTTTGGTAGTCTTGGGGTAGAGCTGGAGCATTGGCTGGTATCTGCAGAGGTGCATATCTGTTAGCCATATTTATGGGGTTTATAGGGTTAATAGGAACAAATGGGACAACAGGGATTACAGGTGTAAACGGGTTAAGAGGATGGGTAATAAGTGGGGAACTGGTTGAGGGAGTATGTGCAGATGGTGAAGATGGAAGGAGAGGACTTTGAGGGGTTGATGAGTGAACTGGGGGATTGGGGTGTGGAACGGAAAAAGAACTTTGCAAGGAGTGGGAATGAGGATAGGTTGGTCCGAACTTATATTTGAATCAGCAGGCTTGTTCCTGCTTTTGCTGTCTCCTTATGTTCTTTGGTATGATATTTGGGTTATCGACAATGATGGGTTGATTAGGGTCAGGGTTTGCCCTAGTGTGCCTTGGGTTTCTTTTGGGAGCCAGCTTCTAAGTTTCTTTTAGAACTTTATACAGAAGTTTTATATGTACAAGGACTGAACAAGCATTCTGGAATGACTATATAGGTCTCAAAGCTAAGATGAAGTTTCCCTAGCTAAACTCTTCCTAAAGCTGTCCCTGTATTAGAGAAACAGTCCTAAGGCCTCTTGGCTAGTTTCAGGCTTGATGGTAGCTTTGGAAGATAGATAGTAATTGAAAAAATCTTAAGTCCCAGTGGAGTCGCCAATTATGTTAACACCCAGGTTGTTCCCTATGACTCCCAAGGGAATACGGCCGGGGTAACCACTAACCAATCTTTGGATCACTGTTTCTAGCCAAACTGTGATCAGAGAGGGCTCTCTCTTTATGATTTGTAACTGTTTATGATAGGGTTTTAGGCTAGCTATTATGCACAGGTTTTGTTTATGTTTTGGTTGATGAAACTCCTTTTAGATTCCAGTGATGTAGTTTTCAGAGAAGTTGAGTACCATTGGGCAATGGAGTCTGTGGCTATATGTGTTTGAAACTTTGAGATGAAAGATGGAACTTACAAGGCCATTTGAGTGCTTAATAGAACAGATTTTTGATTAAATGACTGGAAACAGGTAACACAAACAGTGAAAGCATTTAAGAATTTTCACTTATTGTTTATATATTCCAACAGACAGGTTTAAGAGGAAAAGACAGAGGTCTCAGGGGCAAAAATTGAATCCCTGAGAATGCCTATCACAGTAAAAGACACAGTTTTGAAATGCAGCAATTAAGAATTACAATTCTGTCACTGTATCTGAGGAAAACATGTATAATAGCTCAGTTTGAGTCCAGGGTAATCATGGGTTAAGTCCTGGAACTATCCTTTCACCTTGCTATCAAGTGTAAAACATTTAAACAACAAAAGAGAACAAAAGACTCGAAAACATATAACAAAGAGATTTGAGAATACTTATTGTTTTATGCAACACCCTGGAATCCTGTAACATTCATCTTTCACCACAATACATCAAAGTACACCAAGCCTTGGAAATTCCATTCTTCCTTTGTATTACTTCTCTGAAAATATTACAGTAAGAGAGAGTTCTCAAAAGAAAATTACAACAACCCCTTCAACTGCTGTGAAGGGTGAATATATACTTGCGGTGATTTACAAAATATCTGAGTTCTGAGTTATCTCAGATTTTACATTCTTACCAACTACTTAAGATATTATGACCAAAATTTAATACAGCATTGATTACAGAGTACAGGCATTTTAATGCTCTGTCAGAAGATATTTTAGCCTTTGGAAACAGCTAAGTCGGTCGAGATATTCTGAATAAATGCTGGAAGACCTGTCTTTAAGGCTTGTACGCTGTATCCTGGACTTGTCACCTGTGATTGTGACTGCTGCTTGTGGTGAGTCAATGGTCCTGCTGAGTTGGCTCAGCCTCTGCCTCTTCCTTGTAGATATCTTTCTTCAAAATTGTGCCTGCGCATGTATGCTCATTTGCCTGGAGAATTAGCGCTACTGATTCTGGCCTGACAAAACTGTCTGTGTCAAATTTCTCCAGACATCCTGTGTGGGCAGTTGGTGTGCTAAGATTGCCCCTAGAGTTTCATCTGCTTCTGTGAATTTGAAGAAGTTAGGTGGTGTATCAAACAGATGCTCAACTTCATTCATGAGGAAAAATAGGTTCTCCACCCTGTCATACATAGTCTGCCCGGTGGCTGGCCCTGCGTCTGCTGAAGTGCTGGGCGGTTTTGCAATCTCTGCTACTGCATGGGCATCAATTCTCTTATTGTAATTGTCTAGGGTGAGCAGTCTTCCTACACTGCTTAAAATGCTGGGGAGGCCTCTGTTCTGTAGTGCCACGAATTTTTCCAGGAATCTGTTGATTTCAGTCTGCATATCCTGTGTCCTCCTCTCCAGTGTTCCAACCAAGTTCCTCAATGTTATGACTCTTTTGGCTACAGCAATTGTTTCTGTCCTGTTGGTGATTCCCATGACAGCTAATTGAGAGCTAGTCTTATAGTTCAGAATATTGATCATCCTAGTAGCAGCTTCTGGCATGTGTCCAAGGCTTGCCCTGGCTCTCTGTATTTCTCTGTTTGCTTTAGTGATGAGCACCATTTGCTCATCCATGGTCTCAATATATTGCCACTGGTTGGCAATGGACCGCCCAATGTTGCTCCATAGCACTGCTTTCATTTCAGCTGTCACTTTTTCTAGTGCAAGCTCTTTCTCTAGTTCAGCAATTCTCCTCTTAAGAGCTCTTACCTCTCTCTCCTTGGCTGCCTCATTCTGTTTGCTCTTGTCAAACTTTTCATTTACCTTAGCCAAGGTTTTCTTAAGTTCATCCAGCTCTTTCATTTGAGATTCCATGGCTTGGATCTCAGCTTGCAGCTTTTGCATGTCTAAACTAGTAGCCTGTTCCGATGTTGTAGTTGTTGTTGCTGTGGATGGCGCTGTAGTTGGTGCTGTAGCTTCTGTTTGCTGAGGAGGAGGAGTAGTCTTTGGAGGGACTTCCTCAAGATTTATTATCACAGGAGGAGGCTGGGAGGGTTGGCCCTCTTCTCTTTGCTTCAGTGCTTCTTGTAGTGCTGCCTTTGCAGCTTCAGTTTGTCCTAGCTGGTCTTGAGTCCTAACCAGCTCTTTGTATAGGGATACCAGCAGGTCTGTAGTATCCTTTTCTTGCCTTTGCTGGGCAACTTCATCTGTTTGTGGATGGATGGTGGCCGGGAGTTTGATTTTCTTTCTTAGGGCCGCCATGTCTGCATCCCTTATCTTCAGGAGTTCTTGGATGCCTTTGACATCTTTAGGATCATGCCCTATATCTATAATTACCTCTTCCAAGGACTTGATCCTATTGTCCTTGGCTTGTGATGATGCTCTTTCTAATTCCAGCTGAGAAGCTGTGTTATCCAGGCTGCTCTTTAGTTTGTAGTTCTCCAATGTCTCATCTGCCAGGGAGGCATACACCATTTCACCAGTTTGTTTATGTAATTCAATCTTGTCCATAGGGTGTATGTCTTTGGCAAGAACCTCCATGTTGGTTCTTAGATAGTCCGAGGTGGACTGAGGATGCAAAGTTGTGGGCATGAAGTGGCTCATTATCATTTTGCCTTCGCTCACATCGAAAGCAGACATGAGTCTCTGCTGGTTGCTAGGAGCTAGGTTTAACAAGTGATTATACAGCTGCACTTTTATGGGATCACTCCTCCTTTTGATGTCAATGAATTGCTGCTTTATACTTGACTGCCCTTCTCTATGTTGACCGGAGGAGCTGACCTCTCCTCCCATAGTCATGTCATGTCCACGCTGAGATGAGCTGGCCGAAAGTTCTCCACTGGGTGGGCCCATGCCCATGGCTTGCCTTACTGCTATGTCCTCCTCTTGGGAGTCATTCAGTCTTTGTCTCTTCTCTCCTCTGATGAAGGATGAGGTGTGGGGGGTCTCTCTCTCCCTTTTCCTGGTCAAGTCCTCCTTCTGTGGTGTTTGGAGGACTGAGGTGTCTACATTGGTGTCTGTCCTGGGAGGCACCTCTGTTTGGGGCTGCTGCTCAGTGTAACTAGGTAGATCTGTCCCCTTTTCCTGCTGCAAGGGCTGCTGTTCACTGGACTGTGCTTCTTCTTGTTGCTGCCCCAGTTCTTGCTGTTCCATTTCTTCTTGCTGCTGTAGCAAGGTGTCAACTTGTTCTTCTGTCAATATAGGTGGCTGTTCCACCTGTTTTCCTTTGTCTTTGCTTGCTGCCTGGGGTGTCTTCTCAGTAGTTTGCTGCTGTGCTGCTGAAGATTTAGCAGCTGTTCCAATTTGCTTTCTGTAGGAGAGGGGCACCTGTCCACAAGTTTCCAAGTCAGCTTCTTTTTGCACATTCCTAGCTTCTTTCTCAAGTAATTCTTCCTTAGTGACTTGTTCTACTAGTGTACCCTCTTCCCAATCTAGTGCATTGGCATACTGTTCAATTTCAGGTTGTCTTTTATGTGCATAGTTGCCCAATTTGTATCTAATTCTCCTGAGGGAGATAGAATGATTGGGGTCATAGGGAATCCATTCAAAACTGGTCTGCAATCTGAGGCCTTCCAGGATGCTGTCTGCCTCTTTCCACCCTTCCTCTTTCCTGTTATATAGGAAGGAACCTAGCTGGTTTCTTACCTTCAATTGTGACTTCTTGTTTCTACTCTGAAAGTGAAGGTAATCTGAGTTCCCAAACTGCCTGAAATATTCTAAGGCAAAAAGCCTCATGGGGACATACCTTGGCAACCTAAATGGGTTCAATTCACAGCCATATATCCTAATGACTGTGTGGTTCTGGTAGAAGTACCAGTTGCCAATATTGTAAGATTTGTTCAAATGTAGAATCCTCTTCATTTCATCGGTTAATCTAGGAGGAGGAGTACCTTGCAGCGCTGTTAGGGCTGGATGAACAAATAAATCAATAAACTCACAGTATGTATAGGGTGATACTGAGGTAGAATGAAAAACAGAGGTCCAGAAAACAACTGATCTTGGGATTCCTTGGGCATTGAGTGGCCTCAAAGGAACAGAGAAGGTAGCTGGCTGGTAGAAAAGGAATAAATGATATATATAGGAGGAGTACCTGAACAGTCTCTCCCTTTTCAAATTCATGAACTGCTCATGGATTTTCTCTGCTATGTAAGTTGCATAATCATACTGCACAGCTGGAGGCTTACCAGGGGCAAATATAGACAGCATTGCCATTATGCTGTCATCTACATCTTCCAACCCCCTGAATCCTAGGACATAGCCAATTAGATCCACCAACATTCTGCCCAACTCATTTAGATATTGGTACCCAATAGGAGGGGTTCTGACTGTTTCAGAGCCTGGTGTGACAAACAGTTGGTTGATTTTGACAATCTGGTCACTGGACAGCTTGATCCCTCTGTTAATCAGATTCTGCATGGATAGAGGGGTCAATTTCTTGGCTGTTTTGAAGCGCAGCATCTGGTTTATGCTCTCTGGGGTGATCTGGAACAGGACTAGGCCTGTGGGGCTCATGACTGCTCTTTGGCTGGGGTCATAGCATTCCTGGCAGCTATAAATGAGCTCTGGCATAGGATTGACTTGGGGAAGGTTGTATATGGGCAAATTTGACTCCCAAATCCCCAAGATATCTGCCCCACTGAGGTGCTGGGCTCTTAATTCATTCAACATTTGAATATTGTACTTGGTTCCCATGGGGAACCAATCCAGCATTTGGTAGTCCATGTCTCCCAGGGCTTTCCATGCTAATTCCTGGTGAGGAGCATTGATGGGCTTAATATTCAGTGCAATAGGGGTCTCCATAGCTCTTCAAGTTGCAAGAATTGCAGGTGGACAGGTGGAATGGTAAAAACACAGTCTGGAGGCAGTTCTCTGTGGAAACAGTTGATGTTTTGAGTATCCAAGGGGAATTCTCTCAATAGCAATTGAAATACTACTGGAGTCTAGTGACAGAACTTCTCTGTGGTCTAACTGAACTCTCCAATCGGGTGAATTATATCTATTAGGAGCTCTGCCGGGAAAAATGGTGAATTACAGTGGTTTTATGTGAATTGCAGGTTTCTAAAGCTCTGCAGGTACTTCTTGGCCCTCACAATGACAATGGTGGATGAACAAATGGAAATGAACGGTGCAAATAGCGTTTTTATGGTTCTACTATCCCTCTGAGCAATTTCAAGCTTAATGAAGGTCGTATGGAGGGCGAAACGGTCTAAATACCTGTAATTCGATGAGCAGAGGTTGAAGCAAAGGTGCACAGTTGCTGCTTGAGGAGGTCGCCCGGGCTAATAGACTGGTTGGCGAAAATTAGAGTGCAAACGGTCATGCAGAGCGTCCAACAGAAATAACAGTGAAAGTGGTAAAAAACACGGGAAAATTGGTAAATATGGGTTATTTTACCAATTTGGCGCTTTTTTCTGCTGACGTCAGCATGACGTCATTGGTGGGTCATGGTGAGGTGACGTCAGCTGACGTCATCGGGCGACGTGGCAGTGGGTGACTGGTCAAAGGGGCGGTGAGGTGGCAACCCAGTCAGCAGTGAGGTGGACCAATAACAAAGGCAGGTACGAGCAGACAAGGACGTGGCGGCGAGTCAGCGACGGGTAGGTGGCAGTCAAACCGCAGCGGTCACGGTTAAGGCCTTAACCGCCGCGGTTTCTCGGGGCGGTTTAGGTACGGCGCAGAGGCTGTCAGACTTGGCTCCGAGATGGTTCATCGATCGACGCGTGGAGGAGGCGTGACAAGGCGCAACGTCACTTTCCCGGAGGTTAAAGTGCCGCCATAGGATGCGCTCCGATATTGATGTGGACCGTCGGATCTGATGGGCTTGATCCGACGGCTGGCGGAGGAGAAAGATGCGCGCTTCATACTGCGGGCGGAAAAGATTAAACTTTGTGGGTTTTTATGGGTTTTTTCAAATGTTTCGTTTAACCAATAATGTGGTAGGATTGGGGAACGTGCCAGAGGCGGGTATTAACCTTTGCAAAGGTTTTTATAGGCAAAAGGGGTTTGGAGAGGGGGTTTTATCAATGCAGAGGTGATTTGAGGGTAAATTATCTTGCAGCAAAGGGGGAATAGGGTGGAATAGGTTCACCAAAGTGGCCAGATGCCATTTGGTCCCTTTTGAAAAATACACGGCTATTATGCCTAGGGGAGGGAATATACATAAGATTTGGGGTTTTATACACCTTAGTGTTAATATTATTAGGGGTGGGGGTAAGATAGGGGAGGTTATATAGTATAATTAGGAGTTAATATGAATGAAGGAGGGGAATTAGAAAGGGGGTGTTAGTGATGGACTAGAGAGGGAAAGAAAAGAAGTTAGTGATGCTCTTTGCTGTGAGTTCATGGAATTCACCACTTTGTTTGCTGATAGATTTATTGCCTTGGTAAGAGACCTATTGATGCCTGAGTAATGGTGATCATATTCTTTCTGCAACCACAACTGCCTACCCAACTATTTTGCCTAGCATTTTTTGTTTCTTCTTGGAGGGGCACTTGGACTTGCAACCCTCAATTGCCTTTTCTTTTCTTTGGCTTTTTCCTTTTCTCTCTATCTACTTCTACCCTTATGTCTTCCAAGGTCCCAGATTAAACTTTTGGGAACCTTTGCTTCTCTACCTGAACTACTTGTCTGCCAAGATTAGGCTGTTTGGACAGACTTCTTTCTTTATTCTAAACTCAAAATTGAAACATGGCATGATCCAGATTAGACTGTTGAATCATCCACAAAATTTGAAATAAGGTCCTCAATACTTGAAACACTTTACCCAGCTCTTGCTTTCTAAGAAATATGGGATCTTTGGGACACCAGAGCAGAGCATATTTGGCTTTTCTCTTGCCAATCATGAAATATGAAACCTATTAGTATAGGTATCCAACAGTGTCTCCACATGGGGATGGTTTTTCTTTTGAAAGACCAAGAACAGCAGGTCAGATTGTCTTATTCCTTGACTGCCCATCTTAATCTTTGAAATTTACTGCATGTAATCTGTCAAAATTGTGTGCCTTTTCTTGGAGAACCTCTGATTCTATCTGCCTGTTGCTGCTAGGTGCAGCATTTGGGAAAACCTTTTTTTTACATTCTAAAATAGAAGATAATATGTAAGGCTGCATATATACAATGAACCTCTGAATTTCTATCATAGTGAACAGTCAAAATAGTGCTTCAGCATCCTGCCATTGACAGGACCTTCATCCAGTTCAGTTACAGTCAAACTTTTTAGGAAGTAGGTGTTATTACCTTGTACTGCTTGGACAGAAAATGGTCCTTTCCATAAAGAATCAAACTTCCCATGTTTTCCTTTCTCTTCTCTTCTTGCATCCCACTTTAGAACTTTGTCCCCTACATTGAAATCCTCTGCTTTAGTTCTTCTGTCAAAGGCCTTTTTTAGTTTCTCTTGTAATATCTGCACTCTGCTGAAAACTTGTTCTCTGGTCTGCTGTAAACAGATTATCTGGTTAATCCTTCTTTGCATGTCATTTGGCTCTGCTTGGCTTTCTTGTAGAAGTTTCATAACCGGCACTCCTAGTGATGAAGGAAATCTGGCCTCTAATCCATAGACTAACTCATATGGGCTGGTCCCAATTGATCTTTTAGTGGTTAATCTGTCTGCCCATAAAGCATTTACTAGTTTCTTATGCCAGTTCTTTTTGTTCTCTTCCAGCACTTTCTTTATGATGTTTATCAGGCTTTTTTTTGAGGATTCAGCAAGGCCATTTCCTTGAGGATAGTAAGCTGTAGAATGGCCCAAAGTAATGTGAAATTTATGGCAAAATTTCACCATTTTCTTGGATCTAAAGGCAGCAGCATTGTCTGTTATTATCTTGTCTGGGCAGCCAAATCTAGCCAGTATATTGTTTTCCAAAAATTGAATGATTACTGAATCATTTGCTTGTCTGCATGGGACCGCTTCAATCCACTTGGTGAAGTAGTCTGTTGCTGTCAAGATCCATCTGTGTTGTCCTGAAGATGAGGGATGAATTTCTCCAATGAAATCCAAGCCCCATTGTTGAAAAGGTCTCTCTGTTGCAATGGGCCTCAAAGGAAGTGGCAGCAACTGTCTTTTGCCTTCAAACAGCTGGCACTTGTGGCATGATGTTGTGAATTTCTTCACATCAGAGAACATAGTGGGCCAGTAATAACCAGCCCTTAATATCTTGTCTACAGTGGACTTCCAGTACAAATGTCCACCACAGTCTCCAGCATGGAATTCTTGCATGATATTGTCAGTTTCACTCTCAAGAAGACAGTGCAGCAAAATACCTTCATGGTTTTTCCAGAGTAGATTCTCATCTATCACACAAAATTTAGATGTTTTCATTTTTAGGAACCTAGACTTAGTTCTGGACAGTCCTGGGGGAGCACACAGGTTTTGTAACACATAACAGATATCAGAGTACCATGGAGATTGTTCAAAGGCTACATTGATCTTTGGAGTCGCCAGCTCTGTTTCACTGTCCAGTTGGTTGATATCTAAGGCTTGGAAATTTGCTTCTGTCATTAACTTGGCCAAACCTTGCCCTTTTATCAGCTTTGTAGGCTTTATTTCAATGTCAAATTCAAGTATGTTTGCAATCCATTTTCCTCTTCTACCCTCTAAGTTTTCTTGTGTGAGAATGTCTTTGACAATAGGACTTGGTACATAAGCCACAACATGGGAGTAAAGGATGTAAATCCTAAAGTCTTTGATAGCTTTGATTAAGGCATAGGCTTGTTTTTCCATTATTTGGTACTTTAGGGGGGCATCTCTAAGAGCTCTGCTGAAAAAAGCAATGGGCTTTTCATTCCCTTGGTCATCTTTCTGTAATAAAACAGCAGCAATAGTATGTTGGGAAGCAAAGGAGAAAATAATAAAGTCTCTGTCAAACTGAGGGTTAGTTAACACTGGGGTTTGAGTCAAGGCCAATTTTATACTTTCAAAGGCTTGCTTTGCTTCAACGGTCCACTTGACCTTTGAATCCTTCTTTAGCATGTTGTTTAGTAATCTGCTTAACTCTGCTAAATTTGGGATAAACCTTCTCAAAAAGTTGATTTTTCCTAAGAATCCTTGCAGCTCCTTGACATTCCTTGGGTGAGGCATTTGTAGGATAGCTTGTATCCTATCTGGATCAATTCTTATGCCATCTTTCGAAATGATGTGCCCTAGAAGTTTCCCTTCTTCCAAGCCAAATAATGACTTCTTGGGGTTTAAGGAAATACCGTATTTCCTGCATGTTATGAAGATTTGTCTTAAATGTTTCAAGTGTTCTTGGTCAGATTTTGAAAAGGGTGTAAGATCATCTAAGTAAATGACCAAGAAGTCATGAATTTCCTTTGCAAAAGCAATGTCCATTGCTCTTTGAAACGTTGCCCCTGCATTTTTCAATCCAAAGGGCATCTTCACATACTTGAAAGTGCCCCATGGGGTGGTAAATGCAGTTTTGTCTTGATCATCAGGGTGTACCAGGATTTGATTGAAGCCTGAGAAACCATCCAACAATGATATTCTTGAGGCCCCTACTACCCTCTGAAGGATGTGATCCATTTTGGGTAAGGGGTAGTTATCTTTGAGTGACACTAGGTTCAAATTCCTTAAGTCTACACAAAGTCTAATCTCACCAGTTTTCTTTCTTGTAGGGACCAAATTTGAAATCCACTCAGAAAACCTGATTGGTGCTATGATACCAGCTTTGAACATTTTTTGTAATTCCTTTTCAATGGAAGGAAGGAGCACAGGATTGATTCTTCTCAATTTCTGTTTGAATGGTTTTTGATTAGGCTTGAGGGGAATGGTGTGCTGGATAACAGAGGTATCATAAGACTTCAAGTCCTCATAACCCCAGGCAAAGACATCTTGGAACTCTTTAAAGAGATCAATATATTTGGGCTTTTGATCAGGGGGTAAAGCAGCAGATAGCTTTATTATTTTAGGCTTGTCAGTGGTACCAATGTTACATTCCTCAATTGTTGCATCTAATGGCTGCATCTTTGGTTTCCTGGGGACATCATTTGAGTCAAAAATATCCTCTAGTGGGGTAAGGCCTGCTGGAAGAAGATTGTCTTTGAGTTGTATGATTTCATCTTCAGCGTTGCTCAGCTCTTCACAGTCAATTTGGTGAATTTGCTGAATGTTTTCTTTGTTGAAAATGGTTGGACTGAGTAATTGTTTGGCTGTTCTAGGTGACATTGGGTGGTCAGACTGTTGAAACTGTAATTGTGATTGACTTGCTCCATCAACTATTTGAGATTGACTTGCTGTCTCAAGGTCAATATTTAATCCTGTAAACTCTTGTTGCAAGGTTAAAAAGTTGTTTATTTGCATGTCATTCTCAAATACTTGCCACTCTTTGACATTGTTTGGAATAGAAGGCCTATATTTGACCTCTGCCGTGAAACAATTGTTGGGTTCTAATGGAAATTTGAAGGTGCTGGCAAATGTTGCCAAGCTATGTGCATGGAGATTGTGGCCCCTTGGAATCTTTGTGATAACAAACTCGGAGAAAGTCTCTAGTATTTCAATTACAGCAGACCTATAGGACCTCAGCCTTTTGTCATTGGTGACAAAATTCCCTTTTACTTGTTGAATTACTAGATCAGAGTACCCCCTGATTGAGAGGCTATGTGCTTGTAATGATTTTGCAATCTTGAGGCCTAGTAGCAGAGCTTCATATTCTGCCATGTTGTTAGTGCATTTAAAGTTCAATCTATAAGCCCGGCCTTCTGCATAGCCTTTCTCTTTGTTATGTATCCATACTCCAGCTCCTGCCCCTAACTTGTTAACTGAGCCATCAAATTCTAGGACCCACCAGATGCCTTGCTGGTCAGGAGATTTCAAATTCTGTTCATGGGATGGTAGTGTGAGCATGAGTTGGGGTTTGTTCTCCCATTTGTTTTCTAGGATAACTTCATCATTTGCTTGACCATCTTTGACCACTAGAGGAGAGCTAAAGTGTCTTGTTGAACTGATTGATGTTTGACAGGTGCTACTTGTTTGATCAAGGTTTTGTTCTTGTATAAGTGTCACCGTCTTAATATCACTGCTTGAGAGGCCTGTACTGTCATTAAAGAGGATAAAGGAGTCTATGTCCGAATGAACAGCGTATATTGGGAAATTTTGGGGTTTCTCTTCACTGCTGACCATATATTTCATGAGTGTTTCCCTATAAAGTCTCTTTGGTTGTCCAAAGACAGAGATGGTTGCATATGACATGTCTAATTGCAGGGAGCCTTGGAGTTTCGCTCCCCATGATCTTGATAAGAGCATCCCATATTTGGGTGGGATATCAGCAACAACAACATCCATTAAAATGATTTTGTTGGGAAATTGAACCAAGGACACACATAAATCCTTAATTAGGCCCAAGCATTTGACTTGACTAGAATCAAAAGAAAACAGGTCTTTGTATGGTCTTGTGATGTCTAAGTTTAATCTTTCCATGACTGCTTTTGGCATCAGGTTGTGAGAGGCACCTGAGTCAAACATTGCATTATGCAGTATTTTGTCATGTATATGCAAGCTGACATAAAAAGGTAAAACCCCTGTGACTACTGTTTTTCCATCTACCTCTGGGCCAAACAGTAATTCTGGAGTGTCATCTAGCACATTTACATCATCTTTGCTGTTGGTGAGCTGAAGGGATTTTTTGATCTGTTGCTTATATATGTCATGCTTGGCTAGCTCTGAAAGGGGAATTGCTATCTTTAACTTGCCAATCTCTGTTCCTAGGTCAAAGGGTTTATCAATTTGGATTTTGGAGTCACGGGTAGCAGTTCTTTCTCTGTTCATTAGATCTTCTTGGTGGATTTCATCCTGATTTTGGAACCTGCCCCTTATATTGATGTCTTGAGGGTTAATGTTTGGGTTAGGGTGAGAGGACGAGGCTGCCATGGGCTGTTGTGGTGGGGACAGTAGTTCAGTGACCTCTTCAACCACTACTTCCTTTGTAGGCAAGTTTGTTTTGTCATTAGGTTCAGTGACTAAGGTTTCTTTAGATTGTTGTTTCTCCTTTATCTTTTCGGGCTGATTCACGTTCACAGTCCTACTCCTTAGTTTGTATTGCTTATGGACTTCATAGACAGCAGTATCATATCCTTGTTTAAAGTCAAAGGATTCTCCTGATTGAGTTTGGAATGTTTTGCTTTCATCCTCCTCATGGTCCTCCTGAGTTAAGAATACATGACTTTTGCCATCCAGACCTATTAGGTTGATTTCAAGATCCTCATTGAGTTGATTTGCTGAGGAAGTTTCTGCATAGTTTTCTTGAAAAGGGGGTTTGATATCTTGGTCAGCACCTATCTTTCCTATATTGGGGTTCTGGACTCTCCTAAAATTTGGGTTTCTCGGAGGGTTGTTTTGTGGTGCCTCCCATGATGATTTCCTTTCTACTGATTCCACTCTCTCACCTAGTCTTTTCATGCTGTTTAGAATTGCATCTAACTTTTGATCAAAACCCGAGGGTTCTTCTTTGAAACCAGTCTTCTTTTCCAGCTTTGCCCTGTTTCTTTTGGCAATTAGGTTGGCCTCTACAGTGACTGCAACCCTTTGGGCTTCTGCAAGGGTTGGAGGGTCTCTTTCTCTCAACTGATAGGCCATATCAGAATCAAAACCATCAGGGAAGTTATAAAGGGCCAAATCAGGAGGGGGCCTTAAGTTCTGGGGGATAGCATTGTATATGTTGTTAAACCTAGCACAATACTCCAAAACCGTTTCTTGGGGACCTCTTTTAATAGTGTTATATTCACCAAGTATATGGTGCGGATCTCTCTTTTTCTCCCATCTGTTGGTAAATTCCTGGTATAGAACTTCAGGGGTTGCAATGGAATTTGCATTTAAGGATCTAAACCAAGTTCTGACATCCCCAGTTAAGCTTTGAACAAAGATTCTCATCCTAACACTGTCATCATCTATTTCATAGGTCTCAAAGTGGTCTTGCATCTTTTTAGCATGCTGGATGGCTGTCAAAGGGCCATGGGAGTCAAAAAATGAGAGTCTAGTTTGGTAGTCTTGGGGTAGAGCTGGAGCATTGGCTGGTATCTGCAGAGGTGCATATCTGTTAGCCATATTTATGGGGTTTATAGGGTTAATAGGAACAAATGGGACAACAGGGATTACAGGTGTAACCGGGTTAAGAGGATGGGTAATAAGTGGGGAACTGGTTGAGGGAGTATGTGCAGATGGTGAAGATGGAAGGAGAGGACTTTGAGGGGTTGATGGTGAACTGGGGGAATTGGGTGTGGAACGGAAAAGAACTTTGCAAGGAGTGGGAATGAGGATAGGTTGGTCCGAACTTATATTTGAATCAGCAGGCTTGTCCTGCTTTTGCTGTCTCCTTATGTTCTTTGGTATGATATTTGGGTTATTGACAATGATGGGTTGATTAGGGTCAGGGTTTGCCCTAGTGTGCCTTGGGTTTCTTTTGGGAGCCAGCTTCTAAGTATTCTTTTAGAACTTTATACAGAAGTTTTATATGTACAAGGACTGAACAAGCATTCTGGAATGACTATATAGGTCTCAAAGCTAAGATGAAGTTTCCCTAGCTAACTCTTCCCTAAAGCTATCCCTGTATTAGAGAAACAGTCCTAAGGCCTCTTGGCTAGTTTCAGGCTTGATGGTAGCTTTGGAAGATAGATAGTAATTGAAAAAATCTTAAGTCCCCAGTTGAGTCGCCAATTATGTTAACACCCAGGTTGTTCCCTATGACTCCCAAGGGAATACGGCCGGGGTAACCACTAACCAATCTTTGGATCACTGTTTCTAGCCAAACTGTGATCAGAGAGGGCTCTCTCTTTATGATTTGTAACTGTCTATGATAGGGTTTTAGGCTAGCTATTATGCACAGGTTTTGTTTATGTTTTGGTTGATGAAACTCCTTTTAGATTCCAGTGATGTAGTTTTCAGAGAAGTTGAGTACCATTGGGCAATGGAGTCTGTGGCTATATGTGTTTGAAACTTTGAGATGAAAGATGGAACTTACAAGGCCATTTGAGTGCTTAATAGAACAGATTTTTGATTAAATGACTGGAAACAGGTAACACAAACAGTGAAAGCATTTAAGAATTTTCACTTATTGTTTATGTATTCCCAACAGACAGGTTTAAGAGGAAAAGACAGAGGTCTCAGGGGCAAAAATTGAATCCCTGAGAATGCCTATCACAGTAAAAGACACAGTTTTGAAATGCAGCAATTAAGAATTACAATTCTGTCACTGTATCTGAGGAAAACATGTATAATAGCTCAGTTTGAGTCCAGGGTAATCATGGGTTAAGTCCTGGAACTATCCTTTCACCTTGCTATCAAGTGTAAAACATTTAAACAACAAAAGAGAACAAAAGACTCGAAAACATATAACAAAGAGATTTGAGAATACTTATTGTTTTATGCAACACCCTGGAATCCTGTAACATTCATCTTTCACCACAATACATCAAAGTACACCACGCCTTGGAAATTCCATTCTTCCTTTGTATTACTTCTCTGAAAATATTACAGTAAGAGAGAGTTCTCAAAAGAAAATTACATCAACCCCTTCAACTGCTGTGAAGGGTGAATATATACTTGCGGTGATTTACAAAATATCTGAGTTTTGAGTTATCTCAGATTGTACATTCTTACCAACTACTTAAGATATTATGACCAAAATTTAGTACAGCATTGATTACAGAGTACAGGCATTTTAATGAATTTTATATACAACATCAAGATTACTAGACTTGAACTTCACAAGATTTAATGGTTGTTGTAATTACTATTGAATAATTGATACATTCCAAAATTTTATAGAATGTATGTGTCACATCCTCAAAGGTCTTATTTGAACTTATAATGCTAGACTAGTTTTCTTTCGTTTTAACCGAAACGAAGTCTAGATTTCATGTTTTGCAGATAGATTTCAAGCTTATCCATTCCCATGATGCAATTACAAGGCATCTCATGATTAGGCGTTAATTTTTGGTATGTTCTATTCTTAAGATAAATTTACTTCAATTTTCTTGTTAGTCCAATATCAATATCCAGATTAGCAATCACATTGGCATGATAGTAAAATGCAGATAGAACATAAACATAAACAATAGAAGACAAGACAAGAGAATAGGACACAAGATGTGGCACCAGCCAGGGACAAAACCCAATGTGTGGAAACCCTTGATCAATTCTTCTTATATTTTTCAATAGTTCAACAGAGAGATAGAGATAGTACAAATATACAAAACTGATATTTTATGACAGCAGCAGTAAAGTCTTGACCAGAGAAGTCAATGCTGGTCAAACAAAACAAAATCTTCCTCTGAAGATCATTCATATGGCACCAACAGGATGTTCATTAAATTGAGCCAAACATGGTCAAACCTTGACCTAATATATCTCCCAGAACTTTGATGTCTTCTTGTTGCACTAGTGTTGGTGTCCCAAATTGCCCTACTTTTACCCCATTTCTATAAAGATTAACCTCTATTTTATCTCAACTTAAACCTCTCTTTCCTACACTAGTCCAAGATAACTACCTATTCCTGCATATGCTTTGTATTTTACATTAATATTTATTAAAGTTCTTTATTAATCATTTTTACATAGATTTCATGCCTATTAAGTACCTCTTGTAACTTATGATAATTTCCTAGAAGTAATTGAGGAACTTAGTGTTAATTATGAGTTAGTATGATCAGTGCAGGCACATTCCTGCACCGCCACGATGATTGGTCTGAGATTTCTGTGAGCTAAATCTTTCCACATGGACATTTTGATCCATGACTCCAAGTTTTGTTGCTGATCAACTGAGGATGGATATCGGTGGCGCACAATTAGGGATGTTTGCCAAGGATGGTCTACGACCAGCGAAGTACATGTTCCATTATAACTGTTAGCTGATTTTGTAATGTTTGGTTGTTAGTCTGTTCAACCAAAAGGCCTGAATAAGAAAATGAGTGTAATTAGTGGAATATAGCTAAGGCCGAAAGGATGTATAAAATATAGATTGTAGGTAGAACTAGTTAGCGATCCTTAGATTGTAATTTCATTTTCTATGTAATTTGGTATCATCCTCAGCTTTGGGGTTGGACTCGCACTACTATCTACGTTTCCTGATCAAGTAATACAAGGAATCTACCATATTATTCATGCACTATGTTTAATTCATCTTTGATGCATACTTGAGTGCTGAATCTGTTCGTTTCTTAAAAGGGAAACAAGCTGGTTGGCTAGGGCCCAGCCAACCTAGCTTGTTTACCCTTATGATTTCGTTATTCAGAAATACTGAGTGGATATTTCCCTTTGTAGTTGTGTGGTGTGAACAATTTTATATTTATTTATGAAGTTATGATTTAAATCTATTTTGGAGTTAAGTGTGAAACGGATCTGTGGCTTGGGAGTTAATTGAGTTATTTCTTTTTTTTAATTTCTTTCTTGCATTTCTTTACTCGTAGTTATTATCTCCATTTTCTTTTGCTTGGATCGCGCAGGAAGCCCTTTTCCTGTACCAGTGCATGTCATTTCTTGCACTTCGGTTCAACCATTTATTTTACAACAAACACTGCATTTCTTTCCCTGATTATCATTTGAGTTATTCTTGCAAGAAAATGGGTTGTTAATTTCAGTAATTATCTTCAACATTAAAAGTATAATTCTAAAGGATCTAAGAACAATTGCATGAATTTATCATAGACACGTTATACTTGCATTTTATTATTTACGACCAAGGAACATAAACACTTTAAGTGGATTGTCGAAGTTAGATGATACATGTAGATCACTTAGACTACTTCTTTGATTACTTAGAGTTTCTTTCATTTCATGAAGTTTACTTCCTTTGCAAGATTTAATTAATTAAAGCATTTATTTTCCATAGATAATTTATCTTAGAATTTCGTTTGCAATTACAATTCTTTTTTAGCACATCTTTCATTCTTTTCGAAAGTAAATTAGAAACTTGGTGAAGTAAACTCTGCCTCGGTGCAAGAGCTAGTCTCTTGTCACATAAATAGAGTGCTCTAAGACCTAAGGCTTAGAGAACCTCCACAAAGACATAAATATTTAGCAAGGGAGGTAAAACATACTTTTATAGAGGCACTGTACCTGCACTAGTGCAAGCACATTACAATAGTACAAGAATAGGTTGTTTGTGTAGAAGGAAGATCAAGAGGAAACCAAATCTCTACAAGGGCCCACTTGTCAAACTGTTAGCCATCTATCTAAAGATAAACATAGCATTTCCTTCCAGCATTTAAGACTTCTTTAGTTGTGTGAAAGATCCTTTACTTGATTTACTTGCAAATTGTTCTTTTATATTCCAGCACTAGAGTTGCTTTGGTGTCAATTGCCCTTAAAGATTCTTTTCTGTCTGATTAAGAAAACATTTCCTTTAATAAGTAGGATTAAGAATAGGAAAGGTTCATACCACTTTTTGCATTACCTGTACTTCATCTCTAAGTTTACGAAATTGTCGGGTTGACAATTAAGTGTTGAGGAGTTTGCTTAAGTGCAATTCCTGCACCCAACGTTTTGGCGTCGTTGCCAGAGAGGCGATTTGAATTGGTAGGAACATTCCATTTTTGCAATAGGGGTAAGTTTGCTATTATTTTTTCTTGCAGTGTGCTTATATAGTTTGAAGGAATTTATAGGTTCTGAGTTATTTTTTGAAGATTGCAGCTTTTTATTTGAATTTCATTTTGTAATTTTTTGAAATGAATGCCTACTAGGGGCCAATGAAATACTGACAAATCTAAAACCAAATCTCATATTGGGCCTTATTTTGCAGACAGAAAGTCCAAACAAACTTAGACTCATCACATAGGAACAATCCATTTTGGCTCTGGTAGCAGTAGCCCAGGTGTGAGACAACCCACAGAAGGGAAGAAGGAGGCTATTAGAACCCATAGTCATCCTTCTCAGCCTGTTGAGAGTGGTTCATGTGGAAAAACAACAATGGAAGATAAAGAAGACCATGTAAAAGGAATTGGTGAAAATTAGGTAAATGACGAACAATCCACTTTTGGATTCCCAATTGTGGATCCTGATACACGAGTACAAATGAAAAATATTTCATCATTAGCTCTTCCTCATTTTTATGGTAAGGCACATGAAGACCCAAAATCTTTCTTATTTGAGTTTGATATTTTGTGTAGAAGTTACGATTATTCATCTCATGCCCAGAAGTTAAAGTTGTTTCCTGCAACTCTCAAGGACACAACACTCCACTGGTTCATGGGACTAGGAGGAAACACTATATATTCTTGGGAGAAAATGTAGAGGGTGTTCTTGTCAAAATATAAGGAATATTGTAAAACTAGAGATATTCAAGATGAAATATTTACTGTCGTGAAAAATGATGATGAGACTCCAGAGGACTACTTGGATAGATTCCTGTATATCCTTCAAAGGTCAACGCACAAATTTGATCCAAGTGCCATTAGAACCTTGTTCTTACGTGTGCTTATTGATGACGCAAGGAATAATTTAAACATGTTAGGACAAGGGGATATTGCTCAAAAATCTTTTGATCAAATATGTGACTTGTGAAAGAAATTATCAAGGAACCAATATAGATCCGGTAAAGGAATTCAGAATAGAAACAAGAAAATCGAATCTATTGATGCTATGATTATTGGATTAGAAAACAAAATGGAAAATATGAAAATTGAAATAATGAATAATGTTAGTAAACAAATAGACTCTTTGAAGTTTTAGCAAAAACCTGTAGAAGAGCAAGAGTCATTGGCTATTTTCTGTGCAAGATGTAGAAGAAAGCATCCTTTAAGAGAATGTACTCTAGATATTAAAGAAACTAATAAATGTGCAATTTGTGTAGAGAACTATGCTACAGAAAAATGTCCCTCCATACCTGGCTGAAAGCTGTACTTGAAGGAGGACAACCTGAAGCTGAATCACTACATGCTATGGGAGCACGAAGAAATTGGCCTTAGGTAAGTGCAGGTATGGTTCCTGAACCTCCACCACATTCTTTTGGTTATAATGCACACTCATATTCCTATCCTAACACTAGTCACTCTTAACATTGGCAGCATGGGAACCAATATCAGTATGGACAACCCTCCCTTGCACCTATGCAATCATACCCTCCTACATATGCACCTTACCCAATACCACAACCATCACTACCTTAGCTGAGTCAACCTATGCCACCATTACCTTTACCTCCACCATTTTGACCTTCTCAGCTGCCTCCTCAACCTTTGTCGAACCCCAATAATAAAGCGGTACAAATGATCCGTTCTATGAACCCGCTTTCTTCATTCAGATATTAGACTATGCCAGTTGGAGTCAATGATCTCCAATTCAGACCAAGGAAGGTAGTAACCTCATAAAATCAAAAGCAGCCTATGGTAATTATCAATGAGAAAGGAGAGGAGGAAACTCCTGACCATTCTGTAAAATATGACACCATTCAGCCTATCCCTGTATATTCTGAGCCCTTACCATCTTCTTCCAACCGACCTCCCTATCCAGAGAGGTTAGTTGTGGAGAAGAAAGACCCCATTCCCGAGTCTAGCCTGGAATTTGAGCTTAGGAACCTTTTCATAAAGGTACCTTTGCTCCAAGATATTAAAGAGATCTCCATTTGTATAAAAATCATTAGGGAACTCTGTCTCAAGAAGCCAGGAAGGAGAAGAATGGAACCTCAAACTATTCAATTTGTTGGTAGAGCAGCAGAGTTAATGATGGGGTGTATGCACATGGAAAAATATACCAACCCTGGAAACCCTATTGTCTCTGTTCAGATAGGTAACGTCCTTGTCTCCAATGTACTTATAGACCTAGGGGAAGCCATTAATATTATGACCAAGCAAACCATGGATCAACTTGGATTGGTCCATATTCGTCCTACTTCCACTGTGCTTGAAGTAGCGAATAGATCTAAAATCAAACCGGAAGGGGTATTAGATGGTGTGGTAATTTCCCTAGACTCTTGGGAATATCCCACAGATTTCATTGTGCTTCAACCAAAGAATCCTGTGGGAGGGCATCTGTTGATCTTGGGACGACCATGGCTTGCTACGGCCGATGCTTATATCAGATGTTGTTATGGTGATATGTATATTTCCCTTGGAGATTCGAGGAAAAAGGTCACCTTATATCCACCTGCTAGATCCATTCAGGAGCTCTGAGACACATTATGGTTAGACTATAGTAGTGATGATGAGACTCAACCTGTTTCCTTGATACACCAGAATGCTGAGTCCTTGCAGGAGGGTGAGATTCAAGACTTCTTGAACAATTTAGACACCATGCCTAATTTGAGTCATTGAGTCAGATTTCTAGTCTAGATTTTTGAGAAAGATATGACTCTCTACCTCCATCACCACCATCTCTAGCGACACCTTTGTGTACTCTTGAGCCTGATACCACTCTTGTTGAGATTATTCCAGGTAAATCCTTGTATATCAGTTCAGACATAGATCCTTCTTAGCAAGAGCATCTTGTGAAATTGTTGCAAAACCATCTCAATGCCTTTTCATGGGGTTATGAAGATAAGAAAGGTATCCCTCTTGAAACTTGTACACACCATATCTATATTCAGGATGGAGCTTGACCTGTCTGACAACCCCAAAGGTGAATGAACCCAACTCTAAGAGACATTGTAAAGGAAGAATTCCAAAAACTCTTAGATGTTGATTTTATCTATCCCATTTCTGATAGCCAGTGGGTGTCTCCATTAGTATTAGTCTTGAGGAAAGATGGGAGATGACACATTTGTATCTATTATAGAGAATTGAATAAAGCCACTCTCAAAGATTACTTCCCCCTTCCTTTCTTCGATCAGGTACTCGATACCCTTGCTAGTAAGAAGTATTTTTCTTTTCTAGACGACTTTAGCAGATATAACCAGATACAGATAACACCTGAGGATCAAGAAAAAACCACTTTTACATGTCCATGGGGTACATTTTCTTACCGAGTGCTTCCCTTTGGGATATGTAATGCCCTGGCTACCTTTCAGAGGGAAGTCTTGGCTATTTTTGCTGACCTTGAGTGTGTAGAAATCTATATGGATGACTTCTCTATGTTTGGTGATTCATTTCAGGAAGCCCTCAAGAATCTAGAAAAAGTGCTTCTTAGCTGCCAAGAAGTTCATATCGCCTTGGGTGACAAGAAATGTAGATGAATGTGCAAAGTGGGAGTGGTTCTTGGTCATGTTATTTGCGACAAAGGTATCCAGATTGACCCTACAAAAATAGAAGTCATTTTGAGTCTCCCTATACCCAAAACTCAAAGGGAAGTAAGAGGTTTTCTAGGACATGCAGGCTACTATAGGAGATTCATTGAGAATTTCTCAAGGATAGCTACACCCCTTTTCTGACTTTTGACTAAAGATAGTGAGTTTTCTTGGTCCACAAGTTGCCAACATTCCTTTGAGACATTGAAGGAAAAATTAGTCGAGGCACCAGTTTTACGAGGACCAAACTGATCCCTGCCATTTCATATTTCCTTTGATGCCTAAGATACTGCTATTGGTGTAGCTTTAGGACAAGAAGAAGAAAAAAAATATTATGCTATTTATTTCATTAGTAAAAACTTGTCACCCACCGAACTCATTTATAAGGTTACTGAGAAAGAGTTTTTAGCTGTAATTTTTTCTATTCATAAATTCATACATTATATTACAGGATATGAAGTCTTTGTACATACTGACCATTCCGCAATAAGATATCTTATGAATAAACCATTAACTAGTGGTAGAGTGACTAGGTGGTTACTATTGTTACAGGAATTTAATATTACTATTGTTGATAGACCAGGAAAATAAAAAGTAGTAGCAGACTATATTTCAAGGTTAAATAATCTCAGTGACGCAATTCCTGTTGATGATGGTTTTCCTGATGAACATATTTTTGCTGTGTCAACAAAATCCCCATGGTTTGCTGACATAGCTAACTATTTAGTCACTAGAAAATTACCACCTCACTTATCTGCTCGTGAAAAGTGGAATATCATTCAGAAAAGTGTTGCATATTCCTGGATCCAAGGAGACCTCTTTTACACTAGAGTAGATCTCATTATCCGTAGATGTGTAAGAGAGGAAGAAGTGTTTGATATTTTAAAATCTGCCCATGATGAACCTTGTGGGGGTCACTTCGCTGATAAGTGGATTGCATACAAAGTGTTACGAGCTGGCTATTTTTGGCCTTCCTTGTTTAAGGATGCCAAACAATATGTCAAGTGATGTGATAGCTGTCAACGAGTTGGTGATCCAGCTGGCTCTAGACACATGCAAAAGTCCAAGAGGGCTTAGGAAGGGTTAAAAATAAAAGTTCTTGGATTGTGCTCAAACTAAATTCATGTTGAAGATCTCCACATTGTGATCTTGGTGGTGTGAACAGTTTGTCAAATCGAGTTTGTATGCAAAAGTTAGGAGCAATCAAACTTCAGGGTTGACTTGGGTGACTGGGCAGGCTTAAGGAGGAACCAATTTGGATAAAACCTGGCCACCAGATTCCAGCCAACCTGGGCCAGATTCTGGGTGAATTTGTGGCCTGTTTAATTTGTCTCCTTCAGTAAATTTTCCGATCTTTTAAAAATGGCCATAGATCTTTTTTGAAACAAAAGAAAATATATAATTTTGGGGTGGCGGCCCACCAACCCCACTATCCCCCATATCCAATGTATAAAAATAAGAAAATAATAATAATTAATTATGGGCTGAAGAGCCATGAACCTCGCCAGCCCTCCCTCAACCACTGTAACCAAATATTTAATTAGGGGTGGGCGGCCATGATCCTGCCACCCCCGAAGCCCACACACACAACGACCTTCAAAAATTAGTGGGGGGCGCAGGCTGTGAACCCCTCCGTCCCTCCATCTTACTCACATCAACGGTGCTAGCGAAATATGGGGGAGTGGGTTGCTGGGACTGGCGGACCTGCCTCCCAAACACATATATCAAACTGCTATATGGTATTAAAATGTTTGGGGCGCGTTTTGATCCCCTGACCCCTATTCAACTAATTCCAATAATAACCAATGCACCAAAACCAATTTCTTGTTAAATCCACCCATCGAACCTTATTTCTACCATTTTTCACAATGCGCCAGGGGGAGGCCAGGAGAGGGCACGAATTTTTATGTAGGTGGAACCTTGAGCAGTGTAGATAGGGGGCCAGAACCATGATCTAAGCAATTTCTCCATGGCGCCAGATTTTCATTTTGTCAGTTTTCAACAAATTTTATATGGTTTCAACATTTCTCGACACCACGAACTCAATGGTGTTGTCTGTTTCTCCATTAGAGGTCTGAAATTTTTAGGCTTCTTCAATTTTGGAGGTATAATTTCTTCATTTTGATTTTTGATGTAATTTCATTATTTTTCCATCTAATGAAAATAGGGCCTCCCCACTAATTCGAGCAGGGCCCGGAGATGTAGTCCCTCTAGGACGAACTTCGATATCAATCTTGTGTTTTCTATGAATGAATTTCTATTCTTCTCATCCTCTTATTTTATGCACTTGTAATTTCATGGTTAAATGCAAGCTTAATATGTAATTCTTTAAAGCATCACAAGGAAAATATTTTTGGGATTAAGTGGTATTAGAGCTGGTCCTTGTAGATGTGAATTGCATGTTTGTCTGCTAACAAGAAACAGGCTCTGAAGAGGTGAAGGGAAACTAAAGTATTTCGATTCCAAAGCGGGGTGTGAACATCGAAGGAGGAGCAAGACAGATGAAGAGGCTCATTATGAAGAGGAGCTCAATTTCCGCAAAACCTTCTATACAATGGCAAAAAATGTCGGTCAGTTACTTTCAAGGCTAGAGAAAGTAGAAGGGAAAAAGGCAGAAGAACAAGGTTCAGTGTATGGAAATGGTGGAGAAGAACCCCCCTACTTCTCCTTCCATGAGTGAAAGCTCTTCTTTCTATCATCACCATCATCATAGAAATTCAAAGGGTGCATCTAAGAAACATTTATTTAAATTATATGTCAAATTTGATTTTCCCAAGTATAATGGTGAAAGTAATGCAAAAAAACTTAATAACTAAATTAGGAAAATTGAGATCTACTGCAGGATTCAACAGATCGAAGAGGATGAGGCAAATATTTAGTTGGTCTCTCTTTGGCTGAGTGGCACCACTCTCGTCTGGTGAGATAGAAAATTGCAAAGTAATAAGAGTGTGGGTAATCTTCTTTCTTCATGGCCTAGTTTCATTTCTGCATTAAAAGAACAATTTTATCCCTTGGGTTATAAGAAACAAGTCGTAATGGATTGGCAATACTTTAAGGCAAGGCAGAGGTCAGGATGTTCAGAGCTTTACCGAGGAGTTTAGAAAACAAGCAGCTTGATTTGGGCATTGCACTTGACTCACCTGAAGTAGTAACTAAGTATATTGGATCATTACATAGTTACATTAGGCATTCATTATTATTGTTTGAACCTACTACCATTGACTCGGCCAATGTAAAGGCCATTCATTTGGAAAATAGGGGAACATATGGACGAGATGACCACCCAAAGAGAACCACAGTAGCCAAGAGAAGGGGAGCAAAGCCCTCTTGTACACATTGTGAGAAAGAGGGGCATGCCAAAGAAAATTGTTGGGAGCTGCACCGTGAGCTGAGACCTGAAAGAAATGATAGAAAGGTGAAGCAGAAGTTCATCACCACCATGCAACAAAACTAAGATCCCAAGTCAGAGGAAGATGAGAAGGTCGTAGCTACAGAATTTGCATGAGGTAGGCCCATTGAATTGGGGTCCAATTCTGGTAATGAAATGATGTTTTCAGCCTTGGGGATTGTGGCAAAAGAACCCATAGATTTGGGGTTTGATTCCGATAATGAGTCAAGGGTTTCAACAAACATAACGAAAAGGGCACTTCCTGTAGCAGGACTCCAAGAGCTTGAGGAGATCAACCACCGCATCCATGTAGAGAATGTTGAGCTAAGAGGGCTTCTACAGGAGGAAAGGGAATAAAAACAAATATTACTACGCTAGTTGCAACTCAAGTATGAGGCTTTGGAAAAGCTGTAGCATCGCTATTCGAAAGTAAAGAATGATTCTCCGATTTCATATGATTTTCATGATGATGAAGTCACTGCTTTTGAAATACATACTACAAGGATTGGATCTGAAATATTGAAGAAAATGGGGTATTAGGGAAATGGCCTTGACATCAAAGGCCAAGGCATTGTAAACCCCATTGAAGTCAAGGAAATGTCGCGTCATGCAGGACTCGAATAAGCTAGAAAGGAAATGGGAGAAAGCTCTAATACAACTAGTAACTAGCCAAACACAGGCGATGAAACTCCTTCCTCACATTCCAACGATAGTGAGGGATCCATGAACACTTATCAGAGGAACACCAAGGGAAAGCGCCCCAAGGCAGCCCCGAAAGTTTGGAGGAAAAAGAATCGTTGTAGTCCTTGCAACAAAGAGGGACACCAACAAACCATGTGTCTGATGCTCCATGCTTTAGAAACATCGTCAGAGGAGCCTAAAGGTGAACATGTTCAACAAATGAATCCACCCCATCCACGGAGGTCTGCTTTATTAAGTTGGTTTTTTTAGAGATAGTAGCTTGTTGTGGCCACCATTGTAAATCATACACTGCACGTAAATGTAAAAGTGATGGCGTGTTTCCGATCACTTCAAAATGCAACGATGATATTTTGGCCTTTATTTATTAGTAGTTGAAGCAGTGATTACTTTTTATGTAACCCTTGGCCAAGGAGTGTGTGCTATAAACTCTTGGTAAGGAAGGGTTGTTAAGTCATGTGTGGTGTGCATGATTGCAAAGAATGTACTAGTTTCGCGTGCAGGTGATTGAAAGTGTGGATTGAAAAGGACACAAGCAGTGTGCTAAGTGTAAATGCTTTTGGGGTCCAAAAGCTCCTCAGTGGGGAGGATTGATCCAGGTGGCTCCAGACACATGCAGAAGTCCAAGAGGGCTTAGGAAGGGTAAAAAATAAAAGTGCTTGGATTGTGCTCAAACTAGGTTCATGTTGAAGATCTCGTCGTTGTGATCATGGTGGTGTGAATGGTTCGTGAAACCGAGTTCGTATGTGAAAGTTAGGAGCAGTCAAAGTTTAGGGTTGATTTGGGTGACTAGGAAGGCTTAAGGAGGTAGCAATTTGGACAAAACCCGGCCATCAGATTCTAGCCAACCTGGGCTAGATTCTAGGTGAATTTGTGGCCTATTTAATTTGTATCTTTTGGTCAATTTTACTATCTTTTAAAAATGGCCATAGATCTTTATGAAACAAAAAAATTATAATTTTGGGGTGGCGAGCCACCAACCCTACCAATCCCCATATCCAATGTATAAAAAAAAATAAATTAATTAATTATGGGCCGACGGGCCATGAACCCAGTCGGCCCTCCCTCAACCACTGTAACCAAATATTTAATTAGGGGTGGGCGGCCATGACCCCGCCACCTCCGGTGCCCACACACATAACAACCTTCAAAAATTAATGGGGGGCGCGGGTTGTCAACCCTGCCACCCATCCACCTCACTCACATCAATGGTGCTAGTAGAATATGGGGAGAGGGCCATCAGGACCGGCGTACCCACCTCTCAACAAATATATCAAATCGCTATACGGTATTAAAATGGGAGGAGCAGGTTTTGATCCCGCGATGCCTCCTCAACTAATTCCAATAATTACCAATGCACCAAAACCAATTTCTTGTTAAATCTGCCCATCGAACGTTATTTCTACCATTTTGCATAGTGCGCCAGGGGCAGGTTAGGAGTGGGGATAGATTTCTATGTAGGTGGAATCCTGAGCAGTGCAGAGAGGGGGCCAAAACCATGATATGAGCAATTTCTCCAGAGGGCTAGCTTTTCAATTTTTTATTTTATTTTATTTTATTTTATTTTTTTTTTTTCAGTTTTCGACAAATTTTATATGGTTTTAGCATTTATTGATGCCACAAACTCAATGGTGTTGTCCGTTTCTCCATCAGAGGTTTGCAATTTTTGGGCTTCTTCAATTTTTGAGGTATAAGGTCATCATTTTGATTTTTGATTTACTTTCATTATTTTTCCATCTAATGAAAATAGGGCCTCCCCACTAATTCAAGCAGGGTCTGGAGACATAGTCCCTCCAGGACGAACTCCGATATCAATCTCGTGTCTTCTATGCATGACTTTCTATTCTTCTCATCCTCTTCTTTTATGCACTTGTAATTTCATGGTTAAATGCAAGCTTAATATGTAATTCTTTAATGCATCACAAGGAAAATATTTTTGGGATCAGTTGGCCAGCCTAATCAAACCAATGAAATGCCTTTATGTCATCAGGTTATGATTGAGCCTTTTGAAAAATGGGCCATTGATTTCGTAGGACCAATAAATCCAACATCATCAAATAAAAAGCATATTTTGGTTTGTACAGATTTTGTTACAAAATGGGTAGAAGCTAAAGCTGTTTCTTTTACTACTAAAAGAGTTGTTGATTTTCTTTTTACTGAAACCTTTACTAGATTTGGTGTGCCTAGAGAATTTTTTTTTGACAGTGGACCGTAGTTATTTCTAATCTGGTATAGGGTGTGATGGAGCAGTATAAAATATGGCACAGGAAATCTACATCGTATCACCTGCAAGCAAATGGTCAGGTGGAGTCCACGAATAAGGTGATTGAGTCCATCCTCATAATGATAATAAATATGCACAAAAAGGATTGGGATAACAAATTACCAGAAGTATTGTGGGCCTATCGAACCACTTGGAGAAACATCATAGGAAACACACCATATGAGCTGGTGTACTGAAAACAAGTCCTCTTGCCGATAGTATTCTAGATCAAGACTTTTAGAACTGCAGTCGAATTGGGGTTAGATCTCTCTGAAGCACAACAACAGTGACTTCTAGTTAAACAAGTTAGACGAATTCCGAAGGGATGCTATTTAGCAGAACATCTTGGTTCACCAGCAATGCAAGAAGTGACATGACAAGTTTATTAAGAAGAAGCAGTTCCAGCTAGGTGATTGGGTACCCATTTATGATATTAGATTCAAATATTTTAAAGGAAAATTCCATACACGCTAGATGGGACCCTATGAGGTGGTCAAAGTGTTCGAAAATGGAGCAATGGAAACCAAAACTATTGATGGATAAAATTCTGTGTTCCTGGTAAATGGGCATAGATTGAAGGTATATTTTCAGCCCCTTAATGAAGGAGATTTATGCAGCAAGTCCAACAACCATTTGAAAAGGAGTTGGCAGGTGGTAAAACCAACCTGTTGAAGATCCGATTCCTTCTTGTCCTTATTGAAAACAAATAATAAAAGAAAAAAAATGACAAAAAATAAAAAGTATAAAAAGAAAAAACCTTTTTCTTGTAATTATGAAAATCAGTTGACTGACATGATTACAAAAGGATCAACCTGAAAACTAGCATGCTGGCAGGAAGATAAAAATTTTAAATAAAAAGGGAATGTTACTTGATTTTTAGATATGTTGGCTGCCACTAAGAAGAAGAAAGTTCATGAAACCGGGAGCACTTACCCAAGTTTGGGGTAACTAGCATGGACATTTTTATGCAAGTAAACGCTTAATTCCCACTGCAGTTATTTTTTTCCTACATTAGTGCAGGTAGATTTCAAGCTAAAAGCTTTTCCTTTCTTCTATTTCCCATTTCAAAAATTTCCACTTGTTTCTTTTCTAAGATCCCCAATGAATTAGCTTCCTCTTTCTTCTAAAAAACTACCCTTGCCTGATTTCATAAACTCCCTTTTTTCTCTTGAATTTTTTCCCACATCCCGTTTCGTTTATCCCTCTTGGTGATACTGTTTCAGGAATCCATACTGTAATATTCCTTCCCATTCTAAAAAGTTTTACCCCCCTTCCCACTTCTTTATTCCCTCCTAAATTGATTGCAGAATTTGATGTAGTCAATCCAGAAGGCATGCTCATGAAAAACCAAAGGATGGCGAATAAATTTTTCTTGTATAATGATGCAATTTTTTTTAAGTCCAACTACAAAATTATGTTCTATCATATTTTCTGCTTTGGTAAAAGTCCCTAGTGCAAGATGCACAGTGCAAGCAGGTTTAGTGCAGGAACGCAGCTGACTGTGAAAGAAAGTAAAATTCACACAGTCGAGGAGTGTTTTATCAAGGATATTTATGGATCTTTACTTTCTTGCACATGAGTACTGATATATCATAGAATTGCATGTTTTAATTAATACACTGTTTCATCATTTACTGACTTAGGATAAATCTTTAAAGTGCAAGGTGTATAGGGTTTTGAAATCTATTTTTTTTTAATAATAAGTGTTGAAGTATGTATTGATTAAATTACGAGGCGGACTGTGGGATAGTATTGTTGTTCGATAGCCTGTATTCGCCTTCCTTAAAATAATTTCACATTTCTTGTCCATTATTACCTTACTTCGTAACCCGATCATTGCAACCATTGCACCACTACCGCATAAACCTCCACTCCACCCAATGATTATGACTTACCTGCAGTGGGTTGAAACGAATCTACGCCTAGTACAAAGAGATGTTTTCATCATGACTAGGTGGGTGGGACTGAAAAGATGGAGGGTGATGAACCTCTGGCATAAAGCTCTCAGTAAAGCGTTGGTGTCACTCACTGGAATTATTTTGAGGGAGTTATCAGAAAGGGTGAAGTGCAGTTCGAAATGGCACTCATAAGGAGTGAGCTATTGTCTTTTAGGAGATTGAGAAAACCGTAGAGTACTAGAACAATCTTCCACTATTGCAAGAATACGGGTTCCAACCATTTTTACAGAAGTTTGATGGGTTTGACATGGCTCTAGTATTGGAGTTCACAAGGACATTCAAAGAAGGCTGAGTCAGGGTCGGATTATTGAAGTTCAAAGTTACAAAGGAGTCTATCTCACAAGCTACAAACTTGCCACTTATAGGAGAGCATTGGTTTAAAAAGGAGCGACTCGGGAAGAAATGATGGCATTGGTTCGTGGTTGACAAGAAGCTTAAGGTTGATTGGAGGAAGGGACTTTCGTAGAGCACCATGATTAGGAAGTGGTGAGAGCTCCTGTTCATACTACAAAAATTTGTGTATGGAGAGGGATACTATACATTGGCATTCGTGTATCACCTTCGATTGTTGCTGCACTTTGAGTCGGGAAAATTGATTGTTTTCCCTTACTCCCTGCTCAGGAGTCTTGAGAAAATGGCGAAGGGCATGTAGAGTGGAAACGAAAGCCAATTTTCAAACAAGCTCTACCTTCATGGGCTTATCACGATTCTAGTTAAGAAGAATCTGGAAGAAAAAGGAGTAACTTGGGAAGCATTCTTGAAGGAGTTTCGAGCAAGGAGTGCAGAGAAGTCTACTAGCACAAGTACAAGTAAGAAAAGGAAAGCGGAGACATCATCTCTTGCCGAGTAGAAAGAGGAAAGCACACTAGTGCATGTAGAGAAGAAGACTGTTGAAAATACTTCACCCTTGGCTAAGAAGAGAAAGACCAGAACCTCAATGAGGAGGAAGACTGTCTCCCAAGGGACAAACCGGTCAAGCTCTCCGAGTATAATCATTGAATCACCCCAAGTTTCCCCTAAAGTTCATAATCTCTCAGTGCTTGCAAATGCCACCACACACACTGTGGAGGATGAAGAGAATGTCGAAGATGACATATTGTTGTCAAATTTTGTCAGCAAATTAAGGAAGAAGAAGACGACACTGAGTACCGGTGAAGTCCAAATAGAGGGTCATGAGGATGAAGAAGAGAAGAATATAGATACCCTCGATAATTTCAGTGAACTGGACATGGAAACCCTCGGGGCTTTCGAGGAACGGGGTATTGAAGCCCCTACTGTTTTAGAAAGACAAGGTACTAAGACCCCTGGTGGTGTGGATGTACAGGGTACTGAATTCCCTGAGGAAATGGAAGAACAGGGCATTAAAAACCCTGAGGAGTTGAGTGCACAAGATATTGAAACCCTTGGCACAAAGATTGTGGAGGGCATCAAAACTCTTAGTGACAAGGAAACCCCGAGTGTAGAAATCCTCAACAGCGTCATAATGCAAACATTTGACGGCCATGACCTTGACGATGATGGAACCTATTTCGAGTCCATTGGAGAGAAGAAAATTACACCTGAAGATCTTAGCACGGCACCCTATATTGTCTACCTCAACAGCTGAATAGTAGAATTGAAGCAACAAGTTCATGACCTGGAGGCTTTGAACTAGGTCATGAAGGAACAAAGTTAGCAGAAGCAGAGCAAGGTGGAGCTACTTGCAGAGGTAAAAAGGTGGAAACAACAAGTAAAAGTGTTGAATTAATGGGCTTCCAAATGCTACAAATGCCTCAAGAAGGTGATGAATCAATTGAGAAGAGCATGAGGGAAAAAGTTGAAGATAGTAAAAGCAGGAATAAGCATCGAAGTTCAGGATTGATAGCTGGCCACTCATTTTTGAGGATCTTTTGCAGAAGGTAAAATGTTGTGTGAGGACACACAACAACTTAGGGATGGGGGATGTTGGTCTCCAAACTTGCCCTATTTTTACCCCATTTCTAAAAACATTAACATCTATTTTATCTCAACTTAAACCTTTCTTTCCTGCACTAGTCCAAGATAACTACCTATTCTTGCATATGCTTTGTATTTTACATTAAGATTGATTAAAGTGATTTATTAATCATTTTTACATAGATTTAATGCTTGTTAAGTACCTCTTGTAACTTATTATAATTTCCTAGAAGTAATTGAGGAACTTAGTGTTAATTATGAGTTAGTATGACCAATGCAGGCACATTCCTGCACTGCCATTATGATTGATCCGAGATTTTCGTGAGCTGAATCTTTCCACGCAGACATTTTGATCCATGACTCCAAGTTCAGTTGCTGATCAACAGAGGATGGATATCGATGGCGCACAATCAGGGATGTTTTCCAAGGATGGTCTACGGCCAGCGAAGTACATGTTCCATTATAACTGTTAGCTGATTTTGTAATGTTCGATTGTTAGTCTGTTCGACCAAAAGGCCTAAATAAGAAAATGACTGTAATTAGTGGAATACGGGTAAGGCTAAAAGGATGTATAAAATATAGATTGTAGGTATAACTAGTTATTGATCCTTAGACTATAATTTCATTTTCTATGTAACTTGGTATCGCCCTCAGCTCTGGGGCTCGACTCGCACTACTATGTACATTTGCTAATCAAGTAATATAAGGAATCCGCCATATTATTCATGCATTGTGTTTAATTTATCTTGATGCATACTTGAGTGTTGAATCTGTTAGTTTCTTAAAAGGGAATCGAGATGGTTGGCTAGGGCCCAGCTAACCCAGCTCGTTTACAGTTGTTCTTTCGTTATTCAGAAAGACTATGTGGATATTTCCCTTTGCAATTGCATGGTGTGAACAATTTTATATGTATTTCTGAAGTTCCGATTTAAATCTATTTTGGAGTTAAGTGTGAAACAAATCCGTGGCTTGGGAGTTAATTGAGTTATTTCTTTTTTATAATTTATTTCTCGCATATATTTACTTGCAGTTCTTGTCTTGATTTGCTTCCACTTGGATCGTGTAGGAAGCCCTTTTCCTGTACCAGTGCATGTGATTTCCTACACTCCGGTTCAACCATTTATTTTACAGCAAACATTGCATTTCGTTTCTTGATTATCGTTTCAGTTATTCTTGCAAGCAAATGGGTTGCTAATTTTAGTAATGGTCTTCAGCACTAAAAGTATATTTCTGAAGGATTTGAGAAAAATTGCATGAATTTATCATAGACACGTTATACTTTCATTTTATGCTTTACGACAAGGGAATAGAAACACTTTAAGTGGATTGCCAAAGTTAGATGATACATGCAGATCACTTAGACTACTACTTTGATTACTTCGAGTTGCTTTCATTTCATGAAGTTTAACTCCTTTGCAAGATTTAATTAATTAAAGCATTTCTTTTCCATAGATAATTTATCTCAGAATTTCGTTTATAATTACAATTATTTTTCAGCACGTCTTTCATTCTTTTCAAACGTAAATTAGAAACTTGGTGAAGGAAACTCTGCCTCAGTGCAAGAGCTGGTCTCTTGTCACAGAAACAGAGTTCTCTAAGCCCTAGGGCTTAGAGCACCTCCACAAAGACATAAATCTTCATTAAGGGAGGTAAAATATACTTTTACACAGAGGGACTGTACTTGCACTAGTGCAAGCACATTGCAATAGTACAAGAATAGGTTGTTTGTGTAGAAGGAAGATCGAGAGGAAAATAGATCTCTGCAATTGCCCATTTGTCACACTGTTAGCCATCTATCTAAAGATAAACATAACATTTCTTTCCAACATTTAAGATTGCTTCAGTTGTGTGAAAGCTCCTTCACTTGATTTACTTGCAAATTATTCTTTTATATTCCAGCACTAGAGTTTCTTTGGTGTCAATTGCCTTTAAAGATTGTTTTTTGTCTAATTATACAAACATTTCCTTTAAGAAGTAGGATTAAGAATAGGAAAATTTCATACCACTTCTGGCATTACCTGTGCTTCGTCTCTAAGTTTACGAACCCTCGGGTTGACAATTAAGTGTTGAGGAGTTTTCTTAAGTGCAATTTTTGTTGAAAATAGCAACAAGAAATGCTAAAAATAGAAATGCTATAAATAGCATTTCAGGTACCAGTGTTGGAAATAGCAACAAGGAATGATAAAATAGAAATGCTAAAAATAGCATTGCTATAAATAGCATTTCCGGATACATTCCTATTTTAGTTAGTCCCTAAACTAAAATTGAGAATTAAAATTCGAATTTGATCTTAGCCGCTGTTTGAAAATAATTAATTAATTCATATTGATTATAAGAAGAGCTTCGGTGTAATTCACATAATGAAAGACTTTTGTCGACGCGTTTCGAGCCAGCAAGTGTGGCTCATCATCAGGACAAGTTGAAGAAATAGATCTAGCTTTGCGTGTTAAATAGTATGAGCAGGGCCTCCAACAGCTATCTAGAATAACGGCTAGCTTTGACTTTTTGACTGTCCCTAAGTCAAAGCTAGCCATTATTCTAGATAGCTGTTGGAGGCCCTGCTCATACTATTTAACACGCAAAGCTGGATCTGTTTCTTCAACTTGTCCTGACGATGAGCCACACTTGCTGGCTCGAAACGCGTCGACAAAAGTCTTTCATTATGTGAATTACACCGAAGCTCTTCTTATAACTATTATGGATCACAGAAGTCTCAATTCAGTAATTCATATTGAGTTAATTAGTTGTAGGAAATCAAACATGAAGTCCATGTGAAGACATGCAACAGTTTCTCCATTGATTGAGGAAGTAATCCCGTGATTAAAGGAGATCAGGATGAGTTGTACTTTGAGTTGTAATTAGTTAGCTCAGTTATTTGAGTTAAGTCTAGTTAGATTAGTTCCAATAGTTTGTGGAACTGATTGTGAGTTCAGTTAGTTAATGCATGAATGCATGTAACTGTTGCACTTCAGATAACTAAATATTCTCTCATAAATAACTCATGCATGTCAGTTTATTTAGAGACCTAGTTGAGATCAGAGGAAGGGACAATGTATTATCAGTTGGAGGATTTTTCCTATATAGGAAAGTCATCCATGCAAAAGGAATTATATCCTTCAGGATTGCGCAGTTACTTCTGAGTTTAGTGAGCAGTGCAAGAGGTGAATTCACACAGGTGGCAACATTGGACCCCAGGAGAAACTATGCAAGGAATTAGGAGGCTTGGAGGGCATAGGAGAAGGTTTGTGAGAAGCCTTTGACTGTCTATGAGCAGCAAAGGGATTGTATTGAGAGTTGGACAGCTTGTGAGCTAAAGCTTTGTGTAATCTGGACATATTTCCACTTGTATGATAATACAGAGATCGGGGTTTTTAGTTGAGGCTTTCCCTAGAGTATTCTTCTGTGTTCATGTGTGATTGCTTTCTCATTCTCATTTATATATGTTCTATTTGATCTTGTTCAAAATCGATTAATCTTCTGAAAGTTTGTTTTAGAAGTAGATCTTGTAGTTTGCTTTAGTATATTGCATAATCTTTTGATCTACAGTGGAAAATTCTACATGGTATTAGAGAAAAGGTGATCAAAGAGAAGAATAGTATACAAATAAGGGAGAAGTTGGAAGTTTGAAGTTCCTGATTATAGAAACCGAAGTTCTTATCACATCTCAATTTCACCAATGGTGTTCATCGGTTTGAGACTCGAGTATGCCCTTGATGACAGCTTGAATTATATAGCCTGGAAGGATCGCATGGAAGTGGTATTAGAGGACAATAGTCTGAAGGACTTCATTGATTAAGAAGTCTCCAAGCCCAAGTAGTTAATGCCCAAGAATTGGTAGAATGGAAGAAATGTGTGGCTAGAGCAAGGAGAATCCTTTTGGAGGGAGTTCGAGACCACATAGTCTTGAGTCTCCATGGGAAGGAGACACCATTTTCAATGCATTGAAATATCTATATCAGAATAGCAGTGATTAGAGGAAGCTGGCCCTGAAAGATAAGCTTCGGAAAATCAAGTGTGGAAAGAGTGACACGATCTCTACATATTTGAACAAGCTCACCACCTACAGGGATGAACTTGGAAGTGTAGGGATCATGACAACTGATGATGACATGGTGAGTCTTGCTCTCCTCGATCTTCCTAAGAGCTGGCATAGCTACCAAGGCTCGGTAAATGGAAGAGAGAAACTACTAGATTGGGAATGACTGTGGTCGGATCTGATGAAAGAAGAGATAAGGAGAAGCACCAGAGACGGTTCTTCATCCAAGGAGGATGACGAAAAGTGTGCCTTAGTGAGTAAGGAAAAGAAAGGGAAGGAGAAGGATTCTCATCCCAAATCAAGTTCTTCCTATGGTGGGAAGAAGTTTGACAAATCGAAAGTGTGATGCTTTCATTGTCATGAGGTGGGCCATTTTGCTACAAATTGTCCACTGAAGAAATCCAAGAAGGGATCCAAGGAAGGATCAGAAGGTGAGGCATTGGCCTCACAGTTCGAGTTTGATTTCACCCTCATTGCATGCATGGTTTCATCCATGGTGGGATGTGGTTGGTTTCTTGACAGTGGAGCTTCATTCCACATGTGTTATAGACATTTTTGGGCACTACGAACCCAATCATAAATGTCCATAAAACAAGGGCTCTTAAGTCCCTAAAAGTGTTGTTCCAACCTCTAAAAGAACACGGTCAACTGATTACATCTTCTCCCAGAAGTTCTCCATGAAAAACTGCTCAGAACTGGTCAAAACTAGACCATCTCACCTGCTCCATGGTCAAAGTGCACTGCATCCCACCTAAATACTCACGGGAGGTGCAATGTATCTTGAAAAGCCCTTCTATGGGGTGCGATGGGCGAGAGTGGACAAATGACAGGGTCAATCTGCAAGGTGGAGGAGCAAGGAATCTTCTAGAAACTTCTCTTGTGACACTTGCCTCTCTGCATTCACCCAGGGATGAGTAAGAGATCATCAATCTCCAAGTGGTTTCAAGAACTATCAGAGAGAGGGCACTAATCAAATCTCAAAAGCTGACTCAACCCCCTTGCAAACATCTATATATGGATCCCTCATCCCAGAGATCCGGAGGCTGGAATTTTGTATCTTGTAAGGAAGTGCCACTAGTTTCTTGGTGCAATATCATAGTGTTAGGTGATCTAAGCTTTTCATGAGGTGAAGAAGGGCTTTCTTGCTGAGAGGATGATGCTGGGTCAGAACAATTGGTTGTAATCCTCTTTGCTCTTTCTTGATTATCAATAAAGCTATTCAAGTTTTCCTCCACATTCTTGTATAATTGATGTTATGTGCATTTGTGTGGTCAATATATATTTGGTCCTATATTGTTTATGATAATGGATCTATGTTCTTGGATAGTGTTATGCTGCTTTGATTCTACAGGTGCTCTGTGAAGCTGGGTAGACAAGGAAGCGAGTAGCAAAGATCTATCAGAAGGGAGAGGAATCGAGCAAGGAACCAAGCGCAAGACAGAGGCTGGTCTCCTTATTCCCCTCTTATCTATTTCTCATAAAGGAAAATGAAAATAGTTTTAGTTTGTTTGTTTCTAAGGTAGCTACCAGCCTTAGTGGGACTAGCAGCTCTGCATAGACACTAGTTTTCCCGATAACAACATGATTGATGATAAGAGTTTGTTCAATACCTTGGAGGAGAAAGATCTCCAGATACTCATAGAGATTGGAAATTATGAAAAGTATAGTGTCTCAGTAGTAGGCACAGTTGTTTTTCAGAGGGAGCATGGAGCTCACATTGCTTTGACAGATGTGTAGTATGTGCCAGGACTGAGGAAAGACTTCGTATCGATCACAATGCTGGAAGACAAAGGCTATGATGTAGTCTTCAGTAAGCAAAGGTTTTCCTTAGACACATCACCACGAGACAGGTGAAGCAGATCAGTTCACGAGTCAAGAACCTGTATGCTCTTGAGGTTCAAGATGCATGAAAAGCCTTGAGGAATAAGGAAACTCTTGGAGACTTGGTGGTTGAGAGGGAGAGTACATTACCTCTCATCATGCAGCGCCAGAAGAAGTCTCAGACAATTGTGGAGGAGCCACAATTGGTGAAGTAGCTTCAGGAGGTTGTGGAGTAGCCACAACTGGAGAAGCAAAGAGGAGACCGACTGGAGGCATCCACTCATGTAGAGACCTCCAGTAGGGGAAAATTTTGAGCCAAGTGGGCAGAGGGATCACATGCATCCATACCTCCAAGTAGGAGGTGGGGCAATGTGGAGTTACAGTCTCAAGAAGGTTGGAATAGGGGTAGGATCATTGAGGTACCCAACCTCTTTGATTAGACCTTTCTATGGGAGCCTCAACGAGGAGTAGCAGGACTAATTGAGTGGGTAGAGATAGATGCAGATGGAGTGGCAGAGGAATATTTAGCATTAGAGGATGTTTTTAGCTCAACAGGAAGGTCAATTGGGAGATCAGTTACTTACTTTTCAGTAATTGAGTTGCAGTGCAGCAGTGGGCAGCATGATGCAACATGATGAGAGGAGGTGCAGTTGGGATGTAGTGCTAGGAGATAGGACCAACATAAACATAGATGCAGTAGGAGGAATTAGTGTGATTGATGCAGTGAGAGATCAAAGTGATAGAGGCTAGAACATTCAGATATTGAAGAGCACAAAGGTGCGGAGTTTTCAGTCGACAGAGGCAATATCAGTCAGAGACTTTGATGACAGAGGCATCATTCTAATTCAGATTGGATATTTTTTGTTTATAAAGTTGCTGGAGCAACAACACTAGGAGAAGTTTTGCATGCAGAACATTCCAAAGTACCAGTGTTGGAAATAGCAACAAGGAATGATAAAATAGAAATGCTAAAAATAGCATTGCTATAAATAGTATTTCGGGATACATTCCTATTTTAGTCAGTCCCTGAACTAAAATTGAGAATTAAAATTCGAATTTGATCCTAGTAGCTGTTTGAAAAATAATTAATTAATTAATCTTGAGTTAATTAGTTGTAGGAAATCAAACATGAAGTCTATGTAAAGACATGCAACAGTTTCTCCATTGATTGAATAAGTTATCCCTTGATTAAAGGAGATTAGGATGAGTTGTACTTTGAGTTGTAATTAGTTAGCTCAGTTATCTGAGTTAAGTCCAGTTAGATTAGTTCCAACAATTTGTGGAACTGATTGTGAATTCAGTTAGTTAATGCATGCATGCATGTAATTGCCGCACTTCAGGTAACTGAATATTCTCTCATAAATAACTCATGCATGTTAGTTCAGTCAGAGACCCAGTTGAGATCAGAGGAAGGGACAATGTACTATTAGTTGGAGGATTTTTCCTATATAGGAAACTCATCCATGCAGAAGGAATTATCTCCTTCAGGATTGCGTAGTTACTTCTAAGTTTAGTGAGCAGTGTGATAGGTGAATTCACATAGGTGGCAACATTGGACCCCAGGAGAAATTACGCAAGGAAATAGGAGGCTTGGAGGGTAGAAGAAAAGGTTTGTGAGAAGCCTTTGGCTGTCTATGAGTAGCAGAGGGATTGTACTAAGAGCTAGATAGCTTGTGAGCTAAAGCTTTATGTAATCCAGACATATTTCCACTTGTATGATAATACAGAGATCGATGTTTTTAGTTGAGGCTTTCCCTAGAGTATTCTTCTATGTTCATGTGTGATTGCTTTCTCATTCTCAGTTATATGTGTTCTATTTGATCTTGCTCAAAATCGATTAAGCTTCCGCAAGTTTGTTGTAGAAGTAGATCTTGTATTTTTCTTTAGCATATTGCATAATCCGTTGATCTACAACTAGAAATTCTACAATTCCTGCACTCAACAACTATTTATCACTACTTCATGAGATAGGACATCAATGTTTAGTCCTTATTCTCCACATAGTCAATAAACCAGGCCTTTTAAGGCTGCGGTGTACCAAGGAGATACTCCACCACTGCCACATTATCCAAGTCTTGTTTGGCAACCCTTAGAACAACCTTTGCAGCTGGCTATGGCATGGGGCTAGCCCAACAGTAAGTTAAGCCTATGATCCTTCATCAACCAGTGTCAAAACACCATCAACGTAGCAATATTTTATCCTACAAGAACTTGACTTTGATGTCAACACTTTCAAGCATCCAACTGTATACACATGCTAATCTATAGGGTAGATCTCTTTAACACATTCCTTCATTTTATGACTGTCGATGACCAACCTTGCACATAGTCCTTAAGGCATGTCTTAGATGGTTTCTATCACCATGTTGTCACCTACGACAAACCGAATTTATACACTGTCCTTTTTACACATGTTAAGGCTCTTTCTTTTCTACGGATCATGCCTCTCTTTGCTATGGATTAGGCCTCCTCCTTACCACGGATTAGGCCTCTCTTTGTTGTGGATTAGGCCTCCTCCTTATTGCATATTAGGCCTCTCTTTGTTGTGGATTAGGGCTCTTCTTGACCACAATTTAGGGCCTTCCTTTTGATAGTGGATTAGGGCTACGTATTAGAGCTCCTCTTAACAGTGGATAGGACTCCACATGACTATGGATGGAGGGCTCCTTTTGCTGCGTGTAAGAGGCTTCTTAGACTACATCTAGGGCATGGACTTTTCTCCTTCAAGACTGCGGCTAGGGCTCTCTTCTTTCACTGCAACTAGGGCTCTCCCTTAGATGAATACGGCCAGGGCACCTTTGTGACCTTTCTTTCCACCGCGTCCTCCTTGTGAGAGGACATACTCAAATGAGTGGAGAGAGAGATCATGAGTGATGTGTTCCTCAAATGAATTGAGGTCTCCTCTATTTGAATGCAACGTTGAGGTTGAGTTGGGGGGTAATTTGCTTGCTGGCCGACCTTGACAAATTGTCAATAATACAAATAAATTCATATGTCCATAAATACATGTCGGAATCGAATGATCTTTAGATTAATCCCACACCTCTCGAAGAGAGGAATCTAAGAAAAATATCAGCTATCGTAAATAAGGTGACCCACATGGAGTTTGGACCCAGTTGCCAATTTTAACATTAGGAAAGAAAGGACAATTAGCTGTAATTGGACCAGGTTTCAGCCAGTCAGTTCAAACTAGCTAGGACAGTGTCAACAACTAGTTCTCAAACATAACTCCTCATTTCAAAAACGGCTAAGAAAAATGTCCAAATTGTAAGGACATTGCAAACTTAGGCCTGCCATTAAAAGACTGTAGAATAGACTCAAAAATTCATCTCTAAACATATAAATGAAATGGTATTCCATCATGAGGTTATCAACATGAAATAAACGTGAAATAAAAGGCATTAATACGTCCATGAGACTTTGTCATCTTCCAAATATCTTATCAAATTGTTAGTCTAAGTAACTGGTGTAGTAGAATGATACAATGTCTGACTCTTCATCGACTAAGTATATTATAAGATTTCTAGTGTATGCTACAAAATCACTTATAATGGATTCCAACTTATATAATTGGCTCAACAAAGTTTCATAACAACAATACGTGCCATTGTATCATTGCATCTTTCCTAATAATGGAATAGGGTTGCACAGTTTAGTTCATGTCACATCAAGCCCTATATTGAGATATTTCAAAGGTAATGACAACACTTTAGTAACAACATTTGTGACGTCATATACCCATCTATGAGTAAACTCTTGTCCTACCTAGGGTTAAGATGCACTGGCACATTTATCTCTGTGCATAAATCATGGTTATTCAATACAACATATTAGGTTTCACTCCATAATTTTGTAGTAGTATTTGGTAATAAAACAACTAATATTATCTTTTTAGAATCTTAAAGTGGAACAACATGTGCTAGGATGTAGAAAATCATAGCAATACATTATAACAATGAAATTTGTAACTACAAAAATTGTACACAATTTTTAGTAGTAGTTCCAGTTACACAATATTGGTGGATAACTTTACAGTAGGAATGGCATGCTCCCATGAGTTCTTTCTTGCTATGAAATCACAATAGCTAATTCAGTATAATTCTCTTTTATTTTACTATGTACATATAATTCTAGTCACTAAAGAAAATACATGTTATTAAATGACATGTAGGGGAGCTCCAAGTCAATGAAGCTATGGCTAGGTAAATACCCAAGCACGTCCATACCATGATTGTTTGTTATACATCATGAAAATGTACAACTAGTAACTAGTTGTTATCGGGAAAACTAGTGTCTATGTAGAGCTGCTAGTCCCACTAAGACTGGTAGGTATCTTAGAAACAAACAAACTAAAACTAATTTCGTTTTCCTTTATGAGAAGTCGATAAGAGGGGAACAAAATGGACCAACCTCTATCTTGCGCTTGGTTCCTTGCTTGATTCCTCTCCCTTCAGATAGATCTTTTCCACTCGCTTCCTCGTCTAACCAGCTTCAAAGAGCACCTGTGGAATCAAAGCAGCATAAAACTATCCAAGAACAAAGATCTACTGACATAAAAAATATAGGACCAGATATATATTGACCACACAAATGCATATATCATCAATCATACAAGAATGTGGAGGAAAACTTGAATAGCTTTATTAATATCAAGAAAAGCAAAGAGGATTACAACCAATTGTTCTGATCCAGTGTCATCCTCTCAGCAAGAAAGCCTTTCTTCACCTCATGAAAAGCTTAGATCACCCAACGCTATGATGTTACACCAAGAAACCAGCAGCACTTCCTTACAAGATACAAAATTCCAGCCCCCTGGATCTCTGGGATGAGGGATCCATATATAGATGTTTGCAAGGAGGGTGAGTCAGCTTCTGAGATTTGATTAGTGTCCTCTCTCTGATAGTTCTTGATTCCACTTGGAGATTGATGATCTCTTACTCATCCCTGGGCGAATGAAGAGAGGCAAGTGTCAGAGGAGAAGTTTTTGGAAGATTCCATGATTTTCCACCTCGCAAATTGACTCTGCCATTTGTCCACTCTCACCCATCGCACCCCATAGAAGGGATTTTCAGTATGCATCGCACCTCCCGTGTGCATTTAGGTGGGATGCAGTGCACTTTGACCATGGAGTAGGTGAGATGGTCCAGTTTTGACCAGTTCTGAGTAGTTTTTCATGGAGAACCTCTGGGAGATGATGTAATCAGCTGACCTTGTTCTTTTAGGGGTCAGAACAACACTTTTAGTGACTTAGGAGCCCTTCGTTTATGGACATTTATGATTGGGGTTGCAGTGCCCAAAAATGTCTATAACAGTTGCCCCCTAAAGCATGAGGTCGTTAATCTTTTGATGTCGGGTGAAATGCTTTATCATGAGGATCCAAAGTTTTTTCAAGCTGGAAGGCGACCTGTAATAAGATACAATACAATACATTATTTTCATAATATTTTCATGATCTAGCTGAGGCGGGCATTCCCATGCTCAACTTTATCAATTCATTTTCATGTACATAAGACAAACAACCGTCTGAGTGCAGACTGATGATTCTGGTAGAGCCATCATCCCTTGGATTGGATCATTATCTGTGCAGTAATGATGTACATTTGGTGTATTTATTTTCCTGAATATATATCGTAGTCCGGATGGATGAAACTAGATCTGGGGTCTTCAATCTCGTTCGATCTTCACTCAAAGTACAAGTCGATCCATGTGAGATATGTTCTGGAGTCGAACATGGAAAGACATCGCTTGATTACCAGCCAATGATGTAACCTATTAACAGGTGTGAGAGGAATCACCGATGATGATGATGACCCTCAAGGTAGTATAGTACAATTCACGTGGTGTGAATAAGGGACTTGGCGTCGAACACCACGCAAAATATTTCGGTCGAAGGCCATTGATGTAAACTTGTCGCCAGAAGTGAGAAACTTGCCATTGAGGCATGCAAGCTTCAAAGTACTGAAAGGGTTTTTCCTAGATCGACTTCTTGGATAATGAGTTGATGTCAACAAGAAGCGATCCGTCATAGGAGGGCCTTAGTGAATCCCAACTCAATGACACGGAATGGAGCAAATGATTTTAATGGAGGTGAAAACAATCTCATGACATAAGGTTCAGGGTGGCGGTCATGAAAGAACAGAGTGTAAATGTATTGCAGTGGATGAGACACAGGTGAATTCTCTGAGCTTCTCTTGAACATATCAGCGACACTGACTGATGGATTGGTAGCGTTAACCCCAAATATGGATGGTGCGATGGACCAATGGTGATATGACCAGTGAATGGAACAACCCAACCCGACTCGGATGCGGAGCGAAAGTGTCATGTTCAAGAGTGACTTGCTACCAATAAAGTTTCTTCAAGTTTTCTTCCCAATTTTTCCCCAGTCATTGCTGACCAGTACCTCTTTATTTTTGTCAAGCTTGAGGAGGATAACATATGCTTGTTCTATAATTTTCCCTTCGGGCAGACCCATCGCTATGTTTTAACGAGCCTAGCGATAGTGAAACTCGTTCTTGTCGGTATGGAAAAGTTTGTCGCTATTCGGTTTTAACAAGTTTAACGACAAAGATAACTCGATCCTTTTCAATTTTAGAGAGTCTGAAGGGACGTAAAGAAGACTCCAACAATCCTTTTTTGTCATATAATCCCTTAAGTCCGAAAAAGTATAAAATAATACAAAAGGGGATGAATTTTCGGTAATTTTAACGAGCCGAACAAAACAAGTGCTCGATCTTTTTGTGTAATAATCCCTCAGGTCCAAAAAGATTAAAATCTAAAGGAGGGATAGCACTTCCGGTCACTTTAATGAGCTGGAGAGGCCAATTACTTGGAAATCTTTTCATATTTTACGAGTCAGATGAAAAGATCTTAAATGAGACTCATTTTTCGAGGAACGAGTGATAAATTCGGGTAGCAGCTAATTCCAGGTAAGGTTTGGAATTTTCCAATCACAGCAGCGTCACAAGGATGGCTAATAGGATCACTCTTCGCAGCTGTTCCTTGAAAAGGGTAAACAATCAAATGGAGGTGAATGATCGGCCAATACAGAGTGGAGGTGATGATGAGAACATGACCAAGGCTTCAAAGGCTGATGATAATGCATTCACGATGGTTATTTACTGGAAATTGGTTGATTTTTAATGAATGAGCTTAAACTCTGGGGGAAACATTTTCTCATTGCTTATGTTTATTTTTTAATGAGCTTGAATTCCGTGTTAAAACTGATCGATATAATGGTCATTGATTACCTTGATTTTACCCTTGACAACTTTGTTCCTTCAAAGGTTGTATTGCCTCTCATTTTACCATTTCATTTGAACTTTGGTTTGTTGGAGCTTTGGAGGTGCTTTCCCCCTTGATTTTCACTAGCTGATTCCGAGAGATTCTGTGAATGATTCTTGGTGCCGTCTAGACCAGGTAAGAGCTAAACTTGAGCTCTTCATTTTCATTCTTTCCTTTTTGAATTCTGAGCATGTTTTATGGTTTTTCTGAGCCTCTGGGGTTTGAAAAACTCGCCCTGGCTCCATTGAACCTTTCCTATATCGAAAGGTGAGATGCATGCTGGCTTGGCCATTGGCCAGTCAGCATGCATCCCACCCAGTACACTACTGGGGGTGCGATGGGTGTAAGGAGGGAAACTTGTGCACAATTTTTGATGGAAATTTTTGCCTGTTTTTCACCAAATCAGGATCCTGACTCTTCTCTTGTTTGTTTTCAGAGATTCATTGGAGAAAAATGCCTGTTACATGGCGAGAATGTGAGCATGAAGAAGAGGACATGCTTGCTTTACATGATCCGATTACGGTAAATGCACTGCGGAACTGTGGCCTGTTCAAGTTTTTTCGACGCATCTCTACCATGAGGCAACAAATCAAACTGTTGCAATATTTTCTCAATGCATGGGATCCTACCAACCAGGTGTTCCAGCTTAGGGGCAAATGTATCCCTTTGGCTGTCGTGGACATCTATTTTTTGACCGGCTTATCGAGGCGTGGTGCCCCTATCTCATTATCAAGTTCGGCCCGTGGGGGTGAATCTGTGAGAGACCACATTCGTCGGTATTGCAGAGAGGGATCTCAGCCGAGTAAGGACGGAAATATCAACATCCGAGATGTTACTGACAGGTCCTTGAGGACCATTCTGTTTACTTTTTCTAGACTGGTTGGTACTGCGACTCTTCATGTGGCCAACAGGTCTTATATGCAGTATGCCTTGGAATGCCTTGAACCAAAGGTGTTCAACTGGTGTGATGAAATACTCGCTATGATGAAAGAACAGCTAACCAAGGTGAAAAAAGGAAGATTGAAGAACTTTGGATATGGTTCTATTTTGACCGCTTTTGCCTTGGAAAAGATCTCGCTGATGCAGCCGCAGTATGTTTCACTTGGTTTACCTCCACCGACTGAGCCACAGATGCAGAGATGGGTCGACCTTATGGCCAGACATGCTGGTCAGTCCCAGGTTTCCTTTTCTGATACCTTCTTCGAGTGGTTCAACCGTCAGGAGATGGTTTTTTCCGAGTATCCATATGCTGGTATGGATTTCCAGGGTGACCCGGATTTGGTACTACTGGCTGGCGAGCAGTGGGGTGCCATTGGTAAATCCTTTGACCATATCTCTGTTTATCGTTTCTCTTTATAATTTTCTTGTGCTTTCTTCTATCAGGACTAATCAAAACTCATGTGCTCATGCAGATGTTGGACCAGTTCGGCCAGTAGTACGCCTGAGAGTGCCAGTTGCCGCTCCAGTAGGAGAGGCTGTGAGAAGGGCTATCCTTCGCGACCTTGATGTGGCCGAGACTCTTTTAGAATTGCAGGATTAGGTCGAAGGCCTCACTCTTGGTATTCTAGACGTGAGGACTAACGAGCTACCTCTGAGGTTGCAGCAACATACTACCGGCATCCCGAGTCGATGGACTAGGCTTTTACGCATGATTGCACAGGCAGTGACTTGCTATCACCAGCATCATTAGACCAGGGTGCCCCCTAGAGTTTTGAGTTTTGGGTCATTGGACCAATTTTTGTCTTGGTTATAGAACATTATGTGTAAACCATAAACAATTATATATATATTTTTGATTTTTAGAGTTTTATTTTGGTTAAGTTACATGATCCTGATGCAAATATTGATGAAATGCTTCTTTTATAAATGTTGCAAATGTCTATGTAACACATAATTTGCCAATGAGTCTGTTAATGTGTTTAAGTTTCTGGAAATATGCTGATATTGAATAAAATCAAATTTCTTTTCCAAAATTTTGACCATTAGGAACATGCGATAGATAGTTGGATTTCGGATGGAGTAGATACCAGTGGGCTGTAGTATGACGAGTTGTGAGTCTAGCCTGATGACAAGTCGGCATATGCCATGTGTGATGGCATTAGAGAGAAGTTCTATCAATGCACTATATTCAACGATGTTAGTTGTTGACCGACCAATACATACCCCTCTGAAACTTACGAACTCGCTGCTTGGATAAAACATGGCCCAGGTCGCAGAAGATAGGTTCTACGAAGTACGACTCGCTCCGTCGGCTTATCCAACAAATGATTCCAATAGGTTCGACATCTGCAACAAATGTAAAAAGTGGATTACCTGACCAAAACAATTACTCTTAGCGAAAACAAAAATTTAACAAAAGCATAAGGGTTACTACACTGAATCATGCTAGTAACGCTTAAGGTACAACCCGTTACAGGGTTGCGCCAGTGGAATCCCATCATAATCCACTAACTCCTAGGCCCCTTTTGCTAATACACGTTTAAAAATATAAGGGCCCATCCACAAAGACTTGAATTTACCTGCTCCCAATTTATTGGATTCCTGGTCATAAAGTAGGACCAAGTCACCTTCTGAGAAGACACAGGGTTTGACATTCTTGTCGAACTGTGCCTTGACTCGTTTCTTATCGGCTTCGTTAGCCAAAGTGGCATCACGACGGGTTTCATCCAATTGGATTAGTTCCAAGAAACGAGCCTGCTCTTCTGAAGTTCCGAGGAGAAGGTCGACTGTGAGTTTGAGGGATGAGATTTCACACTGAACTGGTAAGATCACTTCTAGGCCATACACTAGTTGAAAGGGTGTAAACCCAGTTGCATTCCTTACCGACATTCGGTATTCCCACAAGGCTGAGTACAGGATCAGGTGCCAACTCCTTTTGTGGACTCCAATCATCCTTTACAGCATCCGCTTCAGGACTTTGTTAATTGCTTCAACTTGTCCATTGGCCTGCGGGTAATATAGAGTAGAGCTGTGATTGCGAAAATGAGATGCATGATCTGTGACTATGGCCTGTGGAACGCCGAATCTGGCGACTACATGATTGAAAAAGAAAAGGGCAGCTGTTTCGCAGGTGTTGTTTAATGTAGGCATCGCCTCGGCCCATTTGGTAAAATAGTCTACCGCGGCTATGATATACCCATGCCCCCCGGTCGAGGTGGGGTTACATGTCATAAAATCTATGCCCCATTTGGCGAATGGCCCAACAACAACTATTGGCTGCAGGGGTGCGGGTGATCTTCTGGTTTTGCTATCGAAAATTTGACATGCACAGCAACTTCTGACTATGGTTATGCAATCTTTGAACATTGTTTGCCAGAAGTATCCTTCTCGTAAAATTTTTTGCACTGTAGCGTAACAAAATTGATGCCCCCCACACGCGCTCGAATGGAAATCATTCAGGACTTTTTTGGCCTCCTCATTGGTGAGGCACCTCCTCAGAATTGTATCGACACCGCGACGGTAAAGCGTATCACCGATGATCATGTAGTCTTTTGATTGGTATCGAATACATTTTTGTTCCGAGCGAGAGGTATTAGACCTATATTTTTTGGTTTGGAGATAGATGATTACATCTCCATACCTTAGATTACTTGAAGATATCAGAAACAAAGATTCATCCACGATGGTTTCTTCGGATGTTTCATCGTTGGGCGACGATGGGAGATCGCATAGTAATTCCGTGAAAACCAGGGATTTCTTCGATTTGGATTTTACAAATTCCAGATCAAACTCTTGAAGAATTGCAATCCATTTTGAATATTTGCCCCCCAGCAACTGTCGCAACAATATATATGTCACGGGGTTGCAATCTGACAAAATGGTAGTTTTTCGAAAGAGGACGTTGTGTCGAAATCTCCGTATCGCTTGAACAGCTGTGAGAGCCAGCTTTTCAACGTAGGAATACTTGATTTTTGTATCATTTAAGTTTCTACTCAAATAATATATAGGATGTTCAATTCCGTTGTCTTCTTGAACTAAAATCATTGCGATGGTTGTATCCGCTGCAGCCAGATACAGGTTAAAGTCTTTTTGATAATCAGGAGCATACATTAATGATGCTTTCATTAGCGATTATTTTAAAGCATCAAAGGAAGCTTGCGTGACCTGATCCCAGGCGAAGGGTACTTACTTTTTCAATAGACACGTATAACCTTTAGCAAGTTCGGCATAATTTGGAATGAACCTCCTCAGAAAGTTTGATTTCCCTTGGAGTTTCTGAATCTGAAGCAAATTTGAAGGTGGAGGCAAATTTATGATTGTCTGAACCTTACATGGGTTGAGACGGATCCTGTCCTTCGAGACTACAAAGCCAAGCAAACGAGTAGAACTGACATAGAACACACATTTGTGTGGATTGAGTCGTATCTTGTAGTGTTGGCAACGTAGAAATATCGCTCTCAAATGCTGTAGATGATCGGTCCGCTTTCGCGAATGAGTCGGAAGGTCATCGAGATATGGTTGAATGATTTTTTTGATGTCATGGAAGGCATAATTCATTGCCCTCTGAAATTTTGCCCCTACGTTCTTTAAACCAAAGGGTAATTTGCGATATGCAAATGTGCCCCACAGAAAAATAAATGCAGTCTTTGACTGGTCCTATTTGCGGATATTTGTTTGATTATACTCGGAGAATCCATCCATAAATGAAAGGATTTCACATCTGGCGCATTCATCAATTATCTGGTCAATAAAGGGTGTAGGGTAGTTGTCTTTTGGACAAGCTTGATTTACATCCCTAGAATCGACACACACTCTAATCGTTCCTTGTTTTTTCATTACAGGAACAATGTTCGATACCCATTCGGTTAGAGGAACCGGGTAAATAAAACCAACATGGAGAATTTTTTCAACTTCTACCTTGATGTTAGCGGCTTTCTTGGGGTGCACCTGCTGTAACTGTTGTCATACTAGTTTGACATCTGGATACATCTTTATTTCGTGTTCAACTATACTTGAGTCAATGCCTGGCATTTCATCATATGACCAAGCAAAGAAATCTTTGAATTCTCGAAAAAGAGCGTTATATATCTCCAGTTCTGAAGGAGAACAACATTTGCCAACATAAATATTCTCTACAACATCTGTTTTGGTTGAGATATTTATGGCGATAGTCTCTTCGATATTGGACAAGTTTCGCTCGGAATCCACTGTGTTTACAGTATTTGATAGGAAATCAAAAACTGAAGGATGATGAAGGTCATCAGGAGTATCTTCTTGACAATCCGGAAAATGGGAACGATGGTGGTAATCTTCCCATGGCACCCCGTCAATTATCATTGACTGAACAATTCCTTCGTCGGTGTAATGCACTTGCAACCAAGGATCTAAAGGGGTGCCATATTCCTTAGACCTATCTATCCAAATGCTTGATTAGCGTTGATTTGGGTTTACCTCCCATGCCAAAAACATTGATTGCTACAATATTTCTATTGAACTTGGAGGCAATACCTGCAGATGATCCATGTTAATATCGTTTTCTGAGATCTTTTGAATAGAAGATATCATATTGCAGGTTCCTACCGTTGCCACTTCCGCCATATTGATTGGAGGTGGGAGGGCAAAAGTCCCCATTACTATAGGGTCTTTTAGTAGGCCTACTCCGATATTTTGAAGCGAATGGGGGCTTCCATGGATCATTGGAATGCTTCCCGTAACTTGGGAACTATTGGGGAGAAATGTTTGTTGGTCAAGGATTCTAATTCCTCCTTGAAAGGGAAATGCAATCTTTCTAAAGTAGGTCGACACAACGGCAGCCATAGCATATATCTAGGGCCTTCCCAACAGGATGTTATAATCGAGGTTTTCGTCGATTACTTCAACATCTATTTCTACTGTTTTCCCCCCCAGTTCAACTTGCAAGTTACTTAAAATCCCATATGGGGTATATGTTGGTCCATCAAATTCTTTTAATGTCGTCGAAGATCGCGACAAGGTTGGAGATCCTAAATTTTTCTAGCAACTCATCGACATAATACATGTAGATGCCCCCTCATCAATAATTGTTCGATGAACAGTTTTGTTGAGGGCTTGGAAAGCTAGTTGAGCTGGTAACTGAGGGTCATATCCTTTGTGATTAAAGGACACAAGATTAGAATCCTTTGGGTCAATCCCACCTATTGCTGATAATAAAGCCTGCTTTTGGGAGGGGCAATTTTGCAGTACTTCAAGTGTCGACATAGCGGATGGCGATTGGGCCAGATCTTCCACTATATTATAATGTTGTGCTACTCTGGCATGAGGATTAAATGTCGACTTGTGTACTACTCCCTTTGGTGGTTTTATTGTTAGCTCTCGAATGATGGGTGGTGCAACTTCTGTCGAAGTTGTTGTCGAACTACTAGGTTGATCTTTATCCTTGCTGTTCGACAACTGTGGATTCCCGTAATCTTTATTCCTTGTCGTTATCAAAGCATCATTTTGCTGTTTCAAAACCGACAACATCAGCACTTGGGACGGGGAAGCATTATCATTAGCAACTAGATTTGTTCCTGGATTTGGAAACAGATCAGTTAGTATCGTCGAGGTTTTCGAATTCTTGAAGAATTTTCTAAGCTCAGATTTATATGGACACTCTCTTGTCCAATGATCCTCATCACATATAAGACATGGACGATTTGGTTTCTTATCTCCAGAAGGGTTTGCAGAAGAGTTTTCAGGTGATGATTCCTCTTGTTTCTTCTTCTTCCTTTTTTTTTCTTCTTGCCTCCTGGTTGCTTGGTTTCTTTGCCTTTGTTTGTTGAGACGACATTTACTTCTGAGGCGAGAAGTTCTTCTTTTTCATTTTGACTAGAAATATTAAGGGCCTTTTTAGATTTGCTGATTTTGTGTTTGTTGTACCAATCAGGCCATCCCCGACATGAGAGTCATTGTTCGATTTAGGAGGAGGAGGAATGGAAAAAACCGGTCTGGGAGCATCAGGGATTTTATCGTAGAGCATGCCAGACTAAGTATAAATCAAGTCTAAATATTGTGCACGAGCAATAACTTGCTCTTCAGTGACGACTCCTCCCTTTGCCACATCTTCTGTAATGGAAGGTAATAATGACTTTATAAACCATTAAGCTAAAAGCTGATCAGGAACATACGTTTTTACCATTCTACGACGACCTCGCCACTCATGAATATGATCGAATATGTGAGTGGCCGTTGTTTGCTTGAAATTGTTAAGAAGTTTTGTTCCCGTTTCGTACCTTATGGGTAACTGAAAATGGGTTAAAAAGGTTGTGGCTAGGGTATTGAAGTTATCAAACGAAGCTCTAGGTAATTCAATATACCATTTTGTTGCCGGACCAGTTAACATTCTTTGAAAAAGGCGAAGCCTAATCGAATCATCGTTTAGGGTGTTTGATGAACACCACAGATGAAATGTCATCACATGATTCGATGGGTCTTCACCCGAATTTCCATTAAATTTAGGAATATCTGACGGAAGTTTATGCAGAATTGCTGGCCACCAAGGGGCGTAAGCAATTGGATCGTTCGTTAGCTGACTTAGATCTGATAACTCTAAAGTCGCCAAGAAGGGTAACTGTTGATTCAGGTTTGGCAAAGCATACCCAGGATAAGATGGAATCACCTAGGCAGTTGGTATTTGCATACCAGCTTAATGCATTTGATGCTGGTAACTTTGCTAAGGTTGATGGGCATAACCATTGTAGAATGGTTGATTTTGACCGTTTTGAATATACGGCTGTCCATTATTTGCAAAGGTTTGTTGCTCAAATCCTTGGTAAACTTGTTGGAATTGCGGTTGTTGATATTGCACCAGCCATGGTTGTGAAGCCATGTGCTGTTGTCCAATACTGGTTGTTTGACCAAGATGAGAGGTAATTGTACCTATTTGGGCCTGTGTCATTCCACTAGTTGGCGATTGTGGTTGAGTCGCAGGGACAAGTGGCTATTGCATTACAACCTGAGAAACCTGAGGTTGGCATACAATAGGTAACGCTTGTACTTGCGACACTGTCACAATAGCCGACGTAGTTGGCATATTTGACATAGGTAAACATTGTTGCATCGAGTATACAACTCTTGGTTGTTGAGGTAGTATTGGCACCCAATCGCTAGATGTAATTCTAGCATAACCTTAATTTTGTTGTGAACTCTCGTATGGTTGTCCTCTTGGAGGAGACAATGAAAGGTATATTGTCCCCCATACGGTGGTAATCTGGTACTTAAAGGAATGGTTTTCCCTTGATGACCGGATTGCCCAAATTGACACCGTGAAGGATCAATTTGCTGAGAATCAACATAAGAGTTCCCGGATATTATTCCGGATGAACAAACGGGAACGGACCATACTGTCGAAATAGCCCCTGAGTGGGCTCCATATAGCGATTGAGAGCTAGTTGGGACAGATGGTATGCCGGCGAACATTCTTGGAGTGACAACAGGAATTTCTACCATCGCTGTGTCTGATGACACAGTCCTAGATGTCGACGGTTGTTCCGACATTTCTAGTCTATCCAAAAGATTTCCTAGCGATTCTACAGGAGCTTCCGATAACGGTAGACTAACTTCTGATGAAGAAGGATATAGGGTGATCCTGACTCCAAATTGCGATGGAGTGCTATATGGAGGATCCTCCACATATATAGCAATTAGACTAGGTGGAAGAGGTAGACCGTCAGGTCCGTAAAATATTTCTGGTGCCGAAGAAGGTATAGAATCTGCAGCGACAGATGTTCGGGGAATAACACCTTCCGAATAAGCTATAGATGGAGCTGGTTCAATAATAAAAGTGTTTACCTCCACACTAGGATCAGCTCTACTGTCATTTGGTGGCTGCGGAACTTCTTCTGTAAAGGCAGGGATACCAGAAATGTTTGGAGTAACCGAAGTCTTCAATGGTGTCGAGACACTTGTTCTAACTTTACTAGGGGATTTGGAACCGGTTAAACCAGTTTGCTTCATTCGTAATAGTTTTGATTCTGGAGACAAAGATGGTTGACTCGTAAGCCTCCACGAACGACGGGGTTTCAATTGACTTTCTTCCACGATTGTGGAATACTCGACCAACTAAAAATGAAGGGGAAATATGTTTCTGAATTAAATGAATTTTAGACGCTTTGACACAACTTGTTTTTTCAATTTTTAAGAGTCGAGAAAAAACAAAAGATGACTCTAGTTGCCTTCGATTTTTAATGAGCTTGAAGTGACAAGTGCTCAGATGGACCTTTTCCTTTAAGGAGTCTGAAAAGGAACGAAAGATACTACTTTGGAAATCTAGACAGAGGGATTACCAAACCAATCACAAAACTGCAGAATACTTTTTACAGTACGACAGTCAATCTTCCCGAATGCTGTGTTCAGTGCATTGCGATCGATAGGGCGGCAGACACGGCTTCTTATGGATAAAGGATAAAGCCTATTGTGGTCTCCCAATATATACTCGACGGTACGTGGGAGCACAAGTCCGTACTGGCACTTATCGCCTCAAAGTGGAGGAATCACCCAACCAGCAATGAAAACAACAGTTACCAGGCTTTACCACACCGGAATACGTCTCTAGCCTAGACTTCTAAATGTTGTGCATTAGGTTCCAAAGCGTTTTTAGATTCATTAAATTTATTTTACAGTTGATCTTGCTTAAAAAATTTGTCTTTCAGGTTCACCGCGTGATGTATATATACAATTCCTAAAATGCAATCTAAGATGATAAACAATCGTTTAATCTTCTTTTTGCAATGAAAATCCTAGCTACTAAAGAAAGAGAGATGATATTCTTTCAACATAGAGCAGAGAGCACACACTCTATGCACTGTCCTAAATCAAACCAACAAACAGTTTAAATGCAAATGCACATGCATGTATTTGTTTTCATCCTTCTTAATGTGTGTATGATAGAAAGAAAGCTAAGTGAAAATATGAATTATTTTTCAAAGCGACATTACTAACAAGCTTCTTTTCAAGAAAAAATGAAGACAATGACAACACTTTGTGATTCGGAATGGAAAACTTGCTTTCAACACTTGAAAAACTACTAATTCAAATCAAATACAAGAGTAATAGTGTAATTGACTATCAAGAACAATCAGATTCTCTTCTATGACTGAAAACGACACTTGCGACACTTCCAAATCGAGAAACGACAGTTCAATTATGCTACTTCTTTGTAAAAGAGAACTGGAAATGGATCACAATACATAAAAACATTTACAGTTCTTTGCACAATGGAGACGAAATAATGGCAAGGAAGGGGGTTTCCAACAGAGGATACTGACTACAGACAACAAAACTCCTGAATAGAACTGAAAAGAGTGAAAAAACCAAAGTCTGGAGGAAAAATTAGCCCTTTCTGATCAGCGCACCTGTTACACAGGGATTCCAGTATGAATCCCACCTACAGCACACGGGAAGTGTGATGCATACTGATATCCTTGAAGCGAGGGTGCGATGGTATAGTGCGAGACTTTTGATCCAGTTCTTGATCACAGTTTGCAGCACAGTTCAGGGATTTAGGTCGAGCAAGTGATAATCAGTAAATAAATCACAGGGGTAGATCTAAAGAGGTTAGTAGAGCCACCACAAGGGCAATTAGAGAGTCTGTAAATCGATTGTTCAGTTCATAAACAAAACCCGGAGATAGACTGAAGCAACATTGATCTACTTTACACTTGCATAGCAAATGTAGTTCGAAGGCTAGTTGGCTTGACTTCAGGCTCTGTCTGTAAGTTTATAAAGCAAACAAATATAGACAAACAAACAATGTATTTGCTCCCCAGTGGAGTCGCCATTTTGTTATCGGGAAAACTAGTGTCCATGTAGAGCTGCTAGTCCCACTAACACTGGTAGCTATCTTAGAAACAAACAAACTAAAACTACTTTCGTTTTCCTTTATGAGAAGTAGATAAGAGGGGAACAAAAGGGACCAACCTCTGTCTTGCGCTTGGTTCCTTGCTTGATTCCTGTCCCTTTCGATAGATCTTTGCCACTCGCTTCCTCGTCTACCCAGCTTCAAAGAGCACCTGTGGAATCAAAGCAGCATAAAACTATCCAAGAACAGAGATCTACTGACATAAACAATATAGGACCAGATATATATTGACCACACAAATGCATATATCATCAATCATACAAGAATGTGGAGGAAAACTTGAATAGCTTTATTAATATCAAGAAAAGAAAAGAGGATTACAACCAATTGTTCTGACCCAACGTCATCCTCTCAGCAAGAAAGCCCTTCTTCACCTCATGAAAAGCTTAGATCGCCCAACACTATGATGTTACACCAAGTAACCAGCAGCACTTCCTTACAAGATACAAAATTCCAGCCCCCTGGATCTCTGGGATGAGGGATCCATATATAGATGTTTGCAAGGAGGGTGAGTCAGCTTCTGAGATTTGATTAGTGTCCTCTCTCTGATAGTTCTTGATTCCACTTGGAGATTGATGATCTCTTACTCATCCCTGGGTGAATGCAGAGAGGCAAGTGTCACAGAAGAAGTTTCTGGAAGATTCCATGATTTTCCACCTTGCAAATTGACTCTACCATTTGTCCACTCTCACCCATCGCACCCCATAGAAGGGCTTTTCAGTATGCATCACACCTCCCATGTGCATTTAGGTGGGATGCAGTGCACTTTGACCATGGAGCAGGTGAGATGGTCCAGTTTTGACCAGTTCTGAGTAGTTTTTCATGGAGAACCTCTGGGAGATGATGTAATCAGCTGACCTTGTTCTTTTAGGGGTTGGAACAACACTTTTAGTGACTTAGGAGCCCTTGGTTTATGGACATTTATGATTGGGGTTGCAGTGCCCAAAAATGTCTATAACACTAGTGCATAAATGTACAATTTTAGAATCCTCTAGACCTTACAGGACTTACATAAAATACTGCCATAATTAACTCTGTTTTTAGGTTTCTAATTCCATGTAATCCAAATTGGCATTGGCATAAGGTCCCTAGTTCTCCTCCTAATCATTGACAATCTGTGAGTAAAGCATCTGTCACCTCGTAGCTTAGGACCTGAACAAGCATTCTAGAGGCCACTTCCACCCCCACCCTACGTATATATATATGCTTATACCAGGATTACAAAGGAAATATTCCTTCACCCATTAGACATTGAAGGGATTCCAGAGATAAAAAAAATCTCCACCCTCTTATGATTCAATGGTTGCAGAGATTTTCTCCACCTTTCAAGGTTTCCAGAGAATTTCTCCACCCAGAAAATTTCATCTTTAGTACCTCCACCCTATGTTGGGAATCCAGAGAACACCAAAACTGATTATTCAGCAAGAGAAAACAGAGTAGGCCTCCACTCCAGGCCTTCAACCTTTAGATGCTGAGGGGTTCCATAGTATGATCCTCCACCCTTAGTTCAGTTAAGAACCCTAAAGAGCCAACCAACAACTATGTCTAATGGGAGGCAAAAGGTTCCAAGGTATTTTCCAATGTTAAGGGATACAATAACTGTCTCAAATAATCACAAATTTCTTCTGCTAGAAGTGGCTAGCTGACAGAATGTTTGCAATTCCTTTGCCTGAGGAAAAAATAATGCTAACCTAGCAATAGAAAGTTAGGGCTTATAATAATCCATTCATTAACAATATTGAAAAATAATTGTACGCATAGAAAGTTTAGGGGATTCCATTAGTTGTTCACATAATGTGTATAAACAATGTGGACAATGTTAAAGCTGGTGAGGGTATATTTAGATGGATCAACTAACCTCTGTGTTGCATCTTTCTAAGTCACGCAGATTTTTCCTGCTGCCTCCCCGACCCGTGCACTTTCCTTCTCTCCTGCCACCAATAACTTTAATCTACAGATGATCTGGAATTGTTGGCCCTTTTTCGTTCCTAAATGTCTTTTTCTATTTTTTGTTATCCTCCCAAGTCCCCTCCTTCCACTCTTTTTCCTATTCCAAATCGAGGTTTTCCAGGAGCGAATGATCTATGGTCAGCATATTGTAGATGGGAGTGAGAGCCATAGGTTCCAGTGCTGGCCCTTTTTTGTTCCCATCACGCCTTTTTCTGGTTATCCTCCCAATTCCCCTCCTTCTTCCTTTTTTCCTATTCGAAATCGGGGTTTTTTGGAGCGAATGATCTATGATCAGCGCATCGAAGATGGGAGTGATTGTTACACTAAAAAATGTCACCATGACTATTTACAGTTAGTATGGCTCTATCAACAGTCATGCTATCCTCTTAGGCAAGTCTTATGCCTCTGCTCTCCATGTCAAACTCCAAAAAGAGAGAAAGTCTTTATAAATGTATTTATCTCTGGGTACGCACCCAATGTTCACAAAAGCTGCGTACTTGTACGCTCTGTATGTAAAGGGGCAGGTGCGTCCCCCTGTAAAGGTCAAAATGCGCAAGTTTCATCTTTAAAAAGTTACTTGTGGTCATTTCTAGAGCATTCTAGAAGGTTGTTCGACGTGTATTGAGCGCCTCCAGATGGTTCATGTACCCCTACCAAAGAGGAACTTATCCCATCAATAAGGGAGCTATCCCATCCAAAGAGGGGATTATCCCATTGATGGTGGACCTGATTAACTTCCTCTTGAGCACTATAAATACAGGCATTAGGCCAGAAGGAGGGGAGGTTGAAAGCTAAACATTTCTAAGGGTAGATGCTGCAGGAATTAGGACTCCCATTTAGAAGCTTGTGAGGAGAGATTGTCATCTTTGCTTGTTCTATTTTGGAAGTGGGTGAGCTTTGTCAAAGTAAAGGAGAACTCTTGATGGACCCTGGGAGGGACTTGCACAACACCAAGGCTCAGGTTGTAATTGTTCCTTTTGTTTCCTATTAATGCAAATGAGTCCATTCTTCTCAATAACTTGTTATTTATGAGTTGTTTCATGTACTCCTTGGTCTATGTGTTAAATATGTTTTATTTTATGAGATTATCAAGTGCTATTTAATCGTTTGATTGTTAGTGAACGCAGGTTTCAAAGTGAAGGAGGAGCTCATCCGGATCAGCGAGGCTGGACTGCTACAACAGCGTTGGATTACAGGTAGGATCTAAACACTTGATTTCTTATATAGTAAATGCATGTTTAGAGAAGGATTGCTCTTATTTGTCTTGTTTGTCACTAGAGAGTCTTAGGCTCCTAGGGAGGTTGGTTGTGTCCGCACTATCGACTCTTTCCGCTTGACAAAATGGCGACCCCGCTGGGGACTCCATGAATGTGTTTGAGTTCTTTTTGATTTGATATTTTGGTCTGAGAAAAATTGCTTGTTTTCTGATTTTTGGTTGTCTAGCTGTGTATTTGGGTGGGTTAGCTTAGAGTCAATTTAGTTTTTTATTTTTCTTAGCTTTGCCAGCAGTACGTAGTCTCTGGTTTTAACACAGTGCGTACTTGTACGCACTGCGTCTTTGTGCACAGTGCGTACCCGCACTTGTGTAAACAGATGACCTGCGTACCCCTGTCAATTTTGAGAAAATTTCAATTTTTTCTTTTTGCTCTTTAGATTTTTGTTTTTAATTTGGTTTTACTGCCCAGATCCACTGGTTACCTGTCATAAATCTTCACCTAAGCTTGTTTCCTTGGCATTCCTGCTTTAAGCTTTCATCAATTGGGTGTTTTGAGTCTCTTTTTGAGAAATTCTTGATTTGATTTCCTTTGGTCATTACTTGGAGGTTTGTCTCAGTCTTTTCACAATTTTGCATCTTTTTGCTTTTGTTTTTGCAAAAAAATTTCCCCCTCATTCGCTTGGGGGGGCTAAATTGTGTATGAGTGTTAATCGCCTTTGAGTGTTTTTATTTTTTGATCTTTGGAACTCTCACCCAATTTTCTCGACTTGCACTTGATTGATTCTTAGATTACATTAGAATCATCTTGTGTTTGAGAATTCTCTTGCATAGATCACATTTGCATAAATTAGAATTCTCATTTTCAGAATATGAATGAAAAATGTGCATAGATTACATTTGCATACTTTTCAAGTGAATTGTGCATAGATTACAATTGCATAGTTTACATTCTGAAAAATCAATCATAGATTTAGATCAGCTTTCTTTGATTTGAATTTACACAAAAAATAAAAAAAATGGTTCGGAATTGATTTGCATTAGTTTTTCTTGATGAAATTAGCGCATTAGAGAATTTGTTATATTTTCTCTTAGTGATCAATTTTTTGCATTGTTGGAAGTGAATGGAAACTCTCTCCTTACTTTAATTAGGATTCATCGAATTGGAAAGATCACATTATCATATTCGATTGCATTCAGTTGAGTCGGGTCATAACACCATTGGTTTCATATCCATTTACCCATTTGAGTAATAACAACCTTAATAACACAGCGCTTAATTAAAATTCATCTAGTAATTTTTACATTTCTAGGGCTCTGAAACACCAACATAGCTTAGGCTAGTGTCTCGGAGTAGGAGAGTAATTAACTCTCCAAGACAGCAAAACCAAACAAGTAGCTCATCTTGTGGTAGGATAAATCCAACTGTTACATTTATACTCTGGGAAAGCTCCTCTTAAAGGGGAAGCATGAGCTCGTGTCCGAACCAGTGAGGGGATCAATCCTCCCTCGTTGGGAACGAAGCCAGACACGCACGTATTACAAACGGTAAACCTCGTATTAACCATTGTCGAGGAGCCAGGGGTCACTTGTCGGTAAACCTTGGATTATTGTCAAGGAACCGGCAAGGGGATTGAGCTTGATACTCTGCCCTTGCGTGCTGTCGGAGTGTAGACTGTTCCCCCAGGTGCATTTGTTGCGGTTGGTAACCTTAGTGACCATTATCTTTAGGATTCTACCGAGGTGACGGTGGAGGGACGATCCCACTGTACCTGGAGCAGACGTCGGCTAGACTCACTTGGATTTTCTGGGGGGTTCACTTCACTCGAGACGGTTAAAGTGGAGGAACTTGGTCCAGTCTATTCATTAAGCAGGTTGCCGGGGTAACTGTTCCACCCGCCACTTTTGTACTGAATTCTGCGATGTTGGATTTCATCACCAACTAGTGTTTTCAGTCCGGAAGGTTACTGTTTGTGTATGGTTTGACTCCTAGATTTGATAGTGCGTGTTAATTTGCTTGTTTTTACTTTTAGAGACCATAGGTGTGAATTGTGAATTTTAATTGTTAGGTGTGAATTGTGAATTGTTAATTTTAGTTTTAAATTGTTAATAAAATTCACTGAAGTTGAATATAATGGCAAACGTTCCGGAATTTACCAACCTAGGAACCCCTCCTAACGAGAATCCTAGTACTTTTCCTTACTTTGGAAATGTTGGTCCTCCTTATATGGCTACTTTGTCATTACCTGGATTTACAATAGGTTTACCGATATGGTTATTTTCAACTTTGTTGGCCCAAAGTACTCCAACTGTTCCACCTCAACCGGATGCTTCACCTCAACAGAGTTCACCATCTCAACATCACCAACCTTCTGTTGACCCTTTACCTTCTTCGCCTAATTTTTCTTCCTCCATTTCTTCCTCTTCGCCTGGTAAAAGCCTTGATGCTAGTAACCAGGAGGCTAAGAAGAAGAAGAAAGGGAAGAAGAAGAAGAAGAAGAAGAAGAAGCAAGATAAGAAAGAATTCAACCAACCAACCACGACTGTAAGTGTTAGTTGTGTTGAGGAAAACTCCGACATGCATCGTAAACCCAAATACCCTTGCAAGCTTTGTAAGGGTGACCACTTCCTTGTCAATTGTCCTGGTATTCCAAAGGTCTTGGAAGTATGGTCAGAAAAGTCACATCAACTTTCTATTGATCCATCAACCAGTGATAGTCAGGTTCCTGGGAAAAAGGGTAAAGTTAGGTTTCCTTGTAAATTATGCAAAGGGAGTCATCAAACTCACATTTTCCCTCACATGGAAGAAGCCTTGACATTGTTGGAAAACCTTACTGTGCCACAGCAAGAATTTCCAACTGGTTACCATAAACTTTCTCCCAACCTACCGTCAACTGACGGAGTGATTGATCTAAATTCAAGTACAGTTGATCACACTCTTCCATTGGAGAGTGGAACTCATGTCACTCAGGTTGATGATCCATTAGTTGATCAAGTGGTCGATTCGATTTCACATTCGGTCGATCCCACTTTCCCTTTAGAGAGTGAACTTCATACCTCTCAAGTTCTTCTTGTTACATCAGATTCTTCTATGCCGGGGGGCATTTCACCTGTTTCTACAGAACCCCCTCCAAGCACTGAGGTCTTCTCCTCTGATTGGAATAGACTGACAGAACCTCGTCTTCCTTCCTCCATCCCTTTCCAAATCATTGTCAAGGCTGGTGGTAGGGACATACATCGTACACAGGTAGATGAAGGTGCTTCTGTTAGTATTTTATCCTCAACTGTTTGGAAAGCTTTGGGTTCCCCTCAGCTTGCGCCTATTACGCAGAATCTGAAAGCTTTTAACAGAACCATTAGTGAACCTTTAGGGATCCTTCCCAAGTTTTCTATTACCTTGGAAGGTAAAACTGTCTGTATTGATCTTATGGTAGTTCGAGGTCCCTTGGATTTCAATTTACTCCTTGGGCGAGACTATGTTTATGCAATGAAAGCTGTCGTATCGACACTCTTTCGCGTGATGTCTTTCCCTCACAATGGCAGTATTGTGACTGTAGACCAGCTTTCGTTCCCTAGTCTTGTTTCAACTACCAATAATATGACACCCCTAAATGTTCCTGATTCTAAAGTGGTATCTACCCTTCCACGGGTTAATTATGTGGCAACTGGTCCCATGTTTTCAGTTACCGATGTAAGTGAGCCTCTCACTATTTTCTCATCTTCCTTTGATTTAGATCCGGTAATTGACATGGAAAACTCTATGGGATTACTTGAACACGATGTTCTTATCCCTTTTGAGTCCCTTGACATGTGTTCCTTCCAGCGAACTATTCTTCCTTCTGATGAAGACCTCTTGGAAGCCATGATCAAGGTTTGTCCATTGACATGTCTTTCTTCCAGTTGGAAGCCATGATCAGTGTGTTCGAGGAAAGTTCCTTTTACTGTGTCAACCTCGTTAAAAAATGAATCAGTTGGTCGTGAGGATAGTTTTTTCCTGTATCAACCTCGTTTAAAAATGAAACAGGCTAGCATGAGGATAGTTCTTTTACTGAGTCAACCTCATTAAAAAATGAATCAGGTAGATTTTAGGATATGTAGGTAGATTGTAGCAAGTAGGGTTTTGAGGATAGTTCTTGTTACTGAGTCAACCTCGTTAAAAAATGAATCAGGTATGAGGATAGTTCTTTTCTTGTGTCAACCTCCTTAAAAATGAAACAACTCCCTTTTCAAGTTAAATATTGAAAGTAAACCTTCATTCCATCCATCTGGTTGAATGCAATGAAGCCTGGGGGGCATGTACCTCATTTTGCATCATTAAACTGGGGGCATGCGAAATTTTTGAGCATAGTTCCTTGTCTTATGTCAAGCTCCTTAAAAAATGAATCAAGGATTTTAGAGCATAGTTCCTTGTCTTGTGTCAAGCTCGTTAAAAAATGAAACAAGGGTAGGTTAAGTAGGTAGATTGTAGAGAGTAGTTATGAGCATAGTTCCTTATCTTGTGTCAAGCTCGTTTAAAAAAATGAAACAAGGGAGGATAGTTCTTTTCCTGTGTCAACCTCACTAAAAAATGAAACATCTCCCACAAGTCTTTCCAAGATCTTGAAAGTAAATCTTCATTCCATCCACCTCATTGAATGCAATGACGCTTGGGGGGCATGTACCTTGATTTGCATCATTATGCTGGGGGCATGCGAACTTATAACAAGCATAGTTTTTTGTTTCAAGCTTGCATAAACATGAAACCGAATCCGAGCATAGTTCTTTTCCTGTGTCAAGCTCGTTAAAAAATGAAACAAATCCTCCTCTAATTGAGTCGAGAGTTTGACTAGATCTCACAAATGTTAAGTTGTATATTTAGGTTAGTTATTTCAGTGTTTTGCATAATTTTCTTACAGTTTTAGGTCGAGTCTTTCAAATGATCTCGTAACTCAACCTTCATTTCATCCAACTGGTTGAATGAAATGAAGCTGGGGGGCATGCGCTCTAGCAGTTACGCTTAGAGGGCATCAAGCACAGTTTTCTCTCTGTTCAAGCTTGTGAAAAAATGAAACTACTCTGAAGCATAGTTTTTCTCTGTTTCAAGCTTTTGTAAAAATGAAACCTATCTCGAGTCAATATTCGGTTATTTTCAAGACTCTTTAAACTCATGAAAATCCCGAGACTATTTTGCTATCTTTCATTCTCGTAAAACAAATGAAAATGCCGAGTTCTTTCCGTCTTTTCCTGCTCGTAAATTAAATTGAAAGTCGGCCATATGAGTACATTTTTATCATTTTTTCAAACTCATTAAAACTTACGAAAAAATGAAAACCATGAGTACATTTTTATCATTTTTTCGAACTCGTTAAAACTTACGAAAAAGTGAAACCTCAGAGTCATCTTTTAAGCCCTTTTTTGACTCCTAAAACATGAAAAGATTGCCGAGCATTTCTTTTACACTCGTTCAAACGGAATTAAAAGACGGTCCCCTTATAGCCCTTTTCTGACCGTAAAAACAGGAAAAGATTGCCGGATTTTTGTCGTTTCAAATTCGATATTGGAAATAAAACGACGTGTCCTTGATCACTTTTTACTTTTCAGGTCAGTGGCACTAATTATGAAAGTACTCCTTGGTCGCAAGATCAAGCGGTTCTCCCAGGTATTATTTTATACTTTTTCGGGCTTGGGGGACACAAATCTACGAAAAAGTTCAACTTGGAGTCTTCTTAAGTTTTTCAGACTCCCTAAAATTGAAAAACGCCGAGTTTCTCCTATACCGGGCTCGTTAAAATTTCACAGTAAAGGGCCTGTTCAATTACAAACAGGAACGAGCCACTCCTTCCTAGGGTTCGAATCAAAACTAGGTTGGACTCATCCGAAGGATGAGCTTATAATCAAGCATATGTTATCCTCCTCAAGCTTGTAAAAAATAAAGAGGTACTTGCCAGAAATGGTGGGGGAAAAGAGAGAAGAATGAGCCTATTTGTTATCCTTTGTCTCAGAAGAAACCTTATTACCACTCTTGAACACGACACTTTTCATTCACCTGGGTTGGGAAATCCTTTGCCTCACAGTTGATCAAATCACATTGAAAGTCTTCAGCCGGGTATCGGGGATTAACTTTGAGTCATTCGTTACCAAGCCATCTGTTGTGTCGTTATGTGTTCAAGAGGTCTGCAAATAAAACTTTCATCTGCAAAATACTTGTCATCCATTTTGACCATCCCTGAGTCAGTCCTTACAGCAACATTTTCTCCAACTTGAACTATGATTTCGTGTTGTGGGCCTGCCTGCAACGGGTCGCTTTCTATCGACATCAGCACATTATCTAGAGAGATGACTTAGAAATCGTCAGTACCTTGAAGTCTGCATGCATCAATGGCAGGTTTCTCGCCTTGGACGACAGTTTACATCATTGACTTTCGATCGAAGGATTCCGTGAAATGTTCGACATCAACTCATTCATTCACATCTCATGGATTGTACTGGGTACTTTGAGAACCATTGACATTACTGGTGGTTTCTCTCACACTTGTTAACAGTTTACATCATCAACTGGTAATCAAGTGGTTTCTACCATGTTCGACATCAACTCATTTATTCGCATGGCTAGAATCGTACCAATTCGGGAAGTAGAAATGAAGACCCTGGATCTAGTTCCCACCATCCAGGCTGTTTATATAGTAGACCAATTATAAACAGATGGCTGCGTCCATACTGTGTCTACGCAAGTCTATGATGATGATGTACTACAAGATCATTCCTGTATCAGAGTAGTTAGTCAGTTAGTTAAAGTTTTGATCTGAGTATGGGAATGCCTACCTCAGTGATGATATAATCTTATACATGTATTTTGTGTTGAAAATTGCAGGTTCTGACCAGGCTCTCCACGAGATAATCCTTGAAATGATAAAGCGCTTCACCCTTCCTAGATAATACAAAACCCTAATCTATTACAGGCTTCGCACTTTAGGGGGCAATCTGTTACACTAAAAAATGTCACCATGACTATTTACAGTTAGTATGGCTCTATCAACAGTCATGCTATCCTCTTAGGCAAGTCTTATGCCTCTGCTCTCCATGTCAAACTCCAAAAAGAGAGAAAGTCTTTATAAATGTATTTATCTCTGGGTACGCAGGTTCTCTCAACCTTACCTGCGGGTACGCACCCAATGTTCACAAAAGCTGCGTACTTGTACACTCTGTATGTAAAGGGGCAGGTGCGTCCCCCTGTAAAGGTCAAAATGCGCAAGTTTCATCTTTAAAAAGTTACTTGTGGTCATTTCTAGAGCATTCTAGAAGGTTGTTCGACGTGTATTGAGCGCCTCCAGATGGTTCATGTACCCCTACCAAAGAGGAACTTATCCCATCAATAAGGGAGCTATCCCATCCAAAGATGGGATTATCCCATTGATGGTGGACCTGATTAACTTCCTCTTGAGCACTATAAATATAGGCATTGGGCCAGAAGGAGGGGAGGTTGAAAGCTAAACATTTCTAAGGGTAGATGCTGCAGGAATTAGGACTCCCATTTAGAAGCTTGTGAGGAGAGATTGTCATCTTTGCTTGTTCTATTTTGGAAGTGGGTGAGCTTTGTCAAAGTAAAGGAGAACTCTTGATGGACCCTGGGAGGGACTTGCACAACACCAAGGCTCAGGTTGTAATTGTTCCTTTTGTTTCCTATTAATGCAAATGAGTCCATTCTTCTCAATAACTTGTTATTTATGAGTTGTTTCATGTACTCCTTGGTCTATGTGTTAAATATGTTTTATTTTATGAGATTATCAAGTGCTATTTAATCGTTTGATTGTTAGTGAACGCAGGTTTCAAAGTGAAGGAGGAGCTCATCCGGATCAGCGAGGCTGGACTGCTACAACAGCGTTGGATTACAGGTAGGATCTAAACACTTGATTTCTTATATAGTAAATGCATGTTTAGAGAAGGATTGCTCTTATTTGTCCCTTTTGTCACTAGAGAGTCTTAGGCTCCTAGGGAGGTTGGTTGTGTCCGCACTATCGACTCTTTCCGCCTGACAAAATGGCGACCCCGCTGGGGACTCCATGAATGTGTTTGAGTTCTTTTTGATTTGATATTTGGTCTGAGAAAAATTGCTTGTTTTCTGATTTTTGGTTGTCTAGCTGTGTATTTGGGTGGGTTAGCTTAGAGTCAATTTAGTTTTTTATTTTTCTTAGCTTTGCCAGCAGTACGTAGTCTCTGGTTTTAACACAGTGCGTACTTGTACGCACTGCGTCTTTGTGCACAGTGCGTACCCGCACCTGTGTAAACAGATGACCTGCGTACCCCTGTCAATTTTGAGAAAATTTCAATTTTTTCTTTTTGCTCTTTAGATTTTTGTTTTTAATTTGGTTTTACTGCCCAGATCCACTGGTTACCTGTCATAAATCTTCACCTAAGCTTGTTTCATTGGCATTCCTGCTTTAAGCTTTCATCAATTGGGTGTTTTGAGTCTCTTTTTGAGAAATTCTTGATTTGATTTCCTTTGGTCATTACTTGGAGGTTTTTCTCAGTCTTTTCACAATTTTGCATCTTTTTGCTTTTGTTTTTGCAAAAAAATTTCCCCCTCATTCGCTTGGGGGGGCTAAATTGTGTATGAGTGTTAATCGCCTTTGAGTGTTTTTATTTTTTGATCTTTGGAACTCTCACCCAATTTTCTCGACTTGCACTTGATTGATTCTTAGATTACATTAGAATCATCTTGTGTTTGAGAATTCTCTTGCATAGATCACATTTGCATAAATTAGAATTCTCATTTTCAGAATATGAATGAAAAATGTGCATAGATTACATTTGCATACTTTTCAAGTGAATTGTGCATAGATTACAATTGCATAGTTTACATTCTGAAAAATCAATCATAGATTTAGATCAGCTTTCTTTGATTTGAATTTACACAAAAAATAAAAAAAATGGTTCGGAATTGATTTGCATTAGTTTTTCTTGATGAAATTAGCGCATTAGAGAATTTGTTATATTTTCTTTTAGTGATCATTTTTTTGCATTGTTGGAAGTGAATGGAAACTCTCTCCTTACTTTAATTAGGATTCATCGAATTGGAAAGATCACATTATCATATTCGATTGCATTCAGTTGAGTCGGGTCATAACACCATTGGTTTCATATCCATTTACCCATTTGAGTAATAACAACCTTAATAACACAGCGCTTAATTAAAATTCATCTAGTAATTTTTACATTTCTAGGGCTATGAAACACCAACATAGCTTAGGTTAGTGTCTTGGAGTAGGAGAGTAATTAACTCTCCAAGACAGCAAAACCAAACAAGTAGCTCATCTTGTGGTAGGATAAATCCAACTGTTACATTTATACTCTGGGAAAGCTCCTCTTAAAGGAGAAGCACGAGCTCGTGTCCGAACCAGTGAGGGGATCAATCCTCCCTCGTTGGGAATGACGCCAGACACGCACATATTACAAACGGTAAACCTCGGATTAACCATTGTCGAGGAGCCAGGGGTCACTTGTCGGTAAACCTTGGATTATTGTCAAGGAACCGGCAAGGGGATTGAGCTTGATACTCTGCCCTTGCGTGCTGTCAGAGTGTAGACTATTCCCCCAGGTGCATTTGTTGCGGTTGGTAACCTTAGTGACCATTATCTTTAGGATTCTACCGAGGTGACGGTGGAGGGACGATCCCACTGTACCTGGAGCAGACGTCGGCTAGACTCACTTGGATTTTCTGGGGGGTTCACTTCACTCGAGACGGTTAAAGTGGAGGAACTTGGTCCAGTCTATTCATTAAGCAGGTTGCCGGGGTAACTGTTCCACCCGCCACTTTTGTACTGAATTCTGCGATGTTGGATTTCATCACCAACTAGTGTTTTCAGTCCGGAAGGTTACTGTTTGTGTATGGTTTGACTCCTAGATTTGATAGCGCGTGTTAATTTGCTTGTTTTTACTTTTAGAGACCATAGGTGTGAATTGTGAATTTTAATTGTTAGGTGTGAATTGTGAATTGTTAATTTTAGTTTTAAATTGTTAATAAAATTCACTGAAGTTGAATATAATGGCAAACGTTCCAGAATTTACCAACCTAGGAACCCCTCCTAACGAGAATCCTAGTACTTTTCCTTACTTTGGAAATGTTGGTCCTCCTTATATGGCTACTTTGTCATTACCTGGATTTACAATAGGTTTACCGATATGGTTATTTTCAACTTTGTTGGCCCAAAGTACTCCAACTGTTCCACCTCAACCGGATGCTTCACCTCAACAGAGTTCACCATCTCAACATCACCAACCTTCTGTTGACCCTTTACCTTCTTCGCCTAATTTTTCTTCCTCCATTTCTTCCTCTTCGCCTGGTAAAAGCCTTGATGCTAGTAACCAGGAGGCTAAGAAGAAGAAGAAAGGGAAGAAGAAGAAGAAGAAGAAGAAGCAAGATAAGAAAGAAGTCAACCAACCAACCACGATTGTAAGTGTTAGTTGTGTTGAGGAAAACTCCGACATGCATCGTAAACCCAAATACCCTTGCAAGCTTTGTAAGGGTGACCACTTCCTTGTCAATTGTCCTGGTATTCCAAAGGTCTTGGAAGTATGGTCAGAAAAGTCACATCAACTTTCTATTGATCCATCAACCAGTGATAGTCAGGTTCCTGGGAAAAAGGGTAAAGTTAGGTTTCCTTGTAAATTATGCAAAGGGAGTCATCAAACTCACATTTTCCCTCACATGGAAGAAGCCTTGACATTGTTGGAAAACCTTACTATGCCACAGCAAGAATTTCCAACTGGTTATCGTAAACTTTCTCCCAACCTACCGTCAACTGACGGAGTGATTGATCTAAATTCAAGTACAGTCGATCACACTCTTCCATTGGAGAGTGGAACTCATGTCACTCAGGTTGATGATCCATTAGTTGATCAAGTGGTCGATTCGATTTCACATTCGGTCGATCCCACTTTCCCTTTAGAGAGTGAACTTCATACCTCTCAAGTTCTTCTTGTTACATCAGATTCTTCTATGCCGGGGGGCATTTCACCTGTTTCTACAGAACCCCCTCCAAGCACTGAGGTCTTCTCCTTTGATTGGAATAGACTGACAGAACCTCGTCTTCCTTCCTCCATCCCTTTCCAAATCATTGTCAAGGCTGGTGGTAGGGACATACATTGTACACAGGTAGATGAAGGTGCTTCTGTTAGTATTTTATCCTCAACTGTTTGGAAAGCTTTGGGTTCCCCTCAGCTTGCGCCTATTACGCAGAATCTGAAAGCTTTTAACAGAACCATTAGTGAACCTTTAGGGATCCTTCCCAAGTTTTCTATTACCTTCGAAGGTAAAATTGTCTGTATTGATCTTATGGTAGTTCGAGGTCCCTTGGATTTCAATTTACTCCTTGGGCGAGACTATGTTTATGCAATGAAAGTTGTCGTATCGACACTCTTTCGCGTGATGTCTTTCCCTCACAATGGCAGTATTGTGACTGTAGACGAGCTTTCGTTCCATAGTCTTGTTTCAACTACCAATAATATGACACCCCTAAATGTTCCTGATTCTAAAGTGGTATCTACCCTTCCACGGGTTAATTATGTGGCAACTGGTCCCATGTTTTCAGTTACCGATGTAAGTGAGCCTCTCTCTATTTTCTCATCTTCCTTTGATTTAGATCCGGTAATTGACACGGAAAACTCTATGGGATTACTTGAACACGATGTTCTTATCCCTTTTGAGTCCCTTGACATGTGTTCCTTCCAGCGAACTATTCTTCCTTCTGATGAAGACCTCTTGGAAGCCATGACCAAGGTTTGTCCATTGACATGTCTTTCTTCCAGTTGGAAGCCATGATCAGTGTGTTCGAGGAAAGTTCCTTTTACTGTGTCAACCTCGTTAAAAAATGAATCAGTTGGTCGTGAGGATAGTTTTTTCCTGTATCAACCTCGTTTAAAAATGAAACAGGCTAGCATGAGGATAGTTCTTTTACTGAGTCAACCTCATTAAAAAATGAATCAGGTAGATTTTAGGATATGTAGGTAGATTGTAGCAAGTAGGGTTTTGAGGATAGTTCTTGTTACTGAGTCAACCTCGTTAAAAAATGAATCAGGTATGAGGATAGTTCTTTTCTTGTGTCAACCTCCTTAAAAATGAAACAACTCCCTTTTCAAGTTAAATATTGAAAGTAAACCTTCATTCCATCCATCTGGTTGAATGCAATGAAGCCTGGGGGGCATGTACCTCATTTTGCATCATTAAACTGGGGGCATGCAAAATTTTTGAGCATAGTTCCTTGTCTTATGTCAAGCTCCTTAAAAAATGATTCAAGGATTTTAGAGCACAGTTCCTTGTCTTGTGTCAAGCTCGTTAAAAAATGAAACAAGGGTAGGTTAAGTAGGTAGATTGTAGAGAGTAGTTATGAGCATAGTTCCTTATCTTGTGTCAAGCTCGTTTAAAAAAATGAAACAAGGGAGGATAGTTCTTTTCCTGTGTCAACCTCACTAAAAAATGAAACATCTCCCACAAGTCTTTCCAAGATCTTGAAAGTAAATCTTCATTCCATCCACCTCATTGAATGCAATGACCCTTGGGGGGCATGTACCTTGATTTGCATCATTATGCTGGGGGCATGCGAACTTATAACAAGCATAGTTTTTCATTTCAAGCTTGCATAAACATGAAACCGAATCCGAGCATAGTTCTTTTCCTGTGTCAAGCTCGTTAAAAAATGAAACAAATCCTCCTCTAATTGAGTCGAGAGTTTGACTAGATCTCACAAATGTTAAGTTGTATATTTAGGTTAGTTATTTCAGTGTTTTGCATAATTTTCTTACAGTTTTAGGTCGAGTCTTTCAAATGATCTCGTAACTCAACCTTCATTTCATCCAACTGGTTGAATGAAATGAAGCTGGGGGGCATGCGCTCTAGCAGTTACGCTTAGGGGGCATCAAGCACAGTTTTCTCTTTGTTTCAAGCTTGTGAAAAAATGAAACTACTCTGAAGCATAGTTTTTCTCTGTTTCAAGCTTTTGTAAAAATGAAACCTATCTCGAGTCAATATTCGGTTATTTTCAAGACTCTTTAAACTCATGAAAATCCCGAGACTATTTTGCTATCTTTCATTCTCGTAAAACAAATGAAAATGCCGAGTTATTTCCGTCTTTTCCTGCTCGTAAATTAAATTGAAAGTCGGCGATATGAGTACATTTTTATCATTCTTTCAAACTCATTAAAACTTACGAAAAAATGAAAACCATGAGTACATTTTTATCATTTTTTCGAACTCGTTAAAACTTACGAAAAAGTGAAACCTCATAGTCATCTTTTAAGCCCTTTTCTGACTCCTAAAACATGAAAAGATTGCCGAGCGTTTCTTTTACACTCGTTAAAACGGAATTAAAAGACGGTCCCCTTATAGCACTAGTTGAACTTGAGATTTCCCAAAAAAATGAAAGGAACAAATAAGGGTTGCTTTGCCAATCCACTCATAACCTAATCCACTTTGGTGATGAAGGGAAACCAAATATAAGATATCAAACACCTTCCCTCATGCATAGTGTGCATAGAGGTTGTACCCCTGTAAGGGTTTGAACATGTGTTGTTTACATTGTAGTGCCCATAGTTGTACCATTATACTTTACTCCTATCCCTTTGGGAGGACTAGATCACTTAGGCATCATTTTAGGATTTATTTATTTATGCAATAATTATTTTAGTTATTATTGACTTAGGTGGGAAATTCCATAGTGTTTTTCTTCCAATAAGAAAAAAATATCATTTGTGTATTAATATTAATGCAAAGGTGTAATTTAGATAATCTAACATATATTAAATATGTTTCACATGTATGACATGGTATTATAATATGTGCAACATCTAATGTCGGTAAATATCGAAATCTCCATAGGATTCAAACAACTTCATGAGAGTCTAGTATCGCTATGTTCCTAATGTACATTCAAACTAGATAAACAACTTGATATCCACATTAAAAACTAGTATCCAAAAATCAATAGATATGACCCTAATAATCAGAAGTGTAGATATGCATGAAAAGTTAAGTCTTCAACTCGGGTTCAATCATTATCATAAGAGAGTCACAACGATGGTGGAGAATTTCATAACTAAAAATGCAAATAGCTAACATGAAAATTATAACGGTTAAAATAATGGAATAAGAAATAAGACTATAACAATTCGATAGATGACTTTAATAAAACTTGCTATCATTGTTGTGTATTGGAGGTGCTATGAGAGGCCATGGAAACAAATGAATTTATTTCCAATGAACACACACAACATGATTTAGGGCATGAGGTACTTAAATATTACATTAATTTATGAACTATAATAAAATTAAATTTAGTTTCCGATCCTTGTTTTCCTAAACCTAGTAATTTATATAGTTTATTATTCAAACTTGAAAAAAAATAATGCATGTCATTGATTATTTTAGGTGGAAAATGTGTTTGCAACAAATACAAAGTTGAACCCTTTTACTGTAAAACAACCAAAATATGTACACAAGGGTGGACCCCATACTGTTAAAGCACATCACATGAGAAAGTGGGTGGAAGAAGATATGGCAATTGAGTCTTCAAATACAATATAAATTGGTGGCAATGAACAAGAGGTTAGTCATGATGATAATACATGGAATGAATACTTTGATACAATTATTATACTTTGTGGGCATTATACATAAGTTCAGATAAAAATTAATGGATAATATAAGTACATTGTATAGTATACTCTCTAACCTTGGAAAAAATAATGCATGTATCAATTATTTTAGGTTGGCAATGGAATTAGAACAAATGAGGAGTTTAATCATTTTGATAGACCAATACAAATACCTACATATGGACATGGCCTACGCTGTATAATTAAATCACACAAAAAGAAATGGGTGGAAGAGGATATGACAATGGAGTTTGTAGATGCAATAGAAAATCAATACAATGAACAAGAGGTTGGTCATGATGATAGTACATGCATGGATGAATACTTTGAGACAATTATTGTTTTTGAATGTTCCTAAGGTAGGAAATCTAAGAATATGAAATTGATGTGGCTTGTTTTGAAAACTATGTGTTCAAAAATAATATTTTTAATTTATTGTATATATGTATAATATTGTTTTGTTGAGTAATTTATTGCGTATATCTTTGAAATGGATCCATGTTTTATATAGTAATTGCTATCTAACATTAAATAATGGTTGCATTTAATTATAGGTAAATGATTTTGATGATACACCTACTAATGTTCAAGATCCAAGTAGAGCATTAAGAATTCAATGAGATGATCCAATTCATCCTTTAAACCATACTAGGAGAAGAAGAGAAGCATTGAAGAGAGCACTACCACGTGGAAAATTTGAGGAATTGATGAAATTAGCATACGTTGATGACATGCCATCCACTGCTCAGAGTAGAGATGTTGATGGAAATGTAATGCATGAACAAGGATTGAAAGAAATGCTCACAAGTTTCTTGGGGTTTGGAAACAATGATGAGGGTGATGATCCTATGCATAGTAATGATGATGTTGATATAGAGGGAAATTACCACCAACATAATGATGATGATATCAACATCAATGAATCAATTAAGCAAGCAACAACGACAGTGGGGCTCAAATCGGGTGCAAGTAGAATATCCAAGCTTTCATGCATATTAATATTATTGGAAATCAAGTCATTATTTGGTTGGTTAAACAAGAGCTTCACTACCTTACTAAAGTAGTTTGAATTATTTTTCTAGTTTTGCAATGTCAATTTGTGTCCTCCATTAGAATATAAGTACTCACTTCATTTAATTCAATTTTAGGTGGATTTTACATTATGGTATATAAAAAATGTTATAAATGACATTTCTAACACATGTGTTAGAAAAAAAACTTACATGGCTCTAAAGGATAAAATATTCCCTGAAGATAATGTGTTGCCATCAACTTGTAGAGAAGTGTGTCAATTGTTGGTCAAGTTGGGGATTGAATATAAGCAAATTCATGGATGTAAAAATGATTGCATCTTATATAAAGATGAATATGAAGACAATGAAGAATTCCCTATTTTCAAAGAGAAAATATATCGTATGTATGTACAAGGTTCTACAATTCCAAATAAGGTTTTACGACACATGCCAATTATTCCTAGAGTACAACGAATGTTTCATTGTAAATCTCTTGCACAATTGATGGATTGGCATGCAAAGAACATAGGTAAAGATGGATTCATGCAAATTCCTGTGTACTCCAAAGCAATGAAACATATAGAGGAAAAATGGCCAAGAAAATTCAAAGATGAACCTCGCAGTATTATGTTAGGACTTGCAATGGATGGAGTGTGCCCCTTCTCTTTCGTAAGCTCAAATTATAGTATTTGGCCAGTTGGACTGATAGTATACAATATTCCCCCATGGATGAGTGTTAGAAAGGAACACCATATGCTAACTCTCATCATTCCAGGAAAACATCAAGTGAAAAAAATGGATGTCTACATTGCACCTTTTATTGATGAGATGCAATTGTTATGTAAAGGCATAAGAATGTATGACATATCATGTCCTCCATAAAATAGGTCCTTCATGTTTTATGGTATACTATGTTGGACAATTCATGACTTCCCAGGACTTGGTGTTTGTTCTGGTAAGAGATCAAATAATTTGCATATTCGTAGTACATCATAATTTATTTTAAATTCAAGTTATATATAAGTGTTAGATTATTATTGTTTTCTTATGTAAGCTAGTTATTGATTATAGGGCTACAAACAAAAGGGATTTTTGCATGTCCAAGATGTGCAAAACAATTTTAGGGGCAATATTCTAAATATCTACACAAAGTTATTTATGTAAACAACAGGGTTTTTCTACCACCTAACCATAAGCTCAGAAACTGCCTAAAGAATCAATTTGATGGAAAAAATGAAAATAAATCTCCTCCCAAGGTTATGGGTCCAACTGATTGGCTTAAAACGTATGGAGATGCTTAATCAAATGCTTAGAACCATTTTTTTTGTCATGATCATTCAATTGAGGAACCAGAACAAGTTATGGTTGAAATGCCAAAGGAAATCCATATTTTATGATCTCCCTTACTGGAAGGATCTATTAATATCTCATTTATTATATCCTATGCATGTTTTCAAAAATGTCCCTGATTCTATTTTTCGACATATATCTAGCAAAGATAAAGACACTTTATCATCAAGGAGGGATATTGGTCTTTCACGTACCAAATTTGATAGAAGACATTTGTGGTCAAGTAAGGAAAATGAATCATATGCAGAAGCTCCATGGATACTAAAAAGGAAAGAGTTAGATCAACTAAAAAATGTGATTCGTTAAATAAGAACACCCATTGGATATGAATCATCATTGAATAAAGCTTTTACAGTAGAGGTACATATCACAAGATTCAAAACACATGATTATCACAATTTTATGAAGGTATTAACATCAATTAATTGTTATTCTTATCATTTACTTACTAAAAATTATTTTGATATATTATGATAAATCAATACTAATGAACTATAATAATTTGGTTTGATAACATATCATGCCACTAGCAATAAGAGGGGATTCATGCCTTACAACTAACTTGAGGAATGCCATATGTCGATTGTCAGCCTTTACGAGGTATGTGGTCGCTTGATATTTTCAAGGTTTTACGTGGTATGAAATGTTCCTCTATATGATACAATGATAAATTATATCTCATTCTAAATGTCACTAAAAATTCATACTAACTTAATGACAATATCTAATTAGGTGGGTGACCTCTAAAGAGATCCATGAGTCTGAAGTGCCAATATGGAAGAAAGAAATCACAAAAATTGTATGTGTATTTGAAAAGGAGCTCCCTACAAGTTTCATGGACCTACAAGTCCATTTACTTATAAATATAGTTGATGACGTTGAAATGACAGGTATTGTTTCAATGAGATGGATGTTTTTCTTTTGAGAGACACATGAAAACCCTAAAAAGATATGTCCGATAGAAGGCACATCTAGGGGTTTGCATGGCTAAAGGGTATGTATTAAATGAAGCATTTTTCTTCCTATGTGACTTCCTTGGTAAATATTTTGAAGATGGTGCACAATTTTGGGATCAAGAACGTGCATCCGATAGTATAGATGGAGAAAAGCCTCAAACTAATGGTGTTCAAGAAGTAATTGGTATGCAAAATATTCATTATTATAGTTATTTTAGAATCATTTACTAAATAATTTTGGGCTTCCCAAATTGAAAGAATAATATTTAATGTTTGAATTATACATTTTGATTTTTAATAGGTGTTGATGAAAGTGTTGTGCTCAACAAGTTTGTCCTCTACCAAATGGAATTCATGAATAAATGGATTGATATGTGTGATATAAAAAGTAAAGAAGTGTTATAAGCAAGGAAAAAATTTAAGATATCAAACCCAAGGAATACCCCACTTCCCACTGATATTTTCAGTCAATGGGGGAAAGAATGCACAATAGAATGGGTTTCCAAACAAATTCAAAACCGAATAGATGAGGAAGGAATAGATGAAGACATAATAGAAGATGAGATCAACATGCGCAGAGAATGTGAAAAAAAGGTAAATTTTGAATTATTACAAAATGTTTCTTAAATACATTAATCACACTGTTAACTATTTAACTATGCATAATCATATTTATTTTCACTCAAGGAAATGGCTTGTCATAGGTAAGGAAGTATCCTACAATGTGGGAATACGATCATCATTATCGTGTAGAAAGAGTAGATGTAAAAAGACGATCCTTCGATTATGGGGTCATGGCTAATTTCAAGCAATCAAGTCGAGCAAGTTCAAAAGATAAAAATGTTATTGAAGGGAATCTTCAATACATTGGAAAAATACAAGAAATTATTGAGTTAGATTACCGCTCTTTCAAATTTAGTATTTTTAAATGTAAATGATATGAAGCATTCAATAGGACACGAAGACATGATATCCATAGCGGATTGTTTTCTATAGATTCACCAAAATACCTACCACAGGATAAGGAACCTTATGCTCTACCAATTCATTGTGAGTAGGTATTTTTTCACTAAAACAATATAATAAATATAAGAAATAATGGTCTTATGTAATTCTTTAATTCATTTTTTATTGTGGATATATACATTCTCATTGATAATAAAATTTGATACCACTGGAGATCTAATATACTTATCTTCTTCACATGTAGGTTTTTTTCTATGAAGATATTTTGGATCCAAAATGGATATTTGTCATTCATTATGATCCGAGATTAAGGCATATATTTGAAGATGCCTCAATCAATACAAAGAAAAGTAATGATGACCAACCAAATCTAGTTCAAGAATCGAGGAAAATAGAACAAATTGGCATCAATGATGATGTTCAAAATGATGGTGACAACATTCCTTTAGCAGTATGGAGAAGCGGGGCTAGAGGTGTATTTTCACAAAATGATAAATTAGATGAGGCAATTCACCATGAAAACCAACAATTTCCAAAGGTAAATGATCTTATAGAAGAAGGCAATATTGATGATATACAAAAAGAAGATCAAATTAATAGATCTGATAACATTGATATTTTTGATCTAGAAACAACTTTTACTGATACATAATATGACGAAGGTGAATATGAGGATGATCACAATATGATTTTAGCAAAATGGTTTAGGAAGAGTAATATCAATTGCCAGCAAGAACATATGAACATTGACAAGGAAGCATTGGAAGACAGATGCATATGATAACTTCTAGATAATCTACATGGTATGTAATTCATATTTAAATAAGGACAATTATTATGTCCCATTTTTGAAATGATTCATTCTTATTTGGTTGTAATAGTCATTTAATTACCATGTTTAGAACTCATAATCTAAATTGGCGTTTTGAATATTCTTATAGGTGTACTCATTACTTGATGCAATTAATGTCATTAAAATGTATGCTAGTTAATATGGTTTGTTGGTTGGAAATAACAAGCTCAATTAGTTAGATAAGAGTTACTATGGTTAGTTTCATCTATTAGATGAAAATGGTTAGAAGTGATATGAAATTATGACTGAGACAAAATGAAAATAATTTATGTGTGTCTAAATTGTCACATATTGTGCATATAGAAAAATATAACTTAACACACAAATATAACTTGTTAAGTTGAATTTATGGAATTAATTGACACAAATATATTAAACTACACTACAATAAAAATTCAAATTATTAAGGATCTTTGGATGGGTAATGGAGGTGAATTCAAAATGTCTAATGTGTTTATTCATTTTTGTAATCAATAATAACTTTCCCACATGCTGGTAATATCTTCCCCATATAGGGAATCCCTGATGGCATAGTGTCCCTATCATTGTATTGTTGTCGTCGTTATCATCATTTAATCATCATCCTCATTGTCATTATCATCGTAATCATATTCACCATCACCACCACTATCATAGGTCATTTTTTGATGAGGATTATCATCATATCTTCCTTGGTTTCGATATATATATATATATATATATATATATATATATATATATATATATATATATATATATATATATATATATATGATGATGAGAAAAAAAATCATTGGTCATAAAAGGTTACCATACATAGACTATCTTTAAAGGTAGATCAAATTATTTTTTTTCACATTTCCAAAACATATGGTTTCTATTCCATGGTAGACCTTGAACACATTGATGAAGCCAACTTTGTCTTGGATGTATCATCCAAGCATTTTGTATATTTCCAAGTTCACCTCTCATTTTCATTGTTTATTAAAATCTTAAAGATTTTCACACATGATATACTTAATAGTTAATGGACAATAAAAATAGTTTCCATGGTTGATGTTATTCTACTTATATGCTCTTTGTAACTAAACAAAATTATTAATTTTTGTATTGAGAATTAGACATGTAGCACAAAGAACATGGTTGGGAATCATTTAAAGGCTATAGCAATTCACAACTACTAACAATTGTTTTTGCTTTCTCCTTAAGTTTTGCAACCCAATTTGGCTTAAACATGCTTAACAGTGAAAAAACCATTTGTCAATACTTCAGGTTTTACAAAATTCCTATAAATAACTATCTCTACTTGGTAATCTAAAAAATATCAACAAATTCACAATCTCATATATTGGTCAGAAGAGGCTATCATCAAAGTGAATCAAACAACAAGAATGATCTATGTCTACTAAAACCTATAATAACATTGTTTCCCTAATAACGACTAGAAACATCTATACCCAGTTGTTGAACTTTTGCAACCAATTATAAATCTTCAATAAGAAGTTGTTTTCTAATGAGTATTATTGCCATACCTTCCTTGGTTTTACGAGAAAAAAGAAATAAAATTTCATTGGTTATCAAAGGTAAACCAAATTAATTATTTGCATACTTCCAAAACCTATGGTTTCTTATCCCAAGTAGATCCTAAGCACATCAATGAAACCAACTTTGTTTTGATGTAACATCCAAACATTATGTACAATTACACACTCACCTCTAATCCATTGTTTCTAAAAATGTTGAATATTTTCACACATGATATCCATAACAGTTAGACAATACAAATAGTTGCCATCGATATTCTTCCATTTATATGTTTTTTGCAACATAGTTGAAAGCTCAATTTTGTCCCAACAATTAGACTTGTAGTATAAAGAACATGGTTAATACATATGATTCGACCAAAAACTAGTTACTACCAAAACTTAACAAAAAAAATAAAAATTATAAATAAATAAATAAATAAATTATCAACTTTCTTTTACCAAAATTTAATGATTTTTTTAGTGCTAATACTAACATCACCATTACAACAAGATATTTTTCTAGTGCTAATACTACCATTACAATAATATATAAGAGGGATATAACGCAAAAAGTTTCATAATAATATGTATGTAGAAGACGGTCTTCAAACTGGTGAATTCATGGAAATCAATGGGACTACAGTCAAAATAATTGTATGTTATTTACTTTTTAACATAGATTGTCAAAATAATTGTATTTTATTTACTTTTTAACATAGATTGTCAAAATAATTGCATAAATCATTTTTTTAGACCAAAATTTAACAAAAACGTTTCTGGTGCTAACATTAGAACCATCATTACAACACAATATATTTCTAGTGTTGACAACACCATTATAATAAAATACCTCAAGAGAGACGGAAAATGTAAAAATTACGACAATAATACGTATCCAGAAGATGGTATTAAAACTAGTAATTTTTCACGAATCCATAATACTGTAAGGTCATTCTCATTATCATAATCATTATCATCATATTCATTGTCATCATCATCACCATCATCATTTTCATCATTATTGCCATCATTACATTATCATCATAATCACCATTCATGCCATAATCATCAGTTCCATCATCATCATCGTCATCATCATCATTATGGACATTGTTTGCTATTGTTCATAATTATAGGTGTTGTAAGAAATATCGTCAACCCAAAAAATTTGACCAATGCTAGAAAAGGGTTTTTTAGGACACATATGATATACGAAAGAGAAATAACAACTCTATTTTCGATAGATGATCGATGATGATCATCATCACCACCGTTATCATCTTCATTGTCATTTTTATCATCCCCATCATCATCATTAATGTAATTTCTATCGTCATTGTTGTCATCGTCATCATGGACATCATCATCATTCATGCCATTATTGTTTTTGATGATGAACTAGATGAAAATGATGATAATGATGATTATGACAAGGATGAAGACACCAAAGATGATTCTTATGATTATGACAATGACAACATTTAAAATTTGGGAAGATTCGCCAAGGTCATTAGCATCATCATCATCATTGTCATTGTAACCACTATCGTCTTTATCATCATAATCACAATTCATGTCATCGCCATCATCTTCATTTTCATCATTGTCAAGATTATTAACATTGTCATCAATTGTTCATAATTATCAATACCATATGGAATATCATCAATGCAGAAAATATGATGAGTGTTGGAAAAGGGATGCAAAAGCGAACACAAAAATGGGGGAAAAAATAGAAGTAAAATTGGATGAAAATTGGATGCAACGTAAGTAGATGCAAAACAACATGAAAAACCTGACACAAAAGTGGATGCAAAAGTAGATGCAATTGTCAATGAAAACTTGGATGTAAACATGAATGCAAAAGTGGAAGCAAACATGGGTCCAATAGTAGGTGTAAAACTTGGCACAAATTTTGGTGAAACAAATGTGGATGCAACAACTGATGCAGAAAAGGACACAAACTTAGATGCAAAAAAGAGACAAAAATGGATTCCAAATAAGATGAAAAAAGGGATGTAAACATGGACACAAACATGGGTGCATCAGTGGACACAAAATTAGATGCAAAAATGGATGCAACAAAAGTGGATGCAATAGGGGGTGCAAAAACATACACGATATTCGATGCAAACTTGAACACAAAAGAGGGTGAAAATGTGGATGCAAAAGTGGAAACAAATGTGGTTGCAATGGTAGGCATAAGATATGGCACAAAAAAGGTGGATGTAACAACAAACAAAAAAATATGCAAAAATAAGATGCAAAAAGGGATGTAAAAATGGAAGCAAACATTGATGCAATAGGCAAAACAAAATTGGATGAAAAAATGGATACAATGGAAGTAGATGCAAAAGTAGATACAAAATGAGATGCAAAACTCAATGCATAAACTTGACACAAAATTTGATGCAAACGAGGATGTGAACATGGATGCAAAATTGGAAGCAAACGTGGGTACAATAGTAAGTGCAAAACATGGCGCAAATTGTGGCACAACAAAAGTGGATGTCAAAGTGAATGTAATGATATATGCACAAAAAGAATCAAACTATGATGCAAACGAAGATGTAAAAAGGGATGCAAAAAGTGGACTTTAAAATGGGTGAAACAGTGGATGCAAAATTGTATGCAAAAGTGGATGCAATAGAAGTGGATGCAAAAGTAGATGTAAAATGAGACACAAAACCTGATGCAAATCCTGATCCAAAAGTGGATGCAAAAAGGGATGCAAAAATAGATGTAAAAGTTGATGAAAACCTAGATGCAAATGAGGATGCAAATGTGGATGCAAAATTATAATCAAAAGTGGGTGCAAAAGGAGGTGCCAAACTAGGTGCCAATTGTGGCACAAAAATATTAGATGCAATAGTGGGCACACTAATAGATGCAAAAGAGGATGTAAATATGGATGCAAAACAAGATGGAAAAGTGGATGCAACAAAATTAGATTCAAAATTATATGCAAAACTAGACACAAACCTTGATGTAAAACTTAGCGCAAAGGGGATGCAAAAATGGATGCAAAAAATGATTTAAAAAGGGATGCAAAATTTGATGCAAGTGTAGATGCAAAAAGTGGATGCAAAAGTATGTCAAACCAAATTAGGTGCCAAACTTGATGCAAAACCTAGAACAAAACCTAGTGCAAAGGATGACACAAAACTTGGCATAAAATTTAGTGCAAAACCTATTGCAATACCTGGTGCTAAACTTGGTGTAAGATTTGGTGCAAAACTCGATGCAAATATTGTGTCAAGTTTTGCACCATATTTGATAAATGGGTGCAAATAGCACCAAAAACTGGCTCTAGATGCAAAAAAATAAGTAAAAAGGGATGCTAATCATAGGGATTTTTTGTAGTGGTAGTTAATTAGTTGAGTCAAGCCACGATGAAGCCTACAAAGCATGTGTTGAGGTACCTCAGAGGCACAACCAAGTATGGGTTATGGTACAAGAGGACAGAGGGAGTGGAGCTCCAAGGCTTCACCAATGCAGATTTGGTAGGGAGTCCATCAGATAAGAAAATTAATGCATGTTCTATCTTGTTGATGGTATTGGACTCGCTAACATTCAAGGGATCTCCCTGATAAGAAGACCCAACTAGACCTCACACTGTTTGGAGTAGGAGTCCCAATAGTGGCTGGTAGTGTAATTCCTTAATTGTGGTAGCACGCATAGATAAGTATGATAACTTTGGGCTAAAGAAAGTGTGTGACCTTGCAGCGAGTCAAGTGAGATGCATGTGGGTTCTAATACACAAAGGTGAAAAGGAAGCGTGTTCCTTAGAATCATGTAATGGTACGCCGCCTGAAAGGAACACACGAGCTAAATGGCATCACAAGTTGAAATGTAGAATAGTCCACAAAACAAAGTGGCAGGTTAATCCAACAACACACATTCAATAAGATTCATACAATTTCATACAAAGCAGTTCATAAGAAAATTCGTAAGTTAAACAACATATGTTGCTAAAGCAACCAGAATAGTCCAACTACCATAACAACATATGCATGAAAGCATGCAGGATCAATTATTATTATTATAAGTGAAAGTTTGATCCATACATACACCATTGACAACCACTAGCCCCAATAGTGGAACATTATAGTCAAGAACACCTGCTCCTCCAAAGAAGTATACTTTCTCCACACTTTGGAGAAGCCAAGGCTCATCACAATACTCCCAAGCCTTCTCTATGTTTAAGCCTAGCCAAAATCTTGGCTCCCAAAAGCGTGTTCTATGAGTTATGAGGTTCTATTTATAACAAAGGGTGGGGTGACCATTGACATTCCCCTTTGTGACTCTTTGACTACCCTCATGATTCTTTAACTTCTTCACAAATAACTCATTACATTACATAATGATTGTTCACATTCCACTAATGACACTTGGTATTTCACTTACAACATATTTACAAATAATATACATTTTCCACATGTACCCATGTGAGACAAAATGGGCTAGAGAAGGCCTAAAATGACAAAAAACTATGACTCAGATGTTTGGGGAAAGATCCACTCGGCAACCTCCACTTGATGCTTCTTGGTCATGTACTCATATTGAGATTGGTATTGTGCTATGATGTCCCCAAACTGCTTAATGGCATCCTTCTGATAGCAGACCCTTGCCTCCATAGCTTCTGGGTATATGGTCTTGGAACCTTTGTCCAACTCATCTTGAAGCATGTGCATTATGGTATTGACCATGACAAGAACACCAATCTACTTTTTCGTGTTTTGTGCGCTCAGCTCCAAGTCATCGCTAGTGGCCTCTCGCCTTAGCTGCTCCATGTTCCTATCGATATCTAGTCGAACTTGGTTCTTGTGCTTAGCTTTGGTGAGGGAATCGATTGACGGGATCCTGTGAGTTATTACCATGACATCCAAACTCTTATACAACCATGCATATGAAGCCTGTATGCTACTGATGTACGAGGCGAGCTACTCATAGTTTTAGATCAACATCCAGATCTATGCTTTGTCTAGCTCTACCTACGGCTTTATCATCTTTGGCAAGTGAAGCGCGGATCCCTTATGCCTCATTGTCCATTCTTGCACATGGGTGATAACAACATGTATGTCCTTGAGAGTTTGGAAAAGCCTCCTACTTCACTGCTAAAAGCCATATAGATGGACAACCGCCTTATGCATGGTGACAAATCTGTCATATTGTTTCCGCATGGTGGCCTCAAGATTTGATACTTTAGTAAGTATCACTTTCCTCATCTCTTCCATTTCGGAACCTACGTGTTACTCTACCTTATTCCTGGTCACTTGCAATTTCTTTTCCATCTGTTTATTCTCTACTAATATGACCTTGAAATTTGAGCTCATGGCCCCTGCATAAGCTAAGGTCGCATTATCCATGGAAACTGGGTGCTTTCTGACATCTGACAATATCACCCTTTCATTCAGGAATGCAGGTGACGAGTGATCATTCGGGAAATGATTTCTTCACGCTTTTACAACCTTATTTTGAAACTCATTGAATGATAGATTGTACACTTCCATCACCAGATCATCATCAAGGAGAACAACCTCTCCTTGCTCAGTTGTGACTAGTTCTGACACTAGAGGGGGTGGAGACTAAGGTGTGACCTCGAGTGCATGCAGCATGAGGTCAGTGTCTTGATCCTGTGGCTCATCTACCAACTCCATGTTTGTCACTTCGATCAGTTTCTCAATTTTCTGAGCAAGTTCAAGATCCCGCATCTTCTCACCCTCTACTTCAACTATTGGTTGTTCTAACTCCTCAACTTGTATGGGTGCAGTTTGCTCTGTCATCGTGCCTTTCCTTTCATCTTCTTCCTGTTTTTGCTTGTCTTCCCTCTCCTCTCCTTCTTAGCTCCCACTCTTACTTCAACTTCTTCTCCATTTCCTATAAATTCCTTTCTGCTTCCTCCAGCCTTTACTTTTATTTCTTCCTTTTCTTTTCGCTCTTTATGCATTGTTGCCTCTTTTCCTCCACTACGAAAGATGCTTTCTCAATGTGGGTAACTTCTTTGAACTTATATCTTTTCTCAGCCTTTGGGTTCTCCTCTTACCCTTGTCCCGCACTAGTTTACTACTTCTTACTATTGTTTTTTTTTCTTCCTGTGGTGTTGTTGCCTAGAGAGAAACTTTCCATGTTGTGGCTATACTGACCGGTTCATTGAACTTGGAGTAATTGTAATAGTACCTCGAAGGTTCCTCCTCTGCCCAATAAAATGTCTTGTGGATCCATGGATAATACACCTTCACACAGTGGTTCTTGCAAATACCACAGGGATCATACAGATTGAAGTCTTTGGTGCCAAACTCAAACTTCACTATTTCCTTAGCTTTGGCATCCGTCATCTTTCAAGATCTGAATCTTGTACAATCCAATCTGCAAAGGAAGAGTGGGCCATGGTTCTTTCTTCTTCCCATGCAATCCTGATGATAACCCTGTGGAGAGGTGATTTGAGACCTCTTGCATGACCAACTTGTCCGTGGCATACCTTGGTAGAAAATGCACAGGCTTCTCTCTGCCAAACATCCCAATGAAGGTGCCATTAGGTGAGGCATACCAATCTACAGTGTTAATTATTTCCTCCATCACTTCTTCAGACATGCAAGGTGGATCTTTCTCAAAGATCAACTTGTATAATGGGATGATGAAAAGGTCAGCTAGCCTCACCATAACTCCTCGGTAGCTGCATTCGGAAATAAAATTGTAATAAATGTTGATGATAGTGTCTTTTGGTGTCCATGTCCAACCCATGCTAGGAAACTAATGCTAGGCACATATTGCATCAAGTAAATACGCGGACATGTATAATCTCTCCTTCGCATCCTTGGGCAGACTTTGGGCATTAGTCACATGGATTTTCAACTAAAGAGCCAACAGATGTGACTAGTTGAATGGCCTCCCATCATTCACCAACTAGTCCAATACAACCACACAAATTTCTAGAAAGGTCTTCGTGCTCTCTTGACTACATAGTCAACATGCAAAGATGATCAAGAACTGGTAGGCCTTCCTAAGTGATTTTGTCTTGTAAACATGAGTGGGTTCGCTCTAAAATTTGACGGCTCTTTCACACAATGCTTTAAAATATCTATGGTGTTCAAAAAGCTATGGGTGGCATATAAAATTGGATCCATTTAGTTCACCGACTGAGGTAAATGAAACATTTGCCGATAGTTCTCGACCCTGAATTTGGAAAACTTTATCCCATTAGCACTGCTCAATGTCATAGTCTCTAGATCTGTGTGTGAGACAATCCAATGGATGATGTCCACACATGGGAAGGAGGGGTACTTGCATGCAATCTTATGTAAGCCTGACCAATGGACACTGATATAAACCTGCCGATCCCCTAAGTCTTCCTTGAAGTCCCCTGCAAAGATATCCTTGATTTCTTACCATGTTAACTTCATGACCTTCTCAATGAATAACTGAGTGTCTGCATAAAATTGAAAATTCACTCACACCTACTCAACTGCTTCCCCAGTGCTACTCTCAACAATATCCTTTGATCCATCTCTCTTTGAAGCCATGTTACCTATAACTGCTGGACAATTTTAAAAAAATTGTTGTACCTGGAGACATAGAGGAAACTCATGGCATGCAAATGTTAGCTTGAAACCAAAAGCACTTCAATAACAGACCAAGCAAAAAATTGGGAAAATGTTGGGAAGGATTGTGCAATCTTAGTTCTCAGAGGTGACTAACTGTCAACTAGAACTTCACAATCCATAGTCCCAGTAGTCAGTGGGGAGGTCTTGATGACTGGAATTGTGCAATGTACAGTTCAGTCTGGGCAAATTCCAGGAGAGAATACACATTCCACAGTCTTAGTGGCCATGGATTGAGGCTAGCTCCTGGAATTGTGAAATGCATAGTTGGAGCTAGGCTTGGGCAACCTCCACGCAATTCCAAAAGCCAAAGTCGAGGCCTTGAGTTTCGGAAATGCGTAGTGCATGTTTGGGAAGACGAGATCTGAGCCAAGGAAGCCCAAATTTGCGCAAAGGAAGTGAGAAATTGAACATATCTGAAGGATTGAATGATCCTAAGTGAATATCTAAGTGAATGATCATCCATTAAAGTGAAACAAGTGTAGGAATCAACCAAAATGAAGGAAAATGAAGTATGCGGAGGGAGTCACCGCAACGACAACCATTAGTTCAAAAATCGAGTAATGCATGCAACACTTGGGAAAGGCAATGAAAAACTTAAAATACAACTTCTACAAGCTAAAACAAGATGAAATTCCAGTGGTTGTTCAAAAAAATGAGTGAAACAACACTCTCACTCGCTAAAAAAACAAAGCGATAAAAAAAGTAGAAAAATACTACAAAAGAAGACTTACCCAGAAAAGCAACGTGTTGGACATTGGATAAACCAACACTCTGTCTGTGTTTCGGGACATGGACAAACCGCCTCTTGTGGATCCTTATCTTTGGTGATGCGATCGTTGACTAACACTGCATGTTTTTGTCTAACGACAATCGTGATCCCCAACAAGTGGTATCAGAGCGTAGGTCACGAGTTCGATACACACTCGACTTGCATTAGGGGGGAGATTGCTGGATATTGGATAAACCAATGCTCCGTGTGTGTTTCGTGACATGGATTAATGTTCTCTAATGGATCATTATCTCTAGCAATGCAATCATTGACTAACACCTGTGGGGTTTTGGTCTAATGAAAATCGTGATTCCCAACACAATGATGTTCGCACCAGAGGTTCTTTGATCTCCTCGGGAATGCTAGAGCTCCAAGATTGAATGTTAAAATGTTCTCTATCTGCACTGATTAAATAGATTTGGTCGATTTATAGTTTATGACACGAAGGCCAAAAATCATGGAAAAAGCAACACTTGGTGGCAGTTTCCAAAATTACTCTAGTGTCTCCTCGGGGCTGCTAAAAATAGATCCCAATTTTTTAGGGATGCTTTTTTTCCTTTTTCTTTTTTTCTTTTTCAGGAAAAGCTATCATGCATTGCCTTAAGAGATTGTGCAGTTCTAGGAAGGACTAGGAAACTCATCGACTCGTGCACTGAGAAACTTCTAAGGGAGAAGCTTCTGCGCAATTTCTGAGCCAAGTGGATTGGGGCTATCTCTCATGCTCTACACATTTTCCCAACTGAAGGAAGGTTGTTAGCTAGCTCTGCACAATTTTGGAGTTGAAGGCTCATTGTTAGCTTAGATTGTGCAATTCCTAGGGGCAAGGCTGATTTCCCTCAAGGATTGAGAAGTTCCTTAAGTCAAGCCTAGAACCGAGTTGAAACCAAGTGAGGAGATCGACTTGTGGGTTAGACAATAAGTCAAATGAGAAAACAAAAGCCATAATGCGAAAAATGAAGCTCAATCAAAGCACAAGTACCTGGGTCAGTTTGAGATGAATTGTTGTGATTTAGGAGGGAGGCTCCAAAACGAAGCATAGGAAAATTTTTGGAGGGTGGTTGTAGCTGCTACAACATATATTCAATGTTGGGTCTACATTTATTTCTTGGTATAGCAGGAAACAGAGGTTTGTGGCACTCAACCCAGCAGAGGTTGAATACATGGTTGCAATTCAAGCAAGATGTGGGGCCATTTGGATGAGGAAAATACTTGTGGATCTTTCGAGTCAGGAGATGGATTTGACAGTGATTTATTGTGATAATTAGAGTTGTATCAAACTCTATGGGAATCCATTATTTCATGACAGATCCAAGCACATTGATATCAAGTACCATCACTTGTGGGGTTGTGTGTAAAAGAGAATTATGATGCTACAATACATTCCAATTGAGGAATAGGATGCATATATATTGATAAAGGCATGGTTAAGAGGCAAATTTGAATTCCACAGGTGCAGGATGGGGGTGGTGCAAAATCCCTTTCTTGCTAAGAGGGAGTGGTAGAAATTGTAGCAAGAAAGGATAAATTTGACTTGTGCCTTAGTCAAATTTAGTAATTGCACATCAACATGATGAATTAGATTGCAGTTAACGTGTGTTGCATGGCTTGTGTCTACTAGTTATAGGCTATAAGTAGAGTTGTGCATGTATTGATTGCTAAAATTTAGCAATGTAGTTCAGTTATTTTTAGTTTGGCTTAGTTAACTGAGCTGAAGTACTTAGTTGAGTCAGTTGAAGGCCAGTTGTGTAGTAGAGCTGTTGTTAACTCAATGATATTTCAACTAAACTAGTAAATCAGCTAAAAATAGCCTAGAAATGCATGGAATTCGAATTTCCTTGTTGGAGTGGAGGAAAAGGCACATTGTCATTATCAATTGTATAGTAGTTGAGTGTACATGCTTGGTAGTTAAGAAGGTGAATAATTCCTTGGGAATTTCACAAGAAAATATGAGAAAATTCCTACTTTTTAGGATCTGATTTCCCATAGGATTACGCAAGGAAATATGAGCAAGCTAGGGCCTTAAATTGGCTAAGTGTTGGCCATAACAGGAAAATGAGCAAGAGAATAGGTTTACAATGTAGGGTGTGCTTCAGGATCGAAGCAAGACATTGTAATATTTTCTCATTCTCATCTGATTAATGAAAAGCAATGGAGGGGTTTTTCCCAGCCGGGTTCCCTTGTAAATAATTGTGTTCTTGTGTTGTTTTAATGGTTTCATGTCATTACATGTGTTTCTAAATTTTGATTTCCATTTCACAAAATAGTAGAGGAAATTTGTAATCTCTTGATTTCAGTTCAATTTCATGAGTAATAGTAAATTTCTATTAATTTCTACACATAAAAGTTATTATTATTATTATTTTTAAATTGAAAACATAAATGTAAAGCTCGAGACAAGATTTGGAGCTTCTCTTGCTTTAGGTTTTCAATATTTGTAATATAATAAAGAAAAACATTAATTTCTTTTCTTCTTCTTTTCCTTTGCTTCTCTTTCTTAGAGTTTCAAGTGCTTGTAATGTAATGAAAAATATTAATTCTACTCTTCCATCTCATCAAAATATACACAATAAGAAATCAACTCATTATATGTAAAGATTATTATTTTATTTTCTTTTTCCTTAGCTTCTCTTTCTGTGAGTTTTGAGTACTTTTAACGTAATGAAAAGCATTAATTCTATTTTTCCATCTCATTAACATATATGCAATAAGAAATCAATTTATCACATACAAGGATGGTTTCTCTTTCTTTGACGTCTCGTATTTGCAAAGCAATGGAAAACAATAATTTCATTCTGCATCTCATCAACAAATATGTAATAAAAAATCAACTCATCATATACCAGTATCAACTACCAAAACAAAGATGACAATTTTAGCAGCACGACTTTTTTTTTTTCCAAGTAAATGAATTTTTGAAGTCACTTACAAAGCTTAAATAGTTATAGGATTGCAAACAATCAATTAATGATCTAAAATTACAATTAATAATGAAACATAACGAGAGTGTTATTTGTGGGTTTGGTCAATCAAGTGAATGTTTCACACCTAAAAGTGAGCCAAATTCCTCTTTAGTTGACTCATGAACATCCAAACATTGTTAATTTTCCATCTCCAAATCGTTGTTGAGTCTACATTGCATTATTTCCATTTATTATTGAGTTTCCTCACTGCTTTTCTATTCTCCAATAATTATATTGGAAGGGGGACTCCTATAATACCTCAATTATGATCTGCATTGTAGAAGAGGAAGGAAGAGATTAGTAGGTTGAGATTCTGCAACTGGGAAAAGTAAGGGGATTATAAGAGGTTTAAGGGGATAAGGGGAAAATACCTTAGCTAGTGATATAACCTAAGACTTATAAGATTGGATTATTTTGTCGTAAGATTTTAGATTAATTACATGAAGGAGAGACATGGGATTTGGAGATAAAAAGTTAGATCATGGGATTCTCATGAAACACATGTAGAGTTAATGCCATGCAAATATAATTTTTAGAATTCGTGGGTGTAAGGGGGAATTCAAACTATCATTTGGTTGGGAGAATCAATAGATTCCTCTCTTGGCACACTAGCAACAACTTTTTGTAAATGAATTATGCATGAATTGTGAAGGAACTGTGATCATTAGGAAGAGTAGTTGTTGTTACTAAGAGGTATTTAATTGCAAGTAAGAATTATTGGACTCTTGACAATGAGATTTCTTAGTTAACATATGCTAGATGGTTAGAGGGAACTGGGATATACTAAGGGACTACTTAGTAAAGAAGGTGGGAAATAAATTATGATATTTGAAATTTGGTTATGTGAAGAGAATTATAACTGACCATAGATAATTTTTCCCTATTAGATTCATAGCCTTAGCTTGAGGGTGGCCTCTATTGAAGAGAGATTAAGTGTAGAAGAGACCCTATGGTTGGGTGGAATAACATTCGTCTACAACTAGTTGGTGGATAATTTCCAGAACGATAAGTATTCTTGATTTAGTTGTGTAACTGTTGAATTATTAGCATTACACCAAAAGGCATGTCTATTTTGGAGTAGGGATTTTACAAATTTTATTTAATTATAAATAATTATTAGGTGCATGGTACAAATTTAACCTCCATAGAATATTCTAGAATATTCTTAGTAGTAGTCACAAATCAAAGGTTGAGATTTATCTCGAAAGTGATTATGCCCTTTCTGAGTTATGGTTATTTGGGCATGTCATATTGATAAGCCATGGTATAGGCCCATGATATTGTAACAAATCTTATTTACAAGTTAACAATATCCATGGTAAAATGGGAGTGAATCTCCATTGTTATGAATCTTGTTACATGCTTCTTTTAATGTATATACGTTTAACCATATCTTAATTCTTATTATAATTAATAATAATAATAACCATAACAATTTAGATTGAAGTTATAGTTTAGTTATTTTTTGTGATTTTTTTAATCTTGGCAATGTAAAATGTATCATGAAGTAAGTGTTTTGATGCTTATAACTAATTTTGAATCCAAAATAATATTGATAATGGGGAAGGAGAAGGGTTGAATCATTATTATACATTTTTCAATAAACTTTAAATTATTTAAGCTATTCTAATAAACCACACAAAAACACCATAAATCAAACTACAAAGATAGATAATAAGACTCTAAATTTTACATGGAAACACATATGGGAGAAAACCACATAACAACTTCTTCTTTATATATGATTGTAGGCACCAATATATGGCCACATCAATATTTTGGAACTAACATGTTAGAAAATTATATATTACAGAGCAATGGAACACATAAAATATTGCAGGAATATAAACACAGAAAACACATAAAACAAGAGAGACACAGATATACGTGGTTCACCCAGTTTGGGCTACGTCCATGGAGAAACAACTAGTCCTTCCTTTTATATTATCTAGCAAACTGAAGAGATACAACCTACAATAGATTCGATGTAATTCCCTCTTCGCTCTCAATCTCCTCTCTCTTCCTCACTCAGAATACAGATATACATAGACACAATACAACTCCCTCATATATAGTAGGGGTTTCCTTATAGGGAAAAAACCCTAAATTAAACATAACTTCTACCGTCAGATCTCCGCCTAATGAATAGCCTAGATTGACTACAAAATTACAACATTTTACAAGGCAATTTTACATCTATTTTTAGCTTCGGGGGCGCTGGCCCCAATCCCTCGCTGGGGCGGGGGCACTCCAAATCATCGTCGCCCCCCCTGGACCCCCCTGCAACATATATTTTATGGGCAGCTTTGCTGCCCCATTACTAACTAGGGTCTAATGCAGTGATACCTTTGAATAAAGAAGATAATCAGGCTCCATACCCAACAATCTCCCACTTGGATACTGATTATAGCAACTCCACCATTGCTTCATTTGTTGGACAATGACTCCACTTTGGACCTAGTTGTTTCTCATATTCTTCATCATACTTGAAGACCAATTGAAACTGAGCAAACTCTTAATTTCTACCTGGTTACAACTTTTGTTAACATATCTGCAGGATTTTGGCTAATGTGTATCTTTTCCATCTTCAACTGTCCATCTTCCAATGCTGACCACACGAAATGGTACTTGAGCTGCATATGTTTAGTCTTGGAATGAAATGCAGAGTTATTTGCAAGAACTATAGCACTCTGGCTATCACTGTATAACCTGTCCAACTCCTACTTCTTACTGAATTCATCTAGAAACCTTTGTAACCAAATCATTTCGTTACTAGCCTCTGTAGCAGCAACATACTCTGCTTCTGTTGTTGAGAGTGGAACAACACTTTGTAGTTTTGAGACCTAGCTGACAGCTATTTCACCTATAGTAAACACATACCCTGTGGTGCTCCTCTTGTTATCTCTATCACCTGCCATATCTACATCAACATATCCCTGTAGAGTAATGTTTGAACCACCAAAGCATAATGCTTGATTTGTGGTACCTCTCAAATATTTGAGAATCCACTTTATTGCCATCCAATGGTCTTTTCCTGGATTGTTCATGTACCTACTTACAACTCCCACTGCATGTGTAATATCAGGCCTTGTGTAGACCATTGCATACATTAACCTTCCAAATGCTGATGCATATGGAACTTTAGACATATCACCCATTTCTTCCTGAGTCTTGGGACACATTTCCTTACATAGTTTGAAATGGCTAGCCAAAGCTATACTAACTGGTTTTACGTTCTGCATATTAAACCTTTTCAATAACTTTTATATGTACTCACTCTGAGACAATGTTAATTTGTGATTGTTCCTGTCTCTAGTTATTCTCATACCAAGGATTTGTTTTGCAGCACCCAAATCCTTCATTGCAAACGAGTTTGCCAATTTTCTTTTGAGCACATTTATTTCCTACATGTTAGAACCTGCAACAAGCATGTCATCTACATACAATAACAATATAATATAGCTTCCATAATTTTGCCTTTTGAGATAAACAAAATGATGAGAGTGACATCTAGTATAACCTTGTTCAAACATAAGCCTGTCAAATTTTAGATACCACTACCTTAGAGCCTGTTTTAAGCCATACAAGCTCTTCTTCAACTTGCACACTAGTTTCTCCTTCCCTTCTACCTCATATCCTTGTGGCTACTGCATATATATCTCTTCCTACAAATCCCCATGGAGAAAAATTGTCCTTACATCTAACTGCTCAAGATGAAAATCTTCAGCTGCTACTAGACTTAAAATAGTTCTTATTGAAGTCATTTTAACAATAGGAGAAAATATCTTATCAAATTCTATACCCTTTTTCTGTGCAAACCCCTTCACCACAAGTCTAGCTTTATACCTTTATCTACCTCCATCTTCTTCCTTCAACCTGTAAACCCATTTCTTCTCCACTGTTGTTTTACTTGCAAACAAACAGACAAAGTCCCAAGTTTGGTTATGTGCTAAGGAGTCCATCTCTTCTTTCATGGCTTGCTCCCACTTCTTCCTAGTTTCTACCTTCACTACTTCTTCATAACATTCTGGTTCACCAGAATTAGTCAACAATACATAATATAATGAAGGAGAGTATCATTCAGGGGGTGTACTTATCCTGGTAGATCTTTTAACACCACTTTCAGGGGTTTGAAGTGCTTGTTGCTGTTGTGGTTGTTGTTCTAGCTGTTGATCATTATGATTTTCAGGCACCATCACTTTTTCTGTGATCTCTTCAAGCACTGTGTATTCTTCGTTTTGTTTTTCTTGTTTCTTTTTCTGTAACTGATCCTTATATAAAACCTTTTCATTGAATATGACATCTCTTCTCCTAATGATTTTGTGTTTTTCATAATCATAAAAGAGAACCAAAATCATTAAAACCATATCCAATAAAGGAACATTTATTTGATTTTGCCTCAAGCTTTGTTTTATTTTCTTTATTAATGTGGACAAAGGCTTCACAACCAAAAGTCTTTAAAAAAGAGTAGTTTACCTTTTTACCTGTCCATGCCTCCTCTAGAATACCACCATCCAAGGAACTTGAAGGCCCTCTATTTATTAGATAAACAACAGTATCTAGAACATCTGCCCAAAATTGTAAAGGCAATCCTGAATGCAATTTCATGCACCTTGCATGCTCCATGATTGTCCCATTCATCCTTTCTGACACACCATTTTGTTGTGGTGTTCCTAGAACTATCTTCTGTCAGTGAATTCCATTTTCTAAACAGTACCTATCAAACTATTTGCTGCAATATTCACCTCCATTGTCTGATCTGAGACACTTCAACCTTTTTCCTGTCTCATTTTCAACCAAAGCTTTCCATTCCTTGAAAGTATCAAATACATCAGATTTATTTTGAATACAATAAATCCAGGTTTCTTTGGCTGCATCATCAATAAAAGTAACATAATAAGAGAGCCACCGAGAGATGATACTTGAGCAGGTCCCCATACATCTGTATGCACAAGCTCTAATTTTTCGCTCTTCTTTTCTTTCCCAACTTTGAGAAATCTGACTCTCTTCTGTTTTCCATAAACACAATTTTCACAGAATTCCAAATCAGCATGCTTCAAACCTAGCAACAAATTTCTTAATTGAAGGATTTGCATCCCCTTCTCACTCATGTGCCCAATCCTATGATGCCACAATGCCATACCTTCTCCTGTAGAGGTTAAAACATTAACAAAATTAGAAATACCATTGCATAAATACAATGTACCAACCTTTTCTTCTTTTGCTATTACTAGGGCTCCTTTAGTGACCTTCTAGGTTTTATCTATGAAAGTAGTTACACAACCTTCACCTCCCAACCTCCCTGTTGAAATTAGATTTTTCATTAGATCTGGAACATGCCTTACCTCCTTCAATAGCCATTGATTTCCAGTTTGCTGTTTTATGAAAACTGTACCCATTCCAATGATTTTACAGGGTTTATCATCACCCAATCGAACCTGTCCAAAATCTCCTTGAACATAATCATGAAAATGTTTCCTATCAGGTGTGGCATGGAATGAGGCCCCTGAATCTACCACCCAGGGATCAATAATATTTTCTAATGAAAAAATCAAAGCATCTTGCAACACATCACCTATCACATTCGCTTCATGATTGTTTTCTTGTTGCGCATCTCCTTCTTTTCCCTTCTGAGACTTGCAGTCTTTATTCAGGTGTCCCTTCTTCCTGCATTTCCAACACACTATCCCCCATCTAGACTTGGATCTACCTTTTCTTGACTTACTGCGATATCCAAGGCTCCTTCCTCCTTCCATTTTTCTTCCTTTAGTCTCTGTAGTCAAAGCATTACCTGATGTCTCACTGGAGCTTTTCCATCACATTTCCTCACTAAGGATTGCATCGACAACATCATCAAACTTTAAAGTACTAGCTCTAGAGATAGAGTTACTAATGGCCATAACTAAACCATTCCAACTTTCTGGCAATGAGCACAGAAATAACAGAGCCCTAACTCCATCATCAAAATTTACCCCTACAGAACTTAACTGACTCGTAACTGTATTAAATTCATTTAAATGATCAGCAACAGATCCACCTTCTGACATCTTCATATTAAATAAATGCTCCAGAAGAATACCTTATTTGAGGTCGAGGTTTTTCATATATTTTGGCCAATGTCGACATTAAACCCTCTGTTGTCGTTTCCTTTAAAATATTAAATGCTACCAATGCCGCTAGGCATAACCATATTGTTCCAAGTGCTTTTCTGTCGAGAATATCCCATTCTGTGTCTGTCATAATCGTCGGCTTCTTTGCCTTTCCACTCAATGGTTGGTATAGATCTCTCTGGTACACATAATCTTCCATCTGCATCTTCCATAGCTGGTAGTTTTGGCTGTTAAATTTTTCGACCCTAAACCTACCATCTTTCGCCATTACTCCCACTCGAACCAGGAACCATTCTCTCCTGCGAGTTTATCAGCCAAATAGACCTTCGGCTCTAATACCAGTTGTTAGAAAATTATATATTACAGAGCAATGGAACACATAAAATATTGCAGAAATATAAACATAGAAAACGCATAAAACAAGAGAGACACAATATATGTGGTTCACCCATTTTGGGCTATGTCCATGGAGAAACAACCAATCCTTCCTTTTATATTATCCAACAAACTGAAGAGATACAACCTACATCAGATCCATTGTAATTTTATTTGCTCTCAATCTCCTCTCTCTTCCTCACTCATAATAAAAATATACATAGACACAATACAATTCCCTCATATATAGTGAGTGGTTGCCTTTTAGGGAAAACAACCCTAAATTAAACATAAGTTCTAACGTCAGATCTCCACCTAATGAATGGCTCAGATTGACTACGAAATTACAACATTTTACAAGGCAATTTTACATCTATTTTTAGATTCGGGGGCGCTGCCGCTGATCCACTGCCAAGGGGGCTCCCAAAGGTCATAGCCACCCCGCTGGACCCCCCCTGCAATGTATATTTTATGGGCGGCTTTGCTGCCCCATTAAGAACTGGGGTCCTATCTGGAAAACCTTTGAATAAAGAAGATAATTAGGCTCCATACCCAACACAACTAGAAGGAGACACCTTCCCCTAATTTACGGGAACCCACTTGAAGAAGTCATCAATCCCCTGATTTACAGGTAGCGACCTAAAGGAGACAATAATCCCCTAATGCTTTTATAAGTTGAGCTTTAATTTTTGATGCTAAATCAAATTATTCTTCAAGCCAACTTAATCTGCTTTAGTTCTACTCATTTCACTTATAATCTAGTGTCTTTTCATATTTCATTTTTTGATATACCTCTACTTAGCATTTTGTTACTACTCAAGTCTCCAATCTAATATGGTACGGTCTTTATCTCTACACATTATTCACTATGAAAGTACTTTAGTTTGTAATTCAATATGTCCAAGTTATCTCTTTGCTCAAATTTGATTACCCTTTACTTGATCAAGCACTATTGTCTTCGTGTTACTGACTTTCACAATTCTCCCTAACAACTCACTCTTTCTCACATCATGGGGACTTCACCGGGGAAGAAATACCATACCACGTGCATTCATATTCGGGGATATATATTGAGGAAAAAATGACATAATATATTGAGCATATAATAGAGGGTAAAGGGTTTTTATAGTGGCAGGTATAAAAAATGGAGCTCAAAGTTATTGAAAAAATATAAAGGGGTATAAAAATGTTAATGAAAAAATGAACACCTACAATATCTAGTGATAGTAGCAGTTTTTTAAATTGGGAAGGTACATTGGGCTCATATTGGTAGGAGGTTAAATAATGTGAATTTTAGACATACTTTCCAATATGTAGTCAAATTAAGGGTATTGTTTAGTATGCCACGAACACACATGATATGTCAAAGGTTCATTGAGTGAAGCCCCCATTCTTCACATATGTACATGCCCAACAACAAGTTCAATCATTTAACTCTATATTTATAGCACACTACCTCTTTTACCATGGGTATCGATCCATGGAATTTCCCCCATGGTATCAGGGGTTGACTATGTCACTCAATTTAGCATGTCTATGTGCTTTCAACAGTTCCTTTACTCCTCCAAATATTACACAAAACTTTTCACTTTCTACAAAAGAATTCATATTAATAAAGGTTCAAAATTGTTAGTTCCCTTCAATCCAACCATGGGGCCATTATACCGAGAACACTCTATAACATAGATTTTTTTCCCTTTGCATTTCTTGGTATGGTGATGTTTATCCCTCAGAGGCTACTCCTTAACCCCTTGTGACCGAGGATCATGATTGTCTCATTCACATACTAAATATTAAAGATCCCTCGAAGCCCCTCAGATTTCAGTGTTAGATGAATGAGAAACTATGATTGAGTGTTATGAGTGTGTCCCTATCTCCATACCAGATATCTTTCAAAATCCTTAGATTTGAATGCTAAATTATTAACTGCTCATGACCGTGGGTTGTGACCACATCCTAGTATCCATAACAAATACTACATTAATTGTTATCTTTAAGCGTTGACGCCCATGACCATAGGATGTGGCCTCGATCTTGTCTCCATATCAATATTATACACTCCATTTGTAAACATACAATAGAGAAAATTGTAATTGATAGACTTATACAACTTGCTTGATTTTGTCGGCAAATTTCCCATCATAGTGGGCTACACTATACCAAATATTTTCTAATACATTTTCATTTCAGCCTCGTAGTACTCCAGTAGCTCGATATAGGGCCCACCCTAAGATGTCCTTTATATATACTAGCTTTGGTGCAAAACGTTGGTTTTTAGACCTTTTAGTGAAATCAAAATACAAAGGAAAACCTTGCCAAACACAGTCCAAGTGCAAGTCCTGAGACCTAAGGGACTGCCATATCAATTCATGATGGACCAATTACAACCTTTCTCATTGTCCTTTTTCCAAGTCATCTTTTCCCATCACAACTATCAATTCATATTGGATATTGACTTTGAATTTTTATATAAAAACCATAATCTGGTGCCTAGTACCCTAGTACCCCTGTGTGAGACCCACTATTGCTACATCACCTAAAAATTCATCCACTTTCACTAATTATATCTTGCCATGTGTTTGAGTGATATATGTACATGTCACTTATCACCTTCCAATCATCCAATTTGTTTGCCAAAAATTCCATTTCCGCCTGCCACGTGTCACCTCCTAATGTTACCACATCATTGTATCTACCACTTATTGTCGACATGGTGTCTTTTCATACAGCATACCAAATTGAGTACATTCATTACTTTGCCAATTGCGTAAGTGTGAGCATGATATGGATTTAGGTCATTAGATTTATGTAATCTTAATTGTTTGATTCATTGTGTGCACAAGTGCACTTTAAGCTTTGCGCATATTGTGAGCCCAATACAAGTTTGGATCATTAGTGTTCATTCCTGATACAAATCTAGCCATTGATATTCTCAAGGTTAATCATCATAGAAACACCAAGTTTCATTTTGGGAAACACCAATTTTCCTTTAATTCATGTGTAGGTGTGCCATGAAAAACACTTCTAACACCATACTTGGCCTTCTTCTTCTCTAATCACCCTACTTTCCCTTTTTTGTGCAAACTTCAACATTCGATGTGGCTATGTTGTGGAAGCATCAAATTTCATCAGACTATTGAAAACTGCACCCAACTTGATCATCAAAATCGACTTTGATATCAATGGAAACACACACTATCAACAATCTCCCCCTTTGGTATTGATTTCAACACTAGACATAGTTCATCCATTGATGGATAACAATTGTTGAGAACTCGCTGCTGAGAAATCCCCATGGGTACTAGTTTTTTTCATGATATCAAGTGTTCAATATGTCTACTAAAATCTTCCCCTTTAACATAAATGACACGAGGATAAGGACTCCCCCTATCCACTAGCTCTCCTTATGTCTGTAGCTAGGATCCCATTGGACATACACTTCCTCTTATGGACTACTCCCCCTGTGACTGTGATGTATATGAAAAACATATATTTCTTCTTCAGTGTACCTTGTCAGAAAGACATGATGTGGTGGATTATTTGTGTTCTACTCCTTTTACTGAGAAAGTGAAGGACAAATCACTCACTCTAAGATATTCAAACGTTTCTCTCAGAAGAGGCTTGGTAACAATATTTGCAACTTGCTCCTCAGTAGACATAAATTCCAATTTAACAATATGATCCATTGCTGGTTCTTGAAGGATGTGATATTTAATAGGAATGTTCTTTGTTTTGGAGTGTATAACTGGATTTTTAGATATATTATTTTCACTAGTGTTGTCACATAAAATAGGCACTAGATTAGCACAATTTTCTTGAATATCCTTGATATTTTTCATCATTTACAAAATCTAGGTACAACATGACGTTGCTACAATATACTCTGCTTGAACACTAGATAATGAAATAGAGGTATGTTTCCTGCTAAGCTAGGAGACAAGGCAATTTCCTAAGAATAATGTTAAATTGGCAACTAGGGCCAAACTCCATGTGGGTTGGCTTATTTCTGGCAGCTGATATTTTTATTGGATCCCTCTCATCGAGAGGTGTAGGATTGATCCAAAGATCATCCGATTCCGATAAGTATTTATGGAGATATGAATTTATTTTGTTTATGTAATTATAGTCAAGCCGACCAGCTCTTATGTAGGTTCTAGAAGCCCAACCGATGTGTCTATTCATCATCCTCGTTTTAATATAAATAGATGAGTGTTTGATGTCATTTGAATATGTATTCTTGAGTGATCTCCTCCTCTCCACGTCTTGGGTTTTTGGAGAAAGAGTGAGACACTAAGAGAAACACACACTGGCCCAAATATGATGCCCTAGCCTACACGTTTTTCAAGACGCCCTAACATATCTGAACGTAGTCCTGTAATGGAGTCACCTAGCCACAGTAAGGGAAAACATTTACACGCTGGTCATACGCTGTTCAGGTAGACATTTACACGTTGGTCAGACACTGTTCAGGCAGACATCACGATGGACAGGAGATAGCTATATACTGTTAAATATATATAATATATATATATATATATATATATATACGCAGGGCTCCATACTCGCAGTTCATAAACTCTATATAGACGCAGCGTGAGGCAGACATATATACGCAGGTTGTGGAGACAACTATACGCTGTTCAGGCAGACATCACGATGGACAGGAGACAGCTATACGCTGTTCAATACATATGTATACACGCAGGGCTCCATACTTGCACTTCAGCGTGGATATGGATCATGAAGTCGCAATCTATGTATTGGGTCAATACATGAAGTCGTAATCAATGTATGTAGCCACAGTCATGGGTTCATGCTTACGTTGTTGATTTATAGAGTCAACGTGATGCCCTATACACAGGGCAAAGGACACAACGTATCAATGCACGTATACGCAGCTATGAAGCCAGCGTAATGAAGCAACAGATCAGGTCTGACCTTGCACTATAGGAAGACTGGCTCTCGGATGACCTCGCATTACAGTAAGACAACAGATCAGGTCTACAGATGGAATAGCATCACTGTAATCTTCACATGTCTCGACATTACAGTGTGGAACACTCAGCTTCCCCACAGCCCTAGATCATGTACATCAATGCATTCGTTACAACAATTACTCCATACGCTGTCAATAGATAAGTCTTGGCATTTATTTATAGAGATACTATATCAGTCATATGGTCTCAGTCATATGCTGTCATAAATTCATAACACGTAGGGTCCATACGCAGTTATGAAGATACCCTTACACATAGTTCATATATACGATGTTCAATGTTGCTCATGTTATTACACGTTGTTCATACGTCATATATATATATATACGTTGTTCATGTTATGCACAGAGATATCCATATGCAGTCATAACAACAATAAAGGTATGGGGCCGTTGTAAATTCCTATAGCCGCAGTCATGCACTCACAATGACATGGATCATGAGCAATGATGGTTACAGTATCAACATGATGAGAATGATAAGAATGATATGTCTCTGATCATGATGGGCATGGGCAGCAAGATGATGCTAAGAGTAGATGAGAGCAGCTTATTCATAGGGCTGCACGATGATAGAGGATGCAACATAAAAGGCAGCAAGATAATTAATAAGATCATGGACATGGGAAACATGATGATAATCATGATTAGTGCAGCATGGTGTAGTATGCAGTGGTGCAGCAAGAGAACCAGATGTAGCACGATGATAGGTGAAGGAGTCACCTTGGAGGATCAGTTGAAGTAGAATGTCTTCAACTGATCTCATCGTTATAGGAGATGATATATGCTCAGATCTAGACAAGTCAAAGTGTTGACTTCCGTTGTAAATGTACTCTCTCTCTCTTTCTCTACTGAACTTTGAAGATAAAAGAAGATTTGATCAAAGAGTTTCCCCACACATTGTGGGGTTTGTCCCTAGCTCGCGCCATATCTTGTGTCCTCTTGCCTTGGCTTGTCTTCTGCGTTTTATATTTATGTTCTATCTGCAATTTATCACAACGCTGATGTGATTGCTAATTGTGAAAATTTAAATAAATTGCTCTAGCATAGAACATACCTAAACTTAACATGGTATCAGAGCTGAGGTGAAGACAATGCCCAAGCAAGAGTGAAAGAGCAATCACCGAAGACAGTTGGGACAAGACAGAAGGATCAATGGGTTCCTCATAATTCACCTAGGGTTAAGTCAAAGCAGAGAATGTTATCAAAATAGCGCAGCGGAAGAATATGATCACTTCATTGGGAAGTTCAGATCTAAGGGTGGAATGAAAGGCGGATGCCTTGTTGAAATAAGTTCAGCCGTTATGCGAAGGAGTGTTCGAATGGTAGAGACACATCTCTTGATGAAGATAACAATCATTCCTGGGACATTTCAATGATAAAAAGAATGACTGGTAATGCAGGTCATCAAGGAAATGGTCGACTCTTCTAGGAAAGCAAGGAACCCCAAAATCTATTTTATGTACCTGATCGAATCGGAAGTCCATCTCGGAAATGGGAGTCAAAGGTTACAGGGTGGCACTTATCGATGGAAAGGTACGTGTTTGAAAATAGATATTGTAAAGATGTTTTGAGTTCAGGGTTGTATCAAGTTGCAGGAAGTCCACTGGGGACCATGTCCATTGACTCAGCACTGGAGGTCTGTGAGTCAGATGGTGACTAGGATGCCTGAATTCAAAAAGAAGCATGAAGTACATGTCTGAAATGTACCGAAGGAAAATATTATAAGGGGATCTTTCCCCTCATGCAGTAAGTTCACAGGTTTGGAACAACCCGAGGAGTTTGAGAATCATGATCAAGGAATCTCATGTATACAGGTGGAAGAAATCCTTCTATGGCTTGAAGCAAGACACCCCGAGCATAATATGAGAGGATTGATAGCTGTCTAATGCAGCTGAGATTCACTAGGAGTGAAATCGATCCAAACCATTACTCGAAGGTTGTGGATGATAAACCTTTCGTACTGGCACCTATGTCTGACAGGTGCAGACCCTCTCATTTATAGGAGACAGAGGGAGTTGGATTCTGAATGTGGGAAGATAAGATGCAAGCTTGTGACTGCCTCGAGGATCTTAACTTTCAGAAGTTATATGGTAATGATGTCGGACCAAATTTGGGAAATGCCTCTGAGTTTCATAAACTCATTCGCGTTGATGTTCTTGGAGAACCTCCGTCCGGACATCTGTGTTGTAGTTAGCATGGTGAGCTCATATTTGGTTGAGCCTCACTAGATTGGTGCCAAGAATCTTCTAAGATATCTTCAGGGCACAATCTCTCATGAATTGAGATACACTGCCAGAAATATGAAACCACATGATTATTCGAATGATGAGTGGGCAGGAAGTATGGAGGATCATTAGAGCACTTCTCAGTGCTGTTTGGAATCTGCCTTGATATCCTGGATGAGCAGGAAGCAGAAGTCGGTGACTCTGAGCACCACCAAGGCAGAATACATTGCTGATAGTATGGCCTTCTGTGAGGCAGTCTTGTTGCTGAAGCTCTTCAGTGAGCTGTTTGTACACATGATGAATACCTTTGTGATTCTCTATGGCAACTAGAGGTGGGATTCGATTATTGAGGAATCTCGTATTTGACAATTGCTCCAGCAGATAGACATCAATTACTGCCTTATCTAGGATATGGTAAGTCGATGATCAAGGAGGCTCCATCACACTGAAATGATGTACATGACAGAGCCCTGAGGAAAGATCAAATTTGTGATTTTCCCAAACGACTTGGAGTCGTCGAGAGACCTTTGTAAAAGGGTCCTGCATGCTGCATACATTGAGCTCTAGGAACTTTGGGGGGCTTGCAGTTCTATTGGAGCAACATACGACCACAGGGTGACTCACCATCCCCTGGTGGTGCGCACTGAAACAAGATGATTCGCTCTCTTGTGGGACAAGATGATTCGCTCTATTGTGGGACAAGATGATTCGCTCTCTTGTGTAGCAGGATGATTAGTTCTCCTGTGAGGCCTGGATTGATGTGTTCTCCATGGAAATTGTAGCAGGATTGATGTGTTCTCCTGTGAGGCCTGGATTGATGTGTTCTCCATGGCGATTGTATCAGGATTGATGTGTTCTCTTGTGAGGACAGGATTGATTAAGTTCTCCTGTCGAGGCTTCCTACCCATGCAGTCTGGGACTCATGGGAAGTGCCTCTCATCTGATCAATGAGCAGGGAAATGAAGTTAGGGACCATAGTAATACCGATGGATGCATCGTTGTATGTACTGTACTCCCTACGCTAGGATGTCCTCCATTGATCTGGGATCAATGATACTGGTCTGGGACCAGTGGTAGGAGTTGTACATACTATGACGCTGACTTCGGGTCGGCTGAGACTAGTCTGGGACCAGTGGTACATACTCCGAGACTGACTTCGTGTCAGTGCAGTACTAGTTTGGGACCAGTAAGAGTCGTACATACTATGACGTTGACTTCTGGTCGGTTGAGACTGGTCTGGGACCAGTGGTATGCACTCTGAGACTAACTTCGTGTTAGTGGAGAATCATATGACTCATTCTCGATCAATTCTTCTTCTTCATAGTTCAACAGAGTAGAGCAGAGTATAGCTAGCAGAGCCAGCACAACTAGCAAAGCTAGCAGAGCCAGCAGAGTTGAGCAGAGCCAGCAGAGCTGAGCAGAGCCAGCAGAGCTGAGCAGAGCAGAGTAGAGCAGAGCCAGCAGAGTTGAGTAGAGTTGGGCAGAATCGTGCAGGGCACTGATGGTAGAGATAGTACAGTCGGACATATGGATCAACAGATGGAGTTTCCCCTAGTTGAGAGGGAGTGTTAAATTGGAAATTAGGGCCAAACTCCATGTGGGTTGGCTTATTTCTGGCAGATGATATTTTATTGGATCCCTCTCGTCGAGAGGTGTAGGATTGATCCAAAGATCATCCGATTCCGATAAGTATTTATGGAGATATGAATTTATTTTGTTTATGTAATTATAGTCAAGCCGACCAGCTCTTATGTAGGCTCTAGAAGCCCAACCGACGTGTCTATTCATCATCCTCGTTTTAATATAAATAGATGAGTGTTTGATGTCATTTGAACATGTATTCTTGAGTGATCTCCTCCTCTCCACGTCTTGGGTTTTTGGAGAAAGAGTGAGACACTAAGAGAAACACACGCTGGCCCAAATATGATGCCCTAGCCTACACGTTGTTCAAGACGCCCTAACATATCTGAACGCAGTCCTGTAATGGAGTCACCTAGCCACAGTAAGGGAAAACATTTACACACTGGTCATACGCTGTTCAGGTAGACATTTACACGCTGGTCAGACACTGTTCAGGCAGACATATATACGCTGGTTGTGGAAACAAATATATGTTGTTCAGGCAGACATCACGATGGACAGGAGATAGCTATATACTGTTAAATATATATATATATATACGCAGGGCTCCATACTCGCAGTTCATAAACTCTATATAGACGCAGCGTGAGGCAGACATATATACGCAGGTTGTGGAGACAGCTATACGCTGTTCAGGCAGACATCACGATGGACAGGAGACAACTATACGCTGTTCAATACATATATATACACGCAGGGCTCCATACTCGCACTTCAGCGTGGATATGGATCATGAAGTCGCAATCTATGTATCGGGTCAATACATGAAGCCGTAATCAATGTATGTAGCCACAGTCATGGGTTCATGGTTACGTTGTTGATTTATAGAGTCAACGTGATGCCCTATACACAGGGCAAAGGACGCAGCGTATCAATGCACGTATACGCAGCTATGAAGCCAGCGTAATGAAGCAACAGATCAGGTCTGACCTCGCACTATAGGAAGACTGGCTCTCGGATGACCTCGCATTACAGTAAGGCAACAGATCAGGTCTACAGATGGAATAGCATCACTGTAATCTTCACATGTCTCGACATTACAGTGTGGAACACTCAGCTTCCCAACAGCCCTAGATCATGTACATCAATGCATTCGTTACAGCAATTACTCCATACGCTGTCAATAGATAAGTCTTGGCATTTATTTATAGAGATACTATATCAGTCATATGGTCTCAGTCATATGCTGTCATAAATTCATAACACGTAGGGTCCATATGCAGTTATGAAGATACCCTTACACATAGTTCATATCTACGATGTTCAATGTTGCTCATGTTATTACACGTTGTTCATATGTCATATATATATATATATATATATATATATATATATACGTTGTTCATGTTATGAACAGAGATATCCATATGCAGTCATAACAACAATCAAGCTATGGGGCCGTTGTAAATTCCTATAGCCGCAGTCATGCACTCACAATGACATGGATCATGAGCAATGATGGTTACAGTATCAACATGATGAGAATGATAAGAATGATATGTCTCTGATCATGATGGGCATGGGCAGCAAGATGATGCTAAGAGTAGATGAGAGCAACTTAGTCATAGGGCTGCATGATGATAGAGGATGCAACATAAAAGGTAGCAAGATAATTAATAAGATCATGGACATGGGAAACATGATGATAATCATGATTAGTGCAGCATGGTGTAGTATGCAGTGGTGCAGCAAGAGAACCAGATGCAGCACGATGATAGGTGAAGGAGTCACCTTCGAGGATCAGTTGAAGCAGAATGTCTTCAACTGATCTCATCGTTATAGGAGATGATATATGCTCAGATCTAGACAAGTCAAAGTGTTGACTTATGTTGTAAATGTACTCTCTCTCTCTTTCTCTGCTGAACTTTGAAGATAAAAGAAGATTTGATCAAAAGGTTTCCCCACACATTGCGGGGTTTGTCCCTGGCTCGCGCCATATCTTGTGTCCTCTTGCCTTGGCTTGTCTTCTGCGTTTTATATTTATGTTCTATCTGCAGTTTATCATAATGCTGATGTGATTGCTAACTGTGAAAATTTAAATAAATTGCTCTAGCATAGAACATACCTAAACTTAACAAATAATTATCCACCATTGGTTATTTTTCTCTCATCAATACTACCTATGAAATCAACATCAATATAGGATTTTAATGTGAAATTTGTATCTTTGGGGTACCATAGGAAAGAGTCCACTCTTCCTTGCAAATAGTTAAATATCCTCTTGATTTACTACATATGATTTTCCTTTGGGTTTAACTGGAATCTTCTTGCCAAAGCTACTGCTTGCATGATGTTTGGTATTGAAGTTGTGAGATATGTAGGTTGCTAATCATAGACCAATACATGGGCTAATATAAGGCTCTAGAGATTCAACATTCATGTTGAGTTTACAACCTGTTATCATCAATGTAGTAATAGGTTTACATTCCTTCATGCCAAGTTCCTTTAAAATTTCTTTTAGATATTTAGTTTGATAAATAAAGATCCCTTTCTCTATTTTTTGAACCTACAACCTAAGGAAGAATGATCGTTCCCCAAGCATGGAAATTTCAAATTCCTTTTGCATGACAATTATAAATTGTTGACTTAGCTTATCAACATTACTCCCAAATATGCTATCATCTACATACACTACAATAAGTAGAAGGCTATCATGATCATATTTAATATAAATATTACTATCAGTTGAACCTATTTTTTTTCAAAGGAGTACATATATATTTGCATTAATATAAAATGTTGGTTTTTTGGGCTAGAACCCTCACATAGGTATTCATGTTCAACAATTAAACTATTTTTAGAAATTCATATTATGGCCAGCCTATACTTATGGATATGTTTTCCTACAATTCCAAAAATATGCCTACTATGAACCTTACAAAAAATACCTAACAAAAGCTTGTATCTGCATAACATCAAAACAATTCAAAATGTGAAAATTTATCTAGAAATGTAGGACCAATCTTTAGTTGTTGCTCCTTGGGGTTGGGTGCATCATTATCTTCCTTTTATTTCTACTCCATGAACTACTCTTCCTTTTTTCCTTTTGAGGATTTGTGTTGCACTGCATGTAAAAGACCCTCTAGTGGAGGTTTTTGTGGAAGCCCCTACAAAAATAGCCCAAAAATCCAGTTGTAGTGGAGGTCACTAGCGGAGTTGGGTGGGAAAATGTTTTACGTATGTTTTTTAATGGTGCATCTATAATACACTAACGCACTTGTGCATTACTATAAATAGACACACTAGTGCTTAATAGCATATGGTGTACTGTGGTAGAGTTATATTTGATAGAAATAAAAAATAGTGGTGCACTAAGTAAACAAGGCGTGCCAGTGTGTATACTACTCGATAGCACCGAAAAAGGATTAAATTAAAAAAAAAATTGGCTGTAAAATTCATTTTACCCAGTCGGTGCTATACTCTCTCCCATTGCTAAACTAGTATACGAATGCCTTGATGCATAAATAATATGGTGCACCATTGTGGGGTTTTTAATTTAAAAATAGTAGTGTGCATATTATATTATATGCACTAATGTTGTTAATTGAATTGACGGGTCTCTATGCTTAATAGAGAATGGTGCACCGTTACAGGGTTATTTTTTATAGAAATAAAAACCATGGTGTGCTACATTTATAATGCACACCGGTGCATACACTATACTCTCATGAAGCACCGGTGATATCCCTTTTACAAACGCCACGTGCGTAAACAACATGGTGCACATAGAAGAGTTTTTAACTTACAAATGGTGGTGCACTTCGTATAAAATAAGCACCGATGGAGTTAATAGAATTGTATGTCCGACATGGGGGCTTCACTGGGGGAGCAATACCATACCACGTGGGTTCATATTGGGGGATATATATTGAAGAAAAAGTGGCATAATATATTGGGGGATATATAGGGGGTAAATGGTTTTTCTATTGGTAGGTATAAAAAATGGAGCTCAAAGTTAATGAAAAAATATAAAGGGGTATAAAAAATGTTAATGAAAAAATGGATACTCGCAATATCTAGTGGAAGTAGGGGTTTTTAAATAGGGAAGGCGTATTGGGTTTGTATTAGTAGGGTGTTAAATAATGTGATTGTTAGCGGTATTTTCCAATATGTAGTCAAATTAGGGGTATTGTTTAATATGCCATGAATGCACATGATAGATCAGAGGTTCATTGAGTGAAGCCCCCGTGATGCCTGGCAATAGAAAATAACACACCATGGCAGGTTTATTCTTAATTTATAATTTATATGGGCTAAAAATTTCATAATTTATACCTTGTGGATGCTATATGTATTCATTTTTAAAATATTTCCTTATCATGTAGCTTTATCGCTTATTATTACCAAACTTTTGTATGATATACACTTGTCAGCATTACGCTAAATATTGATTGAAAATTATTTATATAAAAATCTCAAAACCTCAAAAAGTTTGATTACACTCTTTTTTAAATTTTCAAATCACTTTAGATTTTATGGTTTGACATACAAACGGTTAATTCATTTGGAATCCTTGAATATTATTATGAGACTGGAAAGAATGTCCTCGAAATTTGAAAACGTTGTTGAATTTCAGCATGATCATATTCAACTTGTAGTGGAATCTTATTGTGAGACCAGCGACGACGTCCTCCAAATTTGAAAAAGATGTTGAATCATGTACTCTAACTATTTGACGTTTTTTTCTATGAATTTTGTTTTAAATTTGTGAGGAAATTGCCTAAATTGTAATTGGGTATAATTTGTTTCTTGGAAGGTGCCACACACACACATATACAATATTATATTAAAATACATAATTTTATTGTAAATTATATTTCAAAATTTAAAAATAGAAATCAAATAGCTAAATTGGGCAGATACATAAATTTATATAATATTCAATATATTATTTGATAACATTGGACAAGGGTGAAATTTAAAAAAAGGTCGGTCGTAAAATTCATTTTCACCATTTTGGTTTTATACTCACATAAAGCACTAATGCATAAAAACATGTTGTAATGGGGCAAGGTTTTTAATTTAAAAAATAGTGGTGTGCTACTCATATAATAAGCACTGGTGTGATAAAGAGAACTGTACATTATGCTACTTAATGGAAAATGGTGCATCGTTTGAGGGTTATCTTTTTAAATAAAAAATAATGGCACACCGAGTAACTTTGTATAACTGGAGCATATACCACTTGATAGCACTAAACTAGTGTCAATTTTAAAAAATGTTGGTCATAAAGTTCATTTTCACAATTCAGGTGTTATACTCCCACAAAGCCCATGCTTTGAAATTTTAGGAATGCCTCGGTACACTATGTGAAATCAGAGCACTGATGCATATACTTCTCAATAGCACCAGACAAAGGTTTAATTTAAAAATGTCGGTCCTAAAATTCATTTTCACCATTTCGGTGCTATACTCCCATGAAGCACCGGAGTTATTCCTATTTTGAAATGTCTTGGTGCGTAAATAACATGGTGCACTGTGATAGGTTTTTATTTTTGAAAAACCACGATGCGTTACACGAATAATTTTCCTCGATGTGGTTACTTGTGCACATTGGAACAAGGTTAATTAAAAAAAAATAATGGCCATAAAATTCATTTTTACCATTTACAGTGTTGTAGAGCTCTCAAGCACCGGTGCAACCTTTTCCTCTGTGAAGCAACCTGCCATTGGTGCTTCCCTTGCTTTCCATACTTTCGTCTATTGCTCACTGCATGCCCTTTGAATTTTTTGAAACAGTAGTGATTTTTTTTTTTCATTTACTTAGAAGCCATGCCTTCCCGATGAGCAAATGTCTAGGTAATGTCTATGTTTCTCCCAAACTTAATGTTTTAGAGGAGTAGAATTGAAAATTAAGTTAAAAAATGGATTGTTGTTGATTTGTTTTCTTTGTGGTGCATTCGAAACGTTCAACTCGCATCATCACAATGCACCCTATAAATTAATAGTTGCACCACAAGTTGGTGCGTAATGTTAACATACCATTAGTGGTTCAGTGTGTTGGGTAAATTAAAATGCACTGATCCGTTAAATTCCATGACACACCACTTTAAAAACTATAGTTTTTACGGTGGTGCATATGGTAAAATTAACTTCCCGATGTGTTTAGTTTTTCCCACCAAACCACCCAATTTTTAAACCTGAATGAACAACTTAATTTGTTTTTTTCGTTTACTTGGAAACTATGCCTCGCTGATGAGAAAAAGTCAAGGTAATGCATATGTTTCTCCCTAACTTAAATTTTTATGTAACACACTCCTCCCACATTTATGTAAGCTAACCATCCACTGGGGTAAAAATGAGACAAGAGGCTACTATGATGTGATTTAACTCTCCATGTACATTTAAGGAAGTGGAACCGATAAAAAAAAACCATTTTGACTTTCCACACATGCTATAGAACCTTCAGAAGCCAACCAACCCTTCCAGGTGATCAACCTCTGAGTTAACATGACATTTTACTAATCTAGACCCTCAACCACTCCCATGACAAGCCACGCATGTGACTAAGCCCTCCACTTTCTCCCACAATAAGGCACACTAGAAACTGTGGCCTTGTTTAGGCAGTTCTGTGCCGATGACTTCAGATTTCGTGCCACTATTTCAAGGCTAGGACTCAGGCCACTGCCAAAAACATCATGAAACTTTCAGAAATAAGATAAACAACCATGAAAAAAAGCTACTAGTGCAAAATTTTGTACAAGGACTTGACTAGACCCCTACTAACCATGATAAGCATTTTGTTAAACATATCACAAATAGGCAATCTACAGGTCATAACAACAAATATAAGCATAGGGGTCTCATACTTATTTAAGATTCGTAAAGAAGCATTGTTGGCTTATCACAACAGCTGCATTATCATCTAATATGTCATATATTCATTGTACATTAATTTTCTAATCAAAACATGATGAGATCCATCTGCCAAGTCTGTCATAAAACATACTCATAACCAACACATAACCAATAGAAATTAAAAGGATACAACAGTAATAAAAATCACATATGAACCAATACATTTGCACATGAAATACCATGGTGAAAGAACTCTTATTAATGAATGCATAAGCCAACCAGGTCTGGGACTTCCATGAACCACTTGACCATAAATTAGGATGAACCAAATATTTCTTTAACCTAATCACCCCCGTGCCATATTCCAAGAACGAATGTGGGACTCACAAAAAAACAATCCTGGTTTCCTTAGGCTTTACCACAATCCCCACTGAATCACTAGGACCTAAAAAAACATGGATGCCTCTAGATCCCTCCACCTACACCATGAGGAATTTTCCTATCTCCTAGTCTCTAGGATTTACCGTATATCACGCCATCCACTGGTTGAGGATTACTGGGCCTAATCGAGACTCCACCCTCTAGGCTTTAACATATATCCTGCCATTCGTTGATCGACAATTTATAAGCCTGATTGAGGGAACACACCTCTAGGCTTTTCCATATATCCAACCATTCACTGGTCGAGGATTCCTAGGCCAACCGAGGTACACAAAATCTAGCTTTACTGTGACCCCACCTTCTCTTGTCTAGGGATTCCTAGGGCTTGTGTTCTTCTTCAGAGACCGTCTCACTCAGTTTTGAAACCATCCAACAATCCAGCTGAACGAAATAAAAGAGAACCCATCACACCATGGCTATCCATGAATGTCAAGGCAATGTTGAAAATCATTGTCACACCTGGCATAACCCATGCCAATGACAATGAGAGAACCAAATACACACATGCATGTACCATGCATGTCAAATCTAGCAAGAAAATCACACATGCAAATTGATATCTGCAAATAATCCTATTGTTGTTGCTTGATCCTGCTTTTCCTTTCTTGATCTTTGCTTCCCTTTGCCTTCTTTGTCCTTCATTTGCTTTCCTTTATCCAATGCTAGAGTGCTTCAATAATGCTCTGTGTCCAAGAGTAAGAGAGAGCTCCAAAAATGAACTAACAAAAAGGTACCAACTGATCCTCAAAAGCCTTTTTATTAATGAGGCCTCTATTTTCTTTAATTTTCCATTATTTTCCTTCATTTTCCTCCTCACATGCAACCTGTGACCTTTCACCTTCCTTTTCTCCTAATTTCCATTATTTTCATAAATAAAATGCCAATTAATGTCTCATTCCTTTCCAAAGATTTTTCATTTTCCTTTGCTTATTTCCTTAGCCATAATAAACCAAATGAACAGCCACACTAGGATGTTTTTCCCAAGATTAAGCTTGGAATATGTGTCCCATGACATTGGTTATTATTTTTCCTTTATTAACTTTATTACATGGAATTTAGACCAGGGTTGTTACAAAACCCTCCCCCTTGGGGGAACACCATCCTTGGTGTTCAATGACACCTATAACTAGCAAGACTGTTGAAAGAAAAACATATTGCCCATGGAGCCTTATAACTTATCTTGATGCAATATTTATAATGATCAACCTACTGAGAAGGAAACCAATATGAGACATAACAACATGAAAACCATAATGACATGACAACCCTACCGATTACTAGAGCTTTATAACACATATCATGGTGGTATTTATATCCATATACATATGTACATATACTAATACATCACACCAAACATATACCAAAAACATTCACTCACCCAGTGAACAAAGAAGGATAAACAACTAGCATCTGATCCACCATCTCCCATGTAGCTTCATCAAGCCCAAAGTGCTTCCACTACATTTTAACCTGCTCAATTGCTTGGTTCCAGAGCATGAGAATCTTTTTTTGCAATATACACTTAGGTTTTGGTCGGAATTATCCATCTAGATCAACCTGCAATACAAACCAATCTATCTCATGATCAACATCTTTAACATACTTCTTAAGCAATGACACATGGAAAACATCATGGACTTTCAATGTTGGAGGCAGTGTAAGTCGATAGAATATTGTTCTAATCCTTTCAAGAATATTGAAAGTTCCACACAACTGAGGTGCTAGCTTGGCACATGATCCAATCCTCAAGGATATATTCTTCGGATTGATGCACAAGTACACCTATTCCCCTGCCTAATACTCCTTAAACAACATGTTCCAATCTGTATAACTCTTACGTCCATCTAGTGTTGCGTTTAGATTCTTCTTGATTAATTACATTTCTTGTTCCATCTTTGCTAACATGTCCAGTCCTATCAACACCTTGTTCACTAGATCACTCCAACTAATGGGAGTATGAAAACTCCACTCATACAATGCCTCAAATGGACTCATCCTCCATGATTCTTGATACCCATTGTTGTAAGCAAACTCAACCAATGGAAGGTACTCGTCCCATCTCCTTTGTTTCTATCCTCAACATGTCCTCCAATATGCTATTTACCCTCTCTATTTGTTCATATGTCTGATGAGGATAAGCTGTGCTAAAGGTCAACTCTATCCCCAAACCTACAAACAACTCCTTCCAAAACTTGAAAGTGAACTTAGCATCCCTGCCTGACATAATCTTCTTTGGAACACCATGCAACGTCACTACATCTCCGATGAATACCTATGCTACATCATTATCTGAATAAATAGACTTTATTGGAATGAAGTGCACTACCTTTTTCAACTTGTCAACTGCAACCATGATGGAATCATGCTGTCTAGCTATCCTCGAGAAACCTATGATGAAATCCATGGAAATGGCCTCCCATTTCCACTCTGGAATTAGAATTAGCTGAAGCAACCCACCTAGATGATTACACTTTTCTTTCACCCATTAACAGTCTAAGCATCTAGCCACAAACTCTGTCACTTCCTTATTCAGATTTGGCCAATGATAAAAATTCTTCACCACTGTCAATGTCTTCTACTATCCTGGGTGACCTGAATACCATTTTGCATGAAATTCTCACAAGATAGTCTTCTTGAGCTCGCTGTCATTTGACGCATATATCATGTCTCTAAATATGACCAAATCATTTGTTGTAAGACGATAGTCCACATCCTGATCACCTTTACCTTGTTGTAACCTATGCATAAGCTCCATGCACTTGTGAACCTATTGTCTTTCCTATAAAATCCAATCATGTAAGTTTGTCCCATAGGCACTCATACATGTTATGTGATTATCCTATACTCTCTTGCTAAGAGCATCTGCAACCCTCTTCTCCTTACCATTAATGTACTTGATCTCGAAGTCAAACTCACTAATTGTGGACAACCATCTCGCTTTCCTCGCATTTGTATTTGATTGGTCAAATAAGTATCTCAATCCACTATGATCATTCATCAATATAAATCTCTTGCTAAGAATATAGTGCCTCCACATCTTCAATGCATGGATGATCACTGCCAACTCAAATCATGTGTCAAATAATTCTATCCATGCTCATTTAGTTTTTGTGACTCATAGCACACTACCTATCCTTCTTGCATCAAGAATCCACCAAGTCCTCTCTTGCGGGCATCTATACACACCACAAACACTTTGTGTGGATCTACAATATTTAAAAAATAGAGCATTTGTCAACAACTAATTCAATTGCTCAAGATTGGCTTCACATTCCTCCGTCCATTCAAATTCCTTACCTTGCCTTTGCAGTGACATAATAGGATATGCAATGCGAGAGAAGTTCATGAAGGGCCTCCTATAATAAGTTGTTAGCCCCATAAATGATCTAATATCATCCTTATTTCTAAGAGCTCACCACTCCATGATAGCCCTTATCTTCTCTAGATCCACTGCTATGCCTCCCTTGGAAACAACATGTCCCAAGTAATGTACCTCTATTTGAAAGAAACTGCATTTTCTAAGCTTGGAATACAACTTATGCTCTCTTAGCAATCTCAACACTGCTGCTAAGTGTTTGACGTGTTCTTCCTCATTCTTAGAATATATCAAGATGTCATCGATGAGTACAATAACAAACTTGTCTAGATAAGGATGCAATACACAATTCATCAAGCACATAAAAATAGCTTGAGCATTAGTCGAACCAAATGGAACTACAAAAAACTCATAATTCCCATACCTGGTCCGAAACGTTGTCTTGTAAATGTCCTCTTCCTGATGTGTACCTGATGATATCCAAATATCAAATCAATATTTGAGAACACTGCTTCTCCCTTCAAGTGATTAAACAAGTCATTAATCCTCAACAATGTATACCTATTCTTGATGGTTACCTTGTTCAACTTCCTGTAATCAATACCTAACCTAAGAATACCATCCTTCTTCTTCATAAACAACATTGATGCACCCCAAGGTGATACATTTGGCCTAATGTATCCCTTGTTAAGCATTTCCTTCAACTACAATTTCAATTCCACTAACTTTGGTGTGGTCATCCTGTGTGGTGCCTTTGATGCTGGTGTTATCCTTGGTACCAACTCAACAGAAAAGTCCACTTCTCTATGAGGCGAGAACTCTGAAATCTCTACTGGAAACACATCCTGAAAGTATTGTAAGATTGGGTACCTACTTAATGCCTCCTATCCTCAACATCCTTACCTTTATCACTTGCAATATGTACTGCAAATAACAAACACCCTTTTCTACAACTATGCTTTGCTTGTATCACTGTCACCATCCTAATTGATGTTGCCTTCTTCTTACCCTACAAGATCCTCTATTCTCCATTGTCATCCAAGCACTCAATATCCTTGTCATAACAATCGACCTTGGTCCTATGAAGATACAACCAATCCATACCCAATAGAATATTGTATGATCCCAACAGAAGCACATTCAAATGCACCGATGTAGGAATACCACAACTTAAATGCACAAGCTTTTACCATGTGATGAACTCTCTTCTTAGTACCTATATCCAACTGCACTAACCAAGAATCTGTATGTATTTCTTTATTCAAGACACACTTATCCACTAGGTTAGGACTAACATAACTATAATTAGATCCAGGGTCAATCAAAATAGAAACAACTTGATCACAAAGCTTACCATCCATCTTGATAATAGATTCCTAGTGATCTGCCTACCTATTATGCAATGCTGCATAGATCCGTGGAATGCTCTGTCCAACATTCCCAATAGTATGTGCTTCATGTGCATTACGGAAAATCCCTCTTAGGATGCTTCTTACCACATGTCCAAAACTGCAACCGTCTTGTACCATCACCTTTATTATGCTTCCCTCCATGCTGTGTCCCATTAAACTTCTTGTCAGGTGCAACATTTTCTTTTTCACCTACATCTTCAGGCCTTGTTCTTTTTAGTTTCCATTTACCTTTAGCCTTGTCTTTCCCTTTCCAACATTGCTGAGATTTTGTCTTGCGCTTTGATTTCTCATAACAATGATTCAATTTCCCAATGACTTATTCAAGTGACCGAGGCTCATCATAATCAATCTGATCCCTAAATGTTAATGGAAATCCACTGACAAACCTATGAAATTTGGACTTCTCATCCTTAAGATATGATACATACCTCAATAACTCCAGGAACTTAGTCATGTACTCCTCATCTGTCATCGATCTCACTTTAGCTCATAAAACTCCTTGGCTTTGATGTCATAGTACCTCTCTAACAAGTACTTCTTCTTGAAAAGTCTCTTGAATTCATGCCAACTCAAGTCTTTTGTCTTGATGTATCTAAACCATTTCACATCTTCCCACTAGATGCTAGCTTTCCCTTTGCGGCTAAAAATAACCATTATGGCCTTGATATTCTTTGTGTATTCATGTAGCTCAAAGAACTTCTTCAACCCAAGTAGACATGGCTATGCATCCTTTAAATTCTTCAAATCCCCATCAAAGGTATGTGGCTTAGATTTCTTAAACTCATCTAGAAATAGTGCCTATCATAACAAAAACTAGAATACAACTTATTTCCATCACATCTCCTATCCAGATTATCCAAAATCCTGCCATCTTGAATCATGTCATCCCTATCTAACCTGTGCCCACCATGGAATCTACTTCCATATGCTCCATTAGTCATGTCCTCCTTCCCATGGCTAATTTGAAGCGATCCTCATCTTTTCAATTATGACAAACTCTAAAGGATTATTGCATTGACTTCTTCTTATTTCTCCTATTCCTGCATGATTATGTCATTATCTACCTTGCAACTTCTTATTTCTGCCTTTAATCTTATCAATGTGTTTTCAATATTAGAAGGGTGCCCAACACCACGCTGCTTATCTGATCCACAAGGAGAGTCTCATGAATTGTAGTCTACCATATTTCTATCCATCTTTTATCTTCTTCATGCAAGTATACCATGTCAGCTAAACCAAAACATAACATAATAAACATACCTTAGTATAGTTCAGGGGAGGATATCTCGTCTAAAAGATCAACTAGATTAGTGAAATACATGTATAAACATAATCATATCAGTACATAGACATCATTTGAAACATTATCAAGTTAACATGAATGACTATTCCATAACCATGACAATTTGTGCATAACGACATAGAGACACTGACATGCATATCAATGCGTAACCAACATGCACTCATGACAAATACATCTAACAACAACACAATGAAATTTCACATGGAAAAACAACTGCAACCATGCCTACACAGCAAGTACATAGACCACAAGCATAAGAACACATATGCCACTGACATGTATGCATGACCAACACATTCTTCCCATCCAATCCAAGGGGTAAACCATGCTCTAATACCGCTCTGTAACACCCTCCTCACAAATTTACCCAAGCTAATTGGTACACTAGGGTAAACATGTGACTACATGATACTATGATGTGATTAAACTCCCCATGTATAGTTAAGGAAGTGGAGATGAAAAAAAAAAAAAACTATTTTGACCTTCCACACATGCTGCAAAACCTTCAGGAGCCAACCAACCCTTCCAGGTGACCAACCCCTGAGACAATTTGACATTTACTTATATGGACCCCAGTCACTCCCATGAAAAGCAATGCATGCGAATGAGGCCCTCTAGTTTCTCCCACAAAAAGGAATGCCAATGATTGTGGCCTTTTTCCAGGCATTTTTGTGCCAACTACCCAAGATTATGTGCCACTATTTCAGGGTCATGACTCAAGCCACTTCCCAGAACTTCATGAAAATTTAAGAAATTATTGATGACCATGAAATAAGGCTACTAGTGAAAACATTTGTACAAGGACTTTACTAGACCCCTACTAGCCATGAAAGAAATTGTTTCAAACATATCACAAATAGGTAATCTACAGTTCATAACAACATATCTAAGCATATGGGTCTCATATTTATCTGAGATTCGTAAAGAAGCATCATTTCCTTATCCAAATAGCTGCATTATCATCTATTAGGTCATATATTCATTGGACATTCATTTTCTAATCAAACCATGATGAGAGACATACCTCAAGTTTGTCATAAAACATACTCATTACCAACATATAACTAACATAAATAACTAGGACAGAATAACCATAAAAATTACATATGAACCAATACATTTAAACATGAAATACCAAGGAGAAAGAGCTCTTATTAATGAATCCATAATCCAACAAGGTCTAGGAGTTCCTTGAACCACCTGACCATAGATTGGGTTGAACCAAATATTTCTTTCATCTAATAACCCCCGTGCCATAGTCCAAGCATGAATGTGGGACTCACAAAAAAACCAATCCAAGTTTCCTAAGGCTCTACCACAATCCCCACCAGATCACTCGACCCTAAACAAGCATGGATGCCTCCAGATCTCTCCACCTACACCGTGAGGAATTTATCTATCTCCTATTCTCTAGGATTTACAGTATATCCTTCCATTCACCGGTTAAGGATTCCTACGCCTAATTGAGACTCCACCCTCTAGGATTTACTGTATATCCCACCATTCAGTGGTCAAGGATTCCTAGGCCTGATTGATTCGAAATGAATATTAAATCAAGAAGAAAAGGTATTACAGACTCATGTGTAGGAATTCCTATATTATTTAGTGCAATGGATCGAAAATATTGTGAATAATATAGACAATGAACAGTTATAAAACATAATAAACACACACATCAACAAAACATATAATCAAGGAGTTCACCAGACTTCCTGGCTACGTCTCTTGGTCCAGATTTTAGTGTCAACCTCTATATTATGTCTTCATGAACAAAATTTACAGGTGTGAGCTCAATCAGAGCCATAACACAACAACAGTGATATTACACAGGGATTTCACTTGAAAACCTTGAGTCTAAAGAGTGCACAGACTCTCCCTCTTAGTGCCTATGATCAACGATTCGTAGCTTTGTGTTTCTCTGACTCTCTGTCTCCTCTCTGTCTGTAAGCAACTGCCCCCCTTATTGTGCTGCCATTGAATGGTTTTTAAGCCTATCGACATTGTCTATTTGCCTTCCCTCTTCAGGCTCTCTGGATCCTGACCACTGTCCCTTCATCTCCTTCTTGAGAATTTAAACAATAATTGTAAATTCTTGAATCAGCAAGGTCACTTGTTTGTAATGGAAAGGGCCACTGGCACTAGTGAAATCCTCGGGAATACATTTCTCTATTTACACAAAGAAATACACCAAAACAGTGAGAATTTCTGCCAAGCCAGACTTCAAATGATATTGAATCTAACCTATAATCCTATCAGGTCTATTGTTGCATCGATATCGCAAGTCTCAAGCACACATCTTCCATGGTAACCTTTGTATTTCGGTGTTATACAAAAATACATTAAAACACAGAAAAACCCGACAAAATGCCGCATATCAGATTTTCAAATTTTATAGTGCCGCATCTATAACCTTGTTGGGTCCATAAAACAACTTGTTCATCATCCACCGTCCGATCAGTGATTGATAATCCACGGTTGATGATCATTTCAGGCGGCCCACTTGCACGAAGATTACTTGCCCAAAAAAAGCAATTTTCTCTCTCCTGCGGTGTGCTACATGTCGGCCGGTGTGTGGAATTGCGCGAAGCCTCTCCAATACTACTTACTGCCTGAAGCCCGCCTAAAATACCACTTACCACAAAACTCAAATCCTTTTCTGTTTTATTTCATAACTACTTCAGGTCTGCCTACATTAAGTCCTCCCTTTGGTTACATGCGATGCGACATTGGTAGTTTATCTGGATCATTGATCTGCGTACTCGATCAACGGTTCACGTTGTCTCGCTGGATCGTGATTGTAATTCCCATAAGGCTACCTCTAATATACTTCGTTGGCCTCTCCTGATGCGATATCCCGATTTAATCCGGGCCGTTGATCTAGTTGATCCGATGGCTCTGGTGCAACGTTACTTCATTCTTTATTTAAATCTGTATTCTGCCATTCCTTCAATATTTCTCTGTGATACTCTGGTTCTGATATTTGAAGACTTAGAGGTTTCAAGATCCATTTTGGATCATGCCTTCCCACTGAAAAGCTTTTGGACCACCAAAGGTTGGTTTTAGGCATCGATCAAGTGAGGATATAGTTCCCTCACTTGTCCAATTTCTATCCATCGTGCTTTTCTTGGATTTGAACCTTTGAGTCCTAATGTCAAGTACTCAACATCCCCTTGATGCATATTTCTTACCTTCCTGTCTAGAACTGTGTCCTCATGTAACTCATTGATATATTTAGGCAACAAATCCCAAATAGAAGGCAACTGACTTTGCTCTTTAGGATCTTCAATCAATGAAGGTTCATATAATCTCAAGCTTTCTGCATTAATGACTAAATAGATATGCATATACGCTGGAAAATCAAGGCGAAAAGCATTTTCACCAATTTTATCAAGTATCTTGAAAGGTCCATACCTTATTGGTTTTAGCTTCTTACCTTCACCCTGCATTCTATCTTTGCTGATGTATAGCCAGACTTGATCACCAACTTGGAAACTATGTTCAACTCGATGCTTATCATGTCTTGCCTTGTACTTGGCTTGACTTCTTTCTAGCTGTTCCTGTACTTCCTGGTGAATTTCCTGGATTTGTTCAATGAACTTGGTTGCTTTGTCCATATCATTGTGTCCATCAACTTCTATGTCTTTACCAAAGACAAAATCCGAGGGAGACTTTGGTATAAAAGCAAAACAAGTCTCAAAAGGAGATCTCTGAGTAGAAGAGTGCTTGTCATGGTTGTAAGAATGTTGTACATAACACAAATGTTGATCCCAAAGCTTGGGATGCTTGCTGCAATAACCTCTGAGCAAATGGATCACTGTCCTATTGACCACTTTTGTCTGACCATCTGTTTGTGGATGAAATGTTGTGCTCCTCTTGAACCTGGTGTCCATCAACTCCCATAAACTTGACCAAAACTTCTCAACAAATCAAGAATCTCAATCAGATACAATAGAAGTGGGTAACCAAAAATGAACCCATACATTTTGAAAGAACAACTTTGTTGTTTGTTCAGCTGTAACCTACTTGTTACATGGTATCAAAATACACATTTTACTGAACTTATCCACAACAACATACAAATAATCATGACCTTTCCTAGATTTTGGCAATTCCCCAACAAAATCCATGGAAACACTTTCCCAGGGATGAGAAGGAATTGGAAGTGGAGTGTACAAGCCTAATTTCCTATTATTGGGATTGCTTGTAGCATACATAGTACACCCTTTGATATATCTAGAAACTGTCTCATGCATTCTTGGACAATAACAGAACCTTTGCAATTGTGCCATTGTTTTACTTACACCAAAATGAGATGATATGAGAGAAGTATGTGCTTCTTGAATTATGTTAACTCTTTCAGTTTGTGGAATGCATAACTTTCCCAAATGATATAAGAGTTGGTCCCTTACATGGTAATCCAATTCTTCTACTTGCTTTCCATGACTTAAAGTTGCATATACATCTTTAAAATCTACATCTTGAGCATATTGTTAAATGCAACTTTCATGCATTACTGAGTTATGCTTAAGTATAGTAGATGCATTTATGAATGGTCTTGATAACATGTCTACAACCTTATTATGTATGCCCTTGTTATATCTGATGACAAGATGAAATTGCTGTAGAAAACCCATCCACTTATAATGTCTTGATTGCTGCAATTTAGTTTGTGAGTGCAAATATTGAAGTGGTTGATGATCTGTATGTATGATTGTTTCTTTACTCATTAGGTAATGTTTCCAATTTTTCACACATTGTACTAATGCATACAATTCTTTATCATATGTGGGATAATTAACTACTGCAGAAGTAAATGTCTCAGAATGATAGCATATGGGTTTTCCGTGTTGCATCAACACTACTCCCATGGCATAGTCATTGGCATCTGTCTCAATCTCAAATGGATGCTGAAGGTCTGGCAGTGCTAGTACTAGTGTTCTACTGATTTTCTCTTTTAAGGTGTCAAAGGCTTTCTGTTGTTTGCGTCCCCACTTAAACACATGTTTCAATCCTATTAAAGCATGTAATGGAGCTGCAATCAAAGAAAAGTTAGCAATAAAATTTCTCCAGTATTGTGTTGCCCCTAGGAAACTCCTAACCTTTATAGCAGATTTGGGTTTAGGCCAGTTCACAATGACTTCAACCTTAGAGGGATCTATCTTCAATTCACCACCCCCTACAATATAACCCAAATAATTTAAAGATGTTATGCCAAATTCACATTTTGATAGTTTTACATAGAGATTTTCTCTTTTTAAAACATCTGAACTCTGCATTACATGCTTTACATGGTATTCCCATGTCTTACTAAAAACAAGAATGTCATCTAAATAAACAGTTACAAAGTCATCAATAAATGTTCTGAGTACATCATTCATAACTTTCATAAATGTATCAGGAGCATTAGTTAAGAAAAAAGGCATAACCAACCACTCATACAGTCCTTGCTTTGTCTTGAAAGCACTCTTCCATGCATCTTGTTCTGCAACTCTGACCTGATGATAACCACTTCGCAAATCCAACTTAGAAAAGTAAATTGCCTCTTTTAATTGATCTAATAGATCATCAATACAAGGAAGAGGATAACTATTCTTGATTGTTATTTTATTTAGTGCTCTATAATCAATGCACATTCTCCATGAACCATATTTCTTTCTCACCAGCACGATTGGAGATCCACATGGTGATGTGCTTGGTTGTATAAACCCTTTATCTAGCAACTCCTGTACCTGCTTCTTTATCTCTGCATTCTCTAAATCTGACAACCTGTAAATTCCAATGTTAGGTAATGGAGCATCTTGCTGCAAATAAATATCATGTACTATTTCTTGCTTAGGTGGCAGACCTTTTGGTTCTTGAAATAGAACATCATACTCTGAAACAACTTTAATTAAATCAGCTTTCTATTTAGAATCACAGCCTTCAAATGCATTGGATTTTTTAGGATCCTTTGCCTTTACAACCATTAGTAAAAATTTCTTACTTGAATTCACAATTCTTTTTATCTATCCTAAGTTTATGAGAGAATAGTTATCTTTGAGTTTATGATCTCTCACAATGTATTCTATTCCATTTTTAGTGAGTTGATACTTATTCTCAGCTCTATAGAAAATAGCTTTCCTATCATACAAATATGGACTTCCCAAAACAATACCACACATATCCAATGGAACTATATCTAACTCAACCTCATCTACAAATGTTGATCCAATAGCGAACCTAAGTTTACATTGTCGCGTTACTTGTAGCTTTGTTTTATCACACACCCAACCTAATGGATATGGCTTCTCATGAGGTTCTTTTTGTAATCCCAACTTCTTTACAATTGTTTCAGAAATCAAATTTACTTGTGATCCACTATCAAACAAAGTATCAATCTTATTGTGCTTGGAAATTACTCTAATACGAAAAATCTCATTTCTTTCCCTCTCATTATTTTCATTATCAACAGATTGTGCATAATTACTTGTGGATGCTTCAGAATCTTTACCTTTAATACCTATGGCTGTAACTATTGTTTCATCGCTTGAATCTAATCCCAAGTCCCACTGAATAGCAGTAGATCCTTTCTCTCCTTACAACCGAACTTCTTAGGTTTTCGTTCTAGATGCAAAAGCTAGCAGTGTGCCTCATCATTTCCTTTTTCTTGCAATGAGTGCATGAAGGTTTATCCTTCTTTACAGTGTTTACTTTCCTCTCCTTCCATTTCAGTTTCTTCTTTTCCTTATTCTTGCTTATAGAATATTTAGTTGATCCCCCAACCTCTGGGTTTACATTCTTACCTCTAGCTTCTAGATGTGTGGCTTGAACTGATACATCATCTAAGCTAGTGGGATTAAACATGAGAATAGTATGCTTTAAATAGCTATGAAGACCACCTATATACTTAAATAAAGTCTCAGGTGAGTTTAATAATATACCTAGAGTTAAATCTCTCTTTCTGAATTCCTGAGTATAACTTTGTACATTTGACCCTTCAATTGATGAAGAGTTTGCCAACTCATCATTTCCTGTTGCATGTAAGATAAAGGATAGAATTGCTTTTTGATAGTAGAAACAAATTCATTCCAGGTAGAAATGATTTTACCATGTTTTGGTAGATTAGCTTGTGTGTTGCCTTCCCACCATACTAGTGTAGTTCCTCCAAGTCGAAGGCTAGCTAGTTGAATCTTCTTCCTTTCTGAATCAATTTTTTGTACCTTGCAATATACATCAATTTGTCTTATCCAATTATCTAGCTTTTCTGCATTGAGTTCTCCATCATAAATTGGAAAATCAAACTTCACATCTAATTTGATTAAGGAAGTTTTCTTCTTCTTCTTAGAAGAGCTAGAAGATGATGAGGATGATGAAGGTGATGATGGAGGAGATGGTGGAGGAGGCATTTCTCCTTTTCCTTTGCCTTCTGGAGAGGCAAATAGAAAATTTTCCTTTGCTCTTTTTTCTGGTTTAGGTGTTGAAGTGCTTCCACCTCGACCGTTCTTAAATTCCAGATACATCTCTTCCACCATGACTTGGAGTGTCTTAAAACTCTCTATAAATTGAGATTCTAATCCCAATGGAGCTTCTTCTGCCATTCTCCTCTGAAAATAGACTCTTCCAATCTCTAGATTAGCCTCAACAAGTTCTCCTTCTCATAGTTTGAGCTTTAATCTAGTTAGAATTCAAAATCCATCACAAGCTTGTCTAACCTTAACAAAACAAAAACCAAATGCTCTGGTACCACTTGATCCGAAATGGATACTAAATCAAGAAGAAAAGGCATTACAGACCATGTGCATGAATGCCTATATTATTTAGTGCAATGGATCGAAAAGATTACGAATAACATAGACAATGAACAATTATAAAACATAATAAACACACACATCAACACAACAAATAACCAAGGAGTTCACCAGACTTCCTGGCTATGTCTCCTGGTCCAGATTTTAGTGTCGACCTCTATATTATGTCTTCAAGAACATAGTTTATAGGTGTGAGCTCAATCAGAGCTATAACACAACAATAGTTGTATTACATGGGGATTTTACTCGAAAACCTCGAGTCTAAGAGTGCAAAGACTCTCCCTCTTAGTGCCTCTGATCAACTGTTTGTAGCTATGTGTTTCTCTGACTCTCTTTCTCCTCTCTATCTCTGAGCAACTGTCCCCCTTTTTGTGCTGCCATTGAATGGCTTTTAAGCCTATCGGCATTGTTTGTTCACCTTCCCTCTTCGGGCTCTTTGGCTCCCAGCCACTATCCCTTCATCTCCTTCTTGAGCATTTAAACAATCATTGTAAACACTTGAATCAGTAAGGCCACCTGTTTGTAATGGAAAGGACCACTGGCTTGGGTGAAATACCTGGGAATACGTTTCTCTATTTACACAGAGAAATACACCAAAATAGTGAGAATTTCCGCCAAGTCGGACTTCAAATGATATTGAATCCGGCCTATAATCCTATCGAGTTCGTTTTTGCATCACTATTGCAAGTCGCAAGCGCCCATCTGCCATGGTCTCCTTTGTATTTCAGTGTTATACAAAAATACATTAAAACACAGAAAAAACCTGACAAAACACCACATATCAGATTTGAAATTTTATAGTGCCACATCTATAACCCTATCGGGTCCGTAAAATAGCTCGTTCACCATCCACCATCCGATCAGTGATCGATAATCCACGACTAACGATCATTTCGAGTGGCCCACTTGCATGGAGATTACCTGTCCAAAAAGCGATTTTCTCTCTCCTGCGGTGTGCTACATGTCAGCAGTGTATGGAATCAGGTGGAGCCTCTCCAATACTGCTTACTGCCTGAAGCCTGCCCGAAATACCGCTTACCATGGAACTCAAATCCTTCGCTGTTTTATTTCATAACTCCTTTGGGTCTGCCTACGTTAAGTCCTCCCTTTGGTTCCATGTGATACAATATTGGTAGTTGATCTGGACCGTTGATCTGTGTGCTCGATCAACGGTTCACGTTGTCTCGTTGGATCACGATCGCAATTCCCATAAGGTTGTCTCTGATATACTCCACTAGCCTCTCCCGATGTGATATCCTGATTTAATCTGGGTCGTTGATTTGGTCGATCTGACGGCTCTGGTGCAACGTTACCTCATTCTTTGTTTAAATTTGTTTTCCACCATTCCTTCAATGTTTCTCTGCAATACTCTATTTCTGATATTTGAAGACTTAGAGGTTTCAAGATCCATTTTGAATCACTGATTGAGGGCGCACACCTCTAGGATTTAATTTATATTCTACCATTCATTGGTTGAGGATTCCTAGGCCCACTGAGGTACACAAAATCTGGCTTTACCGCAATCCCACCTTCTTTGGTCTAGGGATTCCTAGGACTTGTGTTTTTATTTAGATACCACCTTAGTTAGTTTTGAAACCATCCCAAAATCTAGCTTAACCAAATAAAATAGAACCCATCACACCATGGATATTTAGAAATGGAAAGGAAATGCTGAAAATCACTATCACACCTGGAAGAAGCCATTCTAATGACAACAAGAGAACCAAATATACACATGCATGTACCATACATGCTAAATCTAGCAAGGAAATCACACACACAAATCGATACCTGCAAGTAATCCTGTTGTAGTCGCTTGATCTTGCTCTTCCTTGCTTGATATTTTTTTCCATTTTCCTTCTTTGTCCTTCGTTTGCTTTCCTTGATCCAATTCTAGAGTTCTCCAAGAATGCTCTAAGTGTCCAAGAGTGAGAGAGAGAGATAATAGAGAGAGAGAGGTCCAAAACTGAACTGACAAAAAGGTACCAACTGATCCTCATAAGCCTTTTTATTAATGATGCCTATATTTTCTTCAATTTTCCATTATTTTCCTTCATTTTCCTCCTCACATGCAACTTGTGACCTTTCACCTTCATTTTCTCCTAATTTCCATTATTTTCATTAATAAAATGCCAATTAGTTCCTTATGCCTTTCCAAAGCCTTTTCCTTTGCCTTTTCCAATTTCCTTGGCCATAATAAACCAAATGAACACCCACACTAGGATGTTTTTCCCAACTTCAACTTGGAATACATATCTGATGAATGTGGTTATTATTTTTCCTTTATTAACTTTATTACATGGAATTTTGATGAGGGTTGTTACAATTTAAAGTAGAATTGAAAATTAAGTGAAAAATGATTTTTTATTTTTTATTTTTTATTTTGTTCACGGTGTATTTGAAACGTCCATCTTGCACTATCCACAGTGAACCATGTAAATTTATAGGGTGCACCACAAATTGGTGTGTAACATTAATGCACTGTTAGTGGTTTAGTGTGTTAGCTAAATTGAAATGCATTGGGACATTAAATTCCATGATGATCCACATTAAAAATTATAATTTTTATAGCGGTGCATCTGGTAAAATTAACTTCACAATGAATTTATTTTTTCCCAATAGGCCGACCAATATTTAAACCTGAACATTTTGGTGTAGTGCGTCAATGTAAAATTAACACACCGGCAGGGAGAATTTTAAGGATGGAAAATTATCTTAAATTTTAGAAACCTTGGCGAATCTTACTAGTCCCTAATATGAAAATGGTAAAATATTTTGATAAATATCAGTAACACTATTCAACTTCTAGTGATTTTATATATAGTGTATAAAATTTTGGTGATATTTAAGGTAAAAAAAATATAATTTAAAATATGGGCAAATCATTTAAAAAAAATGGGAAATTGGCGAATATTTTTTTTTGGAAAAACCATGGAAAATTAGTCCATCTACGAATATTAGCCCCTAAAATTATCCATGCACATTGGTGTGAAATGTTATGTCAATGCACCAGACTGAAAAATGAAAATAACTAATGTTATGTATGTATACAAACTGAAAGTGGTGCATCAAGTTAGTGTATGCATCATCTTTGGTGCTTTCCTTTTTTTTGGCGCATTGTGTCTAGCGTGTTCCTGTTTTTTTGGTGCATCAAGGATGATTTTTTTTTAATTGAAAGTTATATGTCCATATTCAGAAACACATTTTTCCTTAATAACTTTTTTTTTTTTTTTTTAATATGAGACTGATTTATTTTATATTTCAATCATGTAAAGACATCATAGGAGAGAGGAGGAAAATCAGGAAGAGTAGAGAGTTGACTAGTACAATATGGTATGGGGGTAGGAGGTAGGAGAGAGGGAGAGGTATTTGTACCCTCACCCTATTATCGTAATGACCCAAGGCCTATTGAGGAATGTAGGCCTCCTTAAATACTATGAGTAGGTTACAACCCTGAAGGGACACTTTGGGTTGTTGGCACAACTGATCTGTCGGTGGAATTTCCACTAACAAGCTTTCCTTCTCGATCCTTATTAGTGGTTTTAGCCCACTGAGGAGGACATTTATTTTATCACTGGCCTGTCCAGGAGAGCAGAGGATTTTCCCCAATTCCCTGATGTCCTCCGTGGTGTTGCAATAGAGAGTTAGCTTGTCTACTGTCAGAGATATGTTGGGGATCATGTAGTTTCTCAAACATATTTCCAGGTGCCTTATGAACAACTATGTATTACTTATTTTGGTGTAGAGGAGGTTAGGTGCCTATCACTATTAGTTAGTTCCATTGAAAACTATATTAATGATGGGTATTAAATTAGTTTCCCTCTTTTGTTTTATGTCAATTCTTTGGTGTAGAGGCCACGATGTATCAGATGGTTTTCATTTTTTTGTAGTAGTTTTGTATAGCTTTAGATAGATGTCATGCTATGATACATGGGAGGGAAAATTTCCTTTTTTATTTAGAAATTTTTATTTTTTATTTTTTCAGAGGTTTCAAGAGACGAGGCCTACTTTTGACTATCACCCTCTTAGGTTGATCATTGAGGTGAAAATGTGCATGTGGGGTGACATGATGCCCTAGAGGGGCTAGTTGGAGCATCCAACCAAGATTTCCATTGAGGCGCTAGAGCTATTGGGCAATGAAGTTGAACACATGTTTGTATTGGTGCCATGTCCTTACGTGGGGATAAATTGGAAATAATGTCCCAACACATCTTCACACAGGATGAGCCAATAGATATTAGAGGTAATATTAATGTTTTCTCTAAATTAATCTAGTTTCATTTTATTATCTTAATTAATTAGAAGAAAATTTGTTCTAGCATGTTCTTTAACTTTTTTTATTAAATTGTTTAATGACATTGTATAATTATTATTGTGTACTATATATTGAGTAGACATCGACACATTCATTGGGGACATGCCTCCTCCCCCACCGGATGGAGATGTGAAGATGGTCGAGGCCACATAGGAGGAGGTTAGACGTCCTGATCAGATACACATAGGCATGTAGCCATGCTATATCCTTGATATTGGATTCATGATGGAGTTAGGTGACTGACTCTCTAGAGTTTTGGTTGAGGTTGGAGTCTTCCCTATGCCGACTTGATACATCAAGCAAAATCCTACACTCCTGGAGCTTTGGATAGACTTGTCACGCGATATGATGAGTCTTATGTGTCATATCGTCAGAGCTAACAAGTTTATACTTGCATTGAGGAATGATTTTTGCCATGCAGAAGATACAAAGTCTTCAACTAGTACTCCCTGATCAAATCATGATGATCATAGTGGTGATCCCTCTGGTAGTATTCCATCTCCTCAGGATGGCTACGCATCGATGATGATCTGGGTGTTGATGATCCTTCTCATAGTAATCAACCACCTAGTCCTCCTTATTCACTTCATGATCATCCGTTGCCCCACGTTTCTCCTTAGAGAGAAGACCAACCTCCTCCTCCTCCACCTCATAGGTCAAATCTTGATGAGACAGTTGACCATCCATTGTCTTCTGCTACAGACCAGGTTGACACTACTACCATTGTATCATATATTTTATAGCAGTTATTTGACATATATATATAGTGCATTTTATTTCTGTTCATGTTGATGTACTTAATTTATATGTTGGTGTTGATGTGTATATTGTTAGGTCATGCTAGATATGTCATTAAATGTGCTTGTAGATAGATGTGTATGTTATAAAAGTTATTTGACAATATGAGATGTATATTTGAGGATGTGTATGGTGATGATGTTAGACAATTTTTATTTTTTGTTAGATATGATCACGCTGATGGTGTCTTGTTAGATTATTAGACTTGTGTGGTAGCTAATGACGTTTATATGTGCTAGAGGTGTATATAATTAGATGATTTTAGTGAATTTGAATTTGTATATTAGATGATGTTTAAGTTTATTATATGGTTATCATCACGATGTTTATTTTTATGAAATGATATTTATTATAGATTATGTATTGGTGAACTTATATCAAAATTATATATATGAAATTATATACCAAACAACTTACTTTAAATAAAAAAATCTAAATGTATTTTTATAAATTACAAAGTTTAATATGGTTGAAACAATGATTGTACAATTACCATAAATAATTTTCTATTGCATGGATAGTTCATATATATTCATATTATTCAAACAAGGGTTATGAGCAACGTAATTCCTGCCTATAGAAAACATAGAAATTAAAAAAAAAAATGTTTATAAAATATGTCTAAAATATAGTCACTACAAAACAAAATCAGTTTTACACAATTAAATTGTACAAACCTCTAAACAAAACTACCTTTCTAGTCAATGTCAAGCATAGAAATCAAACAGTTGTGACCTATACTTATAACACAAAAGTTAGACAATATCTAATTAATCTTTGCAATTAATTTTCAAAATGTATATTGAAACATATTCATTAAATAAAAATTTCAAAATATTTGTCATAAAATTAAAATAAATAACTGATTGGTCTATAAAATCAACTATAATTAAAAAAAATGTTCATAAAATATTGGATTATAAAAATAATCTTACAATTATTTTGATTTTATAAATTTTTAAAATCAAAGTTCATTTATTAATAATAATTATGAATGAAGCATCATTAAAAAATATATTTATTAATTATAATAGCTATTTAAAATACAAATTTTAAATTAATCTGTATTTTTAAATTTTAATTATATATATTTTTAAATTTCTAATGTTTAAATTAATAAATAAGAAAAGGCAATCGATAAACTATTGCCAATAATATTTATTTAAAAAAATATAAAAATAATATTTTACGTTTATTTATAAAATTCAATCTATTGTTGAATTTAATATATATATATATATATATATATATATATATATATATATATATATATATATATATATATATATATATTTGTAGAATTAATTTAGATTTAATATAAATTAAAAAAATTATATTTTAATAAAATTTAATTTTTCACTAAAGTTATCAGAGCTTCAAGCAATTTAAATTTAATATTTATAGCAAATCTTACCAATTTAAATTTAAATTTAATATCTTACCAATTATATAAAATGCCAACAAGATGAATACAAAAGAATATAATTAGCTGAGATCTATTAACATGGGATATTGTCACATGTGATCATGATGATGATGCCCAATTAAATTTTAGATTTGTGGGCTAGTTAATGATGCTTATATGTGCTAGAGGTGTATATAATTAGATGATGCTAGTGAATTTGAATGCGTATTTTAGATTATATTTATGTTTATTAGATGTTTATCATCATGACACTTATTTTTATGAAATGATATATATTTAGTATATATTATATATATGTGAACTTATATCAAAATTATATATATGAAATTACATGCAAAAAGACTTACTTTAAATAAAAAATGCAAAGATATATTTATAAATTACAAAGTTTAATATGGTTGAAACTATACTTGTAAAATTACCATAAATATTTTTGTTCATACTTGTTCATTCTAACTAAATTCTTCTTCAAAAAACAATTACATATAAATAAATGTAATTTTCCATTATATTATTTATTCTTTTTGAATAGAATTTTCTACCCTAATTTTTTTTATTATAAAACAGTTATGATCTCCAATCATAAGAATTATATTGGCCCTAAAATTGTATGGATGCTAACTTTCCCATATTTGTTATTTTCATCATTATTTCGTAAGTTGATTACTATGAAAATTTTAAGTTACTTCATGAATTGTGGTTTTAGTCAACATTGGGGGTATAATTTAATATTTCCAAAAGCAATGATAGAAGTATGCAAACTAACAAATTGATAAGTTGAAACCAAATGATCACAAAATCCAAATTAAATTTATCGCAAACTTAGAATTAAACAAATATGTTAAAATTATATTTTTTAAATTATAAATTACACAATTGGAAATACTTAGTTTTGTGTAAAAATGTTTGTGAATCATACCAATTATATAAATACAAAGAATTAGATGAATGAAAACATATAATTTGTGAAATAAAGAATAGAAAAACATAAAACTATAGTATAAATAATGAAATAACACAAGTGCATATCACTCTCTATTGTCATCACCCTGATTATCTTCCTCACTTACCATGTGTTGACGGGCCAAAAATGTACCGCCAATGACTAAGGGGTCTCCTTGGTGTGATGTCCCAATTAGACTTCACACCATTTGGAATAGGAGCCCCATCCGGTATGTGGGCCCGACTGCCACCATGATTGTTTTCTGCTCTTGGTTATCAAATGAGAAGATGCCAGAGTGGGGCGGAAATGAAGTGTTCAAGCAGTGAAACAAAATCAGACCAAGATTGACAAATTGCAGAAAGAGGTCTAAACAAGTCACGACAATGATAAGTAGAGATAAATGATGAGGGTGATTAGCGAGCTAAAACCCCATTGGACATAATAAACAGGAACATGATGGAGGTCATTTGCGAAGTAGTTCACAATAGGTGAGGTACATGGCAAGGAACAAGTGAACACAGATTCTAAAGTGAAACATACATGCAACAACTATGTATCAGTACATAACATCTCGCGTGTATGAAAGAACTCATACAACTATGGTGAGGTACCAGACAACTAATACAACCACCATGAGAAAGCATGGGAATCAGTGCAAAAGGAAAAAGAAAACATCTTCTTAATATTGCTGCAACTTCAAATACATATCATGCAACTGGTCAATACCCAGTAGTGCAACATGGATTGTTCATACCATCGCCCGGTGTCAAAACCCTAGCCCTGCTGCAAAACCACTCTCCTAGCTACCAAGAGCTGAGTGGCCTTAGCTATCGAGCATATCAACTATCTCTATTAGCCTCAACTCGAGTGCTAAAGTCCCTTGTAAGTGAGGGATGAGGGCACATTTATAGAGGTCAGGTGACCATCCACCTACCGTGACCTTTGGCCTTCCCACGTGCCCTTTTAGCTATGTTCATGCCTCTTTATCTTCCTCACTACTCTCTCATGCTTACTACCTATGACAGGATTAATTTCTCTAAGCTTAACTGATGGCATCATAGGAGAACATTTACATATTGATAGAAGAGAAAATGTGAGGAAAATAATAGAGGGTTTCTAGAAACCCTAATGTTGTTGCGTAGCCAAGATGAGCTACTAAACAGAGTTGTGATGCATTTGTTGTGTTGAATGTTTATTTGCCTACTATTGTTCCTGCCATCATGGGTGACACAATGCTTCAAGCATCTACATGGATCCATCTAGCTTGTTTGTCAACACCCTTAATCGCACAGTTTCTTACAAAAACCTTAGCTTTCTCAATGCAAACCTTCCACCTGCAAACAAATAACATTGGTCATACATACTTTTCAACAAAGAATGATTTAAAGCATAAGTAATTGCTTGAAAGAAAACGCTAATTGGGACTGTTACACAGTAATTTGTCACTGCCTTCATCCCAATCTTCCTACTGTGTCATGAGTCCAAAGTCATTCATGCTCATGCTCTCCGATGTTGCCAAATGACCCACTTTGCCAAAGTTCCTGCATCATCGCGACTATTTTCCAAATAAACGCGCTGATGAGTGCTCCAAAATAGACCGTACGCACTGTCATTGCGGAAGTACACGTGATTCTCGTGATGGTCGGATTTCATAAGCCAACGCGACTGTTGCTTTTATTTTTCCGAGATGACATGACCTTCTCCGTTATGCAGTAGCAATGTCAGCGCTCCAGAACAGTTATGTAGCCGCAATGATCCAGTTTGGGCGAGTTTTTTCTAACAGCCGGCCTTCTAGATGACTCCAGACCTGGATGTTGGCCTTGTTTATGTCGCCCTCCCTTCTCTGGCATGGCTGTTCCATCATTTGTGCTACCTTCCTTGGAGATAAGCTCATCTTCCCACCATTCATGGAGACTCCTTCTCCTATTTAAGCTTTCACCATTGCTATGAGCTGCTAGTTTGGAATTCTTAGTCTTCGGAGTGTTGCTGATAGTGTTGTGAGCTTGATAGGTAGATGGTGTGACAAGTGTGGGATTGTTTGAGAGCTTGAGGAAGGTTGTGAAGTGCTTTTGATCTTGTGTGAAACTTGTCAGTGAGAGAGACTTGTATTGGGAGATCCATCTTCAAAGGTGAATGCTTAAGGAACATGCTGGATGGACCCTCCTGAGAAGGCTTGTGACGTCAAGACCTGGGTTGTAAGCTTACTCTATTTCATATTTAATACAATCAATGATGTTTTCCTATGTCTCGTATGCAATGTACTAGATACCTCATGATTTCTTGACTTTATGGGTAAATAGTTCTCTGTTGTATCTGGTTATTTGCCTTGTTGTATTGCCTTGCTTTGTTTCAGGTTGATTACTCATTAGGAGAATGAAGCGAAAGCTGGAGCAGCGCAATGGAACTTCATCGACCACTGGTTGTGGTAGGCCTCTAACTTGAACTATTTAAGGAGAATTGTTGTTGGTTTGTCCTTGTTTGTGACTAGACCCACTCTAGGGCTAGAGGGGTTGCCTCTGTCCACAGAGGGAACACTTTCTGCTTCACAGGGACCCCTGTATAGTCCCCTTCCATGTAATGGTCTTGTCAAAACAAGTGGCCTTTGCGGGGTTTTTTCTAAGCTTCCTCGATCATGTCATCATCCATAGATCTGTTATTATCCTTAGAACAAGTGTTGAATGTAGCCTCGTAGTCTTGCAATGTCAAAAGGCATAGTGCTTTTAAAACTGGATGATGTTTTGCCATGTCTCTGGAAACCATAGTAATAAACTTTTTCACAACATCAACCCTGCAACACATACAACCATTGACTAATAATCAATATAAGTTTACTTTAATAAAACAAGTATCAAATATTATAAATAATAATAGGAAAAAATGTATAACCTTGAGATACTATTATCAAGATGGCTCGACCTTCCAACATTCTTTGTATCACCCCTTTAATATGTTTTTTGGGATGTATCCCAATGCATTGCTTAATATTGTAGGTTTGTCGATGTATAATCAAACCCTTTGGATCAGTTAATTAGGAATTGAAAGTAGTGCATTCCTCTTGCTTTAATTATCTTGCATTATGAAGAAAACGTATTTGATGGGAAAGGAGCTAGATATGTTTTCCTTGGGTCACAAATTTGGTGAGGTCACACAGTCGCTATTTAATGGAGGTCATGATTCTGATGGCCTATCATACCTATGATTTTGCGACTTCTTGTAGGATACATTTAAAGGTCAATTGCATAGTCGAAGCCTAAGAGGAGTTGCATCAACCTTTATTTGCTTTAGGATCTATTTTGTGACCTGGCGACTGGGAGAGGTCACAAAGTCACTTTTGAGGGAAGTCGCATTTTCTAGCGGTTTTCATTGAGGCTCAAAGTGTGAACTCGTGACCTGTTCAGGAGTGTGACTTACTCGCGGTCGCGTAGTTGGATGGTAGGGTTGGAAATATTGTCTGTAATCTGGCCTCTACGCAGTAAAATAGTGGTATTTGCCTCTCATAGGTTAAATTAACAAAGCAATATAGCCCCCGCAAGTATTGAGTACACGACCCTTCATCTTATGCTTAAGGTGTTGCTCCTGCATGGGCATCTAAATACCTTGGTTAGGCTCAAAACATTCTCCTTGACATTTTCCTCTGATGGAACCTTAAACACCCTATGCTCTCCGTCCCCTTGGTCATCTATGCCCCCATCTAGCTTTCTATTTCGATTTATCTACTAATAAAACAATGGTCGTAATTCTAGATAATAGGTTAAACCGTGAGAAGAAATTGGGTGGAGATGACTTTAACGTACTATGGTGACCAAATGTTCAAGAGGACCTTTTGTTTCTGATGGAGGAGGGATTAGAATAGGATCGATGCATTCGGTATAACATATCTTGTTGGAGCAGGACAATTATGAAATACTGAAGAAAAAAAAATCTGATTGCATCATAGCTTTTACTATCTTTATGTGGCATCCACTCCTGCTTTCCTCACGGTATAATTAGCTAATACATTTGAGTCCTGGAAACAATTTGTATGACATGCTTTCCTCCATGTCTAATTAAGTTCATTAATCATTCCTATTATTTATTTTACACAGAGTGCCCAACATTTACTTAACTCTCAATGGTGTGTATGGTTTTCAAGGGACTATATTGATTGTAGGCATCCTCCTGATCGTCGGAACATCTTGTATTCGAAGAAACCCACCAAACCTTAATCTCATGATCCATGCTCCCGTTGTACACGTGGCATCCACTCACAGCATCTACAAATGCAACAATGGATTTAAGAGGCCCGCTATGACCTTTTAACACTACCAAACACTGATGTACATTTTCCTCTCCTCTATTCCACACTCTTATTGTATTATCCGCAGATCCACTGAATAAAAATTTTGCAACACTCGCCAATCATAAAATTGCACGCTTGCAGCCTCTTAAGGCGCTGAACACATTCATATGTTGCGCGCTACCCTCTCTTTGCCAGACAATGAATGGAACGATCACAAGCTCTAGAGTAGAGAATGGAGTCATTGGGGGTGAGAGCCAATGCATTGATGGCAGATTGTGCCTCTCAAGCGTAGAAACCAAAGAATGTTTTCTCTCGCCCCAAGCCTTTGTCGAGATTTTGATTCTAAAATTCATAGATCCACATCCGTTTATGAGGCCGCTCAATATGGCCTTATGAGTAGAAATGTTTGATTATAAATGAGATGAAAAGGTATTTATTATAATAGAATTTGGAACGTGCTTAGTAACCTCTCTAGAAACTACTTTAGCAAAGAACACCTAGGAAGCACATTTGCTGGAATAGCATCATCAGGATCTGGTATCGATAAGAGCTAGCTCCCTTCTTTTAAGTGGGGATGTTCAATAAATAATTGATCTGAGCTTATAAAACTGCGTTGGAAGCTCTTGAAAAGCATGCAAAGTGAGATTTCATGGTTGAGAGAAAAAGTTTCGTGTGAGAACAAACAAAGAAGGAACAATTTCCACAGACTCATATCCATTCAAAACTGTGGTTAGCTTTTCCATGATCTGCACTCTCAACCCACACATCAGAAAGAATGACAAACATGTCATTCAATGCCTTTTGTTCCAGATCAGTGAATCTGATAGTTTCCCCTGTTGACATATTCCCTCCCCAAAAGAAATCAAGACTTGTTGTTACTGAAAGAGTTACCTCCTGATTCTCTAATGGTGGAAAACCGCATGAATGAACTTGTGATGACCGTGTAATACCCCTTATGCTTCATGCCTTGTTTTGGATCGTTTGTTGGATTTTTATGGTTTTCTGAGTGAAAATATCTCCCATACGACTTTTGGGTTCATTGTGATGGCTCAAACCCCAAAACATAATCCATTTATAATTTTCAAACATCCACCATGCCATGTAATTAAGGAATTCTGGCATCAAAGCGTCTAAGTGTTGTCGTGCCAAGGGACCACTTATGCAAATGTAGCATAGTTCATGGTACCTTCAGGGCATCCTGAAAAATCAGATGAGATGAAAAATAAGCTATTATGCCATAGTGACACTTTTGTGTGAACAATAAATGAATAAAACACTAATTCATTTGAGGAGCCTGAACAATAAATGATCCCGACTTAAGATGTCATTTTATATTGGTTGATGAAAACATGCTTAAGTTTGGAGGCCAACTCAACCTTCCAGTGTTGTCATGGATTTATTAATTACAATCGGTTTTGATAACACATGATGCCCAAGGGGTGATGCGCTCATAGAGCAAGTTTCTTGAAATGTTAGTGATAGTTGGACTATAGGTTACCACGATCTAGGGTTTTGAATATCCATTGGAACGAAAGCCATGAAAAAATCCTAATGTGCATGTCGAGATGAGGAATCAATCATGAACCGAGGGTCCTATGATGCACAACAATTTCTCCCATGATGATCGACAATGTCGATGGGAACACACTCTCAAGGAGATGCAAATTAGGTAAAAACAGAGGAGGATCACCTTTTCCCATTTAGGGTTTCACCCAAACCTCAAAACTGTCCATTGTTTGAAAAGCCAAATTGCATGTACATTTTATCATATGGGCTCCAAAATTGTGAGACTCTTGACGCATTAATAAAGCCATCAACCTTTGAAACCCTACTGCGGTCCTAAGGCACATGTCTGAGATGAAACATGGTGTGCGGATGCAATGTACAAAATGTGAGTGGGCGTACAAAAGGGGTTGGATAGGAAAATTCGCAGGGATAGAAACCGGTTGTGGGCCCTATCGAAACCCTAAAAGCTTGGGGTGAATGGTGGGGTACCCAAAATTTTGAGCATGCCAAAATTTGGGTGGTGTTGTAGCGGCTACAACAATTGGCGAACCACTAGTAGAATCCAGTATCTTTGTCGACACCCCTGTAGTAGTCTGAGTGTGAATAATGATGCAGGGGATTATTGAACAGATGCTATGGGCACCTCTTGCATTATCACGACCTTTGCAAATATGCCTTCCCTCATGCCTCAGCTAGGTCCTTCTAGTCAGTAAACACCCAATTGATAGTTCACACATGTCGGTAGTTAATGATAGTGCAAAGAATAGTGAAGAGGGCTTATTGTATTCGAAATTTTAAAAATAAGTTTCTGGTGTTTCTCCACTGCCAGCGGGCCTCGACAGTACCCCGGTGGGGTCACTTCAAGAAATCACAAACGTTGCTCTACTCCAGCGAGCATGGTCAGTACCCCGACGTAGTCATTGCATTACCTCTCTACGTAGGAAGCTTTCTCGATCCTTTACCCTTTATTTGGTTTCATTTTCTTTTATGTGTGAATTTGCACTTATTTCAGGGCGTTCATTGCGCCAGGGCGGATGAGGAATCTCCACTTATTTTACGAGCAAGGGAGGTTGTTTTTTATTTGATAGAAACTAAGACATATCCTGATTTAGGTTTTCCCGAAAAGGAACACAAGTCATCGAAACAATCAAGACCACGTTGGGAACTAGGTTCAGGTTATGGGTGTAGGTCATTTAAACAGATTAGGGTTCCCCATGAACAATTTGTTCATGTTTTCCATGTTAATAAATTTGACTCATAGGAGAGATATTTAGGATGCAAATTTGATGACTAGATCTAAGAGAGGCTACTCATTGGTGTAACCATCACAACTTCACACAATCACAAGGCTAGGGTTTTAGTTCTAGGGCTAGGTGACCAGGAAACTCTCCTAGAATTTATAAACCAATGTGAAGAGATCGAAGCAATGCACTTGGAGTAAGAGCCAAAGGTGTGAGAATGTTATTCATGGACCTACAACTTTGGAATCTTTAGGTTCATGAAGGCTCATGCAATGACATGCAACATAGTTGAAAATTCTAGGTTAGATCAAAGGTGAGTGCGTGCCAAGAGAGAAGGCAAGTGTATGATGCAATGAAGTAAACATGGTTAATGACCCAATGTAATGCTATGTGTAGAAGAGATCAACCAATTTCCATTAAAGGACCAATGCAATGCGTATGCAGAGATTTCATGAATGCAATTCAACAACAAAAAAATGCAAGGACATGAGTGTAGAAGAAACAAGCAGGGAACTAACTACCTATAGTAAAGAAAATGAAACATGAAAATTTAAATCATAAGAAAATTCTAATCAGCCAACTGATAAGAAAAGATAAAACCTAACTAGTCTAAACCCTAAATCCTAAATTAACCAAAGCATAGGCCAGGTTATGTGAAATCAAACTTCCAATGCAGCCACTGTAGCAGTTCCCAACCTACAAAAACAAATATGACAACAATTAGAATTTGTGGAAAGAGTTGTGCAAAACATAACATGTTTACCTATAAAGCATGCACAATAACAAGAACATCTCATCCACCTACAGGGAAATGTTTCAGAGAATACCTTACAAGGTGAACTGCAAACCAATCCTAATAAACTGAACCACAAGCATGAAATTTATAGTCATCCAACCATAACATACATTTGTTTATGCCTAACCCTAAATCCAATGCAAGTAAGGCAAGATGATGTCGGCTAGTAAAGGAATCTGCCAAATTAATCAGATCAATGACCCTATCATGATGTAGAAGATGATCAACTTGATAACCTTAAAAGAGGAGCCCCTGTCGGGTGTAACTCAGATCCCTAAGGATTTAAACATAGAAACCCTAATTTCAGAAACCCTAGTTTGAAATTGTTTATGGACTTCGTCAAGGACATGAGGACCTGACATAACCATCAGCGGAAGCTGAAGTGCCTCATCATCTTTACCAACCCCTGAACCTTCAAACGACATGCCATCCAATATTGGTAGCTTCATAAGATTAATATGTGAGTGCATATGGTTATCGTTGGTTATGATCAAACAACTATCGGTGAAAATATTTTGGATTGGATCTATTGACTGAATATTAATAGAATGGTAGCTCGACAAATGAGATTCTTTAGATTCCAGAGAATGAACTGAATCAACTACAAGAGTATCAAGCAAAGGGGAGATCAGGTGATTGGCACCCTCCCATCTAGGAGATTGTAAGGTATCATTTGATTGTGTATGTTGACAAACTGTATTGGCTGGGAGACAATAAAAAAGATTGGAGACAATGGCCAAAGCACTCCCCTCAGCAAACAAATTAGGATATAGAGGTTGATGCGCATCAGTTGAAAGGTGATGGAAATATTTTATCAAAGAGACATTTCTTAAATCAGAGGGCTTCCAAGATGAGCTCACATCTAATGAGAAATTGTTGTGAGGAGAATGATGTGCAGAAACCATAATTTCAGAAACCCTAATTCAACTAGGTTCAAGGGTCTCATTAGGAACGTGAGAACCTGACATAAACATCAGCAGAAGCTGAAGTGAATCACTTTCTAATGTGTCCCTGAATGTACGAAAGGTGGGTCATCAAATTTTGGGGGTTCTGTAGGATCAACAGTTGGATAAGTAGGAAAATCACCAGCGACATGAGTGAATATATTTCCAGAAAAATTAGGATTGTTGAAAAAGGGATCAATGAGAGACCCAACTAGAGCTAGGTGAGATGCATGGCTCTCTTCTTCACCTATTAAAAACTCGAGTGACAATGAATAGGCGTAAGGGGTTCAACATCTGTAGCCATTGACCGTGAAACATCACCCCCATGTACATGACTGCAATCAACGTGAGTAAGATGAAGGTGTGAATAATATGAAGGAATCACTGGTGTGGTAGACCCATGGACTAAATCAGGTAGAATGGATGCACAGGGTCAGATGAAGGATCATTGATAGGACCCGGACTCACATCTTGCCCATTTATGTTTTCCAAAGAGGAAGACGGATTTACATGCTTGATATGTTCTGTGGATTTGATAAGACAGTCAACATTTCTTAAGACAAGACCAAAGCCACCACACATAGGTGAATGAGATCCTAAGATATAGTGCAACGTATGTTGAATGGAATTGATCAAAATAGATGCTATGTGATTTCCAGATTCAAGTCCAAAAGAATGTATGAGGGATTTAGAGGCGAGACCATCAGATCTATTTCCCAGAAAGAACTATTCATCATTTCAACCATTTACGGTCACAATATTATTATGTGTCAAGTCAAGAGGAGGATGAGAAATCCCACAAACAATAATCTCTTCCTTGGGGGTTTGAGGTTGGTCCAGATTCAAAGAGACAAGCATAACAAAATCACGGGTATAATCCAGGACACTTTGTAATCTGCAAATTATGATGATACTCAAGTGAAGCAGGGCTTGTTTCTAATTGAAAATGTTACAAAGAAATGAGAATCAATCATTGAAAATTTATATTCAAATACACCCAATGGACATCACTTTCAGGAAATTCAAAGCAATGATGCACATATCTGAAAGAAAAATCCTCTAAATATTCCTCAAGTCTCATCCTAAGCTCATTTATCCTCTTTAACAAATCTTGAAAATCATACTTTTCAAATTCTTGTTGGAGCTTACAGATGAGTTGCTTGAACGAATGTATGGACGCCGATGGCAACGTGTGGCACCATTGCTTGGCGCGACCTTCAAGGGTCAGGGAGAAAAACACACAAGAAAACTCTTCATCGTCGATCTCAAAATATTCACAAAACTCGAGGGAATCATAAATGTGCTCGATTAAAGGTGCTCCATCTTCACCATCAAACTTTAACTAATACAAGTGATGGAATTTCTCTTGGGGGTGGAAAATAAAAAATATACAAACCATATAAACGCCTCGAGAGAAAGATTCTAGTCGAAGCAATTAACATATATGAGACTAAACTACAGGCTCCAAGGGCGTAGCTTTTCATCTGACCCTCCTTCTAGCGCCAATTTGTTGACGGGCCAAAAATGTACCACCAACAACTAAGGGGTCTCCCTGGTGTGATGTCCCAATTAGACTTCACACCATTTGGAATAGGAGCCCCATCTGGTATGTGGGCCTGGCTACCACCATGATTGTTTTCTAGTCTTGGTTATCAAATGAGAAGGTGATAGAGTGGGGTGGAAATGAAGTGTTCAGGCAGCAGAACAAAATCAGACCAAGATTGACAAATTGTAGAAAAAGGTCTAAACAAGTCATGACAATGATAAGAAGAGATAAATGATGAGGGTGATTAGTGAGCTAAAACCCCATCTGACATAATAAATAGGAACATGCAAGAGGTCAATTGCGAAGTAGTTCACAATAGGTCACCGACATGGCAAGGAACAAGTAAACACAGATTCTAAAGCAAAACATACATTCAACCACTATGTATTAGTACATAACATCTCAGGTGTATGAAATCACTCATACAACTATGGTGAGCTACCAGACATCTAATACAACCACCATGATTAAGCATGGGAATTAGTGAAAAAGGAAAATGAAAACATCTTCTTAATATTACTGCAACTTCAAATACATATCACGCAACTGGTCAATACCTAGTAGTGGAACATGGACTGTTCATACCATCGCCCCGTGTCAAAACCCTAGCCCTGCTACAAACCCACTCCCCTAGCTACCAAGAGCTGAGTGGCTTTAGCTCTCGAGCATCAATCAACTATCTCTATTCACCTCAACTCGAGTGATACAGTCCCCTGTAAGTGAGGGATGAGGGTGCATTTATAGAGGTCAGGTGACCATCTACCTACCGTGACCTTTGGCCTTCCCTCGTGCCCTTTCGGCTACCTTCATGCCTCTTGAGCTTCCTCACTACTCTCTCATGCCTACTACCTACTACAGGCTTAATTTCTCTCAGCTTAACTGTTGGCATCATAGGAGAACATTTACATATTAACATAAGATAAAATTTTAGGAGAATAACAAAGGGTTGCTAGAAACCCTAATGTTGTTGCGCAACCAAGATGAGCTACTAAACAAAGTTGTGATGCATTTGTTGTGTTGAATGTTGATTTGCCTACTATTGTTCCTGCCATCATGGGTGACACAATGCTTCGAGCATCTACATGGATCCATCTAGCTTGTTTGTCGACACTATTAATCACACTCTTTCTTACAAAAACCCTAGCTTTATCAATGCAAACCTTCCACCTGCAAACAAATGACATTGGCCATACATACTTTTCAATAAAGAATGATTTAAAGCATAAGTACTTGTTTGAAAGAAAACACTAATTGGGACCCCTATATAGTCCCCTTCCATGTAATGGTGTTGTCGAAACAAGTGGCCTTTGTAGGGTTTTTTCTAAGCTTCCTCGATGATGTCATCATCCATAGATCTGTTATCATCCTTAGAACAAGTGTTGAATGCAGTCTCGTAGTCTTGTAATGTGAAAAGGCATAGTTCTCTTAAAACTGGATGATGTTTTTCCATGTCTCTAGAACCATTGTAACAAACTTTTTCATAACATCAACCCTGTAGTACATACAACCATTGATTAATCATCAATATACCTTTACTTTACACAGAGTGCCCAACATTATTTCTTTTACACAGAGTGCCCAGCATTTACTTAACTCTCAATGGTGTGTATGGTTTTCAAGGGACTATATTGATTGTAGGCATCCTCATAATCATCGGAACATATTGTATTCGAAGAAATCCACCAAACCTTAATCTCATGATCCATGCTCCCGCTGTACATGTGGCATCCACTCACAGCATCTATAGACACAACAATGGATTTAACGGGCCTGCTGTGACCTTCTAACACTACCAAACACTGATGCATATTTTCCTCTCCTCTTTTCCACACTCTGATTGTATTATCCGCAGATCCACTGAATAAAAATTCTGCAACACTCGCCAAGCATAAAATTGCGCGCTTGTGGCCTCTTAAGGCGCCAGACACGTTCATATGCTGCGTGCTACCCTCTCTTTGCCAGACAATGATGGAATGATCACAAGCTCCAGAGTAGAGAATGGAGCCGTTGGGGCTGAGAGCCAATGCATTGATGGCAGATTTGTGCCTCTCAAGCGTAGCAACCAGAGAATGTTTTCTCTCGCCCAAGGCCTTTGCCCAGATTTTGATTCTGGAATCCGCAGATCTACATCTGTTTATGAGGCCACTCAATATGGCCTTATGAGTAGAAATGTTTGATTATAAATGAGATGAAAAGGTATTTCTTATAATAGCATTCGAAACGTGCTTAGTAACCTCTCCAGAAAATACTTTGGTAAAGAGCACCTAGGAAGCACATTTGCTGGACTAGCATCATCAGGATCTGGTATCGATAAGAACTAGCTCCCTTCTTTTAAGTGGGGATGTTCAATAAATAATTGATTTGAGCTTATCAAATTGCGTTGGAAGCTCTTGAAAAGCATGGAAAGCGAGATTTCATGGTTGAGAGAAAACGTTTCTTGTGAGAACAAACAAAGAAGGAAGAATTTCCACAGACCCATATCCATTGAAAAATGTGGTTAGCTTTTCCATGATCTACACTCTCAACCCACACATCAGAAAGAATGACAAACATGTCATTCAATGCCTTCAGTTCCAAATCAGTGAATCTGATAGTTTCCTATGTTGACATATTCCCACCCCCAAAGAAATCAAGACGTGTTGTTACTGAAAGAGATACCTCCTGATTCTCTAATGGCGAAAAACCACATAAATGAACTTGTGATGACCATGTAATACCCCTTATGCTTCATGCCTTGTTTTGGATCGTTTTTTGGATTTTTATTGTTTTCTGAGTGAAAAAATCTCCCATATGACTTTTGGTTGCATTGTGATGGCTCCAACCCCAAAACATAACCCATTTATAATTTTCAAACATCCACCATGCCACGTAATTAAGGAATTTGGCATTAGAGCATCTAAGCACTGTCATGCCAAGGGACCACTTATGCAAATGTAGCGTAGTTCGTGGTACCTTTAGGGCATCCTAAAAAAACAGATGAGATGAAAATAAGCTATTAGCCATAGTGACACTTTTGTTTGAACAATAAATGAATAAAACACTAATTCATTTGAGGAGCTTGAACAATAAATGATCCCAAATTAAGATGTCATTTTATATTGGTTGATGAAAACATGCTTAAGTTTGGAGGCCAACTCAACCTTTCGATGATGTTATGGATTTATTAATTACAATCGATTTTGATAACACATGATGCCTGAGGGGTGATGCGCTCATAGGGAAAATTTATTGGAACATTAGTGATAGTTGGACTATAGGTTACCATGATCTAGGGTTTTGAATATCCATTGGAACGAAATCCTTGAAAAAATACTAATGTGCATGCTGAGATGAAGAATCAATCATGAACCGAGGGTCCTATGACATGCAACAATTTCTCCGATGATGATCAAAAATGTCGATGGGAACACACTCTCAACGAGATGTGAATTAGGTCAAAACCGAGGGGGATCACCTTTTCCCATTTATGGTTTCACCCAAACCTCAAAACTGTTGATTGCTTGAAAAGACAAATTGCATGTATGTTTGCTCAAATGGGCTCCAAAACCGTGAGACTCTTGACACATTAATAAAGCCATCAACTCTTGAAACCCTAATGTGGTCCTAAGGCATATTTCTAAGATGGAACATGGTGTGCGGATGCAATGTACGAAATGTGAGTGGGCGTACAAAAGGGGTTGGATAGAAAAAGTTGTGGGGAGAGAAACCGATTGGGGGCCTTATCAAAACCCTAAAATCTTGGGCTGAATGGTGGGGTACCCAAAATTTTGAATATGCCCAAAATTTGGGTGGTGTTGTAGTGACTACAACAACATGATAACACTATAGTTCTCAAAAATATGTTTTAATTAGGGTCATGTATTAATAGAAACCACTGATCCCAATCCAACACATCTAGGTACATAAGCCCCCCTAATTTCATGCCACATCTTTCTAGAGTTGATAAATATCAACCCACTATCATAATCTTCCTTGACATTGTTCTGATCAAAGGTGTCCCACCACTTGCACCTAAAAATAACACAATGGAATAAATAGACATCCACTTCAACGATCCCTTGTATCTTTTTGATGTAACCTAACACCCCCTCTATTGGGTTTTGATTATGGTGGATAGCATGAATATATTGGTTGAACTCAACTTCTAGTCCACAATCTTGTGTCATGCATCCATCATATGCATCCTTCGTGCAAAAATGATGTCCATATGCCCACATAGATGGGAACAAATGCACCTATAAAAAAGTGAAAAAATCATAGTGTCATGTGTATAATAACTCAAACATAACTAAAATATAAAATATAGATGTTATAATTCAAATGTGCATTATGAAGTTAAAAATGTAAAGAAAGATATTATTACCAAATTGATGCACCCGATCCATATTTTAGTGCATCCTCTTTAGCACGTGGGTAATGATCAGATGCACCATATTTCTCTCTGACTTGGGCAACAATCCAACTGTTGGGGCATATCGTCAGCTTATTTTCTTTTAAATGATCGTGATAAGGCATGCTTCTACCATTCAACTATTTGAATTATTTTTCGTCACTTTCCCATTTCCTCCTCTTTGGTCGTACAATGCGACCCACAGTTGTGCCGCTCTACAATTGTAAAGAATGAATTTGTTGATGACTTCAATTTATGAATTCATTGATGAAATAAAACTGAGATACAGTACATATGAGATCAAAATATACATTATGAAGTTCAATGTGAATAATTACTATGTATAAATTTGACAAATGATAAGTCACTTTCTGTTTATCACATGCCTTTTTCCATTCGTTTTGAGAAGCTCCCCTTCATTTTTGTCTTCATCCCTTTCGTTGTCTAAAATCATTACACCTGGTGTGTTGTTGATCTGATTGATGTAATCACTGGAATAATATAAAGACTCATATGATATGTATCCATCTGTCATAGACTCCTAAGATCTTTCCCTTTGTCGAACAAAACCTTTCAATTTCTTCATGTACCTTTCTAAGAAAAACATCCAATGACAAGAAACAACCACAACTAATTCAACCTCATTTACTAGGTGAATTAGAAGATGAGCCTGCAAGTCAATGAAATCCATTGACATTTCATCTAAAAAATGCAAATGATCTCAACTATCTCTCAATGCCATTATGGAATGCTATCCATATGAATATCCTTTGATGTGATCCAATGTACAAATGTAGATAATTTATATGGCATGTCATAGATCTTGGGGGAAGTCATGGTTCACACACCCACCCATGAGCAAAGGATAATGACACTGCAAAATAAACACATACAAAAATTAATTCTATTTTATCTCATGGAATAAAAATAATAACAAATGATAAAATCATGTTTTTGACATACATACTCTTAGAAGGTTCAAATGGTCATGCAACTTCAACCCCAATAAATGGTTTTCCACAGTGAAGCAATTCCTTAGTGGATACCCATATAAATAAGGCACCTTCACACCCATTATAACTTCCTTTGCCAAAGAGAGATTATCATTCTTTAAAATCCATGGGACATCACCTTCTTTGAAAGACCAAGAGGAACGGACCTCTCCTCTACTTTCTTGTCTTGGCCTATATTTGTTTTTAGTTTTTCAAGACATGAGATCTCTCCTAATAGCCAATGTGTCATTTTATTTTGATGATATGTGCCTCTATGAAACCTTTTTGAATATATGGATGGGATCTAATAAGTGGGAAATCTTAAGATGCTCCCAATATGGGATCTCATAAAAGACATATTTCCTCTTCATCCCAAAGGGAAATTTCTCAACATAGGTGTTAAAGAATTCTGGATTATTGAACATAAGCTGCACATTTGAATCGAACATTTATACCATCTTCTTCTCCTTCTCTCTCTCATATGCTCTAACCCATCCAGTTCATGTCATTATTACAAGACTTTGGGTTTTCTCTAGTTTACCATTGAAAGAAGATGTTGCTCTTCTGTAAGGGCTTTATTCTAGAAATAATACCCTAGAGTAGTCATACACTGGCTTTTATAGGTGGTTGAAACACCTAGCCTTCAGAGAAGGTTCAGAACATTTACTTCCATGATACACTTTTGTTACAAGACCTGCGAAGTTATTGTATACATGGCACATTAGTGATCGTGAAGATCATAAAAATTACAATGAATTAAATTAATATGCGAAACAATATTGTTATGTATATAAACAAATCAATAAACATGTAATTTGACAGACAAAACGTCTAAGCCTGGATAATCATGTGTGGTATAAACACATATGCCATACAACATAAAAATTCCTCTCTATTGCAATGGGCCTTGATACATTGTGTACATGTATCCCTTCCCATAATTCCTTTAATTCATCTACCAATCATTGTAAATAGGCATCCATATTCTTCACTTGTCTTCTATCAGGGACTGTGAGAGCCAACATAAGATGTTCATTCTTCACAGACAACCATGGGGGATATTGTTATTTATCACTACTACTTGCCAAATGAAATAGTTGGTGTTTTTGAGGGAATATGGGTTGATTCCATCCATGGATATGCTGAGTCATAGACTTCGTACTTCATATTTGAATTTTTTAGGCCATATATCCTCTATATGCTTCATGGCTATTGAATATATTGGATTTGCATAACTTCCGACTCACTTCTAAATGAGGCATGCCATCCCTACAACATAGACAATTATTTGCAACAACAGAGTCTTTGAATCCTTGGGATTATAGGCATGCACCTCAATATCTTATGAGAAGAACCATGTGATTTACCAATTTTTTTATTTATGGTATCTGTCATGCCCACATTTTAGACATATCTCCTTGTCTGCATATTATACTCTATATAGAATACAACTTTCGAACATGCATATATGATATGTACTCAACACCTAACATTTTCAACAACTGCTTTACCTCTTCGCAACTACCAGGCAATACATTATCACTTGGAAGAACCTTATCTTTGAATAACCTGTAGTTGGTGGGAATATAAATGTACAATGTCAATATTTAGGATTCATAAAATCGACCATTTTTAATGTTGACTGTGTGACAAGATTTCTCAAAATATAAGGGACTTGATCATGATCAATTACCTCAATATTGTCGAGAAGAATGCATTCAACATGCCAAACTTTTCTTTCAAGTTGTACAGTAACATTGTTGTCCCCGGCTAGGTAGACTTTGATTAGGTGCCAGGTCCAAAGAGAGGGGTGGTGGAAGGAGATTTTAGGCTTTCGAAAATGGTATCAGTGATATGAGCATCATCCCATAGCTCATCATTCTAGAATTCATCTAACAACATTGCATCCATGTAAGTCATATCCTGTAAGTAAGCATCAACACCAACCTATATTTGAGTGCCTCCATTGCCAACTTGTGATGAAGAACTACTATTATTGTAGTCATTCCTAATTAGTGAATCTGGACATAGTGGGAATTGAATAGGTGGTTGATTCGACCATTCTTTGTATGCTTCCTCTCTGGGTATTTATCTTAATGTATCCTTCTCTCAATTTTACATTGTAGTGACGTGTGCCAAAAGATGGCAGATGGGCTGCTCATCATCACTAGAATCCTAATTTCAAAAAAAATTGTTTAACATTAGTACATCAAAGATATTGATAAGCACAATGCAATTAGTTTGTTGAAATTACATTCTACCAAAATAATTTTACCATAGATGACCCGAGATTGTGGTTGGAAGACGGAATTTTACAATTGGTAAGGTAAAGGGACTGCCCATTTTCATCTACCAACAACTTGCGATATGCTGCTCCTGATAAGAGTTTCCAACGTTTTTGAATTGGTGGAATATTTTCTTCATATGAACTTGATTTTGAATTTGGATCTTGCAAATTTGGATACATTTTTATTCAAATTGGCATGGATAAAAAAAAACAATTAGGTAATCGAAATATAAGTAAAATCTGAACTTACTGGAGATGGAAAGGGAGAACTCCGTGAAGGAATTGATCAATATGGAACAAGATGGAATCTAAAGATTTGGCCATTTGATATTATGAGATTTTCTCCTTGCATTTGATCAAAAGAAACAATAAATTTTTATGTACATACCTAAAATTAATTTTGAGAACCATAAAACCACAATATGAATTTTAATATAGTTTTCAAACCAATTTTCGATATAAATGCGACTTTAAGTGAAAAATGTATACTATGAATTATTATAACTCATGTGGATGCATCCTACAGAATAATTTGAGATGAACATACCATTTTATGTGAAAATAAAAATTCAAATAAATTTTAAAGAATATTGGTGTGATTGTAAAACTAACCACACCAATGCGTTTAAATAATAACAACGCTGATGCATTAAAATAGTAACCGAACTAGTTTCTGGTATTTAAAAAATAAAAAAGGAATTATATCATATCGGGGCATTAAAAAAAATTAGTGCACGAATAAGTCATCTTAATCAGTGCGCATTACTATTAAACACACCAATGCTTTTTAATATGAAACACATCGATGTTGCAATTATTATTCTTTTTAAATAAATAAATAAAGCGTGCAATTTTATTTTTTGCAAATTAAAAAATGAGTGGTGATTTATTTTGCAAAATATAATTTCATAAAGTCTTATAAATAGTAAGAAACTATTCACTATTTCATTATTTTTCCCAAAACTTTAAGGGAAATACTTGCAAGAGAGACATACTGGGAGCACTGTGGAGTGGAAAAATACTTTGGAACAATAGAACTATTCAAAAGATCAGGTTTTGACTAGTATGATGATTCACTCAAAGCCCTGCATAGTAAAAATTTTACTATTGATTTTACTAATAAATATTTTTACAATCTTTGTTGCTATTTAGATTTAATTAAAATTCAGAAAAAAATAAAAAATAAATAAAAATAAAATAAAATAAAAAAATCAATATTTACCTTAAACCATTGTTTCTGCTTGCTTATGTGACTGCAAAATTTTACCTTAGGGTTTAACTCCCTTTACCACATCATAGTTAAGGCTTTTGATTTTAGGCATTTTAAATTTAATGGGTTTGTGTTACTATATATAAGGCGTGTGACATGTAAAATCAAGGGAACCACTTACTAAATCAGATCCAAACCCTATCAGCCCTTCCCATTTTTTTTTTTTAACAATGTCTATTTATCAGTGTGCCTTGTGTAATATAACACACCAGTGCACCTCTTCCAAATAGCATCATTAAGTCCAAAAAAAATATTTTTAATTTTTTATGTTTTCATTTTTTACTATGATGGCAATGCTTTTATCGTTACATATCACACCGTCATAATTTAAAGTTCTTTAAAAACAATATTTTTTGGTGTTGGTGTTAAAAAATTAAATGACTCGAGGTATTTACTAAATTAAATGAACCGGGCACTTATTCACATAATCGCACCAACTTCTAGACCTCTTTTTGGATGAAAATTATGTGATTTATTTATAAAATATATTTAATGGCTTCTGTATTAGTAGAGGTTGTATATGGATAAAAAAATGTTTGAGAAGTTGTCAAGTAACAAAAATATTGATCGACATAATGATAAAACATCCAAAAAAGTAGAAAAGACAAGTTATTTATAAATTATTCACAAAATTAATATGTTTGAACTATATGTAAGTTTAACTAATATGTATTGGTTAGTGTGTGTAATGCAAAGCCACAAAATGGGGAAGCTTGATAAGATTATTTCTGATCTAAGTGTAGAAGAGTGTAAAATCCATACAAAAAATTACAAAAGGATGAATTACGTGAATGCAAAAATATTATTTAATATCAGTTTTTTTTTTCTTTAATTTTCATTAATAATATACTTAATTATATTCCATAACATGTTTCAAACAATCTATTCATTCACATATGTTTAATATTCTACAAGGAGCAACAACGGAGGAAAAGAATGTCATTCTAAGATTTTTTTTTTATATATAACATGTAAATGACAATGAATTGGTCCTTAGCTCATCTGAAGTGGTGCTGTAGGTTGATGAAAGGGAGGGAGGAGGGTTTACAAAACTATGAGGGATAAAGTGGAATGAACATATATACATACTTTCCACTTAGAATACATAAATCAATCTAATGATTCCAAGAACCAAGTTATATTTAAGCTACATGAAGCACTTCCAGAGCAAATGTCAATGAAACCTATTAGACTTGCAATAGAAAAAACATATAACGACAACAAAAGAATTATTCAAAAAGTAATATTCCTAATTAAAATTATTTTATATAAATATATTTATATATTACTACAAAGCATTCATTTATTAATATCATTTTTTATATATTTAGTTTTCATATATCAATATAGAAATAATTTATTACTTTTTCAAGAAGCTTGTGAAAATCCCAAAGGATCAATGAGCTGATCGCTAAAACATGCTAGTAGGAATGTCCAAAAAAATGTACACCGAGATGGTCAAAGAAATTGACATAATTGCATCATAGGAAGAGCCATCTCAACAACAACGTGCTTCAAATGTATGTAATCATTGATTTTTCTATTAGGTACATATAATTAAATAATTAGCATTAAATATTAATTTTCAAGTATTTTCTTACAGAAGAGAAAACAAAGTGGAACTTATTCAACACATAAAACATGATGACAAGGAAGAAAAAGGTTGATATCAAAATTTGTGAGTAATTTTTAATATAACTTATAACAACTTAAGATTTCATTTTTGTATATTTTAAGTTTTTTTACAACAACCATCATTGAATGTCTTCAAATAGGTGCTAACATACAAAGAAGAGCCATCAGAAGAATTGATTGACATTGGTTTAAATATGGGTTGTGAGTATATGTTGGAATATCAAAAATTAATTTTGGAATTTATAAGTATCTATGTTGTTTTACTTCTTTGAAAAATATTTTATATTAAATATATGATTTATTATGGGGTATAAAACTTGTAGGAAATAAAGTATGGAACTATGCCAACAGAAGAGTTGTTGAAGAAATGCATGAGATTTGGTGTTGAAGGAATGTGTACAATTCAAAGCTCACTTCTTGCTATGGTACATTGTTATTCTATTTACATTGATGTATATTATTTGTTTCAATTTTCATTATTCTCACCAATGTTGATACACTCATTACACTTTATTTTTATGTTTGAAGATGGAACTTGAAGCAGTTGAAAAAAGTTGATGCAATCAACAAAACATTCGTCCAAATAACCAAAGTAATGGAAGTGGCTCAAGCACTGACAACATCTCCAGTGAAGAATGATGATCTATTTGGATATCAATGCAAGTTATTATATTTTTTGAAATATTTGTCTGTGAAAATAAGACATTTTGTTTAATGTAATGGATATAGTGTCTCAATTGAAAGACAAGGGGTTACCAATAACTATCCCATTTTGTATGAAAAAGAGCCTCTTATTCATATATCATAAAATATATTTTAATTTATTCGATTTTGTCATCCAATGCCACTGCGAAATGTTACACCACTCATTAAATATATGGATGATTAAATATTATAATGAAGAGATGCAAAATGTGATGATACAACAAATTAATCCAAACATCATATATAAATGCACTAATGAAAAATTAATTTCTATGAATACTGTTATAACATATATGTTGATTTTTCAATGAATGATGGATTTAAAAAAAAATAGCAATAATTGCATGGATGTTTCTAAAAAAGAGAAAATGGATAATGGGACATCATATATTAATGTGCACAACTTCGAATATGAGTTTTTCAATAACGATATTTACAATAATAAAAAATTGTATCCTAGTGCTTTTGTAAAATAAATATGCACGAGGAAGATATACAATTCATGCACTAGTGTGATTCGCCTTTAACACACTAGTGCATCATTACATTTAATGCATCAGTGTGTTAGATTATGTAAAAGCACTAGTACTACAAGATTTTTTTTACCTGGCCCAATGCCTTTTGAGAAAAGTATAACTCCAGGGATTTTCAAGCACATAAGCACTCAAGCGTTATACTTTTGAAGCACGAGTGTTGTTTATTCAACTCATTGGAACCGGTGCATTGTTACACATAACTACTTGGTGCATTGGAGAAGATAAAAGAAATGGGGTTGTAAGAATTTTTCCCTTGCCCCAGCGCCCTTCTTGAAAATTATTCCCTGGGGCGTTTTTTGGAGGATATAAGCACCGAGGTTGTATACTTTTCAGGAACCAATATTGTTTGCATTCAATGCTCCAATGATTTTATAAATTTAACGCACCAATGCTCCATATGTTTTTTTCTAGTCCCAGTGCTTTATTTAAACTTACAACAATAATGTTTTTATATTAGTAGTGCACCTGTGTGATTTTTCCAGTAAGCACAGTACTAAGAAAGCATGCGCTAAAATCTTTAGCCGCCCGTATTTTTTTAGTTATGATGAAGTTCCGCTATCGTCTTTGCTAAAACATCCGATACCACAAATGGATGTTGTGCCGAAGGTTTTTTTGACAAAATTTTCCAATTTTATAACACTAAAAACCTTTGTTATAACCTTCGCTAGAAGGTTTTTTCCTTGTAGTGTTCCTCCCTACTTCTTCCTTGTTGTATTGGGTACCACTACTAGAGTTTTCCTTAAATTTAGTCACCCTAGTATTCATTGATGCCGATTATGAACGAACTTCAACCTAAAATATCTCCATATTACTCTACAAAAATTCAAATTTGGTATTCATTAGCAGCTAGTAAGTCTCTCTCTACTTTTCTCCCGTGGATCTCCTATGGTTCAATGTTGTCAGTAGGCCTTCAATAAACTCCAGTAGTTTTGTCAAGATATGGTTCAAGTGAGCTTGTTCTTCCTCATGAGAAGATATCCTAGTCTCTGCCATGATGATGCTATGCTGCTTTTCCCTTCAAATCCTTGAAATTGGTAATTGCCTCTGCTTTCTAATGGAGTTAAATGGAGAGGGTTGTTGGAGAATAACTACTGCGATTCATATATAACCTACATTTCCACTATCCTGCCACCTTATGACATTGAATGGCACTACTTTCAAATCCATCTTTTAATCCACAGTATCTTTGAAAGATACTATGGAGGAGTAACAATAACTCCACTTTTTGTCGGATTGAATGTTGTAAAAAAACTGAGGATCCGATCACTTATGTGATTTCTTTCCTTGCTTGAAATATTAAAATTGGAGGCCACCTCTGTTCACATGAAAATTCCTCCATATGCCATATGTAAATCTGGATAAGATAAGGATTCACATTTATTGTTTTTTGTCATTGCAACATAAATGCTTTTTGCCTTCCCATCCTTGCAAGAACCAAATTACTAGCCATGAATCACTTGCCCAAGGGACACATAACTTAGCTAAACTCCTTATTTCTAGTTTGTCCTCCAATTTGATGACGTAAAATTTTATAACCATTTTTTTTAACCTTCATTTAATACAAGGAAGAGGTGTTCAATATTCGATGATGCACTCCTAGTATCCCTTTCTCCTTGGTAGTTCCTTTGTTTGCCAGTGAATTTGATTTTTCATTGAAATTTCTATAAACATGAAAGAGGTCTATTTTCTCATATCTCAGTATTTGCAGTGCGATTCTTTATGAAATTGGGGGGGGGGGGGAGTTTAATTTTGTGATCATTTAGCTTTTCACACCAGATGAATCACAATAATAGAGTCTCCAAACACTAGGATTTTGGAAATATTATTTTCAATTGTTGTTTTTAGTCCCTACCAGAGTGCAATATATTCATCTTGATTATTGGATGTTACACCTAGGCCCTAAGCATATTGAGTTTTTAGTTTATTTTTAGGGAAAAAGATAACCCATCCCACTCCATCCACCCCTTGTACTTGTTTTAAAACCTTGTTGTTGTAGATGTTTTTCAAGTCTATAATACCATGCTCTAGGATCTTGTTTCAACCCATAAAGTTCCTTCTTCAAATTGCCTACATGATTTGCTTTATTAGCCAATTGATAACACTAAGGCTATTCAACATATACTTATTCTTTGAGCTCTCCATCGAGAAAGGAAAAATTGACATCCATTTGATATAACTTAAAAAATTCTATAAGAAGCAAGAGCCAATAATATTATGATTTCCTCAAGTCTAGTAACTGGTGAAAAAATATCGTCAAATTCCACACCTTACACTTTAGGATATCATTTGCATATTAATAATGCTTTTTTTCTGATAACTTGACCATCCTAATTCAGTTTATTCTTGAACAACCACTTGATTCCAATCACATTCTTGTCCATTGGTCTTGGAATCAACTCAAAACTTCAATTCTTGTCAATTTTCTCTAATTCTTCATCCATGGCTTTAACCCGATACTAGCCTTGACTATCTTGATCGAAATTATTGGGTTATATTATGGATAGTAAAGCACATTTGGAATTTGTATAAAAGCCTATAAATTTTATTCTTTTTTGAATAACTACTTATTTATTTCCTAGAATTTAAATTTTAAAATGATATTTTTAAACATATCTTGATGTAGTTTTAGTATTTGATTGATCATCTATGTTCTCTTCTTCTATATGTTCCTCATGCTCTCCTTGTTCATCTTCTTCTTCGTCTTGATACTGATCGATGATTGTACCCTCCCATGGATTGTGTCTTTATTTATGTATTGATGTCTCATTAACCCTTACATCGATGCATTCAATAATATTACATAGTATTTTATTATAACATTTGTATCCATTCCTTATAGAAGAGTATCCAAGAATTATTCCTTTATCTTCTCTTGATTGAAACTTTCCTTGGTTCTCTTCATTTCTCTTAATATAATGTTTACTCCCAAAGATCTTGAATTTTTTATTGAGGTTGGTCTATGATATCATAGCTCATAAAGGGTATTATTGTTTTTATTCCTTAAATGAGCATGTTGTCTCTGCTACAACACCCTCCAAAAATTTCACTACATTTGAATTTTGGAGCCTACTATCACCGTCGTCTCTAATGTGTTGACTTGGTCATAAAATGTAGTCTCACGCTATTCTATGTGTTTCAAGTATTATTTAATGGTCTCAAGTGTATTCACATTCATTAGAACATCTTTAGGTGCATTTCCTAGTCATTACATCTTTCTTGTTGTAAAATGACACTTTTGGGTCGCAGTTGTAAACACTTCACTCATGGTACTTGGGGAATCTGTACAAAGTAGCGTTTTGATGTATATTTATCATTATTCAAGCTTGTATGTTTTTTCTCAATAAGTCGATATGATTCACACATGGTTTTATGTTTAAACTCATCACATTCACCCCTTTTCCTATATCCCAGACTTTGACAAATATTTGGTTTCAAAGCAAACCCATTGAGGCCAAGAGCACATGAGATCACCTTGAAGCCTTGGTCGGGGATCCTTTATTGTTTAGAAGTGCATATTGCACTCTCCAAGAGCATAAATTACACTCCTTAATCCATAGTTCCCCTTCCTTGTTCCTAATTTCACCCTTCAAAAACCAAGCCTTCCTTTAAGTGCACTCCTTCTACCTGAAGTAATGCGTTGTCCTTGGGGGCAATCCTTCAACCTAAAGGAATGCACCCTCCTTTGGATCACTCCTTAGACTCTAAAGAATGAACCCTCCTTTGGAGCACTCCTTCAACCCAAAGGAATGCACCCTCCTTGAGCGCATTGCGTACCCTGAAGGCCTTAAGCTCCACCCTTCATCATTCTGTTATCACTCAGGTTGTTCCAAAAAGTTGTAAGAAAGGGAATACAACCAAGGTAACCACAGACCAATATTTTAGATACAGATTCTAGCCAATCTGCATCCAGAGAGGGCTCTCTCTTTATGATTTAGCTTTGTTTCAAGAAGATATTAGGCTAGTTATTAAGTTCAAGGGTTTGTTTTGAGTTTGGGTGTGAGATTCAATAAAACAATGAGGTAAGACAAAATAGTTCAGTCCATTGGGCATGATGGAGTCAAAGAAAGATGGCTTCCTGGATTCGGTTTCTAATAGAGGATGGCATCACAGAGCAAGGTAGTCAAACATGGAACAATTTAAAGGCTGGAATCAGATGGAATGGACTCAAATGGATGAAGGGCAGTTAAGAATCCTTCAACATATTGACAGAGGGAAAATGGATGATTATTGTTAAGGAGCAATTAAGAATTCCTTAGCAAATATTCAACATGAAAGAACCAGCAAGCAGGAGCAATTAAGAATTCACTGCTTATACTAATTCTGAAGAAAACACAGAGAATAATAAAGACTGAAAACAGAGTGCAACTAAGCAAATTCTGAATTAATCTTTCTCTTTATCATTCAGATCATGAAACATAGATGATATAACAGACAAGAAACTGTAAAACACAAGGTAGAGAGTACTCATTGATCCATGGGTTGATTCAAGAATTCTGTAACAAGTCTTCTGCATCGATTCTTCATCCAGTAGGCCAGACAATAATTGGTTCCAACAGCTTTTTTATTCCAAAGTTCAGTATTACAGCAAAGTCTAGAGAAATCTACACATACCCAACCTCTTCAAAACTCTGATGAAGGGGGTATTTATACAAAAAAAATATGTACAACAAAATGTCTCATCAAAACTATGAGACAATATCTAAGTTTAACCTAAAGTCATTTACAAACAAAGTAGAAATGACACGGAAAAGATATCTGATGTTGTGCTGGATGCAGGCCCTTTAGGGTTCGGCCTGCGGCTGTCTGAAGTAGCTGTGTGCCGACTCTCTATCTTAACTGATGCATTGATTCTGATTTGCTTTCCTTAGTCGGCTTGGATACTGTTTATTACTGAATTGATTTGCCTTTAATTCTCCACTAATACTCTTTATGGCTCCTTTGATACTATTTGACTTTAATAATCTTCTTTAATGTTGAACCGACCTTGCTCACCGTTGTTTTGGTAAAATGGAACTGCAAGATGTATTCTCACTGCCTTTCCTCTGGTAAATTCATGTCTCTGCAGGTTTCCGCTGGTCGAAGTAGCAAAACATCCCTGTTTATCCTTGTTTCTCTCTTCTGCGAGCTTGGGAAATCCCCCGGTTTGCTTTCAACTGTATGATAGAGGAAGAAAACTGTATTGTCAGATTGCCTGAGGGCGCAAGCTCATTGCTGGAGCTTTCATGGTCGGGAGGGAGTTTAAAACATTGGAAATGTGACCTCGGCCAACATCAAACCCAGAGCGCTGTTCGCAGCAAAATTATAACAAAAATGACCTTTTTACCAAATATTGAACAAAAATGATTTGGGCGGGAAATTTTGGTTCAAAGAATGGATGACGTCAGCAGGGTGGTATAGGATGGTGACATGGCAGGGTGACGTCAGTGAAGGGTTAGCGGGAGGATGGTAAGTGGTTTCCCCCCGCACCACTCTAGGGCTTGGGTGGTTTAGGGCTGGGGAGCAGCGATCAACGTGGGATAACGACGCGTGTCCATGGTACCGGGGAAATACCGCCATTTCCTCGGGACTTATCTTTCGGCAATGGCGGGGGTCGCGAAATGATCCACAGTCGTCGGATGCGAGGGCCGAGATCGGACGATGGGCGCTCTCTTGAGATGGTGGGACTATAAGCAGCGGGCCCGATGCTTTTAACATTTGATAAATCATATCGGGGGCAATTTTTATTGGCCCGCGGGGTGTGGTTATAATTAACCCGGGTGGTTAATTAACTCTAAAATTGCGCGCGGGGAGGTTTGTTTAATAAGCTCCAGGTGAACTTATAAATTCCCAAAAAATGCGTTTATGGTTATATATTTAACCAGGGGCAGGAAATATTCACAATGCGAGGACTTTATTATAAATACATAATACGGGGTTCGAGTATTTTTCATGGGATTTATATAATAGTGTTAACAATTAATATGAAAAGATGCAAATGAACATGCGCTAAGTCATAAAGTCTAAAAAACCGAGGCTTAAGGGGCAAAAAGAGTTTATACAAAAATATGGCTAACCCTAAGTAAAACAGATTCTTACTTAGGAAAACGTTATGGAATGAGATGGGTGATAGTGATATTTAGGCAGATCTCAATATTATTGCGGGAAATTAGTAAGTGATTGGGTAAACAATATGAAGGGAGTTAGTCATGCCTCACTTGAGCTGTATCAAGAGTATCTGCTTTGCACTTGTGATGGAACTGAAAGTTAACATATTTACAGTACATCACAAGTCACATTCTGCAACTTCATCTACCTACCCAACCTACTTTGCCTAACATTTTTTCTTCTTTTCTTTGGGTGCACTTAGACTGGCAAACCCTTATCCACTTTTCTTTTCTTTTGCATGATAAGCCTATCTAAGTCTGCACTTATTACATCCAAGGGCTCAGATTAAACAGTTGAGCTCCTTTGCTTCTCTACCTATCTACTTATCTGCCAAGATTAAACAGTTTGGACATATTTTTATTCTCTATCTCTAAAACATGAAATTCAAACATGAATTGGCCAAGATTAAGATATTTGACCATTCATCAGTTGTGGCATGATTTTGGCAAGCTGCACACAATGCTTTATTTTGTAAAAATGGAATAGTAGTGGCATTTGGACTTGCACGCTTTCCCGGTCTTTTTTATTTGGGGTTCATTTCTTTTCATTTTTTATTTTGACCATTTATTATTTCACCCTTTTATTTTTCTTTTAGGGTATACCCTCTTTACATTTATTTTTTATTTTTTTTTATTTTTTCATAATATGGAAACCTTTACAGTAAGGAAATGTATGAACATATTACAGAGCTCAACTAGTCAATCATGAAACATGACACCTATTACTATAGGAGTATAACGCATTCCACAATGCACCATGTGCCCTCTTGACCCTTTGAGCACATGAGTGCACTTTGAAGGCATGAAGCTTCATCCTTCGAACTTGCACCATGCGCCCTTTTTTGTCTCTTGAGAACATGAGCACACTTCAAAGGCCTGAAGCTTCATCCTTCAGCCTTTGGACTTGTGCCATGTGCCCCCATTGGTTTCCATTGAGCACACTCCTTCAACCTGAAGGGATGTGCCCTCCTTGAGAGCACTCCCTTGACTCGAAGGAATGCACCCTCCTTGAGAGAAATCCTATGACCCAAAGGAATGGTCCTCCTTGAGATCACTTCTTTGACTTGAAGGAATTCACCTCCTTCAACCTAAAGGGATACACCCTCATTAGTTTATTGACCACATGAGTAACTCTGAAGGAAAAAAGTCTCATCCTTTAGCCTTCAGGAGTGTACATTGCACCCTATTTCTCTCCCTTTAGTGCACAATGCACTTGGGAAGCCTGAAGCCTTCCCCTTCGTCCTTCGAACTTGCACCATGTGCATTGCCTTGACTATCTCCCTCCCTTAAGTGCATGAGCACATGTTGAAGCCATGAAGCCTTTCCCCTTCAGCCCTTCAACCTTTCAAATTGTGCACACTTGTCCAAAATCCCCTTTTGTCCCTCTCGAGTGCACTAAAAAGGGAATGAATAGAAAATTATGCATAAAACATGGTATAATAGGATATTTTTAGACTGATCATTTCTTGGTACAAGTGATTTCAAATGTAGGTATTTCATAATCATCATGGCAATGATACACAAGGAAGATTAGGAAAAGAGAAAAAACGAAGGAAGTTACATGAAGAATGAAGTGAACACTTGAACCATGATGATCGAATCACCCCAAACACTCCATTACATCAAAGACCCTTTGGAGGGTGAGGACATAAATGATTGAAGTTGATTGAAGAAATGAAGACACATGTGGCAACCATGTCACCATTGGAGAAATTCCATTTAATTAGTCACTATTAGTCCCAGTCATCAAAGATAGTGACATGTCAAGTCTCATCACATGATGATGTGGAAGTCATGATGTATTATTGTAATCATTGTAAACATAAATAAGTGGAAGTCCAAGACTCATGTATGAACTAGAGTCACAAAATTACAAAAGACATGTAATATCAAAAGTCATACGTAATTCCAAAAGTCATTTGGCATTCTAAGCATTGTAGAAGTCCAAAGGTCAATAGAAGTTGGAAAGTCAAGTCATGAGGATGTGAAAGGTCATTCCTCAAGTTATAAATAGATCCTCATTCCTCATATAAATGAATTTTAACCTTGGCTTCTCCCACAAGGCATTAGAGAGACATAGTTAGTAATTTTTGGGAGTAAGTAGTGGCTCTAATGCTCCACTATTGGAGATAGTGGTGTTCATTGTATTTATGTATCTTGGGATTTTTTCTTAATATTGAAGCCTTTTTAGGATAACATGTTTTCATGCATGGATTGTGAATGTTTATGGCTCATGTTTGCTTCCATCAGTACTAGAGTAATTGAACTATTTCAGTGGCTTTAGTGCTTCTTGTTGGAAATGTGTTCCTATGTTTATAATGATCATCACAACTTTGTGAACTATTTCACTTGAATTTAGACAAGCCTTTCTCTTTCATGTGTGTCTCCATTAGGGTAGTACTATTACTTCACTCTTAGAGGCTCACTTTATTGTACCTCCACAGAGAAAGAAACTAGATACATCTACAATAGAATATTCACAAGACACACACACTTGCTCATTTGAAAGAAAATTTGCGCTTCTCTCTCTTACTGATAGCTAAAGCCAAGGAATATCGTTAAGTTAACGACAACTAAGTCGTATTCTAGATGGGACTAGTACACCAAACGATGAAAGTTCTAATTGGGACCTTATATCGAGGAGATCTCCTTTATGTTGGCAGTTTCCAATGTCACCAACAAAGCCTTATTTAGAATGTCAACTATTGTTTGGACAACTTCTCCCCATAAGTTATGTGTCAGTTTTGCTTCATTAAGCATTTCCCTTTCCATTTATAGGATTGTTCTATTCATTCTCTTAACAATGCATTTTTGCTATGTAGTTCTTGCAATTGAAATTTCTTCCTAATTTCGTGCTTCTTATAGAAATGATTGAACTCAAATGAAGTAAGTTATCCCTCTCGATTTCATCTCAAAAGTTTTATCTTTAAATATATCTCATTTTCTACATGGGCTTTGAATATTTTAAATTTATCAAAAACTTCATATCTTTCTTTAAGAAGACCAACCCAGGCCATTCTTGTGAAATCATGAATTAAGAGCATGGAATATCTCTCACATCATGCATGTTTCTTTCTAGTGGGACCACAAAGATCTATAGGGATGAGTTCCAATGGTCTTGATGTAGAATGCTCCTTTGATTTGAACTATAACCTAGTTTTATTTCTAAATTGAAATGACTTACAAATGATTTCATGTGGCTTTGAGATCTTGGTAATATTCTCATTGTCTCCTTTTAACTAATATTTATCAAATAATCAAAGCTAATATGTCCTAATCACTTATTCCATGACCAAATTTCCTTCACTTTTCCATATGGAAACTTTCTTTGCCTCATTCCATCACATAGAAATCGTTTGACCTCTTTACTAACTTCACTATTGTTTCCCTGGAATCTACTTTCTTTACTTCATAGCCATCTAACCTAAATATAACTTCATTTCCTTGGTCACACATCTAATTAACACTTAAGAGATATATTTAAGACCATATACATATAACACATTCAAATATTTGGTATCTCCCTTTTCCAAAACCATTGGTCCTTTTTCTAATTATCATTGCTAGTGCCTTGTTTCCAAAAGTAGCACTTCCTTTCTTGTCCCATGTTTGATTCTTATGAATTTTCTCTAATTATTCATCTATGGCTTTAACCCAATACTAGTCATGATTAGCTTGATCAAAATTCTTGGGTTTTGTTATGGATAGTAAATCAAACCAAGGTATCAACCCACTACATTTGGGTTTCACTGGGTTTCGTTATGGACAATAAATGTAGTGAGATGGAACTCAAGTGGGAGCTCAAATGCAGTGAGATGATAATGGCGACAATGATAATGAGCATGGTGAAGAATGAATGGAAACCCCTCTTATTTATAACAAAGTCTTGAGCTAAATTATGAATTGGAAAATAATAAAATATTATTGACCAAATCAAAATCTAACCATTATGAATACTTTATTACATTTTTTGGAGAGGGAAAGATATTCAAAATGGTAAAATATATTTATTTAGAAAATAGTTGACGTAATTAAAAAATAAAATGATTTATTAATTACTTTGTGAGAATTAAGAAAAAATATGAATTTGAAATAATTATTAAATAATGGTTTAACAATTATCCCAAAAATAAGAATAAGGAATAATAAATAAATAATTATTTATTTAATTATTCCATGGTGATTTAGTCACATGTGAGAGGGAATAATTATCAAATAATGTTTTAATAATTATTCCTAGAGCATATTAAATAAATGTTGATTTATTTAGATATTCTTATGGGTTTTTTTAATTTCAAACAAAAATAATTTAATAAAAATGATTTACTAAATTATTTCCTATGGTGAAAGTGATTATACTATAGTAAAATTAATCTTACATGGTGTATTTCGATCCACCTAGTTAGAAATGGCTAGGTGATAACAAATTGCCACCAATGTGCTAGTGTTAAGATCAAATCGTATGACGAATATATGTTGTAGATTACACTTCCATGAGACACCAAAGGGGGGGAGAGAGAGAGAGAGAGAGAGAGAGAGAGAGAGAGAGAGAGAGAGAGAGAGAGAGAGAGAGATAATTGAAACAATGCAAGGAAGGACAAAGAAATGGAGGGGATGATACCTACTAAATTGATATAAGTCTCCTTTTTTTTGGAGTTCATGATCTCAAATGAGGCAGGGGAGGCATACCCATAACCACTGAGATAACTGAGTACAAATAATAATGGTGTGCCTAACAATGTGGGACTGAGCTATAAAGTACATGATATGATGACATCAATGGGCTAGAACATGATACAATGATATAATGAGTCCCATATACATAATGTGCCTGGAAAACAAAGGCCAAGACTAAATACAGTAAAATCTACTGATCTAAGTACATGGGACATAATGCCTCTCAATCTGACATGGTAAGGAGGAATAATAACCAAATAATCCCTTTTGAGTAGGAAACGGCTCTAAATATATGAATGGATCATCTGAATGAGGCACACATGTTGTGGGCACTGCAAAAATTTGAAATTGAATCAATCAAATCTATGGAACTACATATGAGGTTGGATCATGAGTTGCTGACATCTAGGAATGTGGGGGGATACCTGAATGGCCACTTACTCATGAGGTCTAAAACATCACACACACACACACACTCAGGAGATGATGGTACAATTTGCTGGACCACAAAACCATCAAGTGTACGATTCACGATTGTGCAATAATGAGCTAGAGTCAATCACACAAGAAACAACTAAGTCAAAGGGAAATGATGGTTACCTTTGTTTAATTCAGGGCATTGAACAATGATGAAAGCTGGAACCAAGGTACACCACCCCCTAGACCACTCTCCTAGAATAAATGTGTTGAAGTCGATTGAAGAGGGCCTTCCAAAGGTGAGGCAATGAGGATTCCTCAACAAAGGCACGAGGGTCATAATAATGTGACTGATGGATTGACACCACGGATGATGATGGAAGGATACAATTTGAGAGGTGAACTTATGACTTCCCTTATTAGAGAATGATATACATGGTAGACCTTGAAGTGACTAACTCGATTCCAGAGGGGATGGTTAATTACTCAAATAAAGTTTTTTCAAAGATGGAGTAGTATAGCCATAAGCCAAATATGATCAAAATGGGATGAATGTGATGTAAATATGGATGAAACACTATAACTCAAATCAATGGGATTCAGAACAGATTCCATGGATGCAAGGAGGACTCATCTATAATGATATGAACAAGGGTGACTTGATAATGCTACCACATGGGAGAGGCCCAAAGGGAACCATAAAACCATGAGTAAATAATGGTCACACATGATGAAAAGTGACAAATAAGTCAAAAATTTCAGAGGAAAAGTGGTACCAGAGTACAGGTGACTCACATGAATAAATTCGTTTTTGGTGGGTGGCAAAGTGAGACCTCATGGAAAAATCGCTTCCTAGTGAAGTGCCAAATTATCAGAAACAGAAAGAGACCCATTATAGAAGTTGGTGAGATCTTTCTAGTGGTGTTAATGGTTTGTCAAACTGAGCTATGGTTTGGTCACAATGGACGATGAAAAAACTAGGGTGTTTCCTATAAAATGGCTTCTTGCCCTCAAATCCAATTCATTTGCATAGTGAGTTGTTTAAGAATTTGGATAGGAGGAGAAGGTCCTAATTCTTATGTAGATTGTAATGGAAAATATGATCGTTAGAATTTAGATCTATAGATTTTATGTAGGTGACCCTACTTGTCTTAAAATGGCCTTAATGCTTCTTGGAAGGATGGTTCGTGGTGAAGAATTAAGGTAATAAGGAATACAAGAATTAACTAATAGAGAAGGTCTAGGATCATCTTCGCCCACAAAGTCAAACATGAGGAATGAATGGTAAGTGTGGCATCACATAGAGTAGAATGTGTGAGTATATGGTATCAAGCATCTACGATATGCAATGTGTATATGGCTCGTTGGAGAGGTCGATAACACAAACTAGCCAAAGAACGGCAGGATAATTGAGCATACCTAGATCATTAAGGTCTAGGTCAAGATTGACATTGAACAAATGAGAAGGTATCTAGGGGTTCCATCATGCCCCCAGTCATGAGATATTTCCCCCCAACATATGACTAGGGAGGGAACTGATCAGTTAAGCAAAGATGAGAATGATGCCCCTAGCTGGGGGAGTTTGTTGAGTGCCATTATGTTCCAAGTGCTCAAATAAGGGATTCAAGAATTTGCTCTAACTTGAACGAGATCCTTTAGATGATTGTGATAGTTGTAGGGGCATAGATTCCCCCCAATTTTTTATGAACGGATGTGTCATGTTATGGACATGCTGAATGTATTTAGAATAGTGGAATATAGAAAGATTTTAATGATGTGGTTCGTCATTTGTTGATTATGGTTGTCTTCATATGGTAATAATGTATGATGGGTGAAGTGTGAGAAAGGAAATGGTTGATTACCAATCTCACTTGGCCAATTTTTGCGTCTGCATACATGGTGTCACTATACCAAAGAATCGCTTCAGATATAATGAACTAATGCTCACTTAAACGAGACTGAGGTTGACCAACAACAATGTCTAAGGGACTGGTTTGTTGGTGTAATATGGAGGAATATTAATTGGGTCATCCCTAGAGTGATCTAAAGTGATTTTTACACAGTAATTTGTCACTGTCCTCATCTCAATCCCTCTACTGTGTCATGTGTCAAATAAACATGTTCATATCTTCCCACCAATGCAAGAAGATTAAGCAAATGCTCTCTAATGCTGCCAATTGACCCTCATTTTCATAAGTTTTCTGCCTCGTCGCAAGTAAACCCTTAATATACCTGACGAACCTCTATCATAAATGGTCTCATCACGATCTCATCGCAGGAGTACACCTATTTCCCGCGACGGTCGAATTTCAAGTCCTGGCGTGAGGCTATTAACTATCCATGGCGATGATCGATCTGCATGCATTGCTTCCTAGCGATGTCGTCGCGGAGACTTAGTTCATGACCAACAACGATCTAGATTGGGCGAATTTGTTCCAACAGTCATCCTTCTGGATGTCTCTAGACCTGGTTGTTGGGTTAGTTTGGGTCACTTTTCCCCCTCTGGGATGGTAGTTCCATGTTTTGTGCTACCTTCTTTGAGGATAAGCTCCCTCTCTCTCATTTCATGGAGACTCCTTCTCCTATAAAATCACTCACCATTGCTATGATCTGCTAGTTCTTTTGGGTTGTATAGTGCTGCTAGTACATTTGAGTTTGGTAGATAGCTTTGGTGTGAGTGTGACAAGTGTGGGATTGCTAAATAGTTTGCAAGAGGTTGTGGAGTGCCCTTAACCTTGTATTAAAGCTTGTGAGTGAGAGAGAGATATTGTTGTTTGGGAGACCCATCCTTGAGAGTGAGTGCTTGAAGAAACATATTGGCAGGACCCTCCAAGAAGGCTTGCGATGTCAAGACTTCGTTGTAAGTTTTGTTCTTGATTCATTATTAATAAAATTAATGATGTTTTCCTATGTATTGTATGTAATTTACTTGATAGCTCACGACTTCTTGACTTTATGAGTAAATAGAACATTGTTGTTCTTGGTTTCGTGCTTTGTTGTTTTCTTGTGGTGTTTCAGGTTGACTTCTCATTAAGGAGAAGGAAACAGAAGCTGGAGCAGTGAAAAAGAACTTCATCAACCACCAATTTGAGGTAGGCCTCCAACGATGACCATTTAAGGGAATCAATTGTTGTTTTGTCCTTGTTGTGACTAGACCCACTCTAGGGCTAGAGTGGTTGCCTCTGTCCGCAGAGGGAACACTCTCCTACTTCACAAGTTTGGTGACTCCACTAGGGAGTCCTTTGTATGTTTCTCCCTTGATTTCTTTTGTTTGGTTTTGATTTAATGTCTCTTGAATTTTGGGGTTAAACCATCAGTTTTTTCGGTTACTTGGGTCAATCTGGGAAGTCCCCTTATTGTTTGGAAGATCAATCTGGTGTCATTTAGGTGATTTTACTTTGTCTTTTGCTTAAGTAAGATCATTGCTGAAGAAATTCTAACAGTCACGACAACATCGCTGATGTTATAGCTTTGTACCCGCGACTATTTGGCTTTCGTCTCGTGTTTCTAGTTTAATTCCCGCGACAGCTTCTGAAATCAGACCGTCGCTAAAAACAAGTGTAACACCAGTGACTAGTCTCTAGTTTTCAGTGTAACACCAGTGACCAGTCTCTAGTTGTCAGTGTAACACGCACGACAATTCCTGTAAAGTTGTTTTTACAACTTTACCTCCTGAATCCATCAATCTTGTTTATCCCCTGCTGTTTCTTGTCTCTCATTAACTTGTTTTGATTGCTTTTGGTTAAGGTACTGTCTCTTTGATTTCATTTGAGTGAATCTTGTGTTTTTAGACCCCGTGACCTAGCTCTCTTAAGCGTTTCAAACCATTTTCTTGGGTTGCTTGTCTATCCAAGGTTCATCCGCAACCATCTTATTGATTTGCTTGAGGCTTTTTCCTTGCTGATTGATTTTTAGTGTCGGTTATTGAACCAATTTTTGATATTGATTCGATTTCTTCACTACCAAGCATAGATCACAATTATTTGGATCGATCAGTTCACACTTGCTTATTTGTCTCTTTAAATCCAAAACAAAAAAAAATTAAGGGATTGCATTCATTTGATATACGAAAGTGAAAGTATATGTGCATTTCAAATTTTCATGTTTGAGAAATTGAAAAGAGAACTCTAAATCTTTCATTAGTAATATCGATGCATCATGAGATTAGTTTATTGATGCATTGTGTTTCTTAGTGTTTGCATTCGCTTGTATTTGTTTGGGGACGAACTTTCTACCCTCCTTTAAGTAGGTGTTCATTGAAATGAAAGATGCTTTACTCATCCTAGCTGCATCCTAGGGTCTTTTATATACATATGGTAGGGTTTGGAAATTGAAACCTAATTCAAGATCAACTCTAAAATGAACTAAATGAACCTAACAACGCATTGGAACTTAACACACATTATTTAGAGGTCTATGCTAGAGACGTGTTCCGGTGTCGTTAAACCTAGTCACTATTGCTTTCACTCAAGGTTGGGTGATTCCTCCTTTTGTGACTCAATGGCTATCTAGTACGGACTTGTGCTCCCAATATCATTGAGTATATGTTGGGAGACCCCACTAGGTTATCATCCTATATCCTTAGGAAGCTGTGTCTGCCGCCTTGCAAACAGTAACGCACCGAGCACAACATTTGAGAAGATCGACTATCATACGGAAAGTCCTTCGTTTTCATATGATCGCCAAGGTGTATATGCAGTTTTACGGCTTTTTTGGTAAACCTTTTGCCTATTTCTCCAGAGTAGTCACTTTCATTCCTTTTCGGACTCCTTAAAAGAAAAGGTCCATCTGAGCACTTTTCCTTTCAAGCTCATTAAACCTCAAAAGAGATAGAGTCACCTTTTCGTTCTTTTCTCAACTCTTGAAACATGAAAAGGTCAAGTTTTGTTCCTGCGTCATACAATTTATTGCCCACGAAATATTCCTAGTTACATTTGAGTTTCTTCATTCTTAGGCTCATTCCTGATGGCAACCTTCCTCGAGTCTACCAGCCAAGGTCTTCCCCCAGATGGAACTCCTAGTCTGCTTCCTCCATTTGGAAATGTTGGTGCTCCATATATGGCAACATTGTCCTTGCCTGGGTTAACCATCGATTTTCCCATGTGGTTGTTTTCAACCTCGGTGGTCCCGAGCATCATGACCCCTGTTCCACTGTCTCCTTCGTTCGAACCATGAGACGATGATTCCAAGGTTCAATTTGCGCCTTCTTCCCCTGTTTCTTCACCTTCATCTCCTCCTTCGCCTGGTGAAAGTTTCACATCTAGTAACTAGAAGACTAAGAAGAAGAAGAAGAAGAAGAAGATGATGAAGAAGAAGAAATCTGATAAACATTAGGCCACCTGTGCAGCTATTCCTCCGAGTACATCTCAGGTCGGACCACTTTCTGCTCCTCCGCGGAAGGTTAAGTTTCCTTGTAAATTGTGCAAGGGTGACCATCTTCTTCGTGATTGTCCTGGCATTCCTAGGATCTTAGAAGTATGGTTTCACGATTTGGCTTGTCCCTTGTTATCCTCTGAAGCTCATGACAATGCTACCCTATCAACTGGCAGCGGTAAGAAGAAAGGGAAGATTTGATTCCCCTGTAGACTGTGTGAAGGCAACCATCCCCTTCACCTTTGTCCACTCATGGATAAAGCTTCCATTGTTTTGGAAAGCCTTACAACTTCTTCACCCCCTCTTCCCATTGGTTATCAGAGGCTCTCTTCAGACCCTCTCCCTGTTGACAAAGAGATTGACTTAGATTCTTCCCTTGTCCATCCTCCTCTTTCTAAGCCTTGATGTGCTAAGCCTATTCCAAACCAACCATTGGTTGGAGAGACTGTCTACTTGGGCTCATCAACTGTTGATCACTCTATTTCGGAAGAGCATCATTCTCATGTTCTTCTCATCTTGTCAGATTATCCTAAGTCCGAAAACGACCCTCCTATCCTAGCTGATTCAGAGGGTCCTTCTTCGATTCCTGTAGAGCATGGGGGCAATCATATGATACCCCCACCAAGTAGTTCAGTCGTTTCCTTCGACTGGAGTCACTTGATTGCTTTTCACCTTCCATCCTATGTGATTTTCCAGATTACAGTACATGCCTATCATAAGGTAGTACCAGGCACTGTCTTGGATGAGGGTGCATCTGTCAGTCTTATGCCTTCCACTACTTGGCAAGCTTTGGGCTCCCCACAGCTTGTGCCCGTCACACAGAATCTATTGGCATTTGACGGAGGAACAAGTCACTCATAGGGATCCTTTCGAAGTTCCCTGTTACTTTGAGAGGCAAAACCGTCTATATAGATGTAATGGTTATCCAAGGTACTTTATATTTTAGTCTTGTCATTGGCTGTGACTACGTCAATACTGGTTACGAAACGACGTATCATTGATCGCTTTTTTACTTTTTCGGATCGAGGCCACTAATTACGAAAAGTACTCCTTGGTCGTAATGGTCAAGCGATTCTCTCGAGTATTATTTTATACTTTTTCGGGCTTGAGGGACACAAATTTACGAAAACGACCCCACTAGAGTTTTCTTTTCCGTGTCTTTTTCAAACTCTCTAAACATGAAAAAGACTCCGAGTTTTCCCTATGTCGGACTCTTTAAACCCTGATGACATTGGACTCGTTGCCGTGATGAGACTCGAGCTTCTCCACCCTAGGGCTTGTTAAGCTATCACTAGGTTGGATTCGTCCATAGGACGAACTTATATTCCAAGCATATGTTATCCCCTTCAAGCTTGTTTCCAAAAATAATTGGGGTACGCGCCAGCAATGGTGGGAAAAATTTTGGAATCATCATTGGTTACCTGTGGCAGCTAGTCACTCTTGAACATCGATACTTTGCTTCTTATTGGGTTGGGATATCCATACATCATCACTTGGCCTTCCAGGGTTTTGGGTTGCCATTTTTCCTCATTCCATCAAATCCATGTTGTCTCCATCGAGCCTCCGATCCCTTGGTACAAAAACGTTGCCACATTATGAAGTCATGTCGCCGATATGTTCAAGAGTATAATCCTTCTGCAGTTCACACCCTTACCTCCTCCTCTGATACTCTATTTCACCATCTACCACTTGGTCCTTATCTCATGTCGTTGATGGGGGAAACATCATGGCTCTCCTACGATGGATCGTCTCCTGTCGACATCAGCTCATTATCCAAGGGATTGATCTAGAGATCTCTTTTGGTACCTTGGAGCTTGCATGCCTCAATGGCAAGTTCTTTGCGCCTAATGATAGACTCTCATCATTGGTCTTCGATTGGGTGATTCCACAAGTGTTCGACTTCAGCTCATTTTTCACACTTTGTGGATTGTACTTGACTGTACCTTGAGGGCCATTGGCATTATTGGTGGTTTCTCTCGCACTTTTTCACGTTTCCATCATTGACCGGTAATCAAGCGACTTTCTATCATGCTCAATCTTAGCACATCTATTCGCATGCTATAATTTGTATTATGATCGGTTGGGTTTCAAGACCCCGAGCTAAGATTACATATGTTTGGGTTGCGTGGATTGGTTTGTGAATACATACATGACTCTTTGATGGATCGCTGTGACCAGACCTGAGTCTTCACGAATGGCTGCGACCATACCTTTATCATTATCAGGGAAAATTTTAAGAACCCCCCCTAAATTTATAAATATAATAAATGGGCGAATCTCCATGGTATATAGGAAAAATGGAAGGCAATTTTATCAATAATATAATATGTATATATAATTTTTTGGCGAATCTCTCACCAGGCATGGCGAATATTTTACTCAATTATAAAATCTTGTAAGATCTTGGCGAGTCTTTCACTAAATAATAAAACTTTGTAAAGTCCTAGTGAATCTTAGCATAGGCTACATGCTGGTTTAATTCCCCCATTTAAATAGGCTACATTCCAGGTGAATACCATGGGTCAATACCATGTGCCATTTTGGTGAATAACATGGGTCAATACCATGTGCCATTTTTATTTTTATTAATTCTAATATTAGGGTTAATAATGGTTTTTTGCATGGTATTAATAACAATCTAGTCCATGGTATTTGTCCCATAGTATTTTGGCCACAGGTTTCACATAAATATAACCCATTTTTTGAGTGTTCGTAAATATAAGGTGACTTATGGAGTAAATATAAAAAAATGTTTTATTTGTTTACCATACGTCTCGTTTATTTATATTTTTATTAATTTACACTACCTCTTTTACAAATATGGTATTTGGCCCATAGGATTCACTTAAATAAAACCTCTTTCTTGAGCCTTCATAAATAGAACGAGGGTTATGGACTAAATATAAAAAGAGGTTTTAATTATTTACGATACATCTAGTTTATTTATATTTTTATTTATTTACCATACCGTTTGAGTAAGTATAAAAAGATGTTTTATTTATTTACCATACCTCCACTTTACTTATACACCGTTACATGTATATAAGGTGACTTATGGAGTAAATATAAAAAAGTGTTTTATTTATTTACCATACCTCTCATTTATTTATATTTTTATTAATTTACCATACCTCTTTTATAAATATGGTATTTGGCCCATAGGATTCACTTAAATAAAACCTATTCTTGAAAATGGGCATATGGAAGGTTGTAAGTCCTAATTTCAAGGGCTAAATTTACCTTTTTTACCCTCTCCCTTAAAATAAGGTGGGCTATTTGAGGTGATTTGTAAAAATGTACTATGATACAAAATATTCGCCCACTAAAAATTTAAAACCCCTTAATTTCGCCAAAGGGCGAACATTCACCCCTAAAATTATCCTTGATCATTATCATGGTCTTATCATCTGGGTGGCTGCGTCCATACCAGAGAACAAGTTTCAAATGTCTTTTGGATGGCTACGCCCATGCCTAGACTACATGTATTTCACTATCAGAGATATCAGTTGTGCTTGTGCCTGCAGGTTCTTCTAGGTGGTTTTCTAGTTTAGACAGTTTCGTAAAGCATTTCACCCCTCCCACTCTCTCGAGATTCATGCTTTAGGGGGCATCTGTTACACAGTAATTTGTCATTGTCCTCATCTCAGTCCCTCTACTGTGCCATGTGTCAAATAAACATGTTCATATCTTCCCACCAATGCAAGAAGATTAAGCAAATGCTCTCTAATGTTGCTAATTGACCCTCATTTTCCTAAGTTTTCTACCTTGTCGTGAGTAAACCATTAATATACGCGACAAACCTCTATCATAAATGGTCTCATCGTGACCCTATCACAAGAGTACACCTATTTCCTACAATGGTCGAATTTCAAGTCCCGGCGCGAGGCTATTAACTATCCATAGTGACGATCAATCTGCATGCATTGCTTCCTAGCACGAGAGACTTAGTTCATGACCAGTGACGATCCAGATTGGGTGAATCTGTTCCAACAGTTGTCCTTCTGGATGTCTCTAGACCTGGTTGTTGGGTCAATTTGGGTAACTTTTCCCCCTCTGGGATGGTAGTTCCATCTTTTGTGATACTTCCTCTGAGGATAAGCTCCCTCTCCCTCATTTCATGGAGACTCCTTCTCCTATAAAATCACTCACCATTGCTATGATCTGCTAGTTCTTTTGGGTTGTATAGTGCTGCTAGTACATTTGAGTTTGGTAGATAGCTTTGGTGTGAGTGTGACAAGTGTGGGATTGCTAAATAGTTTGCAAGAGGTTGTGCAGTGCCCTTAACCTTGTATTAAAGCTTGTGAGTGAGAGAGAGATATTGTTGTTTGGGAGACCCATCCTTGAGAGTGAATGCTTGAAGAAACATACTAGCTGGACCCTCTGAGAAGGCTTGCAACGTCAAGACTTCGTTGTGAGCTTTGCTCTTGATTCATTATTAATACAATCAATGATGTTTTCCTATGTCTTGTATGTAATTTACTTGACAACTCATGACTTCTTGACTTTATGAGTAAATAGATCGTTGTTGTTCTCTGTTTCATGCTCTCTAACGCTACCAATTGACCCTCATTTTCCTAAGTTTTCTGCCTTGTCACAAGTAAACCCTTAATATACACGACAGACCTCTGTCATAAACGGTCTCATCGCGACCTCGTCGCAGGAATACACTATTTCCCACGATGGTCGAATTTCAAGTCTCGGCGTGAGGCTATTAACTATCCATAGCGACGATCGATTTGCATGCATTGCTTCCTAGCGATGTCATCGCAGAGACTTAGTTCACCACCAACGATGATCCAGATTGGGAAAATTTGTTCCAACAGTCAGCCTTCTGGATGTCTCTAGACCTAGTTTTTGGGTCAGTTTGGGTCGCTTTTCCCTCTCTGGGATGGTAGTTTCGTCTTTTGTGCTACTTTCTTTGAGGATAAGCTCCCTCTCCCTCATTTCATGGAGACTCCTTCTCCTATAAAATCACTCACCATTGCTATGATCTACTAGTTCTTTTGGGTTGTATAGTACTGCTAGTACATTTGAGTTTGGTAGATAGCTTTGGTGTGAGTGTGACAAGTGTGGGATTGCTAAATAGTTTGCAAGAGGTTGTGGAGTGCCCTTAACCTTGTATTAAATCTTGTGAGTGAGAGAGAGATATTGTTGTTTGGGAGACCCATCCCTGAGAGTGAATGCTTGAAGAAACATACTGGTTAGACCCTCCAAGAAGGCTTGCAATGTCAAGACTTGGTTGTAAGCTTTGCTCTTGATTGATTATTAATACAATCAATGATGTTTTCCTATGTCTTGTATGTAATTTACTTGATAGCTCATGACTTCTTGACTTTATGAGTAAATAGATCATTGTTGTTCTCGGTTTCATGCTCTGTTGTTTTCTTGTGGTGTTTCAGGTTGATTTCTCATTAAGGAGAAGGAAATGGAAGCTAGAGCAGCGCAACGGAACTTCATCAACCACCGATTTGAGGTAGGCCTCCAAATATGACTATTTAAGGGAATCAATTTTTGTTTTGTCCTTGTTGTGACTAGACCCACTCTAGGGCTAGAGGGGTTGCCTCTGTCCATAGAGGGAACACTTTCCTACTTCATAGTGATATAAGACTCTATAGGTTCTTCTAAATAGGGAAGAATAATGTTACTAGAGTCGACACTACCAGATGCACTAGGAGGGTTGGGGAGAATTGCCTCTCCTAGACTCTCAAAAGTAGATGCCCCCTTACCTAAACATTGTGAGGCAATGTAATGGCCACAAGGTGGATGTGGTTCAAATTATTGGGTTCAAAGTAAGGGGTTATTGAACCAATTGACCTTAGCATGGAAGAATTATTTGGAATCCAAAACATATTGATCATGGGTTTGCTGCGAAAGGAAGTACATACGATGGTGCATATCATCCCAAGGATAATCCGGGGTGGTCATGGCTTCCATGATGTCTTCATCAGAATGAAAGATGGGCGAACAGGAGGAAGAGGGACCACATGATGAAGAGGAACTACTTGAGGCATCTTCTTGCGAGACACGGTTCACATACACATCGTTGGGAGTGATGGATGGATGCCTAGTAGATGTGAGATCTACCGATGTTGAGACCAAAGTGTTTTCTGAAGAGGGTTCGACATAATCACAATAGGAAACAAAGAGAGTTGTTAAATAATGAATCCTTACACGTGAGGATAGTTTTAAATAGAGGAGGAATGACCTATTATAGAGTTTTATGAACCGAACATTTTGGACTACCAAGTGAGTCCATCATCAAGGGCTGCGACAATTGATATTCTAGAGATATTAATGATGTACCCATGAGCTAAATATAAGGTTATATATATAGGTTATGAAAGAAATTAATCTAAGAAATTAGGTCGACCAATCTCCAATTTTGTTGATATTCGGTTTTTTTTAATTAATTAATTTGTTTAATTAATCAATTAATTAAGTTGTTTAATTAATCATTTAATTTGTTTAATTAATTTAATTAATTGTTTAATTAATTAATTAATTTGTTTTAATTAATTCCCTAATTAATTAATTAATTAATTATTTTGAGAAATTAATTAATTAAACCAATTAACTAATTAATTTGTTTAACTAATTAATTAATTTGTTAAATAATTAATTTAATTAATTTGTTTTAATTAATTCCCTAATTAATTAATTAATTGGTTTGTGTAATTAATTAATTAAACCAATTAACTAATTAATTTGTTTAACTAATTAATTAATTTGTTTAATTGATTAACTAACCTGTTTAATTAATTCACTATAATTTCATATATAATTCCTATTGTTTATTTTCTAATTGTTTTAATATGAGACGACTATATGCTTAATTTAAATACAAGTGTTAACATGCTATTGTAATTAATAAGTTATGCTTTTAATTTATTTTAATGTTATCAAATGATTAGTTATGAAATAACGAGTTATTTGATTTATATGTTTATTTATGTTTATGTTTTATTGTTTAAGGAGGATGTTAGATAACGTTTCCTTAATGAATTGATTTATATTTAATTAATCTTTTAATGGGAGAGGAGGGATTAAATTATTAAAAAGGATATGAGTTAATTATTGATTCTTTAAAATTTCAAGTAAGGGTTTCCAGGTGTTGCTTAGTTTTAATCCACCGTCTCGGTTCAAGTTGTTAATACAAAGAGAGTCCCAATAGATCAATCCCATGGATGACAATAGGTAGAGAATAGGGGGGAAACTATACATCATCTCGACATCTGGAGGGGGGAATCATAATGGTGGGTTTGGAAACCTCCTGTTTTGGAAAAGAAGTGCACCCAGCTCGCAAGTAGAGAAGAAGTGGAATCACTACGAGTGGTATCTAACTTGTGAAGTACTTGAAGTGTAACCTGAAAAATATTTGAGATGCGGATAGTGATGTGAATAATGGCCATAGTTATCACACAAAGCACAAGGGTGATTCGTGCATAATAATTTGTTCTTTCTAATGGACTTAAGTAAGGTGACATGGACCTTAGGAATGTTAAATTCTAGCAAAGTATCAGAGACCACATTCTTAATATGAGGGATTCCAGGAAAATTATTGTTTGCATGCCCAAAAAAATCACATAAAGTGCATGAAGGAGAAGACTTTGGCAGTTTAGAAGGAGCGAGAGTTGCTTGGGGTGCCTTTTCTTTGGGTTCTTTTTTTGGGCTTCCCCCCATCATCAGATGCTTTTGCAACAGGATTGGTTTCCTGTTTAGTTTGTTATGGAACTAAAGCAAAGGAAGGGGTAGGAACAACAGGTTTAAAAAAGGTCAAAGTTGTGTAAGTTTTGAGGTGATTAGGAGGAGTGTTTGCCGGAGGATCAATGTACCATACTAGGATGCCCAAGGTAATGTTAGGTAGAATCAAAGTAGCCATAACATGAGTAGAAAATATTCCTGGTGGCAGGAATATAAGAAAGGTATTTGACCTAAGGGGTAATGATCCAGGGGGACTTCTCTTGGATGGTTAAGACCTAGGGGAATAGTTTCAGACTGAAAAGGACTAGGAGAGATACCAGTAGAAGGAAATGGGCTTGGAGGAATTGTACTTGAAGGATGGGTTGAGATAGGAAAAGGTGGTTGCAAAGGGGCTGGTTGCTATGAAGGCATACTGATTTTGCTTGTTGGCATCCCGTGACTTGAGGCATGCAAATTCTCCATGAGCTAGGCTCAAAAGTGGTAGGTGGTCGACCATAATAATCCCAAAGTAGTGTGGAATATTTATAGACTCCATGGGACACATCGATAAAGGTAGGGACAATATGATTTCTAGTCATAGATGAGATAGTGGTATGAAGAGATTTCTGTGACTGAGGGTCATAGTAAGTCAATTGATCGATAATGATGATACTTTGATTTTGAGGAAGGAACATCTTGCGAAAGATAGGGGATGTGAAAATGGACATGGCATAGGTGTAACTATGACCCAACAATATGTTATAATATAAGGGGGCATCAATGAATTCATTATCAATCGAGACCATCTTGCCAACATTGGTGAGAGGACAATTGCGATACAAACTGAGGAGCTATGGGGGATGACCATCTCAAGAATCAAGAGAGATAGGGGATGGGGACAGGTCAGGGGAATTAATTTACTTCCAAACACTAGCGGGCATCACATAGGTGGAGGTGCCTTCATTAACTATACACTACCTGACCATGGCAATCTTTATGGAGATTGGTATTTGAAAGGAAACTAAGGAAGGAAGTGGGGGGGGGGGGGATGTTCCTCTTTTTCAATGTTAAAGACAATTATACGATCATCAGAGGGATCCAAAACACCTAAACAATATAGTAGATCTTTCCTTTGGGATGGGCACATATGGAGGACTTCTAGCATTGACATGGCAGCAAGAGTCTGTGCCAAGTCATCTACTATGCTGTAAGTATAGGTTGATTTTCAAGAATCATGATTTCGATGTAATGGGCATTTGGGATCTTGGGGGGAACCTCAACTTTAGGTAGAGGGATATGTAAGGTGTCATTTGGTGATGACAAAGCTTAGTGGAAACTTTATGTTTGGAATCGATCGTTGTCTTCACAGGGGGCATGTCATATTGGCACGATTGAGTCTGGAGGTTGAATTGTTCAGTATTGACTTCTTCAAAATTCATTATGAGGATCTTGTAATTTTTCTGGCTATATTGTGAAGGTTGAGACAATGGATTGCCCTGTGTGGGTTGGGCAGTTACATATCCTTGATGGGGAAAAGGATTTGTAACCATAACCGGTTGTGATGGAGCATGAGGGGTAGGATATGGAAAAATGGGATGAGGTACTCTAGAAGCAACTGCTTGAGCTTCCCATGATTGGTTCATCTGAGGTAAAATGGGAAATTCATGAGTATAATGGCCAAATACTCCTTAACAGGCACAACGTTGGTTTGTTCGAACAGCCTTGTTTTTCTTAGGCTGTCTGCCATGTTGCTGGGTTGTAGAATTAGGTTGGTCATCCTTAGGGGCACTAGGTGGTGGACCTACTTTTCCGTGGTTAACTTGAGATGGTTGGTTCTAGTTACCCTTCCTCTTATTCCTTCTCTTGGGGTTGGGGGGATTGGTTACACTCCATTGATCATACACCTTACCTTGAGGAGGTGCTCGTTGTTGTGGTAGCGGTAGAGGAGGCATGGGAGGTTGGGGTGCTCATGTCAGAGGGGCTAGCATGCTAGGTGGTGCTTAAGGAGAGAAAGGACTCACAACAACATTGGGATAACTTGGTGGAGAAACGACTAGTCCTAAAATTGATTGATGTGGATGGGGATATGAATATGACGTGTTTGTACCTTGGTAAGTGTTGACACACGAAGGATCAAGAGGGGGATTGGTGTAAGTAGAACTGGTCCCCACTAGAGTTGACCATAACTCCTGCGAGGTTGAGGATATGGGGGTGGTTCAAGGTGTGAGATAGATCCAGTGATACCGTTAGCAGCATAAGATATCGCTAGTGCATTAGCAACACCAAGTCGAGGTAGATAGGGAAGGACAATATCAACATAACATGATTGTGCATAGATCAGGTCATATTTCAAATCTATCTGGAGTTCTTCTTCCTTAGAGTGAAGTAAGTGGGAGGTGACATCCTTACCGATGGGGGAAAAAAGTTTTCTAAGGAACTAATCCATATAGACATGGTCTTCAAATTCAGGGACCCTACACACTCTCCTCCTTTTGTGCCATTCTTGAACATGGTAAAATAAGCAGGTGGTGTAGGTTTTAACCCTGTACATAAATTACCTGCAAACGAATTCTTAAAACATAAAATAAACAATGGAAATAACATAAAACATAAAACAAATATACACAAATATTGTCCCCTAGATCCCAAAACTAGGACTACCAGATTGAGTTTCCATTATTTTCCTTTCAATGTTACAATAAATATATATACATGCTAAATAATTCATAAACCCCAATCCATTAACCATGGATTAGAACATAACCATAGTTCCCTTGACTGGATCTACAAAATAAAATGGGAAGAAAAACACCATGCTGGAAACCATGTGCAAAACCCATGCACAAAACCATAAGTAAGTTCACCCACTTATTATAGGATGAAAATAAAAAAAAAATCCTGGGGTTCTGCCCCAGACCCCATATAAGAGGGTTGAATCCTCCCTGCAAACCTCCTGATAGGGATAGCTTAGTCATTGCTCTAGTTATTCAATTCCCATTGTTTCTCTACACCAAGAAAACTTCTTAGCGCTCACAGACTTCATCAATACATCTGCAACATTCTTCAAAGTGTCCACCTTTACTAGCAACACCTTTTTATCCTCAACCATATCCCTCACAAAGTGATATTCAACACCAATGTGCTTTGTCTTTAAGTGATAGGCAGGGTTCTTTGCAAGAAAACTACACTTCGGCTGTCACAGTCTATCCTCATAGCTCATTGTACCAACTCGATACTTGAACACAATATCTACAACAAAAATACTTCCTTGCTTGCATGAGTGGCTTCCATGTATTCAACCTCTTACTCATCCAACTAACTTCTCCTCCAAATAGGTTAAACACATACCCACTTGTAGATCATATTTGATCCAGATCTCTAGCCTAGTCTACATCAACAAAGCCACGGATCTCCAAAACTATGTCCAATCCTGTTCTTCCTTGGTATCAAAGACTATAATCAATAATGTCACGCAAGTACCTGAAGACTCACTTCACATTTTTCCAATTCTTCTTCCCTTGTTTTGACATAAACTCGCTCAATACTCCCACTACATATGTGAAATATCTAGTCTAGTACATACCATTGCATACATCAGGCTACCAACTGCACTTGCATATAGAACATGGGACATGTCATCTTCCTCTTCTTATGTCTTGGGACGCTGTTCAACAGATAAATTTACACCTATAGGAATAGGAACCTTCACTGATTTACTATCCTTCATATTAAACCTCTGTAATATTGTTTCAACATACTTCCTCTAGTTTAACTAGAGCTTCCTTTTTTCCGATCTAGTTTAATTTCTATGCCCAAAATATAGTTTGTAGCATCAACATGCTTCATATTGAATTTGCAAGACAATTGGGTTTTCAAATCTTGGATAATTTCTTTTTAATTTCCAATCAACAACATATCATCCACATACAAGACCAAACAAACAAGATGATCACCATTTAATTTAAAATACACATAGTGATCCACTTTGCTTCTGTTGAAGCTAGGTCCCCATAATATGTATCAAATTTATAATACGACATCCTTGGTGACTGTTTTAACGCACACTAAGAATTGTTTAACCCACATACTAGTTCTTTCTTACTCTTCACCGCAAAGCCTTTAGGTTTCTTCATGTAGATCTCTTCTTCCAGATCCCCATGAAGAAATAATGTCTTCACATCCATCTGTTCTACCTCAAGATCAATAGTAGCAACAACATATAAATGTAATCTAATAGAAGCTAACATGGCAACAAGAGAAAAAATATCACGAAAATCAATTATCGACACTTGGGAATAAACTTTCGCTACCAACCGAGCTTTGTATTTATCCACCTTTCCTTCTGCATTCATCTTCTTCTTAAACACCCATTTGATGCCAATGGGTTTCCTTCCAGCCGTCAACTCCACTAGATCCCAAGCCTCATTTTTGTCCAAAGATGTCATTTCATCAACCATGGCCTCCTTCCAGAGTTTTCCATCCTTTGAATCCACTACCTCCCTGATAGTTATAGGATCATCATCAGTAACGAATAAAGCAAAATTTGAACAAAAAACAAATGGACTATACCTTTCTAGTTGCATTCTTTTTTGAACTAATCTTCTCAACATTGGAGTTTCTATTCTGTTGTAGAGCCTGATGCTTCCTCCTTTAGCTCAAACTCTATATTCTAATGTTCCGTTGGTGGAAATTCATGTTTAATAAAATATTTCACCTCTCTAAACACCACATCTCGACTTTACACAACCTTCCTTGTTTCTGGGTTCCAAAGCTTATAACATTTTAAACCATGCTTACACCCAATAAAGATGCACTTTTCATATTTACTATCCAACTTGGTTATTTTCTCCTTTGGAACATGTACATATGCATCACATCCAAATACCATCAGATGTGAAAGAGAGGGTTTCTTACCAATTCATACCTCATGTGGAGTCTTCTCCTCCAATGTTGATGAAGGTGATCTATTAACTAGGTAACATGCAGTCTCCACCCCCTCTGCACATAATTCTTGTCCCAACTTGCCACCCTTGACCATGCTTCTTTCCTTTTCCATCAATGTCCTATTCATTCTTTTTGCAAGCCCATTTTGGTTAGGTGTGTATGGAATAGTCTTCTATTGTTCTATACCACACTTCTTATAGAACTCTTCAAATTCCTTCTTGCAGAACTCCCCACCATTATCTGTCCTCAACACCTTGATCTTCTTTTCTGTCTGATTTTCCACTAGAGCTTTAAATTCTTTAAACTTGTCAAAGACTTATGATTTCCTCCTAAGGAAATATATCCATGTATTCCTTTAGAATTCATCTATAAATGAGACATATTACACAAAATTACCTAGTGATGGAATTGACATAGGTCTGAACACATCATTGTGCACAAGCTCTAATATCCCTTTCACCCTCTTAGCACTAGAGGGAAACTCACCCAATTCTGCTTCCCATAAGCATAATGTTCACATAAATTGAAATCCAAAGAGAAATTAGACATACCTATTACCATACCATTACCATGTAGTATTCAAAGGCCCATCTCTTCAATATGTGCATGCCTTTGATGCCATAAAATTGTCTTTTCTCTAGAGACCACTAGGTTTTTTGCTCCACTTTCATGAACCATAGAAATATTGCACCCATTAATAAAATGATACCTAGAAGCTTGTACAAAGTTCCAATCTGAATCACCGCATTAATACCAGTACCCCTTGAATCAAATTGTAGGTATCTTTCTTGAACACCGTTTTTACACTTGAATCATCCATCTTGGTTACATAAATTAGATTTATTTCTAATGCAGGAATATGCAGAACACCAGGAAGTGTTATAATCCTTCTACCTTGCAACTTCAACTTGACTTTTCCACATTTGATGATTCTAGCCTTCTTTTCGTCCCCTAAAAAGACATCACCACCATCATATTTCTCGTACTCACAAAACCACTCCTTATGGGGAGCGAAGTGAAAGGATGCACCTAAGTCAATCAACCATGCCTCATGATCTACATGTGTACTTGAAGAAGAAGCAGAGTACACGTCCCCATATTCATCTGAGGTGGTTTTTGCCTTTGCAGAAGGAGCATCATCAGATTCTTTTCCTTTCTTAAGAGATTTATATCTAGAATCATTTTTGTGGTGCCCTTCCTTTCCACATTTCTAGCACACCTTTACAGATTTTCCTAGAGATTTAGATCTCCCTCTAGATTTAGATCTCCCACACAAGGAATTATTTTTGTTTCTATTCTGGGACCGTCCTCATATAGACAAGGCATCTCCATTATGGCTCTACATATTTTTCCATCTCATCTCCTCTAACAACAAGGATGATACTATTTCATCAAACTTCAAGGTAGTTGTATTTCCACCTATTGAAACAACCAGACTATCCCATGAATTTGGTAGAGAACACAAAAAACTGATACAATTATCTTCATTTGAAATTTAAATATCAACATATAACAACTGTCTTACCATAGTATTAAATGCATTCAGATGCTCTATCACCGAGTCTACATCCTTCATCCTAATGTTATACAACTTTTTTCGTAGGAATAATTTGTTCGCCAGAGACCTAGATTGGTACAAAGTCCCTAACTTATCTCAAAAATCCTTAACTGTAGGTTCCCCTGATACATTAAACAATATTGAATCTGAGAGACACAATCGTATTGTGCTCTTTGCCTTCTAATCTAACTTCACCCAGTCTTCTGTCGATATTCCCTTCAGTACCATACCTGGATATCAAACAATCCACTAATCTCGGTCCATTAACAGATCCTCCATCTTGATCTTCGATAACTCTAAAATCTGACCATTAAACTTATTTATGTAGAAATTCCCACTGTAGATCAACATATTATGCAATATACTAAAACACAATACAAGATCTACTTCTACAAAACTTTGCGAAAGTTAATCGAATTGAGCAAGATCAAGAGAACACATATAACTAAGAATGAGAAATCAATCACACATAACACAAAAGAAATAACCCAGGGAAATTCTAAGCCTAAAACCCCAATCTCTGTATTATCATACAAGTGGAAATCTTGTTCAAGCTACAAAAAGAATCAGCTCTCAAGCTATCCTGCTCTCGCTGCAATCAAACAATACAGCTCACCGACTGAATAGACATAGTATATGTTCTCCTCAAGCCCTACAAGCCTCCTATTTCCCTGCGTAGTTTTTCTTGGGGTCCAGTGAAGCCACATGTGTGAATTGGCCTCATCACACTCATAAAAACTGAAGAAGTAACTACGCAATCCTCAAGGAAAGAATTCCTTCTGCATGTAAGGAATATTCACAATGGAATATTCTAGCAATTGATAGTACACTACCCCTCCATCTGATTTCAACTGTGTCTCTATTTGAACTGACATGCATGAGTTATTTATGAGAGAATACTCAATTATCTGAGGTTTATTAGTTACATGCATGCAAGCATTAACTAACTGAACTTACATTAATTCAACAAATTGTTTGAATTAATATAACTGGACTTGACTCAGTTAACTGAGCCAACTAATTACAACTCATCCTTATCTCTTTAACTGATGGATAAATTCCTCAATTAATGGAGAAACTGTTGTATCTCCCCAGATAGACTTCATGTTTGATTTTCCTTAACTAATTAACTCAAGAGGAATTAATTAACTATTTTACAAACAGCTGCTAAGATCAAATTCAAATTTTACTTCACTATTTTAGTTTAGGGATTGACTAAAATAGGAAGGTACCCCGAAATGCTATTTATAGAATGATATTTTTAGCACTTCCATTTTTCATTCCTTATAGCTATGTTCAACACTGGTTGAACTGCTATTTATAGCAGTGCTATTTTTAGCATTTCTTGTTTCTATTTTCAACACTCCCTCTCAACAAGAAAGGGATTATCAGTAACCCCAATCCTATCTCTATGGAACTCGAACTTGCAATTTGGCAATGACTTAGTCAAAATATCTGCATCCTGTTCCTCGGTCAAAATATACAACAACAACATGATCCTCTTGACCACACAGTCTCGAAGATGGTGATATCAGATATCAATGTGCTTGGACCAGTCATGAAAAACTGGATTCTCAAAGAGTTTGATACAACTCTGGTTATCATAGTAGATCACTATAGGATCCATCCTCTGACCAAACAATCCCACTAGAATCTTCCACATCCAAATGGCCTCACATGTAGATGACTACCATCCATGTATTCAGCCTCTACTGAGCTAAGTGCAACTGATATCTTTTTCCTATTGTACCAGGAAACTGCAGCTGAACCAAGGTTGAAGATTCCTCCAGAAGTGCTCTTTCGGTTTGATGGACTCCCTGCCCAATCGACATCTCTGAAGCCCTGAAGCTTCACTCCCTATGTTTGTCTGTACCACAATCTGAACTGAGATGTGCCTCTGAGGTATCTCAGTACATGCTTCGTTGCCTTCCAAAACAGCTTGGTAGGCCGAACCATAGCTTGACTCAGTTGGTTCACCGCAAAGCATAAGTCGGGTCGTGTGTTCACCAGATACATAAGTGAACCCACCCGCTGTTGATAAATAGTAGCAGCTACTACCTCACCTGAAGTAGCATCCTCCTTCCTCCAGTTCCCAGCTAGAGGAGTTCGCATGGGCTTGCACTTCTCCATGTGAAAGTGCCTCAGTATCTCATTGGCATACTTGCCTTGAGACACAAATACTTCACCATCTTTTTGCCACACCTCCATGCCTAGAAGTAGTACATCAAGCCCATGTCCTTCATCTCGAACTCTCTTGCAAGGTCCTCCTTGCAAGACTATATCAGCTGATCATCACCTGTCCAAATCATAGCAATGACATAAATAACAATGATCAATGGTTTACCTTCTACCATGATGTGGTAAAGGTTTTCATCTGCTTCACTCTTGGTGAAGCCCAAACTAGTGAAATAGTTGTCGATCCTGGTGTACCAAGCACAGGGTGCTTGCTTCAGCTCATATAAGGCCCTCTTGAGTTGGCACACATGTGACTCATGATCGAAGGTCTCGAAACCCTCTAGCTACTCAATGTAGACCTCCTCCTCAATCTTCCCATTGAGGAATGTTATCTTCACATCCATCTGCTGGATCTTCCACCCCATCTGAGTTGATAGTGCCAATATCGATCTAATCGATGAGTACCTTGCCATGGGAGCAATATTTTCATCGTAGTCGATCCCCTCGAACTGTGAGAAATCCTGGGCAACAAACCTTGCCTTATGTTTCTCAACACTACCATCAGCTGCCTGCTCTACCTTATAAAGCCATCTGGAACTCACCACTTACTTGCCCTGAGGCCTTGGGACAACATCCCACACACTGTTCTAAATGATAGAGTCGTACTCCTCTACCATTGCATCAACCCAGACTGGTTTCTCCACTGCTTCCTCAAATGAAGAAGGTTCGATATCTACACACTCCCCAACCAAGGCCATGTACCCAATATACCGCTCGGGCGACCTCCTCTGTCTGCACTGAGAAGATGGATGTCCCACATTCTCCCACACATCCAACATCAACTTGTCAACTTCCCTTGATCATTTCCACCCATCTCTGGAAGTATCAGCATGAGTTGATGTCTCCACTCCCAGATCCTCTACATGTGGCTGCTCCGCATCAATCTGAGGTTCCTCCTTCTTAGGAACTGAAGGTTCCTCCTTTGCATGCAACTTGAGCTCCCTCTCAAGTGAAACTTGTATGACAAGCAAGCAACTTGAGATCCTTTCTTGCCACAGTCCTCTGAGTGGAAGGTAGGTACACCCAACAGTTGTGGGGTGTATCCGTGTACCCCACAAGTATTCCGAACTCAGCTATTTGGTCTAGCTTCTTCCTAGCATCTTTGTTCACATGACAGTAAACTGATGATCCAAAGATTCAGAAGTGACTTACATTAGGTCGCTTTCCATAATAAGCCTCCATAAGTGTCTTCATCCCCAGTATACGGTGCGGGCTTCTATTATGCAATTATACTGCTGTTTTGCATGCCTCAGCCCACAAATGCAGTGGTATGCTTTGGTCATGCAACATTACTCAAGTTGCTCCCACAATCAATCTGTTCTTCCTTTTGACCACCCCATTCTGCTATGGGTTATGGGGTGCCATCAATTACCATTTAATACCTTCTGCAACACAGAAGTCTTTAAATTGTTGGGAGACATACTCTCCACAATTGTTGCTACGCAAGGCTTTTATTTTCTTTCCAGATTCTTTCTCTGCCAAGGCTTTAAACTCACAAAACCTCAAGAAGGTTTGATCCTTCTTTTACATAAAGTAGATCCAGCGTCTACGAGAAAAATCATCAATAAAAATAACATAGTGCCTTTGTTTAGCGGTGGAGGCTGTAGAGAAAGGTTCACAAACATCTTAGTGAACTTGCTCCAGGATTGCTCTAGCTCTACTGTCTCAATCCAAAAAGGAAGATTTCACATACTTAACTAAGGTACAACCTTTGCAAGTACTCGTCTACTCAAGTTTTCCCTTGGGTATTCTGGTAGAAATCTGTTGCATGATCTTCAGGGCTCCATGGTGCAAGTAGCCCAGTCTTCTACGCCATAGCTCGCTAACATCTTGGCTCTACACCATCTCAGCTTTGGAACTCAAAGCAGCACAGTGATCTACCTCCATCTTGTAGAGATTCTTAACTTGAATCCCTATTCACTTTGTCTATCTAGTACCGATATGCCTCAGGAATACCTTTCCTTTACTAAAGACTACATTATCTTCTAGCATAGTGACAGACACAAGATTCTTCTTTAGACTTGGTACATAATTTACATCAGTTAGGGTGAGGGGAGCTCCATGCTCCCTTTGAAAGACAACTGTACCTTCACCTGAAGCACAGTACTTTCCATCATTGCCATCTTGATCTGCAACTGGAGATCCTTCTCCTCCAAAGTATTGAAAACATTCTTGTCACTTGACATGTGGAATGAAGCTCCACTGTCCAGGTACCACATACATCCCACCATGGATGAAACCGTTCATGCGATAAGCAAGAAATCCAGCTCAAACTGTGAGGCCAGTGCCTCACCATCAAATCCCTTTGAGGAACCCTTCTTGGATTTCTTCTGTGGACAATTCGTAGCATAATGGCCCACTTCATGATAATGAAAGCATCTCACTTTCCATTTGTCAATATTCTTCCCACCATGGGAAGAACCGGATTTGGAATGGGACGCATTCCCTTTCTTTTTCCTTGCCTTACCTGTTAAGGCTAGATTTTCCTCATCGTCTTGCTTTGATGAGGATCCATCTCTGGTGCTTCTTATTTCCTCCTGCATCAGATCCAACCAAAGTCATTCCCAATCTAGCACTTTTTCTCTTCCATTAACCGAGTCTTGCTAGCTCACCATGTCATTATCAATGGTCATGATCCCTACACTTCCAAGCTCATCCCTGCAAGTGGTAAGCTTGTTCAGATATGTAGAGATCATGTCGCCCTTTTCACACTTGATCTTACGAAGCTTTTCTTTCAATGCCAACTTCCTCTGATCATTGTTGTTCTGATATAAATCTTTCAATGTTTTCCACATCAAAAATGGTGTCTCCTTCCCATGGAGGCTCGAGACAATGTGGTCTCGAACTCCCTCCAGGAGGATTCTCCTTGCTCTAGCCACACATTTCTTCCATTCTTCCAGTTGAGTAGCATCAGTCGGCTTGGGGACTTCTTGATCAATGAAGTCCTCTAGACCGTTATCCTCTAATACTGCCTCCATGCGATCCTTCCAGACTATATAATTCGAGCTGCCATCAAGGGCATACTCGAGTCTTAAACCACTTAACGCCATTGGTGAAATTGAGATGTTATAAGAACTCGATTTCTATATTTAGGAACCATAAACTTCAAACTTCTCCTTCTTGTATATTGTTCTTTGCCTTGATCACCTTTTCTCTGATACCATATAGAAATTCCCACTGTAGATCAATAGACTATGAAATATACTAAAACACAATACAAGATCTACTTCTACAACACTTTGCAGAAGCTTAGTCGAATTGAGCAAGATCAAGAGAACATACATAATTGATAATGAGAAATCGATCACACATAACACAAAATAAATAACGCGGGGAAAGCCTCAGCCTAAAACCCCAATCTCTGTATTATCATACAAGTGGAAATCTTGTTCAAGTTACAAAAAGAATCAGCTCTCAAGCTATCCTGCTCTCTCTACAATCAAACAATACAACTCACAAACTGAATAGACATAGTATATGTCCTCCTCAAGCCCTCGAAGCCTCCTATTTCCTTGTGTGGTTTTTCTTGGGGTCCAGTGAAGCCACATGTGTGAATTGGCCTCATCACACTCACAAAACCTGAAGAAGTAACTGCGTAATCCTTAAGGAAAGAATTTGTTTTGATGCAGGGTTATATTGACAATGGAATATTCTAGCAACTGATAGTACACTGCCCCTCCATCTGATCTCAACTAGGTCTTTGTCTGAACTGACATGCATGAGTTATTTATGAGAGAATACTCAATTACCTAGAGTGAAGTAGTTACATGCATGCAAGCATTAACTAACTAATCTTACATTAATTCAACAAACTTTTTGAATTAATCTAACTGGACTTGACTCAGTTAACTAAGCCAACTAATTACAACTCATTCTTATCTCTTTAACTAATGGATAAATTCCTCAATAAATGGAGAAACTGTCGCATGTCCCCATATAGATTTAATGTTTGATTTTCCTTAACTAATTAACTCAAGATGAATTAATTAATTATTTTACAAATAGTTGTTAAGATCAAATTTGAATTTTACTTCAGTATTTTAGTTTAGGGACTGACTAAAATAGGAAGGTATCCCGAAACGCTATTTATAGAATGATATTTTTAGCACTTTTGTTACACTAAAATTTGTCACCATGACTATTTGCAGTTAGTATGGCTCCATCAACTGTCATACTATCCTCCTTGGCAAGCCTCATACCTCTGCTCTCCATGTCAAACTTCAAGAAAGAGAAAAAGTCATTAAAAATCTATATATCTCTGGGTACGCAGTTTCTCTTAGCCTTACCTGCATGTACGCACTCCAAGTTCACAATACCTACGTACTTGTACGCTCTGTATGTAAAGCAATGGGTGCGTACTCCTATAAAGGTCAAAAGGCACAAGTTTCACTCCAAAAAAGTTACTTGTGGTCATTTCTAGAGCCTTCTAGAAGCTTGTTTGACGTGTATGGAGCGCCTCCAGATGGTTCATGTATCCCTACCAAAGAGGAACTTATCCCATCAAGAGGGGAGCTATCCCATCCAAAGAGGGGCTTATCCCATTGATGGTGGACCTGAATAACTTCCTCTAGAGCACTATAAATACAGGCATTGGGCCAAAGGGAGAGAGGTTGAAAGCTGAACATTCCTAAGGGTAGATGCTGCTGGAATTAGGACTTCCTTGTAGAAGCTTGTGAGTAGAGATTCCCATCCTTTCTTGTTTCATTTAGAAGTGGATGAGCTTATCAAAGTAAAGGAAAACTCTTGTTGGACCCTAGGAGGGACTTGCACAACACCAAGGCTCAGGTTGTAATGGTTCCTTTTGTTACCTTTTAATGCAAATGAACTTATTTTTCTCAACAGATTGTTATTCATGGTTTGTTTCATATACTCCTTGGTCTGTATGATGGATATGTATTGTTTTATGAGTTTATCAGGTGCTATTTAATCTTTTGGCTTGTTAGTGAATGCAGGTTTCGAAGAGAAGGAGGAGCTCATCTGGATCGGCGAGACTGGACTACTACAAAGCGTTGGACTAAAGGTATGTTAAAGATCCCCTGATTACTTGTAATTGCAATGCATGTTTAGAGAAAAGTAGCTTTATTTGTCTTGTTTGTCACTAGAAAGCTTTTGCTTCTAGGGAGGTCGGTTGTGTCCGCACTAACGACTCTTTCCGCATGACAAAATGCACTCTAGCAGTTACGCTTAGGGGGCATCAAGCACAGTTTTCTCTCTGTTTCAAGCTTGTGTAAAAATGAAACTACTCAGAAGCATAGTTTTTCTCTGTTTCAAGCTTTTGTAAAAATGAAACCTATCTCGAGTCAATTTCAGTTATTTTCAAGACTCGTTAAACTCATGAAAATCCTGAGCTCATTTTGCTATCTTTCATTCTCGTAAAACAAATGAAAATGCTGAGTTCTTTCCGTCTTTTCCTGCTCGTAAATTAAATTGAAAGTCGGCCATATGAGTACATTTTTATCATTTTTTCGAACTCATTAAAACTTACGAAAAAGTGAAAACCATGAGTACATTTTTGTCATTTTTTTCGAACTCGTTAAAACTTACGAAAAAATGAATCCTTGGAGTTCTCTTTTAAGCCCTTTTCGGACTCTCAAAATATGAAAAGATTGCCGAGTTTTTCTTTTTAAACTCGTTAAAATGGAATTAAAAAGACAGTCCTCTTATAGCCCTTTTCTAACCGTAAAAACAGGAAAAGATTGTCGGATTTTTGTCGTTTCAAATTCGATACTGGAAATAAAACGATGTGTCCTTGATCGCTTTTTACTTTTTAGGTCAAAGACACTAATTATGAAAGTACTCCTTGGTCGTAAAAGATCAAGCGGTTCTCTCAAGTATTATTTTATACTTTTTCAGGCTTGGGAGACACAAATTTACGAAAAAGTCAATCCTGGAGTCTTCTTAAGTTTTTTCAAACTCTCTAAAATTGAAAAATGCCGAGTTTCTCCTATACTGGACTCGTTAAAATTTCACAGTAAAGGACCTGTTCGATTACAAACAGTAACGGACCGCTCCTTCTTAGGGTTCGAATCAAAACTAAGTTGGACTCATCCAAAGGATGAGCTTATAATCAAGCATATGTTATCCTCCTCAAGCTTGTAAAAAATAAAGAGGTACTTGCCAGAAATGGTGGGGGAAAAGAGAGAAAAATGAGCCCATTTGTTATCCTTTATCTCAAAAGAAGCCTTATTACCACTCTTGAACACGACACTTTCATTCACCTGGGTTGGGAAATCCTTTGCCTCACAGTTGATCAAACCACATTGAAAATCTTTAGCCGGGTATTAACTTTGGGTCAAATGTCACCAAGCCATCTGTCGTGTCGTTATGTGTTCAAGAGGTCTCTGCAATAAACATTGATCTGCAAAATACTCGTCATCCATTTTGACCATCCCTGAGTCAGTCCTTACAGCTATATTTCTTCAACTTGATCTATGATTTCGTGTTGTGGGCTTGCCTGCAACAGGTCGCTTTCTATCGACATCATCACATTATCTAGAGAGATGACTTAGAAATTGTCAGTACCTTGAAGTCGGCATGCATCAATGGCAGGTTTCTCGCCTTTGACGACGGTTTACATCATTGACTTTCGATCGAAGGATTCCGTGACATGTTCGACATCAGTGAATTCATTCACATCTCATGGATTGTACTGGGTACTTTGAGAACCATTGACATCACTGGTGGTCTCTCTCACACTTGTTAACAGTTTACATCATTGACTGGTAATCAAGTGGTTTCTACCATGCTAGACATCAACTCATTTATTCGCATGGATAGAATCGTACCTGTTCGGGAAGTAGAAATGAAGACCCTGGATCCAGTTTCCACCATCCAGGCTGCGAGGAGTTTTGTATTCATTATACAGTAGACTAATCATAAATAGATGGCTGCGTCCATACTGTGTCTACAAAAGTCTATGATTATGATGTACTGCAGAATCATTCCTGTATCAGAGCAGTAGGTAGTCAATTAGTTAAAGTTTTCAATCTGAGTATGGGAATGCCTACCTCAGCGATGATATGGTCATATATATGTATTTTGTGTTGAATACTTGCAGGTTCCAACTGGGCTCTCCACAAGATAATCTTTGAAATGATAAAGTACTTCACCCTTCCTAGAAAATATGAAACCCTTATCTACTACAGGCTTCGCACTTTAGGGGGCAATCTGTTACACTAAAATTTGTCACCATGTCTATTTGCAGTTAGTATGGCTCCATCAACTGTCATACTATCCTCCTTGGCAAGCCTCATACCTCTGCTCTCCATGTCAAACTTCAAGAAAGAGAAAAAGTCATTAAAAATCTATATATCTCTGGGTACGCAGTTTCTCTTAGCCTTACCTGTGTGTACGCACTCCAAGTTCACAATACCTGCGTACTTGTACGCTCTGTATGTAAAGCAATGGGTGCGTACTCCTGTAAAGGTCAAAAGGCGCAAGTTTCACTCCAAAAAAGTTACTTGTGGTCATTTCTAGATCCTTCTAGAAGCTTGTTTGACGTGTATGGAGCGCCTCTAGATGGTTCATGTATCCCTACCAAAGAGGAACTTATCCCATCAAGAGGGGAGCTATCCCATCCAAAGAGGGGCTTATCCCATTGATGGTGGACCTGAATAACTTCCTCTAGAGCACTATAAATACAGGCATTGGGCCAAAGGGAGAGAGGTTGAAAGTTGAACATTCCTAAGGGTAGATGCTGTTGGAATTAGGACTTCCTTGTAGAAGCTTGTGAGGAGAGATTCCCATCCTTTCTTGTTTCATTTGGAAGTGGATGAGCTTATCAAAGTAAAGGAAAACTCTTGCTGGACCCTAGGAGGGACTTGCACAACACCAAGGCTCAGGTTGTAATGGTTCCTTTTGTTACCTTTTAATGCAAATGAACTTATTTTTCTCAACAGATTGTTATTCATGGTTTGTTTCATATACTCCTTGGTCTGTATGATGGATATGTATTGTTTTATGAGTTTATCAGGTGCTATTTAATCTTTTGGCTTGTTAGTGAATGCAGGTTTCGAAGAGAAGGAGGAGCTCATCCGGATCGGCGAGACTGGACTACTACAAAGCGTTGGACTAAACGTATGTTAAAGATCCCCTGATTACTTGTAATTGCAATGCATGTTTAGAGAAAAGTAGCTTTATTTGTCTTGTTTGTCACTAGAAAGCTTTTGCTTCTAGGGAGGTCGGTTGTGTTCGCACTAACGACTCTTTCCGCATGACAACTTCCATTTTTCATTCCTTATAGTTATGTTCAACACTGGTTGAACTACTATTTATAGCAGTGTTATTTTTAGCATTTCTTATTGCTATTTTTAACAATTTATCTCTAACTTTCCACTGCTTGCCATATTCTTTCACTACAAGAATCAGTCCCACAAATCTCCCATTGAACAAGGTCTAATAGAGGCACGAGAAAAACCCCTCAATAGTAAAGGCATCCCTTTGAAGCCGAAACAACTTTGATACTAGATGTAGGTTTTAACCTTGTACAAAAATTACCTGCAAATGAATTATTAAAACAAAATAAACAATGGCAAGAACATAAAACATAAAACAAATATACACAAATATTTTCCCCTGGATCCCAAAACTGGTATTACTAGATTGATTTTTCATTATTTTCCTTTCAATGTTACAATACATATATATACATGCTGAAGCATTCATAAACCCTAATCCATTAACCCTAGATTAGAACATAACCATAGTTCCCTTGACCGTATCTACAAAATACCATAGGCAGAAAACCATCATTCCCAAAACCATGTTCTAAATCCATGCACAAAAGTATAAGTAGGCCCGTCCACCTATTATAGGTACAATTTGTTTTTTCTTGGGGGGTTGCCCGGACCCCATACAGGGGGGCTATTCATCCCCTACAAATTCCCCAACAAGGGGGGCTTTTGGCTCCACATGAATCCCTTTCTACGCCCATTGCAATGAACAAGGGGGGCTACCAATCTCGCTATGGGCCCCTTGCGCATGCAAGTGGTCACAGAAAGAATATAACATACACCTAACAAGTACAAAATTTTGATGAAAAGAGGTCAAGGGTTCGGTACCGGTGCCATATTGGAGAGGTAGATGGAAGTATGATAAAAAAGCTTTAGTGAGAGTCATGAAAGTAGAATGGGAGGAATGTGGTTAGTGCACATACAATTTGGTACCAACTCCAATAAGGGTGTGTTGTAAAAGGCAAAGATGAATGGAGTCTATAGTGATGCAATTAGATGAACACCACATATGAAATGAGCGAACATGATATATGACGTCTTCTATAAGATTACCTTCAAACTTGGGGATGTCGGAAGGATGTTTCGTAAGCATAGGAGGCTAATTGGGGTCATGGAGAAGAGCCCCATTGATGAGCTGGCTAAAATCAGGGAGGCTCAAACTAGCCATATAGGGGAGGAATGGGAGGTTATTGACCATACCAGTAGAGGCTCTGTCTGTTGGGTTACCTTAGTTACCACCTTGGTTTCCCACACCCATGGTGGCTGTATGTGGTTGGGAAGACACATAATCAAAGGAAGAATTGGAAGAACCAGTAGAGCCAGGGTTAGAATGAGGACTCAATGGAGGACTAGGAGGATGAACTTAGTTGTCCCTTGGAAGACTGTTCCTAGCTATGGGGGAACCAGTGCCCGAGACATGTTTGAGATTAGATAAAAAGATTAATATTAGTGGCTGGAATTATAGGCCATGAAGGCTTGTAACCAAAAATTTTTATTTTTTAAACCCTATTCTTCCAAAGAAAAATAGTCAAAGGCTCTGAGAATTGCAGAATGCTAGACTAGACAAGTGGGTTGAATAAGAATAGAGAACAAAGTCCAAACTATGCACTTAAGAATATGAGTTTATACCACTGCAGAAAGAATAATGTGAGGCTAAGAAAATATGAATGAGTTTCCTAGATGTGGAGCGCTCTTTAAGGACTTCAAGATTAATTATCATGAGTACAATTAAGTAAATTCATTAAAAATTAAAGTAAAGTACCAACTGCATCTTATAATGTCTAGGAGAAGAAAAGAGATGAATGAATGCTGAGACATGAGAGGAAAAATAATGGCTGCAACTTCCCATAACTGGAATCAAATTGCAATATATTATTCAAGCTTCAAAAAGATTTTGGATTAAAATACTTAGTCATGAAGACTGAACTCCGAACCTCTCCAAAATCTAATTCATGGGCTATTATTTATGCCTCCTATCCTAACTGAACTAACTATCTTAATCAGTTCCAAAACTAAGTTTGGGAACAATTATCAAATTTCCCTCTCTTCTACAAATATTTACAAATAAAATAAAACATATAAATTACATTTTTTTTTCAAATATAATATACATAAAACATATATAATATTTTATATTGGTACTTTAATTACTGTATCCAAATTCTTCAATATGGCACGACGCTTGTGTTCAAATATTTTAGCATTGCATGCAATCCCAAGTCTTTGCACTGGAGGATGGATGTCACCACGAGTCCCAAATTATGTCATGCATATGTCATTTATCAAAACCGGGAACTACTTGTGGGAGCACCTCTAGTGGTTTCAAGAAATAAGGAGTGATGTTGGAATAAATAAAGACTATAGATTTATTTGATGGGCAGTTTATCGAATCCACCTTCGGGACTATTGATTTTATCTTTCATGAAATTTTTCCTCCTTGGACTCCGTTAATTTAGAGTATTGTTATCATGATCCATCGATCTGCAATATTGAACTATATTGACCATCAATTGTAATATTCAAAACATTATCTGTACAAATTAATGAAGGAGCACCCATGTTCAAGATAGAATCAATTTATGTGGCTAGAAGATTTTATTGATTCACACTCATTAACATTTCATTCAGAACTTCAAGAAATTCTCGAATAACATATAGTTCAGTCTCTATACACACACTATGTATGTTATCATCTGTATAATTGGGGAATAACCGAGAAAGAAACTTAAAAATGAATGTCTCACCCAAAATTCATGATCTGTGTATAAAAAATTGAGTCCTTTCGAAATCAAATCAGCCAAATTCAACCTTTTGGTCCAATCAACATGGCAGTAATAATGATAGATCACGAGTGTTGGGCCTATTGGTTCACTATTTCAAGGAAAGTCCATTGTACTTCATTTCCACTTCCTAAATCATCATCGAAGTGAGCACCATCTATGGCAACTATGGCAACTACTTCATCAAAAGAAAACAATGCAAGTCTTCTTCGACTAAACAATGTGAGAAACAAAAATTTCTTGAACCATCCGATCACCCTCACCAACATATTTTGAACTAGCTCACTTCCAATAATTATAATAAAGCATGCATCATATTATTGGCCACTATTGTAGCTAATGGCGTTTTCCCTAAGCCAGGAGGTGCATAGCAAAGGACGCCTGGAAGATATAGTCGCACGACTCTTGAATACCCATTTACCAAAATACCTTTGACATTTTTGAATGCTCTACTATATCACCCACATTATTAAACTATGATCATTGCCTAGATTGCCCAGAATTTACACGAATGCCCAGTCACAACTCCGTTGAAGGTATTTCAAATTTCAGGATAGGTAAAAAAGGGACCAGCCTTGTTCGCATGGATGACACTTTTGAAGAAATTCTTGTAACATTAACATCAAACCCTGAAGATAATGTAAATGACGATGCTCTAGTATCATTTACAGTGGGGAAATTATAACCCTCTAGTGTTAAAAGTTTGGCAGCAAACCATTTATGAACCTCTAAATATACATCCCCAAAAACCAATTCTAGCATATGAATGGAGAGATTTCTTTTTCTAGTTGTCTCATTCGACACTTCCTCGGAAGGCGGTGCTCCATGAATTTTTGAACCATTTGGATGAAATGTTTTTCCAAACAAAAAGTTCAGATGCATATACTGGAAAAATTGGGAGAATTTACAAAAGTCGTGCCAATGGATGAGACAGGCTGATGGCACCAAACAATCCTAGCAAGGGGTTTTTTTCGATTGATTCATACAAACAAAAACAAATTCTAGATATTGAACCTTTGGAATAAAGAAGATGTAAGATGTTGATTTTGAAGATTTCTTTTAAGAACATTTACAACTTCAACGCCTTGCTTGTATTTACAATGATCTCTAGCATGAACTAAAGCTTTGCCCCTATAATCCATGCGATTAGAAGAGCAATCTATACTTCCTAAATTTCTTTTACTAGATTCTCCTTGGATAAGGGCCTTGAAGAATGAATCGAACCAGTGGAGTGTTCTTTTGCAACCATTCCAATTTTCCCTTGCCATATTGTGAAGGTTCTAAAAACTGAAAATGTGGGGGCTCCATGCACCTCTCCGTTGAGATGGAAACTTAACAATAAGTGAGTGAATAGGGGAATTTGAATTTGTAGGTCTTGCAACACCAAACATCTCACCCAGAAATAAGTTTGTCGCTATGCTCATTAGTGAGGCTAGAGACATGCCAAAAATGCATAGAACTTCTGAGAAGTGCCCCCAAAAGTAAAATTTGTGTGCATTTGTAAAAGCGACCAAAACCAAAAGCTCAACCTATACATCATACCTCATGATCATTGGATGTAAGCATTTCCATAATGGCACATCAGTGTATTTCGTTTCATTTAAAAGGTCGCCAGTTTCAAATTGTTGTAATTCCATTTGAGCATGGCACAAAGAACTTGATGGTTTTAAACTAGCATTCAAAAACCGAAACATGGTACCAATAAATACAAAAAGGTTCTCCCAGCACAATAATTTTGCACTTATACTAATATTTACCATACATGTTTTAAATAAATACAAGCGAGATGCAATACATTGCCAATATAAAGGTTCTCTTATATACAACGGAGACATATGTACCTCCCCTTCTGGAAACCTAATGTTTGACATAAGAACAAGCTTCAAATTAGCAGAACAAGATGTGTCATCTCTAAAATCAGATACATCTTTATCAAACCTTCCATTTGGAATCATATCATAGCTAGATGGTCTAGAAATCACATATTCCCTTTCACCATAAATTACCCTACAGAACATAATGGGTATAGGGATTATCTCCTTTCCCTTGAAGTCATGAAATACTACAGTCTCCTCCAAATTTAATTTGTGGACTCTCTTAGCAGGAAATTCACCACATTTAGTGCAATTAGCCTTGCGATGATGCTTCAGAATGTAAGTAACAAAAATTTTGTTTATTGCATATGTGGAAACTTCTAAGCAATTCTCTTGAACTGCCTTGCTTCTAGTACAATCATCAAGCTTGCTGGAGTAAGTAGAAAGAATAACATTGACATTGTCGATGTTAGTCTTCAAGTTCTAAGAGAAATTTTGGAATTATGAATTCAATGCCACCTTTTCTAACTCCATATCACTACAATTTGCCAATACTGAAGCGCCAATGGAGCTATATGATCATCTCCCCTGGTACCCATAGAGGTCTCTCCCACTCCACCAACATTTTCAATGTTAGTCTAACATTGATATTTTTGATGTCAATCTCCAAGTTCTTAGAGAAATTACAACCTTCTGCATTCATGGGAACCTTCTCTAAATTCATATTACTGGGATCCCCCAATTCTCCGATCATAGCATGCTCATTTATCACCTTGTTTATATATTTGAAACTCTAAAGAATATATTCATGAATAAGATTGTTGTGATCATCCATGAAGCTAAACATAAGGTGTACAACATTGATTAAAAACATGACTATACTAGTAACGAAATATTTTGAAAAAAACTTATCCAAGAATCTTTGACATTTTAGCTATGTCGGATTTTGCTACAACAAACTTTAACTCAACGGGGAGGAGTAAGATGTCCTAAAGGAAATTGGGGCAATGGCCACGAAGTCTCTGTGAAAAATTGCTAGGTGGCACAATTATGTCAATACAATGATGACACAATAGACTAAATGGTAATGATAGGAGAAAAGAGTAACAAACAACAAGCAAACACTAGTGTGGTGGTGCAAGTGAAAGATAATTATTTTAATATGCTACTCTAATTCAATAAAACATGTCCTATCAAAGAAAAAATGATCTATAGCCTATAGGTGATACAAATCCTCGAACAAGTCCTAGATCTACTATTTCAGATGGCCTTCCAAGGGACTTCTTACTTTATGGAATCCAATCCTTACAAGCATATATGTCTAGAGAAAGGTGGGGTAGAGAACTAATTGAAGCCCAAAACTAGTCCTATAGGATGTTTCTTATGATTGGTTACTATGGTTACCTTCATCCCATGGGAGTGGTCAAGTCTTGAGCTTCTTATTAATAAGCCAAAGCACAAGATTCCCTGCCATAGGTTTGGTAGCCCCGAGGAGAACCGCTCGCACGATGACCTAGCCTAACCCCCTCCTTATTAGGTTTATGATGCACTCTAACTTTGGATCGTGGGATGGTGAAGGATTTTAAGCTCTATAATATCTCAACAATTTATGTCTCAATGTAAGTGATCGATGGGTGTTATTGTAATCCTATCTCATTGATCCTACACCTAACTACACAGGTTGTTTTGGCCTTGGTGCCCAAGTGGACTTAATATATGTGAGTCGAACTATTAAGGTGTAGTGTTTCAAGTCTTGGCTTGGTGGTGTTAAACAAGCTTATGTTTTCTTAGGGTGTGCACACATGTGTGAAAATGTGTTCAATGTATGAGTTAATTGAGCATGTTTTATGATGCCATCTGCAGCTAAAAATAAAGTGTTGAATAATTGCAAATAATGCTAAAAATGGATAGTAAAATAAACATATAATCGAATCACACAAACCCCCACCCAAAGAGTCAAACAAGAAACAAAGAAATATGTGGAAAAAAAGCTACTCAAATATGCATTTAAATATGAGATCTAGAGGCAATAATTTGTCGTAAATGATGCAAAAAAACAACAAAGAACAAAGGATAAACACCTAGTAAAGGGCAAGAAAATGGTTGCAAAATGGAGGATACTCAAGGGGATCCTATGGAGACATGCCAACACTAGATTCAAAGTGGAATAAAGTGTTGTAAAGAAGTGTCTAAAGGGATTGTTATAACCTTCCAAAAAGGCTAAAAAACAGTGGTTGGGACTAATGAAAACTAGACTCCTCACTTTAGAAACCCTTTCTGTAAATGGTGGAGGTGTACTCTAAACACCAGGGAGAATAGTTTTCTAATGTAACACCCTCCTCTTACATTTAACCAAGCTAACTGGTCCACTGGGTAAACATGTGATGAAGAGTTACTATGATATGATTCAACTACCCATGTATGGTTAAGGAAGTGGAATCGACACACCAACAACCAAACTGAGGTTTCTGAGGAGCTACAGGACCCCTAGGGACTAACAAACCACCCCATATGCCCAACCCCTAAGTTTCCTTTCCTTTTGCTGAGCTAGAACCCCAACCGCTCCCATGAAAGTCCCTTCAAGCAATTGAAACTCTTTAGTTGCTCCCACAACAAGGAATTCATGCAACTGCAGCCCTTTTAAGGAAATTTTGTGCTAGCGACCTCATATTCTGATTCCACTTTTTAGGGCTAGGACTTAAGCCTCTTCCCAAAAATTGATGAAATTATTAGAAATGATAACTAACAAGAAGACAAGGCCTCTAACACGAAACTTGAATAACGACCTAACCAGACTCATCCTAACAATGAAAGTCCTTTCTCCAAACACATCATAAATATGTAATGTAGAGGTCATATAAACACATCTAAACATAGGGACCTCATAATTATCTCATATTCATAAAAAAGGTATGATTCCCTCTCACAATAGTTGCATTATCATCTGTTAGGTCATACATTCATTAACATTTCATTTACTAATCAAAACATAATGAGAGTCATAACCAAATTCTATCATAAACCATGCTTATAACCATCATATAACCAACAAAATAACAATGATAGCACAACCATTAAAACCACATAATAACAAGTATATTTACACATGGAACACAAGAGGAAAAGGACTCTTATTAACATATGCAAAGGCCAACCAAGTTAGGGATTTCCACATACCACTCGGCCATAGATTGGGTTGAACTAAATATTTCTTTCATCCAATCACCCCTGTTTCATATTATAATCATGAATGTGGGACTAAGAACAAAACTGACCTGAGATTCCTCAAGATTTACCGTATTCCCACCAATAACGATCAAGGATTCCTATGCCTGAAACCCTCATCTATACAACTAGGCTTTACTTCAATCCCGCCAAGGGATTCCTAGGCCTAAACAAGAAACGTACACTACCAAGCTTTACCACAATCCCACCATATACTGGTCCAGGGATCATTAGGCCTATAAAAGCATGCATGCCTCTAGATCTCTCCACTTAAACTATGAGGAATTTTTCAGTCCCCACCCTCTAGGCTTTAATGTATATCCCACCATTTACCAATCAAGGATTCCTACGCTCAACGAGGGTACACTACTAGGATTTACTACAATCCCACCTTTACCGGTTTAGGGATTCTTAGGCCTTGTAATTTTTGTTGAGACCAACCCACTCAGTTTCAAAACCATCCGACAATTCAACTCAACCAAGTAAGAGAAACCCCAATAGACCATGGCTATCTAGAAATGGCAAGAGAAGGCTGAAGGCCAATGTCACAACTGACAAAACCCATGCCAATGACAACAAGAGAAACAAGAAAACACATGCATGTACCATGCATGCCAAAACTAGCAAGTAAATCATACATGCAACTCGATACCTGCAAGTAATCATGTTGTAGCTTCTTGATCCAACTCTTCCTTTCTTGATCTTTGCTTCCCTTTGATTTCTTGTCCTTCCTTTGCCTTCTTTACTCTAATGCTAGAGTTCTACAAGAATGATCTAAGTGTGCAAGAGTATGAGATATTAGAGAGAATAAAGATAGATCTCCAAAATTGAACTGAAGAAAACGTTGTGAACTAATCGTCAGAAGCCATTTTATTAATGAGGCCCTTATTTTCTTCAATTTCCATTATTTTCGTAAATGAAATTCCAATTAGTGCCTCTTTTCCTTCTTAATTCCTTTTCCAATTTCCCCTTAGTCATATTAAACTAGATGAGCACCCACTAGGATGTTTTGTCCAACATTCAGCTTGGAATAAGTGTCACATGACCTTGGTTATTATTTTTCATTTATTAACTTTATTAGATGGATTTTTAACTTGAGGCTATTAAAAACCGTTGACCCTTAGGGAAACACCGTCCTCAGTGTTCAATGACACCTACAACCAACATGACCACTAAAAATCAAACCATACTTCCCATGGAGCTTTATAACTTAGCTCGATGTAGTATTTACAATGAACAACCTGCTGAAAGGATAATGAACATGATAAACATAACAACATGATAATTATACCGCTTATTGGAGTTTTGTAACACAAATCATGGTTGTATTTACATCCATATACATATATACATATACCAAATCTACTTTGCCTCAATTGGAAAAAAAAGAAGGACACATAGCCTGCATATGATAAACCATATCCCATGTAGCTTCATCAGGCCCAAATCACTTCCACTGCACTTTAACTTGCTCGATTGCTCGGTTTCAGTGCATGAGCATATTTATTTGCATAATACACTAAGGTTTCGACTAGGATTCTCCTTCTAGATCCACCTGCAATACATAACAATCAATAACATGATCAACATCCTTTACATATTTTTTAAGCAATGAAACATGTAAAACATCATGGATTTTCACTATCGGAGGAAGTGCAAGTCTATAGGCCATTGGTCCAATCCTCTCAAGGATATAAAAAGGCCCCCAATACCAAGGTGCTAACTTCGCACATGAACCAATCCCTGAGGAGCTCTTCTTGGTCTTGATGTGCAAGTACACATGTTCCCCAACCTCAAACTCCTTAAACAACTTGTGTTGATCTTCATAACTTTTCTTCTTGTCCTATGTTGCCTTTAGATTCTTCTTGATAACCTGAATTTCATGTTCCATCTCTGCCAACATGTCTGGTCCTATCAACACCATGTTCACTGAATCACTCTAACTGATAGACGTATTACAACTCTGCCCATACAATGCCTTAAATAGATTCATCCTCAATGAATCATGATACCCATTGTTATAAGAAAACTCAACCAGTGGAAGATACTCTTCCCACTTCTACTGCTAATGCATCACATACATCCTCAACATGTCCTCCAGTATGTTGTTGACACTTTGTTTGTCCATTTATCTGCAGATGATAAGTTTTGTTGAAGGCCAACTTTGTACCCAAACCTAAAACAACTCTTTCTAGAATATGGAAGTGAGCTTAGTATCTTTGTCTGATATAATCTTTTTTGGAACACCATGCAACATCACTATCTCCCTAATGAAGACCTATGATACATCACTAGCTGAATAAGTACACTTCACTGGAATGAAGTGTGCTACCTTTATCAACCTGTCCACCACAACCATGATGGAGTCATGTTTTCTATATGTCCTCATCAAAGCTATAATCAAGTCCATGGAAATGACCCCCCATTTACAATCTGGAATTAGAATCGGATTTAGTGATAAACTTGGATGCTTACACTCCGCTATTACCTATTGATAAACCAAACATCTATCCATAAAATCTGCCACTTCCTTCTTCAAATTCATCCAACAATATAACTTCTTCACTTCCATCAATGTCTTATGGTATCTGGGGTGAACTGAATATGGTTTAGCATGAAATTCTCTTAGGATAATCTTCTTGATCTCACTATTTTCCAACAGATATATCCTATCCCTAAATCTGACCAAACCATCCGCTGTGAGACAATATTCCACATCTTGATCACCTATATCCTGTTGTAACCTATGCCTAAGCCCCCTATACCTATCATCATCTTGTCCTACCTATAACATCTAATCATGTAGATTTGTCCCATAAGAAATCATAGCTTCTATATGATTTACCTATACTCTCCTGCTAAGAGCATCTGCAACCCTATTTTCCTTTCCCTTTACATTCCTAATCTTTAAATCAAACTCGCTAATTGTGGCCAACCATTTAGATTTCCTAGAATTCAGATTCAATTGGTCAAATGAGTATCTCAATCCACTATGATCACTCATTAGTACAAACCTTCTGCAAGGAATATAATGTCTCCATATCAACAATGCATGGATGATCCCTGCCAAATCAAGATCACCTGTAAAATAATTCTGCTCGTTCTCATTCAATTTCCTTGATTATAACATACAACTTGTCCCTCCTACATTAGGACTCCACCAATTCCTCTCTTGTAAACATTTTGCATACAACAAACTCTTTGTCCGGATCTGCAATCTTTATAACTTGAGCATTTGTCAATAACTACTTCAACTGCTCAAAAGTGGTTGCACATTCCTTTGTCCATTCAAATTTCTTGACTTTCCTCTGAAAATATGTGATAGGATATGAAATTCACAATAAGTTCCTAATGAACCTCCTGTAGTAACCTTCTAACCCCATAAATGACCTTACCTCATCCACGTTCCTAGGATCTTCCCATTCCATAATAGCTCTTAACCTTCCAGGTCCACTTCTATGCCTTCCTTGGAAACAACATGTCCCAATTAATGTACCTTTTCCTAAAAGAAATTGCATTTTCTAAGCTTGGCATACAACTGCTGGTCTCTTAGAAATCTCAAAATTGTTCCTAAGTGTTCGACATGCTCTTCCTCATTCTTAGAATATATCAATATATCATCAATGAACACAATAACAAACTTGTCCAAATAAGGATGCAACACACTATTCATCAAGCACATAAAAGTAGTTGGAGCATTAATCAAACCAAATGGAACTACAATAAACTCATAATGTACATACACAGTCTGAAAAGAAGTCTTATAAATATCATATTCTTTGATGCGTACCTAATTGTATCCTATTCTCAGATCAATCTTCGAGAATAATACTACTCCCTTCAACTGGTCAAACATATCATCAATCCTCGACAATAGATACCTATTCTTGATGGTTACATTGTTCAACTACTTGTAACAATGTAAACTTTGAAACGGGAACTCATACTGTTACCCATTTTGTAGAGATAGCAAAAAAGTGACCCGATTTTGACAAGGGGTGATGCAGAACACACATGTTTTTTTAGAGTATAATTTTTCGCACTATAAATTTTTTATGTACATTGTGTTTTAGAATGGTAGTGATTTTGATGCTGATTCAAAAAAGTGGTAATTCTACGCCAGGGCCTTTCTTTAAAAGGATTTTTTTTTTTTTTTTTAATGTATGAAATGTAAATAATTATTTTTTAAATTTAATAATTTTTGAAGTGGTATTCTTCTTCATATTTTCTTGTTTTATTTTAATTTTAATTTTTTTGTAGTGAGGTTTTTATTGTTTTGCATATTTAAATAAGAAGGTTAATATTTTGAATTTTTGATACTCTACATATTTATACATTGTTAATTATTTTTTCAATCCACATGAAATAATTGTTTCTAAAAAACAATATTTTTTAACAAATGCCATAAAAATAACCATTTTTAACATAAATATAACTCAAAAACGACACGTTTTGATAATTTTTTGCTAGAAATGACATGTCAAAATCACAATTTTTATAGGAAAATTTTAACTAAAAATGGTTAAATAATAGTTTTTTTATATGAATTTCATGTCAAAAAAATAATAATAATCACTTTTTTCTTTCCAAAAAATAATGATTAACTTAAAAATTAATGCGAAAATCACATAATACAAATACTGAACGCATAACAACCTTAATTGAGTATATATTCTTCTTATAAAATGTCAAAGTCAAAACATTACAACTATAACTAATTAATAGTTACAAAAAATGAGCTTGATTTCTAAGCATAACTTAATTTTAATCAACAATGTCACGTAATCCAAACTCTTTGTCCTCTAGAGTTTCATCATTGTCTTCTTCCACAATATTTTCTACTTCATTTTGCTCATTTTCCTCTTCTAATGGATCTTTGTTGTCTGCGAATCTCCCAATGTATGCCTTTCCAATCATTCCGTGTAATGGTGGTTGGGGTTCCTTTGCCTTTTTTGCCACACGTGATTCACTAAAATCCCCTTTCTTCAACCCAATTTCTTGCATTGCATCTCGAAGAAATTGAAAAGCATTAATTTTTGTTGAATGAAATTGCATTGTATCGGATCTTTTTCAATTGCAATGCAATTTCTTCCGTTTTGAAGGCAACATGCTAGTGTTGTACCTAATTATCAAGCACAAAAGAAATAATGAAGTAAATTAGTGCAAAGACATATTAATCAAAAAATAAAATATTGAAATTCAATTCCATATAATAAAACTTACCTGAGCAACAAAATAAAATCCAAAACTCAATCTCCTTCATTTGAATATATGTCTATAAGATAGTTAATCAATAATAGTGGTTTTTGATAAATGTTAACTATCTCTCCTTTTGTTTCTTTGTCTTCATATGTTAATTTTCTCACAACAACATCATAAGTCAGTATTTGGCTATGACTTTTTCTATCTACCCGATTAAAAATCATAGACATATAGCTATCATCTTTTGCCCAACTATCAATATGGATGAACTCACAATCATTTATAAATAGTTGATCTTCATGGTTAAGAAGATTTCACTTTTGCGTGTAACATGAAATAGTAAAAGTTCAATTAACTTGTACATAAATGAATTTTTCAACATTAATCAAATATACATTTTAAACGTCTTACCATGTAAGCTGCATCCTTGAATTTGTTTTCCCCTTGAAGCTTGACAATACCATTGCCAATTGTGTGTCTGACTGAAATGTCACAAATCTCGATAGTGGTGATGACGTGACTTCTAGAAATCCCGCAACGACTTTACTAAGAGCTTGATAAGTATAAGGGTCACTATCATAGTCAATGTTTGGAATATTGAAACCATGGGGAATATCTACAATAACTAGGCATAATCCAGGTATCATTTTAGCAGTGTCTTCACAGTAGCATTGTATTACTTGATATTGAATAGTGTCTAGCCCATTCCAAATGAAATGAGTAAGAGTTGGATCAAGTTCAACATTCTTAATATGTTGCTTCTTTAGTCTTTTGATCTTTATTTTTTCAATAAAGGTTCTAAAACTATCTGGTGCTCCATTATCATCCTTCTTCATCCTTTATAAAATAAACAAATATATGTGTAAGTTATAAATTAAAAATAGTACACAGATGAATAAAAATGAATGTATAAATCAAGATACATTTTAAATGCAAGATAAAAAAAACTTTTAATGTTGATGTAGAACTTGAATCTGGATCGTTGCATACAACATCATCCCAACTATCTTCATTCAACAATTTAACCATTTGTTCTTGAATTTTCATGTAAAATTTGTGACTGCATAGATAAAATAACAAAAAGTTAATATAATGATATGTATAACAAATACTACCAAGAACAATATGTTATATTTAAAAGAAAATTATAATATAGAAATAAATAAAAATAATTCAACAAACTTATTTTTGAAATTCCTCAGACATTTTCTCTAATGATAATTCCCCTGACCTCACACGAGATAATATTGTTTCGAAAATCTTTTCATCTTTCACTCCTTGCATTTCTCTCCAAGGTGTGATAGTCATATCTTTTGGAAGCTGCTTCATTTCAAGACCTAATTTACTGCTACTACATATCAATGTATTAGACTTTTTGACCTTCTGGATTTTAATGCCAATGTTTTCCCACATGCTAAAAATCTCATTAATCAACTCCCATATATCTCCAGTTCTAAATGCCAATTGGAAATGTTATCAACACGTCTAAATAAATCACTAAATTTGCCGCCTTTTCCACCTTTTAAATTGATTTTGTCTTCAATTGGATAACCTATTTCCATACAACATTTCTTTCAGAAATCTAAAGTAACATTTATGCTATTCCCACCACATTTTTCTTCAAATTCACTATGAATAAATCTAACCCTTTGGATGAAAGTCATAGACATCCTATATTCATTATGTTAATTATGATCCCATGCCACTAACGTTTATTCTGTATCTGATAAAGCAGCATAAATGTTGCATTTCATTGTTTCAAAACGTGGGTTATTGGGATATTCCTCCATCAATTGTCTTTGAGCTTCTACAGAATGGTTCCCCCCAAGCACATAATAATTGTATTCAAAACATTTTGACTTATCAAATGCTTCTTTGTTGGGAACTTGAACTGGATCAACAAGAAGCACATAACTAACCACATGAGCATATGGTTTGTACATCATCAATGTCTTCAAGTTGTGAACATGTAGATGATGTGGCTTTCTGACTTGATATTGACATTGTCCTTCACTTGCCTTATATATTTGTCTGACATTAAGCTGAAATATACAACCACCCTCAATTAATTTTATCTTTGTCAAATTCTGTCGAATGGCATTTTGTTTTGTTTTGATAATGCCATCCTCTAAATTAGCTCCTGGTGTAATGATTTCTCTGCTTTCTTTTGAAGTTTCACTAGGTTCTTGACTGTTGGTAATGACTACTTCAAAATGTTCAAATTTACTTTTCTTCTTCATAACATTCTCATCATGAACTGTAATAGATTTATTCTTGGGCATTGTTACTTTTGGTCTCTTACGGCTCTTCTCAGTTCCAATGTCATCTTCAGTAATGACGACATATGCTTCACTGTCAGTTTCAATTTCATCATCTTCAAAAGTAACTTGTCTACCCTTGCTATATTTATCCACTAGAGGCCTTTTTTCTTGATCCCTTGGATGTAGTTTTGTAGCATCATGAATTACTATATTTTGCTTGTTTGCCATATCTTATTCTCACACTGAGTAGAAACTGCTGACAACTTTCATAATATCATGCTCTATGAAATGAATGCCTCCCAACCTAATTGAACAACTTTCAACAAAATTCTGCCAAACAAAATATCATATGTCGATAAAAACAAAGTTAAAAAAATATAGTGACACAGTTATAAGAATGAAAAATACAAATGTAAATAACAATACTTACGATATTTTGTTTCATCTCATTTACAATTTGTTTACACAACTTTGTAGATACCTCTCTCGTGTCATACAATGAATATGATAACTGGTATTTAATCATTTCATGTGACTTGGGTGGTTTTGTAAGTATGTAAACAACTTTACTATCTGGTACCAAACACATGTCTATGACTCTTCCCATCACGTCATAAATTCCATTATCATTCGGTATATCATATATATATATATATATATATATATATATATATATATATATATATATATATATATATATATTCACATTTTGGCTTTCTCTTTCTTTCACATACGAGATTCTTGATGGAAGTTTCACTTCTTTTGAATTCTTCCAATATGAAATCATCTTCTTATTATTTGAGGCACTTGAAATATTTGTAGCCATGAGCTTAGGTGGAGTTCGTTCACCAATATTTTTTGAAGATCCACCTTTAAGAGTCTTTGGTCCAAAAAGATTCACAGAAATCTTCTTTGATGCTATTTTCCTGAAGAAAAGAAACACATAAATCAGTGAATAATGAAAACATATTAACTTAAATTAACAACGAAAATATATCATAAATTTTTAATTTGTATAATCTATACTATTAGATTAGATCATTGAAATTAAAAAATATTAATACTAAGAAAATTAAAATTTTCTTAGTATTAATATATCGCCCTGCCATAGCACCCCCGCATGCCAGCCTGGTGGCCTGCCCGCTACGGGGTGGTGGGATGACAGTTATGTCGCCTCACCACCCCATGGGCGGGCAGGTCGCTGGGGTGGCGCGGGGGAGGCCACCGCAGTCCCCCCCTGCGCCACCCCAACGACGATTCTCGGAATCACCCCACCACCCCTCGGGCGGGTGAGCTGCCGAGGTGGAGCTGGGGGGTGCTGCGGCAACCCCCTCACACCACCCTAGCGGCTCCCCTACCCGAGGGGTGGCAGGCCACCGAGGTGGCATGGGGGGGTGCTGCGGCAACCCCCCCCCCCCCCGGTGCCACCCCGCGGGCGGGCGAGCCACCAGGGTGGCGTGGGCGGTGCTGCCGTAGTACCCCCTATGCCACCCTGTGGGCGGGCGAGCCACCGGGGTGACACGGGGGGGTGCTGTCGCAGTAACACCCCGCGCCACCCCAGTGGCCCGCCTGCCTGCGGGGTGGTGAGAAATTATGAAAATTGCCCGCCACCCCATGAGCGGGTGGGCCGCCAGGGTGGTGCGGGGGGAGGCTACAATAGCCCCCCTCACCCCACCTAAACGACCCGCCCGCCTACAAACTCGCTGGTGGGTGGGCCACCGAGGTGACTTGGGGGGGCTGCCGCAGCCTCTCTCGTGCCACCTTGAGAATTGCCCTGCCACCCCGTAGGCGTAGCATCCCCCCTCACGCCACATAGTAGCTTTGCTGCCCGCCACCCCGCAGGCGGGAGGGGGCCGCTGGGGTGGCATGGAGGGGGATGTCGCAGCCTCTCACGTACCACCTTGAGAATCGCCCTGCCACCCCGCGGGCGGGTAGGCTACCAGGGTGGCATGGGGGGGCTGTCCCAATCTCTCCTGTGCCATCCTAGTGGCTCGCCCGCTTGCGAGGTGGTGGGGCGACTCTCGGAATTGCCCTGCCACCTTGCGGGCGGGTAGGCCAGCCATGTTCATCGCCTCTAACCTACAAGCCTGTTTGTCCACCGTGAGCATTACCAGACCCGTTTGGCCATCATGAGCTTTACCGGGCCCACCATGTTCACAATGGATGTACTGGGTAAATTTGGCTCTCAAAAAGTTTTAATTTAAAAAAAAAAATTCTACTTCATTAAACTTATTTAATATTAAAATTTGCAAGGAAAAAAATTTAACTAACCTTTCAATTGCAAGATTTTTCCGTTGAATATGTTGTTGATAGCAATGTAGCTGCTCCACAAATTCGCTCCAAGTCTTTCAACAAACCTCAAAAAACCTTGATGTGATATGAGTAATAGTGATAATGGAATTTATTATATAGGTGAAATTACGGAGATGTTTTACCATATGGTTAATGTGAGATTAATTTGTTTTAAAAAAAAAACATGTTAATTTTTTTATGGCAACAAAGGAAACTATGATAAACCGAATATTATGGAATTGTTTTACAGCGGGGTGAATGTGGGATTAATTTGTTTTAGAATGTATTATAAAAATTAAAAAAAATATTCAATTGTTTACCAAAATATTATATACTTTAACTATTAAAATAATTTAGGTAAAAATGTAGTTTACAATTTTAACTTTAAAGATTTATTTCATAAAAAAATTTAGTTTACATTTTTCAATAGATTGTAGAATAAAATAATGAAGGGAAATAAATCTAACAAACTTTTTGGAGGGAAAATTTTTGAAGGGAAAATTTCATTCTCTAAGCTGTATAATATCTTTAGGAGACTTTGCATTTGTATCATTCAACATCTTCTATTTGAAAGGGATGGATTGTCCTGATAGTGAAGTTTCTATTTATACAACACCAACATCTTCATCGTGTAACAACTCTATTCATATTGATGAATATAGCGGGAATTCTTCCACTATGAATAGAAAGTCAATTCTTCCACTTAGTCCTGATCCTAAGGACTATGAGAGCAGCATTGATGAAAGAGGGGATGGAGAATTTCAAATAAATAAAGAGTCATAGATTCCACTTAGTCTTAATTCTATGGACTATGAGAGTAACAGTGATGAAGAGCATGATGACAAATTTCAAAATAATGGACTGTCACAGTGTACACTTAGTCCTAATCCTATGGACTATGAGAGTCGCAGTGATGAAAATCATGATGATGAATTTCAAAAGAATGGAGTGTCACAATGTCCACTTAGTCCTACTTCTAAGGACTATGAGAGCAACAGTGATGAAAAGTGTGTTGACAAAGTTCAAAAGAATGGAGTGTCATGATGTCCACTTAGTCCTAATTCTAAGGACTATGAGAGCAACAGTGATGAAGAGCATGATGACGAATTTCAAAAGAATGGAGTGTCACGGTGTCCACTTAGTCCTAATTCTAAGGACTATGAGAGCAGCAATGATGAAGAGCATGATGACGAATTTCGAAAGAGTGGAGTGTCACGGTGTCCACTTAGTCCTAATTCTAAGGACTATGAGAGGAGCAATGATGAAGAGCGTGATGACGAATTTCGAAATAGTGGAGTGTCATGGTGTCCACTTAGTCCTAATTCTAAGGACTATGAGAGGAGTAGTGATGAAGAGCGCGATGACGAATTTCGAAAGAGTGGAGTGTCACGGTGTCCACTTAGTCCTAATTCTAAGGACTATGAGAGGAGAAGTGATGAAGAGCGCGATGACGAATTTCGAAAGAGTGGAGTTTCACGGTGTCTGCTTAGTCCTAATTCTAAGGACTATGAGAGGAGTAGTGATGAAGAGCGCGATGACGAATTTTGAAAGAGTGGAGTGTCACGGTGTCCACTTAGTCCTAATTCTAAGGACTATGAGAGGAGCAGTGATGAAGAGCGCGATGACGAATTTCGAAAGAGTGGAGTGTCACAGTGTCCGCTTAGTCCTAATTCTAAGGACTATGAGAGTAGCAGTGATGAAGAGTGCGATGACGAATTTCGAAGGAGTGGACTGTCACGGTGTCCACTTAGTCCTAATTCTAAGGACTATGAGAGTAGCAGTGATGAAGAGCGTGATGACGAATTTCAAAAGAGTGGAGTGTCACGGTGTCCACTTAGTCCTAATTCTAAGGACTATGAGAGCAGCAGTGATGAAGAGCGTGATGACGAATTTCAAAAGAGTGGAGTGTAACGGTGTCCACATAGTCCTAATTCTAAGGACTATGAGAGCAGCAGTGATGAAGAGCGTGATGACGAATTTCGAAAGAGTGGAGTGTCACGGTATCCACTTAGTCCTAATTCTAAGGACTATGAGAGGAGCAGTGATGAAGAGTTTGATGACGAATTTCGAAAGAGTGGAGTGTCACGGTGTCCACTTAGTCCTAATTCTAAGGACTAGGAGAGCAACAGTGATGAAGAGCGTGATGACGAATTTCGAAAGAGTGGAGTGTCATGGTGTCCACTTAGTCCTAATTCTAAGGACTATGAGAGCAGTAGTGATGAAGAGTGTGATGACGAATTTCGAAAGAGTGGAGTGTCACGATGTCCACTTAGTCCTAATTCTAAGGACTATGAGACTAGCAGTGATGAAGAGTGTGATGACGAATTTTGAAAGAGTGGAGTGTCATGGTGTCCACTTAGTCCTAATTCTAAGGACTATGAGAGAAATAGTGATGAAGAGCGTGATGAAGAATTGTGAAAGAGTGGAGTGTCACAGTGTCCACTTAGTCTTAATTCTAAGGACTATGAGAGCAGCAGTGATGAATAGCGTGATGACGAATTTCAAAAGAGTGGAGTGTCACGGTGTCCACTTAGTCCTAATTCTAAGGACTATGAGAGCAATAGTGATGAGGAGCATGATGACGAATTTCAAAAGAATGGAGTGTCACAGTGTCCTCTTAGTCCTAATTCTAAGGACTATGAGAGCAGTAGTGATGAAGACCGTGATGATGAATTTCAAAAGAATGGAGTGTCATGGTGTTCTCTTAGTCTTAATTCTAAGGACTATGAGAGCAACAATGATGAAGGATAGGATGATGCACTTAGTCCTAATTGTAATGAGTATAAAGGTAGCAGTGACAAAGGACAGGATGCAGCATTTTCAGTAAGTAAACAGTCACATTTTTGATGTACTCCTAATTCTATGGACTATCAGAGCAACACTAACAATGTACATGAGGAAGAATATCCAATAAACATTGAGTCAAATTTTCCATGAAGTCTGAATTCTAAGGACTATGACAGTAGCAATAAAGAAGGGGAAGATGAAGAATATCCTCCAAGTCATTATTTGAAAAGCACAGTTGATCATAGTGTCGATAACATTCCTCTTAATGATGATGAAAATCCTTATATAAGTGATGATCCAATGATGGAGATGCTTCCAAGAAATATTGTATCAAGGAGTAGGAGAAGACCTTTTTGTATCAATGCAAGATATTCTAGTTATACAAGGGGTAGAGAAGAATATCTGACGAGAAGAAGTTGTATCAGCGCTCTCATTTCAAGTGAATGTTGCCAAAAAGATTGCTTGAAACATATGGATTTCAAATTTGCATTAGAGAGTAGGAAGAGATATTTGTCAATGAATAAAAGCATGCAAAATTCATATTTAGTTGGGTGCATGCAATCTACATTGTCAGGTTATGATTATCATATTAGGACTTTATTTATCAGTAGAAAGGCTTTCAAAATGTTTCATTTGATTGGGAATTTTCGTCTCTTGAGAATTCAAGAAAATGTGGAAAAGGATCCCACATTTTATTCAGAAGTACATCATAAAAGACAGTTTGGGCCATTATCAAATACTGCAATGCCATGGATGAAAGATTTCTTTTCAAAGCATGGAGAGTGTATGCCAAATAGAGAGGCAATACATATTCCAGATAATTTTCAAGACGAGAAATCTACAACTTATACAAAGAATATGCATAAGGTGTTGAGGGACATGGCCGGTTTATTACATATCAATATTTTGTGAAGGTATAGAAGAAAGAATTAAACAATGTCCGTATTCCTAAGAAGACAAGGATGGGGATTCACAGTACATGTGCTTCTCTTAAATCAAAAAGAGAAAAATGCGAAGGGTCAGAAAGAGGTAAGCATTCATAACTTTAACTTTTAAAATTGTATAGTCATCAACTATGAAAACATATTTCTTAATGGCTTTCTTTTATCTTGTGTAGATTCAATTGTCAAAGAACTTCAGGAGCATCGTGAACAACAAACAAATGAAAGGAAAAAGTTGTACAAGCATCAAAATAAGTGTTATGATAATCCGAATACATATTTGGGTTTGATAATTGATGGTATGGACCAAAAGAAAACACTTTTACCACATTTTGTTTGCACACCTAAAAATTTACAGGAGAAAATTTTATTCAGTATCACTTGGTCGGTTGTATGGTCTTCAATGGGAAAATGTTGCCAAGGGTGTACTTCACAGCTCCAAATATTCATAATGGTGCAAATCTAATCATAAACAAAATTCATGATGTGCTTTTCACTGGTCTGGTAATCTTCCTGAAGATTTGTATCTACAATTGGACAACACTTGCTATGAAAACAAAATCAGGTTGTTTTTTAATATCTAGACATGCTTGTTGAATTGAGAATTTTTCAGAAGGTAAAGGTTGGTTTCCTTCTTTTTGGGTACACTCATGACCATATTGATCAAATGTTCAGTTGTTTTCCAGTCACATTGAGGAGGAAGGAAGTTGGGAGCTTTCCATCATTAATTGAATGTATTAAGAAATCATACATGCCAGAGCCTACTTTTGATGTGTTGGAAGAAACTGTTGAGATGCGAAGGTTTATTCTGGGATCAAATGGTGAGGGAAAATGCATTGAACAACTTAATGACATTAGCTTCCAACATCAATATCGTATAAAAAAAATTGATGGGAAAACACTAATATGCGGCAAGAAGTATTCAACTATTGCAGAATGGGCACTGTCATCAAGTTTGGAATTTTTAAAGTTCTTTCCAGATCATCCAATATTTTCATCAAAAATATTTTAATTATAATCAGTTGGTGAAGTTCATAATGCACGCAGACAAAATAGAGATATAAATTATTCCGATTTCCTAGAAGAAATTAAAAATGTATTAGAAATACATATGAGTACTTTGACATTGTTGATTCAGTTTGGTGGGAGTCATTTTTCAATAATCAAAGTGATATCATTTCAACAACAACAAATGAAGATATATCTTTGAAAAATCCATTTATTTGGCCACAAAATGTGTCGAATGAACATGAGGAAATAAACATTGTTAAACAGCAACGATCTCAAGGTATTATTATTTCTTCATAGGCAGATGAAAGAGAGATGTATATTGGTTCCAGAAGATCTCATGCACAACGTGAATCCATGGAAGACCTTTACAGGGGTTCAGTACAGGATATTAAAGAGGGTTGCATGATCGCAGTGCTAGCAGATGGAGATCCCAATGGCTATCCATTCTAGGTTGCTAAAGTTATAAAGGTATTTACAGAAAATGAGGATGTTACATGTGTTGAAGTACATTGGTATGCTACAAATACACACCCATTCAATGGTGTGTATAAGACAGAGATGGCAGTTGACAAAAAAAATTGCGGAAAGAGAAAAATAAAGGGTACAAATATAAATCGCCACCACACAGACATATTAAAATTGGAGGATGTTGACATACTTCACTATGACTTCAATTTAACAAAGAGAGGAACTCTTCGCTTCAAGACAATAGAGATTCTGAAAAGGTTGTTACCAAAAGGAACAATGTTGAGATGGGAATCTGCTGAAACCAATCGTAGATCTAGAGGAAATTTGAAACCTGAAATGATGGGCATGCATGTGGACTCAGATGGGGCACTAGTTGATGAAAGAGAAGAATATGGAACATCTTCGTCAGCATCTAGTCACTCATCTGAAGATGTGAATTCTGATGGCGTGTAAGAAAATATGAGCGATTTTGAATAATTGTTTAAGACAGTTTATATCACTGATGTTTGCATCATATCTTGAAATAAAATTTTTGATTTCCATATGGTGTTAAATGAGAAGTTATGAGTCATTTTTATGTTGTTGGATTATATGTCTTAATTATGATAATTTTTATTGTTTAGAATATCTATAATGCAACATTAAATTAGAGATATAATATATGTTTCATTCAATATACAAATAATGACTTTTGAATTCATTTCGTCATGTAATTTGTTCATAATGTCATGGTTTCTTAATTTTATGGTTGAAAATTTTTCAATTTCTTTTGTATCTAGCATGTTATGGTTGAGAACATGTTGAATTTATACTTAGGAAAGAAAAATGTTATTCTACCAAAAACATTAATGTGTTTTTTTCCTCATAAACAACTTTGTTTGGCACATAAAAATTTGGTTTTACTAGCATCTCTTAAAAATTTTGAAAATTGACACTAAAAAAAATCTTCGTTCCTGTATCATCAATTTTTCATTTTCAAGGTGCTTTTTGCACAAAACTTTCATTTTCACTGCCATTTTTAAAACATGTTCAAAATTGACCCTTAAAAAAAAACCATCGTTCCAGTATACACACTTTTGCTTTTTAGCACTATTTTTGATGTTTTTTCAGGGTTTTTTTGCCACAGTTCCTGTTTTGAGTTTATAGTACCTGTTTCAAAGTTTACATTATTTTTTAGTCAATGCATAACCTAAGAGTACCATTCTTCTTCTTTATGAAAAACATTAGGACATGCCAAGGTGATACACTTGGCCTGATATATCCCTTGTCAAGTATTTCCTTCAACTGCAACTTCAACTCTATTAACTATGGTGTGCTAATACTTTATGGTGCCTTTGATGTTGGTGTTGTCCCTAGTATGAACTCAATGAAAAATTCAAGTTCCTTGTGAGGCAACAACTCTGAATTATATGTGGGAAATACATCCTGAAACTGTTGTAAAACCAGGTACCTACTCAATACCTCTGCATCCTCAACATCCTTACCTTTATCACTAGAAATATGTATTGCAAATAACACACACCCTTTCACGTGATCGCACTTTTCTTGCATAGATGTAATCATTCTAACTGATGTTTCCTTCTTCCTACCCTACAATATCATTTGTTCTCCATTGTCATCCAAGCACTCAATGGCCTTGTCATAAAAATCCACCTTGGTCCTGTGAAGATAAAATGAGTCCATACCCAACAACACATTGTATGATCCCAACGAAAGAACATTCAAATGTGTTGATGTAGGCATACTATTAAACTCAAATGCATAAGATCTTACACAATGATGAACTCTTTTCTTTATACCTGTAGCCAACTGCACTAACCAAGATTCTACGTGCAGTTCTTTATTCAAACCACACTTATCCACCAGGTCAGGATTAACATAACTACAATTAGATCCAAAGTCAATGAAAATAGAAACAACTTGATCACAAAGCTTACTGTCCATCTCGATAATAGATGCCTAGTGATCCTCCTGCTTCTTATCCAATGTTGCAGAGATCCATGGAATTCTCTGCCCGTCATCCCCAATCGTATGTGCTTCTTGTGCACTATAGATTTAAGGCCTACCACCCTGATTCTATAGAAACTCCTTGTTGAGATGCTCCTTACCACATGTCCAACACTGCAATTATCTCCTACCCTCACCTTTGTTCTGTTGTTCTCTAGGTTGAGGTCCATTAAACTTCTTTTAAGGTTCAACATTTTCTTTCTCACCTACATCATAGGGTCTTGTTATTTTCAAATTCCATTTACCTTTAGTCTTGTCTTTCCCTTTCCAACCTCGTTGAGATTTTGTCTTATGTTTTGATTTCTCATAACAAAGCTTCAACTTCCCAATTACTTCTTCAAGTGACCGAGGGTCATCATACTCAATTTTATCTTTAAATGCTAATGGTAATCCACTAAAAAATCTTTGAAATTTGGCTTTCTCATCCTTAAGATATAATACATACCTCAAAAACTCTAGGAACTTGGTCGTATAATCATAATCTGTCATCAATCCCATCTTTAGCACATAGAATTCCTTGGCTTTACTATCATAGTACCTCTCTGAAAAATAATCCTCCTGAAAGGTCTCTTGAATTCATGCCAACTCAACTCTTTTGTCCTGATGTCTCTGACCCACTTCACATCTTCCCACCAGATATATGATTTCCCTTTGAGGCTGAAGATAATTATTTTGGCCTTCATATTCTCTATGTAATCATGCATCTCAAATAACTTCTTCATCCTAAGTAACCATGCCTCTACATCTTCCAATTTATTCAAATCTCGATCAAAGGTAGGCGGCTTGGCTTTCTTGAACTCATTTGGAAAAAGCCCCTTGTCATTCCTCTTGTAAGGATGATAATAATGATGACCATGGTGCCTTTCAAAACTAGAACTAGAATAGAACATGTTTCCATCACCTCTCCTATCGGGTGTGTCCAAGAACCTTCCATATCTGATTATTTCATCCCTAACCGACCTGTTCCCTCCATGAAACCTATTTCCATATGCTCTGCTAGTCCTGTCCTCATGTCCATGAATGATCCTAAGTGGTCCCCGTATCTGTAATTTTGACTAACTCTGAAGGCTAATTTCATTAACCTCTACTTGTTTCTCCTGTGACCGAATGATTCTATAATTACCTTCTTTGCAACGTCTTATTTCTACCTTCAAACTTCTCAATGTGTCTACTATGTCAGGGGAGTGCCCATCACCATGTTGCTCATCTGATCTATAGGGAGAATCTCACAAACTATAGTCTACCATCTTGCTAGCCATCTTTGATCTTCTTCCTACAAGTATATCATGTCAACTAAACCAAAATATAAACATAATCAACATATCTTAGTATAGTTCAGGGGAGGATATATCGTCTGCAATATCAACCAAGTTAGCACAATACATGTATAAAAATAATAATAGTAGTATATAAACATAATATCAATTATCATCTAGTTACCATGCATGACCATACCAACTGCATGCCATGCCCTCATGCATGACAACTATAATAATTACAATGCATGCATACATCCACATATACAACAATCATAGCAATCAAATTCATATTTAATCGACATGCATTCACAACAAACACATCCCATAAACAAAATGTTTAACTTCTACATGACAACACAACTACAACAATGAACATCACCATGCATACACATCAAACACATATACAACCTACATGCATTATAACCATATTTTGCCCATCTAGTCCAAGGGATAAACCATGCTCTGATACCACTCTGTAACGCCCTCCTCCCACATTTACCCAAGCTAACCGGTCCATCGGGGAAAACATGTGACAAACAGTTAGTATGACATGATTCAAATACCCATGTATGATTAAGGAAGTGGAATGAACACACCAAAAACTAAACTGACCTTTCTTAGGAGCTACAAGACCCCCAGGGACTAACCAACCACTCTAGGTGGCCAACCTATGAGTTAGATTGCTTTTTGCTAAGATAGACCTCTAGTCGCTCCCATGACAAGCCCTCCAAGAGACTAAAGCAATCCATTCACTCCCACAACAAGGAATCTATGCGATGGTATCCTTTTTCAGGCAATTCTTTTCCAGCAACCCCAAGTTCTGAGCCACTTTTTTAGGGCTAGGAGTCAGGACTTTGACTATAAATTGATGAAATTCCTAGAAATGATAATTAACAAGAAGATAAGGCATCTAATGAAAAACTTGAATAAGTACCTAACCAGACTCATCCTAAATATGACAAGCCTTTTTCCAATCACATCGTAAATATGTAATGCACAGGCCATATGAACACATTTGAACACAGGGACCTCATACTTATCTGAGATTCATCATGAAGGTCTTATGCCCTCTCACAATAGTTGCATTATCATCTATTAGGCTATACATTCATTAACATTTCATTTACTAATAAAAACATGATGAGATACATAACCAAAGTCTGTCATAAACCATGCTTATAACCACCATATAACGAGAAAATAACAATTATAGCACAACTAGTAAAACCACATAATAAAAAGTAAATTTACACATGTAATACAAGAGGAAAATAGCTCTTATTAACATATGCAAATGCCAACCAAGTTAGGGAATTCCATGTACCACCTAACCATAGATTGGGTTGAACCATTAATTTGTTTCATCCAATGACCCCCATGCCATATTCCAAGCATGAATGTGGGACTCACAACAAAACTGACTATGGCTTCCTCAGGATTTACTGTATATCCCACCAATACCATTCAAGGATTCCTATGCCCGAAACCCTCATCTATACAACCAACATTTATTGCAATACCTCCAAGGTATTCCTAGGCCCAATCAAGAAACGTATAGTACCTTGCTTTAATGTAATCCCACCATATACCAATCTAGGGATCACTATACCTATACAAGCATGGATGCCTTCATATCTCTCCACCTGAACAGTGATGAATTTGTCCATCTCCACCATCTAGTCTTTACTGTATATCTCACCATTCACTAGTCGAGGATTCCTAGGCCCAACGAGGGTACACACAACCAGGCTTTACCATAATCCCACCTTTACTGGTCAAGGGATTCCTAGGCCTTACCATTTTTCTTGAGACCACACCACTCAGTTTTGAAACCATCCAGAAATCCATCTCAAACAAGTAAGAGAAACCCCATCACACCATGGCTATCTAAAAAACGGCAAGGCAAGGCTGAAGACCACTGTCACACCTAGAAAAACCCATTCCAATGACAACAAGAGGACCAAGAACACACATCCATATACCATGCATGCCAAAACTAGCAAGGAAATCATACATGCAACTCGATTCCTATAAGAAATCCCATTGTAGCAGCTTGACCCAAATCTTCCTTACTTGATATTTGCTTCCCTTTGCTTCCTTTTCTTTCCTTACTCCAATGCTAGAGTGCTCCAAGAATGATCTAAGTGTGCAAGAGTGTGAGAGAGTAGAGAAAATAGAGAGAGAACTCCAAAAATGAACTGAAAAAATAAAGGTTGTGAACTAATCCTCATAAGACTTTTTATTAACGAGGCTCCCGTTTTCTTCAATTTCCATTATTTTTCCTTCATTTTCATCCTCACGTGAAACTTGTGACCTTTCACCTCCATTTTTCTCCTAATTTCCTTTATTTTCGTAAATAAAATGTCAATTAATCCCTCTTTTCCTTTTCAATGCCTTTTCGATTTCCTTTGTCAATTTCCCCTTAACCATATTAAACCAAATGAACACCCACTAGGATGTTATTCTCAACATTCAGTTTGGAATAAGTGTCCCATGAACTTAGTTATTATTTTGCCTTTATTAACCTTATTACATGGATTTTTAACTTGGGTTGTTACATCTAATTGGATCTAGGCCTAGCCATGAAACAAGCAATATAGGAAGCCCTTCCCGACACACAGGCATCAGTCATGGAAAAAAATTGAAAAATTATGGAAAAAAGGTATGGAAAATGCATAACGTAAGTACTGACCTATAACGTGTGTTGGGACACAGGCTAGGGTCCGAAAAGTGTGTTTTTAACCCGCAACTCTCGCTTTGGTAGATCTCACCCAGATTGTGCCATCTCCTACTTAGCTAGTATCTGTGACATGCAGAAAGATGCAGAACCCCAAAAAAAACCAAAAAAATTCCAGAAAATAAAGGAGATATAAAAATAGAAATTGAGAGGTTAAAAATAGCTATAAAAACATTGAAGAAGGATGAAACAATAGTCACCAAGGTTCTAAATTACTACACTAGTGGAGTCACCATTTGTTGACGACAATTTAGCTAAAGACCTAGTGGAGTCATCATTTGTTAGTATGAAAATTCTTAGTATTTGTACAAAAAATAATTCACTTAAGTCATTGGTGAAAAGTGACCCTAACAATAGAAGGCGGTCGCTCTTATGCTTTAGATCTGTAAGAAAAAGTGATAAAACCCTACAAGAAAATATCTTATGCGAGTCCAAAACATGTAGTATTGGTAAAGAAAAGTGGAATAACCCAATAGAAGGACTTTAAATGAATAATATTTTATTAAAAACACCCAGTGAATAATATTTACAACATGGGTCTGTAGATCCCACTCTGTTGGATGGGTCCTTTTGATGTCCTTATGCTTCAACGATCTTGTTCTTCTCTCTCAAATATGCAAAAAATCCAAAAGCAAGATGGAAACTCAAGTGGGAGCTCAAATGTAGTGAGACGATAATGGTGACGATGATAACGGTCATGGTGAAGAATGAAAGGAAAACCCTCTTATTTATAACAAAGTATTGAGCTAAATTAGGAATTGGAAAATAATAAAATGTTATTGACCAAATCAAAATATAACCATTAGGAATACTTTATTATATTTTTCGGAGAGGGACAAGATATTTAAAATAGTCAAATATCTCTATTTAGAAAATGTTTGAAGTAATTAACTAATAAAATTATTTATTAATTACTTTGTGAGAATTAAGAAAAACGTGAATTTGAAGTAACTATTAAATGCTAGTTTAATAATTATTCCAAAAATAAGGATAAGGAATAATAATTAAATAGTGATTTATTTAATTATTCCAAGGTGATTTAGTCAAATGTGACAAGGAATAATTATCAAATAATCATTTAATAATTATTCCTAGAGAAAATTAAATAAATGTTGATTTATTTAAATATTCTTATGAGGTTTTTTAATTTTAAATAGAAATAATTTAATAAAAATGGTTTACTAAATTATTTCCTATGGTGAAAGTCATTTTACTATGTTAAAATTAATCTTACAAGGTGTATTTCAATCCACCTAGTTAGAAATGGTTAAGTGATAATTTTTTAGGTGATAACAACCTAAATATAACTTTGTTTCCATTGTCAAACATCTAACTAACATTTAAAATATAATACTTAAGACCATCTACATATAACACGTTCAAAGCTTTGGTATTCCCCTTTTCCAAAACCATTGTTCCTTTTCTCATTATCTTTGCTAGTGCATTGTTGCCAAAAGTAACGATTCCTTTATTGTCCTAAGTTTGTTTTTTGTCAAATTGCTCTAATTCTTCATCTATTCCATGGATTTAACCCAATTATATTATTGACTAGCTTGATAAAAATTCTTGGGTTTTCTTATGGATAGTAAAAAAAAAAAAAAATATGTGTAGAAGAGCCTATAAATTTTCTTCTTGTATGAACACCTATTTCTTTCCTATAATTTAAATTTTGGGATGATATTTTTGAACATACCTTGATGTATTTTTAGTATTTGATTGAAAATATATGTTCTCTTATTCTATATGTTCCTCATTCTCTCCTTGTTCATGTTCTTCTTCATCTTAACACTGATAGATGATTGAATACTCCCATGATTGTTGTCTTTCTTTATGTATTGATATCTCATTAATCTTTACATCGATGCATTCAACAATATTACACATTATTTTATTATAGCACTTGTATCCTTTACTTCAAGAAGAGTATCCAAGCAATATTCCTTCGTTTTCTCTCGGTTCAAACTTTCCTAGGTTCTCTTCCTTATATCTTAATATAACATTTACTACCAAAGATCTTGAAGTGTTTTATTAAGGTTGGTCTGTTATACCATAACTCATAAGGGGTCTTATTTTTTTTCCTTAGTTGAGCCTTATTTAGACTGTCAACTATTCTTTGGACAACATCTCCCCAGAAGCTATGTGTCACTTTTTCTTCATTAAGCATTACCCTTTCCATTTCTAGGATTGATTTGTTCATTCTCTTAACATCACCACTTTGCTATGGAGTTCTTGCAATTGAAATTTCTTCCTAATTTTGTGCTTCTCATATAAATTATTGAACTCAACTGAAGCAATTTCTCCCTCTCAATTTGATCTCAAATTTTGATTTTCAAATCTATCTCATTTTTTACTTGGGTGTTGAATATTTTAAATTTCTCAAAAGCTTAATATTTTTCTTTAAGAAGGCCAACCCAAGTAATTATTGTGAAATCATCAATTAAGAGAACAAAATATCTCTCACCTCATGTGGACTTATTTTTGGTGGGACCACAAAGATCTCTATGGTTGAGTTCCAGTGGCCTCTATGTAGAACGCTCCTTTTCTTTGAACTATAAACTGGTTTTCTTTCTGAATTGAAATTACTTACAAATGATGTCTTGTGGCTTTGAGATCTTCGGAATATTTCACATTATCTCCTTTTTACTAATATTTACAAAATGATCAAATCTGATATGTCCTAATTTCTTATTCCATAACCAACTTTCTTCAACTTTTCCATATGGTAGCTTTCTTTTCCACCTTCCATGAAATAGACATTTCTTAAACTCCCTACTACCTTGACTATTGTTTTCCATGAATCTACCTTCTTTACTTCATAGCCATCTGACCTAAATATAAATTCATTTCCTTGGTCACACATCTAACTAAAACTTAAGAGACGATACTTAAGATCATCTACATATAACACATTCAGAGCTTCAATCTTTCCCTTTTCCAAAACCATTGTTCCTTTTCTCATTATCTTTGCTAGTGCATTGTTACCAAAAGTAACACTTCCTTTCTTATCTTTATTCAAGGAGACAAACATGCTCTTGTATCCAATCATGTGCTTTGAACAACCGCTATCAATTTTCCATTGAATTCCCATATTTTGAGCATAGAATGCAAATCCATGGTCTTTTACATCATTTGGCTTCTTTTTCCATGCCCTAGTGGATTATTATTCCTTGTGTTTCTTATAAGGCTTTAACATCTTGCTTCTACACCCAGTTTCCTTACTTCCAAATTTATTACATACATAGAATTCAATTTCATCCAAAAGAGGAGAAAAAGAATTGCTTTTATACACATTATTAGCATAGGAACTTCTTCACCTAAGAAATAAGAGGTGGCCAAATCTAACATTTACATTTCTGATATTCCTATAGGCTCTACAATATGCAACCTTATTACCAAAGTTATAACATGAAAAATAGTATGCATAGAAGAGATATTTGTATCTTGGTATGAATAATCTTCTTGATGAGATTGATCTGTAGAAATAGCTTGAAACTTGCAACTACTAATGAATTTAGATGGAAAACAATAAACAAAAATTTCTTCTACTCAATCCATAGAAAGAAAAAACATACAATATAAACACATGCAATCATAAATCAAAATGAACACATTATTTTTCCTAGGGAACCCAAATGGGAAAAACCCCTCCTATGTTTTGTATTGAGTTAGATGAGAATATGGATATATTACAATTATTGCTTCATTCCTTGAAGCTACACCTTTACTTCAATATTGATCTCCTTCTCTCTGACCTTATCTAACCAACACATAGCCAAAATAGACCCCAACCTTCCTCCTATTTCCTTGTTCAATCCTTGAGGAGATTAGCTCCTAAAAAATAGGAGAATTCTGTATCTTTTGTGCAAATATTGAAGGAATTTATAACCTACTCCAATGCAAAACCTGTACACTAAACTAGTATACAATTGACAATTACAATGTACCTTTTCCTCCACCTCAACTAGGAAATTGGAATTCCATGCATGAATAGGGATATTTTTGGTAAATTGATTAGTTGAGTGAGAGATCAAAGAGTTAATAACAATTAATATTACTCAACTGAAATCCTACTAACTCTATTCTATAATAGAGCTTAGATAATTGAGTTTAACTAATTATAACTCTAATAGATTGCTAGATTTTAGCAATCAACTCATGCACAACTACACTTCTAGCCCACAAACTCGAATTGATTTATTTAACTAAGTGATTTGGCCATGTCAGTCCTAGTAATTGTAACTCAAGTCATCCAACTGATGTGGAAAATTAAATTTCTCCATTTGACTAAGGCACAAGTAAAATGAAGCCTTTTCTTGCTACAATTTAACACTCCCTCTTAGCAAGAAAAGGGTTCTTGACCACCCCAATCCTACTCCTATGGAACTCAAACATGCCTCTTGAAAATCCTTTGTCAAAATGTTTGCATCCTACACCTCTATAGGAATGTACTGTAACATGATGATCCTCCTCTGCACACAATCTCTCAGGTGATGGTACTTGATGTCTATATTCCTGGACCTATCATGAAATAATGGATTTTTAGAGAGTTTTATACAACTATGATTATCATAGCAGATCAATGTAGGCTCCAGCCCATGAATGAAGATACCAACCAAGACCTTCCTCATCCAAATAGCCTCGCATGTTTCTTGACTAGTAGCCATATACTCAACCTCTACTAAGCTATGTGCTACAAATCTTTGATTCCTGATATACCAAAAAACTTCTGCTGACCCAACAATGAAGAGAGCTCTTGATGTGTTCTTCCTATTTGATGGAATCCTTTCCCAATATACATCTGTGAGGCCTTGGAGCTTCACTCCATCAATCCGCATGTACCATAAACCAAAATATATTGTGCCTCTCAAGTATCTAAGAACATTTTTTGTTGCTTTCCAATGAAGCTTGGTAGGCTCCACCATAAACTGACTAAGTTGATTAACTGTAAAAGAAATATTGGGCCTTGTGTTCACCATGTAAATCAAGTACCCCACCAACTGTCTATAGATAGTTCCATCTATTTCCTCTCCTGTAGAAGCATCCTCTTTCCTCCAGTTAGTAGCTAAAGGAGTGTCCATGGGGTTTCAGTCATGCATATAGAATCTCTGAAGGATTTCAAAGGTGTACTTCCCTTGACCAAAAAATAGCTCTCCATATCCCTACCACACCTCCAAAACAAGGAAGTAGTGCATCAAACCCCTCTACTTCATCTCAAACTCTCTTGCAAGCTACTCCTTGCAAGACTGAAACAACCTCTCATCTACTATCAATATCAAATCATCTACATACAGTACTAAGATGACTATGCTATGATCTACCAAAATGTAGTAGAGATTGGAATCTACTTCACTCTTAGTGAAGCCCAATCCACTAAGTTAGGAATCTATGTGAGTGTATGAAGCACGAGGTGCCTGCTTGAGGCCATAAAGGGCTCTCTTGATTCTACACACATGTCTCCCTGTTAAATGTCTTAAATCCCTCCATCTGGTCAATGTAGATCTCTTCCTCAACCGATCCATTGAGGAAGTGTTTTATCTACTGCAACACTCTCCAAAATTTTGGCTTACACACAAATTTCAAAGCCTTCCTTGATATTTTTCATTATTCTTGCAAACACTAGAGCTCATTTCATGAGCTTTCACGATGATCTTTGGTCCCTTTTGCATGTTGGATTAACTATCGTATTTTGGCATGTTTGATTGTCATACAATGTTTGTGAGCATTTTCCAATGGTTTCAAAGGTCAGTATTTGTGTATTTGAGTTGCCCCAACCACATAAACATCTATCGCATCCATACACAAAGTCCTAAGCATTATCACATAAGTGTCATCAGATTCATCCTAAAGCCTATCTTATGTGTCACACATGTCATATTTTGTCATTAGGCAGTCACACAGAGGGAAATAATTTTTTTGTGTGTTTTAATGATCTATGTTGTTGTGTTGTCAAAGTATCCTAAGTGTATGATCACAATCAAGGTGCATCACAAGTCTATCACCCATCCCGCACTTAGCCATTTTTAGAAAATCCTTCTAACTGGGAAACTTAGCTTCACCGATCCCTGACTGAACTTTGCACTGCATAGTCTTAGCCCTATAGGATGTGACCCCACTTCTTGGAAATGCATAGTGCACAGTCCCTGTCCTTCAGGGCTACTACTCTATGCAGTTCCTGAGTCCAACTCCCGACCTTGACCTCCAAAATTGCGTAATTGTGTCTCTCAATCAGCATTGAACTACGCATTTGGCATCCTCAACCCTCAAGCCTTTAGAAACTACATAGTTTACCATATCAAGCCTCCAGTATCTTGGTAATTTACTTCAATTTGTTATTTTAAAACAAATTGTCAAACCTAAAAGCCCAAAATTGCAAAGTGGCTGTAGTCCAAATTGTAGGATTGTTAATCCACGTGGATCCCACTTCACATCCCTCCTCTTCCTTCTAAAACATGCAATCTAAGAATTATGCGATGAGAATTTGTGATGTGATGAACATTTGCAATACAATGAACATTTGTGATGCGATAAAAAAGTGTGATAAAGCATATCGCATATTGCATAATAAAGCACCTCATTTAACAACCCACGATTTTGTGATTTTAAAAATGCAATGAGTATTTGGTTTTATTATATGGTTCTCATTTTCTCCTTATATCTTCTAACTCACTCGCCTTACCTCACCCTCACATCACCTTATCCCTCCATCCACCACATCCTTATCACTCCCTCACTTAACCCTCTCCTCCATATAACTCCACTCCTGTAATGTGGGTTTTGTTTTAATTATTTTGAATTTTGGTCTTTGGTTGATTCCAATGGTTTGTATTTTAAAGTTTTTAATAAAATATTATATTTGTATTATAATAATTATATTATAATTTTAATATAATTTGAATTATAATATTATTATATTTTAATTAATTTCTTTTAAATCATTTTTAGATTAATTAATTATGTTAATAATTAATCTATAAATAATTAATTTAGTTTGTAATTACAATTAATTAGAATTAATTAATTAATAACTATAACTTAATTTAGGATTAGAATTTAATTAAAAAATTCTAATTTTTAGCCTAGGCAACAAAATTTCCAGAATTCTGACAATTTTAATACTCTAACTTTAGAAGCTCATAAATGGAGTTTTACTTGGCCAAATGAGGCCCATGACAACTCATTGGAAAGATAAAATCATGGAGAACATTTATGAAGTGGTTTCATTACCAAATTTGATCATTTATTGGGTCTAAAATCCAGCAGAATGTCAAGCTCCAATTTTTTAATAAAACTAATTTTCTAAGTTTAATTTTCTTCATTCTCATTTGCCCACAACTTCTTCTGAGTGCAGATCCATTCATCAATGATCTCCTTGACCAATTAAATCCTCATAGGCATCAATATAAAGCTCTGATTTCTTTCTAAATTGTTTATTTAATTAAATTTGATTAGATATGTTTTAATTCCAAATTTGTTATTTTGATTTTATTGTTGCATTTTAATTTAATTTTGATTTGTTTTTGTAGGAAAACAATTGAAGAGATTAAGGGAAGAAGATCTCAATAAATGAGAAGGCTCCAACAAGAGAAGAATGAGATTTTGGACCAATGAAAATTCATTAAATAAAACTACTCTTCAACAAATTTTCCTGTGGAGAATTCTTTTTGTAAAAAATTATAAGTAGCAAGTTGTAGATTGTATTAGGCGCTTTTCTTCTCTGCAATGCCAAATTCTTAAAAGCACTATTGTAATATGGATTTAGATTTGTAGGTGAGAGGAGAGAAAAGTCTCCGATCTGGGGATTATTGAGGATTTTCATTTTGCACTATGAAATATGTATGATGGGCAGAGCTTGCACTACTGCAACTCTTGTTGTAACAATAGAAGTTTAAATATTGTAGAGGACTGTTGGAGACCAAAGCTAGTGAAATGGATTCAATAAATTGGTATTTCTAATACTATTGTTTTAAATACTAGTTTCATTTTATAATGGCAGGAATGTGTCATTTTATTCATATTTGTGCACTATTATCAGTATGAGTAATATGTCTCAATCATATGTTATTATTTATCTCTACTCTTATGGGTTGAATTCTAATTTATGAGTAACTATTTACTCATAAATCTATCTTTTAATATTGATTTGACAAATAATGACATGTTCTGAACTATTTCTTTGTATTATTGTTTGATTATTTGAATTACTGATTTAACAATCGATATCATTTTGTGAACTACTTCCTAAATGTTGTTTGTTGATTATTTCAGTTAAGAGGTCTCTGAATAGAATGCATTTTGGTATTCATAATGCCAGTTAATTGAACTGTGATATTCATTATAAACTAGACATATTTAAATCCCAATGATTTAAATATCTTCTCTTGTTTGGGTTAGGTCTATATCTGTCTAATTGAGATATGACTAGTATTTAGTTCTTTTTTCTTGCATTTTAGAATAATTTTTCATTTAGATTAATTCTACATTCCTAAAATTCCTCTTCAAAAAGAGGAAAGCTTTAGTTGTGGCTTGGCTAAGCTCCATATCGGCTTAAGGATCACTTTTGCACTTGATCAACAAGAGGGATGATCTGATGTCTCTTCTCCATTGGTGGATGAAAGTCATATTTTAAGCCATTGGATATTGAGAGAAGGTAACTGGACCTAGTTAAACTAGTCAGAACCATCATTCCAAATCGAAAAGGAGTTGCTTTAAGGTCTAGACCAAGTGGTCATCCCCAATGTTATTACAACAAATTTCGAGGCATCAACAAGATACAATGCCAACATTCTCAAGTTTCCATCCACTTCTACCTCCATCCACTCCATATCCTCCATGCAACCCATGTCCTCATCACTCTCCACTATCCTAGTGGCTCAAAAATCTAATTTTAGGCCCTCTCTAGATTGCTACAGGAAGGCTGTAATTACTATAGGAAGATCCTGTAGCACTATAGGAAGGTCCCGAAAATCTACAGGAACGGGATCCGAATGAGAAAGTTACCAAGCATGAACTTGCAAAAGTTAAATGAGGTCCTCCTGCCTTGATCCACCACTCATCCATCCTTCATACAACCCTGTTCAAAAAAACAAAAGTCAATATCTTTCAAAACTAACCCTAAAATTTGTCTCATCTTGGAAATTTATGAAAAAAGAATATAGTACATTCCCTAAATTTCCACAACCCTACACTACCTGATCAGGGCCCTCACATCATCCTCTAAGCCCTCTACACTCTTTCTCATCACTCTCCTAAAGCTAAAAGACCTTGGGAGAGAAGAAAAGGCCTGCTACAGGATTCTCCTGTAGCAACCTGTGCAACCATTACAGAAAAGCCATAAGCATAGTTTTTTCCTTCCCATCAAGTTGAGGGGACGATACCATATCATGAGGCACTCTTCCACTCCAAGAAAGACTCTACAACAACAACACCACCTAGGATATCAAAAAAGGACCTGAACACATAGCAACAACAACAATCAAACACACAGGAGCAAAGAAGATATATGCAAAAGAAAGAAAACACAACAAGACATCTCCCTAGGTAACAATACAAAGGTTCAACACTCTAAGACGCATTGATTGAACATGGGGTTGACACGGGTATGGAAACCTGTCAGCTACACCCTAGGTGTAAAATAATGAAACATGTATGAATGTTGAGGTAAGGTATTTTTTATAAGCTAGAGGTGGCCAATTAACTTGGCCACCCTCGGTGAGTGAAAAAAAAGTGATTTATGAGTCAACATGCAATGTTGGAGTGTCATATTATCCCATATTAGATAACATATAGTGGGTGTTAAGTATGAGGGATGAGGCAATGATCACTCCAAGTGGGACAATGATCCAAATGAGGAAAACTCGCACCTCTTCCAAGTCATCACAACACTCTGAGCCCTAGCTAAAAATACCATATAACATACTGAGGCTCAATTTCTCTTGCATTTGAGCTCATTTCAAAAACAATTAAGGTGAGGACGATCTTGGGGAGCTGTCGAGGAGAATCAAACCCTGCTTTATCATTTCTACAGGAGGCAGCTACAGGAAGCCCAAAAAATTGCTATAGGAAGCCTCCAAGGGTGAAAGAGCACCGCCAAGGGTCAATTTGGTCTCCAAATACATTATCCCAGGCCATGTGGTGAAAAGTAAGTGGCCCCTCTCATTCATTTGTCCATAATTTACATGTTGGTGCACCCTAACTTATACAAGTCATAACAGTCATCTTGTGAATTGAAATAATTTTTTTGGCTATAGATTAGAGGGAATATACATAATGGTCATCAACTAGATATTCCAACCTTTTGTTCCTATTGAATTACACATCAGAGCTATTATAGGAAGCCACCCCGCTACACTTAGATGAAAATAAAGGAAAATATGGGGGGGGATTCAATAGAAGGGAGCCTACAAATAGTAAAAGAATTCATCTTCACCCTCCTATATTAGACACTTTCAAAAGGCATCAGTGGTTAGGCTTCTTTAATCTACTGAAGGGATATGATGATGGCAGTACATATGAATTTTCCATGGCCCTAAACTCTCACACAAGAGTCAATGCCCCCAATATGGTAAGGGGGTTATCCATTTTCATCAACCTTGAGCTAATTTGCAAGTTGACAACCCTTCCCCTAGCGATCTAATGGATGAGAGAAGACAAGAGTAGTAGTGGCAATGCCAAAAAGAACTTCTTCACTGCTGATGAGAAACCTATTGAATATAAAAATGGATTCGTAAGGGTATGCTTACCCTATCCCTGGCATGAGGTGGCATACCATATTCTCAAGTTCATCTCTTGTGAAGGATGTATAAGTGTAGTTTATGGCTACCATTTCATATTGCTCCATGAACTAAGGTTTCAAGCAGAATTTCCCCTAGGAAAAAGATACAATGCACCTTATTTCCTCTTACAGTCCATCAAGGACATGAGCCAAAATGTGAGAGAGGGAAAGCATCAAAACCTATGCCACCATGGCCTCATTAAAATGATAGTGGAAGATGCTTTGAATAAACTAAGAATCCCTGTCCTCTGGTCCAAATTCAGGGATATGGACAAAGAATTGTTCATTGAAACTCAAATCCTCACACTAGGTGAGACCCCCACCTCTAGTGCTGGAGGAAGAGAAGGGAAAGAAGAGGAAGAGACAGAAAGAAGAAGAAGAGACAGAGAAAATAGAGGAAGAACCAGATCAAGAAGAGGAAGTAGAGAAAGAGAAATATGATGAAGAAGAGGAGGACCAGGAGGAAGAACCAAGCCTTGAAGAAACCACTGCATCTTGAGAAGAAGAGGTATCCCAGAGAAAAAAGTTTGTCTTGAGGGCCCATTAAAAAACAGGTAGCTTCCACCTTAGCTACCTTGAGCACACCAATCAAACCTAAAAAAAAGGCAAAGGAAAAATACCCTCTACTTCAAAACTAGGAAACACACTAGGGGTAAACAGGGGAGGCCTCAAACTCCCACAAAGGCCCCTATTACAATTGAGAAATCACAAAGTAAAAAGGAGGAGCTGGGACCAACTGAAAGGAAATTTGAGGAGGTCACCTCTCCTGCAACCATATCAAAGACCCCCATAGCATATGTAAGGAGGCATACCACTAGATCAACCTCCTCTAAATAAGCCAAGGCACCTACCACACTCCAATAGAAAGGAAAATGGAAGCTACACGAAAAATAGAGCATGATACAGGAAAGACAGTGCATGCTACACGAAAAACATAACATGCTATAGGAAGAGTAGAAGGAGCAACACGAAAGGAAAAAGGAAACACACTAGTTATGAGAGGGAGCATCTTCCCCAAGAACATTTGAAAAAGATTTCTCAAAGCTACAAAAGCCTATTCCACAACTTAGTTTCAGCTCCTATTCTAAGTGTATTGAAGGAGGTAGAGTGATCCCACAAAAATTTGCAATCCCACTTTTATTTGAACTTGAAGAAGAAAGAGGAAGGACCCACATATGGATGCTAATTGCTAAATCTAAGAAGGTGGAAGATGTAGGCCTCATGGAAGAGAAGGTCCTCAAAATGGGCAAGGAGTTAAGTGAGTTAAGGGAAAAGGAGTCCATAATGAGAGAACAACTACATGCATAAAATAGATGGTTGAGGAAGAAATTGCAAGAGAAGGAAACCTAATCGGCCACAGTGGAAAGCCTCTCCAGGAAGGCACTATAGTGTAGATTTCCATCCAAGTCTTATGCACTCTTCCTCAAAGAAGAGTGGATGCAATTCCAAATCAAGACATTATCACAACATTGATCCATGTCATTTCATGATTACAAGCCTCTCATTGAGTTGTGTGACCAAAGTAGCATAGAAGACAAAGTCAAATTATCTAATTTCTACCTGCACAACCTCACCTTAACTAATATGAATGTTTGGGCTCCTAATGAAAAGTTGGTAGACTTGCAGCTGATGGCCCTTGCATCCTGATTGACTCATGAGTAGGCCAGAGCTGAGAAGGTGAAGCAAGTAATGGGAAAGGAAGACAAATAACCCATCTATTTGAGGGTAGAGAAGATAAGTCCCATGGATGTAATCAGTACTCACAACATCATCTCCAATGATGCTAAGTTAGCTCCTATATTCCTTTACACTCAAGAGCAGGCCATCTCCCATTTGAGGACACTCTCAGGATGTTCCGGACAGAGTGCCAACAAGCATGTTAGAGAAGATGGAATGTCTTGCTGCACAGTCTCCAAATCAGGGAGTATCACTCTCCTGAAAGGTTGAGGAATGTATTGGAAAGAAGAACCATGTACAAAAGGGCCATGCAAATATTAGAGATCAACTGGATTGGACTCAAGCTCAGTCCACCTTTGTTGTTGGGTTTACAAGAAGGAAGGAATGAAGAAGAGGAAAGGAAGCAGTGGAAATACATAGAGAAGGATGCATGCTTCTATCCTTAGGAGGGCACACCATCTACAGAACCTTGGGATGTCAGAGAGGCCACCAGGGCCATGAAAGACATGGGCATAGATGATTGAGTTTCCCAGAGGATGAGAAACAGTTTCAATATGGGGGTGATGATGAGGCTCATAAATAGGTAGATCATAAGGATCACAATGTCATCCTTTAGCTTATTAAATTATATTTTTATCACATTTATCTACAAAATTTGTTATATTATCCTTAGTGTGAGGAGTAAAAGATGTGTTGCTATGTCATGTGGGTTAATGTGTGTTAAATGCAGGTATTTGAGAATTTTGATATAATTTGAGTGGAGGAAATTTGAGTATAAAACAAAGAGATATTCTAGGAGGTTTTCCACCTCCTTAACTCCTCAAATCAGAAAAAGATCACCACTCTATCTCTCATCAACTCGAAGTCATTGGTAGCCAAGCAGGCCAAGATCTCTGGCAACCATGCAGGCCAAGATCATTGGCAGCCAAGTTTGTGCAGTTCAAGGGAGAACTAGATCCACCTATTCTCTATTTAAGGAGACAAACATTCCTATTTTATAGGGAGATGTTGGTATCTACCCTTTTGTATAAATAAACAAGCTAAGGAACTCATTAGTATTCAAAGTTTTATTGTAGCTAGGAGACTATTGAGCTGAAGCACTTGTGACTGTTATTTTGATGATGTATTTGACATATCTAGAATGATAATGAGAAGTTTTATTTTGATCCATCACTAAGTTAGTTCAAAGGGCTGAAGCTCTTGGGTTTGGGCCCAATCCTAGCAGCCTAGGCCCCTCTTATGTACTTATATTTCTCTTAGTCTATAATGTTGATTATTTTTTGTAGTTCAGTGGAGTTTATTTATATTTCTTTTGGCTTAGAATATTGAATAGTTGTTGTAGCCTAGTAGAGTATAATCCCTCAAAAATTCTGTGACTATGATCCCTATCTCATCTCTCTCATGGGAACATGAGTAGAGGACACCACCATCACAACCCAAAAACAATGTGTGATTTCATGTTTATGATTTATTGGAAAGGTTTACATTTTTTTATATTGCTTCACATATGATTTCTATAGCTTACAAGGTAGTTCATTGCATAGATCAAGTTCTTAACATTTGTTAGATAGTTTCTAAATTCAATTAATCTTTTCCACCCTTAATTGTAATATTTTGAAAATGAAAAGATGAATAGGTGCATGTGATGTCATAGGGATGTTGGATTTGTAGGCAAGGAATCCTTCCACCAACTCCACCTAGGACTCCTCCACTCTCTTCTGATGAATAAGAACCCATGTTATTGATCTCTGTTTTTTTGTCACCGTAAGGAGCCTCTTAGTCCAAATCTGGCCTTCTTGAAGTGTTGGGGTTGGCTAGTGGTGTTGGTTTCCTCCCCTACATTCTCCACAACCTTCATTCAGATTTCCATCACTTTATCCCATCATCCTTTCCCTCCAAAACCTCTCGTCCAACTTCCTGTAGCATTTCAAGACTTCCTGTAGCACTACAGGAATCTTGTAGCAACATCCTATAGCACACCTGTAGTAGCCTGTTTGACCCTGTTTTGACCTACAATGATAGCATATCTTATTTTAATAGTAGGTTGAACCCTAATCTTGGATTTCATGACCAGAAGTACCACCTGGGCCATTCCCTTCATTCCTTTTTATTTCCTACAAGAGTAAATAGCATTAGTTCTTTCATTCCAAATTTGGAAATTAGAATCTTACTTAATTTGAAACTGTGAATTAGATAAATGGTGCACACATTGTTGAGTTGTGAATTGGTAGGATGATCTTCTGTTTTCAAGAAAGCCTGATAGCTAGATGATTGATTACAAATTAGAGTAGTTTCCTTTCTGTAGTTAGCATAATTTTTGTGTTTTTTATGAATGGAATCGATAGCATTTATAAGTTGAAAAAATTTACAGGTTAGAGTTGAAAAGAATTTACTTTATCTCTACTAGGAATATCTTTTACATTCTTCTTTTAGTAGTTAATCTCCTTTAAGTTCAATCGAGGAATGGTCTTGGATCCCTAATGATCAAGTGACCTATTTGAGGGTGTCATGAGTAGAATTCATCTACTGTGTATATAGCACTGTCATCTCGAATTTTGTACCAACTTTGGGTCGACAAGTAATTTTGAAGAGCCTCTGGAAGTTGCAACACTCTTGGTGCAATACCAGGGCTCACCACATTTCTATTTTTCATTTTGTTTTGAAAAATCATATCAAAATGAAAAAAAAATATTTCATGCCTCGTAGGAGTAGAGACACTCTAGGAAAATTCTTGCTAGATACCCCCACACCATCAAACAGTCAACCTTCACTCTTCTTCGATGACTGCCAACTTCCCTCTCTGACTATAAGGGAGTTAGAAGACCCCTTAGGTGAACAACCTGAGATCTTTGAAGAACCTATTGGGGAAGAAGAAGAAGAACCCATTCCACATACCCAAAACACAGATGAAAACGGGAATGAGGATGTTTTCCCATCAGAGAAATTAATGGAGATGCTAGGATGAAGAAAATAAGCCCTTCTTCCCTGCCTCACTTCCATGGCTTACTTCTAAGGACCTTGATACTTTCATGTTTGAGTTTTTGTTGTCTACAGGAATTATGACTATACCTATGATGACCAGAAGCTGAAGTTTCTCCCATCCACCCTTAAGGATGCAGCATTGTGCTAGTTCATGGGTCTACCTAGGGATATCATCATTACCTAGGCTCAAATGCAACAATCCTTTAACAAAAAGTACAGGGACAATTGCAGGTCCAAAGACACCAAATAGGACATCTTTAGAATGACTCTTGGACCTGATGAATCCTTGTAAGACTAGGAGAAAAGATTCCAGCTCAATTACAGGAGGGCCAAATACACCCTTGATCCTTAATCACTCAAGTTAGTCCTTCTTAGAGGAATCAGGGAGAACATAGTGGAAACCCTCAACATGCTGTCTCAGGGAGACATCTATCAACTACCCTACGAAAACATCAAGACAATATTCAAAAACCATCCTAGAGCTAGTAGGAAGAAGGGTAGGGCTAGTCAAGCTTTGGTCAATTCCTCTCCCTCCACAACATCCATCAAGAATGAAAATGGGAACATGTTGGAGGCCTTAAAAGTGAAATGTTGCATACCTTTGCTCTGCAAATGGACACCATGTAGATCAAGAGGAGACATGAGGAATCATAGAGGGCCTTAGCTATCTTTTTCCCTAAATTCACTAGAAGGCACCCAAGAAATGAACGTACATTAAATGTTATAAAGGTCTAATCAGTCTATGAGGAAAACCATGCCACATATAAGTGTCCTTCTTTTCCTGGATTGAAAGTTGTATACCAAGGGGTAGAAGGTGTTATGAAACCAGCTCAAGAAAAGATAGAAAAGAGAGATCAACGCCTTAGAATTCAGCCTCTTCGAGGGGGCAACCTCCTTTACATTACATAAATGAACAATTCTTGGAGGATACAAATGACAAAACCTCCTTTCTATATATAGGAGTCTAAGGAGTCACAATATAATCCAGCCGACCTAACAATAATAATATAAAGCCACAAAAATAACAATAGAGGGATTCTATGGGGCACAGAAATAACAATATGGGGGTAATAGGGGCACAACAATATAAATAAGGGGTATAACTACAATAGTAATGGGGTAATTACTAGTATTATAGGGACCCAACATGCCCCTCTCCTTCAAAAAAGTGTTGTCCTCAACGCTTGAGCAGTTCTGGGTACTTCTGCATAAAATTCTCATCCTCCCATGTGGAATCTTCAGCGGATAAGTTCTTCCACTTGATAAGATACTCCGAAATTGATCGATTTCGTAGCTGTCGAGTTCTTGTTTCTGTGACTGCTTCCGGTTCCAATATAATTTTTCCTTCCTCGTCAAGTTCTGGCAATATTGTTTGAACTGGGAGCTCGTCGCCTATGACCTTCTTTAAACATGAAACATGGAAAACTGGGTGCAATCGAGAAGCTTCAGGAAGCTCCAATTTGTATGCCATAGTACCAATCTTTTCCAACACCTTGTACGAACCATAATACTTTGGTGATAATTTATTATCCTTCTTATCTTGCTTTAGGGACATTTGCTTATATGGTTGTAGCCATAGGAATACCCAATCACCTACATCAAAACTTCTTTCACTGCGATGTTGATCTTCCTGTTGTTTCATTCTATTTTGTGCCAACACGAGGTTATCCTTTAAGAGTTGGAGGACTTGTTGTTGATGTTCGATGTGATGTTCCACTGCCTGAACCTTAGAATTTTCTCTTAAATATGATGTGATTGATGGTGGTTGGTACCCATAAAGTTCCATAAATGGGGTCATTTTTGTTGCTGTATGGAAGGAAGTGTTATACCACCATTCAGCCAGAGGCAACCATTTGACCCATTGTGTCTGTTTATCAGATACAAAGCAACGAAGATATCCTTCCAAACATTTGTTTACTATCTCAGTTTGCCCATCAGATTGAGGATGATAAGATGATCTATGAGCTAACTGAGTACCAAGACAAGAAAATAATTCTGTCCAAAAATTTCCAGTGAAAATGGGATCTCTGTCACTTACAATAATCTTTGGGTTTCCATGTAGCTTTTGAACTGTTTCCATAAATGCAGTAGAAACTGTATTGGCTTTAAATGGATGTGATAATGCACAAAAGTGTGCATACTTGGTAAGTCTGTCAACTACCACCATGATGACACTTTTTCCCTCAGACTTGGGTAAACCTGTGATAAAATCCATTGAAACCTCCTCCCAACGTTGGCTTGGAATGGATAAAGGTTGTAATAGACCCGGTGTCTTAATTGTTTCAACTTTATTTTGTTGGCAAACCAAACATTCCGCCACAAACTTTTGAATATCTGATTTAAGGCCATCCCAAAAAAATTCCTTCTTAACCCTGTGGTAAGTTTTTAAAAATCCTGAGTGCCCTCCTAAGGGAGAAGTGTGCAATTCCATAAGAATCTTTTGTTTTAGTTGGGAATTATTACAGAGGTATAAGCGATCTTTGTACCATAACGAATCATTTTTCCAGCTAAATGTATCAGAAGTACTAGAATCTTGTTGTAGCTTTCGAATAAGTGCCCACACTTCTTCGTCATTCTTCCATTCCTCCTTTGCTTCGTTTATCCAATCTGGTTGGATAATAGAAATGGCACACAACAATGCTTCCATATCCTCATCCTTTCTTGAGAGTGCATCTGCCACCACATTTTGCTTCTCTTTTTTGTAGATGATTTCAAAGTCATAACCCAACATCTTTGTGACCCACTTTTGTTGCTCTTCAGAGGATAATCTTTGTTCTAAAAAGTATTTAAGGCTATCATGATCCGTTTTTACCTTGAAGTGTCTTCCCATTAGGTAGGGTCGCCATTTCTTAAGTGCATGGAGTATTGCCAACATTTCCTTCTCATAAATAGCTTTGCTTAAAAACTTTCCCTTGATTGGACGACTTTCAAAAGCAATGGGTCTTTCATCTTGCATTAGAACAGCACCAATTCCATTTCCTGAAGCATCACATTCCACAATAAAGGTTTTTGTGAAGTCCGGTGTAGCTAAGACCGGTGCTTGGCACATTGCCTCTTTAAGATGTTTAAAGGCCTTTGTTGCTTCCGGAGTCCATGAAAATGAATCTTTCTTCAATAATGTTGTTAGAGGTGCTGCTATTCTCCCATAATTCTTAACGAACTTGCGATAATACCCTGTAAACCCAAGAAATTCTCGCAGATGCTTTATGGATGTGGGGATTTTCCATTCCTTAATGGCTTTAATTTTGCTAGGGTCTACCTTAACTCCTTCATGAGATACAATATGACCCAAATATTCCACCTCCTGGACTCCAAAGAAACATTTGGATCTTTTTGCATATAATTGTTTCTCCTCCAATAGTTGTAACACCTTGTCAACATGTTCAACATGATCCTTCCAAGACTTGCTGTAGATTAGTATATCATCAAAAAATACCAACACAAATTTTCTAAGGAATGGTTTGAAAATTGAATTCATCAAACCTTGAAATGTTGAAGGTGCATTGGTAAGGCCAAAAGGCATGACCAAAAATTCATAATGACCCTCATGAGTTCTAAATGCCGCTTTCGGAATGTCTTCAATCTTCATTTTGATTTGATGATATCCCGAACGAAGATCCAACTTGGTGAAGTAAATTGATCCATGCAATTCATCCAGTAATTCATCAATGACAGGAATGGGGAACTTATCTTTAATAGTGAGCTTGTTGAGCTCCCTATAATCTGGACACATGCGCCATGATCCATCCTTCTTGTGCACCAATACTACTGGAGCTGAGAAAGAACTTTGACTCGGTTGAATTATACCAGCCTCTAGCATTTCTGCAACCATACGTTCAATTTCACTTTTTTGGACATATGGATATCTGTACGGCCTGATGTTTGGAGGAACACTTCCTGGAATCAGATGAATAGCATGATCATGATCATGCATAGGTGGGAGACCTTTGGGAGTCTCAAATACCTTGGAATGATTGTCCAGGACTTTTTGGAGATCTGGAGAAATAGATGATTCCAATGTGGAAACATCTAGCGAACATAATTGTGCAATTACACCACTTTGCTCCTTTTTTAGAAGCTTTGTCATGCCATTAGAGCTGATTATCTTTCCTGGTTTCCCTGCAATACCCCTTAATTCAACTTCCTTTCCTTCCACAGAAAATTTCATGAAAAGTTCTTGAAAATTAAAAGCTATTGTACCCAAGGATTGTAGCCATTGGACTCCTAGTACAACATCAGCACCTCCCATTGGAATGGAAAGCATTGGGCTAGTCAATACATATTCTCCCATGGATAGCTTGATATTATGGCACTTTCCAGAACAATTTATTGTTCCTCCATTTGCAATCATCACTTGACACTCTGGTGCTGGATATAGGAAGCAATTCAATTCTTTTGCTACCCTACAATGAATAAAATTGTGGGTGCTTCCTGAATCAATCAACACTATTACCTTTTTCTTCTTGATTTGTCCTTCTATCTTGATGGTTTGAGGAGTGGTAATTCCTGCCAATGCATTACAAGATATGGTCGGATTTATTTGTTCTTCATCTAGGCTTTGTTCCTGGAATATATCCTCTTCTTTTGACCTTTCTTGCTCCTTTTCTTCTTCCTCTTCACAATCTATGTATAATAATTTCTTCTCACCACACTTATGACCCTTTGTGTATTTTCTATCACAATTGTAAGAAAGCCCTTTTGCTCTTTTTTCTTCCAATTGTTGTGGTGTCAACCTTGTAGGTTGTGGAAGACTATGGGCAACAACACTTCCGTCTTTATAGTTGTGAATGGTATGCTTCCTAGTTGCCATAATTTTGCTTTCCATTTTTCTTGCTAACCTGAATGCCTTCTCTAATGAATCAGGTTCCCAAAGGCACACATCATGTTGGATATTATCCTTTAAAAACCCTATGAACACATCAATCCTATGCTCCTCTGGAATATCTTTTACCCTTATGTTCAATTTTTGGAACTCCTCAATGTGATCCATTATTGAACCCTTTTGTTTGAGACTTATCAATTGGCTAAAAAAAGTGTTGCTTTTTGTATCCTCATAATGTGCTATCAATTCTTCCGTAAAAATTGCCCAAGTGATAAATTGTTTACGAGAACAAAGCCATTGATACCATACAAACTGATTTGGTTCTAAATATAAAGTTGCCATACGTACCTTTTGTGTGTTTTGCACATTATTGAGATCGAAGAATTGTTCCATCTGTAATATCCATGTGGCGGGATCCTTGCCATCAAACTTCCTCATATCGATTTTTGGAACATGGTGAGTCTTCGATCCAACATTAGAGTCTATGGAATCATGATTAACATTTCTTTTGTTCTCATCATGAGTTTCCTTTTGTACTCTTTCACCCTTAGTGACCATTTCTTGTAGCAACTTATTCATATTTATCTTCAATTCTTCCATCTTATCATCCATGCCATCAATTTTAGCGTCCATGCCATTCACCTGAGCTTCCATGCCCTTTATCTTAGATTCCATGCCATTTATCTTAGCATCTGTTAGCTTTTGTGAGCGTGACATTTGTTGCACTTGTTCTTGTAATTTTGATATATCATGTAGCATTTCTTCCTCTTCTTCATGAGTCATGCTAGAGCTTTCAGGTTCCTTACTAGGTGTTTGCATTTTCTTTCCTCGGGGCATCAGTTATCGATAATAATGCTTTACTATGCCCTTTGAATTCCTTCAAACCAAGCTTATGCAAAAATTAAAAAAAACTACACACCCTTTTTTTACTTTGTAGAAGCCTGATATTGAATCTGATGTATCTCTGTAATTTCGAATCATCCAGTTCTGAAATTGTGACCTGTAGTAGCCTTCTATGTCCTCTTTCCAATTCCACTAGTCTGATCCAAATTGGATTCTCCAAGAAAGAGTTATGCACAATCTCCCGCAGTGACCTGATTATAGACTAGTTCAGTAGAGCGAACTTGTATGAAGTGCCACATGTCACTGTTTCAACCTTTGACCCTGAAAAATATATAAACGAAAACTAAAGTCCGTCCTCTTTTTGTACCTTCTTACGAAATTTCAATCCGATGCTCAGAAAGAAAGTTATGACGATTTTCCCCAGGTCACCTGTTTTGAGTGTAATTCAGGAGTCTGCAAAAATACCAACTTCCTCAGATCATATCTCCGACAATATCGCGCGAAAAGCTCTGAAATTTGGACCCAAGGTTCAGCGCGATGTCTTCTCAAATGGGTTTTTTTTGCGACTTCTGAAATGTCACAAAAAAAACGTTATAGCGAAAATTCCACGATGACCTGTTTGGAGCAGCGAAACCCTAGAATCCAAAGCTCTGATACCAAATGTTATGAAACCAGCTCAAGAAAAGATAGAAAAGAGAGATCAACGCCTTAGAATTCAGCCTCTTCGAGGGGGCAACCTCCTTTACATTACATAAATGAACAATTCTTGGAGGATACAAATGAAAAAACCTCCTTTCTATATATAGGAGTCTAAGGAGTCACAATATAATCCAGCCGACCTAACAATAATAATATAAAGCCACAAAAATAACAATAGAGGGATTCTATGGGGCACAAAAATAACAATATGGGGGTAATAGGGGCACAACAATATAAATAAGGGGTATAACTACAATAGTAATGGGGTAATTACTAGTATTATAGGGACCCAACAGAAGGTGTGGATGAACAATTATTTTTCATAAATCAAAGGAGGCCTCAAGGCCCTCAGACATACTAGCAGGGCATGCAAGGTGCATCCTACTCTTATTACCATCCCAACTAAAATTCACCCCTGCCACCTTGGTACTCTTCCACTCATCCATCATGGTCAACACCTTCTTCTTGGCCTTATGCACCTTAGTATCCTCCTCAACCTATCAATCAAACATTTCAACCATATTATTCTACACATCCTCAATGGAATAACCCATCACAAGGGTGGAAGCCTCAATTCAACCAACCCCCTACTTTACTGCCTCAACCTCCATCTCAACCACAACTTATTCGTTGTACTCCACCCAAGCTACCACAGATACCTGCTCAACCCAATCCGAACCCGAATAACAAGCAAGCACAATAGGTCTATAGTGGAGAGATATCTTACCTTACCTATGCTATGGAGATTCAAGAAATCAACCTCAGGTCTGGAAGAGTGCTCCCAAATAACCAACCTCCATCTCCACCTGAGGAGCTTGAAGAGGAAAAGGAAGATAGTAACCCTCAAGTAAATCCACCTCCTTTTCCTAAGAGATTGATCCATCCTAACCAGCACACCCCAAAAGAGACTGAACTTCTAGGATAATTGAAGAACCTATGTGTTAAAAGTCCACTCTTCCAAGCTATCAAGGATGTTCCCATCTACGATAATATTATGAATGAGAAATGCTTCAAAAATCTTGGGAGGATAAAGAAAGACGCCCCTACCATCAATTTCATTAGTCAAAATATCTAGATCCTAGAAGTCCTATGGTAGATGTGCACATTGATGGCATCATTGTCCCTCGCACCTTGATTGATCTCGGGGTTGAAATCAATGTGATTAATAAAGAAAGCATTCTCAAGCTAAACCTCCAAGGATCCTTGAGAAAGACCACCACAGTGATGCAACTTACAGATAGGTCCACAGTGGCTCCTGAGGGAGTTGTTGAGGATGTAATGGTCTCTATTGACTCCTGGGAGTATCCTAATGACTTCCTAGTTCTCCACCCCAAGACCAAATTCAATGGTTATCTTCTCAACCTTGGAAGACCATGGTTAGCCAATTCTGATGCTTACATAAGTTGCAGAGCTGGGAACATGACCATTAAGAATTGACATTTGTCCAAAGAGTTGGTATTGTATCCTCCTACTTAGTCATCCATTTAGCATGAATTACCCCTATGGTTGGAAGAGGAGGAGGAAGATGAAATGCATCATACAACATCACATCCAATGTGTACCCTAGATGTTGTTATAGGAGGAGGGAAACCTAATGAAGTTGACCTCATTGAGCAAATCCTCCAGAACCAACCACCCAACACCATTCCTCTTGATGAGCTTGTGAAGGGATATCAGGGTAATCCTTGGATTGAGCTATGCCTCATGGACCCAAGTCCTGCACGTGTCAAAATGGTATAATTTAGTCCATCTAGAACCTTGAAGATTAACCCCTCTCTCTATTGATCTAAAGATGATTTGAGGTTGTCATTAATGTCAACCCAAGCAGCACCGGGGGATACCCTGATCTTGCAAGGGAACTTTGACTTGAGAAATTACTCCATTTTGAGTCAAGTATCTTCTAGATAGATTCTACTCATCGAGAAGTTTCCATTGATATGTGGCACGCCAAGTAATTCTTCACGGTTTGAGAGATATTCATGTTTCAAGTTAGTAACCCCAGTTAGTGGGCTAAAACCCTATGGGGTTGTGGCATGGCACTCATAATTGGTTTTGGTCATTGAATAGTAAATAATTAATAATTTTTTAAGCTCCTAAAATCCCACCAAAATTCTCTATAGAAGCCCCTCTCAACTCTATAAAAAGAAATCTCATATACCCTCCAAATGTAGTGATCGTGGAATTTTCGCTATAACTTTTTTCCTACAAAATCTTAGATTCTAAAATGAAAGCCAATTTCATTCACAATTGTAATGAACTTCATGACCAAATTTCAGATCTTGATTCACTATATTATCAAAGATATGATTTGTGGAAGTTAGGGTTTTTGCAGGCTCCTGAATTTCATCTCAAAGAAGCAACCTTGGGAAAATCGTCATAACTCTCTCTTTGAGAAGAGGATTGGACTTTTGTAAACAATGGTGAATAGTGAACGGAATGTAGTTTTTTGTTTATCAATTTTAGAGCTGAAGGAGGAAACAATGACACATGGCATGTTGTACAAGTTCGCTCTACTGAACTAGTCCATAATTAGGTCATTGTGAGAGATTGAGCATACCTTGTCTTGAAGAGTCCAAATCGAGTTAGACCTGTGGCATTGGAAAGAAGACTCAGAGGGCTTCTATAGGACAAAAGATGACATGTTGGGGATATGAAATCATAGATAAACATTAGATTAAATATCATGCTCCTAGAAGGCAACAAAAACTAGATCAAGTGTTGTCAAGGGGTGCAAAGGACCAAACTTTCTAGGGAAACGAAGAGCAACGTGCAGCAAAATGATGCAACAGAGGTAAGCTACAAGTAATTATCTTTTGTATATGCATGTTCATCTCTTAATTGAATTAGGTTCTTTGTATTCTAATTTGTTGTTTTTGTTTAGCACCGACATATGCTCTGCATGATGAGGTAAGTTTTGCTATTATCATGTCATGGGTATTTTTCTTGAAGACCTTTTGCAGGTGTTATATATTCATCAAGAGAAGAATTAATGCATAATGTAATGCTCTGAAGAATGAGAAAGGGTAGCATGACAAGACCAACAATCAAGGTGTATAATAGCAACAAGAAGTTCACCATATGATGTCCTCAAGTGGGAAGCACTGCATACAATCATTGTAAAAGTATCATTGTATAGAGTCATTGTAAAATCATCATTGTAAAAGTTGTACAAGTGCCTATCTGCCAAGAGTTGAAGAGGTAGTGTTGGGAGGTCTAGGATCATCGTTAGGTGGTTTTGTCATAGTTGGGATTATGGTCTAGTGTGTCGTCTTCTTCTACATCATTCTATATCATTGTAAAGTGAACCATTTTCCCTGGTACGAGAGTCCATTATTCTTTTATTCTTCTATAGGGTGGTAGGGTGGTGCGAGGCTGGTGCATGAAGTCACCAACATGTTCAAGCCTATGAAAACTTCAGGGTGGTAGGGTGGTGCTAGGGTGAGTTGTAGCTCATTGGGTATTGGTGCATCTCTTCAGTTGACTATTGAAGAATCTGGGGCCGTTGGAGTGTCCATCCAGTGGGAGCTGGAGAAGAATGCTTTTCTAGAATTATAGGAATTTGTTGCTTTCATTTCATTTGTGTTTGAAGATTAAATAATTTATTAGAAAATTGTTCGGTGGTTTTTTACCCATAGGGGGTTTTCCACCTAAAATCTTTGTGCCTCCCGTGTTCTTTTATTTACTTTTATTATTGCATAAACATTAATAATAATTGAAGATTAACTAATGCTCTGAAAAGATTTAAAAGTGCTAATTGCTAAGGAATACTGATTCACCCACCCCCCCCCTCTCATTATTTTCCATCAATTGGTATCAGAGCTTGGTTCCTTCAGTAATGTCTTAACTGTTGGAAGTTAGTTTTCAGAGCATAGAGATGGGAAAGTCAAAGAAGAGGGTTACAAGGATTTCAAAGGAAGGTACGGGTACAACAAAATCTCAAGAAAGTCAGCAATGTGTACCAACCCCTGATTTTGATGCAAATAATTACTGGATATGGGAATCTAGGATAGAAGTATCTTTGTAGGGACATGGAGTATGGGAATCAATTGTTTCTAGAGACACATCTACTGACGAAGCTAAAAGGTACAATTCAAAGGCCATGAATGTAATTTTGAATGTTTTGCCAAATTCTGTGAAAAAAAAAGTTGGTCAATGTTCAACAGCTAAAGCTCTTTGGGAAAATCTTCATAATCTCTATTCAACAAAGAAATCAGGTCAAGATGTTATTGAAAACTCTGATCCTTTTGAGTACAATGAAGAAGGGTTGACCATTGAATAATTTTCTAAGGAGGCAATCAAGCTTAAATAAAAGAGCTCAAGGTTGAGAAGATCCATTCCAATACTCTTGAAGAACAAGTTCAAGGTCTCAAAATTGAAGTTGAAGAACATAAATGTATTGAAGAGTCACTTAAAAAGAATTTGGAAGAAACCAATAAGACAACGACTCAAGACCTCAAGAGAGAAGTCCAACAGAAGCAACAAGAACTCGACATAGCATTTGCAGAGATTAGCAAGATCACGCAATAAATGCAAGAAGCAGAAATTGAAAGGAAGGAATCTGATCAAAGATACATATCTATCATTGACCAAAAGCAAAATGAATTAGAAACATCTTCAATAGAAATAAGCATAATCAGGATTGAAAATGAGAAGCAGAAGGAATAGATGTAGGTTCTCAACAGAGAAGTAGAGAAGACCACTCTTCTCAAGCTAGAGGTTGAGGAGGCAGAAAAAAGAAGGAAGATCTTGAAAATATGGTTTCAAGAAGATCTTGCTCAAAAGCAAGAAGAAATTTATGCAACTTGTGATGAGATCAACAAAATCAAGGGATCACAAAAAGAATACTTACAAGATAAGACAGATGAAGAAGCGAAAATGAAGACAATTAAGGATGGTAAAGCTCCAGTTGAAGAAGGTACAAGCTCCACAACTTCACAGGATGATTATAAGAAGAAGTTGATCAAAGTGAAAATCCAAAGAAGAATTTTGCAACTCCAAAGAACAAGACCAAAGAAATCAAGAACAAAGGACCACAAGAAACTACAACATCACCTCCAAAGAAGAATGAAAAATATTCTAGGTATGTTCATTTATTTAATGGTTATTGCTTTTTATGTGCTAACTATGGATGTATGGCTAGCGATTGTGAAGTTTCTGGTAGGTACAATCATTATCTGCAGAACCCTAGAAGCAAGTTTGCAAGATCATGAGACAGGTTCCACGATGATTTTATCAAAAGAGAATACGTGCTAGATGGGCCAAATATTGAATATCTCAAATGCCATAACTATGGTCATAATGCTCGTGGTTGCAAAAATATCAGATGGAATCGCCTATGGACAACATTGAATGCTTCAAGTGTCATAACAATGGACACATGGCTCCAGATTGCAGGAATAAGAAGGTCTGGAAAAGGAAACAAGTACAGGAGGACAAAGCAGATAACAAGGTTTCAGTAGTTATGATTTCAGGATTTGTAAAAGAAAAAGGTCATGAGGAATTAGCAGTTGCTTCAGATAATGACTCAAGTCAATATGGCCCATTAGGTGACTCACTATTTTGAACAATCTGGCTTGTTGACTCCTTAATGTTTGTACAAGAGGAGTCTATGCAACAGTATATGGCACAAGTCTATGATTAACAGGAAGGTAGTTTGAACAAGATGGTAGTTTCATTAAAGGTTCAGGGGGAGAAAAATAGTTGAAGGATTACAGGTTACCAGGAACAAGACAATATTAGTCTGCAAAGGATATGCACAAGTGGAAGGAATTTATTTCGGCAAAACATTTGCACCAGTGGCCAGAATGGAAGCCATCCAGATGTTTCTCACCTATGCATGTTCAAGAAAAATAAAAGTCTACCAAATGGATATTAAGTTAGCATTTTTGAATAGAGAATTAGAAGAAAAAGTTTACATCGAACAACCTGAAGGTTTTCTACTATCAGAAAAAGAAGACTATGTTTGCAAGTTAAAGAAGGCTCTATATGGTCTCAAGTAGGCTCCCAAAGCATGGTATGCTCATCTTGATGGATATCTACGTCAACAAGGGTTCAAGAAAGGTACTATTGATAGCAATATTTACGTACAAATAGATAAAGATAATTTAACAAGCATTGAGGTATATTTGGATGATATAATCTTTGGTAGCAATGATTATCGACTAAGTAAGAACTTTGCTACAAAGATGCAAATTTTGTTCGAGATGTCTTTACTTGGTGAGTTGACATACTTCTTAGGGCTTCAAATATCTTAGTAAGAGAAAGGAATATTTATATGTCAAGCCAAGTAAATCAAGGAAATGCTCAAGAAATTCAAAATGGAAGATTTCAAACCCATCCTTACTCCGATGGTAACAGGTTGCAAATTGAGAATAGGCGACGCATCTAAGGATGTGGATCACAGGTTGTACAAATCTATGATTGGTAGTCTTCTATATGTAATAGCCTCCCATCCAGATGTTATGCAAGCAGTTGGACAAGTAGCAAGATTCCAAGTAGCACCAAAAGAATCACATATTATTGCCATCAAAAGAATTCATTGATATCTAAAGGGCACAACAGAATATGTCTTGTCGTATCCCAAGGGAAACAATCTCATTATTCAATCCTTTAGAGATGCAGATTGGGCAGGAAGTGTTGATGATTGTAAGAGTACTAGTGGAGCAACATTCTATCTAGGTGGTTGTCTCGTATCATGGTTGAGTAAAAAAGCAAACCTCAATATCGTTATCCATAGCAGAAGTAGAATAGATCACAATAGCAACTTGTTGTACTCAAGTTCTCTGGATGAAAATAACTTTTCAAGATCTTCAGGTCAAGTTTGATGAGCCTATTGCCATATTTTGTGATAACACCAGCGCCATCAATATCTCCAAGAATCCTGTGAGGCATTCCAAAATGAAGCACATTTCGATAAAATATCATTTCGTTAGAGAGAAAGTCGCCAAAAATAATATCAAGCTTGAATATGTTGGTAAAAAAGAGAAAATCATTGATATCTTCACTAAACCTTTACCTCGTGAAGCATTTGAATATCTTCACCAGAAGCTTGGGATTCTCCCAAGTTCTCATTAGATTTTCCTTATTTAGAAAATAAAGGGGGAGTGGAAGTGTGTACAGGTTCGTAGGATGGTTTTGTGTCAAGGGGAGTTACCCTTTGCCATTGATGTCAAAGGGGGAGAGAAGGAAGTAGGAAGAGGTGCCCTGGTCGCAGGGGGGGTACTTGTGTTGCCATCAATGCCAAAGGGGGAGATTGTTGATCTAAATATGATCTGAGGTTGTAATTGATGACAACCCAAGTAGCACCAGGGGCTACCCTGATCTTGAAAGGGAATTTTTACTTGAAAAATTAATCTATTTTGATTCAAGGATATCCTAGATAGATTCTACTCGTCAAGATGTTTCCGTCGATATATGGCACACCAAGTAATTCTTCATGGTTTGAGAGATATTCATGTTTCAAGTTAGTAACCCCAGTTAGTGGGCTAAAGCCCTATCGGGTTGTGGAATGGAACTCATAATTGGTTTTGGTAATTTAATACTCAATAATTAATAATTTTTTAAGCTCCTAAAATCCCTCCAACATTCTCTATAGAAGCCCCTCTCAACTCTATAAAAAGAAATCTCATATATCCTCCAAATGTAGTGATCGTGGATTTTTCACTATAACTTCATTTCTGAGATGTCTTAGATTCTAAAATGAAAACCCATGTGATTCACAATCCTGATGAACGTTGTGACCAAATTTCACATCTTGGTTCGCTATATTTTTGGAGATATGATTTGTGGAAGTTAGGGTTTTTGTAGGCTCCCAAATTTCATCTCAAAGAAGTGACTTTGGGAAAATCGTCATAACTCTCTCTCTGAGAAGAGGATTGGAATTCTGTAAAATGTGGCAGATAGTGCATGGAGTGTCATTTTCTGTATATCAATTTCACATCTGAAGGATTAAATAGTGACATGTGGCATGTCGTACAAGTTCGCTCTACTGAACTAGTCAATAATTAGGTCATTGTGAGAGTTTTGGCATAACTTTGCCTTGAAGAGTCCCAATCGGGTCAGACCTGTGGCATTGAAAAGAATACTTAGAGGACTTATAGAGGACTAAATTTCACATGTTGGGGATCTGAAATCGCAGAGATACATTAGATTAAACATCGTCCTCCTAGAAGGCAAGAAAAACTACATCAAGTGTTGTTAAGGGGTGCAAAGGACCAGACTTTCTAGGGCAGCAAAGAGAAAGGTGCAGCAAAAGGATGCAACCGAGTTAATCTACAGGTAAGTATCTTTTGTATATGCATGTTCATATCTTAATTTCATTATGTTCTTTGTATTCTAATTTGTTGTTTTTGTTTAGCACTGACATATGCTCTACAGGATGAGGTAAGTTTTGCTATTATCATGTCATGGGTATTTCCTTGAATACTTTTTGTAGGTATTATATATTCATCAATAGAAGACTCAATGCATTTTCTAATGTTCTGAAGAATGAGAAAGGGTAGCATGACAAGAGCAACAATCAAGGTGCAGAACAACAACAAGAAATTCACCATATGAAGTCCTCAAGTGGGAAGCACTACATACAATCATTGTAAAAGTATCATTGAACAAAGTCCTTGTAAAAACATCTTTGTAAAAGTTGTACAAGTGTCTATCTGCCAAGAGTTGAAAAGGAAGTGTTGGGAGGTCTACGATCATCATTAGGTGGTTGTGTCATACATGGGGTTATGGTCTAGTGTGTCTTCTTCTTCAAAGTGGACCATTTTCCCCGGTACGGGAGTCCATTATTCTTTTATTCTTCTATAGGGCGGTAGGTTGGCGTGAGGCTAGTGCATGAAGTCACCAACAGGTTCAAGCCTGTGAAAACTTCAGGGTGTTAGGGTGGTGCTAGGGTGAGTTTTAGCTCATTGGGTGATAAGGCATCTGTTCAGTTAACTACTGAAGAATCTCGGGCATTGGAGCGTCCATCCGATGGGAGCTAGAGAAGAAGGCATTTCTAGAATTCTAGGAATTTGTTGCTTTCATTTCAATTGGGCTTGAAGATTAAAGAATTTATTAGAAAGGCATTCGGTGGTTTTTAACTCGGAGGGGGTTTTCCACCTAAAATATTTGTGCCTCCTAGGTTCTTTTATTTACTGTTATTACTGCATAAATGCTAATAATAATTGAAGATTAAGTAATTCTCTGAAAATATTTAAAATTGCTAATTTCTAAGGAATACTGATTCACCCCACCCCCCTCTCAGTATTTTCCAACACTCTCTCAGCCAACTAAGAAGAGAAGTTTTGCAACATGCTGAGGGAGCACTTAGATGTCTTTGCTTGGATCTATAAAGAAATGAAAGGGGTGCATCCTTTGGTATGTACTCATCACATCTACATCAAGGAAGGATACAAACCTGTGTACAAATTTTGAATAATTTAACACATATTCACAGAGATTATCCTGATCATACAATTATAAGTGGAACATGTATAATACATAATCTCCTCTACGTTGATCATCAATTTACAGAAGCAGAAACATTCACAGGCACACATAGTAGCATCAATCAAACTCATTAACACAGTATGTATCCCGGGGAAAGCATCTCGCTAAAAACCCCACACTATTTGTATATTATATTGATTGAATCATGTAACAATACACAGCATAATACTTCTCACAAGTATCTCCACCTGTTACACACAATACAGCTCAGATCTGATCTCCAAATCTATTCCACTGCTTGCCTACCTCCACTGCTCAATACCTGCTCAAGAACTGATGAGAATGGCTTACCAAACTCGTATTTGACCTGCAAATAATCACTCACACTCTGTTGGACGTGAGCACAGGCTACAATATTGGGCAAATACGTGAGCAAACTCATTGGCATATTCAATCCCTTGATTTTGCAAGATCTGGTGCACAACTATAGTCACAACTGATAGCAATCTGATCCTCTAACACCTGTCCCTGCTGAACTGAACATGCACTGACATGCAACTGAGTTAACTGATGTATTCTATAGTTGTATTATGAGTTAATAACTTGTGAATTAATTAATAACTAATTCACCCAACTCATCTCTAGTCTATTGATCAGTTAGACTAAATACAACCAGTTTAACAAGGCTAAACTGAACACAACTCCATCAACTGCACCTCCAGTCCACTAAACTCAACTCACTTGAGTTCTAACTGAAGTCCTGCATGCAAATATTAGTCATCCCATAGGTAACCACGTATTTCCTTCTAGGATCTGCATGTACCACATTCATAGCTCATCCTGAAGTGCTCCAAGAGAATAAGATCAAGTTTATAGTCCAAATATTATTATGAGACAATAATATTTGACTTTTCTATTTTTGACAGCCAGTCTAAAAATAGACTTTGATCACTCACACTGTGATCACTCACACTTTCATCAAAAATAGAAATCCATCTATTTTTCCGAACTTAACCAATGATCCATAAACAACAACCTGCAATCCATAGACATGATCCATATGTCTAAAAATAGACTTGCGCCAAAAATAACCTGCAGGCCTACTTAGTGAAGGCGACTCTTTTCACTAAGCTCCATCATCTTGTTGCATTCTCAACAAGCATTTCTTGTTGCACACTTTTCAACACTCCCTCTCAACAAGAAAGGCTTCCTCTCAAACCCGATCCTGTAACTCTGGAATGTTCTCCATGCAACACATCTGGCCGGTCCACTTGCTCTGTCATCAAAGTCTCTGACTGCTATTGCCTCTGTCGACTGAAACTCTGCATCTCTGTGATCTTCAGTATCTGACTGCTCTATCCTCTGTCACTTTGATCTCTGACTGCATCCTTTCTGCTACTGGTTCTATCTCCCAGCATTGCATCCACACTGCACCTCCCAACTGACCTCCCTGTTGGGATAGAAACACCCTCTGATGCTGAAGCTCTACCTACTGTTGACAAGTGCTCCCTCTCTGACATCTGCGCTACTGCAACATCTCCATGCATCTCGCACCATTGCACACCTCTCTGTGCCACCTAGCACTGTGCAAAACACTTGTGCCTCTCGCATTGCTGCAGCCTGCTAGCTATGCACTGTCCTGGGATTCCCTGCACTGTTGCTCTCTCTGCCGCTCCATCCGCATCTGTCTCTACCCAATCAGTGAGTTCCTGCTACTACACATCTGGGGCTCCCGTAGCAAGGTCTCATCCAAGAGGTTGGGTACCTCAAGGATCCTGCCCCTCCTCCTTGGGACGATCAATCCACATCACCCCACCTCCTACCTGGAGGTATGCCTGCATGCGATCCTTCAGCCCATTTGGCTCGAAGTTTCCCCCTACTGGAGGTCTCTGGATGAGTAGATGTCTCTACTCTATCTCCTCTCAGCTTCCCTTGTTGTGTCTCCTCCACAACCTCCTGAAGCTGCTGCACCAATCGTGGCTCCTCCACAATCATCTAAGACTTCTTCTGGCTCTGCATGTTGAGAGGTAATATACGCTCCCTCTCAACCACCAAGTCTCCATCAGTTGCCTCGCTGCTCAAGGCTTTGCATGCATCTTGAACCTCAAGAGCATACAGGTTCCTGACCTGTGAACCAATCTCATGACAACGAAAGCATCTCACCTTCGACTTGTCAACCTTCTTCCCATCATTGGAAGAACAAGATTCGGAAAGAGAAACCTTCTCCTTCCCCTTCTTCACCTTACTCGTTAAGGCACAGTTCTCCTCATCCTGCATGGATGAAGAATCGTCTATGGTGCTCCGTCTAATCTCCTCCTGCACAAGATCCGACCAAAGTCTCTCCCATCCTGGCAGTTTCTCCCTTCCATTCACCGAGTCCTGGTAACTATGCCAACTCTTAGGAAGGTCAAGGAGTCCTAGACTCACCATCCTCATCTGACAGTCACCCCCACACTTCCCAGCTCATCCCGGCATTGGATGAACTTTGTGAGTTACCTGGGCATACTGTCTCCATTCTCACACTGAATGTTTCTGAGTTTCGCTCTTGCTTTGGAATTAAATTCAAATTCCACCAGCACAAAACTCAACCGCTTCCGATCTAGAATTTGTGAGAACAAAGTATTTCTTGTACAGAGATCGACTATATGGGAATTCACTGGATACCTCACCTTCCAAAAGAAGGATGAATCCAGAGGCTACCTAGCCCGATTACAGACTCTGCTTGAAGAAATAAATTGTAAACACTTTCTGAATAGTAGATCTGATGATCAATCCTCACTTGATATCCTGTAAAAATCTCTTCTACAAATCAAGCACCTCTGATACCATGTAGAAATTTTGAATAATTTAACACATATTCACAGAGATTATCCTGATCATACAATTATAAGTGGAACATGTATAATACATAATCTCCTTTACGTTGATCATCAATTTACAGAAGCAGAAACATTCACAAGCACACATAGAAGCATCAATCAAACTCATTAACACAGTATGTATCACGAGGAAATCATCTTGCTAAAAACCCCACACTATCTGTATATTATATTGATTGAATCATGTAACAATACACAACATAATACTTCTCACAAGTATCTCCACCTGTTACACACAATACAGCTCAGATCTGATCTCCAAATCTATTCCACTGCTTGCCTGCCTCCACTGCTCAATACCTGCTCAAGAACTGATGAGAATGGCTTACCAAACTCGTATTTGACCTGCAAATAATCACTCACACTCTGTTGGACGTGAGCACAGGCTACAATACTGGGCAAATACGTGAGCAAACTCATTGGCATACTCAATCCCTTGATTGTGCAAGATCTGGTGCACAACTATAGTCACAACTGATAGCAATCTGATCCTCTAACACCTGTCCCTGCTGAACTGAACATGCACTGACATGCAACTGAGTTAACTGATGTATTCTATAGTTGTCTTATGAGTTAATAACTTTTGAATTAATTAATAACTAATTCACCCAACTCATCTCTAGTATATTGATCAGTTAGACTAAATACAACCAGTTTAACAAAGCTAAACTGAACACAACTCCATCAACTGCACCTCCAGTCCACTAAACTCAACTCACTTGAGTTCTAACTGAAGTCCTGCATGAAAATATTAGTCATACCATAGGTAACCACGTATTTCCTTCTGGGATCTGCATGTACCACATCCATAGCTCATCCTGAAGTGCTCCAAGAGAATAATATCAAGTTTATAGTCCAAATATTATTATGAGACAATAATATTTGACTTTTCTATTTTTGACAGCCAGTCTAAAAATAGACTTTGATCACTCACACTTTCATCAAAAATAGAAATCCATCTATTTTTCCCAACTTGACCAATCATCCATAAACAACAACCTGCAATCCATAGACATGATCCATATGTCTAAAAATAGACATAGTCTAAAAATAGACTTGCGCCAAAAATAGCCTGCGGGCCTACTTAGTGAAGGCGACTCTTTTCACTAAGCTCCATCATCTTGTTGCATTCTCAACAAGCATTTCTTGTTGCACACTTTTCAACAACCTGTGCACCAACCTTAGAGGAGAATGAGCCCAACCCTCAAGGACATACTAAAGGAAGAGTTGTAGAAGTTGTTGGATACAAGGTTCATCTACCCCATCTTAGATAGTGAGTGGGTGTCGCCTCTAGTTTTGGTCCCAAAGAAGAATGGGAAGTGGTGGGTTTGTGTGGATTACAGAGAGCTAAACAAAGCCACTAAGAAAGACCATTTCCCTTTACCTTTCAATGGTCAAGTTTTAGATGGTCTTGTAGGGAAGAAGTTATTCTCTTTCCTGCATAGATTTAGTAGCTACAATAAGATCCAGATCAGCCCAGAGGACCAATAAAAAAATAAATTCATTTGTCCTAGGGGTACCTTTGCTTATAGGGTCCTTCCTTTTGGATTATGTAATGCCCCTGCCAATTTTCAAAAGTGTCATTCTAAGCATCTTTCTTGAGTTGGTCCATGACTCTGTAGATATCCAAATGGATGATTTCACTCCCTATGGGTGTGACCTCCTAAAGGCTCTCTCTAAGATAGGGAAAGTCTTGAGGAAGTGCATTGAAATTAACCTCTCACTTAATCTCGAGAAGTGTGAATTCTTGATGAATGCAGGGACTTTCCTTGGCCATTCAATATCTAGGGAGGGAATACAAGTGGACACAAACAAAATTTCCATCACAAAAAGGGTCCCTACTCCTCAAAAGAAGAGTGATGTTAGGAGCTTCTTGGGCTTAGCTAGATATTATAGGAGGTTTATCAAAAACTTCAAAAAAATAGCCTCAGCATTGTTTAGATTACTAGACAAGGAATCAGAATTATGCTAGTCATATAGCTGCCAAGAGGCCCTAGAGGTCTTGAAAGACAAATTAACCACTGCACCCATACTTAGAGGCCAAAATTGGGCTCTTTGCTTTCATATCTATGTTGATGCATATGAAAAAGCTATAGGAATAGCTTTAGGCTAGATAGATGATAAGTTACCTTATGCCATTTACTTCATTAGAAAAAATATGTGTAAGGGTGAACTGAACTACACTGTAATTGAGAATTAACTCCTAGTTATTGTACACTCTTTGAACATGTTCAGGCACTAGATTACTGGATACCAAAAATTTGTGAATGCTGGCCATGTAGTTATCAAGTAATTAATGAACAAGCTTGATGTGAATGCTAGAATTATTAGATCGTTGCTACTATTACAACAGTTTAATTTAACGATCATTGATAAGCCAAGAAAATAAAATGTAGTTGTAGATTTTTTATCTAGACTTTCATTTCCTACAGGTGATGAAGGGATGGTTGATGATCGGCTTCTAGATGAGAGATTATTTGTTGACATAGCCAACTACCTAGTTGCTGCAAAATTCCCTCCAAATCTGTCATCTAGGGAGAAGTGCAGAATTGTAAGGAAGAGTGCCCTTACACTTGGATTAGGGGCAATCTCTTCAAGCTGGGACCAGAGCAAATCTTCAGGAGATGTGTCAATGAAGAGGAATTCTTTGAAGTCCTCTCAGCCTTTCATGATGGGCCATGTGGAGGTCACTTTGTTGCCAAGAGGAAAACTTTCAAGGCTCTACAACCTAGCTACTACTGGCCCAATCTCCACCAAGATGCAAGAAGATAACAGTAGTTGATGTGATCAGTGTCAGAGGATGGGGAAACCTACCCTCAAGGATTAAATGCCCTTACAACCTCAAGTGGCTTTAGATCCATTTGACAAGTGGGGCATGGATTTCCTTTGGCCAATTGATCCACGATCAGGGAAAAAACAGTACATCATTGTGTGCACTGATTATTTGATAAAGTGGGCTGAGACAAAAGTTGTCTAGGAAGCAACAAAGGATAAAGTGGTTGAGTTCTTAAGGGAGAATAGGTTCTATGAATTTGGGTACCCCAAAGAGATAGTCACCAATCAAGGAGATAAATTCACATCACATATGATTGTGAATCTCTTATGGAAGCATCATATCAAGAAAAAAAAATCTATTGCCTATCATCCTTAGGCCAATGGACAAGTAAAGGTCACAAATAGGGCATTAGAAGGCATCCTCACAAAGGTTGTCAACAAGAATAGAAAGGATTGGGAAGACAAATTAGTGGAGGCCACTTGGGCCTATAACACAACTTGGAAAATAACTACTAGTTTTACCCCTTACGATTTGGTCTATGGAAAGGAAGCTCCTCTCTCTAATGAGTTTGAGTACAATACTTTGATAATGGCAGCCCAATTGGATTTAGATGTCACCAAAACACAACAGGAGAGACTACTCCAGTTAAATGGCTTAGATGGATTCAGAATGCAGGCTCTCCTACACATCGAAGTTATCTAATTGCAGAGGAAGGTATGACATGATAGGAATATCAAGGAAAAATCCTTTCAAGAAGGGGATTGAGCATTGTTATATGAATCTAGGTTCAAGGACTTCAAAGGAAAATTGTAACAAGATGGTTAGGCCCATACTTGATAGATAAATTCCATGACAATGGAGTTGTTCAAGTCTAGAACATTGATGAGGAAGGGATTCCCTTGTTTCTTAATGGATACAAATTGAAGGTATATAGAAAGCCTATGTCTAAGGAAGAATTCATCAGCACCATCAGCAAAAAGGTGAATGTGATTGGAAGTGTCATTTCTTCCAAGTCACAAAATTCCTAGATATTGTTTTTGTTTGTGAAAAAAAAAGAGAAAAAGAATAAATAAATAAAATTCCTAGATGAAAACCTTCATGAGGCATCTGAGGCCAACTCTTGGGTTGAAAACATCCCTCAGGCAGTGCTAGAGAAAAAAATAAAAAAATAAATAAAGATCCCTCTGTGAAAAATTCCCTTGAGGCGCTCAGGGCAGGCATCCAGGTTGAAAAACTCTCACGAGGCATCTTATGTGTCCCTCAAAAAAGAGAAAACAAATTAAAAAGAGAAAAAACAAAGGGAAATTTCATGACAGGGAGCCACAACATGCTTGTTAATATTTTTTATCATTTTGCAGGTTTTTAGGACAGTGGCAAATTTCAAGGCTATAGGGCCAACATCCTCAAGTTTCCATCCACTTATCCCTCCATCCACTCCATATCCTCCATGAAACCCATTTCCTCATCACTCTCCACCATCCTAGTGGCTCAAAAATCCAATTTCAGACCTTCTTTGGATTGCTACAGGAAGACTGTAATTGCTACAGGAAGATCCTGTAGCACTACAGGAATGTCCTGAAAATCTACAGGAAGGGGATCAGAATGAGAAAATCACCAAGAATTACCTTTACAAAGTTAGATGAGGTCCTCCTACCTTGATCCACCACTCATCCATATTTCATACATCCTTGTTCAAAAAAACAAAGTCAATATCTTTCAAAACTAACCCTAAACTTTGGCTCATCCTAGAAATTTCTACGAAAAAAACACAAAGTACATTCCCTCCATTTCCACAAGCCTACACTACTTAATTAGGGCCCTAACATAATCCTCCAAGCCCTATACAATCTTTCTCGTCACTCCCCTGAAGTTAAAAGACCTTGAAAGAGAAGTAAAGGGCTACTACAAGATTCTCCTATAACAGTCTCTGAAACTATTACATAAAAGATAGAAGCCTAGTTTTTTCTTTCCCATCAAGTTAAGTGGATGACACCATCTCATGAGGCACTATATGACTCAAAGCAGGATTCTACACTAGTAGAAACAACACCTCGAATAACAACAAAGGACCTGTACACATAGCAACAACAACAGTCAAACACACAGGAGCAAAGAAGATATATGCAAGAGCAGAAAAATACAACAAGACAAGTCCCTAGGTAACAGTACAAAGGTCCAACACTCCAACATACATTTATCAAACATGAGGTAGGAACAGGTATGGAAACCTCTTAGCTCCTCCCTATGTGTAAAATAATAAATGTATGAATGTCAAGGTAAGGTATTTTTTATAAGCTCGAGGTGGCCAGTTAACTTGGCAACCCTTGGTTAGTGAATAGAAAGTGATTTATGAGTCATCATGTAATGTGGGAGTGTCACATTAGTCAATATTATATAATAGAGAGTGGGTGCTGATTATGAGGGATGAGGGAATGATCACTCCAAGTGGGACAACGATCCAAAAGAGGAAAACTCATACCTCTGCCAATTCATCACAGTGCTCCGAGCCCTGGCCAAAAATAACATATAACGTAATGAGGCCCAAATTATCTTGCATCTACACTCATTTTAAAAACAATTAAGGTAAGGATGAGCTTGGGGAGCCTTCGAGGAGAATCGAACCCTACTCTGTCATTTTTGCAGGAGCTAGCTATAGGAAGCTACAGGAAGCTAGGAAAATTACTACAGGAAGCCTCCAAGGGTGAAATAATGCTACCAAGGGTCAATTTGGTCTCCAAGTATTGTTATCCTAGGCCATGTGGTGAAAATTAATTGGCCCCTCTTATTCATCTGTCCATAATTTACATGATGGTGCACCCTAACTTCTACAAGTCATAACAGTCATCTTATGAATTGAAAGAATGTTTCTGGCTATAGATTAGAGGGAATATAAATAATGGTCATCAACTAGAGATTCAAACCCTTTATTCCCATTGAATTACACATCGGAGCTATTACAGGAAGCAACCCTCCTACACTTAGTTGAAAATAAAGGAAATGATGGGGGGGATTCAATAGAAGGAAGCCTACATATAGTACAATAATTCATCTTCACCCTCCTGTATTAGACATTTTCAGAAGGCATCAGTGGTTAGTTTTCTTTGACCTATTGAAGGGATATGATGATGACATTACATATTAATTTTCCATGGCCCTAAACTCTCAAACAAGATTTAGTGCCATCACTATGGTAAGGAGATTAGCCATTTCCATAAATCCTGAGCTAATTAGTAGGGTGAGAACCCTTCCCCTAGAGACTCAGTGAAGGAGAGAAGATAAGAGCAGTAGTGCTATTGCCAAAAATAACTTCTTCACTGCTAATTAGAAACCTATTAAAGATAAAAATGGAGTTAGAAGGGAAAGCCTACCATATCCCTAGGATGAGGTGGCCTACCATATCCTCAAGTTCATCTCCTATGAAGAAAGACTGAGTGTAGTACCGTTTTAGATTTCTCTATGAACTAAGGTTTCAAGTAGAATTTCCCCTAGGCCAAAGAATCAATGTACCTTATTTCCTCTTACATTCCATCAAGGACATGAGTGAAAAGGTGAGAGATGGAAAGCACCAACACCTAGGCCACCATGGCCTCATTAAACTCATTGTGGAAGATCCTTTGAATAAACTAAGGATCCCTGTCCTCTTGTCCAAATTTAGGGACATGGAAAGGAAATCCTTCATTGACACTCAAACCCTCACACCAGGTGAGACCCCAGTATTTAGTGTTTGAGGAAGAAAAGGGAAAGAAGAGGAGGAAGCGGTAGAGGAAGAAGAGGAAGAATAGGCAGAGGTAGAGAAAACAGAGGAATAACTAGATCAAGAAAAGGAAGTAGAGAAAGATGAAGAAGAGGAGGAGGATTGGCACGACGAACTAATCCTTGAGAAAACCACTACATCTAGAGAAGAAGAGGTATCCAGAGAGAAAACAATTTTGTCTCCAGGGCCCATAAAAAAAAAGGTAGTTGCAACCTTAGCTACCTTGAGCACACCAATCAAACCTAAGAAGAAAAGGAAAATGAAACTCCTCTCTACTTCAAAACCAAGAAAAGCCCCAGGATTAAAAAGGGGAGGAATCAAACTCCCACAAAGGCCCCTATTAAAATTGAGGAATCCCCCAGTAAAAAAGAGGAGCTAGGACCCACTAAAGGAAATTTGTGGAGGTCACCTCTCCTGCAGCCATATGAAAGACTCCCATAACATATGTAAGGAGGCCTACCACTAGATCAACCTCCTCTAAACAACTCAAGGAACCTACCACACTCCAACAAAAAGGAAAAGGAAGCTACAGGAAAAATAGAGCATGCTACAGGAAATACATAGCATGCTACAAGAAGAATAGAAAATGCTATAGGAAGAGAAGAAGGAGAAACATTAAGGGAAAAATGCACCACATCAGTTACAGGAGGGGGCAACTTCCCCAAGAAAATTTGAAAAGGATTTTCTAGAGCTACAGGATCCTAGTCCATAGCCTAATTTGAGATCCTATTATAAGTTCATTGAAGGACGCAGAGTGATCCCACAAAAAATTGCAGTCCCACTTTTCCTTGAAATTGAAGTAGAAAGAGGAAGGACCCACAGATGGATGCAGATTTCTAAATCCAAGAAGGTGGAAGATGTGGGCCTCATGGAAGAGAAGGTCCTCAAAATGGGAAAGGAGTTAAGTGAGTTAAGGGAAAAGGACTCCACAATGAGAGAACAACTACATGCATAAAATAGATGGTTGAGGAAGAGATTGCAAGAGAAGGTAACCCAATTGGCCACAATGGCAAGCCTCTCCATTGAGGCACTACAGTGCAGAATTCCATCTAAGACTTATGCACTCTTCCTCAAATAACAACGGATGCAGTTCCAAATCAAGACATTAATACAACATGGATCCATGCCATTTTAGGATTACAAGTAGTTCATTGACTTGTGTGACCAATGTAGCATAGAAGACAAAGCCAAATTATCTTAGTTCTACATGCACAACCTCACCTAAACTTATAAGAATGTTTGGGATCCCAATGCAAAGTTGGGAGACCTGCAGTTGATGGGCCTTGCATCTTGGATGACTCATGAGAAGGCCAGAGCTGAGGAGGTGAAGAAAGTAATAGCAAAGGAATAAAAAGAACCCCTCTATATGAGGACATAACAGATAAGTCCCATGGTTGTAATTAGAACTCACAACATCATGGGAAATGATGTTAAGCTAGCATCTAGATACCTTGCCACTCAAGAGCACACCATCTCCCATTTTGAGTACAGTCTCAGGTTGTTAGGGACAGAGAGCCAACAAGCATGTCAGAGATGGAATGCCTTGCCACATAGTCTCCAAATCATAGAGTATCATTCTCTTGAAAGGTTGAGGAATGCATTGGAAATAACACCCTTGTACAAAAGGGCGATGCAAATATTAAAGATCAACTAGATTGGAATCAAGCTCAGTCCACCTTTGTTGTTGGGTTTACAAGAAGGAAGGAATGAAGAAGAGGAAGAGAAGCAGTCGACAGACATAGAGAAGGATGCATGATTCTATCCTTATGAGGGCACACCATCTATAGAAACTTAGGATGTCAGAGAGGCCAACGGAGACATGAAATACATGGACATAGATGACTGAGTTGTTCATAAGATAAGCAACTCTTTTAGTATGGGGTGATGATGAGGATCATCAATAGGTATATCATAGGGGTCACAATGCCATCCTCTGGCTTATTAAAATATCTTTTTCTCACATTTATCTACAAAATTTTTTATATTCTTCTTAGTGTGAGGAGTAAAATATGTGTTGCTATGTCATGTGGCCTAATTTGTTTTAAATGCAGGAATTGGAGCAATTTTGAGATAATTTGAGTGTAGCAGATCAAAGTAAACAATAAAGAGAGATTCTAGGAGGGTTTCTAGCTCCTTAACTCCTCAAATCAACAAAATATCCCCAATCTATCTCTCATCAACTCCGGGTCATTGGCAGCCAAGCAGGCTGAGATCATTAGCAGCCAAGCCAATGCAGTTCAATGGATATCTAGATCCATCTATTCTCGAGTTAGGGAGACAAACATACCTATTTTATACGGAGTTGTCGGTAGATACTTTTTTTTTATAAATATGCAAGCTAAGGAACTCGTTAGGATTCAAAGTTTTATTGTAGCTAAGAGACCATTGAGCTGAAGCACTTGTGACTATTATTTTGATGATGTATTTGACATTTCTGGAATGATAATGAGAAGTTTTATTTTGATCCATCACCAAGTTAGTTTAGAGTGTTGAATCTCTTGGGTTTGGGCCCAATCCTAGTAGCCTAGGTCCCTCTTGTATACTTTTATTTCTCTTAGCGTAGAATGTTGATTAGTTGTTGCAGTTAAATAAAATTTATTTATACTTTTTTAAGCTTAGAATGTTGATTATTTGTTGCGGTTCAGTAGAGTATAATCCCTCAAAACGTCTATGGTTGTGATCCCTATCTCATCTCTCTCATGGTAGCATGAGTAGAGGAACCCACCATAACAACCCAAAAACAATGTGTTATTTCTTGTTTTATTGGAAAGGTTTACATTTCATATCTTGCTTCACATATCATTGTTGTAGCTTAGAAGGTAGTTCATTTCATAGATCAAGTTCTTAGCATTTGTTAGATAGTTTCTAAATTCAACACATCCTTTACAACCTTGATTGTAATAATAATCTATAAGTTAGCTTGTAATCAAAGTCAAATTGAGTTGAATTGTAAGGGTTCATTATCGGTTGAAACCAACGCCTAAGCTTTAAATTGATAGGGAATCAATTAAGCCAAGTGAGTCCATTGTTTTTAACTGAGTCATTCAAATCATTGTAAGCATTTCTCTTGGGTGCATTCTCGATATTATTCGACACCCTGCTTTTGATCAATCAAGTGAGTGAGTTAAACTCTAAAGAAAGAAAGCATGCAATTCAAGAAACAATCTAAACAAACATGAAGCGCGAGAATCAAGAAAATACAAAATCATGCGAGCGTGACAAAATTAAAGCGAGTGTGAAGTTAATTGAAGAAAATAAAGCGAGCGTGAAATTGATTAAAGCAAGTTCGAGCGAGCGTGTCAAAGATCAACATGGGTAAATGAGGAAAATGTCTTCAAAGTCCAGAATTGGAGATTAAAGAGTTGAAAGATTGCAATCATGAGTTACTGAACACAATTGAAATACTGGAAAGGAAGTTGAAGAAAAGTAAAACCTTAATCAATCAAATGACGAATGCATTAGAAGCAACGAAAGACTTTCAAATTGAGCTTGAAGTGAAAGAAAAACTCATTCATGCACTTCAAATTAAGTTAAGTGAAAAGCAAGATTTACTAGATGCATAATGTGCAGAGAAGATAGATGCAAGTTTTTACATAGAAGACCTCATCACAACAGCAAATGAAAGTTGTGATACAAGTGATCTTATTCAGCATATTGATGAAGGTTGTGACATAGATGATCTAGTCAAGCAAGTTGATATAAGTTGTGACACAGATGAACTAATCAAACAGGTTGATATAAGTTGTGACACAATTGATCTCATCCAACCAATTGTACTACTAAATGATATGACAAGTAGTACCAAAGATCAAATTGATCATTTGATGCAACATGCTAAACTGATGAATTGTTAATGATTGATTTCCAATGTGACACAGAAGGTTTAATAAATCAAGGACAGGATGTTAGCAGTAGCAGCAAGTATGAAGAACAATAGCAAGATAGTCTTTCCAAGAAAGTGATCAAACCTTGGGAAGAAATCTCCTTCAATAAATATCAACATGTCCTAGGATACAACAAATAAAACACTTTGTTTGTTCCGGATTTCTCAAAACTAGTTCAATTTGTAAATGTTGGTTTTCTAGACAGTGATCAGAATATGGTTAAGTGTAACCATTGTAAATGAAATGGCCATATGGAGAGTAAATTATTTTAGCTCTATCCTTGTCACCATTGTGGCAAGAAAAATCATTCATCCAAAATATATTGCAAGCGAAATCAACCACCCAAAGGAAAGACCAATTATGCATGGATTGATCCTTGGAAGTGGTCATCTACAATCAAACATTTGCCTATGTGTTATCGAAGGATTCAGTCTCACATGAAGACAAATTCTACCGTAAAATTAAGATGGTGAAACTCTCCCACACCTAAAGGGTGGGAGTTCCAAAATCAAATACCGATTGTCTCTCCTTTCAGCTGAAAAAGGGGTGACAATGATAGTATTGGAATTGAAGGTTGTCAGACTGAAAGTTTCAACAACATCAACAAGCAGTAGTAAACAGTTTTCAACAGAATCAACTCAGCTAGTGGGTGATCATCATCAGTAGTTATTGGGCATTCATATCAAATAGCTAGTGGGTAGTCATCATCTTCCTTAAAGTAGCCAGTGAGTATTTTTCAACAAACAACAGTAAGTAGTTTTGACATCAACAAATTTGCCACTGGGCGTTCTCAACGTTTTGTTAGTGGACAAACCAAATTCGCCAGTGGGAATCATCAACATTTTGTCAATGGACAAAGGATGTTGATTTCAAGCAAAGGATAGATGGATCCTTTTGCAGCTTGGCATGTGATGGGGTTTTCAAGAAAAATTCCATATGAATCAGACTTCCAACTGACTCATGTACTCTTTAGATTGAAGTTTTTTTCTGCATCCATCTTTGGCGGTTTTTCAGGAAGTGTTTTTGAGGATCCACAATTTCAAAATGAGAACTTGGAAGATGGTTCCTGGTTCTTATTTTGGACTTATCATTGAGGAGGGAATGTTAGCCTCACTCTCATGTGTTTAAAACAATTATAAGTGCAAAGTAATTGTTTTAATTAAAATCGAGAAAGTTGGATTTAATCATACCTTTCTAGATTGATTTTCTTCTTGATAGTTATGAGTCAGTTTAGGCCTAGTTGGTTGAGAGATTCTCTGCAACTAGTTGGGTTCTTAGATTATTTTTTGGTTGAGATATTTTTTCAACCATAGTGTCCAAGATAGACGCACTATCTTGAGACAAATTTTCCTCATGTATTTATATGTATCATAAACATTATTTTAATAATGAGAATGTGAGGAATGTTGTGAGGCTCTCAGATCTTTTCCGCCATGTCTAATTTTTTTATGTCTTTGATCTTTTTATATATGTTTATTGTAAATCCTTCAGATGCATCCTAAATTATTTTAATATGAGCTTTGAATTATGCATCTAATCATGAATGCAACTAAAATGATATGCAATTGCAACAAATCTAGTTAGGAAGAACCCCACAAATGTGATGCGCAGGTTCTTACCTCTCATCTGACCACTCCTCCTAATTAAAGTTGTATTAATGAAAAGACATTTAAAAAATATTAACTATGTATGATTCCCTAGAAATGGTGCCAAAATGTTTGGTAATTTAATTGTCTCTTAAATTAATTTCATTAAATGTCAATCCAAGGATCACTTTCTTCTTAAGCACACTTGCATTGTATATTCTAGGGAATTAACATTTGATTTAAAACAAATCTAATATATTTTGATAATAATTACAAAGCTTAACATAAGGTCTTATTTATGAGATGATATATAAAATCAGTACACATCGAACATTCTAAAGAAAGACAAAAATTCAATAAAGTTTTAGTCTATGGAAAGTAGTAAATTCTTAACTATAAAACAATGGAATTCCTAATCTATTGAATTGAAATGACAATTGTATTCTAAGAAGAATAAATGTGATTTTATGAAACTAATCTTATGTTATGAAAGATATTTAAAGTTCTTAAATCTAAGTTCTTATTATAAATTCTATTATAATGAACATGACAAAGAATATATTCTATGAAAAACCATAATGTTTATTTTGTGAAATTCAAATGAGAATTCTATTATTAAAAGCAATGAAACTTTGTTTCTAGGAAAGCAGTAAAATTATATTTTAAGAGAAAGGAAAAAGAAACATATTTTAAGATCAATTGAAAATGAAAATTAACTATTTGAGAAAATCATTAAGACTTGTGAATGTGTGTACATAAATTAGAGTTCATTCATATGAAAATTTAACATCTATTTCTATGAAGAGTGAATGCAATATTGAAAACAAAGAAAATCTTTTTATGTTTTTGTAATTTTAATCAAGCACTTGACTTGTATAAAGATGAGAGAAACAAGTGAGTGAAAGACAAAGAGAAACTAACTAAATAAAATAGAGCATTAAATCCAAATCTTGAAACAAAACGAAGCATTAAAACTCAAGAGAATTCTAAATGAAAACTAAACTAATCTAGCTTGTACTTTTGCAGGGGGGCTCCTTAGATGCACTAGTTGTGAACTTCAGATCAAAAACTTAACTCAACCACTAACACTTATAAAAGTGCCATAACATATATTATATTATTAGAAATGCATACATAGAGTTTTCAAATAATAAGTCTGGAATTCAAATCAACTATCAAGACTACATACTTGCTTCCAAATGAATCAATTTATAAGGTTTCCAACATAACAGTTTTGATAGTCTATTCGCTAAAAGCTACTTACATCAAACAACATCTCATTTATTTATTCCTATAAGAATTCTTCCTTTTCACTATTCGCTATAAGAGAAGTGAATCGTGAAAAGAACACATCATCAGTTTTGATCTACTGTGCCTTCTTCGGTTATAAGAACTTGCTCGCTTGACATGAATCTCATTCACTTGTCAAGAATCTTTCTCTCTTGATATTCTACCTTCTAAAGATGTGCCAAGTATATCTTTAATCGAGATTTGACTTTAGTGTTGTGGTTGAGCCATGGACTTCCACCTGTGGTTGATGGGTGGATCAAGATCTCGACATCATTTAGAAACTTCTTATATACTTCAACTAATTTATAGCTTGTGGGATATTATAGAAATTTTGAATTAGTTGCAGAATGTTAGTGGAGCTGCAAAATATGCAAGATTTGGTAACTTATGCCTAAAACAATGTAAACTTTGAAACAAGAACTGATATTGTTACCCGTTTCATAGAGATAGCAAAAAAGTGACCCGATTTTGAAAAGGGGTGATGCAGAACACACATGTTTTTTTTAGACCATAGTTTTTGGCACTTTAAATTTTTTTATGTACATTACATTTTAGAATGGTAGTGATTTTCATGCTGATTTTAAAAAGTGGTAATTTTGCATCAAGCCCTTTTTTTAAAAGACCTATTTTCTGAATTTAAATTTTCTAATGTATGAAATGTAAATAATTATTTTCTAAATTTAATAATTTTTGAAGTGGTTTTCTTCTTCATATTTTCTTGTTTTTGTTTTATTTTATTTTTTTTGTAGTTAGGTTTTTATTTTTTTGCACATTTAAAGAAGGTGGTCGATATTTTGAATTTTCGATATTCTACATATTTATACATCGTTAATTAACATTTCAATCCGCATGAAATAATTGTCTCTAAAAAATAATAATTTTTAACAATTGACATAAAAATAACCATTTTTAACATAAATATAACTAAAAAACTACATGTTTTGATAGTTTTTTGTAATTTTTTGCTAGAGATGACATGTCAAAATCACAATTTTTATAGGAAAATTTTAACTAAAGATGGTTAAATAATAGTTTTTTTTTTTATGAATTTCATGTCAAAAAATAATAATAATCACTGTTTGTTTCAAAAAATAATGATTAACATAAAAATTAATGCGAAAATCACATAATACAAATATTGAACGCATAACAACCTTAATTGAGTGCTTATTCTTCTCATAAAATGTCAAAGTCAAAACATTACAAGTATAACTAATTAATAGTTACAAAAAATGAGCTTGATTTCCGAGCATAATTTAAATTTAATCAACAATGTCATGTAATCCAAACTCTTCGTCCTCTAGAGTTTCATCATTGTCTTCTTCCACAATATTTTCTACTTCATGTTGCTCATTTTCCTCCTCTAATGGATCTTTGATGTCTGCGAATCTCCCAATGTATGCCTTTCCAATCATTCCTTGTAATGGTGGTTGGGGTTCCTTTGCCTTTTTTGCCACACGTGATTCACTAAAGTCTCATTTCTTCAACCCAATTTCTTGCATTGCATTTGGAAGAAATTGAATAACATTAATTCTTTGCTGAATAAAATTGCATTGTATTGGATTTTTTTCAATGGCAATGTTATTTCTTCCTTTTTGAAGGCAACATGCTAGTGTTGTACCTAATTATCAAGCACAAAAGAAATAATGAAGTAAATTAGTACAATGACATATAAATTAATAAATAACATATTGAAATTCAACTCTATATAATAAAACTTACTTGAGCCAGAAAATAAATCCAAAACCCAATCTCCTTCATTTGAACATATGTCTATAATATAATTAATCAATAACTGTGGTTTTTGATAAATGTTAACTATGTATCCTTTTTCTTGTTTGTATTCATATGTTAGTTTTCTCACAACATCATCATAAGTTAGTATTTGGCTATGACTCTTTCCATCTACCCGATTAAAAATCATAGACATATAACTATCATCTTTTGCCCAACTATCAATATGAATGAACTCACAATCATTTATAAATGGTTGATCTTCACGGTTAAGAAGATTTGACTTTTGCCTGTAACATGAAATAGTAAAAGTTCAATTAACTTGTACATTAATTTTTTTAACATTAATCAAATATACATTTTAAACGTCTTACCATGTAAACTACATCCTTGAATTTGTTTTCCCCTTGAAGCTTGACAATAACATTGCCAATTGTGTGTCTTAATGAAATGTGACAACTCTCCATAATGGTGATGATGTGACTTCTAGAAATCTCGCAACCACTTTACTAAGAGCTTGATAAGTATAAGGGTCACTATCATAGTCAATGTTTGGAGTATTGATACCATGGGGAATATTTGCAATAACTAGGGCATAATCCATTTTAGGTATGAGTTTAGTAATGTCTTCACAGTCGCCTTGTATTACTTGATATTGAATAGTGTCTAGCCCATTCCAAATGAAATGAGTAAGAGTTGGATCAAGTTCAACATTCTTAAGACGTTGCTTTTTCAGTCTTTCAATCTTTATTTTTTCAATAAAGGTTTTGAAACTATCTGGTGCTCCATTTTCATCCTTCTTCATCTTTTATAAAATAAACAAATATATGTGTAGTTATAAATTAAAAATAGTATACAGATGAATAAAAATGAATGTATAAATCAACTTACCTTTTTAAATGCAAGATAAAAAAAAATAATGTTGATGTATAAATTGAATCTGGGTAGTTGCGTACAACATCATCCCAACTATATTCTTTCAACAATTTAACCATTTGTTCTTGAATTTTCATGTAAACTTTGTGACTACACAGATAAAGTAAAAAAGGTTAATATAATGATATGTATAAAAAATACTACCAAGAACAATATGTTATATTTAAACTAAAATTATAATCTACAAATAAATAAAAATAATTCAAGAAACTTACTTTTGAAATTCCTCAAACATTTCTTCCAATGATAATTCCCCTGACCTCACACAAGATAATATTGCTTTGATAAGTTTTTCATCCTTCACTCCTTGCAATGCTCTCAAGGTGTGATAGTCATATCTTCTAGAAGTTGTTTCATTTCAGGACCTGATTTACTATTGCTACATATCAATGGCTTAGACTTTTTGACCTTCTGTTTCTTAATGCCAATGTTCTCCCACATGCTAAAAATCTCATTAATGAACTCCCATATCTCTCAAGTTCTAAATGCCAACTGGAAAATGTTATCAACACCTCTGAATAAATCACTAAAATTGCCATTTTTGCCGCCTTTTGAATTGATTTTCTCTTCAATTTGATACCCTATTTCCATACAACATTCCATTCGGAAATCCACAACAACATTTACCCTATCCTCACCACATCTTTCTTCAAATTCACTATGAATAAATCTAACCCTTTGGATGAAATTCATAGACATCCTATATTCATTATTTGAATTATGATCCCATGCCACTAACTTTGCTTCTGTATTTGATAAACTAGCATAAATGATAAATATCATTGTTTCAAAACATGGGTTATTGGGATATTCGTCCATCAATTGTCTTTAAGCTTCTACAGAATGGTTCCTCCCAAGCACATAATAACTGTATTCAAAACATTTTGACTTATCAAATGCTTCTTTGTTGAGAACTTGAACTGGATCAACAAAAAGCACATAATTAACCACATGAGCATATGGATTGTACCTTATCAATGTCTTCAAGTTGTGAACATGCAGATGGTGTGGCTTCCTGATTTGATATTGACATTGTCCTTCACTTCCCTTATAGATTTTTCTAACATTAAGCTGAAATGTACGACCACCCTCAATTAAGTTTCTCTTTTTCAAGTTCTGTCGAATGGCATTTTGTTTTGTTTTGATAATGTCATCCTATAAATTAGCTCCTGGTGTAATGATTTCTCTGCTTTCTTTTGAAGTTTCACTAGGTTCTTGACTATTGGTAATGACTACTTCAAAATGTTCAACTTTACTTTTCTTCTTCATAACATTTTCATCATTAACTTTAACAGATTTATTCTCAGGCATTGTTACTTTTGGTCTTTTATGGCTCTTCTTAGTTCCAATGTCATCCTCAATAACGACAACATATTCTTCACTGCCAGTTTCAAATTCCTCATCTTCAAAAGTAACGTGTCTACCCTTGCTATATTTATACATTAGAGGCTTTTTTTTTCTTTTTTTTTCGTTTTTTTGATCCCTTGGATGTAGTTTTTTAGCATCATGAATTACTAGATTTTTCTTGTTTTCCATATCTTCTTATGACACTAAGTAGAAACTACTGACAACTTTATTAATATCATGCTCTATAAATGAATGCCTCCTAACCTAATTGAACAACTTTCAACAAAATTCTGTCAAACAAAATATCATATGTCAATAAAAACAAAGTTAAAAAAATATAGTGAGACAATTACAAGAATGCAAAACACAAATATAAATAACAATACTTACAATATTTTGTTTCATATCATTTACAATTTGTTTACACAACTTTGTAGATACCTCTCTTGTGTCATACAATGAATATGATAACTGGTATTTAATCCTTTCATGTGACTTGGACGGTTTTGTAAGTAGGTAAACAACTTCACTGTCCGGTACCAAACACATGTCTATGACTCTTCCCATCACGTCATAAATTCCATTATCATTAGGTATATGAACATTTAGATATATCTGCACATTTTGGCTTTCTCTTTCTTTCACATACCAGACTTTTGATGGAAGTTTCACTTCTTTTGATTTCTTCCAGTATGAAATTATCTTCTTATCATTTGAGGCACTTGAAATATTTGTAGCCATCAGCTCAAGTGGGGTTCGTTCACCAATGTTTTTTGAAGATCCACCTTTGAGAGTCTTTGGTCCAAAAAAATTCACAGAAATATTCTTTGATGCCATTTTCCTGAAAAAAGACACATAAATCAGTATATGACAAAAACATAGTAACTTAAACGAAAACGATAAATGATAATTAATTTTATAAACTATAACAATTTAGAAAAAATAAAATAAGAAATTTAAAAAATACATCGCCCTGCTGCCACAACCTGAAAATAGGCTGGCCAATCGAGCCGACCGTTGGGTTCGACCCCCTAGCCCAACCATTGCACCCCACCCAACCCCAATGGCCCCGCCACCCCGCAGAATGTCGATCCACCAAAGTGGGGCGGAGGGGATTTCTGTGGGCCATCGGGGTGGACAGCTCCCCAGCCCCATCCCGACCGTGGTGGCGCGAGGGGGGGAGCTACGACAACGCCCCTCGCGCCATCCTAGCAGCCCACCCACCCGCGGGGTGGCAGGGTGACTCTTGCACCACCCTAATGGGCCGCCCGCTCGCGGGGTGGCGGGGCGAATCTAAGAGTCACCCTGCCACCCCACGAGTGGGCAGGCCGCTAGGGTGGTGTGGGGGGGAGTTATGGCAGCTCCCCCACGCCACCCCAGCAGCCTGCCTGCTCACCTTTTGGGTGGCAAGCAGGCCGCCACGGTGGCATGGGGGGGGGAGCTCTTAGAGCCTCCCCGCCACCCTGCGCGCGAGTGTGCCGCTAGGGTGGTGTGGGGGGGTGAGAATCGCCCCACCACCCCATGGGCGATGGGCCGCCGGGGTGGCACGGGGGGGGGGAGATGCTTAAAATTACCTTGCCACCCTGCAGGCGGGTGGGTCGCTTGGGTGGCACGAGGGGGGAGCTTCTTAGAATCACCCACGACCCCGCAGGCCAATAGGGTGGGGCAGAGGGTTGAGTAGCCATCCCAATCGCCCCTAACCTACGGGCCCATTTGGCCGCCGTGAGAATTACTGGGTCCATAATGCCTGCTGTGGACATAGTGGGTAAATTTGCTCCACAAAAAGTTTTAATTTAAAAAAAAAAAAAAAAAAAAAAAACTTCATTAAACTCATTTAATTTTAAAATTTCCAAAGCAAAAAAATTAACTAACCTTTCAAATGCGAGAATCCTCCATTGAATATGTTGTTGATAGCAATGTAGCTGCTCCACAAATTCACTCCAAGTCTTTGTAGCTGCTCCACAAATTCACTTCAAGACTTTTAATGAACCTCAGAAAACCTTGATGTGATGTGAGTAATAGTGATAATGAAATTTATTATATAGGTGAAATTACGGAGATGTTTTACCGTACCGTTAATGTAGGATTAATTTGTTTTAAAAAAAGTTAACATGTTAATTTTGTTATAGCGATATAGGAAACTATTATAAAGCGAATATTATGGAATTGTTTTACAGCGCTGTGAATGTGGGATTAATTTTTTTTAGAAGGTATTATAAAAATTTAAAAAAACATTCAATTGTTTAGTAACTATTATAAGTTTAACTATTAAAATAATTTAGGTAAAAGTTTTAGTTTAAAATTTAAAATTTAAAGATTTATTTCATAAAAAAAAATTAGTTAAAGTTTTTCAATAAATTGTAGAATAAAATAATGAATGGAAATACATGAAATGAAAATTTTGGAGGGAAATATTTTGACGAAAATTTTTGGAGGGAAAATTTCATTCTCTAAGCCATATAATCTCTTTAGGAGAGTTTTTGTTTCTATCATTCTACCTCTTCTATTTGAAAGGGATGGATTCTTCTGATAGTGAAGTTTCTCTTTGAAAAGCATCAACATCTTCATCCCATAACAACTCTAATCATATTGATGAATATAACAAAAATTCTTCCACTTAGTCCTACTCCTAAGGACTATGAAAGTAGCACTAATGAAAGAGGGGATGAAGAATTTCAAATAAATAAAGAGTCACAGATTCCACTTATTCCTAATCCTAAGGATTATGAGAGCAACAGTGATAAGAAGCATGATGAATAATTTCAAAAGAATGGAGTGTCACGATGTCCACTTAGTCCTAATCCTATGGAATATGAGAGCAGCAATGATGAAGAGCGTGATGAAGAATTTCAAAAGGATGGAGTGTCACGGTGTCCACTTAGTCCTAATATTATGGACTATGAGAGCAGCAGTGATGAAGAGCATGATGACGAATTTCAAAAGAATGGAGTGTCATGGTGTCCACTTAGTCCTAATCCTAAGGACTATGAGAGAAACAGTGATGAAGAGCATGATGAAAAATTTCAAAAGAATGGAGTGTCACGGTGTCCTCTTAGTCCTAATCCTATGGACTATGAGAGCAGCAGTGATGAAGAGCATGATGACGAATTTCAAAAGAATGGAGTGTCACGGTGTCCACTTAGTCCTAATCCTAAGGACTATGAGAGAAACAGTGATGAAGAGCATGATGGAAATTTTCAAAAATATAGTGTCACAGTGTCCTCTTAGTCCTAATCCTATGGACTATGAGATCAACAGTGATGAAGAGCATGATGACGAATTTCAAAAGAATGGAGTGTCACAGTGTCCTCTTAGTCCTAATCCTATGGACTATGAGAGAAATAGTGATGAAGAGCATGATGACGAATTTCAAAAGAATGGAGTGTCACAGTGTCCACTTAGTCCTAATCCTAAGGACTATGAGAGCAACAGTGATGAAGAGCATGATGAAAATTTTCAAAAGAATGGAGTGTCACGGTGTCCTCTTAGTCCTAATCCTATGGACTATGAGAGCAACAGTGATGAAGAGCATGATGATCAATTTCAAAAGAGTGGAGTGTCACAATGTCCACTTAGTCCTAATCCTAAGGACTATGAGAGCAACAATGATGAAGAGCATGATGACGAATTTCAAAATAATGGAGTGTCACGGTGTCCTCTTAGTCCTAATCCTATGGACTATGAAAGCAGCAGTGATGAAGAGCATGATGATGAATTTCAAAAGAATGGAGTGTCACGGTGTCCTCTTAGTCCTAATCCTATGGACTATGAGAGCAACAGTGATGAAGAATTTCAATTGAATAGAGTGTCACAATGTCCACTTAGTCCTAATCCTATGGACTATGAAAGTAGCAGTGATGAATAACATGATGAAGAATTTCAAAAGAATGAAGTGTCACGGTGTCCACTTAGTCCTAATCCTATGGACTATGAGAGCAGCAGTGATGAAGAGTGTGATGAAAAATTTCAAAAGAGTGGAGTGTCATGGTGTCCTCTTAGTCCTAATCCAATGAACTATGAGATTAGCAGTGATGAAAACCATGATGAAAAATTTCAAAAGAATGGAGTGTCACATTGTCCACTTAGTCCTAATCCTATGGACTATAAGAGCAGTAGTGATGAAGAGCATGATGAAAAATTTCAAAAGAATGGAGTGTCACAGTGTCCTCTTAGTCCTAATCCTATGGACTATGAGAGCAATAGTGATGAAGGATAGGATGAAGCACTTAGTCCTAATCCTAATGACTATAAGAGTAGCAGTGACAAAGGATAGGATGTAGCATTTTCAGTAAGTAAACAGTCACATTTTCGATGTAGTCCTAATTCTATGGACTATGAGAGCAGCACTGACAATGCACATGAGGAAGAATATCCAATAAACATCGAGTCAAATTTTCCATTTAGTCCCAATTCTAAGGACTATGACAGTAGCACTGAAGAAGGGGAAAATGAAGAATATCTTCCAAGTCAGTATTTGAAAAGCATGGTTGATCATAGTGTGGATAACATTCCTCTTAATGATGATGAAAATGCTTATAGAAATGATGATCCAATGATGGAGATGTTGCCAAGAAATATTTTATCGAGGAGTAGGAGCAGACCTTTTTGTATCAATGCAAGATGTTCTAGTTATACAAGGGGTAGAGCAGAATATCTAACGAGAAGAAGTTCTATCAACACTCTCATTTCAATTGAATGTTGTCAAAAATATTGCTTGAAATATATGGATTTCAAATTTGCATTAGAGAAAAGGAAGAGATATTTGTTAATGAATAAAAGCATGCAAAATTCATATTTATTTGGGTGCATGCAATCTACATTGTCAGGTTATGATTATCATATTGGGTCTTTATTTATCTATAGAAAGGCTTTCAAAATGTTTCATTTGATGGGGAATTTTCATCTCTGAAGAATTCAAGAAAATTTGGAAAAGGATCCCACATTTTATTCAAAAGTATGTCATAAATGACAGTTTGGGCCATTATCAAATATTGCAATGTCATGGATTAAAGATTTCTTTTCAAAGCATGGAGAGTGTATGCCAAATAGAGAAACAATACATATTCTAGATAATTTTTCAAGATGAGAAATATACAATTTGTACAAAGAATATGCAGAAGGTGCTGAGGGACATGGTCGGTTTATTACATATCAATATTTTGTGAAGGTATGGAAGAAAGAATTCAAAAATTTCTGTATTCCTAAGAAGACAAGGATGGGGATTTGTAGTACATGTGTTTCTCTTAAATAAAAAAGGGACAAATGTGAAGGGTCAGCAAGAGGTAAGCATTCATAACTTTAACTTTTAAAATTGTATAGTCATCAACTATGAAAACATATATCTTAATGGCTTTCTTTTATGTTGTGTAGATTGAACTGTCAAAGAACTTCAGGAGCATCGTGAACAACAAATAAGTGAAAGGAAAAAGTTGTACAAGCATCGAAAGAAGTGTTATGATAATCTGAATAAATATTTGGGTTTGATAATTGATGGTATGTACCAGAAGAAAACACTTTTACCACATTTTGTTCGCACACCCAAAAATTTACAGAAGGAAAATTTTATTCAGTATCACTTGGTTGGTTGTATGGTCTTCAATGGGAAAATGTTGCCAAGGGTGTACTTCACAGCTCCAAATATTCATAATGATGCAAATCGGACAATAGCCATAATTCATGATGTGTTTTCTCATTGGTCTGGTAGTCTTCATGAAGTTTTGTGTCTACAATTGGACAACACTTGTCGTGAAAACAAAAACCAGGTTGTTTTTGGATATCTAAACATGCTTGTTGAATTGAGAATTTTTCAAAAGATAAAGGTTGGTTTCCTTCTTGTTGGGCACATTCATGACCATCTTGATTAGATGTTTCGTCGTTTTTCAGTCACATTGAGGAAGGAAGTTGGGAGCTTGCCATTATTAATTGAATGTATTAAGAAATCATACATGTCAGGGCCTACTGTTTATGTGTTGGAAGAAACTGTTGACATGCGAAGGTTTATTCTAGGATCACATGGTGAGGAGAAATGCATTCAACAAATTAATGACATTAGCTTCCAACATCAATTTCGTATCAAAAAAATTGATGGGAAAACACTAATATGGGGCAAGAAGTATTCAACTACTGTAGAATGGGCACCGTCAGCAGGTTTGAAATTTTTTAAGTTCATTCCAGATCATCCAATATTTGCATCAAAAATATTGTTATTACAATCAGTTGGTGAAGTTCTTAATGCACACAGACAGAATAGAGATATAAATTATTCTAATTGCCTAGAAGAAAATGAAAAATGTATTAGATATACATATGAGTACTTTGACATTAGTGATTCAGTTTGGTGGGAGTCATTTTTCATTAATCAAGGTGATATCATTTCAACAACAACAAATGTAGATATACCTTTGAAAAATCCATTTATTTGGCCACAAAATGTGTCAAATGAACATGAGGAAATAAACATTGTTGAACATCAACAATCTCAAGGTATTATTAATTCTTCACAGGCAGAGGAAAGAGAGATGTATATTGGTTCCAGAAGATCTCGTGCACAACGTGAAGCCATGGAAGACCTTTATAGGGGTTCAGTATAGGATATTAAGGAGGGTTGCATGATCACAGTGCTAGCAGATGGAGATTCCAATGGCTATCCATTCTAGGTTGCTAAGGTTGTAAAGGTCTTTACATAAAATGAGGATGTTACAGGTGTTGAAGTACATTGGTATGCCACAAAAACACACCCATTCAGTGGTGTGTATAAGCCAGAGATGGTAATTGACAAAAAAAATGGCAGAAAGAGAAAAAGAAAGGGTACAAATATAAATTGCCGCCGCACAGACATCTTAAAATTGGAGGATGTTGACATACTTGTTTATGACTTCAATTTAACAAAGATAGGAACTCTTCACTTCAAGATGATAGAGATTCTGAAAAGGTTGTTACCAAAAGGAACAATGTTGAGATAGGAGTCTGTTGAAACCAGTCGCAGAACTAGAAGAATTTTGAAACCTGAAATGGTGGGCATTCATGTGGACTCAAATGGGCACTAGTTGATGAAAGAGAAGAATATGGAGCATCTTCGTCAGCATCCAGTCATTCATCTGAAGATGTGAATTCTGATGATGTGCAAGAAAATATGAGTGATTCTGAATAATTGTCTAAGACAATTTATATAACTGATGTTTGCATCGTATCTTGAAATAAAAAATTTGATTTCTGTATGGTGTTAAATCAGAAGTTATGAGTCATTTTTATGTTGTTGGATTATATGTCTTACTTATGATAATTTTTATTGTTTGGAATATCTACAATGCAACATTAAATTAGAGATATAATTTATGTTTCATTCAATATACAAATAATGACATTTTGATTAATTTAGTTATGTAATTTGTTCATAATGTCATGATTTTTCAATTTTATGGTTGAAAAAATTCCATTTTTTTTGTATCTAGAATGTTATGGTTGAAAACATGTTGAATTTATACTTAGGAAAGAAAAATTTTATTCTACCAAAAACATTAGTGTGTTTTTTTCCTCATAAACAACTGTTTTTTGCACATAAAAAATCGGTTTTACTATAATTTTTTTAAAATGTTGAAAATTAACCCTAAAAAAAAATTATCATTCCAATATCAACACTTTTTCGTTTTCAAGGTGTTTATTGCACAAATTTTTTTTTTTCACTGCCATTTTTAAAACATGTTCAAAATTGACCCTAAAAAAACCCATCATTCCAGTATACACACTTTTCATTTTTAGCACTATTTTTTACGTGTTTTCGGGGTTTTTTGGCTAGAGTTCTTGTTTTGAGTTTATAGTTCCCATTTCAAAGTTTACATTGTTCTAATCAAATCAAATTCATAAAGAAAAACATATATATTTAAGACAACACTAGAATTTTACGTTATTATTGCATTTGTATGGCTCTTGATGCGTTCTAATTCAAAATAGAGGTATGGAACTATGAAGATAAATGTCAAAATGAGTGAAATGAAAGAGATAAATTGTCAAAAAGAAGAAATTTTGGAGGCTCGATAGTTGTTATCATTTCTAATAAGCAGGATGACCATAGTAAGGTGTTTTATGGAGCTAAACCATTATGAGCTTCTTCATGTCACCCATATAACATACACACCACTTGTCTTTGAATTTCAACATTCCATCATCTTTGAGTGTGTAATGTCTACTCAATGGCCCTTCTGGCACTTTCTGTAAATGATATTTCACATGCTACAAGTGCTCATCTTGTATAAATACTTCTTTGATATTCGATTCACAATTTCTCATGGCTAAGTGTGACACTTACAGGCTTCTGCTAAGTGCATTTTCCACTTTGTTCTCCTTACCATTAATTTTCTTTATTTCCAAGTCAAACTCATTGATCAAAGCCAAGCATATGACTTGTTTAACATTTAACTTGGGGTGGTCAAAAAAATATCTTATCCCTCCATGGTTTGAAATTAAAACAAACTTCCTTCCAAGTAATGTCTCCACATTTTCAATGCATCCACTACCACTGCAATCTCCAAGTCATGAGTGACATAGTTCTTCTCTTGCTCATTTCATTTTCGTGACTTGTAACAGACCACGTGTCCTTCCTACATCAGGACTCCACCTATTCCCTCTTTATGGGCATCTTTTCAAACTAAGAAGTTTTTTTATGGATATGTTATTACATAATATAGGTGCATATGTGAGCAATTCCTTAAGTTGCTTAAAAATATATATGAACTTTAATGTTCATTGCAATTTGAGTCTCCTCTACAAAGCTGTAATTGGATACCAAAACGTAAAAGAAACAAAAATAAACCGCCTATAGTATCTAACCAAACCATGAAATATCCCACTTTCATGACATTTCTGAGAGTGGGCCACTTGATGATGGCCTAATCTTGTTAGGGTCCATTTCCACTCCTTTTGAAATGATATGTCCCAAGTATTGAACGTGTGATGGTAAGAAGTCACATTTGTTGAGCTTTCCATAGAGCTTGTTCTCTCTCAGTAACCACAATACTACTTTTAATGTTCTTCATGTTCTTCTTTGGTTTTCAAGTAGACCAAGATGTCATCTACAAAAACTAGTACAAACTTGTCCAAATATGGGTTGATCACATTGTTCGTTAGACACATAAATGTGGTTTGGGTATTGGTACACCCAAATGGCACCACCACAAACTCGTTGTGTCCATATGATTTCCTTAAAAAAAATTATGAATGTTTTTGTCCTTAATTTCGAATTGATGATAACCAAATATCAGGTCTAACTTTGAGAACACTAGAGCCCCTCTTAGTTATTGAAATAAGTCATCAACTCTAAGCAACATTTATTTTTTCTTCATTGTTGCTTTATTTAGTTGTCAATAATCGATGCACAATTAAAATTTTCCATCCTTTGGTCAAAAGATAATTTCAACTAAAATTTTAGCTTGGCTAACTCCAACAAGTTCATACGATATTGGTCTAGGAAGAAACTCAATGGATAAATCAAATTTTCTCCTAGGTGGAAATCGCTATATTTCCTTTCGAAAAACATCATTTAATTGGAGTTAAAACTGAGTGATCTTACATTGTGATGATCCAAACTTAAATAGGAATGAAAAAAGTTATTTATATAACCATAAATACATAGATGCAGTAGAAATAGCACATCATTTCATTAATATCAAATATTGAAATATGCTTACAAATATAATGGAAATAAGACTAGCTTGAACAATGGTAGCTTATCTCTGAGAAGAGATGTGGAGGCTACATTCCCTTGAATTGTGTTACAATGAGGCTTGAAGGCCTATTTATTATTGAGACATAATGAAAACCCTAAACATCCAAAAACCTAACCCTAGGAGATGAAGTGCCAAAACCCTGGGCCCCATTTGGGTAAATTGGTACATCTACTTCCCACGGTCATAACTTTGGCATTCAATCTTCGTTTGATGCGCATAATACCTCGTTAGAAATATCTATCCAAGGACTACAATTTTTGAGTGACCAACGTCTCTTAATGACGCATGTTTCCCTGATTTTCCCCAAAAACTTAGTTTAGGGCCTCAAAACGACTTTCGAAGTTCATGACCCGAAAAACTACCAAAAATATCAAATTGTGTTACAATTAAGGAAGCTGAAAAACTAAAAGGGATAGTGGTGGGGGTCCAAGTGGAATAGGCAGGTGGCCACGAACATCTGGATCAGTTCTCCCCCCTTAGGAAGCAATGTTCCCCATTGCATTGAGTACCTCCATGAGATGGGGAAACTTCTGCTGAACTTGGTCCCTAGTGAGCCACTTGCCTTGGTGCAGGAGTTGCCCAGCTTTCACAACCCAATATAGTTGGATATTCTACTGATGAGTGTTCTTGACCTGTGTGTCCATAATTTGATTAGTTGTGACCTATTCCAATGCAGTCTAGGTTTAACTCTGTTGGTGTGAGTTTTTCTGCAATGTGTGATGTGTCTAACTTAATAGTGGGAAGTATGGTCGAAGGCGGTCCACATTGAACACTCGATGTAGGCCAAGGAATGAGGGAATGTTGAGATCAAAAGAATTGTCTCCCACGACCTTGGTAATGGTACAAGGACCATATTGGAGTGGTCTAATCTTTCGATGGCCTCTGTTAAGGCGTTTGTTTTTCAAATGCAACCAAACTTTGTCACCCACCTAAAACTTGTGTGGCACCCGATGTTGATCATGTCGCTACTTTTACTTGGAATCTAACTTCTCCAAGATGTCATGAACCTGCTGGCAGATGTATTGGATGCGTTCAATAAATTTGGTTGCTTTTTTAGCCTCAGAAAATACATGTGTGGATTTTGTTTGTGTAGTCGCATGAGGCATGGCAACATCAATCGAACACAAGGGTTGAAATCCTAGACCCACTTGAAAGCGACTACAACCAATCGAGCTATGGAGAGCTCTATTATAATTGTTTTACACATAGGGAAGATTCTCATCCCAGATTCGTGGATGCTTGGAGTTGTACATGCAAAGTATGTGCACTATCATCCTATTGATGACCTCCATCTCACCATCAGTATGGGATGGAAGGTAGTCGACTTGGTGAGCTTGGTGTCCAATAGTGTCCAGAGGCTTGAATAGAATGTGCTCAAGGACCTGTTATCCTGATATGATATAATGATGTATGGGATTCCAAAATGTACCAATACTCATTCAAAGAATAGTTTGGCAGTTTCCTTTGTTGTGATACTCTTCTTGTAGGCTGCCAATATAACCATCTTAGAAATTTTTTCCATAAACACAAATACACAGTCATTACCATGCTTGGTGGAAGGGAGGCCAAAAATATAGTCCATGGAGATGGATTCCCGTGGCTAGCTAGGAGTAGGCAAAGGAGTGTGCAGACCTTGCTTCTTGATGGTTGGCTTGGTGATGGCATAGGGTGTGTAGGATCTAATATATTTCCTAACATCTAGTTGAAGTTTGGGCCAATAAAAGTACTTTTGTAGTACAACCAAAGTTTTCTCCATGCCAAAGTGTCCTGCGACCTGACTGTAGTGCATCTCCTAAATCATCTTGACACACTTGCTTGAAGGAACACAAAGGTGGCCCAGGTAGCATAATAATGCATCTTGGAGGTGGAAATCAGGAAATTCCTTTCCATCTACTACAATTTGGTATGTGGAGGAAAATTTTGGATCATTTTTGTATAGTTGTGACCATCCAGATGTCTAGCGGCCACAGGAGTTGAGAAAAATAGACAGTGCTACAACTGGGAGTCGGCTGAGGCAGTCTGCAACATTATTGGTGCTTCCATTTTTGTATTTAATGTTCAAGTGGAATTGTTGCAGATATGTAGACCACTTCTAATGGTGATCATTCTGCAACTTCCCTTGTCTCTGTATAAACTGAAGAGGTCTGTGATCGGTGTGGATGACTGTCTCCTTCTTCAGAATGTAATGCTTCATTGTCGGCAAGCCTGCACAATGGAATGTATCTCTTTATCATAGGCGGGGTACTTCTAAATTGTATCAGAAAGTGTCTCACTGTAATAAGCCACTATATTGCCATGCTAGGTAAGGACTTCACTAATAGCATAGTTTGAGGCATCTGTCTCGATTTCAAATGGTTATTGCAAGTCTGGTAATGTGAGTATCGATGTAGAGTAGAGTCGTTGCTTCAACGCAACGAACACCTTTTGTTGGGATTGGACTAGGAAAACTTTTCTTTCACCCCAACCTTAGTAATCTGACTCAATGGCCAAGTGACATGGGAAAATCCCAACACAAACCTCCGATAAAAAATTGCAAGGCCTAAAAAGCTATGAAGCTCCGTTAGAGTGGTCGAGGTTGGCCAATCCAAAATGACTTGGATCTTAGTTAGATCCACATGCATGCAACACCCATCTATGATGTAACCCAAATATTGGACTTGGTTCATGCGAAAGGTGTATTTATCCAAATTGGAACACAGTTTGTGCTGTCGAAGGGTTTGAAGGATCTGTCGAATGTGTTGCAAGTGTTCTTCCCAACTCTTGCTAAAGATGAGGATGTTGTCCAGATAAACAAACATGAATTAGTTGGTGAAGGGCAATAAGATGTCATCCATTAGCCTCATAAAAGTAGCAAGGGAATTTTTCAACCCGAAGGGCATAACCAACCATTCAAAAAGTCCTTCCTTGGATTTGAATGCAGTCTTCCATACGTTTGTGGGTTCTATTGGAACTTGGTGATAGCCAGACTTCAGATCGATCTTTTTGAAATACTTGGCCCCATTGAGTTGGTCCAGAAGGTCATCAATCCATGGTATTGGATACCTGTTCCTGACAATGATATTGTTTAGTGCCCAATAATCAATGCAAAGCCTCTAGGTCCCATCCTTCTTCTGTACAAGTACGATCAGGCTCCCAAAAAGTGAGGAACTTGGTGGGATGTTTCCTTTTTGCAACAACTCCTAGATTTTCCATAATGGAGCAGCAATATATTGGCCCTTTCGGTAGAGGTTTTCCAAGATTTAGATCGATCAAATGCTTGAACTTACGGTGCAAAGGTACCCCTGTGTGTGAGGATAAGAGGTCCTTGAATTCTTCCACGATAGTATCCACCTGCTTTTGCTGCATGCAGTAACCCTTCCCAGGGGCCATGGATGTGGCTACGATATTCCCCTTACTTTGAGAGTGAATCATAAGGAAGACAAATTTCCCAGTATGGGAGATGATCTTACTTCGTTGCTTAGCACATACCAATGAGATGGTAGTAGGCGGGGCTACCTCCGATACATTGTATAAATTACTAGCCAAAGAAATAATAACAAATAGGGGTCTAAACTCATATAAAACATATTGCTTCCACAAGTATGGTTATCCTAATAATACATCACAAACTTCAAGAGGAGCAACATCACACAATACCTAATCTATGAAGGACTTGATTTTGTAGGGAATGTGACACTGCTCACTGATGCAGAGATCTTGTCCTTGGTGAAGCCACCTGATGGTGTACGGATGTGGATGTGTTGTAGTCGGTAGGCCTAGCCGCTTCACGACCTCTGCTAAAATGAGGTTATTTTGGCTCCAACTGTTGACAATGAACTGCAGCGGAGAACCTTTCACCCACATCTATGAGTGGAATAGGCGTTCCCCCTCCTTTTGATCTTCAGGCTCAATCTTCTGGATCTTGGTGGTGGCCATAGTGGCACTAGGCTCCGCATCAATGATCTGCTTCCCTTTTTCATTCCCCTTGTTGGATTCTGACTCAAAGTCAGAACATGCGTCTAACTCAGAAGCCTTCAGCTTGGCCACTAGTGACTGCTTGGCCTAACACTCACTTGTGTTGTGAGTGGATCTCTTATGGAATTCACACCACTGTCTTGTGTCCTTCTTTGTCTTCGCAGTGTTGTTCTTTGCTTGCAGCTTCAGCGGGTTATCCTACGTCGCCCCGCCTTGGATTTTCCCTTTTCTCGGTGGTTTGGGGGTGCCTTTCCCTTGCTTCGGATTCACAAATCCAAAGTCTCGCTTTTTTTTTTTTAACATATGCTTATTATTGATAGCGTATTGGTACATCGTGCCGAGCGAGGAGATGTCTAGGAAATCCATCTCATCTTAGATGTACCTGTGTAGGTAGTCACGATAATTGAGTACCAAATGTTTCTCAAAATCCTTGATACCCAACTTCGTGTGAAGGGTATGAAAAACATTGGTAAACTCCAACATTTCTTGGTCCCTTCCCTACCACAGCGTGGTCCACTTTATGTATTTATCCTCATAGCTCCCAATAGGGTAGTACGACTCCTTGATGGCATCCCAAAATGAATTCCAAGTGGGTGCGGTAAAAAATAGTGAGGGTGTACTTTCGTCCTTCTTCTCACAGTAGGTTTCCCACCAATCCTTGACGTGGGGGCCGGCTTTGAGAAGTTCAAAAGTAATATTTTTTCAGTTGGAAAAATCATGAACAAAAAAATATCCTTCTAGCAGATTTAACCATTTATCTATCACGTCCGCATCTATCTGGCCCTCAAATATGGGGATGTTAAAGTTAACTTGTACCTTAAAGAATGTGGTGCTTCCATAGTAACTGTTGGAAGGAGATGCGTCACCCATGGGTAGCCGCTGAAGGATATGGGAAAAGTTATACACCATCACGTTCCTCTCTCACTCAAGCGCTTCTTCGAGCAAGATTTTGAAAGGATCTCCTACCCCCTTTTATTTCTTCTCTTCCACCATGGGAGTTTGTCGGGATTTCCTAGCATGGTCTTACAAAGGTTCGAGTCCTAACTCCTTATATCCCAACCTTGTTGGGGATATGCAAAGAAAAATAGAGAAAGAGAAGACTGCTATGATACCACTGATCTGAAATTAAATAGGAATGCAAAAACTTACAGATATAACCATAAATATAGAGATGCAACATAAATAACACTTCATTTCATTAATATCAAATACTGAAATATGCTTACAAACATAATGGAAATAAGACTAGCTTGGGCAGTAGTAGCTTATCTTTGAGAAGAGATGTGGCGGCTACATGCCTTTGAACTGTGTTACAATGAGGCTCGAAGGCCTATTTATTATTGAGACACAATGAAAAACCATAAGCATCCAAAAACCTAACCGTAGGAGATGAAGCGCCAAAATTGTGGGCCCCGTTTGGGTAAATTAGTACATCAAATTCTCGGAGTCATAACTTTGGCATACGATCTCTATTTGACATGCAAAATGCCTCATTATAAATATCTATCCGAGGAATAAAACTTTGGAGTGGATAAATTGAGCGAAAGGGTCATGTTGGCCCCAATTTTCCCCAAAAAAATGTCGTTTAGGGCCTCAAAACAGCTTTGGAAGTTTAGGACCTAAAAAACTACCAAAAATTGTTCTACAATTAAGGAAACTGAAAAAACAAAAAGAGATAGTGGTTGGGGTCCAAGTAGAATAGGCGGGTGGCCTCCAACATTGGATCATTTGACCTCCTCTCTCTCTTGTTCGTTGGTCACTTGGACAACGTATAGGGCACACCCTTTTTAGCTACACCTCTTTACTTGTCACACCGATATTTTCCTAATAACAATTAGCTTCCTTACTCCCTAAAGAACCTTTTTCTCACCTTCATCACTAAGGCATTCCAATGACTTAATATAGCATCCAATTTTAGTTTTATGGGCTTCTATCTAATCCATTTATGTTAGAAAATCATACAATCCCAACATTATATGGTTGAGAGCGACTGAAGTAGACATGCCACTTATCATCATGGGACATGATTCCACCATGTCCACCTCCCATATTTTTTTTCCCTGTGGTGAATTGAAATAAACATGATTTATCAAGGGTTTTCTTTTGTAAATCACATTTCTTGATGACCTTTGGGATGATATAACTGAAATTAGAACCTGGTTTAGTTAAAATTGAAACAAGTTGGTTAACGACCATACATTCCACATCGATTACTAAAGCTTGACAATATACCTTCTTATGGTCCAATGTGGCATAAATCGTGGTATATTCTAGGCCACATCATTCAATGCCATTGCCTCTTTCACCTTGTATAACCTTGTTCCATTCTATTGTTTCTAAGGATAGTCCATATGCAAGTGTTTTTCCCCACATGTCCAACATTGCAAGGGCCCTCTTTTGATTTTCATAGCCTATCCTTTTGTTGGGATAGCAGGTCAGTCCCTGCTGGATGTAGTCAATTTCTATTGAAAATCACCCTTAGATGGAGTGGTTAAATTCGAATTCCTTACTCCTAACTTATATCCTGAGGATTTTTATCTTTTTCCTTTGAATTTGATCTTATCTCTCATTTCCCAATCTATTCATAATTTGGCCTTATGCCTAGAATACTCATAGCAATGTTTGGTCTTTCGAATAGTGTCCTCCAAGGTTCTTAACTCATCAAACTCAATTTTATCTCAATAATTTTGTGGTAACGCACAGAGGTACCTTTGAATCATCACTTTCTCATCTTTGATATATGGCACACACCTCAACAACTCCAAAAATATATTAGTGTATTTGTGTCCCCAATTTGTGCTCATGAAATTCTTTAACTTTGTTGTCATAGTACCTCTTAGATAGGTGCTTCTCCTAGAAATATCTCTCAAATATTCTCTAGGAGAGATTCTTCTCTCTAATGTCCATGACACTTCTCAAATATTCCCACCATATATCTATCTTTCCCTTCAAGCTGAAAATGGCCACCCTATCCTTCATGTTTCTAGAGTAGTCATGCACTCTAGAGTATTTCAACATTCCCAATAGCCAAGCATTTTCCTATTCAACCTTTTTAACTTCTCCATCAAATGTGGGCCGCTTGGATTCCTTGAATTCCTCTTGGATTGAGCTCTTATTGCTTCTCCTTTCCTAGTGGTGTTTCTTGGTTGCAACACTATGCAACTGGTTATGGATGCTTGATCCTATTTTCGGGATACTAAGTAGAGTTTCTCCTCTTACTGTGTCTTCACTAACTTACTTGCACCTTTTCCTTGACTAGCTACATCTTGTTGTATTGGCTTCTAGCCCTTGCTTCCATATTTTATAAGGACTTTTCTTGGATTTGTGCTTGCTTAGATATCTAGAACCAAGCTCATGCTTCTTCTTCTTTTACAAGTTAGACAAACTTTGCAAGATCACAATATTCATCTTTGATAGTCTCTCTTGTGCTAGAACAATCCTCTCATTGTATACATTGCATCTTCTCAAATCAACTCTTAAAAACCTAAGGGTTTCCATTAAATCGATGGAATTCCTCTTTGAAAATTTTCCCATTGAATCCTATTCCTCAAGATGATAGGATATAGACATGTTGTACTCTACCATTCCTCTCTTTCTTTCTATAATTTTGTCTCTCTCTCTCTTGGTGAGAATGTGTGTGTGTTTTGTTACAAAAATATAGTTGTTAACTAGATCTAACACAATAAATATATTTACACATCACCTTGGTATGTTTGTGTTACGTATGTTGAACCAAAACTAGATTCTAATTTAAACCTCAATTTAGTATGCAGGTTAGAAATCAAAACAACATGTCAAGAATGTGTTAAACCAATCATTCATGTCAGATTTCAGTTCATCCTTAGAGTGTGCACACACATACACACACATATATGTTTGTGTGTGTGTGTGTGTGGTAGTCTTACCATTAGGTTAAACATATTAAATAGTGTGTGTGTGTTTGATCCTCTTAAAGTTCAATGTTGAATCCCTTGCTCCATTATGATCCACTCTACAACAATTAACAAAGATTCTAACTTCATCTTTATCAAGGTCCATCAAATCCAAGTGTTGAACCTAGGCACAATGACACAAGTCTGATACATATCACTCTATAACATAGCTTCTAACTGTAGCTCTCAAGGCCCATCTTGTCCAAGTGCTAAACTTGGGCTCTGATACCACTCTTTAACACTCCCTCCTACCCCCTTAAAATATCTCAGGATGTGAGAGGTGTTACTTATCATTTAACATGATCCCCATGGTCTATCATGGAGATGAGGTTAGCAAAAACCTTTGTTTCTACAATTCTTCGAAATTAGCTTCTAATATCACCATTACATTCAACTTGTTAAAATCTTTCCCACAATACCAATTTCACTTTGATCCATTTCCTGGATCAAAAGTTATGCACATATAAATTTTGGCCTATCACAAGAGGCCATGTTAGCATCCCAACTATGTGGCACCCATGTGGCTTCCATGCAACCCTGATAGGTCAACTGTGTGGGTCCTAGCATTAGAATGATGCCATATCACCATTATCATCACTATCTGTGATGTATGAGGTCTAATGGGTCGTGGGTGGTAAAGGTATTTTAAGTTTCCACCTTGGGACTCTAATAGAGTTATCCAACCCCTGTTGGAGTCCTCACATGTGTTATATTGTGTAAAGATCTTAGTGGAAAGTGGTGAGTGATAAGTGGTGGAGTAGCTTCCATCCTTAAGGTTATGCTCAAACCCACCATTAGACATATCACTTACTATCAACGGTGTTTATCTGAGTGTATAAGCCCTCACCCATTCCTCAAGCTTAATCACTACCACCAATAGCTTATGGTTGGTTCTTTTTCACACATGGCATTGTTCCACTAGGGTGTGGTTCCTCTAGTCCCTACTCAGTGTTGACCTGCCAACATTCATGAGTTTAAACTCTGCCAGCCGCTAGTGCTAGGGACATACCATACACTATAAATGACTAGCAATTATAGGACAATTTCTAAGAAAGGGGAGGACAACTCTCTTTCCCATGCCAAACTACTCATTGTCTTAATGCAAGTCTACCCCTAGGATCCATTGCACAAGGCTTGAGGTCTCAACCTCTAAATTTAAACAAGGTAACCGAAATAGGAGTATTTGGAATCAAGTACTTATTGACGAAGGCATTGACACACCTATGTCAACAAAGGAGATGACCCAAACCAAGGCCCTTCAATAACCCCAGTTGTTTGGGATGGTCATTCTCGATGGGTTTAAAGGCTCCGTTGGCCTTTTGCCTCTTCCTCTCACGAAAGGAAAAGACAAGAGAAATGCAACTACTAATCTAAATGCATGCAATGATATATATGTAGAATGAGAAATCAACTATTGTTTAATTTATACAAATATACATATATAAAAATGGATAATGAGGTCCAAGAACTCACGTAACTGCAATTAAAATGTAAAAGAATGATTTTGCTCCTTGAAAGGAGACCTTGTTTGTTGCTCAGCTAAGAAGATTAAACTCTAAATACAAAAGAAGCTAAACTAAAACTAATCTAAACATAATCCAATAACCATAAACAAGCAATTATCGAATCATAAGCAAACAAAAAATGAAACACCTATCCAGCTGGAGTAAAATGATCTCAATAAATGAAATGCCTATCAAGCTAGAGCAAAATTATCTAAATTAGTCCGACTTATGTGTGTATGTGAATGATGAGAATATAGATTTAATCTTATATTAAAAACATCCAAGTTCTTGCACATGAATTAGATGCAAATCACAATCACTGCAAAACACTTTAAACCTACATTAACTTAAGCAATTTATAGTAAATAGATCAGATTATAAAGTAGTGAAAATCTTAACAAAGAAATTGCAGAAAACTCTCATCATAAAGTTTTAAAGAAATATTTAAGCAAAGTTACAAACTTCCATAAAACTTATGGAAAAACCATAGTGAGCAAATATGAAAATGACTTTATTTTGTGTAGAGAAAATTCATAAAAGTTGAAGCTAGTCTTTAAAATTTACTCATTAAAATAATGAAAATTTTAACAAAGCAATTGCACAAGACTCTCATAATAAAGTTTTAAAGAAAGATTGAAAAAAAGTTACAGACTTCCATAAAACTTACATAAAAACCATAGTGAACAAATATGAAAATTACTTTATTTCCTATAGAGAAAATTCATAAAATGTTGAAGCTAGTCTTTAAAATTCACTCATTACAACTTCCAATAGAATGTTGATATATAAACTACTCCTATTCCTCTTAAAAAACTAAGTTTACAAAGAAATTAAGAATGCTGCGAAAAATCAAATCACTCTCTACTTGATTAGGGGCCTCCTCTTGGTTTACATCTATGATCCTTTTATAAACATCAAAAAAAATATATATTTGTCCTTTGAGTTAACCACAAGACAAGAACTCATCTAAAAGATTTTAAATAAGACAAAATTCAACTAAAATCAAACTCTATATTTAACCTATATCTAATTAAAAAAACTAAAATATAATTATAAAATCCAACCATATCAAAAATCAACTAAATCAAATCACTCTCTACTTGATCAGGGGACTCCTCTTGGTTTACATCTATGATCCTTTTATAAACATCAAAAAAAAATTATATTCGTCCTTTGAGTTAACCACAAGACAAGAACTCATCTAAAAAATTTTAAATAAGACAAAATTCAACTAAAATAAAACTCTATATTTAACCTATATCTAATTAAAAAAACTAAAATATAATTATAAAATCCAACCCTATCAAAAATCAACTAAATATATATAACACTAAAAACTAAAATAAGAACTGAATTAAACAAATTTAAATCTGAAATAGTTTTAAAACAAAAACTATTTAATTAATTGAGTTTTTAAATAAATAAATAAACTAAACTAATCCATTTTTCACTTGTGCAACAAACAAACTAGATTAATCCATTTCTCTCTTGTGCATGAGTGGGCGAAATTAGAAAAAATGGCTCTGGAAGAATCAAGTGGATCTCCTAAATGGTGCACTGGATCGCAAAAGTTTCCAAGCAGGAACTACTTAAATCAGTTTTAAGAAAAACCCACGTTCCAAATTTTCAAAATTCACCCTAATTTAGTCAGAAAATGGACTGGAAATCACTGTTTTTTCTCTGATTTCGCCCTTGCTTTTTCTTGCTATGTGCGATTAATTCAATTTGAAATCAGATCCTGTAACAAGAAAAAATACAACATTAGTTATTAAAATTTAGGCATCAAACCATAGAATCCATTTAGAATCGTTATATAGTATGGAAATAATATGATTGTGGGTGCTTGCTATTTGTGAAATTGACATTTTAACAAGCAACAAAAGGAAGGTCTGCGTTGCAATCATAGAATCCGGTCTATAAATCGTTCCAAACTCCCCCAGCAATGACAAATTGAATCAACACACTCAAAAATGGTGAATGAAATTGAGAAAAGCATGTGAAATTAGCAATATTGGTGTTCTAGTATTTCCCAGGGACAACTGCAAAAAAAATTTCAGAACGAAATAGCATCATATAAATTATATTGAGAGAATATAAGTTCCAGATTGTACATATAACAGCATTCAGTAGCTGTATGATCCTGATTTTTAGGATGCAAAACTGATGACAAAAGTTCCCAAAAAGAGTATCATACATAAAACAATACCATGCATATGCGACACATACTAGATCTATTCAGATGAGAGAAACTAGATCAGGGATACCACTGGGCATCAATATATCGTGACATGATCAGAACATATAAAGGCAAAAGATGATAATAAGGAAAAGACATAGAAAGGGTCAGCAGCCAGGAATGGAGAAATCCTGGATGAGCCAGGAATTCTCGTCGAGATTAACCTTCAGGGACCAGGACCTTGTCTCAAGAAGCAAACCCTCCTTTGACAGAGAATCCGCTTGCTGATTTTGATTGCGGCAGATGTGCTGAATTGAGCTGTGTTTCATGAGACCCCAGTAAAACTTGATCCTGTCCAACCAGGCTGCTAGGTGGGGGCATCTGATGTGGCTAGAACCCATGACATGATCGATCACAGATTTTAAATCACCAAAGATAGAAATAGACTAGATATCAAAAAAAGTGAAAAAAAGCAAGAAGACCTGCAAGGGATCGCACCTCCGCCAAGCTATTTGACCCCCTTCCTCCACTCCATGAGATAAAGTATTGCATATTCTTATCCATAATGATGTGAACCCCACATCCACAATTTTTTTTTGTTCTGCACCGTCAAAAAACGCGCTTGGAGTCTCTAAGCGGGAGCATATATCCTCAGAACTGTGGCCTTTCTGCATTTTGGGCGGATTTTTTGGAATAGAATCATAGATCGAGATGATATGTTGCAATATAGACATGAGATGGGACTTTGATTCCTTGAAGATCTTGTTGTTCTGCCATTTCCACGCACACCACAGAAAGATAATAATCAAAGGTCTCCTTGATTCTTTTTGCGTGCTCCACCACTCGAACACTGCCTGTGTGGAAATAAAAGCAATGAGAGGGAAACCAAATAGATTTGCCAAGACTTGCCAGATTTGCAGCACAGATTGAAATTGGAAAAACATGTGAAAGTTGGATTCTTCGTGAGTGTCACACATCACACATCTGCTCGGCCCGTGCCAGTTCCTCTTTCTCAAATTCTCCCATGTCAAATTTTTGTTGTAGAATACAAGCCACGAGAAAAAAATTGATTTCAGAGGGTAGCCTGACTCCCACAAGAGCAGAGGAAAAATCGAATTGCAGCAAGGGGCCTTAGGACTTATCAGGTTAGAGTAGATGTCTTTTACTTGTACAACCAATTTTGCATTAGGAACTGACCATACCAGATAGTCTGTAGTCCCAGAACGATGAAAACCACAACCTTTCAGATATAAGATGACGGAGTTCCAAAGGCCAGCCAGAGGAGCCGGCATGCCGAGATCATAGGCCTCCTTCTATAGGGGGATAGGACCGTGCCAGGCGTAGATGAGCTTATCCCAAGTAAAAATACCAATTCTGTGGAAGAAACAGAGAAGTTGCTCGGGAATGGAGATGCCCTCCCGACCTCCTATAAAGGGATCAATTCCAATATAAATTCTGCTGTCCATTTGAAATTTCCACTTCAAGTTCTTTAGAAAATATTGCTCAATTTTCTAAAAAATGAACCAAATGGCCGAACCATATTTTGTTCCAATCCTACCTTTTCTGTACCAAAATTCTATATCCCTTCCTTTCATATATTTCTTCTTAATAGTGTTGCTCCACGGCCCATCCCCGAAGATCCCCCTCCACAAAGACCTGCATAGGAGAGCTTTACGAAAGATCCTCATGTCCAGTAATCCCCAGCCTCCTAAGCTCTTTGGCGCGGCAATCTTTTCCATCCTCGATAGGTGGTATTTTTTCTAGTGAGATTTACCACCCCATATAAAATCTACAAAGATCTTATTCATTTTGTTAATTATATCTGCAGGAAGGAAAAAAATATGAACCCAGTAAACAACCATCTGCGTTAAGACAGCGTGGGTCAGAATAATTCTACCCACGAAGGATAGGCATTTGAACTCCGAAGCAGAGATCTTCTTGAAGTACCTGTCAATCAACCACTGCCAGTCCGCATTAGAGTAACTGTTTGCCTTTAAATGGAATCCCAGATACTTTACACCATCCTTGATCGACCTCGATTCTATACCAAATAACTGTGAGATCCAATTAACCAGTTCCATGTTGGTTTCGTTGTGGTAAAGAATGGACTTGGCTCTGTTTATATATAATCCAGTTGCACTTCGAAATCTATTCAGGATATCAAAGAGGCAGGACCACGATGCCCTACAGAGCATAGCGAACACAAGCACATCGTCTACAAATAGATTGTGGGAAATGAAATTATTCCTACAAATCTTGACGGGCTTGCACTTGTTTTCTGAGACCGCCTTGTTGATGTGGAGGCTCAGCGAGTTCATTGCCATGATAAACAGAAGAGGAGATAGGGGCACCCTTGACGGAGTCCTCTTCCAGCTGGAAAAAAATGGAGAGGATATGCCATTTATGATAACTGCATAATTCACATTCTCCACACAAGACATTATCCAACTTATGGAGTTTGATTTCAGACCAATTTTTTCTAATAAACATTTTATAAATCCCTAGTCCAAACAATGGAAAGCTTTTTGTAAGTCTATTTTCATTATGGCAGCATCTGATTTCTCCGAGAGCATAGTAAACAAGCACCCCTGAGTATTGGCAACAACGTCCAATATACTCCTTCCCTTTAAAAAAGCATGTTGATCCTTAGTGAGAAAAGTGGCCAGAGTCTCTTTTATCCTTTCTGCAATAATTTTTGTGATGATTTTGAAAGATATGTTGCATAAGGAGATCGGCCAGAAATCTTGGAAGGAAACCACCTCCATTTTTTTCGGGATAAGAGCTATATGGGTGGAGGATGTAATCGGGTGAATACTGCCCGAAATTCTTGATGCTTCAACCATCCTCAGCAGGTCTTGCTTGATAATGTCAAAAAAGTGGATATAAAATTCGATTGTCCAGCCATCCGGGCCAGGACATTTGTGCTTTTTAAAGGCCTTCAGAACCCCCATAAGCTCGTCCTCTGTTATAGGCTGGAAGATATTCTCATTTTTTTAATCATCGATCATTTGAGGCATCAGGTCATACCCCAAAAAATGTCCCGGATTCTGCTTCCTTCCCTTCTTTTGTATTGTCCTTTAAAATTTCTTACAGCTTCCTTAGAGATATCTTATTGAGAGACATAAAAGCCTCCCTGACCATCGCTTATCCTCCATATGGTATTTTTTTGTCGCCTAGAATTTGCATATTTATGAAAAAACTTTGTATTCCTGTCACCCTCCTTAAGCCAAGTTACTCTTATTTTGAGTCTCCAGAAAGCTTCTTCCTGCTTCAAAAGGTTCTGTTTTTTCCTTTCTAACTCTTTTATGCAGCATCTCATACTGAAGGAAAAGGAGTTGACGTCCATATCCCTATGGATCCTGTCCAGCTCCCACTGTGTTTCCTGAAGAGAGGCTCTATCCCTCTGTCTTTTTTTGAACTGCCAATCTTTGACCACTTTTCTCATGGCACTCATCTTGTCTCTGAATGTCATAAATGGGGGAGCCGAGTCTTTTGCAGAGAAGTCCTTCCAAGTATTAGTTACGACTTCATTGAATTCTGGGTCTTGTAGCCATGATCTATTGAATTTAAAAGGGAACCCTTTTCTGATACCATTTTCCTTCCAGCATAAAAAAATTGGTTTATGGTCGGATATAAGAGCAGTCCCAATGGATGAGAGTGGCATTCCCATTTTATCAATGATGCTGCCATGAACGATGAATCGGTCGATCCTCTTTGCAATATAAGCTTTTTCTGTTCTACCGTTATCCCACGTCGGCATCATTTTAGAAGGAGCTATATCAACAAAATTTCTCTGCAGTAATTCATACTTTATGCGATCAGCCAGCGGGTCTCTATTCCTGCAATTTTCCCATCTTTCTTCAAAGCTAAGGGTAATGTTAAGATCTCCTGCCATCATCAATGATTCAATATCAAAAATTCTGAAGCGAAAAGTTTATCCCAAAAGGTTGACCTATTCTTATAGGGAGCATAGGTATTCAAAATATTAATATGGCAATTCTTTCCCTTGATGGATGCTAAAATGAGAATACCAGCGAAGCACTTAAATGCCTTTGCCCTGATCCAATCAGGGTCCCACAGAACCGCCAACCCTCACGATAGGCTTTTGCCTCTGAAGCTACCAGGAACCATGAGGGAAACATTTTCCTAAAATAGGCAATGGACACATGACTACTGTGCATCGTTTCTTGTATTAAAATGATTTTTGGCTGAGCAGAATAGAAAAGTTCCTTTAGAGCCAAAACTTTGAGGTTTGCTCCCAGAGCCCGAATGTTCATGGATATCATAAAGGTCATTTGGAACAGTTACCAGCCATGCTTGCTCTAAGAGGTTGTGTCTCTGACATGTCGAAGATGGGAACCTCGGTCAGGGATAGGTTCCTTATGCCACCATCTGTAACAATTGTTCTCCCCCTAAAATGTCTGCTGCCCCCTTTTTGCTTCTTTCTGACAGTAATATTCCTTGTTGAGATTGGGCTAATAAAAGGTGTGCCAGGATTATCCGGTTTATGGATAGTCAAGGGTTCCAGCTCCAGATATTTCCTACTTAAGAGGAAGTCAAGGTCACTGTCATATGGATTAATAGGAGAGGAGGTCATGAATTTTGGAGGGGTAACAGCCTCTCTTGGCTCCTTTCCTTTCGAGGATAAATTCGGGGTCGGTTTGGGCGACGATGAAGAGGAGGAAATAAGGATGGGGTGGGATCCCACAACAAAGTCTTTAAACAGAATGGGTGGAGGTGACAGGACCGCCTTGTCATCAGAAGGTTCCAGGATAGATGGGCAATGGAAAGGCGGAGTCTTGATTATGGGAGAGCCTTTCAACTTTCTGGAGTCTTCCGGTCTTAATTCCCGATCGATTGAGACTTCCTGAGACAAAGACTGTGGAGAACCGGAGACAATGTTTACCGTATATTTGGAACCTTGCCCGTTCACAAGTTCTGTCGGGGAGAGGGAGGATGAAGGAGGTGGGATCTCCTTTTCCGTGAGCAAGGGAGAGTCTACCCTGTTTTTGCGATGCAACAGTCTACTTTTTGACGACTAGCGTCGATATCAGTTTTGAATGAGGTGACCTGTTCTGTGACATGCAGAACACCTGAAGGGGATGCCCCAAAAATCAAGCCTTTGATTGATCTTCTGGTCTCTCCAAGCAATCTCAACATGTTCAAGGAACCCCCCTATAGGCTTTTTCAATAAGTATCCACGTGCTTCTCTTGTCCTTCAAGCCCAGGCATCTTAGGTCGACATAAACAAAACTTCCAATAGTATTTCCTATTTCAACTAGCGTCTCCTTGGACCACAACTCCAGGGGCAAGTTTGGGAGCTTTACCCAGATAAGGTTATTCAATGGAGTATTTTTTAAAGGATCAAATCCTATGTACCATCTGTAGAGGGCGAGAAAGCTCCTACTGAAAACCCATGGACATTTCAAAATGGATTCTACATCTTTTGCCTTCAGAAAGTGGAAGCAGTACCACTCTTTCATAAGGTTTGAAATGATGGGGGTATATCTAATGACGGGTTTCCACTGTATCTCCAGCCACTTTCACATCGCGGCATCATCCATTTCTGGGAAATGCCACTTACTCACCAAGGCTAGGTCCTGTAAGCTCTCAATTCTTTCAGTCAGGAAAATGTTGTCCAAAGAAATTGCAGAAGGCGGGGGAGAGGTTTTGACTAGGTTCCGGGATTTGTTAAAACTGCTGGCATGTTCACGCGTTAACTTTTCCTGGGCATCACTGCAAAATTACCTCTGAAAGAACCACTATTTTCTCCCAAATGGCACATCAATTGGGAGAAATCTCATGAGGAAAACTAAATGGGGCTACTGTGAGAAAAACATGTTTCCCAAATTTCTCAAATTCACCCCTAATTAGCTAAAAATCCCGCTGAGGGACATTTTTTAATTCATTTTTTATGAAATCCCACACGCATCGAGAGGAAGGATTTTGAACTCTTGGTAAATGTTGAAGGTTGACTTATTTAAAAGGTAACATGATAGAGAATTTTGGTTTCGTTTCAATAAAGTGAGATGGGGATTATCGAAATGTTTTGTTTGTTGACTTTGAACTTGACTTGAAATTCAAAATATTAAAAATGGTTAATTTTAAACTATATTGTTTTTCAAATTAAAATTATTATTGCTTATTTCTATTTTTTACTATTATTATTTTAATTTTACTTATTATTATTATCATTTTAAACTTTTTACACACGATATTAATTATTATTATTATTATATATATATATATATATATATATATATATATATAATTAAGTTAAATTGAAACCTATTGAATAAATTGAAGTAGGCACTGATTAAACAGTGCATTCAAAAGCGATCAGACCTCAAAAATATTAAAGTTCCATCCATTAAGGAAAACCACCAAATTACCATGTGGAAAACACTTAAAGCCAAACTTCTAACGATCAAATAATAATAGCAAATCATGACCAAAACTTGGAAAGAGGCAAGGTGTGATCACGAGGATGAGGCGAAAACCATCAACCACATTAGGGCTCATATAATTTTATCAAAACATGTTAGGTCCCTATAATACTAGTGATTCCCCCATTACTATTGTCATTTTATCCCTTATTGTTATTGTTGTGCCCCTATTGTCCCCAAATTCTTATTATTGTGCCCCATAGAAGCCCACTATTGTTATTTTTGTGCCCTTATATTATTATTGTTATGTCAGCTTGATTATATTGTGACCCCTTAGATGCCTATATATAAAAATGAGGTTTTGTCATTTGTATCATCCAAGAATTATTCATTTGTGTAATGTAAAGGAGGTTGCCCCCTCGAAGAGACTGATTTTTAAGTCGTTGATCTATCTTTTCTTCAATTTTGAGAGTTGGTTGCATAACAAAACATATGAAAGACAACCAATTTATAAAGACATTACGGTAAGCAACTCGTACCAAATAAGACTGCTACATAATAAAGCCATCAAACTACCATGTGGAAAACACTCAAAGTCAAATGATCCAAGAGGATCTTGTCAGTCTAGTGTGAGCGGAGACTTCAATGGTTCAACATTGAAGTGATCGTCAAATGTTCATTGGTCGATAAGGTTGTGAACTGTATCGAATTCGCCAGTTTCGTCCTCACCATTCAGTGTCTAGTATCTTCAGCTTCGACAGTAATGTTACTGTTGTCTAGTGTTGGTTTTCATGGTGATATGGTTTATACCTGGTTTTCGACATGTGATTGTTGTCCGCCTTGCAGGATTTGGTTGTTGACATGTGTTTGTCATCATGTGATGTTGACAATGTTGCCTTGTGACGAAGATATGTGTGTTGGTTTATTGTCAAAATCAAAGTGATGTAACACCTAAACCCTAACACATTTACCTAAAACCTATGCCTAAACCTATTACTTCAACCCTATGGTGGAAAACATCAAACCTAAGTCTAAAAACCTAATCTACAAACCTCTCGGGCCATGTTACATTACCAAACCATGTAATAAACATTCAAAACATTACAAAATGTGCATAACAATGCCTAACCACTGGCCTAAATGCATTGGAGAAGATGCAGCGAGCCATGTGAGTAGACAGGGATTAATCGTTGAGGTTAACTCTATCGGAGCTTGACCGCACGGCGAATTGATTGTAACCATTGTCATATGAGCAGTGGAGATAGTTGCCACGGTGCCAAAGGTTGCAATAACCACAGTAGAAGAAGCCGCAGAGTAAACCTCGGCATGTCAACACGACAGTAAACTATCAGCCGTCAACAGGACAGTCAGTAGAACCGCCGAAGACCAAACCGCAGGGGTTACCTGCCTGTGCACATGTGCTGTCAGTGCCTCCGCCCGCTTAGCTAACTGCTAATGGATTCGGGCTAATCCAAAGTCTAAAAGTGGGTTTTTATGTGTTATTTTGGGTATTTGTAATTACACCTAGGCCATGTAACATAAACTCATAACCAAAACCCTAATTTAACCACAAAAGTCAGCTAGTTCATTCCTAAACTTGGAATGAAGGAGTTAGAGTGCACTTGCAGGGCTATAAAACCTATTTGGCTCGTTGAAGTAAGAGAGAGTGGGTTTTGAGTTTTGTATGCAGATTCTGGAGGATATAGGTTGTTTTGTTTTCAATGTAACAGGAGCATCAGGAGTCGGAATTGGGAACTGAGATAGGTGTTGGAAAGATATTTCAGAAAAATTTCTTGTGACAGTGACCAAAAGTGCTTGCATGCACATTCAGTCTGGTTCATTTTATGTGTAATCGACCTCCTTAGATTCAATCCTAATAAAGAGGACACCCATCTTGAAAGCGAACTCGGAGACGTAGTCCATCACGGAAAAACTTTGTAATCAATCTTGTTGTCTGGTATCACTGTGTTTTGTTGCTTTTCACTTCTATTTTACATGTTTCTTATGTTTCACATCTGTCGTAAAGTCTTTCTTCTCAAACAGTTCTCACGGTTTAAGCACTTTAAGTTAACATTTAGTTCACTGTTGGCATTAATGAATGCTACTTCAGTTTAACATATGATCAATTCAGATCATATAATTTGGTATCAAAGCAAGTTGCGTTTGTAGAAATTTTCAGTGAATGTTAACCAAGTCAAAGTCGCAACGTGGAGAAGGAACCCTTTAAGAGATTGATCCAAAGATTCGAAGGCGAAGAGTCGCTCATATGCCGACCATGACAGGATCTGATGCAAGTGAAACCCCTGAAACTAAGATGAGCAAGGAACAATTTTAGCAAGCATTCTTGAGTATGCAACAAATGTTGGGAAAACTTTACGAAGATAAGAAGGCAATAGATGTAGCTTCTTCTTCATAGACATCGAAGAAGGACAAAGGTAAAGGCAAGGGTGATAAACCTCCTTCACCTCTGTGATCTCCATCATCATCATCTTCTTCTTCTTCCTCCAAAGCAGAATCTGAGACAAAAAAGAAACCTAAGAAAACATCTCTTTTGAAACTTGATGTAAAATTTGAGTTACCTATTTATGATGGTGAAATGAATCCTGAAAAGCTAGATAACTGGATTAAGCAGTTAGAAGTGTATTGTTGTATTCAGAACATTTCTGAAGATAACATGAAATTTTAATTAGCTACACTTAGATTGGGGGGAATAACTTTAATCTGGTGGGAAAGTAAAACTCAGATAGATGTAAAGCAGAAAGCTAAAGTCATCTCTTCATGGTCTAAGTTTTTAAAAGCTCTTAGGAAACAATTCTATCCTTTATGATTCATGCAGCAAGCTGTTATTGATTGGCAGCATTTGAGGGCAAGGTAAAGGGCAGATTGTTCAGGAGTTTACTCAGGAGTTCAGAAAGAAAGCACTGGTGCTTAGTATTTCATTGGATACACGTGAAACTTTATTAAAATACAACGACAGTTTACATTCATATTTGCAGCATACATTATTGATGTTTAATCCTGATGATTTTGATGATGTGTGTGTTCAAGCCATACATATTGAATCAGGTGGCAGACCATTCAAGTTTTCATCGCATTCATCCAAAGAGTTGGAAATCAAGGAATCCAATGACAGTAAAGGGAGGAGAGAAAGAATCAGCGACAACTCAAAAGGAAAGACCTGCTTGTTCTCATTGCCAGAGAATCAGTCATGATGAATGTAGATGTCAGAAACTTCATCCCGAACTTAAGCCCAAAAAGTTCCTTAAGGACAAGGATGAAAAGAAGGCAATTGCAACAGTCCAACAAGATCTAGGTTCCGCTTCAGGTGATTAAAGGAGGATAACTGCCATAGTTTCGACATGTAAAACTTCTGACACTGGTTCAAGTTTGAATACTATTGCATCTTCATCAAACATAAATCCTTCAAATGAGGATAAAAGAGTTGAATTATTTAACATACGGATAACTTCTAAGCACACAAAGATAGATACAATGTTTGATAGTGGATCACAGGCAAATTTAATATATGAATATTTAGTTAAGAACTTGGGTTTGGAGACACGGAATCATCCAAGACCTTACCCACTAGGATGGATAAATAAATCAACTTAGATAAAAGTCACAAAACAATGTCAATTAAGATTTGCCATTACAGCTAATTACATTGATGAAGTGGAATTAGATGTGGTTCTAGTAGACATATGTGGAGTTTTCTTAGGAATTCCTTATCTTTATGATCGTGATGAAGTGTTTTATAGAAGAGAGCATAAATATCACCTTAAGAAAGACAAGGTTGAATTTATTGTGATGGCACATCAAAGTAAAAATCACTTGAATTTAGTTGCTGCTAATTAGATGAAGCAATTAATAGGTTCAAATAAGATATTTGTAATCATGTGTGTAAAGGAACAACATAAGAATCAACATGATGTTTGTTCAAGTTATGAGTCTCAACTTCAATATAGTTTGATCAAAGAGGTAGAAATTTTTTCAGTTATATTTAAAGAAACCAAACATCTTACTCATAAGCAGGGAATATAACATGAGTTACAGTTGATGCCTAAAGCTCCTCTTCCTAATGTCAAAATGAATTATTTCAGTCCAAGTTTGGCAGTTACAAGTTACAGGGATGCAGTTCAGTATTGGGGAAAGTCAATGTTAAATTTCTCTTGTATTGTGTCACCATTTCATGTTCCAAACAGTTTGGAAGCCTCTTTTCAAGTGGAGAGGAAACCCATATGTTTTCATATCAAAGCTTTTTCTAAAGCAGTGTCAAAGAATTCAATACATCTAATGGAAACTTATGCATCAGGGAGAAGTGCTAATCAATGGAAACATCATTTAATAAATGAAGGAACAGTGATTCAAACAAGTCAATAGCCACTTCAATACTTTCAAAATAAAACTAAGTTGCAGCAATTTTCACATTACAATTTGATGGGTTTATTGCAGCAAGTTCACTTAGTAATTAGGAATCAAGAAAGTATATCAAGTCAAGTAGCTAGTTTGATTTCAAAAATGTCTTTGATTGTCTCTATCATTCTACAATATAGATTATTAATACATGTCAATAGTATTGAACAATATCATGTAGAGACTGTTTTCAAAGATGTTTATGAATCACTAATTCATGGTACTTCATGGAAAGAAATCAATTTCCATGTTCATAATAGGTTGTTTGACCATCTTCGCAAGTTCAGCATACTTCATATGGAGGGAACAGTTCACAGATTCAAAATGTGCCATGATTAGCATCATCAGGGTCATCTCTTTCAGGGGGTTGATCGAAGGCATTGGTACATCATCAGGGTAAGATGGAGAGTGAGGGAGCTCTACCCTCACCTACTATCTGTCTAGTCAAAACTTTTGTGGTCGAAAAGCTTTCAAGTGGATTGGATTGATCCAGGAGGATTTTGTCAGTCCAGCATGAGTAGAGTCTTCAGTGGTTCAACATCAAAGTGATCTTCAAATGATCATTGGTTAATGAGGTCTTTAACTGTATCAACTTCGCCAGTTTTGTCGTCAGCATTCAGTGTCTGGTATCCTCAGCTTTAACAGTAATGCTATGGTTGTTTAGTGTTGGTTTTCATGGTGATATGGTTTATACCTGGTTATCGACATGTGTTTGTCATCATGTGATGTTGACAACATCACTTTGTGACGAAGATGTGTGTGTGGGTTTATCATCAAAATCAAATTGATGTAACACCTATACCCTAACACATTGACCTAAAACCTATGCCTAAACCTATTACTTCAACCCTATGATGGAAAACATCAAACCTAAGTCTAAAAACCTAATCTACAAACCTATCGGACCATGTTACATTACTAAACCATGTAATAAACTTTCAAAACATTACAAAATGTGCATAAAAGCTCCTAACCACTGGCCTAACCGCATCGGAGCAGACGACAACAGACCATGTGAGCAGGCAGGGATTAACCGTCAGGGTTAACTGTGTCAGAGCCTGACCATGCAAGCAATTGACTGTAACCGTTGTCATATGAGTGGTGGAGATAGCTGCCACAGTGTTGGAGGTTGCAATAACCACAACAACAAAAACCGCGGAGTAAACCTTGGCATGTGAACATGGCAGTAAACTGTAAACCGTCAACAGGGCAGTTAGTGGAACCGCCAGAGCCCAAACCGCTGGGGTTACTCGCTTTGCACATGCACTATCAGTGCCTCTGCCTAGTTAGCTAAATGCTAACGGATTCGAGCTAATCTAAAGTCTACAAGTGGGTTTCTATGTGTTATTTTGGGTATTTGTAATTACACCTAGGCCTTGTAACATTAACTCATAACCAAAACCCTAATTTAACCCCAAAAGTCAGCTAGTTCATTCCTAAACTTGGCCTAAAAGAGTTAGAGTGCACTTGTAGGGCTATAAAACTAGTTTTCCTCGTTGAAGTGAGAGAGAGTGGTCTTTGAGTTTTGTATGCAAATTCTGGAGGATATAGGTTGTTTTGTTTTCAGTGTAGCAGGAGCATCGAGAGTCAGAATTGGGAACCAAGATAGGCATTAGAAAGCTATTTCAGAGAGATTTCTTGTGATAGTGACTAGAAGTGCCTGCATGAACATTCAGTCTAGTTAATTTTTTGTGTAATCGACCTCCTTGGATTCAATCCTAATAAAGCGGATGCCCATCTTGAAAGTGGACTCGAAGATGTAGTCCATCAGGGATGAACTCCGCAATCAATATTTTTTTCTCGTATCATTGTGTTTTGCTACTTTTCACTTTTTTTTTACATCTTGCTTATGTTTCTCATCTGTCGTAAAGTCTTTCTTCTCAAATAGTTCTCACGGTTTAAGTACTTTAAGTTAACATTCAGTTCACTATTGGCATTAATGAATTCTACTTCAATTTAACATATGATCATTTCAGATCACCAAATTTCCAAAGATCAAAGAATAACAACCAATCATGAGCAAAACTCGGAAAGAGGCAAAACGTGATCACGAGGATGAGGGGAAAACCATCGACCACATTAGGGCTCATATAATTTGATCAAAAAATATGAAAGACAATGTTTATAAATACATTACGGTAAGCAATATGTATCAAAGAGGACTGCCAGAAAATCAGAGATGCTATGACAACCCTTTACACTTTCAAATTCACATGTTATAAAGTCATAGCCCATTCATAATTTGTTTTCAATAACCCTAAGAAACATAATCATGATATTGCAATTGAATGAAGACGTGATCAAGGAAATTAAGCAACCACTAAAAGAAAATCCCTCAAATACCTTGAAGTCCATAACCCTACCAATAAATAACATATCCATTAAGTTCATTCCAATCTAATCCAAATAACTGGGAGGAGTAAAAATTTCTAAGAGGGGCCCTTTTTTTATATAAAAAATAAAGGGAGTAGGTTGGCATGTCAAAATACTCCATTACGTACTTTCATGGTTAATCAATCGTAACCCTTAACACACATCTATAAATTATTATTTAAAGTTATGATAAATAGCACAATTTAGGAAAACATCAAGCCACATTATATTCGTGGAGATATCAATGAGTTGCATAGCTCATACATTCACTCATATCCGTGAAATACAAGATATTGCATCATTCTTACATAACAAAAATTCATCAAAATACGTAAGCCAATATTCATGAGCAATGTACACTTACTTATGTTCTTAAAGACATCTGACAAGTGGAGGGAATTCAACTCTCCACCCAACTATAGGCCAATCACACAACAATTCTTTCTTGCATCCAACCACCCTTAATCCAAATCCAAAATATAATGGGATGTGTATCTAGGGAAATTCGCAACCAAGGCTTAATCACACAAGCAAGAGAAGGAATCCATTGTCTAGGTTAGCCCCAAGGAAAGCACCACAGTGACTCACTTGCTCTCTAGTTAAAACATAGGGGTTCAACTAAGATCAAATGTGTTATGTCTCCTTTCCAAGAGATGGAATTGACTACTTTTGGTTGCTTATCATCTACCTCTCATGAAAAACATTGTATGGGTCCACAATCCATTTTCTAGGTGGTTCCATTGCCCCAGAAAACCAAATTGACCCAAAATTTCCTTTTCTGGAGGTTTATCAACTAGGAAAAAAACACTAGGTGGTTTCACAACCCTAAGCAAATAACCACAGTGACCCATTTCTCCCTAGATCTCCTCATTGATCAATCAAGACCAGACACACTATCCAATAGCCTCAACATGATCATAGGGAATTCTTTCCTAATCCATAGAGCACAAGTTCAATTTGTGCATAACCTTTATCCTTTTTTTCTTCATGCCAATAAAATCAAACATAGATCCTCTCCAGTGTCTTCAACCAAATTTCCCTTACTCCATAGTTCTTAGCACTCAAAGTGTTCTACACATAGTAAAATTTTGTGCCAATTGCTATGTTCCTTCTCTACACACTTCAACCACTCTCCTCTCAACAACATGCATAAGTATAAATAATGAAGTCTAATCTTTCCTTGATATTTCCTCACCACCACGACATTTTTGGTTCATAACCTTTTTCTCTCTCTCCAATATTCATGAGGGGATGGGAGTATGATTTCTTCCTCCACTCATGTTGCCCACTTCGACTTTAATACTTGTTAATGCAGGCATGTCCATCATTAGACAAATAGTATTGACAATGTAGTATTTACATGCCTCCCTTGACCTCATTTTTGACAATGGAATCCCCCATCAAGGTTTGTCATACACAACATTGATTTGGAACACATGGTTTATTATTTTATGATTTTCTTATGAGGCCCTTTTTTGGAGAAAAATTACTCCCATTAGCATGTACCTAGAGACACTCGTCCACCTTTAGCATCTTGGACATTTCCCAGTGGATCTATGATGTTTCTCCTAGATGATGATAGGGTGCCATATTACATGACATGATTTTGAGGAGGATAATGTTGGGCTTCAAAGATAACCTTTTGATGACATGACATGACATTTGATGAGGATACATGCTCATTGGGCCATTCATTTCACATTTTGATGGAGAGACATGTATTTTGAGGATGATGTCACCCTTTGAGGCCTCTTCACTCACATGTATGGACTTTTTGAGGGGATTTTGGATTTATCATTTTTACATTTTTCATATTTAAGGCTATGTTGGGGGTTAACATGCTCATTTATCTACCTTGTATTATGGGTTTTTTTATTTTTAGGGAATTTTAGCTTAATTAAAGCTAAGGCACTTGGTTTCCTTGGTATAAGTAAAGGAGTGATTATCTCATTTGGATCATTGCTCAAATTGAGAGACACACATCTCTCAGATTACTATTATTTTCTTTAGTTCACTATGGAGCACTAGTTAAGTGACTTACCTTGGAACTTCTTGGATGTTGATTTGATCTATTTTCATGGTTGGTTATGGTGTGGCTTGAATGAATGCATGGTATATCTAATGGTTAACTTCTTTTATTTAGGTTTTATATTTTAATGGATGGGTGAATCATGTATTAAGCATGTCAACATGATATTTTTTATGATGCTTGTTAAATTAAACCTTCTTCCAAGTATTTAAGGAAGTAGTATATTAGCTCCTTCCCTTAATCCATTTTTGGAAATTACAAACCTTGATTCAAACCTTAGGGTGAGTATATTAACTTTCCCTAGTTATTTTGATCTTTATATCTACTTTAAAGTTTCCCCAAGTTTGTATATTACTACATTCCATTAGCCCTAGATTGAGAAGGCACTAATCCTCTATCTCTTGTGATAAATCTTAAAAATCTAAAATAATTTTGTATTTATTAAAGGATAAATTAAGCTTTACTTACAAAAAAATCATATATTTTCAACATTTATTGTTTTGAATTTTATTGTACTAGGGTTAGGATTTTCTAGCATGCTTTGGATAAATAAAAGTTACATTTTATGTGCATTTTCTAATCATTAATGACAAATGACATATATGACTAAATTGATATTATATTCTTTTAACAATAGAAAATAATTTTAATTCATTCTCTTCTTTACTCATAATTTAAACCCGTGTTTTACATTTTATTATCATAGTTTCTAAGGCTAAAGTTGCTACTATCATAAACTATTAGTTGCAATTTCTTCTTTTAAGAGCTAGTTAATGAAAGTTGAGTGAAATTTCTTGATTGTGTGTGTTTGGGAACATCTCTTAAGTCACTCTTGGTTTTTTGGAATCATGGTTTCCATTACTCCAAAACCCACAGGTTTTAGTAAACATACACATCGCCATAGTTAACAGTTCCACAAGAGGCGGTTAAGCACATGTCACAAAACAGTCAGGGAGCATTGGTTTTACCACACAACAATCTCCCCCCCCCCCACAACGCTAGCTATGTGTGTTTCAAACTCAAGACCTTTGGCTCTAATACAACTTGTTAGAATCATTATGGTTGTTACACCAAAACCCGCAGGTTTTAGTAATGGTGCATCACCAAATTTAACAAATCCATGAGAGACGGTTAAGAACATGTTGTTGAAAATGCAACAAGATGATGGAGCTTAGTGGAAAGGAGTCACCTTCACTAAGTGGGCCCGTAGGCTATTTTTGGCACAAAGTCTATTTTTAGACTATGTCTATTTTTAGACATATGGATCATGGTCTATGAGTTGCAGGATGCTGTTTATGGATGATTGGTCATGTTGGAAAAAATAGATGGACTTCTATTTTTGGTTCACAGCAGAGTGATCAGAGTCTATTTTTAGATTGCCAGGGTAAAAATAGAAACAATCAAATATTATTAGCCCTTAGTAATATTTGGACTCTAAACATTATCTTATCCTCTTGGAGCACTTCAGTTCGAGCTACAGATGTGGCACATGCAGCTGAAAAAAGGAATCATGTGGTTTCTTATGTGTTAGTTGAGCTGTTGCATGGAGGACTTCAGTTAAAACTCATGCATGTGATTTCTGTGGAGTTGGATGTGGAGTTGATGGAGTTGTGTTCAGTTTGACTTAGTTGAACTAGTTGTATTTAGTCTAACTAAAGAATACACTAGTGATAAGTTGTGTGAATTAAATATTAATTAATTCACTAATTATTAACTCATAAAGCAACTGAAGAATACATCAGTTAACTGAGTGCATGGACAGTTCAACAGAGACAGGTGTTAGAGGTAAGTGAAAGGGTGAGTTGTGACTATCAGTTGTTCATGAGATTTTGCACATGCATGGATTGAGTAATGCCAATGAGGATTGCGCAGTGTGGGCCAATATCTAGGCAATTGTAGCTTGTGCTCATGTGATTCTCATGAAGCATTGTGCAATAGAGGTAGGCAAAGTAGCGGAGGAGATTTGAACCTGTGACTTGTTCGGATCTGAGCTAGTTTTGTGTGTAACAGGTGGAGATAGTGCTGGATACTTGTGAGGAGTATTGTACTATGTAATGTTACATGTTCTCAATCATTAATATACAGATAGTGTGGGGATTTCAGCTGTAAGATTTCCCTGGGTTACATACTGTGTTAATGTGTGCATGCGATTGATGTTTCATTGTTTTTGATGCTGCTAAATTGATGATCAACGTAGAGGAGATTATGTATTGTGCATGTATTCTGCAATAGTGTATAATCGGGATAATCTATGTGAATAAGTGTCATATTATTCAAAATTTCTACATGGTATCAGAGCTCTTTGATTTGTAGAAAAAGTTCTACAGTATATAAAAGCGAGGATTGATCATCAGATCTATTATTCAGAAAGTGTTTACAGTTTATTTCTTCAAGCAGAGTCTGTAATCGGGCCAGGTAGCTTCTGGATTCATCCTTCTTTTGGAAGGTGAGATATCCGGTGAATGCACATACAGTCGATCTCTGTACAAGAAATACTTTGTTCTCACGAATTTTAGATCAAAAGCGGTTGAGTTTTGAGTTGGTGGAATGGCGCTCAAGGATAAACTCAGAAACATCTAAGTGTGAGAATCGAGACAGTGTGCCCCAGTATCTCACAAAGTTCACCCAATGCCGGGATGAGCTGGGAAGTGTGGGGGTGACTGTCGATGATGAGGACTTGGTGAGCTTGGCTCTCCTTGGTCTTCCGAAGAGTTGGCATTCCTATCAGGACTCTATCAATGGTCGGGAGAAATTTCCAGGATGGGAGAGACTTTGGTCAGATCCTGCGCAAGGAGGAGACCAAACAGAGCACCAGAGATAGTTCTTCATCTATGCATGATGGGGAGAACTATGCCTTAGCGAGTAAGGTGAAGAAGGGGAAGGAGAAGGGTTCTCTTTCCGAATCCAGTTCTTCCAATGATGGGAAGAAGGTTGAAAAGTCGAAGGTGAGATGCTTTCGTTGTCATGAGTTGGGCCATTATGCTACTAATTTCCCAAAGAAGAAATCCAAGAAGGGATCTTTGGAAGGATCTGAAGGTGAGGCGCTTGCTTCACAGTTTGAGTTGGATTTCACACTCTTTGCATGCATGGTTTCATCCATGATGGGAAGTGGTTGATTTCTTGACAGTGGAGCTTCTTTCCACATGATCGGTGACAAAAGTTTGTTCAGTACTTTGGAGGAGAAAGATCTCCAGATACTCATAGCAATGGGTAATGATGAGAAGTATAGTGTCTCAGGTGTAGGAACGGTTATTTTTCAGAGGGAGCATGGAGCTTGCCTTACCTTGACCGATGTCAAGTATGTACTAGGACTGAAGAGAAACTTGGTGTCGATTGCGATGATGGAAGACAGAGGCTATGATGTAGTCTTCAGTAAGGGAAAGGTTTTCCTTAGACACATCATCACTAAACAGGTGAACCAGATTGGTTCACGGGTCAAGAACCTGTATGCTCTTGAGGTTCAAGATGCATGTGAAGCCTTGAGCAACGAGGCAACTGATGGGGACTTGGTGGTTGAGAGGGAGCGTATATTACCTCTCAACATGCAGAGCCAGAAGAAGTCTCAGATGATCGTGGAGGAGCCATGATTGGTGCAGCAGCTTCAGGAGGTTGTGGAGCAACCACAACAAGGGAAGTTGAGAGGAGATCGAGTAGGGACATCTACTCATGCAGAGACCTCCAGTAGGGGGAAACTTTGAGCCAGGTGGGAAGAGGGATTGCATGCAGCCATACCTCCAGGTAGGAGGTGGCGTGATGTGGATTGATCGTCCCAAGGAGGAGGGGTGGGATCCTTGAGGTACCCAATCTCTTGGATGAGACCTTGCTACGAGAGCCCCGATGTGGAGTAGCAAGAGCTAACTGATTGGGTAGAGACAGATGCAGATGGAGCGGCAGAGAGAGCAACAGTGTAGGGAATCCCAGGACAGCGCATAGCTAGCAGGCTGCAGCAATGCGAGAGGCACAAGTGTTTTGCACAGTGCTAGGTGGCACAGAGAAGTGAGAAATGGTGCGAGATGCATGGAGATGTTGCAGTAGCACAGATGTCAGAGAGGGAGCACTTGTCAGTAGCAGGTCAAGTTTCAGCATCAGAGTATGTTCCTATCCCAACAGAGTGGTCAGTTGGGAGTGTTTTTTTTGTTCCAAGTGTTGTTGGAGCAAGTGGACCGGGCAAATGTGTTGCATGCAAAACATTACAGTTGTAGGATAAGGGTTGTAGATAATCCATATCTTGTTGAGAGGGAGTGTTGAAAATGCAACAAGATGATGGAACTTAGTGGAAAGGAGTCGCCTTCACTAAGTGGGCCCGCAGGCTATTTTTGGCGCAAAGGCTATTTTTAGATTATGTCTATTTTTAGACATATGGATCATGGTCTATGAGTTGCAGGATGTTGTTTATGGATGATTGGTCATGTTGGAAAAAATAGATGGAATTCCATTTTTGGTTCACAACAGAGTGATCAGAGTCTATTTTTAGACTGCCAGGCTAAAAATAGAAACAATCAAATATTATTAGCCCTTAGTAATATTTGGACTCTAAACATTATCTTATTCTCTTGGAGCACTTCAGTTCGAGCTACGGATGTGGCACATGCAGTTGACAAAAGGAATCACGTGGTTTCTTATGTGTTAGTTGAGCTATTGCATGGAGGACTTCAGTTAGAACTCATGCATGTGAGTTTTGTGGAGTTGGATGTGGAGTTGATGGAGTTGTGTTCAGTTTGATTTAGTTGAACTAGTTGTATTTAGTCTAACTAAAGAATACACTAGTGATGAGTTGTGTGAATTAAATATTAATTAATTCACTAATTATTAACTCATAAAGCAACTGAAGAATACATCAGTTAACTGAGTGCATGGACAAGTCAACAGAGACAGGTGTTAGAGGTAAGTGAAAGGGTGAGTTTTGACTATCAGTTGTGCATGAGATTTTGCACATGCATGGATTGAGTAATGCCAATGAGGATTGCGCAGTGTGGGCCAATATCTAGGCAATTGTAGCTTGTTCTCACGTGATTCTCATGAAGCATTGTGCAATAGAGGCAGGCAAAGCAGCGGAGGAGATTTGAACCTGTGACTTGTTCGGATCTGAGCTAGTTTTGTGTGTAATAGGTGGAGATAGTGCTGGATACTTGTGAGGAGTAAACTATGTAATGTTACATGTTCTCAATCATTAATATACAGATAGTGTGGGGTTTTTAGTTGTAAGCTTTCCCCGAGTTACATACTGTGTTAATGTGTGCATGCGATTGATGTTTCATTGTTTTTGATGCTGCTAAATTGATGATCAACGTAGAGGAGATTATGTATTGTGCATGTATTCTGCAATAGTGTATAATCGGGATAATTTCTGTGAATAAGTGTGATACTATTCAAAATTTCGACATGGTATCAGAGCTCTTTGATTTGTAGAAAAAGTTCTACAGGATATGAAAGTGAGGATTGATCATCATATCTATTATTCAGAAAGTGTTTACATTTTATTTCTTCAGGAAAAGTCTCTAATCGGGCCAGGTAGCTTCTGGATTCATCCTTCTTTTGGAAGGTGAGATATCCAGTGAATGCCCATACAGTCGATCTCTGTACAAGAAATACTTTGTTCTCACGAATTTTAGATCAGAAGTGGTTGAGTTTTGAGCTGGTGGAATGACGCTCAAGGATAAACTCAGAAACATCTAAGTGTGAGAATGGAGACAGTATACCCCAATAACTCATGAAGTTCACCCAGTGCCAAGATGAGCTGGGAAGTGTGGGGGTGACTGTCGATGATGAGGACTTGGTGAGCTTGGCTCTCCTTGGTCTTCCGAAGAGTTGGCATTCCTATTACAACTCTGTCAATGGTCGGGAGAAATTGCCAGGATGGGAGAGACTTTGATCGGATCCTATGCAAGGAGGAGATCAAACGGAGCACCAGAGACAGTTCTTCATCTATGCATGATGAGGAGAACTGTGCCTTAGCGAGTAAGGTGAAGAAGGGGAAGGAGAAGGGTTCTCTTTCCGAATCCAGTTCTTCCAATGATGGGAAGAAGGTTGACAAGTCGAAGGTGAGATGCTTTCGTTGTCATGAGTTGGGCCATTATGCTACTAATTGGCCAAAGAAGAAATCCAAGAAGGGATCCGGGGAAGGATCTGAAGGTGAGGCACTTGCTGTTAGAAAATTATATATTACGAAGCAATGGAACACATAAAATATTGTAGAAATATAAACACATAAAATGCACAAAACAAGAGAGACACAGATATACGTGGTTCACCCAGTTTGGGCTACATCCACCCCGAACAGCCAGTCCTTCCTTTCTATTATCCAGCAAAATCAAGAGACACAACCTACAACAAATCCACTGTAATATCCTCTGTTTTCTCTCACAGTCTCACTTCTCTGTTTCTCGCTCACGGAATACACGTCTATCACACAGCCTCAAATACAATACCCTCATACAAAGAGAGGGGTTGCCTTCTAGGGCAAAAAACCCTAAACTAAACATAAGTTCTACCGTCAGATCATCTGCCTAATGAATGGCCCAGATTGACCCCCCCTGCAGCGAATATTTTACGGGCGGCGTTGCCACCCCCATTTCGAACTGGGGTCCTATGTGGCGATACCTTTGAATATAGAAGATAATCAGGCTCCACACCCAACACTTGCTTCACAGTTTGAGTTGGATTTCACACTCTTCGCATCCATGGTTTCATCCATGATGGGAAGTGGTTGGTTTCTTGACAGTGGAGCTTCTTTCCACATGACTGGTGACAAAAGTTTATTCAGTACTTTGGAGGAGAAAGATCTCCAAATACTCATAGTGATGGGTAATGATGAGAAGTATAGTGTCTCAGGTGTAGGCATGGTTATTTTTCAGAGGGAGCATGGAGCTCGCCTTACCTTGAACAATGTCAAGTATGTACCAGGACTGAAGAGAAACTTGGTGTCGATCGTGATGCTGGAAGACAGAGGCTATGATGTAGTCTTCAGTAAGGGAAATGTTTTCCTTAGACACATCATCACTAAATAGGTGAAACAGATTGGTTCACGGGTTAAGAACCTGTATGCTCTTGAGGTTCAAGATGCATGCAAAGCCTTGAGTAGCGAGGCAACTGATGGAGACTTGGCGGTTGAGAGGGAGCATATATTACCTCTCAACATGCAGAGCCAGAAGAAGTCTCAGATGATTGTGGAGGAGCCACGATTGGTGCAGCAGCTTCACGAGGTTGTGGATCAGCCACAACAAGGGAAGCTGAGAGGAGATCGAGTAGGGACATCTACTCAGGCAGAGACCTCTAGTAGGGGGAAACTTCGATCCAGGTGGGTAGAGGGATCGCATGCAGCCATACCTCCAGGTAGGAGGTGGGGTGATGTGGATTGATCATCCCAAGGAGGAGGGGTAGGATCCTTGAGGTACCCAACCTCTTGGATGAGACCTTGCTATGGGAGCCCCAATGTGGAGTAGCAAGAACTGACTGATTGGGTAGAGACAGATGCAGATGGAGCAACAGAGAGAGCGACAGTGTAGGAATCCTAGGATAGCGCATAGCTAGCAGGTTGCAGCAATGCGAGAGGCACAAGTGTCTTGGACAGTTCTAGGTGGCACAGAGAAGTGTGCAATAGTGCGAGATGCGTGGAGATGTTGCAGTAGCGCAGATGTCAGAGAGGGAGAACATGTCAGCAACAGGTAGAGCTTCAGCATCAGAGTATGTTCCTAGCCCAACAGAGTGGTCAATTGGGAGTGTTCTTTAGTCCCAAGTGTTATTGGAGCAAGTGGACCGGGCAAATGTGTTGCATGCAGAAAATTATAGTTGTAGGATAGGGGTTGCAGATAATCCATATCTTGTTGAGAGGGAGTGCTGAAAATGCAACAAGATGATGGAGCTTAGTGGAAAGGAGTTGCCTTCACTAAGTGGGCCCGCAGGCTATTTTTGGCGCAAAGTCTATTTTAGACTATGTCTATTTTTAGACATATGGATCATGGTCTATGAGTTGCAGGATGTTGTTTATGGATGGTTGGTCATGTTGGAAAAAATAGATGGACTTCTATTTTTGGTTCACAGTGGAGTGATAAGAGTCTATTTTTAGACTGCCAGGCTAAAAATAGAAACAATCAAATATTATTAGCCCTTAGTAATATTTGGACTCTAAACATTATCTTATTCTCTTGGAGCACTTCAGTTCGAGCTACGGATGTGGCACATGCAGCTGACAAAAGGAATCACGTGGTTTCTTATGTGTTAGTTGAGCTATTGCATGGAGGACTTCAGTTAGAAGTCATGCATGTGAGTTCTATGGAGTTGGATGTGGAGTTGATGGAGTTGTGTTCAGTTTGACTTAGTTGAACTAGTTGTATTTAGTCTAACTAAAGAATACACTAGTGATGAGTTGTGTGAATTAAATATTAATTAATTCACTAATTATTAACTCATAAAGAAACTGAAGAATACATCAGTTAACTGAGTGCATGGACAGTTCAACAGAGACAGGTGTTAGAGGTAAGTGAAAGGGTGAGTTGTGACTATCAGTTGTGCATGAGATTTTGCACATGCATGGATTGAGTAATGCCAATGAGGATTGCGCAGTGTGGGCCAATATCTAGGCAATTGTAGCTTGTACTCACGTGATTCTCATGAAGCATTGTGCAATCGAGGCAGGCAAAGCAGAGGAGGAGATTTGAACCTGTGACTTGTTCGGATCTGAGCTAGTTTTGTGTGTAATAGGTGGAGATAGTGCTCGACACTTGTGAGGAGTATTGTACTATGTAACGTTACATGTTCTCAATCATTAATATACAAATAGTGTGGGGTTTTCAGCTGTAAGATTTCCTCGGGTTACATATTGTGTTAATGTGTGCATACGATTGATGTTTCATTGTTTTCGATGCTGCTAAATTGATGATCAACGTAGAGGATATTATGTATTGTGCATGTATTCTGCAATAGTGTATAATCGGGATAATCTTTATGAATAAGTGTCATATTATTCAAAATTTCTACACATGTTGCAAAACATGTGGGGAGCATTAGTTTTAACGTGAAACATGGTTGACCTAAGCCTCTACGATATCAATAGGAACCTTTGAACTCAAATCTAGAAATTACTCTTACATCCACCTTAAACCCTAATTTCCTATTTCTATCCTTGGGTGGAAATTATTGTAGAATCCTAAGGGGGGACTTAGATCAAGTTGATTGAGTTATTTGATCACTAATATTTGCTAGGGAATTCTCCCTTGCATTTGTTTGTGTCCATCACTAAAACAAGGGGAGTAGTAATTTGAGGTAATAATGGTGACATTCCCATTATTGCACTTGGTGCTAGCTTTTGTTATAATAAGCACATTTAGCTACGAAACTAAGTCTTGGACATGTATTTTAATATTTTTATGGTTGCAAATATTTAGCTTTACACATTCCAAGGGTTCACTATTATTGAGGCCTAAGTGCATGGATCAAGGCTAAGGCACATTCTCTAAGAATACTCTAACTCTTCTAGCTAATTTAACATAACATTGTAAGGAAGAACAACAACCTCTCTTAAAAGGAACTCCCTTGACAAAGACATTTAATATTATCTAAAGGGGAGATAGTTATATTAATGAGTGCTCGAAATATGTGAGGTACATATGGCCTAACAAACCTTATTACTTGGTCAAATGAAGTTTTTCCTAGGAATATTACATGTGTCATCAAACATTCATTCAAGGATTTGGCCTTGCATAGGTTATTATTTTTTTGAGTGACTTACCTTGAAATGCTCATAATTTATATTTTTAGTAGTGGATCTACACAACAATAAATAATTATTTGATTCATAAGAGAGATGGAGCTAGATCTGTATAAAGAGAGAAGCTCCTCCATTGTAGATGTGTGGTTGGATTAGGGGAAATCCACTTTATGAGCCTAGTTGAATATCTCTTAAATGCTTTGGAATTATAAGGGTTGTTATATATGAGGTTATTTACTCTTCATTTATCTTGTCATATTCTCGTTGTTGGAAATTTAGTTGAATTTTGTTACAAAATGAATTTAATTGAAGGAAAAAATTGTCACTCAGAGAAGGGACTTGGTTGAGGCGTTTCTTGTCCATATTTGTTGTTAATTTTAGTTGTCGAATTAGATAACTTGTTTTTATCATTTTAGTGAGTGGTAGGAAAATAATTTTTTTTTGCAACAAAGTCACTCTTTATTATCATGAACATGCATATTATGGAGCACCTCTACAAGGGCATTGTGATTTTTGGTGATTTGAAATAGTATTCATATGGAGATTTAACTTGTTGTGAAACACCTTTTCACTCCTCGATACATATTTCTTGAATCCCCCTCATGCTTTTAAACTCCACTTGACATAACTGGATATTTCTTGAATCCTCCTCATGCCTTTAACTCCACTTGGCATAATTGGACAGGAAATAGTCTTGATCTTTCATCCCATTCATTTCCTAAAGTTTATCATACACTTTATTTAGGGGCATCCCCTTATGTTGAAAGAAAGTTTATATGAAGTGTGAGAAAGCATTGTCGTGTAACGATTAACTATTCCTAAAGTGTATCATACACTTTATTTAGAGACATCCCCTTATATTGAAAGAAAGTTAATATAAAGTGCGAAAAAACATTATGGTGGCAACCATTAACAACCCATCTTAACTCCTCTAAAATTATAATTATATTTTAATATTTTACCACTTAAACGAGGCATATCTTTAATTCCTGGTTACATTTACCTACTATAAATATAATCAAACTTAATAGACCAAGATTGTTCCTTTGTTCTTAAAAACAACATTGACCATAACATAATCTAAAAATGATTAAAATTTTCTAAAAATACTTCGAAGAGTAATATAATTACAACATTTCATTTGTTCAAACAATGCACATGATTAAATATTTTCGTTGATTATAAATTATGTAACATATATCAACTTCTTATTATTAATAATATAAAAATTATAAATGTGAGAACTTAATAGACCAAGATTGTTCCTTTGTTCTTAAAAACAACATTGACCATAACATAATCTAAAAATGATTAAAATTTTCTAAAAATACTTCGAAGAGTAATATAATTACAACATTTCATTTGTTCAAACAATGCACATGATTAAATATTTTCGTTGATTATAAATTATGTAACATATATCAACTTCTTATTATTAATAATATAAAAATTATAAATGTTTCCTCACACATTTGTTTAATCTATATACATGCCTAATTTTTTTCCTTAATTATAAATTGTGTGACGTGTATAAACTTGCTATTATTAATAATATAAATATTTTACTATTCTCTATATTATAAATATTCTAAAAGTTGTAAATATTAGATCTGTTTTATTTTTCTAATCCCCCAGACTTACTAAGGTTTACAATGACAATGGGTTAATTCTCTTCACTATTGGTTACTCACATTTTCCGACAAAAATAAACGTTGGGCATCAAAGTAACACATTGCTCAATGTGAAGATTGTAGTGTTACAATAGCGTAACCAACGATAACGCTATACCGTCTTGGTTTCTTAGAGCAAATATTTTTATTTTTATTTCTGGTAATTTTTAACAATTTCGAAGTCGGGGCTGTTTAGTAAGAAATTTTGATTAAGATGAATTTAAGTTAGTATTATATAAATTTCATGAAGAATCTTTTATAAACTTGATATGGATCACAGAAGTCTAAACTCTAATATAAATTTTACATATTTATATATAAAAGTATTTTTATTTTTCATTTTATTAAAATTTTTATTTAATCTATACTAATCTAGATTTACGAAGTATCCAACGGGATCAAATCTATTTACATCTTAAGCTATTTGTATCTCAAGGGATTTGATCTTTCTCTACACTTGGTAGCTCTGGAGTCTTAAGCTATTTGTATCTCAAGGGATTTGATCTTTCCCTACACTTGGTAGCTCTGGAGTTAAAATAGATCTAGCTTGGTTTAATTTCCCTTTAAATAAGTTATATTCCACATGAATACCATGGGCAATACCATGGGTTCTTATAAACCTGGAGCTCAAAAACCACAGGTAACTTGACCAACTCAAGTTTACCTTCACTGCCTAACAAAAATTAATGAAAAACTAATAACGTAGAATTTTTATTTAATATAGGTTTATTTTTACTTTTATTTCAAGTTTACCTTAACTATCCAACAAAAATTGATTAAAAAAATAACATAGAATTTTTATTTTAAAACTGTTATTTTTATTTTTATTATATTTTATTTTTACCTAGTCAAAATGTTCATAGGATAGGACATTATACCATCTCTTACATAATAGCCACGAAATATTTTTTGTAGTAGCCAAGGTAGAAGGAAATATCACAAAAGTATAATTTTTATTTTATTTTAGATTTAATTTAAAAAATGATATTAAATTAAATTAAATTAAAATAAAATGTTTATAAAATATTTTGTTTATAAAATGAATTATGGTTTTTGGAGATGTGGTATTGATAGGCCATGGTATTGGCCCATAATATTGCATCAACACCTATTTACAAGTTAATGATAATCATTATTAATTTATGCCAAGGACTCTAGCAATAGATTTACATGTTGACTATTATTAGTTTAACATTGACCAATACAACTTATAATGTTTGACTTTGAAAAATAAATAATTATTTTTCAATATTATTAAAAAAAACCATTTTTCAAACACTTAATTGAACCATAACTTGAATGTCTTATTGTAGCCTTTGCATCATATAATGCCATGTGGATAACTACATCACCTATTTTATGCCATAATTTATGGATATATTTTCAATATTCATGCACGATTTTTAGATATTTTTGTAGTGATTTTTTAATCCAAATCCTTGAAATAGTTCAAATTCGTATAAGTAAAATATTTACCATGCGATACTTCCCATTATAATTTAAGCAAGTCATTACATAAAAAATAGATATAAATAACATGTAAATAAATATAAATTCAACATAATTGTTGACATACATACTTGTTTGCACTACACCTACACATCTCTCATATGCATATTTGGATGTGAAATAAATATTTTTTTTAATTAATTAAAATTAAATATTTATTGAATGTATGAAAGTTCATTTCTTCAATTATTAAATATGTTTTCTCCACAAGAAAAAATCCATAATTTTTATTAATAAAAATAAAATAAAAATTATATTTTATAGATACACATAGTGTATGTTGAAAGAAGCATGATGAGATCATGTCATTACATTAGTAAGCTGATAATATAATGTTGGAAGCTAATATGGGCATGAACATCGGAGCATTTGACAAGAGAATGAAAAAAGGAAATTTAAAGATGACAATTTGAGCTGGTTTTTTCTTTTTTACCCTTCCTTATTTGCACTTGTTGCCACCCATGAGGATTTGAATCAACTAGAACCAATGCTAGTTCTTGACCCCTTCCAAATGAGGGGGGTCTTTGTCTAACTCTAAACCCTCTGAGGAATCAGATCATTCCCTATGAGGAATGAGATTGTTTGATGCCATATGGACCTGCAGAGGGTTGTTGCTCTTCTAATTCCAGAGATGTATGTGGTGACGCAGAACCATCATGAACCACAATCTCACCCTCCATTTTATCCTCAAATTACAGTTCTAGTTATAGCTCTTTATTATCCTCCCCCTCTTCCTCTAAAAGAGTAGGAACACTAAACTACCATCCTTTTGGTCTATTTGGTTATTCTTTTTCCTTCTTGGGATATTTTTAGCCATAACAAACTGAACATAAAAAGAATGGGTAGATTGTGATTCATGATGGTTCTACTTCTCCATCACATGCATGTCCGAAATTAGAAGAGAAACAATCCTCAGCACGTCAAGGTGGCACCAAAAGGAATATTCACCTTTCCAGGTCCATTTTTTAAAATTTTCCTAGTTTTTTGCCAATATCTTCAAGGACTTGATGGTACAAGAATCGAAGGGAAAGACTTGGGAGCCTAACCCTAGCATAGAAGTCACCACCATGGATGTTGCAACAAAACTAGGGAACCACAAAGTAATTGATAGTCCAATTTTTCCTCAGAACTAGGGCCCTTCATTTAGTACAAAGTCTAGTTATTTTTGTGTATCAAATTGGTCAAAAAAGAAATACCTTTGAGAAAAGCTAAATGTCACAATTAGTTGACCATAGAGAACACCCATTGATGTAATATTTCCGATTTTGGCCAAAAGTCATTAAACCTATATATAATCGCTTTCGATTCCAATTTTTTGAATAAAGGGGATACCTCAATGACATTGACCTCCATGGATGGAAATTGCTCCATTTGGTCACAATATATGGTAATGAAATGTCCTGATTTAGTTATGTAAGGTTTAAAACCTTCCCGTGAACTACATCCTTGAAGGTCCCTGATGTTTCAATTGGAAGTCTTGCACCAGGTCCACCCTGCATCCTAATGGAAAGGATGATAGATGAGTTTTTTGTGACAATATAATTTTGAATCAAGTTGGTATCTTGAATGAAATTCCCTACAAATTGTAAACAATGAATTCATATCAGCAATCCCCAAAGATTCTATTCTATCTTATGTTTTAAAGAGATGGTTGCTTATGAACCGTAGATCTAGAAAGGAGCAAAAGCCCCATTTAGATTTTTAATAAAAGGTTTGTTCTTTGCAAACTCAGGAATAAAGGGAAAAGAGGCCCTGCTAGAGGGTTTTATACTCTTAAAAGTTGGCCATTGTAAACACGAAAACACCAAAATAATAGGGATCGATTGCTTAGGACGGACCCCGGATGTCACTATACAGGAGAATCAAATCCCCTATGGAATGAGATGATATGATTTTTTCTCCATAGTCCTTGCATTTGTGAATGCTAAGCACAAATGATAATCCTAAGTTTACCCCTCTCCAACCGTGGCCCACAAGTGAGCCAGAGTCTGAACCCTATGATACTGCAAAGAATTTGAGTCGACCAGATCCCAGACATTGAGAGTTCTCAAAAGGTGTAAACCCCAGCATCAATAACAATCATACCTAAATTCTCCAACGCTAGAACGAAAAAGATCAGCGCTTTCATAAGAACCAAGCCGCCAGGAGCCAAAACTTGGTCGGGACATGAAGGTTGTGGTAGGAAAGATGAATGTGGCGACTGAAAGTTGTGAACACAGAGGTGTCAGAACCCTATTCTCCACTGTCTCCATAAATTCTATGATAGGACAAGGCCTAGGTGTGTTGTGGTCTTAATAAGGTGCACTTGAAAATTCATGCATTTCTTAATATTATGTTTGATATTACATTCTATTAACTAGCCGTTGCCACTAAAGGTGTAAAAATAAGTCGAAGATATGGAAGATTGAGAAGATTATCTGGCTAAGATCTGGGAAGATTTATCTTTCATTGTTGTGCTTGAAGTAGCAAGTTTTTATTGTGGTTATGCATACAACATGAATTAATTATCACCAAAATATGTAAATTGTGTGTGTTGTGCTTGAAGTACCAAGTTTGTCTTGTGGTTATGCATACAACATCCTAAATAAATTATCACCAAAATATATGAATTATGGGCATGGTCTAGTTAGCTTACAGTTGAATGCAGAGTTGAAATCCCTTCCTTAATTGTCGTTTTCCTTTTAACACATACATATATGTACATTTCTTACATGTATTTTCCTATAGACGGTGATGAGTCTTATTACATTGTGAATAATGCCATACGTTATGTGTTATAAATATAAATGATTGCCTAAGCCATGAGCTCTTTGATATGTCTATGGTGATTCTCTTGTTTATTATTATGACCATAAATATTGTGTAATTATGTGTTATGGTTATAGAAGTACTTTAATAGTATGTAAATGAATACATAAATCAAACTACTCCTTTTAAATGAAGATATTGAAGCCTTAAGCCATAACTCCCAAGAGTAAGTTTTCCTTAAGACTGCAAGGTGTAGTGCATACGCAATGCAGTCACTTTTTTTTTTTTTTTGGGTAACTATGATCAAAAGGTTGTTCTCCACATTTCGTCGATGTAATCTTTACCATTTTCGCGTTATTTATGCATGGCAATGAATCCATAGTTCTGTGATTGGTGTAAATATAAATTTGCAATAAAATTTGTTGTCTTAAGAGGTATGCATGATGTTAAGTATGCCTGGAATTCTTTGGCTACTTCTATGCTCAATGATTCTTCAGGAGGCCTTATTGGATATCTTCGTTATCTTGATCGTCAACATCCTCACATTCACGTACTATCTTTTATTTCTGAATAGAAAGGAAAAGAACAAAATCTCTCCAGAATGGCCTTTCCAAGGGATTCTCCCCTCATTGTTTATACATGTCAACCATCTGTGCAATTTTATTTCAGAAATCTTAATCGAAAGTGAGGGAACTTTTATTGCCAATGGCCTTCTGGAAACCACTGTCCTTACCAACAATCCATCAAAGGTGGAGTACATTAATTCCCCAACCCTTACATCACTCATTTCTGATACCACCCTCATTGGGGAGAGCTTATCGCTCTCAAGTATGTTTACCAAGTGCTCAATGTCTCTTTGGATCATTGGGGGAGGTCACAAAAAAGAAAATTTGAGTTGGACTCTCTATTTCCCTAATTCGCCAACCAATCGGACACCTAGTTCCTTGACCTTCTAGTGTGGGAGGTTATTTCATAATTAAAAGACAGAAGCAAGTTTATTATTCGTGAAACTTGAAGTTCAAGGTGCTAGCTTTTGACCACTATAGAGATAGGGAATTCATTAATGAATTTTTTTTGATAAAGTTAAATTAAAATCAAACATTTATAACATATTTTGATTTTAAAATGAGTTATGATTTCTTAGCATGTGGTATGGATAATTTATGGTATTGGCTCATAGTATTGTAACCAATCCTATTTACAAGTTAATATTATCCATGGTTAACTCCTAAACTGAGAGTAAATATCCATGGTTAAAATTCTAGTTATATTGTATGTGTTAAGTTTTTTATTCATTTATTATTTTAATTTATATGTTAAAATGGATCTTAATGTGGTTAAGAAATCATTATTTTAATTTATATGATAAAATACATCTTAATTTCTACCTAAAAGCAAGTTTTGAAGTGCTTGTCCTTCTTACACGGGTTAAGCGTTAAAGGTGCAAGGTTCGAAGTTAAGTGGGTTGATTGTTAGGAGCTTACTGGGTAGCATAAAGGGATAGAAGTGATAAAGTGAGTTCGTGTGTCAATAACTCTTTAGTGAAGTCCTCAATTGTTTTATATATTATAAATTTTAATGTGATATGTATATTATGATTTTATTTTATTTGAAAAATTGTTCATAATTTTATTAATAAAAACAAAATCGCAAGATTGAATTTTATTATTTTTATTACTTTTAATTTTATTTTTAATTTACTATTAATTGAACCAATAATTAAATGTTTAATGTTTAGAAACATTTACATACTTTCACTAATTTTATTACTTTTATTCACTATTAATTGAGCCAACATTTAAATGTTTAATATTTACAAACATTAACATACCTTCATTACGGAGAATGACACAACAATTATGTTATTTAATATAGAAATTGAAATATTTTATTTATGGCTCACACTAAAATATTGTTTTGTTATTAAAATATTTTGTTTTAAATATTACATATAAATGAATTACAAAATATATAATGTTAATAATAATATTTTTTCATGTCATTTGTTGACTATAAACTCATATGTTCATTCACTCCCTCATCCTAAAATGTAAATTAACTTGAATTTCTCATACTAAAATGTAAATTAACATTTTTATATTTTAATTATTTTATCTTTCTATAAATTAATTATCTTTTTATAAATGGAAGATTTTATTATTTATAAGCAACATTAATTTTTTTATTACTATTTATTTTTTAATTTATTAGTGTAAACATTATTAATTTTAAATATAAAATTACTCAAAAATATATCTATGTAATATCTCTTTTAAAAAAAAACCACATTTTAGCTGAGATTATAAGAATTAAAAAAACCACATTTAAGTGAGATTATAAATCCAAAGAAAAATAAAATAAGAAAAATAAGCAGAATCATAAATAAAAAGAAAAAAAAGAATATAAAGTTTGTTTGGATTATAAGCTAACAAAAACCAATCATAAATTCGAAACAATCTATATATTTATCTACTATAAATTAATAACGAGAATACTCTAAATTTAGAATTTATGCAAATTGAAATTTACACCTTGCTCTTCTTATTAGTTCATGCCATATGCAGGGTAGGGACTATAGGAATCGATATGACCAACTTGAACATTAATTCTAGCTGCTTATTGTCCTTGAACATTAATTCTAGCTGCTCACTGTCTTGACTGCCACAAATAACCAAAGTATTTACCTTACCAATGTATGCCATTGTTTTCGTCATCATATTTGGCCTCTTCTCGAGGTGGACAGGTTAAACCATATATTATAGTAATCTATTTCTTATGCATTTTTTAGTTTAATGAAAGATTTAAATTAATGCTAACATTAGTTTGGATGACATTTCATGCTTAGGAATTAAAAGTGTATCTTTTGTGTATATGACAAGGTTGCCAGTTTATGTGACAAGGGTGCCAAAATTGTAGTGTTTAAACACATGGCTTGTACACGTTTACACATCGCTTGTACATGTTTACAGAGGGCTCATACATGTTTAAAACTTTACATGGGCTTACCCACTTTTCTGCATAGAAATTTATATAACGTTTCATTTCTAGGTTCAAACTAGTAGGACCTCTTAGTTTAAGAAAACAAGAATCGCTATCGAGTTATAGTCGCTCTAACGTTATGGGTGATCTCTGCTGAATCCCAGTTGTGAACCGACGCTATGGGTGATCTTTGTTGAACCGAACCTGTGGGTGATCTCAGTTGAACCCTCTGCTAAACCCTGTGGGTGAAATCTCCACTGGACCGGTGTTGTGGGTGATCTTTGCTGAACCGAACTTGGTGTGGGTGATCTTTGTTGAACCAAACTTGGTATAACCTAGTATAGAAGCATCAGAAGAGCCCGAACCTTTTTTTTTGAACAATATATTTGTGGTTGTTCTCATAGTAATTTTACCCATATATTCTAGTTGTTGAGCTCGAAGCTTGGGGTGAAAATTGAATATGCAATATTGAAGGTCCAAGTACAACTACTTACTTGGAGCCTTAGAAGAAGAGATAAAGATCTTTATTGAGAAAGAGAGATGGAAATTTCAATGTAGATATGCACTAGTCCAATAACTGTTATGTAGGTCCTTGCTTGAACCCACTACAGCAACTTCAGCTCGCATTCCGTATTGGAGGAATCTCAGGAACCCCCAATTTGGGTGGCGAGAATGTACAATGAATGTTCCACAGCTATTCGAACCAAAAATGTTCTACCGCTATGAGATTTGCAAGTGTCCCCATACATATAAGCAAGCAGTTAGATCCAGGACTGCTCCATCCTGATCTGTGTGTTGGGAAAGCTATTCATTCTTCTTAGATACGCAGATGGATATCAAAGAATTTAGGCAGATGGCTAGCCATTGACGGACTTGAGAAGATGTCTGCTTACCAACTAAAAGGGAGAGCTCAATGGCGACATTCCTGAGTATCAATAAAGTGGGCGCCAATTGGAAAAACACAAGCAAAAAGGATTGAAATTCTATTTGGGGTATCAATCTTGCACAAGAAAAGATTGTTGGGTGAGATGTTGGGTGGATCTACTAGCTTAGGCTTTCGGCTTCAATTATTCAAAGTATAGGAAAAAAATTTTGAAGGGTTAAAGTTGCATGCTTTAGAGCTGTATGGTGATTCTGAGCTAAATTTTAAACATAAAATCCATGAGATCCTTGAATGCTTCAGCTCTTGAAAATATAAGGAAAAATTGTGCAATGCTACAATTCGATTTATGTTTTGGGCTCACCCTCCTTAAGATCTTCATCTACAAGCACTCCAGCTTGGCTTGGCTCGATGGTTGAAATTCTACGTAAACATGTAAGAGATCAACAACAAGATTTTATTTTCATGTTGACAAAACATTGTTTTCATGTGGCGTTAAAAGGGTAGTTTGTTTCATACTCATTATCCTACAATGCTGTGTGTATAGCAAAAAATATTAAGGTAATCAAAGGCAATTCTTTTCAATACTAATGATTATAACAAAATAAATTTTGACAACTGGTGAAATTGCTGATGCTCTGAGACAATTGAGCCGATGAGCCAATGACACCATTGATACCGTTGCTATTGTTGCTCCTGAAGGTGCTCCGAGACCATTATTTGGTGATTAATCTATCGAGTGGGCTTAATCATCGCCAACAATTGTTTTAATAGCGATTACTTTTAACTTTTGTTCCTTTCTGAAGTCATCCATTATTTGCTACGTCAACGCTCCTTGGGAGCTATACAGGGAGGATTATAATAGTCACATGACAGGCTCCCTAAAATGAATGAATCAGTATAACCCTGCCTTGGAAATAAATTTGTGAGAAGCACTTGAAATTTTCGACACAATGGTGAAGAGAAGCTTCGAACCTAAGGAACAAATTGTTTTCTGACTCCTCATCGTGAAGATCGTTGGCCTAGACCTCCTCAGTGGCAGTGGCTTAAGAACAAAACCAACCTCCTTCCTTTCTCTCTTCATTCTGAACCAACTACTTTCCAGTATATGATGACGCTACGACAACACTCTTCACTTGACTTGCTTGACCACGTTAAACTTGCTTTCCTATCATGCTGGAACTGCATTAACCTGACTGAAAAACCCGTTGAATAAGGAGAACTTGCTTTCCTATCATGTTGGAACTACACTAACCTGACTGAACAACCAACTGAATAAGGAAAAAAGTGGTTAAGATGACCTCCCATCCAATAGCAAGGCAAGGACTAGCTGCCATGGAGCCTCCCTTGTTTTCTTAGTGTTCCATAAAATATTAAGATTAAAATTGTGATGATTCATTGGAACGCTAGAACATTTTAACGATTTAGCAAAGTTTCCATAGGTTGAATTACACCATTATCTATAATATACACACATGTCCTTTAAACTATATCAATTATACATGTGCTTTTTTAGAACCGATGATAGTAAAAGATTAAAAAAAAGAATCTTCATGATATAGTGCAGACTGATCTAAACAACTTGTTATGAAATGAAATGAAATTTTAATGTCCACAAGACTAGATATAGTCTATAGGACCACTAGCTTCCTTGTTTTTTGTGTTAACTTCTTATGGAATTGAAAATATCTCAGGCATGGAAATGAAATGAAATTTTAATGCCTATGAGACTAGATATAGTTTGTGGGACGACTAGCTTCCCTGCTTTTTTCCTTTTGCAATTCAATCGTCTTATTATTCAAATTAATGATGAGCTAACCCAACCTTCTAACAATCCACTCACTAAAAAGACAATGCCAAGGAACTGATGTTAACTTATTGTTCCATGTAATGTCTAAAATTTCTTTTGACTTGTATTTAAGAAAAATGGGAATGGAATAGAGTTGTTAACCATTTGTACATTTTAATTTGTATTTGAAAACTAGAAATTTGCAAGATCTTCATACATAATAATACTAACACCAATAAATATGCTTTGCTAAAAATATCGTACCAAGAAATACATAATAAGGAATGAATAGTCATTTGTTCGGATGGCGTCTCTGTAAATCCTCGACAACTACGATAATATTTTCTTGGCTACCTCAAACAATGGCTAGCTTTTTCAAGAATGCAACGGCGATAACCATGGGAGTGATCTCGGCCCTCTGCTTGAAGAAAATGCCTGGCCTGGCCAATTTAGAAAAGGGAACACCTTCAGTGTAATAAATATGTTAATTAGTCAACAATGTTATTAAGTTTAATTATATATATAATATAAAGCACGAAAAGTCTACAATTTATTAAACACATAGTATTGATTTTTTTTAAATATATTATTAATTTTATTTTTAGCTTAGTAAGATGTTTATGAGCTTTCAATAATCTCATGTTTAGATCCTCCTGTAACTATCATTTTATGATTTGTAGGATATTAAGCATTATATAATTTTCAAAAATTTTGAAGTTTTTTTCTTTCTTTTCAAGGTTCTAAATTCTAATCCAACACTTTCATTTTAGAATATTCAAAGCTTTATGAGAATCACTCTCACTATTAATCCATTAAGTCCTTTGTAATTTTTTTTATCTAATGATAAAATTCCAAAATAGAGCCCAACATCTCAAGTTTGCTGACAATCCAATGCCAAAGAAAATCCCAATGCTTGAAATTAGCTTTTGGGGAAATCTTTGGTTTCTTCAACTAGAAGCCTCTTCCCCTTTTATTCACAACCAGAGGACCTTAAGTTTGTGTCCCAAGGCATTCTCAAGCTTTACAATTTCGAACATAGGAAATATCCCAATATTCAAATTTAGCCCAAAGACAAATAGTTAAGGATCAAGCCCATGCTTTTGACTTGATATAGCCTTATGGTGTTAATTTGGAAGCTTAGGGATAAATTCCCTTCATTGGAAAATTGTCCTCTTCAAGAAAGACCCTACCTAGCCCTTGGGAGAATTTAATTTGGTTAAGGAAAAACATTATTTTTGATGAGAAACCCACATGTGCACAAAAGTACAAGTTGGCCCAAGAAAGTTAATTTGACCCCCATAAGACACATATAAATAGAGCACATGTCGCATCACTTTGAAGAATCATCATCACATTCATTTCTTCTCTTCTATGGTTCATATAGTTATGAAATTGTAGGTTCTTCTCACACATGCAAAGGAGAGAAAGAGTCTTTTCTGATTGGCTGAATTCATGTTTTGTTATGGGACTTTGACCAACATTGACCTGACACCTTTTGACTTAGTTTATCTGGATTTGGATATGTTTTGAGAGGCCGATTTCAAAGGAATTTTGACCAAAATTTTTTGGGTTGTTTGACCAACGTTAACCATAGACTTGCAACTAGGGTTTCAACAAGTCAAATATTGACATAGACCAAATTTGGCGGCACTATTTTAGGACTATTTTGACTTGAATTTGATCAACAAAGAAGGCCACGTATTTTGACTATTGACTAAGCATATTTGGAGGATGTTTGACAATTGACTTTTGGACTGGTTAGGGCTACTACTACTGTTATTGACTTTGACTAGAATTGCAAACTTTGAGTTGTTGACCAGATTTGACTTTTGGGATCATCTCTTAATGTTGGTTAGTTGATATGTGGATAAATCAAATATTTTACTTTGGCTCTTTTTTTATGAATTGGAACATTGTATCTCTCTGATGACCATTTGATGACAATCTAATAGAAGAAGAATTTTGAAAGGGTTTTCCCCATTGTGGGGTTTTTCCCTAGTCTTTGACTAACTCTTATGTCTCTTGTTATTACTCTTGGTTGTCTTATATTGTGCATTGGATACACTGTTTTATCTACAATTTCTTATTTTCATTAGAAGAGTGAATTTATTTGAAAAGAGATTGGTAATTGAAGAAGAATTGGAATAAGTGATTGTGCTAAGAATAAAACACTAGAAAATCAACATGGTATTAGATTTGAGGTGAAGACAAGCCCAAGGATACAAGAGAAAATAAATCATCTTTAAACAAATCTATTTAACCACTTGGTCAAGATGTCTACCTCATACTTCAAGGATGTAAAGAAATTGGGTGACTCATCTAATTTTGTTGCTTAGAAGGTCAAGTTGGAAGTGACATTGGATGAAAATGATGTTTTGGAATATGTGGAAGGAAAAATACCTGATCCAGTAGAAAGTGCTCTTGTTTCTGCCAAGGCCAAGTATAAGAAGCGTGAGATCAAATCTAAGAAAATACTTATTGATTCTTTGAAAGAGCATTTTCTTACTTGCATTGCAAATTTGAAGAAGTCCAATGATATGTATGATAAGCTAGTTGGGATGTATGAGGTAAATAAATTGAATCAAATTTTCTCCATGAAAAATTAAATCGAGGACATAAAGATGAACAAGGGAGATATTGTGTAGTCATACTTCATGAGATTATCACAACTCATGGATTAATTGTTGACTACTGGAGAATATATGTCTAATAAAGACTTAGTGTTCGTTTCTCTTCAAGGTCTTCGTCTATTATGGGAGACATTCATTACCACTATTAGCAACATTGATAAGTTTCTGACATTTGGTGAGTTGGCCAGAAAACGTACACAAGAAGAAACCAAGATTATTTCTAGAGGAAGAATTCAAAAGCATGAAGAAGGAGAGCCCTCTACATTTGTTGCACAGGATAAGAAAATGAAAGGAAAAGGAAGATCGTCTAATTCTATAAATCATTCTCTAAATTCCAAGGATTCCAATAGAATATTAAGGAAAATTGAATGTTACAATTTCCATAAGCATGGTCACTATGCCTGAGACTGTCCAAAAAAGAGAGATTCTCCAAGGTCCAACTACAACAATAATTGTGGCTTCAACAACAACATGTTTAACGATAGAAGAAGAGGAGATGATAGAAGAAGAAGAGATGATAGAAAAGGAAGAGATGCTCCTGATGATCATGAAGAAGGCCATCATCGTAAAAAGAGATCAATATACTCAAGGTATGGAAGTAGTGCAATTGCTACTCAATCTAAATATATTCTCATTTCTTCTCTTTCTAGTTCCTCCCCTTCGGATTTGTGTGATAGTTGGTTAGTAGATAGTGGGGCCTCTAGACATATTTCTAGGTATCGCGAAGTCCTCTCAAATTTGGTTGAGAGGGAGACTAATTTGAAGGTCATTCTTGGGGATAATTCTACTTATCATGTGGATATTTTTCTTCTATCTCATTTCATTTAGATTATGGGGAAATTGTACTTCTTCATGATGTTATGTATGTACCAAAATTAAAGAAGAAACTAATATCTATGTCTTCCTTGGAAGAAAAGGGGATGAAATTTGCTTTCATAAGAGGAAAGTTCCTCACTTGGCCTATGGAATCATGCATGAAGGATGCATTCACCTTGGGATATCAAATTGAAGGACCCTATAGAGTCTATGGAAGATTGCTATGAGCAATGGTAAATTATAGCAATCATCATAGTGAGATATGGCATGAAAGGTTTTATCGTTTGCACTATGAAGCCCTACCTAAAGTAAGGAAGATGGTTTCCAGAATGCTTAAAGTTCAATCTAAGCATGATGGGGTATGTCTGGGATGTAGCATTGAAAAGAAGTCGAGGGGACCATTCCCTTCTAACAAAAGCAAGACCAATGATATTCTACAACTCATACATTTTTATCTATGTGGAACCATGCCAGTAAAATCTATGGGTGGCTAATTATATTACATAATCTTTGTGGATGACTTTTCCTGAAAGACAAGGATATTCTACTTAAAAAACAAGGATGAAGCATTTTATATGTTTCGGTATTTCAAGGATCTAATAAAAAATAAAATATGGAAAAGAATCAAGGTCTTCAGGTCCGATAATGGTGGAGAATACACTTCTAATGAGTTCATTGAATTTTGCAAGAAGGGTGGAATCAAGAAGGAGAATATTGTACCTTATAATCTCGAGCAAAATGGTGTGGCTGAAAGAAATAACAGGACCATCATGGAAGTTTCCTAAGCAATGTTGCACGATCAAAAGTTGTTAAAGTTCCTTTTGGGATAAGCCCCTAATACAATGTTCTATGTTCAAAACATGGCTCCTCATCAACCCGTGGGTGACAAGACTCCCGAATAAGTATTTAAAGATATCAAGCCCAATGTTGGTCATCTAAGAATATTTGGTTTCCCCATTTACTTTCATGTGTCGAAGGAGAAGAGGAACAAGATGGAAGCCACTGGAAAAAAAGGCATGTTTGTTGGATATTATAATTCTAAAGATTTTAGAATATATGTGTCTAGTCAAAGCAATGTCGAGTCTACTAGGGATATGAATTTTGATAAAGATGACACCCTTGGAAAAGCAAGGGATATTCTTCCTCCTCCTCCTATTGAAAATAATAATGATGACATGGATCTACTAGAAAGTCCTATGCCTGAACCTTATGAATATATTGTTCGTGATCCCATGGAACCCATGGACTCCTCAGTTCATCCTCCATGTCATCCTCTTTCTAGGAAGAGACCACTCTAGCTTCATGATACTTTATAAGATGTTGAAAGACATGACACTACTAGAGGAACCTTTAGAGAAAGCAAGAATCCATGCTGATACCAGGGATATGATGTGGCTATGATCTCCATCATACAGGCTAAACCACACACCTTTTAAGAAGAAATAAAATAGTAGATTTGGAAATATTCTATGGTCGAAGAATCTGAATCTATTATGAAGAATGACGTGTGGGAAGCGGTTTTGAGACCCAAAGGGAAATCTGTCATGACTTTGAAATGGTTATAAAAAATCAAACATGGAGTTGATGGAATTATTGAGAAATATAAGGTGAGGTTCGTGGCTAGAGGTTTCTCCTAGAAAAAGGAAAAGGATTATGATGACATTTTTGCACCTTTTTCCTACTATATCAATATTAGATCTATTATTTCCCTTAGTGCTAGCTAGGGATGGACACTTCACCAGATGGATGCGAAGACTTCATTTCTTCATGGCATACTACATGAAGAAGTATTTGTTGAGCAACCACATGGTTTTGACATGCATGACAAGAAAACTCACATTTGCAGGCTGAAGAAAGAACATTATGGATTGAAGAAAGCCTACAAAACCTGGTATGAATGTATTGATTGCTACTTGGTGAATCTAGGATCCATGAGAAGCAATGTTGAACTGAACATCTACTTTAAAGTAGTCCAAGGTATGCCCCTTATTTTGGTTTTATATGTTGATGATTTATTCTTGATAGGTAGTGAGCCTCTAATGCTTGAGTACAAGAGGGAAATGGCCTTTGAATTTGAGATGAAAGACCTTAGATTGATGCATTATTTCCTAGGATTAGAGGTGTGGGAGAGACCTGGTGAGATTTTCCTTTCATAAGGAAAATATGTGGTGAAATTGTTGGAAATATTTATAATGGTAGAACGAAATTCCATGGCCACACCAATGGAGATGAACTTCAAGGAGTTATGTGGAGACATTGTAGGACTTGACTTGCAGAATCCATCTAAGTATCAAAAGTTGATTGGGGCATTGATTTTCTGTGTAAACACACATCCGAATATATGTATTTTAGTTAACACTTTGAGCCAATTCATGATTGAGCCTCTTCATGCACACTTGGATGTTTCCAAACACGTGTTGAGATGTTTGCATGGGATGATTAATCTTGGTTTGAGATATACTGCCAAAGATGTGAGACTTCACGGGTACGCTGATGTTGATTGGGTCGGAAATGTTATTGATAGGAAGAGCACATTAGGGTGTTGATTTAGTTTGGGTTATTCCATGATATCTTGGATAAGCAGGAAACATAAGTTTGTTTCTCTAAGCACGACTGAAGCATAATATATTAAAGCTAGCATGGCTAGTTGTGCAGCATTTTGGTTGTGGAAGCTCTTTAGAGAGTTGTTTGAGCAGGTTCTAGATACAAAAATGATATATTGCGACAATAAAAGTGGGGTCTGATTAGCATAGAATCTCGTGTTTCATGACAAGTCTAAGCATATCGAGATTAAATATCACTATATTCGAGACATGGTGTAGAGAGGAGTTGTGCGACTCCATCATATTTCAACTAACAAGAAGATAGAAAACATACTCACCAAGGCTTTGCCGAAAGGGAAGTTCTTGGTCTTCAAAGAGTAGCTTGAATTGATGGATGTGACCCTTCAGGGTAAGCGTCCCAACTGGTTGAGGATGTAGTGACTCACTCTAGTTGACTAACCCTTGTATGAAACTAGCATTGATATAGCCTTAAGGATCACACATTACTCTTTTAGCACCTCAGTTTGAGGATACACAAACTTGAATCTATTATTAATGGATATGATGGATGTGCTTGTTTCCTAGTCGGTAATACGATGATGATAGCTTTGATGGATATGTATGTTTCCTATTGATGTTATGATGATGATAGCTTTGATGGATATGTATGTTTCCTATTGATGTTTTGATGATGATAACTTTGATGGATATGTATGTTCTCTATTGATGTTATGATGATGATAGCTTTGATGGATACTTATGTTTTCTACTGATGTTATGATGATGATATTTGTGATGGATGTGTACCTTATGTTGGATACTTACATTAGTTTTGGTTCACGATGAACAACAATGTGGATGTCAATGTCATGTTGATGATGTTATTATGTCAATGACGAAAACTATGAAACATTGTTAATGATGATTATCGAGTATGGAAGGAAACCACTAGATGCACTTGCATGTGATGAGTCGACAACATCTAGTTTGATGGAAATGAATATTTTTTCTTTGAAATTTTAAAGTGCACTTTGAATCTTGCTATAAATTCTAATGACATGTTAGTGGTTGAAGGCACATGTTAGTTGTTTTTCCAAATGATTGATACGTGAATGATGGGGTTGTACAAATGGATGGAACTCCATGGGAGGGGTGAGACAATATCACTGATTTCACCTGCTAGCACTTCTGCTGTGACTTTTGCTGGGACGGTTGGGACACCTTTGTCTTGAAGATCACTATGTCATGGGGGAAGGTCCCAAATTGGATCGCTCACAAGGATTTAATGGGGGGAGTGTTGAGAAATCTAGGTCAATGCTTCATTATAATTTTTATAAATCATTTCTCAAACTTTGAAAATTTCTTGTGATTATATTGATTCTTAATTATCATTATTATGTTATGTTCATTAACAAGATAAATTCCAAAAACAAGATCACAAATAGGACACCATAGATATGCATGAAACCAAGGAAAAACCCCTATGAAGGGGAAAATCTAGTCAAACTCTTCTTCTAGTAGAATCAAATCAAGTTGAGACAACCTAGACCTTTGATTGAGACATTGATTTCCTCCTTCCACCAAGTCAGTTGTTAGCACAAATTTCCTCACATCAAGTCTTTTTGTATTTTTGGCTCCTTTGCAAGTTTTGAAATTGACCTTGTACCTTCGGCCCTTGTAATGAGCTTAGACTCCTTTACATGTGTAACATTTTTTTTTGGTTTTCGACTCTTTAGTTGACATGTCTCCTTTTCTGAACTTTGCATCCTTTGGAATTGCAGATCGAATCCTTTTCTTCATCATTGAATGACTTGTTATCTCTCTTCAATAGTTCAGTGCATCTATATATATATATATATATATATATATATATAGGCGGTGGCTCTTTTGAGGCCGACTTGTAGGAGAGGTAGACCGAAATATAGGAGAGGGAGCCGACTTGGTGGAGGAGTCTATTTGAAACAAAAAAAGACTTCTTCTTTGACTTTAGGTGCCCATCAAGAGTCTTTTGCATTATGACTTTGACTTTGATACAATACAAAAATCCTAGAGAACTCAATGGGTGATTTGAACTATTAACCATTGACCCAAGCATGAAAGCCATGCTTGAATAAGTCAATTTATTTTAAAATAAAAAAAATTATTTCTTTTGATGAATACATTACATCATGACTCAAATACAATTATGAAGATCGACACTAATTACATTCTTCAACAAGGCATGCATCAAGGTGGATTCCTTGGTCCCCAACACCATTAGTCTCAATATATCGGACAAGAGGAGAGATTATAGCAATCTCCGTCATTGAGCCTAGATTTTACCCTCATAGCCAATGGATGCTTGAAGGGAAAGTGACGTGGAACCCTTGGAACTTTAGGGGAAGTTCTTGAAGGGAATGACTGACATGGCACCCTTGGCTTCAAGAATAAATTGTTAGGAGTGGAACCCTTGGGACTTCAACAAGAAGTTCTTGAAGGGCACGACCGACTTGGAACCCTTGGCATAACAAATGAACTACTAAATATAATAAAGATATTAAAATCCTACTAATTCACATTAGGTGGTAAATGAGGTTATAACCAAAGTAATTAAATCAAGAATAAAACTTGGGGTAAAGGTAGAATAAGAAGAAATAAGGATATTGTACCTTGAGAACTCTACCCTTCCCAAGTTGGACAATATTAGGTAGATAATGTACATAAATATTTTAATAGGTAAAAGGGGGAAAGAGGGACATAGAGTTAATCATAAATATTAATCCTAAAATAGTTAAACTTCCTTAAGAAAATTGGGTGATGAATTAAAATAAATATTAATAAATTAAATTAGAGAAATTTAGAGAAGTTCCATGTAGCAAGAGCCAACATAAGGATATCCATCTAAGAGGAAGATGGAGTTAAATTAGGAATTATTTAGGGGAACAAATATGAAACTTGTCAATTGACTTCAGTAATGAACACAAATTAAGGAGTAAAAAAGGGGGATCAATAGACAACTAGGAGAAGAAATAGGGAGTCTTGTTGGTGAGGAAAAATATTATTTTTGAATTAAAATTTAAGTAAATAATTTCAAAGAGCCTTGGTGAGAGGGTAACACATGGGTGGGTGAATAACCAAATTTTTGGATTAATAAAAATAATTAATTATGTATGAAGTGCCAAGTGTCATCTATGAAGCCTCTTGTAAAAGAAGGGGCAAGCCATGGGAGAAGCAAGTTTTTGTTTATCCTATTATTGGATGGATGAGATTATGTCTTCATGAGTGGCTATGAGCTATAGTTATGTTTTTGAGGTAGATATATTTAAAGAGGGGACTCTTGAGCCAAGGAGTGCTCACCTCTATCAACTAGCACACTTCCTCATTTGTACTGCCCCATTGCAGCTCATGGGTTCATGGGGAATAAGAGTACCCAAGGAGTAGGATGGGAGGTCAACTGATGGATCACTAACATTTAGTCAGAGAACATAAACATTCACACTTGGATGCAAACAACAACAAGGGAGTGCAGGTAGCGACAAGGCTAATATCGAATCTCCTCTCCGGGTGAATGATACATGTTGTATTTATGATGTTATATTATATGATTTTGTTGTAGCTATGTTTAAATAATGTAAAACAAATGATATGTGGAATGTATTGAAATTCATGTACGTTTGATGTAAATGCCTTAATATCTCTGAGTGTCCAATGTTTATCTGCATATGGTTGTATCCCATATTTATCTGCATTGTTATATATATATATATATATATATATATATATATAGGGATGATCTCTATAGAGGACACTGAGCTATGCTCTTCCCACCCCATTTGAGTTCATGGGGAAAGGAATTGAGTTGGAGGGTTCCTAGGGTTGAGGGAACTTTGGACAATGCGATAGTCTATGATCCTTACCTTCCATGGTAAGTTGTATCCTACTTATTTTCTGACAATAGGATAGACTGTGATCCTTTCCTTCCATGCAAGTGATATACTATCTATTGTCACTCATTGGACATGACATAATGTGCCCCAATTTGCATCCTACCCACAAGTTGGGCTTGCTAGGATTACTACCCATCTGGCCAATGGGTGAGGAAACTCGAGATAGACTCTGATCCTTACCATTTATGGTAAGTGGTATCCTACTATAATGATGGGATGAAGGTGTTATACCACTAACTCTTGAGGGTCAAGTTGGGAAGATCAACGAACAATAGGATAGATTGTGATCCTTACCTCTTATGGTAAGTAGTATCTTGCCTATTGTCCTTGGATATGGGGTGGTAGTCAAAGCTCCCCTATGATGATTCTTCTTATTTAAATTGGAGAATGTTCAACATATGAGCATATATGAGATATGACTTGGTTCAATAATGACGATGACAATATTTTTGAGATGAGATTCATGATGCAGTTGGAAATTTCTCCCAAATTAAGAGGGAGTGCTAATTTATTGGCTCAAGGATAAATTACCTTCATTGGGAAACCTTCCTCATCAAGAAAGACCCATCCTATCCCTTTGAATAATTTAATTTGGTCAAGGAGAAATATTATTTTTGATGAAAAACCCACATGTGCACAAAAGTACATGTCAACCTGGGTAAGCTAATTCAACCCCCTTGAGACACATATAAATAGAGCACATTTTACATCACTTTGGAGCATCATCATCATATTCATGTATTCTCTTCTATGGTTTGTATAGCTCTGAACTTGCAGGTTAGTTTAACACATGCGAAGGAGAGAGAGAGTCTTTTCTGAATAGTCGAATTCATCTTTTGTTTTGGGACTTTTACCAGCCTTTGACCAATGTTGACTTGGCACCTTTTGACTCAATTTGACTGGATTTGGATATGTTTGAGAGTTCGAGGTAAAAGGAAATTTGACCCAGCTTTTCGTGGTTGTTTGACTAGTGTTGACCATAGACTTGCAACTAGGGTTTCTACAGGCCAAAGTTTGACTTTGACCAGATTTGAAGGGAATATTTTGGGATTGTTTTGACTTGAATTTGACCAACAAAGAAGGCCACATATTTTGACTGTTGACCAAGAAAATTTGGAGGAAGTTTAACCATTTACTTTTGGACTTGTTAGGGCTACTACTATTGACTTTGACTAGAATTGAATACTTTCACTTGTTGACCAACTTTGAATTTTGGGATCATCTCTTGGATATTGGTGAGTTAATTATTGATATCTCTTTGCTGAACATTTGATGACAATCTAACAGAAGAAGAATTTTGAAAGCGTTTTCTCCCTTGTGGGGTTTTTCCTTGGTCTTTGACCAAATCTTGTGTCTCTTGTTATTTCTCTTGGTTGTCTTCTATTGTGCGTTGGATTTTATATTCTATCTGCAATTGCATATCTTCATTGTAAGATTGAATTTATTTGAAAATTGATTGCTAATTGAAGAAGAATTGGAATAAGTGATTATGCTAAGAATAGAACATTGGAAAGTTAACAAATGGGAAGGTCCCAAACTTCTAAGCATTGACCACTCTTAAATTTGTTTTCAAATACCCCTAAACTTGAAATCCCTTTGAATCTTGAATAACTTATGAACCCCACTTCACTTTTCATTCCCCCATTTTGAAATAAGCCCAATATCATAAATCCCATTGAAAATTGATTTTGTAGTAGACCCTAGATCTTGATTGAAAACTTTAGGGAATTAAAATATAGCTCTAATTAAGCCTCTTTTGAATCCACATGATACTTCAAATATCCCTAAATATTTCCTTGTGTCAAAGTTTCATTGACATTTTAAAGGTTATAATAGGTTCCCACCTTAAAAGGAATGGGGGTCATCTTATTTGAATTCTCCAAGGGAACATTTGAAAGATCTTGAATTCTTTCAATCACTTTTAAATTAAAAATTACCCAATGATACAAATGATATATCATTTTCTTTAGTGGCTTTCTGATTTGTGACCTTGATTAAATTTTAAATCATGTTGATATTTAAACATATACCAAATCGTAATTCCCTAATCATCTAGACCCTTTGTTCTCTCAAGAAAAATAGTAAGAGGGGGTGGGGGTGGGGGGGTGTGGGGAAGGGGGGGTGGGGAGTGAATCAATATTTTAAACTCACTTTTAAACTTTTAATTTCATATTCTGATTTATATACACTACTGTTATTCATGCAACTAACGTATGTATGCGACTTCAATAAAGGAAAACAACGTATATCCAGTTAACCAACTTTCATATATTTCATCATTTGTTTATCTTTCACCAGTGCATCATTCATTAATTAATTAGTAATCATGAGCAATAAGAACAAAATAAACCATCACACATAAGCAACACATGAGAACACCAAGATTTTTAGGTGGAAACCCAATGTGGGAGGAAACCATCGTTGTCGTTGTCTTTGTGTTCTTTCTTATTATATAAAGAAAATATTCTTACAAAATTGTACTACCGCAGAATCTTACAGGTATGCAGGCACCCACCTGCAGAAGGCTACAACCTTCTCTCATTCTCCAACACCCATTGTAAGGGAGCTCGAACCCTCTGATCTCATTTACCAGCCCCTACCGGAAGGGAGCTCCTACCCCCTACACAAATTCTCCATCTACTACTGGAAGGAAGCTTTGAATCCTTCACTGAAGGCTCCAACCCTAAGCGCCTCTGGTGGATCACATTTCATAATCTTTCATAATGGATCCACCTGGCTCAAAACATCAAACCTCTAGGCCAACCTTCATCAAATTTTTAGGATGGACCCACTTTCACTAATAAGCCCAATACCAAGTAACAATTCTAAAACCAAACATTGAAACAACTCATCCAATCATTGCACCAACTAAAACATTATGCCATCATAAAACCAATCACTACATCTCAAACATGTATTCCAACCAAATCAAACCAATCATAACTAGATCATACCAATGCACAATATACCAATTCACACTCTGTTCATTACAAAAACATAGTGTTTACACTGCAAGCCTTGATCAACCGTATATCAGAATGTATATGCTATTATTATGAATCATACCCACGTATGTACGTGCTTCGCTTGAGGAAGATCTACATACAAACATGAAAGCAATGACTCCTAATATTTATGTCAAGTTGAATCATTAGGTCAGTTACTAAATACTGAATCACAACAGATACATCAATACTAACTTATTGAAAATCAATCATAATGTTGCAATATCACTGATCAATACACCAAATCTTATTCAACCTAATCAACACTGTCAAACATAAACTATGATGATAGAGACATCATTGATAGGCATAAAAAAACATAGCAGAATTGAAAAATATCATCAACAAGTCATGCTACAAAAACCTAGCATATGTACGCGACTTTCACAAAGTGTATTAGTGTATCTACATGTTTTCCATTCACAATGCCACATATAGATCTCGAAAAACTAAAAAATACTTCGCAAAATATATATGCAACTACTCAGAAGCAAATCCATGTATGTACGCAACTAACCTTAGTAAAAACAGCATACATATCTGAAATCATTGAATCATACTTTTGATGCATCCACAACACATACTTCACAAATTTTATTGTCACACATTCGTATCAGAGTATCATTACCACCACATATCTATCATTGTTAGGTATAATCAAGAACATATCAAGAAATCATATTCATTATTATTCTTTGAAATCTATCAGATCTGAGCCTCTTCCATGCTCCTTGGTGCGTACCTATTTCAGATCAGATTACACATTAATAACCCATAACTTGCACATGTGACACTTTGATCTCCATCTCCTTATATAGATTTTTCTTTAGCCAATACCTTAGGCCAATCATTTATTAATGTCATTGGTATTCTTTGATAGGATCAAAAAACCATTGACGCACTCATTACTATGCGTCAATACCATGGTAACAACTCTTGGTATTCAAATTACCATGGTGCGGATTTTGTACGCAATTTTGCTTCACAGTACCCGCATATGTATGTGACCCTCACAAATAGGATCTGCATATACTTTCCCAACTTCATATGTATCATTCATTTTTCTTTGAACTTGACATTACCTCCATCACATTTGTATCATCCTACATCATCATCCTATTACGATAATGTTGAAATCTTTATCGAGTAGTTTTCCATCAAGGACAACACATTAGCCATAATGACAACAATCTCCCCCTTTGGACTTGATGGAGACCACTTTGGTGTTTAGTCACCACCTGTGAATACCTGCAAATACATATATAAACACACCAAGCTAAACACCAATCTTCTTTCCCAAGACTTCTCAACAAGCATTCAAATCCAAACAACAAGCTTTTCTCCCCCTTTGATATCAAGGGAAAAGGGTTGACCAATGTTCAATGAAGAATTCTCTCCCCCTATGCAGAAAGGACCATTGTAGATCTAATCTGCTAAACATGAAAATTATATACTGATCATGCTACCCTTGATCATATGTTGAAGATATTCAATGAAGTACTTGACTCTATGAAATCAAATATGACCTTTCTTATCACCAAGGACTATGCTTACGTCAATCACCCAACACAATGGGGTTACATATTTGACTCGCCATTACATCAAATGCCCAAAATAATGGTATTACATACATAAATTACTTGACCCCAATACTCCATACTTGACTGAATTTTACAATGATTTAAAACATGGGTCTTTACATGAACCTTATATCAAGAGACATATATGAAATTTATGACCAAAACTAGAGACATCAAGAGTGAAGCAACATCACCATGATAGTCATCAGAAACCATCATACACCATATAGGAATGTACAACATGAACATCTTCATCATCATCATCATGAAGTAAGATAGGGAAATGTAGCATCAATCTTCAACAACATTAACATATGACAAATTATGCAATGTTTTCAAGCATCGCCAAGCAACTGTAATAGAAGCATAAGATAGTGCAATAGATCTTTGTTAGTAACTCATCCCCTTGACCTCATATCATCAAGGTCAACATGCTCTTTCCATATATAAGAAGAGCCACAAAATACATATATATCTTTTTAGCACAACAACATATATTTTCATGTATCAACAACATATGTGAGAACCAAGAATATCACATAGAACTTAATAACAACATCATAAAAAAATTTCACATGTAGCTGAAGCAACATATATGAATCATCCATAACTTCAACATATGCAACTTATGCATTATAGAAGACATAATGACAACAACATATAAATTTCAACAAGTAGTGAGTGAATCATCAACCATAGCATGCACATCTTCTTTTCAAGTGTATCATGTAGGATCATCTTCACTAAGTGCGACATAAGCAATATATAGTCATCATCCAAGAACTCATCATCACTAATGAAAGAATGACAACAACATATGTGTCTTTTTAAGCAACAACAACTATACATCCCCAATTATATGTACTTATCATAAACCAACATGTGCCAAGAAGAAATGCTCATGAAACTATAATGCCAACAATGCATCAATAGAAGCATAGTAGATGCTCCCCCTGAACCTGATCTAACTTATCATTATCAAATCTTATCAACTCATCAACCAAAAAAACCATAAAAGAACCAAAGAAGAAATGACACTTTGCACTAACTCATGAACCATCATAAACCATCATCATTTCTAATAAACACCTGAGCATTATCAACAGAATGTAACCAATCAATGTCATCACCAGAAAGCCAAATAATAACTTATTGAAGCATATCAGAAACCCCCACTAAGTCTATCCCAATGTTTCTTCATCTCATAGAAACATATGTGATTGTTTAGATCAAAACTCACGTATATACATGACTATCCTTCATGAGATTCACATACATAAAGTAAATTGTTGAACTTTCATAACAATAATTCCCCTTGAACATACAATACATGTTCTTGTTCACTGTCAATTCATCAATGTAATGTTAGCAGTATAAGCATCACCAAATGAATATCAAATCAAACTAGATAATTATCACCAAGATGCTCATGCATAGCTCCCCCTAAGATCATATATCAATGATCCTGTGGACCTGATAATCATCACCTGCTCTCACATCGCTTTTGCATTCACAGTTAAAAGTCTGTTTAAAAAAAAATAGACTTCAATGGGAATTATCTTCTTTTATTCTGAACCTGAAGAGGAAGAGGAACTATACCTCTTGCCTATATTATTCTTTGCTAACACATAATTTTTCTGGATTTCTGTATTCTCTTGCTATAACCTTTCCAGTTTCTTCATCTATAACTTTGATTTTAGTTGATGTAAACATAATTATATGTCCTTTGTTAGCGATTTAACCTACACTTGGAATATTCTGATTTATCCCTTGAACTAATAATGCATCAATTTATCTTGCATACTTATCAATTTTGATTCTACCTTTTCCCATAACTTTTGTTAGAGTGCTATTTGCAAGAATCACCTTACAATCTTTGTTTTTCTTGAGAAACTCAAACTTGTCTTTATCCCTAGTCATGTGATGAGAGCATCTGCTGTCTATTTACCATTCTTCTTCATATTCAAATGATCAAAAAGACCACACCTTGCTTGTTCTTCTTCTTTCTAATTATTATGATAAGTGCTAGTGGATCTATTTTTTTCAAGTATAATGGTAACAATGTTCTTATCTGATTGCTGCCATGTTGTCTGTGGAGGTTCATTGACTTGTTCCTGCATTCTTTTTCTATATGCCCAAAATTGTTACAAGAATAACATCTTATATGACCAGAAAATGGAGTTGACGAATCAATATATGTCCATTCCACATTCCTTTTCTTGTAATCAATAGCTTTTTGACCACATATGTTCCAAGCAAAACAATATCCCTTAAAGAAAATTGAGTACTTAGGAGTTGATGATCTTCCTGTGAAGTGGCTATATGCTTGAGATCGAAACAATTTGCTTATGTAATTAGCTGCAACATGTCCATAATTATGACATATAAAGAGTTCACCATTATTGATCAATGGAGAGAATCGATTAATGTTTCCATTATTTGGAGAAAATGATTTCTTTTGAAAATTCATCTTCCTTGGATGTTGATTTGGTTCACTTCTTATCTTGTTAACAAGAATTTCATATTTCATATTGTTATCCTTCAAGATCCTTGTACAAGCCTACGAACTAGATTCTCCTTTTACATTTTCATGAAAAGCAAGACCAAATTTAATAGAAGGAGACATTTGATTACTAATAATTTTATCCAAAATCTTAGTATTATCTTGAAATGTCAAGTGTTTATCTCATTCTTCTAATTTACCTTTAAGAATATTTACCTCAACCTTCATTCTTTGGTATTATTCTTCCTTTACCCAATATTGCTTCCTAATTCCTTCTTCAACCTTTCTTCCTTCTTCCAATTGCTCCTTCAATTTGATAATTTATTCCTTCAACTCATTCTCATGTTCTTCAAATTCTTGAAGTAGCTCTTCATTTTGATTGCTTGAATTTTCAAGATCTCCTCTTAGAGAGACATTATCATCTTCTACTGCAACACTTACTGATTTAACATGATCCCTATTATCATATGCCTGCAACTTATGCTTAATATTGTTAATTATTTTTAAAGCAAAATCAAGTTTTCTTCTAAGATTGAGAACTTCCTATAACATGTCTTCTTCTGAATCAATAACTCCATCAAAAATAACATACTTATCTTTTGATACATCATTATTTTATTTAGAAGTAAGATTACTTGTTGGTTCTCTTGATGAACAATATTCCTTTTTTTTCCTTCATGGATTTCTGTTTATTATCCCATACTTCCTTTGCAGTTTCATAGTGCATAATCTTTCCTAATGTTGAATCAAGTATGATACCAAATATTTCATTTAATGCTAGATTATTATTTTGTAATTCTTCACCTAAGGAGGAGTTTTAGTGCAACCATTACATACTAAATTCCAAACATCATATCCTAGGTTCATTAGCTTAGACTTCATCTCTTCTTTCTCTTCCTGATAGTTATCATCACTTAGCACAAACATACCTTTATTGTCCATTGTTTCTAACTTGCCTTGTTCTTCTATTGCAGATTGTTTTTGACCCATAAATACAATTATTGTGACAACATCAGATGTTTTACTGTCATTATTCTCCTAAATTGACTTCTTCCTTTGAGTTGATTTCTTCTTTTTCTTATTTCCCATTGTCTCTGATTCACTTCAAGTGGTTAAGCTTCTTTGGAAGTAACCTGATCTGATACCAATTGTTGAGAAAAATACTTGCGGAGGGGGGTGAATGATTGTTTTAAACTCACTTAAAAAAATTTATTTCATATTCTGATTTCCATACGTTATTTTATTCATGAAACCAGTGCATGTACGCGACTTTAGTAAAGGCAAATAACGTATATCCAGTTAACTGACTCTTCATATATTTCATCATATGTTTATCTTTAAACAATGCATCATTCAATAATTAACCAGTAACCATGAGAAGTAAGAGCAGAATAAACCATCACACATAAATAGCACAGGTGAACACCGAGATTTTTAGGTCGAAAACAAATGTGGGAGAAAACCACTGTTGTTTTCATCCCTATCTTATTTATTATTATATAAAGAAAATAATATTACAATATTGTATTGGCGTAGACTCTTACCGGTACGCAGGAAAGCACCTGTAGAAGGATACTACCTTCTCTTGTTCTTCAACACCCATTAGAAGGGAGCTCCAACCCTAATCTTGTTTACTGGCTCCTACCGAAAGGGAGCTCCTACCCCCTGCACAAATTCTCTAGCTACTACTGGAAGGAATCTTCGACTCCCTCATTAAAGGCTCCAACCCTCAACACCTATTGTGGACAACATTTCATAATCTTTCATACTAGATCCACCTGACTCAAAACATCAAACTTGTAGGCCACCATTCATCAAATTTTTAGACTGGACCCACTTTCATCATTAAGCCTAATACCAAGTAACAATTTTGAAACCAAACACTGAACCAAATCATCCAATCATTGAACCAACTGAAACACTATACCATTAGCAAACCAATCACTGCATCTTAAACATTTATTGCAACCAAATCAAACCAATTATAACCAAATCATACCAATGCACAATACACCAAGTCATACTTTATTCATTATAAAAACAAAGTGTTATCACTAAAAACCATGATAAACCATACATTAGAATGTTTACAATATTGTTATGAATCACACCCACATATGTACACGCTTCCCCTGAGGAAGATATGTGTACATATATCAAATCACTGACTACTGAAATTTCTATCAAGTTGAATCACTAGGTTAGTTACTAAATACTGAATCAAAACAGATACATCAATACTAACTTACTGAAAACCCAATCATAATGTTTCACTATCACTGATCGATACACCAAGTCTTATTCAACCCAATCAACACTGTCAAACATAGATTATCATGATAGAGACATCATCGAAAGAGAACACCAAACAGAACATAACTGATCAAATATCCTCAAAAAGTCATACTGCAAAACCCTATCATATGTACGCGACTTTCACAAAGCATATCAGTATATGTATGCACTTTCCATTCACAACACCCATGTACATATCTGTGCAAACTGAAAAATACTTCGCACAATATATACACAACTACCCAAAAGCAAATATGTGTATGCATCTGACTAACCTAAGTAAAAGTAGTGTACAAGTTTAAAATCATTGAATCATACTTTCAATACAACCACAAAAAATACTTCACATACTTTACTGTCACACATCCATATCAGAGTATCATTATCACCACAGATCGATCATTGTTAGCTATAATCACAAACATATCAAGAAAGCATATTCATTACTATTCTTTTAGATCTATCAAATTTGAGCCTCTTCCATGCTCCTTGGTGCACACCTGTTTCAAATCAGATTACACATTAATAACCCATAACTTGCACATATAACACTTTGATCTCCATCTCCTTATATAGTTTTTTCCTTAGCCAATAACTTAGGACAGTCCGTTAGTAATGTCATTGGTATTCTTTGATGGGATCAAATAAATGTTGACACACTCATTACTATGGGCCAATACCATGGCAAAGATCCCTGCTATTCAAATTACCATGGTGCAGATTTTGTATGTGATTTTTCTTCACAGTGCCCATGTATGTATGTGACCCTCTCGAATAGCATCCGCGTATACTTTCCCAACTTCACTTGTATCATTCATCTATCTTTGAACTGGAATTCCCTTGTCCATTACCTATGTCACATTTGTATCATTCTGCATCATCATCCTACTATCATAATGTTGACATCTTTATCAAGTAGGTTGCCATCAAGGACAACACATTAACAATGATGCCAACATGTTCTCTATCATGTTATACTACCTTTCTAAAAGGGTTCCATCACTATCTCACCAAATATCAAGTTTAATCTTAATAGCTAAGGCAAACAATTCAAAATAAATATTATTGGTGAGACTTCAAAGTTATAATATTATAATCCTTTCAAAAACTTCCATCTCTCTCTCTCTCTCTCATGCCAAAAACACCACTACATTGTAAATATAGGCATCTATTTGGAGAAGTTCGCTTTTCCATTCATGCTAGGCTTGTCAGAGCTTTAGTTCAAATTTCCCAATAATTCATTGTTTGTCCTCATTATATGAGAGGTGTTTTTAGACTTGTTTCCTTAAAATTTGTTGATGCCCACCAATTACTCTTCTCTTGGTCACTGGAATAGTTTGGATTTTCATTTTGATTGTTATACAACTAATGCAATTAATAACCAATTCAAAAGTGTGGAGAACGATGCTGAAGCATATCTCAAGTAGTTAATCCAACTTTTGATATAGAATGGATCATTATATAAATTTTCATCCATTTTAGTACTTTCTAGGTGGAATTTTGTTGGAATTCACTTTTACGAAAAAATTATTGGTAGGTCCCATTTTTGAAGATTTGGAGTCTAGAACCTTTCAAATCTAGTTTGAGGCATAATGAAAAATTTTGGGATAAAAAATTGCAGTCACAACTTAGAGCCCTTCGACACTATTCCAAATACTAAAAGCTTTCCAACAGTTTGAGAATCACCAAAATCAAAGCTTGTATATATAACTTATGCCTCTCATTAGTTGACCTACCTTGCTGACCACCATGATATTGAGTGGATACAACATCATCCCACTTTCCATGGAGCCATCTAGGAGATTCCACGATTATCCATTAGAGGTAATATAACATTGATTAATGCTACTAAATAACTAAATATATATGGTTATGATTTAGCTTTATGATGTTTACAAAAAAATGGATTCATAGGCTTATTACAAGCTTTGTTAGGTAGGTGATGGAGTGAGAGAGATGTAGGGTGATATATAGAGGTTCGGGTGATTATGTAAATTTTCTACCCATTTGAAGGATGGTCTAATTGGAAAATATTTCCAAAATAATTAAAAGGTTTTGTGGTGTCTATTACGTCATCAATGAAGTACAAAAAGTTAGGTTACATTTTTGGTCATATGTATTTGTACTCATACAACTTGTTTGCAGTTGATTTGTAAACTACCGTGAAAAATCCACTAGAAGGAATGCAATTCAGGTTTAAAGATGCAAAGCCACCAAATAAGATCCCACCATCAATCTCAATTCCCCAAACTATAGTATAATGGTTATTATTAGAAATCTTTATAAGGAAAATGATGCCTATAATTTAAGAGAGTCTTGGAAACTTTACTACACTCAGTCCTTATGAAGGGAATAATATTTAACTAGGTAGACATAATATCACACACATTGAATGTCACATTAGGGATAGTAAATTTTAATCCTGACAATGTTAGGAATAAATTTTACGTGTCCTCGTGCCTTTTTTAAAAACTTTTAATAAGTAAAGAAATCAACCTCAACCTCCCTCTTCGCCTGAGGGCTAGCTAGGGTGAGGTTGATGGTACCAGGCCAACCATAAGCATACTCACTTAAGAATTCACAAGGCATAAAGCCAATAAGACATTATAGCTCATCATGTCACTAGTGGGGATTTGAACCTGAGTGGGAAAGATAACAACCCTTCTTTCCGATCACTCGAGATAACCCTAATTGACCACATATCCTCATGTCTAATATATGTTGTTTGCACAGTTAATCCATTCACAAGTATGAATTAGAAATAGAACCATTCATGCCCTCGAATATATGCACATTGTAAAGAAGTATGGAAATACAAGTATGCTCTAATTTATAAATAAATCTATCACCACTTCCTAGTCTTGATGTATGAACCAATATTATGTAAAAAGTGCCCTATGATTTTTAAATATATAGTTAAGGTCCTAGGAAGCATCACAAATTGGTACATGAATGAATTTATCACTTATACAAGGACCTATGGTACCACTAAATTGTATACACTGAATTTTCATATATTTTGGTAGTTTATAAATGGAAAAAATGGAGCTACTAACTTATAGACTCATTTTAGTGAAACACCATATTTTAGTGATTTTGATATGAATATTTCCAATGTTTTTGCAATCAAAAGATTGTGAAGAAAGTTCCCAAAGCCAAAGGTTTTGAACAACATAAAGATCAACCTTAATAAAAGTATGTTCAAGGAAGTTATGCCTTTGTTAAATTGGTATATGGTTATGACCACCATGGTATCATGTGGATGCCATGAAAACTCAATTTACTCATAAATGGAGCTAGTCACATGTGAACTTTTAAAGAAACTTTTATAGAAAAACCCTAATCATAATTAAGAATTAAGATTAAAAAAAACGCTAACCCTAAAATTAAATTTCTATAAACATATTAAATATTGACCCATTAAAATAAAATTCCCTTTTATTCAATTAATTTACTATTTCATAATTTAACAATGCAAATTTTATTTTATTTTATCTTTTTAAATTAAAAATATTCATCAGATTAATTTATAATATTTATTATCTTAAATACATATATTAATTTTAAATAATAAAACAAATAAACACACTTTCCATTAATGGGTTATTACAAAATTATAAACCCGATTAATTTACAATATTCATTATATTGGAAGTATATATATATATCAATGTAAATTAAACAAAGAGATAAACACTTTCCACTAATCGCTTAATTATTAAGCATGTATAAGGTAAAAATGTTCACTTTTCCAAACGACCTTTATAATGATGCGACAACCTCTCTTTCCTTTTCACTCAATGATCAAGTGGGAAGGAAAGGATTATATTCAATTTGAATTGTTAATTTCAATGATCAAGTTCAAGTTCGAAGGAAAAGATTATATTTCAATTTCAATGGTTAATTTCATCTTAACTTTTGAATATTGATAAGTTAAATTAAATTATTTTTTCATATGAAAATAAAAATTAAGTTTTATTTTCTTGTATATTCTATATGTCAAATTTTCTATTATCTAAAGTTTCGTAGATTTTAATGGAAGAATTTTATTTACAAAGAACTCTAGTTATGTTTGAATAATTTCATATAGATGATGCTAGTTTATTAATATTATAATCTATCTAAAATTACTACGGTGAGAATTTAATAAGACCATTTACTTACCTCAGATATATAAATCATATGAATAAAATTTAAGTGGATCATTTATTTATAATCTATTGTACTGAATAAATTCAGTGGTACCATATATTCCTTCATCTCATGGACATAATTATTCAAATGTAATGAAATTATTCTACAATTAATTTGTTTTTCTTTCTTAACGTGGCGTAATCATTCAAACAACTACACGAAACCAAAATATCATATTATTTTATTGATATGATTGTAATCTTCAAAAAAAAAAATATTATTTAAATCCTCTACGAACACAATTTCTAGAAAATAAATATAATTTACAAGAATATTTTTCCATAGCAATTATAGTTCTAACGAGTAATGCACAAATCTACAAAAGAATAGAGAAATATTAATATTTTTTACCAACGAAAATGAATTAGCCTTGGCATTGAATTTTTTATAACAATAAATAACACTTGCATTGAATTGATTTTCATCACTAGTGCCATTGTAGTGTATTCATATTAAATATGCATAAAAAAGACATGCACATAATTTAGAGGAATTAGTAAATGAAAGAAAACTAAGTAGAGAGAAAAAGTGGAGTAGGAAACAAGAAGGTATGTAGGTGGAACCATACATGATTGGTAAATATCATTTGTATATCCAAGTAGCAAGAGGATGAGAGCTGATTTGAATTGGAATTATTTCTCCTATGGGAATAACAAAAGAATTCAACACAAAAAATTATTTGATCTAGAATGTCCGCTACTAACATGTGAAATTCTGTTAATATACATTTTTTTAATTACTATGGTATATAAACAATTATTTATAAAGAAAAGAAAACTATAAAAATAATGAAAAGTAAAACACTTTTTTCCAAGGAAAAAAAGGTGTAATGTTATTTATAGAATAAAAAACATTATAGTTCGTATATACGCATCAGTGTGTGCATTCAAGAAGGATTTTCCCAGATCCATTTATGGAAAGACATATGAAAATATAGTCCAACAAAGCTATAACCTCTAGTACAAAATAATCTACATGGGTCAGCAGATAGACCATCCAAAAAGTTTGTCGCCAAGAAGTACAACCTCTCAAAGCTAACATATTAATCAACCATTAAGGCTTGAACACATACTCAAAAATAGGTCCAACAGAAAGTAAATTTACAAAACTATATACAACAATCATGAAATCAACAACTAAATCAGAGCATCAATATTTCCCATAAAAGGATGGTGGTAGAACTAGGAGAGTTCAGTTCTCATCCATTCTTTAATTGACCATAACCCCGTAGCCAACTGAAGGATTCCTTAGAAAGTCAATATTCCTCATTTTTGGTTCCCTATAAATGCGAGAGAAATAAAGAAACATCTTCCGTTAACATTCCTAAAGTAAATCCTCAAGAATGTGAAGGAGATGTAAGTTGTGACAATGTTGTATCTCATTAACCCAATTGATCACTAGTAAAGAGTGGCCAAAAACTTGTAAGAGATCAGAACCATTTCCATTGCAAAATCCATTAAAGAGTGACATGCAAAAAACTCAACCAAGTTGTTTGTGCCCTTCCCAATACCCATGGAAACTTTGAAGAAGTGTTTCTTATATAAAAATAAAACCAATCCCCCTCAACACATTTGGTCATCCCTTTACAAGGCCCTGTCAAAGGAACCCCAAAGATGTGATTTAGTTTTGGATATAGAAATATATTGTCGAAAATGTGAAAGAATGGTCAAGGCCTCAATGACCACCCTATTCGGAAAGGCTGGAAAGTGTTGAAAAAATCCTTTATTTCTATCTAGCCATGTGCCCCAACAAATGAAGAGACAAGACCTTGAAGGGTTTAGTATTTCTACTTTGTACCCAACCTCTCCACCTCTCCTCAAAACATTGAACTTTCCATGAGAAATCTTGGCCAAAGGTAGTGTTTCAAATGTTCCATATCTATCAGATAAAAGGATATTTGGCAAATAAGTGCTCAATATATTCACCATCCAAGTTATAGAGGGAGCACGACCCAGGACCAATCTTTTAACACCTCTACAAAACATCCCAAGTGGGAAATTTTTGAGCAAAGGTGCACCACATAAAGAGACAAGGCTTTGTTGGATACTTCACCTTCCATACACCTTTCCACCTCCATTCCCCTTTTGTAGCAACAATAAATAGATTCATATGAACATACCCCCTCTTAGGACTAGATATGCCCATTGGGGAATGTATCCAAACCAACTCATCTTCTATTTGGGATAGTCTTATATGAGCAGTAGATAGGGCATCCAGGTGCCCTTTCCAGATTTCATGGAATTTCAATCCTATTTGTAACTTTGTTACTGATCGTCACCCTTGGCACCAAATTGAGGTCCGATCTGGAATTCCAATATGAAAAAGTCTAGAAAATCCTATATCTCTAAGTTGATCAATAAGAGCCTACGGAAAGTGATGGGAGAGCCTACTACCAGACCATGGGTCTTGGCCTGATCAAACTTTTGTACCACTATCCACCTTCTAGGAAAGACCTAAATCAATAATGTTGAATGAAATGAGAAAAACATGCCAAATGATTGAAATATTGGAACGAGGCTTATCTCTTAACCTAATCCAATCTTCCAGTGAAAATGGATGAATGTACTTCTGATAAATCACCTAAGTCCACAAACTGTGAGTGGAAAAAAGTTGACATCCACATTTAGCTGCTAATGCATGAGAGAACAAGAAAATGTTTTTGAGACCCCATCCACCTAGCTCTTTGGGAAGAGCGATCTACTCCCATCTAACCCAAGGGAGCACAATTGTTCCTAGTGACAACCCATAAGAATTTGAAGCATGTTCTTCTTACTTTTTATAAAACACTGCGAGGGATCCATGCCGCTGACATCCAGAAAACAGGGATGGCTTCCAACACTGATTTGACCCAGATAAGTCTCCCTGCTCTATAAATCCATCTTAGACACGAACTTTTTAATCTTTTTTTCAATCTTAATAATTAGCCAAGACTAGTATTCCTTCTTGTAGTAGTTTGGGTTCAGATGAAAACCCAAATATTTGATACTTGCATCCATCTTAATGAATTGAAAAGGAAAAACATTACTAAGGTTTTACACTTACGATGAAGACAAGTTTTAAGTTGAAATGGAGGATTTCTTATTTGGTTTAGCTATGAGAATGAAAAGTAAAACATATTATAAAAAGTTTCTTCATTCTTAAATTGAAAAAATGAGAAACTATTTTCATTTCAAAATTGATAAGTAATTTTTTATTTTAATTTTCATTTACATGAGAAATAATTTCATATCATTTTATTGCGAGTCAAAGCAAGATTTGAAATTTTAACCCTACTCCCACTTCTTGTTTATTTGTTTCTTAATATTATTGTGTCAAAGTGTAATTTTATTTTTTTTTTCATGTGAAATCGTGTTAACTATGTCAACAACTTTGAGATAAATTTCCAGGTTTAAAAAATAAAGTTTTATAATTACTGGATAAAAATTAAAGAAAATAATATCTACTTTCATCTTAAAATCTAAATTTCAAAAACTCCTTTGAGATTATAATCCCTTTTAGGATTCCATTTTAAAAATCAAGTTGTTATGACATGGTAAATTTGAATCCACTTTAATGAAATTTTCAAATATAATGAAAATTTTACTCTAAAACTCAAGTTGTTATGACATGGTAAATTTGAGTCCAGTTTAGTGAAATTTTCAAATATAATGAATGTTTTACTCTAAAACAAGTTTGTTATTCATTGTACCATTCTTATTAGTCCATGCCTTCAAGAGTGTAGACACTGTTAGTGTCATTCTCTTCACACTGCCATCAGTGATCAAAATTCACTCTTTTGCATTCATATTAGGAGTCCCATTCTCAATGAGTTGCATCCCATTAGGTCATTGGATCAACTGATGGTAGTCACATTCCAGTTTTTTCCCTCATGATACTTATCTGCTAACCACTTTTCCTGTGTAATTCAGTCAATGGTTAGGTCCAGGTTCATTTTCAGTCTATTTCATCAAATAGGTCTTCGGTCTTAGCGTTTCAGTTTCATTAGGTATTAGGGTTTCACCATGTCAGATTTTCAGTAACCATTGACAAATAGGGGTCAACAGACACATGAGGATAACAATAATGATCACGAAAGCTTTAAAATCATAATTTGTGAATTTAATAAGTTTTTCACCTCAAAACCAGTTTGAGGTGAAAAACAAAGCATTTGTATTTATTTGTAATTTCATGTAATTTCATCATTTCTTTCTTTTTTTTGCACGTGGTTCATGGAAACCTTCGGTTAGTGGGTGGCGCTACGTCCACTGGAAAAATCTAGGCTTGATGACCCATGGCCTACTGCAAGACCTGACCCCAAGATCTTTTGAGAATTGATCCTGTGACCTCCCATCTGGCGAGGCCCTGTCTTGACAGATTGGGCTAACCCTTGGGGCTAGTAATTTCATCATTTCTTATATGTAATAATTAAGTCTTATGCTACTCCTGGTACTTGCTGATATCTCCAAGTACATGCCACTACAAAGGCAAACATCATCAAGCATCAGTTCACCTGTTTTAAGCAAAAAGTCAAGCATAAAAAAACAGAGCATATGAAAAATCCAAAGGACATTATAAAGTGGGTTTTGTAGAGTGAAAAATTAAAAAGTGCCCAAGCCACATAAAAGCCATTTCATTCTCAAGTTAATTCATTGTTTGAAGTTGAAGTTATGAGCAAAATCACGATCTAAGGTGATAGTGAGCAAAGAGAAGTAGTTTGTTGTGTTTTAGAGAAAAATCGCCTGGCGCTACACACCTAATCATGGCGCTGCACATAGGATTGGCTTATGCACCTGGGTTTTCTCCACTATGCATTTTTAAACAGGCGCTACACACAGGATAGGCACTGCGCACCTGGGAAGTGTGCTGAGCACTGGTCATTTGAGCTGCCAATTGCTGATGATTACATCAAATTGCTTTCAAACACCCAAATTTCTCTACTCTCAAGTAAGTAATATCAATTTCCTTGCATACAAGGGTTGTTGCTTAAATTTTTGGGCTATGTTGTCTCTCTACACATTAAACCCTAATTGTGTTGTCCATATCATTAAACCCTAATTGCTGTTGTTTTTAAAATACAATTATTACTGTTGTTGTCCTATATCATCTTCATTCTTTTCCTACACTCATATACCCTAAACCCTATCAAACTCCCAAACCCTACACCATTCATTAACCTACTCTTTCCCCACACCCCTATCCCATTCTTGTGCACCCTCATTAACTTTCCTATCTAAAATCTCTTCATACTCATCATACCCTCATTCACTAATCCATCACTCCTCACTGACCATAAAGACAAACAATAGTACAATAATGGAGAGGGATAGTGAGTATGAAATGGAGGAAGAGACACACAGTGACAGTTCTAGGGAAAGAAATTTGCAGTAGAAGAAGCCTCACAAAGGGAGAAAGATAATCAGGGAGGAGCCCATTAGTTTGAGTTAATTGCTGCCTTGTCCACTTGCCATCTCATGTTTAAAACATCAGTCATGTTTTGGTTTCTGTGAAATGGTGGAGAAGTTTAAGTTTCATCATGAATTAGCAAGGTTGTTTGTGACACATCTGGACAACAATGAAGTAAACCTTGCTGGAGTTACATTCACTTTGTCACCTGCTATTATTTCAGAGGCTACAAGCATTTCAAATGTAGGTGAAAAATGGAACAAAGGACAGTATATTGACAAGGGAGTACTACGAGCCTTACATCAAGGCTAAATACCATGGCAAATTGAAAAGATTGTTCCCCTTCAAATTCTTCGAGGACAAGTTTTCTCCACTTATGAAGATAATCATCAAATACTTTACTTGTGAAGGTAGGTTTTCTTGCTTGTATGCCTACCACATTAGATTGTTGATGCATTTTACTAGGGTAAGGATGATGAATATTCCTTACTTCATGTTCTGAAATATTAATAAAATGGCACTCTATGTCAAGAAGAAGCCATATCCCCAACAATTAAACAAGATCTACCACTTCTCTGTGATTAAAATCATTGTCTTACGTCAGCTGAATCTACTTAATAAACCATGGGAGACCTTCATTTCTCATGAAATGTTCAAAGGCCCTCAAGTATTTTCATTAGTGCCTCAAGAAGAAGGTGGACCTTCAAGACAGCAAAAGGTCGAAGAGACTAAAACTATGAGAGTGCTAGTGTTTGTGACCAATGAGAGAGGCACTAGGAAATGTTTTGCAACTGCCAGGTGAATGCTATCTCCACAAGGTGTGGAAGGGGTCTTGCCTTCATCTTCAGGCCACAGTGAAATGCTATCTCCACAAGGAGTGGAAGGGGATTTGCCTTCATCTTCGGCTAAACAGGTATAGTTTGGGTAGCACAGCAAGGGAAAAGGTAAAGGCAAAGGAAAAATGCAGGAAAAGGATCCTAGTGATGAGCATGAGAGGGAATTTGACCTAGTTGATCATGAGGAGACACAGGGAGTTGGTGTCATTGATTTGGAGATTCAAGGTACATAGATAACTAAAGACATGATCATCAAAGAGCAAGACGATGATATACAATCTTTGTTAGTCAACTTAGAGAGGGAAAAGTGGATCATCAATTACCTTGAGCAAGAAAACAAGAGATTGACTGACAAGCAAGTCCTCATGGATTTGCAAATGATCAAAGAGAACCAACAAAAGACAAAGAAGGAAAAGGTCAAGATGACCTCCATTGAGCAAGAGATTGAGAATGACCAGGAAACTTGGCTTGAAAGGGTCAACATACACCTTGAAAAGCTGCTTGAGAAGGCTAATAAAGAAAAGAAGACGCTTTGTCACATGGCCTATCACTATATGACCCAGAACAAAATATGCAATATAAGGATGAGGAAATTTAAGGCAAGATTGAGGAAGGCATTGAGAGGCCCAAAGGAGCAAGACAAGTTGGAAATCCTAGTTGATGCCTCATTAGCTCATCAAAGCAATGGATGAGGGTGCCTTGTGCCAATTTTGGGAAAATTTTGGTAAGATTTTGCAATTTTCAAATTTAAATTTTGCAACACAGGAATTTGGTGGCGTTGCGCTTTTGATGGGAACACTTTTTGGAGAAATGGCTTGCATATTCAGATTCAGCATGATGAGAACATTAATCCCAGAAATTTTTAGCAAATTTGGAGAAAATGTTGGTCACCTAAAGGTCAAAAAACAATCAAAAAATGACCTCTCTGCCTCTTTTTGGACACACAGGAAGCAACCTTGGGATATTCCACCTTTGATGGGGAAAATGACCTCCAAATGCAGAAATTCAAGATGTTCCAGAAATTAGACAGGAAGACCTTTCCAGCAAGCTATCTTGGGATCAATTTGGTCAAGGGGAAGGCCTCCAAAACTGGGTCTGAAGCGGCGCTGCACATAGGAACAGTGGCACTGTGCATAGGATACATTTTGCTAGTTTTTCTCAAAAATCAAAATTTCATCTAGCTTTTCTACAAGTTGACATTTTCTCTCATCAAGGATGAATTTATGATTGTAAATGATGCTATTCTATGTAAATGTAATGGAAAAATGACCTTAGAGGATAGATTCATGATTTTGAAGTGGTTGAGGGGTAAATGAATCAATTTCCATGGTTATAGAGGCAAGCTGTTCCACTGCCTATATTCCTATTCCTAGTTTAGAAATGGTTGAAACCACCTCTTTTCTCATGTATTCGACCCCAGATGGCTAGCATAGGTGGTTTGATGTCTATATTATGTATTTTTTCAGTCATTAGCAAAGGTTGGACTCTTGTGGATGCTTTGAGCTACATTGTACATCTCTACAGCAGTTTGGCAAGGAAATAAACTAGGATTTGCAGCTATTTTTGCAAGATTCTTGTGGTAATGTGTTTTTGCATTATTTCTCCTTCTGTGATTAGTTTTTTTTATGTGTATATGTGCCACAATCTACTTCATTCTTCTTAACTAAATGAGTCAAGATATATAGGTAGAATACAATGGTAACAATGCTCTGCCTAGGGAATACATTTATTTTTCAATGCTTTCAGTTGTTTGAAGAGGACTCATGATATTTGCATGCCCTCCTCAGCCCCTCACTAGTCTTAGACCTACCATCTCACTCAATTCCAAGTGCCAAAACACCTACCTACTTCTCCCCACAGAACACCCTTCATTCCTGACTTGATTTCCCGGACCCAAAGCTGTCTGCTCCATTTGATCTAACAACAAAACCATCAAAATCAACCAAAAACCCTAGAACTACTATACCTAGCCTAAAATCCATATTTAATTCAATCATCTGAACTAAGATTGACAAGGAGAGAGCCCTCTCCCGACCTGGTAGGGCTAGTTACCAGGTTAAGTTTGGTTTGTGGTTATCCTAAGATTTCCTCCCTTCAGCCTAAGGTCGATCTAGGCTCTAACATAAACTATATTGCACTCAATCCTTGACCATATATTAATTAGTGTTAACCATAAAATTTATGTATTTATGTGATTTTGTTAACCTAGTACAATGATTTTACTCATTTATATAATGAACCAAAAATTGTTTATTTTAAATATGATTGCACAATAAGTTTTGAGGTCTTATTGTCCAGATGGATTTTTCTCCAATGCATATATTCAAAGTTTCCTTTTCTCTAATGCATATAAAGTTTCTGTTGAAATTATGATATATTAGATGACATGTATTTTGAATGTTTCATATTTTTTATTCAAAGTTTCATCATGGATATCCACAAACTTTGGATACAAAAAGTTTCATATAATACATGAACATGCTAAATCTTTACACTCTTCATTTCCAAATAGTTGGACCTTCTTCAACACCCCCCACAACACCAAATGAATATCTAGTGACATCTTAAATAATCTAAAACTGACACACTATAAAATTGTTGGCTAGTGACATCTTTCATAATCTAAGACCAACTAACATCCAGTCCCTACCGTATTCTAATTTTGATTGAGAGTTGAATTACTTTGATACAGGAGAAAGGAAACATGGCCATTACTAGATGATTCATGTTGATGTTGAACATGGCTATTGTTGGAGGATTCATGTTGATGTTGAACATGGCTATTGCTACAGGATTCATGTTAATGTTGAACAAACAAATTGTAAGTAATTCAAACAAATCAAACAATTACATAGATAAATTTACAATATGTCAACAAAATTTCACTCTATAAATAGATTTATTTGCAAATTTTAACTATGTAACTAATGCAAATTGAAGTTCAAAATCAATATCTATATAGCTCCTAAAATATATCTCTCCAAATTGCATGGAGAAATGCAAATAACTTTCCACTCTACATATATTTGCATGATATCTAATCCAGGTGGAATCCACACTATTTTTATTCACACCCACTTGGAACTCTTTTAGGGATGTTGTTAAGGAACAATATTACCTTGTTGAAAACTACAAATATTACTATATGAGATGGACCACACTATGGTAGAAAAGGGACCAAGCAGTGCCACACTTCACAAACATTTTTCATACCTTGCACCAAACTAGGTATCAAGGACTGTGAGTGGCATATGGTGCTCAAGTACCATGGTTATCTGCATAGATACATCCAAACAAAAATGGAATTACTAGACATTTTCTCACTTGGTATGACATATTGGTATGTTGTCAAAATCGAGTAGAAGTTTCCCCATCTCATGAAGAAACTCAACACAATGGAGAACATTTCTTCCTAAGGGAGGAGGATTGATCTAGGTGGATATCAGTGACCACACACCTATTCCACTAGATCACAACATAATTTTCCTATTTTTGCACTTTTCTATTTTTAGCAATTTTTAGGTATTGAACTTCTTAAGCCAGTTTGAAGCCTTAAATGGTTTTCTTAGGGAAATGGACCAACAGAAGTCATAAAATTTGTTACCAATAATAAATGTTACTACACGTATAGTCCTTTCCAATGGGCTATTATGTGCTCCAAATGAATATTATATGCCAAAGTTACGACCTCAAGAAGTTGATGTTCCAACTTACCCCATAGGGACCCAAGCCTTTGGTGCTTCATCTCCTAGAGTTAGGTTTTTGAATATTTACAATTTCTCATTGCTTCTTCATAATAGAAAGGCCTTAGAGTTGTATTGTAACACATTTTAGGAAAGCATGTAGCTATCACTCCTCTTCTTAGAGATAAGCTATCACCATTCGAGCTAGTTTTCTCTCATTTTGCATGTATATAGTTTTGGCATTTTCCATTTATTAATTGAAATTAAGACATTCCAACTTACCCCATAGGGGCCCAAGCCTTTGGTGCTTCATCTCCTAGAGTTAGGTCTTTGAATATTTACAATTTCTCATTGCTTCTTCATAATAAAAAGGCATTAGAGTTGCATTGTAACACATTTTAGGAAAGCATGTAGCTATCACTCCTCTTGTTAGAGATAAGCTATCACCATTTGAGCTAGTTTTCTCTCATTCTGCATGTATATAGTTTTGCCATTTTCCATTTATTAATTGAAATTAAGTTTCATTGTACCTATGTGCTTTGATTTTGAATATGTATTCCATTTTGTTCCCTTCATAAATTTGGACCAGTGGTATCAGAGTGATCTGCTCTTTATCTATTTTTTTGTCCATGTCCCCAAAGAGGTTGGGGTATAAGGAGTTGGGACTTGAACTACTTGAACCCTTACAAGAATGTCCTTGTCAACCCTCGATGACCTCCCATAGTGGAAGAAAATAAATATGAGGGAGAAAGATATCCTATCAAACTATTTCTCATAGAATCCCTTGAGAGACAAAGGAATGAGATGATGGATAATTTTTCCCAAATCCTTTAGTGAATACCAATAGGAAACATATCTTCATCCAATGGCCACTTTGAAGGCACTTCCCCCTTCAAGGTACGATTTAATTTTGATATTCCTATATTTGAAGGCAAGATAGATATAGATTCTATAGACATTGAATGGTTAAATATGCTAGAAGTATATTTTCCAGTATATAAATTTTGTGGTAGATAAAATTTTCTTTTGCGCTCCTTAAGGCTAGTACCCCCATGTCAAGGATTGGTGGGAAACTTACTATGATAAAAGGGCCACGGAGGAATCCACACTATTTTTGTTCGCACCCACTTCAAACTCTTTTAGGGATGCTATTAAGGAACACTATTACCCTATTGGAAGCTACGAAGACTAGTACATGAGATGAACCACACTAAGACAGGAAAGGGAGCAAGTAGTGCCAGAGTTCACAAACATATTTCATACATTACACACCAAATTGGGTATCAAGGATTTCGAGGGACATTTTGTGCTCAAGTATTGTGAATGTTGCCACAAATATATCTACGTAGAAATTGAGTTCTAGGGCATGTCCTCGCTTGATGCAACATACTAATATTCTGTCAAAATCGAGTAGAAGTTTACCCATCTCATGGAGGCACTAAATGCAATGGGTTTCATTTATTTCTTGGGGGGGGGGGGGGGGGGGGGCGAATTGATATATGTGCATATTAGTGGCCACCCACCTATTCCACTAGCTCACAACACAATTTTCTTGTTTTAGTAGTTTTATATTTTTGGCAACTTTCAGTTCTTGAACTTCCAAATATGTTTTAAGGCTCTAAGTGACATTTTTTGAGGAAACAAACCGAAGGTGTTCATAGAATTCATCAAAATTTAGAAATTGTACTCCTCAGATAGACCTTTCAAACGGGCTATCGTGCATGCTGAATGGATATCATATGCCAAAGTTACAACTTCAAGAAGTTGATGTTCTAACTTACCCCATTAGGGCCCATAAGTCTTTGGTGCTTCATCTCTTAGGGTTGTATTTTTGGATGTTAAGGGTTTGTCATTACTTCTTCATAAGAAAAATGCCTCAAAATCTCATTATAACACAGTTCAAGAAAGCACATAGCCATTGCATCTCTTCTTAGAGATAAGCTACCACCATTTGCATTAGTTTTCTTTCATTCTACATATACAATTTCAACATTTTCCATTTATTAGTTGAATTTGAGTTTCATTATAACATTGTGATTTGACTTTAAATCTATATTTCATTTTGTTCCCTTCATAAATTCATATCAGTATATGTATAAAATAAAAATTTAATATAATAAAACAAAACAAAGATGGAACATATTTCTTGCTATCGACATGTATAGGTTCTTACTCTGATAAATTTAAATATATTTTAAAGGTAGCAACAATTACAGAATCAATGTCTTGTATAATTTTCTTTCTTTCAAAATGAGCTTGATTTAACAATATATTCAAAAGGAGAAAGCATTTCCAAAGCCAATGAATAGTATGCATAAGATAAAGCACCAATCAATAACAATTTTTTTTATCGTGGTAAGGAGATAGCAGATAGCAACCTTTGGAAAGAATCTCCTGGTAAAGAGCAACCCAAGTTAACACTCTATCCTTGCTCTATATTTTTCTTGTCATTCCCAAGTGCTTAAGTTAAAAAATATTGTTTACCTTGCATTGACACTCTTCCCTAGCCCTATCCTTTTCCTTTCATTGTTAGGCTAAAAACTTCATTCAAAACCAAACCCCCATTCATGAAAAAAATAAATGAAAAAAAATCATAAAATTTTGATGTTTTCCTTAAAAAAATGGAAAAGGACAGACCTAAATTCTACAAATTCATTTCCATGTTATTCAACATTGCTATAAACCCACCATTAAGTCTAGAGAAAGTTTTTCATTTTTCCATCCAGAGAAGCAAGTTTATAATAACCTAGTTGATAGAGGAGACTCATTTGAACACTTTGTGCTTGTGCAGCCTAAGTGTAATGGTGCAATAAATCTAGGTAGGTGGAATTTGAAAGAGAAACACTAAGCACTAAATCCTCTAGGTGCATATTAGGCTTGAGTTTAGAGAGGTATTTTAGAAAGAAACATTATGTCAATACCTTACCAATACCCCGTTTTCAAGCATATCAAGCTTCTCCCCCTAAAGTGTGCCAAACCTAACTTTTTGTGGCTCTACCAAACCTTCTCTATATGGGTTTGTGTTATTAACCCAAAAATAAAAAAATGAAAATTACAATACCTAATTTTTGAAATACATATTGAGGTGCATTTCACACCCAAGTTAAATGGGTTTGTAGTATAATATTTTGGATTATCCAAATCTAAATTACATATTGAAGTGTATATCAAATTGGTAAATTTGTCTTTCAAAATCTGACGAAAAAATCTTGAGTTATTGAAATTCTACCAACAATCAACAACTACTATCAAAAATCAGTAACTACCATTATTCCAATAATGAAAATAATGCCTATAAAGCCTAAAGACACAAAATCTACATCAAACATATAATATTTTATTCATGATAAAATTAAAAATATTCCTAAGATATAGAATTGGAAAATGATTCTAAACATACTTAGAATCCATTGATATGAACTTTAAAGGACACCATGATCATTTGGCCCATCCTTTTGCATGCTTTAAAGAAATTTAATGTTTATCTAATACTGCTCTCATAAACGTTTTGTGTAGTTGAAAATGTAATGGGCATTGTGACAACGTATAATAAATTTTTCTTCTTGATGCCATTCATCTACTTTCTTTACATGCTTCCCAGAAGTTATGGATATCAAGGTGTCAAGTTATGGATATCATGGCTCTCTTCCCGATCTTGTAGTTAGGGTATAACAGAGCAATACCTAACCCGTATAGTTGATTCCTTCGTCAAGGTTGTCTAGCACCAATTCTACGATAAATGAACACATGGTTTATATTTTTAAATTAATAATGGATCCCTCCGAAGACGAGTGGTCTAAAGTTGGGGAGTTGGGTGGAATATTTTCTTTTAAAGAAGGCTATAATTATACTTTAATAAATTGCCGTTACATCTAAACTCGCAGGTGTTAGTAAACAGACTTATCGCTAGATTTAAGCACATACCATGAAACACACGGGCAGTGTTGACCTTCTACATCGCCTTTAATGGGGAGCCAACAATCTCCCCCTCCAACGCGAGCCCAGTGTGTTTCGAACTCGAGACCTATGGCTCTGATACCACTTGTTGGAGTCACAATTGCCGTGTGTTTCGAACTCGAGACCTCTGGCTCTGATACCACTTGTTGGAGTCACGATTTCCGTGTGTTTCAAACTCGAGACCTCTGGCTTTGATACCACTTGTTGGAGTCACGATTACCGGTACACCAAAACCCGTAGATGTTAGTAAATAGACACATCGTTAGATTTAAGCACATGCCACGAAACACACTGGGAGCATTGACCTTCTACACCGCCATTAACGGGGAGCCAACACAGTATACTATATTTATATTGTTATACAAATTTTAGTAAGTAGATTATAATTATATTTTAATACAGGTTTTAGTGATCCAATATATTATATAATATATTGTTATACAAATTTTAGTAAGAAGCTATAATTATACTTTAATATAGATTTTAGTGATTCAGTATACTATATTTATATTGTAATACAAATTTTAGTAAAAAGGCTATAATTATATTTTAATACATATTTTAGTGATTCAGTTTACTATATTTATATTGTAATACAACTTTTAGTAATGCAATATATTTTTCATTGCTTCTCATATTACCTGTTCTCCCTTCAGGATAGACGATAATCCTCAAAACATAATTTTGGATGGGAAAAATTTCAACACTTCAGTGTAATACGGTGGTGGAGGATATAAATTGTGGCTTCCTCTTTGTTCTCATTTTCCATGAATATACATTTACAAAAAATACATTAATTTTCCATGAATATACATTTGCAGAAAATGAAAATAAGAACATGCTTCTCTCCATCCTGGATGTATATGCAGTTTATCTCATATTAACCTAATATTATTTACCAGCTTGAGGTTCTAGTAACAAATTATCCTACTAACTATTCATTATTTATCAGGGATATTTGTTCTCATTTTCCATGAATATACATTTGCAAAAAATGAAATTAATTTTCCATGAATATAAATTTGCAGAAAATGAAAATAAGAACATGCTTCTCTCGATCCTTTGGAAGGCAGTTTATCTCATATTAACCTAATATTATTTACCAGCTTGAGGTTTTAGTAACAAATTATCCCACTAACTTATTTACCAGCTTAAGTTTTAGTAACAAATTATCCCACTAACTATTCATTATTTATCAGGGATATTTTTGAACTAGTTATTGGGTCATTTTTTCACAAATTTTTTTGTTTTAATATGGATTTAAAAAATCTAATCATTTTATTATGAATTATTTTTATTTTATTTTATTTATATGTGATATATATGTTATTTTTGATTTCAAGTTTATGTGATCCATATTACATTAAGAATAGTCTTTTTGGTAGAAATTATACACGAAAAAAATTTTGCCTATACTTTTTGAACGAGCTAGTATGATTCATCATCAAAACCAGATAATAAATCACACTAACCAGCGCAAAACTCGGCAAAAAATTTCCTATATATTTTAAAAAACTTTTCTTAATATATCATTATTTAAATATGTATCTATTAATATATATTATAATTACATTTTGTAAAATTATTTAATATATAATGATATATTTATGTTTAACACTGTTGATATAAAAATAGAATGACAATTTTTACATTTCTATAAGTGAACAATAATTATTTTTTTAGGTAAGGTCCTTCTAATGCAGTGCGATGTTTTTACTTTGAAAGGATATTAATATCATCGTACATCTTTTTTTTTCGTAAAAGATGTACAATGATGCAATCTACAAAGTCAACCCTTTTGTTCGAATAGAAGGCTTCTGGGGTTTGTTAACACCAAAAAATAAGAGAGATTCAATAGTGACAACTTTACAATGGTCCGAATTTGCCTCCGCTTATATACTTTTGTAATATTTAATAAATCGGTTATAGCATTTTATATATATGCAATATTTAATAGATTTTGGATTTTTGTTATGTTATGGTATAGTATGGTGTGTAATCATGTGTGTCATCAAAATTGAAATTTTATTTATATTGATTTAAAAAAATAAAAATCATACAAAAAAATAATATTTGCTTATAAAAACAAATTGCACTTGAAAAAATTGAATCTCTCAGCTTATATTTCAAATTCACTACATTTATAGTAAAATTAAATATTTATTTTCAATAAATTCAATTATATAGAATGAATATACATCCATATAAAATTTCAAATTTTTATTTCGCCACACTCATGCCACTAATGGTAAAATTAAATATTTGTTTTCCATAAGTTCAACTATATAAAATATAGATACATCCCACCATAGAAGGAGAGCTATGTAAAATGAAGATACATCCCACCATAGAAGAAAACTAATTTGAATCATTTTTAAATTGTTGCGGATTATGTTTAAGAAGGGGTTATTTATTTAATATCTTTGAAGAGACCAAATTCAAATACATCTCATATGGATGAAATACATCTCATATGTTTCAAATTCACCACATTTATAGTAAAATTAAATATTTATTTTCAATAAGTTCAATTATATAGAATGAATATACATCCATATAAAATTTGGAATTTCTATTTCGCCACACTCATGCCACTAATGGTAAAATTAAATATTTGTTTTCCATAAGTTCAACTATATAGAATAAAGATACATCCCACCATAGAAGGAGAGCTATGTAAAATGAAGATACATCCCACCATAGAAGAAAAACTAATTTGAATCATTTTTAAATTGTTGCGGATTATGTTTAGGAAGGGGTTATTTATTTAATATCTTTGAAAAGACCAAATTCAAATACATCTCATATGGATGAAATAAGAGATTACTTATTTAGTAGAAATATACATATTTTTTTGTGCTTGTGTAGGGTGGAAAAGAAATTAATTGTGTATAATTGATATAGTTTCTTGACGATGAATCATACTGGTTGGTTTGAAACGCATCCACAAATATGTGATTTACGTCGAAAAATTCTCTCATAAATCTGAACTATGTTATTATGAAACAGGTCGACAAATATGTGATTGGTTTGAAACACGTTGACAAATATGTGATTTACGTTGAAAAATCTTCTCATAGATCTGAACTATGTTATGATCAAATGCGTCGACAAATATGTGATTTACGTTGAAAAATCTTCTCATAAATCTCAACTATGTTATAATTTCAAGACTCAGGTCAGTGCAATGCAAAGTGATATGCTTCTCATAAATCTCAACTATGTTATGATTTCAAGACTCAGGTCAGTGCAATGCAAAGTGGCATATCACTTAGACAGTTTACATGTGAGTCCACTTAATGTCATGACAGAAACCCTAATACCCATAACAACACAAGAATGTAAGCAATATTGGCACCCTTCAATCACCGAGAGATCAGAAAAGATTGCACGACAAAGTTGAAAGGGATTGTTCATGAAATGTAAGATGAACTCAATACATCAAAAATAAGATGATGAGATCAGAGAGGATAATGCCTCTTCTGCTTGCTTAAGCTACAATTGATATGATATTAATACTATGGTGCGAGACCGTTCAGAATTAGGATTTCCAAACTGCATGATCCTCCTCAGCTTCCGTTATTGCATACAGAACTCCTGCAATTAGCAGGAGATGACTTTTGAGGAAAAGTCCCCTTTGTGATTGAGACTGTGATGAACTGAAGTCCGATTCTTGAGGTCTGTACTGAATGGTGATTTTTAACTCTACTGCTCCTCCTCCTGTAGCGGCTTCTCTCATAACCCTCCCGAATGGAAACGTCTGTCGCGGCGTGCACACTACACTTTTCAGATCCATCCTTCCAATATCAAATGCCAAATGGTAGAGGAGTTATTGAGTTACTTGGAATTATGGGCGGGCCGTGTATTATTGATTTTTTTTTTTTTATCAAGATGGCAGATTCCGGGAATATTTAAAAATCCTATAATTAATAATTAAAGTTAATTTTTTACTCTCACAAGAATCTTCAACCCAGATAAAAATGGCCATGGATACATAGGGCTCAGGAGAAGCAAAATAATCGCTGAATTTTTTAAAATCTGATATTTAGAATACAATATCAATTTTCTAAACGGCATAATCTGGGTCTATAAAGAGCTGAATTCATCATGATTTTAAATAATAGTTTCAGCTTCCTAGATACCTAGACTATGCAGATTACCCATAAACTAGGTTTCTAGAGAGCGGAATCCATTACCATTTTGAATAATAGATTCAGTTCCCTATAAACTCAGATTATGTAATTTAATTTAAAACTGATATTTAAAATCAAATTGTTAATGAAACAATTGCAATTTCACTCACAATTTTGGTAGCCAAGTTTGAGTGCGACTCTCCGGAAGTCAATTTAATTTGCCTATCTTTCCGCAAAATAGCTAATTAAGATCTGAAAGTCAAATTTTCGCCTTTGTTTGCAGTTACATCAACTAACCTTAGTAAAACTAGCATACATATCTGAAATCATTGAATCATACTTTTGATGGATCCACAACACATACTTCACAAACATTATTGTCACATACTTCACAAACATTATTGTCACACATTAGTATCATAGTATCATTATCACCACATATCTATCATTGTTAGCTATAATCATGAACATATCAAGCAAGAATATTCATTATTATTCTTTCAAATCTATTAGACCTCAGCCTCTTCCATGCTCCTTGGTACATACTTATTTTAGATCAGATTACACATTAATAACCCATAACTTGCACAGGTAACACTTTGATCTCCATCTCCTTATATAGATTTTTCCTTAGCCAATAACTTAGGCCAATCCTTTAGTAGTGCCATTGGTGTTCTTTGATAGGATCAAATAACTATTAACGCACTCATTACTATGGGTCAATACCATGGTAACAATCCCTGGTGTCGAAATTACCATGGTGTAGATTTTGTACATGATTTTGCATCATAGTACCCGCGTATGTACGTGACCCTCTCAAATAGGATCCGCGTATACTTTCACAACTTCATATGTATCATTCATTTTTATTTGAATTTGACATTCTCTTTTCCATTACCTCTATCACATTTGTATCATCCTACATCATCATTGTATTACCATAATGTTGACATCTTTATCAAGTAGTTTTCCATCAAGGACAACACATTAGCAATAATGCCAACAATCTCTCCCTTTGGACTTGATGGAAACCACTTTGGTGTTTGGTCACCACCTGTAAATACCTACAAGTACATATGTAAACACACCAAACTAAACACCAATCTTCTCTCCCAAGACTTCTCACCAAGAATTCAAATCCAAACATCAAGATTCTCTCCCCTTTTGATATCAAGGAAAAAGGGTTGACCAATGTGGAATGAAGAATTATCTCCCCCTATGTAGAGAGGATCATTGTAGATCTGATCTACTAAATATGAAAATTATATATTGACCATGCTTCCCCTGATCATATGTTGAAGATATTCAATGAAGTACCTGACTCTATGAAATCAAATATGACCTTTCTTATCACCAAGGACTATGCTTACATCAATCACCCAACACAATGGGGTTACATATTTGACTCACCATTACATCAAATGCCCAAAATGATGGGATTACATACGTAAATTACTTGACCCCAATAGTCCATACTTGACTGAATTTTACGACGATTTAAAACATGGGTCTTTACATGAACTTTATATCAAGAGACGGGTATGAAATTTATGACCAAAACTAGAGACCTCAATAGTGAAGAAACATCACCATGATAGTCATCAGAAACCATCATACACCATATAGGAACCTACAACATGAACATCTTCGTCATCATCATCATGAAGTAAGATAGGGACATGTAGCATCAATCTTCAACAACATCAACATATGACAAATTATGCAATGTTTTCAAGCATAACCAAGCAACTGTAATAGAAGCATAAGATGGTGCAATAGATCTCTGTCAGTAACTCATCCCCTTGACCTCATATCATCAAGGTCAACATGCTCTTTCCATATATAAGAAGTGCCACAAAAGACATATAGATCTTTTTCATCACAACAACATATATTTTCATGTATCAACAACATATGTGAGAATGAACATTATCACATAGAACTAAATAACAACATCATAAAAAAATTTTGCATGTAGTTCAAGCAACATATATGAATAATCCATAACTTCACCATATACAACTTATGCATTATAGAAGACATAATGACAACAACATATAAATGTCAACAAGTAATGAGTGAATCATCAACCATAGCATGCACATCTTCTTTTCAAGTCTATCACGTAGGATTATCTTCACTAAGTCTGACTTAAGCAATATATAGTCATCATCCAACAATTCATCATCACTATTGAAAGAATGACAACAACATATGTGTCTTAAGCAACATCAACTATACATCACCAATGATATGTACTTATCATAAACCAACACGTGCCAACAAGAAATGCTCAAGAAACTATAATGCAAACAATGCATCATTAGAAGCATAGCAGATGCTCCCCTTGAACCTAAGCAACATCTGAGCAACATCTGAGCATTATCAACATAATTTAACCAATCAATGTCATCAATGGAAAGCCAAATAATAACTTATTGAAGCATATCAGAAACCCCCACTGAGTCTATCCCAATGTTTCTTCATCTCATAGAAACATATGCTATTGTTTAGATCAAAACTCACATATATACGTGACTATCCTTCATGAGATCCGCATACATGAAGTAAATTGTTGAACTTTCAGAACAAGAATTCGCCTTGAACATACAATACATGTTCTTGTTCACTGTCAATTCATCAATGTAATGTTAGCAGTATAAGCATCACCAAATGAATATCAAATCAAACTAGATAATTATCACCAAGATGTTCATGCATAGCTCCCCCTGAGATCATATAGCAATGATCATGTGGACTTGATAATCATCACCTGATCTCACATCACTTCTGCATTCACTGTTAGAAGTATGTTTTAAACAAAATAGGCTGCAATGGGAACTATCTTCTTTTATTCTGAATCTGAAAAGGAAGAGGAACTACACCTCTTGCCTAGATTCTTCTCTGCTAACACATATAATTTTTCTGGATTTCTATATTCTCTTGCTATAACCTTTCCAGTTTCTTCATCTATAACTTTTTTTTTGTAAGTTTAGGTAGGTCCTCCTTTTCTATTTATATAAAAACAAACTAAAACCACATATTGTCAATAGGTGGCTTCAACTTGCCCATTGGGAAACCAATTATGGTGCCCACCTATGCATATTATAGGCCATCCGAAAATGGAAGGTTCTCAGTCTTTCTACCCAAGCAATATATACAAAACTATTTAAAAACCAGTCTTTGATCTTAGGTCCCATAAGCATGCATACAAAAGGAAAACTAGACGCTAAAAAACAGAAACCTGAGGTCACTATGCTCAAGCTATTCTTTTGGGTCTTCTGGTTCTGACTCTACGTTCGCTGGATCTTCAGCTAAATATCCAGGCACTAGTGTCATTTAAATAATACATGGAATATGTCTCTATATCCAATCTAATCTTATGTCCCGTTTGTAGAACTAAAACTAGATTGTTTGCAAGTCTTTTTTATAATCTAGCATGTCTCTGATTATCAAGGCTATTCCCATGGACACTTGTTCCATCACTTTTCCTATCAGTCTTTTCATGAGCCAGTACAAATGTAAGGTCTATTTAAATTGAGAAAGTCTCCCTCTGGTATTCCCCGGATCAGGAATGTGATTCTTCCATTCCTCCATTTCTTCCTTCGAGTCCTCTTCCATAATCGTTTCCTCCATCTCCTCTATAATTTTTCATATCCCTTCGTTCGTTCCCTTCTTATAAGCTTTGGCTGCTTCCCTTACAGTCTCATCCAAAGGTCATCTTCCTACCTTTTTTCCAAGGTTCCTATATCCTGAGTTCGAGGCCCATTATTTCCCCGACCTCTTCAACCTCTTCCCTTGGTTGTCCGCGCCATGTCTCTAATATCTGCTACCTGTTAACAATGGTCACATTCCAAAGTCAGGATAAAGCCATTACCCATCCAAATTCCAGTAGTCTCATGAAGTTTCTGTTTTCTGAAACTATCTCCCCTTTGTCTACACTCTGCTGCTCCCAGGAAATTAAGTGAAACAGGGATGGTTTTTACCTTCTCCCTACTCCCCCCACCCTGCCTCTCATTCGGACCCCTAATTTCTATCTCCCCTCCTTTTTCACATCCTCCCCCCTTGGGTTCCCTTAGGTTGATCCGCTCCCTATGTGGCCCTGGTGTGGTGAACGAGGGGAGCTTCACGCTAGGATTCTCCGCTTCCTCCCTACCCTGCTTGCTAACACTACTCCCTCTCCTCGCAGCACTAGCTTCTCTGAAGGTCACCCCTTCCATTCTAAGCTTCCTGCTTGTCTTCCCCTCCCAAGCTTGCTTGTCTCTACTGCACAAGCTTGCCCTATCTACCTGTAATTTCTTCCTGAGGATATTTTCCTGGCTCTCCGACCTTCCGGCCACCCAGATACGGTCCTCCCTGGCCTCTCTTTCCTCAACCCTGTGCAAGATGCTCCACTCCTTATTATCTTCTAAGCCCTCCAACCTTCCCAGCCTCGGAGCAGAGCTACTGAGCCATTCTCTCTCGCTACTTCTACTCTGTCTGCACAGCATGCCCTCTCCGCGAGGTCTCTCCTTCCCATCCTATTCCAAGTTCCTTGCCCCTCCCAACATACTGAATTTTCCTTTGCAAATTACAGAGAAAGACAGTAAACATACCTGAGGTTACTCTTCCTGCTTGCTGGATGCACTTTTGGCTTATCCTCCACTCTCTGTCTCCTTCTCCCTTGCAATTTGTCCCTCCTCCTTTCCTTACTCCCTCTTTCACACCCTATCTTACCTACCCACCGTCCCATCCTCCTTGCGCCTTTGTCCTTACCACCTTTCCTCTTCCCAACATTCCTCATGCCACTTCTCCCTCCTGACATCTCTCTTGGCATGCAATACTCCTCTACGTCCTGCAATATAATCATGTCGACTGTGGTAGCCTCCTGGCTTATGACATCGTCGTTACTCTTGATTACCCACTCTGTCACCCCGATCAGGGGTTTATTATGAACATTATCATTCTTTCTGTTCATGATTGTCATCTTCGGCTAATATTTCTCTTAGCGGGTCCATTCTTGTGTCCCTTGGTTGTATCGGCCAAGTTCTTTTCAAGTGTCCTCCTTGTTGATTACATCCCCAGCTGGCTAGGAAATTGGCCACTTTATTCCATTCTCTTTTTACGTGCTTGATTCTCAGATAATCAAACCTTTTCATTATTTCTCCCAGCTCTTGGATGAGGCTTGTTGTTCTCGAGCTATGGCTTAGCTTGTCCCATGCCTTTCCATTGTAAAGATTCCTCATCATGTTGATTGCCATTAATGAGTCTCCTTCAACTTATAATTGTTTGTACCCAAGCCTTACAGCTATTTTCATACCTTGTCGTACTGCCATGAGTTCTACTTCATTGTTGCTCATCATGTTGCCATATGCCGAGTACAACAATTAGACCCTACCATGGCAAGATTCCACCTAATCTTGCCATACCTGGGTTCCCTTTAGAGGCTCCATCAAAGTTTAGTTTGATGAATCCTTCCGCTAGTTTGCTTAAATTCATAGGCGCTACCCTGGTCGCCTGTGTTCTTCATATATAACTTTGAATTTAGTTCATGTAAACATAATTATATGTCCTTTGTCAACCATTTAACATACACTTAGAATATTCTGATTTATTCCTTGATCTAATAATGCATAAACTTCTTTTGCATACTTATCAATTTTGGTTCTACCTTTTCCCATAACTTTTGTTGGACCGCTATTTCCAAGAATCACCTTACAATATTTGTTTTTCTTAAGAAAGTCAAACTTGTCTTTATCCCCAGTCATGTGATGAGAGCATCTGATGCCTAATTACCATTATTCTTCATATTCAAACGATCAAAGAGCAAGACCACACCTTGCTTGTTCTTCTTCTTTCTGGTTATTATGATAAGTGCTAGTGGATCCATATTTCTCAGGTATAATGGTAGTAATATTCTTATCTAATTGCTGCCATGTTGTCTGTGGAGGTTCATTGACTTGTTCCTGCATTCTTTTTCTATATGCCCAAAATTGTTACAAGAATAACATCTTATATGACTAGAAAATGGAGTTGACGAATCATTATATGTCCATTTCATATTCCTTTTATTGCAATCAATAGCTTTGTGAAAAAATATGTTGCAAGCAAAACAATATCCGTTAAAGAAACTTGAGTAATTAGGAGCTGCTGATCTTCCTATGAAGTGGCTATATGCTTGAGATCGAAACAATTTTCTTCTACAATTGGCTGCAACATGTCCATAATTATGACATATGAAGCATTCACCATTATTGATCAAAGGATAGAATTGATTAATGTTTCTATTATTTGGAGAAAATGATTTATTTTGAAAATTCATCTTCCTTGGATGTTGATTTGGTTCACTTCTTATCTCGTTAACAAGAATTTCATATTTCGTATTGTTATCCTTCAAGATCCTTGTACAAGCCTATGAACTAGATTCTCCTTTTACATTTTCATGAAAACCAAGATCAAATTTTATAGAAGGAGACATTTGATTACTAATAATTTTATCCAAAATCTTAGTATTATCTTGAAACCTCAACTGTTTATCCTGTTCTTCTAATTTACCTTTAAGAATGTTTAGCTCAACCTTCATTGTTTGGTATTATTCTTCCTACCCGATATTGCTTCATCATTCCTTCTTCAACCTTTCTTCCTTCTTCCAATTGCTCCTTCAATTTGATAATTTCTTCCTTCAACCCATTCTCATGTTCTTAAAATTATTGAAGTAGCTCTTCCTTTCGGCTGTTTGAATTTTCAATATCTCCTCTTAGAGAGACATTATCAGCTTCAAGTCCTTCACAATATTTTTTAGATTCTACTGCAACTCTTACTGATTTAACATGATCCCTGTTATCATCTGCCTACAACTTATCCTTAATATTGTTAATTATTTTTAAAGAAAAATCAAGTTTTCTTCTAAGATTGAGAACTTCCTATAACATGCCTTCTTCTGAATCGGTAACTCCATCAGACATAACATACTTATCTTTTGATACATCATTATTTTCTTTAGAAGTAAGATTACCTATTGGTTCTCCTGATGAACAATATTCCTTTTCTTTTCCTTCATGGATTTCCTGTTTATTATCCCATACTTCCTTTGCAGTTTCATAGTGCATGATCTTTCCTAATGTTGAATCAAGTATGTTACCAAATATTTCATTTAATGCTAGATTATTATTTTGTAATTCTTCACCTAAGGAGGAGTTTTAGTGCAACCATTTCATACTAAATTCCAAACATCAAATCCTAGGTTGATTAACTTAGACTTCATCTCTTATTTCTCTTCCTGATAGTTATCATTACTTAGCACAAACATACTTTTATTGTCCATTGTTTTTGACTTGCCTTGTTCTTCTGTTGTAGATTGTTCTTGACCCATAAATACAATTATTGTGACAACATCAAATGCTTCACTGTTATTATTCTCCTAAATTGACTTCTTCCTTTGAGTTTCTTTCTTCTCTTGCTTCTTTCCCTTTGTCCCTGATCCACTTCAAGTGGTTAAGCTTCTTTGGAAGTAACCTGCTCTGATACCAATTGTTGAGAAAAATAATTGGGGGGCGGGGTGAATCAATGTTTTAAACTCACTTTAAAAAAATTATTTCATATTCTGATTTCTATATGTTATTTTTATTCATGCAACCAACACATGTGCATGACTTCAGTAAAGGCAGACAACGTATATCCAGTTAACTAACTCTTCATATATTTCATCATATGTTTATCTTTAAATAATGCATCATTCATTAACTAATTAGTAACCATGAGAAGTAAGAGTAGAATAAACCATCACACATAAGCAGCACATGAGAACACCGAGATTTAGGTCGAAACCCAATGTGGGAGAAAACCACTGTTGTTGTCATCCTTATCTTATTTATTATTATATAAAGAAAATATTATTACAATATTGTATTGGCGTAGCCTCTTACCAGTACACAGGAAAGCACCTGTGGAAGGCTACAACCTTCTCTCATTCTTCAACACCCACTGGAAGGGAGATCCAACCCCTAATCTCGTTTACTGGCTCCTACCAAAAGGGAGCTCCTACCCCCTGCACAAATTCTCTAGCTACTATTGGAAGGAATCATTGACTCCCTCATTGAAGGCTCCAACCCTCAACACCTCTTATGGACCACGTTTCATAATCTTTCATATTGGATCCACTTGAATCAAAACATCAAACCCGTAGGCCACCTTTCATCAAATTTTCAGACTGGACCCACTTTCATCATTAATCCCAATACCAAGTAACAATTCTGAAACCAAACACTGAACCAAGTCAACCAATCATTGAACCAACTGAAACACTATACCATTAGCAAACCAATCACTGCATCTTAAAAATTTATTGCAACCAAATCAAACCAATTATAACCAAATCATACCAATGCACAATATACCAAGTGATACATTATTCATTATAGAAACATAGTGTTGTCACTAAAAACCCTGATCAACCATACATCAGAATGTATACAATATTGTTATGAATCATACTCGCGTATGTATGTGCTTCCCCTGAGGAAGATATGCGTACATATATCAAATCACTGACTACTAAAATTTCTGTCAAGCTAAATCACTCGGTTAGTTACTACATACTGAATCACAATAGATACATCAATACTAACTTACTGAAAACCCAATCATAATGCTTCCCTATCACTGATCAATACACCAATTCTTATTCAACCCAATCAACACCGTCAAACACAGATTATCATGATAGAGACATCATCAAAAGAGAATAGCAAACAGAACAGAACTAATCAAATATCATCAAAAAGTCATATTGCAAAACTCTAGCATATGTACGAAACTTTCAAAAAACATATTAGTATATGCATACACTTTCCATTCAGAACACTCGCGTACATATCTACACAAGCTGAAAAATACTTCATAGAATATATACACGACTACCCAAAAGCAAATATGTGTATGTATGTAACTAACCTAATTAAAACTAGTGTACAAATTTAAAATCATTGAATCATACTTTCACTACAACCACAACACATACTTCACATAATTTATTGTCACACATCCATGTCAGAGTATCATTATCACCACAGATCTATCATTGTTAGCTATAATCACAAACATATCAAGAAAGCATATTCATTACTATTCTTTTTGATCTAATAGATTTGAAACTCTTCCATGCACCTTGGTGCACACCTGTTTCAGATCATATTACACATTAATAACCCATAACTTGCACATGTAACACTTTGATCTCCATCTCCTTATATAGTTTTTTCCTTAGCTGATACCTTAGGACAATCTATTAGTAATGTTGTTGGTATTATTTGATGGGATGAAATAAATGTTGACACACTCATTACTATGGGCCAATACCATGGTAAATATTCTTGGTATTCAAATTACCATGGCGTGGATTTTGTACATGATTTTCTTCACAGTGCCCGCATATGTATGTGACCCTCTCAAATAGGATCTGCATATACTTTCCCAACTTCACTTGCATCATTCATCTGTCTTTGAACTTGGAATTCCCTTGTCCATTACCTATGTCACATTTGTATCATCCTGCATCATCATCCTACTATCATAATGTTGGCATCTTTATCAAGTAGGTTGCCATCAAGGACAACACATTAACGATGATGCCAACATGTTCTCTATCATGTTATACTACCTTTTTGAAAGGGTTCCATCACTATCTCACCAAATATCAAGTTTAATCTTAATAGCTAAGCCAAGCAATTCAAAATAAATATTATTGGTGAGACTTCAAAGTTATAATATTATAATCCTTTCAAAAACATCCATATCTCTCTCTCTCTCTCTCATGCCAGAAACACCACTACATTGTGAATATAGGCATCTATTTGGAGAAGGTCGCTTTTCCATTCACGCTAGGCTTGTCAGAGCTTTAGTTCAAATTTCCAAATAATTCATTGTTTGTCCTCATTATATGAGAGGTGTTTTTAGACTTGTTTCCTTAAAATTTGTTGATGCTCACCAATTATTCTTCTCTTGGTCATTGGAATAGTTTGGATTTTCATTTTGATTGTTATACAACTAATGCAATTAATAAACAATTCAAAAGTGTGAAGAACTATGTTGAAGCATATCTCAAGTAGTTAATCCAACTTTTGTTCTAGAATGGATCATTATATAAATTTTCATCGATCTTAGTACTTTATAGGTGGAAATTTTGTTGGAATTCACTTTTAGGAAAAAATTATTGGTAGGTCCCATCTATGAAGATTTGGAGTCTTGAACCTTTCAAATTTAGTTTGGGGCATAATGGAAAATTTTGGGATAAAACAATTGCAGTCATAGCTTGGAGCCCTTCGAAACTATTCCAAATACTAAAAGCTTTCCAACAGTTTGAGAATCACCAAAATCAAAGCTTGTATATATAACTTATCCCTCTCATTAGTTGACCTACCTTGCTAACGACCATGATATTGAGTGGATGCAACATCATCCCACTTTCCATGGAGCCATCTAGGAGATTCCACCATTATCCATTAGAGGTAATATAACATTGATTAATGTTACTAAATAACTAAATATAAATGGTTATGATTTATCTTTACGATGTTTACAAAAAAATGGATTGATAGGCTTATTACAAGCTTTGTTAGGTAGGTGATGGAGTGAGAGAGATGTAGGGTGATCTATAGAGGTTCAGCTTATTATGTCAATTTTCTACCCATTTGAAGGATGGTCTAATTACGTCATCGATGACGTACAAAAAGTTAGGTTACATTTTTGGTCATATGTATTTGTACTAATAATACTTGTTTGTAGTTGATTTGTAAACTACCATGAAAAATCCACTAGAAGGAATGCCATTGAGGTTTAAAGACGCAAAGACACCAAATAAGATCCCACCATCAATCTCAATCCTATAATTTTAGAGAGTCTTGGAAACTTTACTACACTCAATCCTTATGAAGGGAATAATCTTTAACTAGGTAGACATAATATCACACACATTGAATGTCGCATTAGGGATAGTAAATTTTAATCCAATCAATGTTAGGAATAAATTTTACATGTCCTCATACCTTTTTTTTTAATTTTTTAATAAGTAAAGAAATAAACCTCAACCTCCCTCTTAACCTGAGGGCTAGGGTGAGGTTGATGGTACTAGGCCAACCCATAAGCATACTCACTTAAAAATTCACAAGGCCTAAATCCAATAAGACATTATAGCTCATCATGTCACTAGTGGGGATTTGAACCTGGGTGGGAAAGATAACAACCCTTCTTCCCGATCACTCACGATAACCCTAATTGACCACATATCCTAATGTCTAATATATGTTGTTGGCACAATTAATCCATTCACAAGTATGAATTAGAAATAGAACCGTTCATGCCCTCAAATATATGCACATTGTAAAGAAGTATGGAAATACAGGTATGCTCTAATTTATAAATAAACCTATCACCACTTCCTAATCTTGATGTATGAACCAGTATTTTGTAAAAGGTGCCCTATGATTTTTAAATATATAGTTAAGGTCCCAGGAAGCATCACAAATTGGTACATGAATGAATTTATCACTTATACAAGGATCTATGGCACCACTAAATTGTCATATATTTTGCTAGTTTATAAATGGAAAAATTGGAGCTATTGACTTATAGACTCATTTAGTGAAACATCATATTTTAGTGATTTTGATATGAATACTTCCAATGTTTTTGCAATCAAAATATTGTGAAGAAAGTTCCCAAAGCCAAAGGTTTTGAACAACATAAAGATCAACCTTAATAAAATTATGTACACTGAAGTTATGCCTTCGTTAAATTGATATATCGTCATGAACACCATGGTATCATGTGGATGTCATGACAACTCCATCTACTCATAAGTGGAGCTAATCACACTTGAACTTTTTAAAAAACTTTATAGAAAAACCTTAATCATCATTGAAAATTAAGATAAGAAAAAACCCTAACCTAAAATTAAATTTCTATAAACATGTTAAGTATTGACGCATAAAAATAAAAGTTTCTTTTTATTCCATTAATTTACTATTTCATAATTTAACAATGCAATTTTTATTTTATTTTGTCCTTTTAAATTAAAATTATTGATAAAGTTAATTTATAATATTTATTATATTAAGTACATATGTTAATTTTAAATAATAGAACAAATAAACACGCTTTCCATTAATGGGTTATTACAAATTTATAAACCCGATTAATTTATAATATTCATTTATTTGAAAGTATATATATCAATGTAAATTAAACAAAGAGAGAAACATTTTCCACTAATTGCTTAATTATTAAGCATGTATAAGGTAAAAATGTTCACTTTTCCATTTTCCACTAATTGCTTAATTATTAAGCATGTATAAGGTAAAAATGTTCCCTTTTCCAGACTACCTTTGTAATGACGGGACAACCTCTCTTTCCTTTTCACTCAATGATCAAGTGGGAAGGAAAGGATTATATTTCAACTTGAATGGGAATTTCAATGATCAAGTTCAAGTTTGAAGGAAAAGATTGACCTATTTATTCTTTGTTTTGTTTTTTTGGTATATTTTATATCTCATTTTAATTGTGTGAGGTTTTGTAGGTTTTAAATTTTAGTTAAGTTTAATGATTTTATATAGATGGTGCTAGTTCATAAATATTATAATCTATCTAAAATTACTATAGTGAGAATTCAATAAGACTATTTATTTATACAGATATATGAATCATATGAATAAAACTCAAGTGGATTATTTATTTATAATTTATATCATAATCTTATGGAAGAAATTAGCACCATATATTATTTCAACTCATGGACATAATTATTCAAATATAATGAAATTATTTTACAATTAATTTGTTTTTCTTTCTTAATGTGTAATTGGTGTAATTGGCGTAATCATTCAAACAATTGCATTATTTTTTTTAAAGGAAACCAAAATATCATATTATTTTATTGATATGATTGTAATCTTCAATACAGAAAGAAAAAAAATAGCTATTATTATTTAAAACCTCTACCAACACAATTTTCTATAAAATAAATATAAGTTACAAGAATATTTTTCCATAGCAATTATAGGTCTAACTAGTAATGCACAAATCTGCAAAAGAATAGAGAAATACTAATATTTTTTTATAAAAAAAAATGAATTAATGTTGCCTTATTTGGCATTGAATTTTTTATTAGTGCCTATTGTAGTGTATTCATATTAAATAGGCATAAAAAAGACATGCACTCAATTTAGAGGAATTAGTAAATGAAAGCAAACTAAGTAGACAATAAAATTGGAGGAGGAAACGAGAAGGTATGCAGGTGGAGCCATACACGATTGGTAAATACCATTTGTAAATCCAAGTAGCAAGAGGATGAGAGTTGACTCGAATTGGAATTATTTCTTCGATGTCAACAACAAAAGAATTCAACACAACAAAATTCTTTGATCTAGAATGTCCACTACTAACATGTGAAATTTTTTTAATATACATTTTTTTAATTACTATGGTATATACACAAATTATCTATAAAGAAAAGAAAACTATAAAAATAATGAAAATTAAAACACTTTTTCCCAAGGAAAAAAAACCATAATGTTATTTATAGAATAAAAAACATTATAGTTTGTATATACACATCAGTGTGTGTATTCAAGAAGGATTTGCCCAGATCCATTTATGGAAAGACATATGAAAATATAGTCTAACAGAACTATAACCTCTAGTACAAAATAATCTACATGGGTCAGCAGATAGACCATCCAAAAAGTTTGTTGCCAAGAAGTACAACCTCTCAAAGCTAACATATTAATCAACTATTAAGGCTTGAACACTGAGTCAAAAATAGGTCCAACAAAAAGTAAATTTCCAAAACTATATACAACAGCCATGAAATCAACAACTAAATCGGAGCATCAAGATTGTCCATAAAAGGATGGTGGTAAAACTAGAAGTGTTCAGTTCTCATCCATTCATCGATTGACCATAACCATGTAGCCAACTGAAGGCATTCCTTAGAAAATCAATCTTCCTCATTGTTTTGTTCCCTATAAATGTGAGAGGAATAAAAAACATCATATGAGAGTTTTAACATTAGTAAATCCTCAAGAATGTGAAGAAGATGTAGGTTGTCACAATGTTGTATCTCATTAACCCAACTGATGACTAGTAAAGAGTGGCCAAAAACTTGTAAAAGATTAGAACCATTTCCCTTGCAAAATCCATTAAAGAGTGACATGCAAAAAACTCGGCCAAGTTGTTTGTGCCCCTCCCAATACCCATGGAAACTTTGAAGAAGTGTTTCTTATATACAAATAAAACCAACCCCCCTCAACACATTTGATCATCCCTTTGCAAGGCCTTGTCAAAGGAACCCCAGAGATGTGATTTGGTTTTGGATATAGAAATAGATTGTCGAAAATGTGAAAGAATGGTCAAGGCCTCAATGACCACCTGATTCAGAAAGGCTAGAAAGTGTTGAAAAAATCCTTTATTTCTATCTAGCCACGTGCCCCAACAAATGAAGACAAGGCCTGAAGGGTTTAGTATTTCTATTTTGTACCCAACCTCTCCACCTCTCCTCAAAACATTGACCTTGCCATGAAAATCTTGACCAAATGTAGAGGGAGCACCATCCAACTTATAGAGGGAGCACCACCTAGGACCATTCTTGTAATACCTCTACAAACATCCCAAGTGGGAACCGTTTGAGCAAAGGTCCACCACATAAAGAGACAAGGCTTTGTTGGATACTGCACCTTCCATACACCTTTCCACCTCCGTTCCCCTTTTGTAGCAACAATAGATAGATTCATATGAACATACCCCCTCTTAGAACTAGATATGCCCATTGGGGAATGTATCCAAACCAACTCATCTTCTATTTGGGATAGTCTTATATGAGCAGTTGATAGGGCATCCAGATGCCCTTTCCAGATTTCATGGAAATCATATTTCTAACTCTCTTGTGGATAGTCACCCTTGGAGCCAAATTGAGGTCTGATCTAGATTTCCAATATGAGAAAGTCTAGAGAATCCTATATCTTTGAGTTGATCAATGGGAGCCTAGGGAAAGCGATGGGAGAGCATGCTACTAGAACATGGGTCTTGGCCTGATCAAACCTTTGTAGCATTACTCACCTTCTAGGAAAGACCTAAAAATAAGGTTGAATGAAATGAGAACAACATGCCAAATGATTGAAATATTATAATGAGGCTTATCTCTCAACCTAATCTAATCTTCAAGGGAAAATGGATGAATGTAATTCTGATAAATCACCTAAGCCCACAAACTATGAGTTGAAAAAAGTTGAAATCCATATTTAACTACTAATGCATGAGAGAACAAGAAAATGTTTTTGAGACCCAATCCACCTAGCTCTTTGCGAAGGGCGATCCGCTCCCATCTAACCCAAGGGAGCACAAATTGTTCCTAAGTGACAACCCATAAGAATTTGAAGCATGTTCTTCTTACTTTTTTCTAAAACACCGCGAGGGATCCATGCCTCTGACATCCAGAAAATAGGGATGGCTTCCAACACTGATTTGACCCAGATAAGTCTCCCCTTTCTATAAATCCATCTTAGACACCAACTTTTTAATCTTTTTTTCAATTTTAACAATTATCCAAGACTAGTCTTCCTTCTTGTAGTAGTTGGGTTTCAGATGAAAACCCAAATATTTGATACTTGCATCCATCTTAATGAATTGAAAAGGAAAAACATTACTAAGGTTTTACACTTACAAGGAAGACATGTTTTGAGTCGAAATGGAGGATTTCCTACTTGGTATAGCTACGAGAATGAAAAATAAAACATATTATAAAAGGTTTCTTTATTCTTCAATTGAAAAAATGAGAAACTATTTTCATTTCAAAGTTGATAAGTAATTTTTTATTTTATCATTTTATTTGGTAAGTAATGATATGAAGAAATAATTTCATATCATTTTATGATGAGTTAAAACAAGATTTCAAATTTTAACTCTACTCCCACTTCTTGTTTATTTGTTTCTTAATATTATTGTGTCAAAGTGTAATTTTATTTGTTTTCCCTGTGAAATCGTGTTAACTGTGTCAACAACTTCCTTTAATTTTAAGATAACTTTCCATGTTAATAAAATAAAGTTTTATAATTACTTGATAGAAATTAAAGAAAATAATATTTACTTTTATCTTAAAATCTACATTTCAAAAACTCCTTTGAGATTATAAACCCTTTTAGAATTCCATTTAAAAACTCAAGTTGTTATGACATGGTTTGGATCCAGTTTAATGAAATTTTCAAATATAATGAAAATTTTACTCTAAAACTCAAATTGTTATGACATGGTAAATTTGAGTCCATTTTAGTGAAATTTTCAAATATAATGAATGTTTTACTCTAAAAACAAGTTTGTTATTCATTGTACCCTTCTTATTAGTCCATGCCTTCGAGAGTGCAGAGACTATATTGATCACTCAATCCTTCACCAAATATTAATTATTGTTAACCATAAAATTTATGTATTTATGTGATTTTTTTAACCTAGTACAATGATTTTACTCATTTATATAATGAACCAAAAATTGTTTCTTTTAAATATGATTTCACAATAGGATTTGAGGACTTATTGTCAAGTTGGTTTTCTCTCCCATGCATATATTCCAAGTTTCCTTCTCTCTAGTGCATATAAAGTTTGTGTTGAGATTATGATATATTAGATGACATGTATTTTGAAAGTTTCATATTTTTTACTCAAAGTTTCATCATGGATATCCACAAAATTTGGATACGCAGAGTTTCATATAATACATGAACACGCTAAATCTTTACACTCTTCATTGCCAAATAGTTGGACCTTCTTCAACACCCTCCACAACACCAAACAAATATCTAGTGACATCTTACATAATCTAAAACTGACACACCACCAAATTGTTAACTAGTGACATCTCTCATAATCTAAGACCAACTAACATCTAGTCCCTATCATATTCTAATTTGGATTGAGAGTTGAATTACTTTGATACAGGAGAAAGGAAACATGGCCATTACTAGATGATTCATGTTGATGTTGAACATGGCTATTGTTGGAGGATTCAAGTTGATGTTGAACAGGCTATTGCTACAGGATTCACGTTGATGTTGAACAAACAAATTGTAAGTAATTCAAACAAATCAAACAATTACGTTGATAAATTTACAATAAATAAACAAAATTTCACTCTATAAATAGATTTATTTGCAAATTTTAACTATGTAACTAATGCAAATTGAAGTTCAAAATCAATCTCTATATAGCTCCTAAAATATATCTCTCCAAATTGCATGGAGAAATGCAAATAACTTTCCACTCTACATATATTTACATGATATCTAATCTAGGTGGAATCCATGCTATTTTTATTCACACCCACTTGGAACTCTTTTAGGGATGTTGTTAAGGAACAATATTACCTTGTTGAAAACTACAAAAATGTTACTACATGAGATGGACCACACTATGGTAGAAAAGGGACCAAGCAGTGCCAAAGTTCACAAACATTTTTCATACCTTGCACCAAGCTAGGTATCAAGGACTATGGTGGCATATGGTGCTCAAGTACCATGGTCATCTGCATAGATACATCCAAACAGAAATGGAATTACTAGACATTTTCTTGCTTGGTATGACATACTAGTATGTTGTCAAAATCGAGTAGAAATTTCCCCATCTCATGAAGGAACCCAACAGAAAGGAGAGCATTTATTCCTAAGGGAGGAGTATTGATCTAGGGGGATATCGGTGACCAGGCACCTATTCCACTGGATCACTACACAATTTTCCTATTTTTGTACTTTTCTATTTTTAGCAATTTTTAGATATTGAAGTTCTTAAGCCAGTTTGAAGCCCTAAATGGTTTTCTTAGGGAAATGGACCGAAAGAAGTCATAAAATTTGTTACCAATAATAAATTTTACTGCACGGATAATCCTTTCAAATGGGCTATTATGCGCTCCAAACGAAGATCATATGCCAAACTTACGACCTTATGAAGTTGACATTCCAACTTACCCCATAGGGGCCGAAGCCTTTGGTGCTTCATCTCCTAGAGTTAGGTTCTTTAATATTTACAATTTCTTATTGCTTCTTCATAATAAAAAGGGCTTAGGGTTGCATTGTAACACATTTTAGGAAAGCATGTAGGTATCACTCCCCTTCTTAGAGATAAGTTATCACCATTCAAGCTAGTTTTCTATCATTCTCCATGTATATAGTTTTGGCATTTTCCATTTATTAATTGAAATTAAGTTTCATTGTATCTATGTGATTTGATTTTGAATATGTATTCCATTTTGTTCCCTTCATAAATTTGGACCAGTGGTATGAGAGTGATCTGCTCTTTATCTATTTTTCTGTCCATGTCCCCAATGAGGTTGGGGTATAAGGAGTTGGGACTTGAACTACTTGAACTCTTGCAAGAATGTCCTTGTCAACTCTCGATGACCTCGCATAGTAGAAGAAAATAAATATGAGGGAGAAAGATATCCTATCAAACTATTGCTCAAAGAATCCCTTGAGCGACAAAGGAATGAGATGATGGAAAATTTTTCCCAAATCCTTTAGTGAATACCAATAGGCAACATATCTTCATCCAATGGCCACTTCGAAGGCACTTCCCCCTTCAAGGTACAATTTAATTTTGATATTCCTATATTTGAAGGCAAGATAGATGTAGATTCTCTAGATATTGAATGGTTAAATATGCTAGAAATAAATTATCCAATACATAATTTTTTTGGTAGATAAAATATTACTTTTGTACTCCTTAAGGCTCATACCCCCCATGTCAAGGATTGGTGGGAAACTTACTATGATAAAAGGGCCATGGAGGAATCCACACTATTTTTGTTCACACTCAGTTGAAACTCTTTTAGGGATGCTATTAAGGAACACTATTACCCTATTGGAAGCTACGAAGACTAGTACATGAGATGGACCACTCTATGACATGAAAGGGACCAAATAGTGCCAGAGTTCACAAACATATTTCATAGCTTACACACCAAATTGGGTATCAAGGATTCTGAGGGACATTTTGTGCTCAAGTATTGTGAATGTTTCCACAAATATATCTACATAGAAATGGAGTTATTGGGCATCTCCTCGCTTGACCCAACATATTCATATTTAGTCAAAATCAAGTAGAAGTTTACCCATCTCATGGAGGCACTAAAAGCAATGGATTCAATTTATTTCTAGGGGGGTGGGGGGAATTGATCCAGGTGCATATTAGTGGCCACCCACCTATTCCACTAGCTCACAACACAGTTTTCCTGTTTTGGTAGTTTTATATTTTTGGCACTTTTCAGTTCTTGAACTTCCAAATCCGTTTTAAGGCCCTAAGTGACATTTTTTGAGGAAAAAAATGGAAGGTGTTCATATAATTCATCAAAATTTAGAAATTGTACTCCTCAGATAGACGCTTCCAACATGCTATCGTGCACACCAAATGGAGATCATATGCCAAAGTTACGACTTCAAGAAGTTGATGTTCCAACTTACCCCATTGGGCCCCATAAGCCTTTGGCGCTTCATCTCCTAGGGTTATATTTTTGGAAGTTTAGGGTTCGTCATTACTTATTCATAAGAAAAATGCCTCAAAATCTCATTATAACAAAGTTCAAGAAAGTGCATAGCCATCACATCTCTTCTTAGAGATAAGCTACCACCATTCGTGTTAGTTTTCTTTCATTCTACATGTATAAAATTTCAACATTTTCCATTTATTAGTTGAATTTGAGTTTCACTATAACATTGTGATTTGGCTTTAAATCTATATTTCATTTTGTTCCCTTCATAAATTCATATAGATATAAAATAAAAATTTAATTTAATAAAACAAAACAAAGATGGAACATATTTCTTGCTATTGACATGTATAGGTCCTTACTATGATAAATTTAAATATATTTTAAAGGTAGCAACAATTATAGAATCACTATCTTGTATAGTTTTCTTTCTTCCAAAATGAGCTCGATTTAACAATATGTTCGAAAGGAGAAAGCATTTCCAAAGCCAATGAATAGTATGCATAAAATAAAGCACCAATCAACAACAATTTTTTTATTGTGGTAACAAGATAGCACATAGAAACCTGTGGAAAGAATCTCGTGGTAAGGAGCAACCCAAGTTAACACTCTACCCTTGCTCTATCTTTTTCTTGTAATTCCCAAGCGCTTAAGGTAAAAAATGTTGTTTACCTTTCATGGATACTCTTCCCTAGCCCTATCCTTTTCCTTTCATTGTTAGGCTAAAAACTTCATTCAAAACCAAATCCCATTCATGAAAAAAATAAGTGAAAAAGAATCATAAAATTTTGATGTTGTCCTTAAAAAAATGGAAAAAGATAGACCTAAAATCTACAATTTCATTTCCATGTTATTCAAGATTGCTATAAACCCACCATTAAGTCTAAGGAAACTTTTTCATTTTTCCATCCAAAGAAGCAAGTTTATAATAACCTAGTTGATAGAGGAGACTCCTTTGAACACTTTGTGCTTGTGCAGCCTGAGTGTAATGGTGCAATAAATCTAGGTAGGTGGAATTTGAAAGAGAAACATTAAGCACAAAATCCTCTAGGACCATATTAGGCTTGAGTTTAGAGAGGTCTTTTAGAAAGAAACATTACCCTACCCAATACCCAGTTTTCAAGAAGGTCAAGCTTCTCCCCCTAAAATGTGCCAAACCTAGCTCTTTGTGGCTCTAATAAACCTTCTCTATATGGGTTTGTGTTATTAACCCAAAAATAAAAAAATGAAAATTACAATACCTAATTTTTGAAATACATATTAGGTGCATTTCAAACCCAAGTTAAATTGGTTTGTGGTATAATTATTTTAGATTATGCAAATCTAAATTACATGTCGAAGTGTATATCAAACTGGTAAGTTTATCTTTCAAAATCCTGACAAAAACATCTTGAGTTATTAAAATTCTACCAACAATCAACAACTACTATTAATCCAACAGTATTCTACAAACCATCAATGACTACCATTATTCCAACCACGGCAATAATAACAATAAAGCCTAAAAACAAAATCTACATCAAATATATAATATTTTATTCATGATAAAATTAAAGGAGAAAATTCCTAAGATATAGAATTGGAAAATGATTCTATGAAACATACTTACAATTCATGATAAAATTAAAGAAAAAATTCCTAAGATATAGAATTCGAAAATAATTCTATGAAACATACTTACAATCCATTGATATGAACTTTAAAGGACACCATGATCATTTGACCCATCTTTTTGCATGCTTTAAACACATTTAATGTTTATCTAATACTGCTATCTCATAAACGTTTTGTGTAGTTGAAAATGTAATGGGCATTTTGACAACGTATAATGAATTTTTCTTCTTGATTCCATACATCTACTCTCTCTACATGCTTCCCAGAAGTTATCGATATCAAGGTGTCAAATGGACAATTTTCACGGCTCTCTTCCCGAGCTTGTGGGGTTAGGGTATAACATAGCAATACCTAACCCCTATAGTTGATTCCTTCGTCAAGGCTGTCTAGCACCAATTCTCCAAAAAAATGAACACGTGGTTTATATTTTTAAATTAATAATGGATCCCTTTGAAGATGAGTGGTCTAAAGTTGGGGAGTTGGGTGGAATATTTGTCTTTAAAGGAGGCTATAATTATACTTTAATAGATTGTCGTTACACCTAAACCCGCAAGTTTTAGTAAACAGACACATCGCTAGATTTAAGCACATGCCATGAAACACACGGAGAGTGTTGACCTTCTACACCACCATTAACGGGGAGCCAACAAAGTATACTATATTTATATTGTTATACAAATTTTAGTAAAAAGATTATAATTATATTTTAATACAAGTTTTAGTGATTAGTATATTATATTTATATTGTTATATAAATTTTAGTAAAAAGCTATAATTATACTTTAATATAAATTTTAGTGATTCAGTATACTATATTTATATTGTAATACAAATTTTAATAAAAAAACTCTAATTATATTTTAATACATATTTTAGTGATTCAGTATACTATATTTATACTGTAATACAAATTTTAGTAATACATTATATTTTTAACTGCTTCTCATATTACCTGTTCTCCCTTCAAGATAGACGATAATACTCAAAACATAATTTTGGATGGGAAAAATTTCAACACTTTAGTATAATACGGTGGTGGAAGATATAAATTGTGGCTTCCTCTTTGTTCTCATTTTCCATGAATATACATTTGCAAAAAATGACATTAATTTTCCACGAATATACATTTGCAGAAAATGAAAATAAGAACATGCTTTTCTGGATCCTGGAATCTCTTATTAACCTAATATTATTTACCAAGCTTGAGGTTTTAGTAACAAATTATCCCACTAACTTTTCATTATTTATCATGGATATTTTTGAACTACTTATTGGGTCACTTTTTGCACAAATTTTTTATTTTAATATAGATTAAAAAAATATAATCATTTTATTATGAATTATTCTTATTTTATTTTATTTATATGTGATATATATGTTATTTTTGATTTCAAGTTTATGTGATCCAATATATGCAATATTTAATAAATTTTGGATTTTTGTTATGTAATGGTATAGTACAGTGTGGTGCGTAATCATGTGGGTTTGTTATTAAAATTGAAATTGTGTTTATATTAACTAAAATAGAAATTAAAAAAAAAATAAAAATAAACTATACAAAATATTTAAATAATACTCATTCATAGAAAAAATTTCATTTGAAAAAATTAGATCTCTTAACTCATGTTTCGAATTCACCATATTTTTAGTAAAATTAAATATTTGTTTTCAATAAATTCAATTATATAAAATGAATATACATCCATCTAAAATTTTGAATTTCTAATTCCCCACACTCATGACACTAATGGTAACATTAAATATTTGTTTTCCATAAGTTGAACTGTATAGAATAAAGATATATCCCACCATAGAAGGAAAGCTATGTAAAATGAAGATACATCCCACCATGGAAGAAAAACTAATTTGAATCATTTTTAAATTGGTGCGGATTATGTTTAGGAAGGCATTATTTATTTAATATCTTTGAAAAGACCAAATTCAAATACATCATGAAATAAGAGATTATCTATTTAGTAGAAATATACATATTTTTTTTTGTTTTATGTAGGGCGGAAAAGAAATTAATTGTGTATAATTGATATAGTTTTTGACGAACGAAATAAGAGATTATCTATTTAGTAGAAATATATATATTTTTTTGTGTTTGTGTAGGGTCAAAAAGAAATTAATTTCATATAATTGATATAGTTTTTTAAGGCTGAACTATATTGATTGGTTTGAAACGCATCAACAGATATGTGATTTACATCGAAAAATCTTTTCATAAATCTGAACTATGTTAAGATGAATATGTGATTGGTTTGAAATGCGTTGACAAATATATGATTTATGTCGAAAAATCTTCTGGTAGATCTGAACTATGTTATGATAAAAAGCGTGACCAAATATGTGATTTACCTCGAAAATTCTTCTCATAAATCTGAACTATGTTATGATTTCAAGACTCAGGTCAGTGCAATGCAAAGTGGCATATCACTTAGACAGTTTACATGTGAGTCCACTTAATGTCATGACAGAAACCCTAATACCCATAACAACACAAGAATGTAAGCAATATTGGCTCCCTTCCATCACCGAGAGATCAGAAAAGATTGCACAACAAAGTTGAAAGGGATTGTTCATGAAATGTAAGATGAACTCAATACATCAAAAATAAGATGATGAGATCAGAGAGGATAATGCCTCTTCTGCTTGCTTAACCTACAATGGATATGATATTAATATTATGGTGCGAAACCATTCAGAATTAGGATTTCCAAACTCCATGATCCTCCTCAGCTTCCGCTATTAGATACAGAACTCCTGCAATTAGCAGGAGATGACTTTTGAGGCAAAGTCCCCTTTGTGATTGAGACTGTGATGAACTGAAGTCCGATTCTTGAGGTCTGTACTGAATGGTGATTTTTAACTCTACTGCTCCTCCTCCTGTAGCGGCTTCTCTCATAACCCTCCCGAATGGAAACGCCTGTAGCGGCATGCACACTACACTTTTCAGATCCTTCCTTCCTTCCGATATCAAATGCCAAATGATAGAGGAGTTTGAGTCTGAGATTGAGGGCAAGATGAAGTGGGAACGGAACTGAGAGAGAAATTTATTAGTTGGAATTATGGGCGGGCCGTGTATTATTGAATTTTTTTTATCAAGATGGCAGATTCCGGGAATATTTAAAAATCCTATAATTAATAATTAAAGTTAATTGTTTAATCTCACTAGAATCTTCAACCCAGATAAAAATGGCCATGGATACATAGGGCTCAGGAGAAGCAAAATAATCGCTGAATTTTTTGAAATCTGATATTTAGAATACAATATCAATTTTCTAAACGGCATAATCTGGGTCTATAAGGAGCTGAATTCATCATGATTTTAAATAATAGTTTCAGCTTCCTAGATACCTAGACTATGCAGATTACCCATAAACTAGGTTTCTAAAGAGCGGAATCCATTACCATTTTGAATAATAGATTCAGTTCCCTATAAACTCAGATTATGTAATTTAATTTAAAACTGATATTTAAAATCAAATTGTTAATGAAACACTTGCAATTTCACTAACAATTTTGGTAGCCAAGTTTGAGTGCGACTTGCCGGAAGTCAATTTAATTTGCCTATCTTTCCGCAAAATAGCTAATTAAAATTTCAAAGTTAAATTTTCGCCTTTGTTTGCAGTTACATCAACAATCAAAAGGCAAATAAATTAAGTATATGGTGAATAAATTTTTATCATAGTAATAAATTAATTATTAATTAAGTTTTAAGGATAATTTAATTGATGGAGCCTTCATGGTTAAGTACCTTGTTTATTGGGAGGCCACTAGATCAAATCTCCTCCATACCCTTAGGGTTAAGCCAATAACAACCATAATTCCCTGTTAAAAAAAAAAATTAAACTCAATCACTACCATTTACACACAATATATCTGTAATTAGTAATGACAGAATGTAAACAACTACTGAACACATACATACATGGGGTTATGGAAGGGGATCTTCACGTCAGCAAGCCAGCCGCTCAGTTTTGGCTCCATTCCATCAGTGGAGATATGAAAGATTCTACACAGAGTTGAAAGGGGCTGTCCATGAAATGTAATGTGTAACTGATGAATTCCATACATTGCACCATCAAAAATAAGATCATGGGAACTCATCTGCCTGCCTGCTTGCTTGCTTAAGCTATAATCGACATTAATATCAACATCGTGGTGTGAGACAATACTGAATTGCTTTCACACTCGATGATCCTCCTCAGCTTTTGTTTTCTTGAGATGTAGACCTAGCGCAGATGATTTTGAGGCAAACTTCCCTCTCTGATTCACATTGTGATGAGCTGAAGTCTGCCTCTTGTGATCTGTACCAAATGATGAGAAAAATTGTGGGAGGGGCTGAGGGGCAAAATGAGGTGGGATCAGAATTAAGATCCTGTAATGAAGGGAGAAATATGCCAGAAATGAAGAGGAGACCCTTTTTTCCCAGTGGAAAAAGAAATGGAGAGGGGAGCTATGAAGGTTTTCGAAGATGTTCAGTTCGTGGGGTGAGTTCACAATTTAATCTCTAATGTGGGAGACACAGATCGCTGAGCGGGGGAAATATAGACGATGAAGATGTTCATTTCGTGGGGTGAGTTCACAATTTATTTGATCTCTAATGTGGGAGACACCTCACACAGATCGGTGAGCGGCTAGTGGATCAGGTTAAACGCCTCGAGGGAATCGACCGAAATAATACAGGATCATGAAATCCTGCTCATGCTTATCCCAAATGTGGCGTGGGTTCGGGGGAGGGGCAACATCCGTTGCAGCTGATGCCGATCCCGCCAGCCTAAGAGACCTCCCAATAAATGCATATTCAAGTTCAAAGTATCAGTTTGGCATCTTTCCACGTGTCTCTATCTTTTATGAAAGTCGTTTATTTCATTGAAACTCAAAGCCTCGACCTGGCATTGCATTTCCATATTCGGCGAGCTTTATCGCAGCCGGTCCGCGCGGTTTAAATGGTATGGCATCTTTCCGCATGTCTCCATCTATGATATGGCATCTTTCCGCATGTCTCCATCTTTTAACGAATCGTTTAACTAGGAGGAGGAATTGACCAAACAGCCAAAGTGGTTGGAATCCGGGCAAAAAAAAAATTCAAAAAAACTTGTAGAAACAGTTTTTGAATCGTGGTTTTGATGTTGGAAATGGTTCAGCACCATCAAAAACATTTAGAACACCTAAAATTTTGAAGTTTAACAACTATAATTTGGATTTACAAAAATCTTTGCCAGATTTTCTCTAAATATGACCGGAATTTCCATACCATTGCACGCAACTCTTCCATCTCGTTAGACTATGCGATCTTTTTTTTTTCCCTTGGAAAAAGTCGTAATTTCTATTAACTTAAGAAATTACATTTTGTAGATGCCGAGGCATATGCATATGGAGGCTTTACTTGCCTTATCAGGAGACATATAGGTCTGATTACAAAAATTTGACTACAGAGTGGTAGATCTCCTCGCAGGGAGTCTGTATTCAGTGTTAATCAAAACTGCCCTCTACAGTTAGAGGGAAAAGAGAAGCACAAAAATTATATATTGTCCTCTGTACATTGAGAGTGCTATGACTGTCTGTATATGAAACTGTTTTTACAGTCGACTGATAGAAAAAGAACTAATACATATTTATATAATTAACCCAAACAAAAACATGAGCTTAGAGCTCAATTTTGTCCCTGTTCTATAAACGGTCTGTGGTAATATTGATGGTGGATACCATCAATCTCTTCCTGTATCAGCCAGACATTGTCCTGAAGATGCGTTGCCTCTTTTGAAAGTTGGTCAGCCTCCGTATTTTGTTCCCTGTAGATATGACGACAGACAAAAGAGTCAAAAATGTTTATCAACCTGTGCGCTTCCTCCAGAATATGTCTGAGAGTATATGCATTGCATTGAGATGTATTGTTGAGCCAGTTGCAAACGATTTTTGAATCACCAAATAACTGCAGATGAGTGCAATGATGAGATAATGCAAAATGTATGAGGTGTTTTGCAGAGGAGAGTTCGGCAAAGTTGTTCGTGCCCATCCCCAAGTTAGCCTGTATTTTGTAGCTGTGATTATCATTCAGGTGTAAAATCAGTCCCCCTCCACATCCAGCTTCCTGGGCAGAGCCATCAAAGTAAGCCCATGGTTTAGATTTGTCAATAATTTCCGGGGAAATGATGCGCTGAGGGGCAACAGGGTCCTCTTCTGGAAGGAGATCATAATCAGCGATTATGTGCTGAATGATGGATGGCCAGTGCGGTTCTCTGAGATTGAAAATGGATTGGTTCCTGGCTATCCAAATGGCCCAGTTGACAAGGAGAGGCAAGTTCAGGGCTTTGCCTTTATGAGAAAGGCACCATGAGTTCCAAGCCTCTTGGATATTGTTACCTCGCCAGGGGAGTAAGGAAGGGTAGTGTACAGATAATCCATTCCATAACTCTATAGATGACGGGCAATGCAGGAAGAGATGATCGGTGTTCTCATCAGCCATACGACATAGATGACATCGGAAGGGGCCGTGGAAGGATCTCTTCATCAGGTTGGCACCCGTTGGGATTTTGTCAAAGAGAATATTCCACATTAACAGACGGGTGCGAGGGGCTGCCTTGAGTTTCCAGAAGGATTTCCAAGTAGGATCAATAGATTGTGGTTTATGGGGATCCATAAGGCTGACGTATCCTTCTTTAGGGGAGTAAAGACCAGACTTGGCAAGGCCCCATATGATTTCATCAGGTTCCTCTGTTAAGCGAATGTGGGCCTGTGTGAGGGCATCAATGTAAAGCTGCCAGTCTTGTCTCCAATGTGCAGGAATGTCCAGATCAGTAGCTGTTTTCCAAGCTTGTTGAAAGATAGAGGTATTGAGATGATCTCCGATATGTTTGATGTATATGATGCCTCTGTCATTCAGGTAGCTAATTAAATCGGCAGGTAACCTGTGAGCGTTTCCACATCCTACCCAAGGGTCTGATCCAATGCGTACAACGTTTCCTTCCTTAATTCTCCAGGTAATACCAAGACGCAGTATGGGGAGAGCATTCATCATAGCCTTCCATATATTGGAGATATTACTAGCAGGGGGACGATTCTGTCTGAGCCAGTCCATCAAAGTTGAAGGCCATATATATTTTGCTAGTGCCACCCGGGTCCATAGACTATTAGAGCTGATAAGTTGCCAGCCCAGCTTAGCAGCCAAGGCTTTCGAGAATAATTCAAGCCTTTTTATGCCCCATCCACCCCAGCGTTTAGGAATAGCGATGCGATCCCATTTTACCCAAGCAAAGGTTTTACCAGGTTGGTTCCCTTTCCATAAGAATCTGCAACAAATGTTTTGTAATCTGTTAAGTATTCCTTTTGGGATCCATGCAAGCGTCATCCAGAAGACTGGAGTGGCCTCGATAACCGCTTTGATGAGAGTTAATCTGCCAGCCCTGGATAGATATTTGTGGTACCAGATCTGTAATCTTTTCTCTACTTTTGCAATGAGCCATGTCCAGTCTGCAATCCTATACCCGAGGGGCTTTAAACGGAAGCCCAGATATTTAAGCCCATCATCCAAATTAAGGGCAGAAAAGGGGAAACGCTGGGTGGTATAAATTGCCTCATGCTGAGAGCAACCAATAATGGTGATGGTGGATTTACCTTCATTTATCATCATGCCCGTAGCCTGTTGGAAGAGCTTGAAAATATTGTACATAATTGAAGAACCTCTGATAGTTCCATTTAAAAAGATCAGAACATCATCAACAAACAGAAGATGAGTCAGAAAAAAATTATCGGACATCTTGATACCAGTGTGCTGTTGTCTATCCTTCGCCGCATTGATGGCTCTGCTCAGACCTTCCATAATGAGGAGGAAGAGTAGCGGGGAGAGGGGACAACCCTGTCTGAGACCCCTTTCTGATAGGAAGAATGGGGTAGCTTCCCCGTTAAGGAGTACACTATAGGAAACATCTTTGATACAGCTCATAATCCATTTAATGTAGGCAAAAGGGAAGCCAAGATGAGTGAGGATTAATCTGATGTAGAGCCAATTTGCCCTATCAAATGCCTTAGAGAGGTCTACCTTGAGGATCATACCTTTCTGTTTCTTAGTTTTCAGAGTGTGGAGGAGCTCCTGGGCAGTGGCAATCGCTTCATGTATCTGTCGGTGTTGTAGAAAGGAAAATTGTTCGGGAGCTATATGATCAGACAGTATAGGCTTCAGGCGATTTGCTATAATTTTGGCTATAATTTTATATAGAATGTTACAGAGAGAGATGGGACGAAAATCGTTAAAGGAGGTAGGAGAATCAGATTTCAGAATCAGGGCAATGAAAGTGGACTTGATGGCTGCATGAATACTACCTTTCCTCCTACTGTCCTCCACGATTCTGAGAAGATCATCTCCCAGAATGTCAAAAAATGCTATAAAGAATTCGATGGTCCACCCATCCGGTCCAGGGCTCTTGTCTTTTTTGAACCATTTGATGGTGGCCTCTAGCTCCTCCTTCGATACAGCCATCGTCAGGTTCTCCGAATCCTCTTGTTCCACAAATCTGGGGAAGTGTTCAGCAACCCTCATTATCTCAAGTATGTTTGCGATACCAGGTGCCTTGTAAATGGATTTGAAATGTTCGATTGCAAGTCTAGCTAGACCCTACTGATCAGATATCCTCTGTCCCTGATCATTTTGAAGTTCCCAGATGGTGTTAATGGCTTTTCTGCCATTTGCAAATTTGTGGAAGAATTTGGTGTTATTGTCTCCCTCAGACAGCCATATGGCTCTACTCCTAAGGCGCCAGCTCTCTTCTCTTTCCTTTAGGATTTGTGTGCGCTTGGAAATAAGAGTAGAATATAGATCCTTGTTTCCCGGTGCTGTGAAGGAGCCATCTGATGAATCCTCAAATGTTGCTATGGCTTGTTCGGCCTCCTTCAGTATCTTATCATCATTAATCCACTTCAAGTGTGCCCAGTTCCTGGAGAGGCTTTTGAGATCGGATAATTTCCTTAAGAAACTAGTAGTATGATCCTCCTCTTCCGTGATAGGATTCGATCTCCAATACTCTAATACAAGCTGGTGATAGCTGGGGTCCTTGAGCCAAGACGCGTTGAATTTAAAAGGGATTTTAATCCTCGGGTTCTCCTCAGAGAGTTCGAGGAAGATCGGTCTGTGGTCAGATAATCCCCCGGATCCAACCCATTGTCTAATGCGAGGGAGGAGAGTGAGGAAAGCCTCTTTTATGAGGAATCTGTCTAGTCTTCTAGCTAGGCCCTGATCACCACATCTATTATTGGACCAGGTATAATGTAATCTGACAGGAGGGATGTCTACCCAATGATGATCTTCAAGTAAGGTAGAAATCAAATCGGACAGGTTATCCGCTTGGGCCGAGTGTCCCCAGGATTCACAGTGACCCAGGGAGAAGTTCAAATCTCCTCCCAGTATGATGTTGTCTGCCCGGAAGAGTTCAGAAGCCAACAAGGTTCTCCAAAATGGTTCTCTGTCCACACATGGGCCGTAAACATTGATGATTCGAACCTCGGTGTTAAGAGCACGATCCAATAAGTCCATACCGATGTATCCTCTGCCTCCCCAGGAATTACGGAGAACCAAGGATTTGTTGCAGAAGCCTATAGCAATACCCCCAGATCTCCCAGAAGCATCCAGAGCATGGAAAGTCCAGTTCGGAAGCCAAGAGCGCAGAATGGGGATGAGGGTGTCAGCCGGGCAGAGGGTTTCCTGGAGAAAGATCACATCCAGGGCATTCGAGGTGAGCAGCCTCCGAAGGGCTAGTTTTTTATGGGGACTAGCAACCCCTCGACAGTTAAAGGACAGAACTTTCATGGAGGGGTAGGCTGTGGGCCGCCTCTAGCTCTAAGGGCCCTGTCAATCGTTTGTTGTCGCCCAAGGGCGACTTCCTCCCCCGCTGTATGTCTGGCCTTAGTGAGTCGGGAGGGGCGGCCTCTAGCCGATTTAGAAGAGGTCGGAGTATGAGAAGGTTCAATGCCTATCGCGTCGACATCCTTCCCCTTAGCTCTGGATCGCAGAGGGTAACGAGGGGAAGAGGGAGGGGGGATGGAGGGCTGGGAGAGGGGGGGTAATGAGGGAGGAGGGGGGGAAGGGAGGGAAGGGGAGGGGGAGGATATCAGGGAGGGGGGGCAGAGGGAGGGGGAGTGTGAGGGGAAGGGAAGCGTGCAAAGGAGGGAGGAGGGAGGGGGAAGGCCCTGTGGGCGGGGGGGAAGCTGGAGAGAGCCTAGGAGGAAGGGGGGGGGGGGGAGAGATACCCATGCAAGAGTGCGATGTAAAAATATGAGATATGACAGATGAAGATGATGGAGAAGGGAAGAACGTACCCGCGGTCGAGGCGACTTCTCGAGAGGTGCCAGAGCTGATGGGCGGAGGAGGCGAGGCTGGAAAGGGGTCCGCAGGATGCTTATCAGCAGCCTTAGAGGCAGAAGTGCCCTGTAGGTCTCTTGGAATGCCTGGTGCATCCTTCGCCGGCTGCTGTGGTGGCTCTCCTTCCTTTTCCAGGGGCTGTGATGGTCCATCCTCCGTCGTAACTGGATCTCCAATCTGCTCAGGGCCCCTTTTTTTGTGGAGGAGGGGGCAGTCCCTGAAAAGGTGACCAACCTTGTGACACCTGCGGCAGTGGTAAGGAATGCCTTCATAATCAATAATTTGCTTGCAGGATGTGTCCCGCCATTGGATGGTGATGTACTCCAATAGGCCTCCTCTGGTGTCGAGATTAATTAGAATTCTAGCGTAGGCCATCATACCTGTTTGCAGATATGATTTATCATATTCCATATAAGTGCCGATGGCATTTCCGATCCGTTTGAAGATGTCTTCGGACCAGTAATGCAGAGGGAGGCCTGGCAGTCGAATCCATACAGGTCCAATACCGATCTGTTCAGTCTCAGGGTCAAAGAGGGGTGTCCAACGCTTCAGCAAAACCGGGGCATGCTCGAAATGCCAGTATGAGGATAGGACCCAATTTGTGTGGTCGGCACGAGCGAAACGAAGGGCGAACCATCCCCTCACAAAGGTCTGCACGAATGGGATGTCGACCAGATGGTGACCCCAAACCTCTGATGCCCAGGTCTTTAGTCTCGCGGCCGAGTAATTTCTTCCTCTGATGCGACCAACAAGGACTCTGTCCGCAAAGTCCATGGCTTCTCCCCACTGTATGTCCTCTTCCAGTCGCAAAAAAATATCGTCAGCCTTGGATTTAAAGCACTTATGCTTCTTTTTTGTACCCTGAGGGGGGCGGGAGGGAGGAACCCTGTTCAGAGACGGACCCGGAGAAGAGTGGGAAGGTCGGTGGCTTTGCAAGTGGGGGGGCAGTTCTGTCGATTGGAGGGTTCCGGCTAGCGGCGGGATAGCGGAATAACTGCCGGATGGAGGGGCCTGAGAAGTGAAATTGTACGGAGCAGAAGCGAAGTCGGTACTCGGAGGCAGAAAACTAGGGTTTGAGCCCGAGAAGTGGGGGTCTAAACCAGGGTTAGGGTTTAAACAAGCAGAGACAAACCCTAGTGAGGACGGAGAAGCCGGCGGAGTGGAGAGAGCTGGCCAGGTGGGGGGATCGTCCGGCAGGACCACAGGAGGCCGGGAAGGTTCAGCCAGAGAGAATCCGGAGCTGAATAAGCAGGTCGACGTGGAAAATGGGGTACGCCAGATGGAAACCCCTTCCAACGGGTCATCGGAGTAATCAACGGCATCTAGATCCTCCATGGTGACAGCTGCGCCTTGGAACGGAGAAACCCTTCTTGTCAACCGTAGGAAACGGAAAGCATACACCCTCGAGCCGGTCAACACAGTGACAGCAGGCACGCCACGAGAGGAGCAGTTAGGAGACAGGGTCACTACGCGATCTTTTAATCCCAGTTGGCGTTGTATTTCCACATTCGACCTTTATTGCAGCAGGCTCGCAATACAGTAAGTGTCGTTTAAATGGCATGGCATCTTTCCGCGTCTCAATCTTTTAAATCGGTGAGTGTCGTTTAAATGATATGGTATCTTTTACGTTTTTAGACTTTGGTATTACTGGATTGATGATGAATTTGTATTTTGAATTAATCATATTATTCAGATTTTATTGAATATTTATTTAATGTGGTTTATTTTCATGATAAAAGTGAAAAAATCAATTTATTTATAAATTTGAATAGCAAAGATGCATTCGGATCAAGAGTTAGTCATTGGGAAATTAGTCGTTAAGAATTAATTATATTCGAAAAACAAATTCATCATATAATTGACACTGTAAACATGATATATCAATCTAGTTACTAAATTTTTTGAAATGTGATGTATTTGGTGGTACATTTTTATAATTTGATTTTTGGGTGGATGTTCATGTGTTGCATCTCTTAAAAGTGAAATTATGATAAAATCTAATTTAACCATATCTCGAATTCACTACCAAGGATAACATGCATAGAAGTTAATTTCCATTTAGCATGTATTTTGTCAATATTATGTCTAATATAATCTAAAGTTCATATGATAAAATGTCTATCTGTACTACTTTATCATTCTCAACTTGTTTTTCCATATCTTCTTGACATGTTAGTTAATCTATGCATTTTTCCTATGTTTGAATTTCTCAATTTTGGTGTTTGTTACCCCTCATGTTGTATGAGGCCTAGATCCTTGCCCATGCAAACTATGTACAGTGAATGTTGGCTTGGTGTTAATTTGTTGCTACTTTTGATACCTTTTTTGCATTGTAGATTACATCATAAGTCATAGTGGCACATGTGATACTTTTGGAGCCTTCATGCATGATCGTTTATTGGAGGGACGTCTAACATTTCCATAGGAAGTTATATATGTGGGGGCATGCCACATCACCATGTGAGAGATTTGCATGAGCACCTTGTCTTCTTGACCCATAATTGAACTTACATTACCACATCACATCATACTGGGGAGATGTTTGGATAAGGCATTGGAGGAGAGCGTTGAAAGACTTAAACATGATCGAGACATGCACACTTGCACTCTGGCAAGAAGGCTTGGCATAAAAAGGGTTGGCATGAGGTGCACTCTACATAATAAGATGGAGTGGTGACCCACCTCTTATGGACATGGGTAGGAGTGCTTTGTGAGAATGCCTTAGGCATGTTGCGCCAATAAGACTCACTTTCTGTATGATAGACACTACATGAGTTATGTGAGTGCCTGTGTATGGAATACACCAACTTGATTCACATGGGATGTGCATAGGGTGAACTTGGGATAAGGCGGACTGAACATATTCAACACAAGGAACTTGACAAGCATTATGTCTTGGGAAAGGCATCATGATGAATGGGTGACTTAAGGTGCAAAAGACAAGGCTGAGTTGCGATCATGAGAATTAAAGCACGTAGACAGGAAAGGAGGTGAAACTGTCAAAACTCAAATGGACCAAACAATGTGATAGATAAGTTAGATCCATGTATTCCAAAGGGGTGTGAAACTTCATACAAATAGGGTGTACATCTATATATTTGGCATGAGTTGGGATGAACTAAGGCACACAAGGGATGGACAAACAAGGAGATAAGAGGTTCATCATTGTGTGACTTTGGCACAATGCAACAACTTATGTTCCATTGTAAAGACAATAATTGAGGCAAATTTTTGGAATGAAATGACTTCTTAGATGGGATGACTTCTAAGATGGAATAAATGTTGAGACAAAACAACAAAACAACTTCTAGAATGATTTCTTGGATAGAATCAAGGATCGATTTTGAAATAGGTTCAAGACAAGTCTGGAACAAATAATCGTGTGAGGAAGGTTGTGGGGGGGTTTAGGGTTTACTTGTATGGAGTTGTTGAGCCGTTCATTATTAATTATGCCAAGGACTCTAGCAATAGATTTACCTGTTGACTATTATTAGTTTAATATTGACCAATACAACTTATAATGTTTAAATTGAAAAATAAATAATTATTTTTCAATATTATTAAAAAAACTATTTTTCAAACACTTAATTGAACCATAACTTGAATGTCTTATTGTAGCCTTTGCATCATATAATGTCATGTGGATAACTACATCACCTATTTTATGCCATAATTTATGGATATAGTTTCAATATTCATGCACAATTTTTAGATATTCGTGTAGTGATTTTTTAATCTAAATCCTTGAAATAGTTCATATTTGTGTAAGTAAAATATTTACCATGCGATACTTCCCATCATAATTTAAGCAAGTCTTTACATAAAAAAATAGATAGAAATAACATGTAAATAAATATAAATTCAACATAATTGTTGACATACATACTTGTTTGAATTACACCTACACATCTCTCATATGCATCTTTGGATGTGAAATAAATATTTTTTTAGTTAATTAAAATTAAATATGTTTGAATGTATGAAAGTTCATTTCTTAAATTATTAAATATGTTTTTTCCACAAGAAAAAAACCGTAATTTTTATTAATAAAAATAAAATCAAAATTACATTTTATAGATACACATAGTGTGTATGCTGAAAGAAGCATGATGAGATCATGTCATTACATTAGTGAGCTGAAAATACACTGTTGGAAGCTAATATGGGCATGAATATCAGAGCATTTGACAAGAGAATGAAAAAGGGAAATTTAAAGATGACAATTTGAGCTGGTTTTTCTTTTTTACCCTTCCTTATTTGCACTTGTTGCCACCCATGAGGATTTGAATCAACTAGAACCAATGCTAGTTCATGACCCCTTCCAAATGAGGGGGGTCTTTGTCTATGTCTGAACCCTCTGAGGAATGAGATTTTTTGGTGCCACATGGACCTGCAGAGGGTTGTTGCTCTTCTAATTCCATAGATGTATGTGGTGAAGCATAACCATCATGAACCACAGTCTCCCCCTCTTTTTTATCCTCGGTTTACAGTTTTGGTTATACCTCTTAATTATTCTCCATCTCTTCCTCTGAAAGAGTAGGATCAATAAACTACCATCCTTTTGGTCTATTTGGTTATTCTTTTTCCTTCTTGGGATATTTTTAGCCATAACAAATTGAAGTTAAAAGGAAGGGGTAGATTTTGATTCATGATGGTTCTACTTCTCCACCACATACAGGTCCGGAATTAGAAGAGAAACAATCCTCAGCAGGTCGAGGTGGCACCAAAAGGAATATTCACCTTTCCAGGTCCATTTTTTAAAATTTGCCTAGATTGTTCCCAATATCTTCCAGGACTTGACGTTGCAAGAATGGAAGGGGAAGACTTGGGAGCCTAACACTGGCATAGAAGTCACCACCATATATGTTGCAGCAAAACCAGGGAACCACAGAGTAATTGATAGTCCAGCTTTGAATCAGAACTAGTGCCCTTCATTTACTAGAAAGTCCAATTCTTTTTGTGTATCAAATTGGTCAAAAAATAAATCCCTTTGAGAAAAGGTAAATGTCACAATTAGTTGACCATGAAGAGAACACCCACTAATGTAATATTTCTGATTTTGGCCAAAATTCATTAAACCTACATATAATCGCTTTCGATTCCAATTTTTTGAATAAAGAGGATACCTCAATGACATTGAACTCCATGGATGGAACTTGCTCCATTTGGTCACAATATATGGTCCTGAAATGCTCTGATTTAGTTATGTAAGGTTTAGAACCTTCCCGTGAACTACATCCTTGAAGGTCCCTGATGTTTCAATTGGAAGTCTTGCACCAGGTCCACCTTGCATCCTAATGCAAAGGATGATAGATGAGTTTTTTGTGACATTATAATTTTGAATCAAGTTTGTATCTTGAATGACATTCCCTACAAATTGTAAACAATGAATTGATATCAACAATCCCCAAAGATTCTATTCTATTTTATGTTTTAAAGAGATGGTCGTTTATGAACCGTAGATCTAGAAAGGAGCAGAAGCCCCATTGAGATTTTTAATAAAAGGTTTGTTCTTTGCAAACTCAAAAATAAAGGGAAAAGAGGCCCCGCGAGAGGGTTGTATACTCTTAAAAGTTGGCCATTGTAAACATGAAAACACCAGAATAATAGGGATCGGTCGCTTAGGACAGACCCTTGATGTCACTATACAAGAGAATCAAATCCCCTATGGAATGAGATGATATGATTTGTTCTCCATATTCCTTGCGTCTGTGGATGCTAAGCGCAAATGATAATCCTTAGTTTACCCCTCTCCAACCGTGGCCCATAAGTGAGCCAGACTCTGAACCCTATGATACTGCAAAGAATTTGAGTCGATCAGATCCCAGAGATTGAGAGTTCTCAAAAGGTGTAAACCCCAGCATCAATAACAATCATACCTAACTGCTCCAATGCTAGAACAAAAATTATCAGCACTTTCATAAGAGCCAAGCCACCAGGAGCCAAAACCTGGCCGAGACACGAAGGTTGTGGCGGGAAAGATGAATGTGGCGATTGAAATTTGTGAACACAGACGTGTCATAACCCTATTCTCCATCATCTCCATAAATTCTATGATAGGACAAGGCCTAGGTGCGTTGAGGTCTTAATAAGGTGCACTTGAAAATTCATACGTCTTAATATTATGTCTGATATTAAATTCTATTAACTAGCCATTGCCACTAAAGGCATAAAAATAAGCCGAAGATATGGAAGATTGAGAAGATTATCTGGCTAAGATCTTGGAAGCTTTATCTTTCATCGTTGTGCTTGAAGTAGCAATTTTGTATTGTGGTTATGCATACAACATGAATTAATTATCACCAAAATATATAAATTGTGTGTGTTGTGCTTGAAGTACCAAATTTGTCTTGTGGTTATGCATACAACATCCTAAATAAATTATCACCAAAATATGTGAATTGCGAGCATGGTCTAGTTAGCTTACAGTTGAATGCAGAGTTGAAATCCCTTCCTTAATTGTCGTTTGCCTTTAAACACATACATAAATGTACATTTCTTACATATATTTTCCTATAGACGGTGAGAGTCTTATTACATTGTGAATAATGCCATATGTTATGCATTATAAATATAAATGATTGCCTAAGCCGTGAAGCTCTCTGATATGTCTATGGTGATTCTCTTGTTTATTATTATGATCATAAAGATTGTTTAATTATGTGTTGTGCTTATAGAATGTACTTTAATAGTATGTAAATGAATACATAAATCAAACTACTCCTTTTAAATCAAGATATTGAAGCCTTAAGCCATAACTCCCAAGAGTAAGTTTTCCTTAAGACTGCAAATTGCCGTGCATAAGCAAGGCAGACACTTTTTTTTTTGGGTAACTATATCGAAAGGTTGTTCTCTACATTTCGTCGATGTAACCTTTACCATTTTCACTTTATTTATGAATGGCAATGAATCCATAGTTCTGTGATTGGTGTAAATATAAATTTGCAATAAATGCATCAATCTGTTGTCTTAAGAGGCATGCGTGATGTTAAGTATGCTTGGAATTCTTTGGCTACTTCTATGCTCAATGCTTCTTTAGGAGGCCTTATTGGATATCTTCATTATCTTGATCGTCAACATCCTCATGTTCACGCACTAACTTCTATTTCTCAGCAGAAAGGCAAAGAACAAAATCTCTCGAAGGGATTCTCCCCTCATTGTTTATACATGTCAACCATCTGTGCAATTTTATTTCAGAAATCTTAATCGAATGCGAAGGAACTTTTATTGCCAATGTTCTTCTGGAACCACTATCCTTACCAACAATCCAACAAAGGTGGAGTACATTAATGCCCCAACCCTTACATCACTCATTTATGATACCACCTGCATTGGGGAGAGCTTATCACTCTCAAGTATGTTTACCAAGTGCTCAATGTCTCTTTGGATCATCAGGGTAGGCCACAAAAAAGAAAATTCGAGTTGGACTCTCCATTTCCCTAATTCGCCAACCAATCAGACACCTAGTTCCTTGACCTTCTAGTGTGGGAGGTTATTTCATAATTAAAAGAGAGAAGCAAGTTTCTTGTTCGTGAAACTTGAAGTTCAAGGTGCAATTTTTTACCACTATAGAGATAGGGAATTCATTAATGATTTTTTTTTTTATAAAATTAAATTAAAATCAAACATTTATAAAATATTTTGATTTTAAAATTTATGGTTTCTTAGTATGTGGTATTGATAATTTATGTTATTGGCTCATAGTATTATAACCAATCCTATTTACAAGTTAATATTATCCATGATTAACTCCTAAACTGAGAGTAAATATCCATGGTTAAAATTCTAGTTATATTGTATGTGTTAAGTTTTTATTCGTTTATTATTTTAATTTATATGTTAAAATGGATCTTAATATAGTTAAGGAATCATTATTTTAATTTATATGATAAAATAGATCTTAATTTCTACCTACTATTTATATATTATAAATTTTAATGTGATATTTATATTATGATTTTCTTTTATTTAAAAAATTGTTCATAATTTTATTAATAAAAACAAAATTGCAATATAACAAATTGAATTTTATTATTTTTATTCACTATTAATTGAACCAACATTTAAATGTTTAATGTTCAAAAACATTAACATACCTCCATTACAGGGAATGAGCAATTATGTTATTTAATATAGAAATTGAAATATTTTATTTATGGCTCACAATAAAATATTATTTTGTTATTAAAATATTACATGTAAATGAATTACACAATATGTAATGTTAATAATAATATTTTTTCATATCATCTTTTCACTATAAACTCATATGTTCACTAACTCCCTCATCCTAAAATGTAAATTAGTTTGAACTTCTCACACTAAAATGTAAAATAACATTCTTATATTTTAATTATTTTATCTTCCTAGAAATTAATTATCTTTTTATAAATGGAAGATTTTATTATTTATAAATAATATTAATTTTTTTAATTATTACTATTTATTTTTATAAATGGAAGATTTTATTATTTATAGATAATATTTATTTTTTTAGTTATTACTATTTATTTTTTAATTTATTAGTGTAAATATTATTAATTTTAAATATAAAATTACTAAAAGATATATCTATGTAATATTTCCTTTCTAAATAAAAAAAAAAAAAACCCACATTTTACCTGAGATTATAAGAATTAAAAAAAGCCACATTTTACGTGAGATTATAAATTCAAAGAAAAATAAAATAAGCAGAATCATAAATAAAAAGAAAAAAGGAATATAAAGTTGGTTTGGATTATAATCTAACTAAAACCAATTATAAATTCAAAACAATCTATATGTTTATCTAGTATAAATTAATAACGAGAATACTCTAAATTTTTTATGAAAGTTGAAATTTACACCTTTCTCTTCTTATTAGTCCATTCCACACGCAGGGCGGGGAACATTGATTCTAGTTGCTTAGTGTCTTGACTGCCACAAATAACCAAAGTATTTATCTTATCAACGTATGCCATTGTTTTTGTCATCTTATTTAGCCTCTTCCTAAAGTAGACATGTTAAACCATATATTATAGTAATCTCTTTCCTATGCATTTTTTAGCTTAATGAAAGATTTAAACTAATTTTAGCATTAGTTTGCATGACATTTCATTCTTAGGAATTAAAAGCGTATCTTCCGTTTATGTGACAAGGTTGTCGGTTTATGTGACAAGGGTGCCAAAATTGTAGTGTTTAAACACATGGCTCGTACATGTTTAAAACTTTGCATGGGCTTATCCACTTGTCTACATAGAGATTTATATAATGTTTCATTTCTAGGTTCAAACTAGTAGGCCCTCTTAGTTTAAGAAAACAATAATCGCTATCTAGTTGTAGTCGCTCTAACATTATGGGTGATCTCTGTTGAACCCCAGTTGTGAATCGACGCAGTGGGTGATCTCTGTTGAACCGAACCTGTGAGTGAAATCTTCGCTAGACCAGTGTTGTGTGTGATCTTTGTTGAACCGAACCTGTTGTGGGTGATCTCTGTTGAACCAAACTTGGTATAAACCTCATATAGAAGCATGAGAAGAGCTTGAACCTTTGCTTGTTGAACAATCTATCTGTGGTTGTTCTCATAGTAATTTTACCCATATATTCTAGTTGTTGAACTCGGTGCTTGGGGTGAAAATTGAATATGCAATATTGAAGGTCCAAGTACAACTACTTACTTGCAGCGTTAGAAGAAGAGATAAATATCTTTATTGAGAAAAAGAGATAGAAATTTCAATGTAGAGATGCACTACTCCAATAACTGCTATGTAGGTCCTTGCCTGAACCCACCGCAGCAGCTTCAGCTCGCATTTCGTATCGGAGGAAGCTTAGGAACCCCTAACTTGGGTGGCGAGAACCCACAATCAATGTTCCGCAACTATTCGAACCAACAATGTTCCGCCACTATGAGATCTACAAGTGTCCCCATACATACAGGCAAGCAGTTAGAGCTAGGACTGCTCCATCCTAATCTGTGTGTGGGGTAATCTATTCATTCTTCTTAGATACGCAGATGGCTATCAAAGCATTTAGGCAAATGCTTGGCCACTGATGGACTTAAGAAGATGCCTGCCTACCAGCTAAAAGAGAGAGCTCAATGGCGGCATGTCCTGAGTGTCAAGAAAGTGGGCACCAATTGAAAAAACACAAACAAAAAGGATCGAAATTCTATTTGGGATATCAATCTCGCACAAGAAGATTGACCTCCCATCCAACAGCTAGGCAGGGACTAGCTGCCATGCAACCTCCCTATTTTCTTAGTGTTCAATAAAATATTAAGATTAAAATTGCGATATCATATTAATTAATTGGAACGATAGAACATTTTAATGATTTGGCAAAGTTTCCATAGGTTTCATTACACCATTAGCTATAATATACATACGTCCTTTTAACTATATTAAATATACACGTGTTTTTCTAGAACTGATGACAGTAAAAGATGAAAAAAAGAATCTTCGTGATATCGTGCACACTGATCTAAACAACTTGTGATCTAAAAATGGAATTTACTTGTTTAAGGGTGCAAGGTATCCATTTCCCATAATTTCAACTCTGAGCTATCCACTCCAAGTGACCTCTGAAAATGTGAAAACTTATTATTTCTTATACAGAGATAGACTGTAGGGGCATTCGCCGGACATGTCACCTCTAGAAAGAGGATGAGTTCCAGAGGCTACTTGGCCCTCTACAGGCTCTTCCTAAAGAAATAGCAAAGTAAACACATAGAAGTCTTTGACATACACATACTTGAAGTTTAAGGTCTTGCGGGATAAGACAAGTAACCTTCTGTAGCTGAACAGGTGATTATGTGTGTATGCAAGTTATATTTATTTGTTGTTTAAAACTTTATATCAGTTTTGTTTAGCATCTCATCTTCAGCAAATAAAGACATCAAAATGATAAAGCAGTTCACCCCTTCTGGGCTACATCTGCTGGACCAAGCCTCTCCAACTAGGCTTGTCCTCTTGTATTAAAATTGCTACAAAGGCTAATACAACAATATGGGTGTCTCAAAGGACAGATTTGACTGTAAATACAGAATCAGAAGATAGGAATTAGCCAAACATGCTCTTTCCCAAACACTAAACAGTGAATTTTGTACCTTATACAGTACTTTCCCCAATTGGCCCTGGTGGCCCTTTAAACTTGCATGGAGAATTTCGAGGTGAAGATGACCTCAATTGGTTCTAAAACCTCTGCCATTAGACTCAGATGGTCAAAAATAACAGATATAGGCTTTTGAATCACTACAAATGGATGAACATAGCCCCCAAACAGCTCAAGCACTGAAATGGCCCGTGTGGCCCTGAAAGCTTCCCTAAAGCTAAAAAGTGAGAAGAATGCCTCAACAGGAAAAACGAGCTGTAGAAATGGATTCATAATGCTAAAAACCTTCAGGAATGACCTTCGTTCCACATTCACTGGCTGCACAATTCCCAATGCATCTCCCAAACTAATTTGGCCCCTAGTGGCTCCTGGAACTTCCACAAAGCTAAAACATAGGTGCAAATGACCTCAGATGGCTGTGAAACCTATACCCATGGCTTCAAAAGGTCGAAGATACCCAAAATAAAATAAAAAATTCGTCCAAAATCGCCTTTCCTAGCCAAAGTTATGGCCCATTAAAGATTTCCTCCAGTTTGGCCTAGAAAAACTCCAGCTAACTTTAGTTAAGTCCAGATAGGCCTGCAAAATATGGCAGGCCCGCCAATTTTGGCGCTCCTGCCAGAATCTCCGCCAACTTAACTGCAGTTATAATAAATACATGTGACCAAAACATTCGGGCTGGCTGTTTGCATAGGATTCTGTGCCGGGCGGTTAAGGTTTTAGCCCACGGTTCAAGGCATAAGGTCGTATGGAATGGGGGCTGGCCTTTAGGGGCTGGCACCCTTCGGGCCCCGTCCAAATTATTTTTAGCTTTATAACATGTTTCCGCCAGCCATATGACAAGTGTAACCCCGGTGGCGTGTTGGTAAGGCGTGGGATTGTTATGAACGAGGTCGTAGGTTCAAACCTCTTTGCCTCAACACAAATTTTAATATGCGCCCAACATTGTTGCTGACGTCATCTGGGCCACGTGGCAGCCTCCAGGCTTGCCACGTGGCAGCCGTTGATTCGCTTCCCAAAAGGAATATTCCCTGGAATATTCCAAGGAATATTCTTTTTTATTTTTTTTTTTAAATTCAAAAACTAAGGGTTATTGGGCGATTTTGTTTTTGGCATAACTTTCTCATACGGCGATCGTTTTTTGAACCGTTTGCGGCGCCGAAATCAGGAAGATGAGATCTATCCAGTTGTTTAGGTTCCAATCAGTTCTAGGCACTTTCAGTTTTGACCATTTTACGACACTTGGTACTGAGCTCTTGATCACACCTCCCAAATGAGAAGGCTTTTGGTCCCCAAAAGCTTACTGAATCTCTGAATTGAACTGTACAACACTTGAGGAACAAAAATATCCTCTTCTATTCAGCCAAAAGAGCATACTCATGCCAAAATGTCCTGCCTTGCCAACTGTCGTCATGGCGAATTTTTGCTGCATAAAACAAGTACTGGTCAAATCCCGACCAATTTCTTTCGCCAGACAAATTTGAAATTGCAGGAACCAGCAATGAAACTTGCTAATATATGAGCTGAAATATTCCCCTGAACATGTGGGCTTGCCAGCTGTCACGATGCCCATCCATGGCACCTCCGCTCCAAAAGAAGAGATGCCTCCCAAAGGAGAAGGCTTTTACAGAGATGAAACACTTCATCATTTCTCCTCTTTACAATCTTGGAGATCAAATTAACTTTTTCCCAGTCAATATTACATTACATGCATGGTTAAAAACAAAGTAATCAACCCTTCAAGTTAATCACACATACATGTTTAAAATACAAGGAAATCATCATGATCCCTATGCTCATGCATCTCATTCTCATGCATGCAGTTTATCCTTCAACTTTCTCTTAAGTACAATCATAAGTACAAGATCCTCGATCACATGTACATTTACTTTCAAAGCTGAAATGAATATAACTTTCACTGCGATAGAGTGATTCCCATACTCAGCTTTTCCATCCTGCAACTTGCATTCCCTTAACAAAGAAATGCATTCAATCAAAATGCATGCAACTTTAATTGGATAAGAATTCTAACCATTTCTTACCAATCCATTTCAAAGGCGCTTCCTTTAACTGGACATCGATATCAACATGTGTCTCATCCTGACACATATCAATGATGGAAAATTCCTTCCCATTCTTGCCATACTCTTTCTCTAATTTCTTCAATTTTCTTGGAAGCATTGTTGGATTCAGAGTCCAACACCTTTCAGCAGTATGTCCATGCTTATGGCAATAGGTGCAACACATGTTCATCTTCTTGATAGCATGATTTGCATTGTTCAATGGAACTTTGGCTTCTTGTCTCCTTTCCTTCAAAAGTTTCCTGTATGTTGCCATTCTTTTCCAACATCTAGAAACACTATGGTTAACCAAACCACAAAAAGAACATGCAATTCTTTTCCAATGCTAGTGTGGAAATCTTTAATGCTTTACATGATCAAAGGAAATATGATTGAAATCAGATTTATACCTTTCTCATTCACCTTCATTACCTTCATGAGGAGGTGAATCAAATGAAGAAGAAGCTCCTTTTGGAACACCATGAATCCCTTCAATGGTTTTAGAGCTTTCACCACTTCCTTGTTCAAGTGCATGCTTATGCACACCTTCTTCCTGCAAAGCATGTTTCAAACTATTGCATTCCTCAAGGATACAACCTTTACAACCTTGAGATAGAGAACCTGAAATGAAACTCCTTCCAGGAGCTATTTCAATTGCCTTCATGGCTGCTTTGGAACTTTCTCCATAAGATTGTCCATAGCCAAGACCCAAATTCTTAGGCTTTACCTCAACCCTTATTGGCTCAACTATACCCTGTGCATGTTTGCCCAATCCTTTTCCTTCATATCCCATTTTGGATATCAACTTGGACCCTATGTCTCTGGTATGTTTCTCAAAAGAACCAACATAAACATTCTTATAAGAATTTCAAGACAAACTAGAATTGTTTACCTCTTCTTCAAGCTGATACTTGGCTAAGGCTTCTTTGGCAACAAGGAGTTGTGTCTCCAACTCATGCATCCTTTCCAGCTTCATGTTTGCAATATGAAGTTGGCCTTCCATTTCCTGCAATTGGTTAGAAAGCAACTGCTTCTCTTCCCTCATGGAATTCAACTACTCTTGAAGTCTAGAGCTCTTTCTTTCATCCTCATACATTTCTCTCACCATATTCATCATGATGAAAAATTCTTGCTTCAAGCCTTCATCAAAGAATCTTGTGAAGGAGGATGATTTTGAAAAATCACTTATGGAAGTTGTCATTATAAAAATGAACAAAAGAGCTTCAGCAACTCAAACAACAAGTAGTTTGCAGAATAATAAAGCAGTCAATCTTCAACACTGCTTAAGACACCTTTCAAGCTACAAAATCAAGCTAGTGATGCCAGTAAAGCAAACCTAGTGCTCTGATACCATCTGATCTGAAAATGGAATGTACTTGTTTAAGGGTGCAAGGTATCCATTTCCCATAATTTCAACTGTGAGCTATCCACTCCACGTGACCTCTGAAAATGTGAAAACTTATTATTTTTTATATAGAGATAGACTGTAGGGGCATTCACCGTACATGTCACCTCTAAAAAGAGGATGAGTTCCAGAGGCTACTTGGCCCTCTATAGGCTCTGCCTAAAGAAATAACAAAGTAAACACTTAGAAGTCTTTGACATACACATACTTGAAGTTTAAGGTCTTGCAGAATAAGACAAGTAACTTTCTGCAGCTGAACAGGTGATTATGTGTGTATGCAAGTTATATTTATTTGTTGTTTAAAACTTTATATCAGTTTTGTTTAGCATCTCATCTTCAGCAAATAAAGACATCAAAATGATAAAGCAGTTCACCCCTTCTAGGCTACATCTGCTGGACCAAGCCTCTCCAACTAGGCTTGTCCTCTTGTATTAAAATTGCTACAAAGGCTCATACAAGAATATGGGTGTCTCAAAGGATAGATCTAACTGTAAATACAGAATCAGAAGATAGGAATTAGCCAAGCATGCTCTTTCCCAAACACTAAACAATGAATTTTGTACCTTATACAGTACTTTCCCCAATTGGCCCTCGTGGCCCTTTAAACTTGCATGGAGAATTTTGAGGTGAAGATGACCTCAATTGGTTCTGAAACCTCTGCCATTAGACTGAGAAGGTCAAAAATAGCAGACATAGGCTTTTGAATCACCAAAAATGGATGAACATAGCCCCCAAACAACTCAAGCACTGAAATGGCCCGTGTGGCCCTGAAAGCTTCCCTGAAGCTAAACAGTGAGAAGAATGCCTCAACAGGAAAAACAAGCTGTAGAAATGGATTCAAAATGCTGAAAACCTTCAGGAATGACCTTCGTTCCACATTCACTGGCTGCACAATTCCCAATGCAGCTCCCAAACTGATTTGGCCCCTAGTGGCTCTTGGAACTTCCACAAAGCTAAAAACACCTAAAAATGACCTCAGATGGCTGTGAAACCTATGCCCATGGCTTCAGAAGGTTGAAGATACCCAAAATCAAATTAAAATTCGTCTAAAACCGCCTTTCCTAGCCAAAGTTATAGCCCATTAAAGATTTCCTCCAGTTTGGCCTAGAAAAACTCCAGCTAACTTTAGTTAAGTCCAGATAGGCCCGCCAAATATGGCAGGCCCGCCAATTTTGGCGCTCCTGCCCGAATCTCCGCCAACTTAACTTCAGTTATAATAAATACATGTGACCAAAACATTCGGGCTAGCTGTTTGCATAGGATTCCGCGTCGGGCAGTTAAGGTTTTAGCCCACGGTTCAAGGCATAAGGTCGTATGGAATGGGGGGCTGGCCCCCTTTGGGCCCCGTCCAAATTATTTTAAAGTTTATAACAGGTTTCCGCCAGCCATATGACAAGTGTAACCATGGTGGCGCGTTGGTAAGGCGTGGGATTGTTATGAACGAGGTCGTAGGTTCAAACCTCTCCGCCTCAACACAAATTCTAATATGCGTCCAACATTGTTGCTGACGTCATCTAGGCCATGTGGCGACCTCCAGGCTTGCCACGTGGCAGCCGTTGATTTTCTGCCCAAAAGGAATATTCCCTGGAATATTCCAAGGAATATTCCGTGGAATATTCTTTTTTAATTTTTTTTTTTAAATTCAAAAACTAAGGGTTATTGGGTGATTTTGTTTTTGGCATAACTTTCTCATACGACGACCGTTTTTCGAACCGTTTGTGGTGCCGGAATCAGGAAGACGAGTTCTATCCGGTTGTTTAGGTTCCAATCAGTTCTAGGCACTTTCATTTTTGACCATTTTACGACACTTGGTACTGAGCTCCTGATCAACTTGTTATGGAATTGAAAATATCTCAAGCATGGAAATGAAATGAAATTTTAATGTCCATAAGACTAGATATATTCTATAGGACCACTAGCTTCCCTGCTTTTTGCATTAACTTCTTATGGAATTGAAAACATCTCACGCATGGAAATGAAATGAAAATGAAAGGAAATTTTAATGCCCACAAGACTAAATATAGTCTATGGGACCACTAGCTTCCCTGCTTTTTGCCTTTTGCAATTCAATACTCTTATTATTCAAATTAATTATGAGCTGACCCAACCTTCTAACAATCCACTCACTGAAAAGACAATGCCAAGGAATTGATGTTAACTTACTGTTCCATGCAATGTCCAAAATTTCTTTCGACTCATATTTAAGAAAAATGGGAATGGAATAGAGTTGTTAACAATTTGTACATTTTAATTTGTATTTGAAAACTATAAATTTGCCAGATCTTCATACATAATAATACTAACACCAATAAAGATGATTTTTTTAAAAATATTGTACCAAGAAATACATAATAAGGAATGAATAGAAATTTGTTTTGATGGTGTCTCTGTAAATCCTTGACAACTACGGTAATATTTTCTTGGCTACCTCAAACAATGGCTAGCTTTGTTAACAACGCAGCGGTGATAGCCACGGGAGTGATCTCAGCCCTCCACCTGAAGAAAATGCCTGGCCTGACCAATTTAAAAAGGGAACACCTTCAGTGTAATAAATATGTTAATTAGTCACCAATGTTATTACGTTTATAATATATATAATATAAAGCATGAGAAGTCTGTAATTTATTAAACACATAGTAATGAATTTTTTTTTAAATATATTATTAATTTGATTTTTAGCTTAGTGAGATGTTTATGAGCTTTCAATAATCTCATGTTTATATCCTCTTGTAACTATCATTTTATGATTTGTAGGATATTAGCATTATATAATTTTCAAAAATTTTGAAGTTTTTTTTCTTTCTTTCCAAGGTTATAAATTCTAATCCAAAACTTTCATTTTTGAATATTCAAAGCTTTAGGAGAATCACCCTCATCATGAAGCCATTAAGTCCTTTGTAGTTTTTTTATCTAATGATAAAACTCCAAAATAGAGCCCAACATCTCAAGTTTGCTGACAACCCAATGCCAAAGGCAATCCTAATGCATCAAATTAGCTTTTGGGGAAATCTTTGGTTTCTTCAACTAGAAGCCTCTTCCCTTTTTATTCACAACTAGAGGACCTTAAGTTTGTGTCCCAAGACATTCTCAAGCTTTACAATTTTGAACATAGGAAATATCACAATATTCAAATTTAGCCCAAAGACAAATAGTTAAGGATCAAGCCCATGCTTTTGACTTGATATAGCCTTATGGTGTTAATTTGGCAACTCAGGGATAAATTCCCTTCATTGGAAAACCGTCCTCATCAAGAAAGACCCTACCTAGCCCTTGGAATAATTTAATTTGGTCAAGGAAAAATATTATTTTTTATGAGAAACCCACATGTGCACAAAAGTACAAGTTGGCATGAGCAAGTTAATTTGACCCCCATAAGACACATATAAATAAACCACATGTCACATCACATTGAAGACTCATCATCACACTCATTTCTTCTCTTCTATGGTTCATATAGTGATGAAATTGCAGGTTCTTCTCACACATGCGAAGGAAAGAAAGAGTCTTTCTTAATTGGCTGAATTCATGTTTGGTTTTGGGTCTTTGACCAACATTGACCTAACACCTTTTGACTTGGTTTATCTGGATTTGGATATGTTTTGAGAGGTCGGGGTCAAAGGAATTTTGACCAAACTTTTCTGGGTTGTTTGACCAATGTTAACCATAGACTTGCAACTAGGGTTTCAACGAGTCAAAGCTTGACTTAGAACAAATTTGGAGGCACTATTTTGGGACTATTTTGACTTGAATTTGATCAACAAAGAAGGCCACATATTTTTACTATTGACTAAGCATATTTGGAGGAAGTTTGACAATTAACTTTTGGACTAGTTAGAGCTACTACTATTATTATTGACTTTGACTAGAATTGAAAACTTTGAGTTGTTGACCATATTTGACTTTTGGGATAATCTCTTAGTATTGGTTAGTTGATATGTGGATAAATCAAAGATCTGACTTTGACTCTTTTTGGATGAATTGGAACATTGTATCTCTTTGATGACCATTTGATGAAAATCTAATAGAAGAGGAATTTTGAAAGGGTTTTCTCCATTGTGGGGTTTTTCCCTAGTCTTTGACCAAATCTTATGTCTCTTGTTATTGCTCTTGGTTGTCTTCTATTCTGCATTGGATAAACTGTTTTATCTACAATTTCTTATTTTCATTAGAAGAGTGAATTTAATTGAAAAGTGATTGGTAATTGAAGAAGAATTGGAATACATGATTGTGCTAAGAATAAAACACTGGAAAATTAACATGGTATTAGAGTTGAGGTGAAGACAAGCCCAAGGATACAAGAGAAAACAAATCATCTTTAAAGAAATATATTTAACCACTTGGTCAAGATGTCTACCTCATACTTCAAGGATGTAGAGAAATTGGGTGACTCATCTAATTTTTTTGCTTGGAAGGTCAATTTGGAAGTGACATTGGATGAAAATGATGTTCTGGAATATGTGGAAGGAAAATTACCTAAGCCACTAGAAAATGCTCCTGTTTCTGCCAAGGCCAAGTATAAGAAGCGTGAGAACAAATCCAAGAAAATACTTATTGATTCTTTGAAAGAGCATTTTCTTACTTGCATTGCAAAGTTGAAGAAGTCCAACGATATATATGATAATATAGTTGGGATGTATGAGGTAAATAATTTGAATCATTTTATCCATGAAAAGTTAAATCAAGGACATCAAGATGAACAAAGGAACTCAGGGATTAATTGTTGACTACTGGAGAATATATGTCTGATAAAGAGTTAGTATTTGTTTCTCTTCAAGGTATTCCTCTATTATGGGAGACATTCATTACAACTATTAGCAACATTGATAAGTTTCTGACATTTGATGAGTTGGTCGTCAAACGTACACAGGAAGAAACCAAGATTATTTCTTATTTCACAGGATAAGAAAATGAAAGGAAGAGGAAGACTATCTAATTCTAGAAATCCTTCTCTAAATTCCAAGGATTCTAATAGAATATTAAGGAAAATTGAATGTTACAACTGCCACAAGTATTGTCACTATGCCTGAGACTATCCAAAAAAGAGAGATTCTCCGAGGTACAACTACAACAATAATCGTGGCTTCAACAACATGTTTAATGATAGAAGAAGAGGAGATGATATAAGAAGAAGAGATGATAGAAAAAGAAGAGATGCTTCTAATGATCATGAAGAAGGCCATCATCCTAAAAAGAGATCAATAAACTCAAGGTATGGAAGTAGTGCAATTTCTACTCAATCTAAATATATTCTCATTTCTTCTCTTTCTAGTTCCTCCCCTTAAAATTCGTGTGATAGCTAATTAGTAGATAGTGGGGCCTCTAGACATATTTCTAGGTATCGTGAAGTCCTCTCAAATTTGGTTGAGAGGAAGATTAATTTGAAGGTCATTCTTGGGGATAATTCTACTTATCATGTGAATATTTTTTCTTCTATCGCATTTCATTTAGATTATGGGGAAATTGTACTTCTTCATGATGTTATGCATGTACCAAAATTAAAGAAGAAACTTGTATCTATGTCTTCCTTGGAAGAAAAAGGGATGAGAGTTGCTTTCATAAGAGGAAAGTTCATCACTTGGCCTATGGAATCACACATGAAGGATGCATTCACCTTGGGATCTGAAATTGAAGGAATCTATAGAGTCAATGGAAGATTTCTACGAGCAACGGTACATGATATCAATCATCATAGTGAGCTATGGCATCGAAGGTTTTATCATATGCACTATGAAGCCCTACCTAAAGTAAGGAGTATGGTTTCTAGACTGCTTAAAGTTCAATCTAAGCATGATGGGGTATGTTTGGGATGTACCATCAGAAAGAAGTTGAGGGGACCATTCCCTTCTAGCAAAAGTAGGACTAATGATATTCTAAAACTCATACATTTTTATCTATGTGGAACCATGCCAGTAAAATCTATGGGTGGCTAACTATATTACATAATCTTTTTGGATGACTTTTCCCAAAAGACAAGGATATCCTACTTAAAGAACAAGGATGAAGCATTTTATATGTTCCAGGATTTCAAGGATCCGATAAAAACCAAATATGGAAAAGAATCAAGGTCTTCATGTCCGATAATGGTGGAGAATAAAATTCTAATGAGTTCATTGAATTTTGCAAGAAGGGTGGAATCAAGAAGGAGAACATTGTACCTTATAATCTCGAGAAAAATGGTGTGGCTGAAAGAAATAATAGGACCATCATGGAAGTTGCCTAAGAAATGTTGCATGATCAAAAGTTGTCGAAGTTCCTTTTGGGAGAAGCCACTAATACAAAAGTCTATGTTCAAAACATGACTCCTCATCAACCCATGGATGACAAGATTCTCGAATAAGTATTCAAAGATATCAAGCCCAATGTTGGCTATCTAAGAATATCTGGTTGCCCTGTTTACTTTCATGTGTCGAAGGAGAAGAGGAACAAGATGGAACCCACTGGAAAAAAAGATACATTTGTTGGATATTATAGTTTATAATTCTAAAGATTTTAGAATATATGTGTCTAGTCAAAGGAATGTCGAGTCTATAGGGATGTGAATTTTGATAAAGATGATGCCCTTGGAAAAGTAACGGATATTCTTCCTCCTTCTCCTGTTGAAAATAAGAATGATGACATGGATCTACTAGAAATTACTTCTGTGCTTGAACCTAAGAAATATATTGTTGATGATCCCATGGAACCCATGGACCCCTCATTTTGTCCTCCATGTGATCCTCTTTCCAGGAAGAGACCACTTTGGCTTCATGATACTTTACAGGATGTTGAAAGACATGACACTGCTAGAGGAACCTTTAGAGAAAGCAAGAATCCATGCTGATACCAGGGATATGTTGTGGCTATGAGCTCATCATACAGGCTGAACCACACACCTTTCAAGAAGAAATAAAAGAGTAGGTTTGTAAATATTCTATGGTCGAAGAATATGAATCTATTATGAAGAATTATGTGTGGGAAGTGGTTTCAATACCCAAAGGGAATTTTGTCATTACTTTGACATGGTTATACAAAATCAAACATGGAGCTAATGGAAGTATTGAGAAATATACAGTGAGGTTCATGGCCAGAGGTTTCTCCTAGAAAATGGAAAAGAATTATGATGACAATTTTGCACGTGTTTCCTGTTATATCACTACTAGATCTATTATTTCCCTTAGTGCTAGCCAGGGATGGACACTTCACCATAAGGATGTGAAGACTTCATTTCATCATGGCATACTACAGGAAGAGGCATTTGTTGAGCAACCACATGGTTTTGGCATGCATGAAAAGAAAACTCACATTTGAAGGCTGAAGAAGGAACATTCTGGATTGAAGAAAGCCTACAAAACCTAGTATGCCTGTATTGATTACTACTTGGTGAATCTAGGATTCACGAGAAGCAATGTTGAACCAAACCTCTACTTTAAAGTAGTCCAAGGTATGCCCCTTATTTTGATTTTATATGTTGATGATTTATTCTTGATATGTAGTGATCCTATAATGCTCGAGTACAAGAGGGAAATGACCTCTGAATTTGAGATGAAAGACCTCAGATTGATGCATTATTTCCTAGAATTAGAGGTGTGGTAGAGACCTGGTCAGATTTTCCTTTCACAAGGAAAATATGTGGTGAAATTGTTGGAAATATTTGGAATCGTAGAATGCAATTCCATGGCCACACCAATGGAGATGAACTTCAAGGAGTTATGTGGAGATATTGTAGGACCTGACTTGCAGAATCCATTTGAGTATCAAAAGTTGATTGGGGCATTGATTTTTTGTGTAAACACACATCTGAATATATGTCTTTTAGTTAACACTTTGAGTCAATTCATGATTGAGCCTCTTCATGCACACTTGGATGTTCTGAAACATGTGTTGAGATGTTTGCATGGGACGATTAATCTTGGTTTGAGATATACTGTCAAAAATGTGAGACTTCATGGGTACGCTGATGTTGATTGGGTAAAAAAATGTTATTGATAGGAAGAGCACATTAGGGTGTTGATTTAGTTTGGGTCCTTCCATGATATATTGGATGAGTAGGAAACATAAGTTTGTTTCTCTAAGCACAATTGAGGCATAACACATTAAAGCTAGCATGGCTAGTTGTGAGGCATTTTGGTTGAGGAAGCTCTTTGGAGATTTGTTTGAGCAAGTTTTGGATACGAAAACGATATATTGCGGCAACAAGAGTCAGATCTGATTAGCAAATAATCTCGTGTTTCATGACAAGTCTAAGCATATTGAGATCAAATTTTACTATATTTGAGACATGGTGTAGAGAGGAGTTGCACGACTCCATCAGATTTCAACTAACAAGCAAATAGAAAACATACTCACCAAGGCTTTGCTGAAAGGGAAGTTCTTGGTCTTCAAAGAGTAGCTTGAACTGATGGATGTGACCCTTCAGGGTAAGGGTCCCAATTGATTGAGGATGTAGTGCCCCGCTCTAGTTTACTAACCCTTGTATGAAATTAGCATTGATATAGCCGTAAGGATCACACATTACTCTTTTAGCACCTCAGGTTGATGATACACAAATTTGAATCTATTATTAGTGAATATGATGGATGTGTTTATTTCCTAGTCAGCAATATGATGGTGATATCTTTGATGGATATGTGTGTTTCCTATTGATTTTATGATGATGATAGCTTTGATGGATATGTATGTTTCCTATTGATGTTTTGATGATGATAGCTTTGATGGATATGTTTGTTCTCTATTGATGTTATGAAGGTGATAGCCTTTATGGATATATATGTTTTCCTCTGATGTTATGATGATGATATTTGTGATGGATGTGTTCCTTATGTCGGATACTTACATTGGTTCTGGTTCACGATGAACAAAAATGTGGATGTTTATGTCACATTGATGATGTTATTATGTCAATGACTAACGTTATGAAACATTGTTAATGATGATTATCGAGTATGGCAGGAAACTTGTAGATGCACTTGCATGTGATGAGTCGACGACATCTAGTTTGATGGAAATGAATATTTTTCTTTGAAATTTAAAGTTCACTTTGAATCTTGCTATAAATTCTAATGACATGTTAGTGGTTGAAGGCATATGTTATTTTTTTGTCCAAATGATTGATACGTGAATGATGGGGTTGTACAAATGGATGGAATTGCATGGGAGGGGTGGGACAATGTCCCCGATTTCACCCACTAGCACTCCTGCCGTGACTTTTGTTGGGACGGTTGGGACACCTTTGTCTTGAAGATCAAGACCTCATGGGGGAAGGTCCCAAATTCGATCAATCACAAGGATTTACTGGGGGGCGTGTTGAGAAATTTAGGTCAATGCTTGATTATAATTTTTATTAATGATTTCTCATACTTTGAAAATTTCTTTTGATTATATTGATTCTTAATTATCATTATTATGATATATTCATTAAAAAGATAAATTCCAGAAAGAAGATCAAAAATATAACACCATAGATAGGCATGCAATCGGGGAAAAACCCCTATGAAGGGGAAAACCTAATCAAACTCTTCTTCTAGTAGAATCAAATCAAGTTGAGACAATGTAGACCCTTGATTGAAAAAATGAGTTCCTCCTTCCACCAAGTCAGTTGTTAGCACAAATTTCTTCACATGAAGTCTTTTTGTATTTTCAGGTCCTTCACTGCAAGTTTTGAAATTGACCTTGTACCTTTGGCCCCTGTAATATGCTTAGAATCCTTTGCACGTGTAACATTTTTTTTTTGGTTTTTGAATCTTTAATTGACATTTCTCCTTTCCTGAACTTTGCATCCTTTGGAATTGCAGAGAGAATCCTTTCCTTCATCATCAAATGACTTGTTATCTCTATTTAATAAGTTTAGTGCATATATATATATATATATATATATATATATATATATGGTGGCTCTTTTGAGGGCGACTTGTAGGAGAGGTAGACCAACATATAGGAGAGGGAGCTGACTTGGTGGAGGAGTCCCTTTGAAAAAAAATAAAAAATCTTCTTCTTTGACTTTAGGTGTGTAGCATGAGGCTTTTGCATTATGACTTTGACTTTGATACAATACGAAAATACTAGAGCACTCAATGGGTGCTTTGAAATATTGAACATTGACCTAAGCATGAAAGCCATGCTTGAATAAGTCAATTTATTTTACAATAAAAAATATATATTTATTTTGATGAATACATTACATCATGACTCAAATACAATTATGAAGATTGACACTAATTAAATTCTTCAATAGGGGACACAACAATGTGGATTCCTTGATCCCCAAAACCATTAGTCTCAATATATCGGGCAAGAGGAAAGATTATAACAGTCTCCGTCATCGAACCTAGATTTTCCCCTTGTAGCCAATGGATGCTAAAACAGAAAGCGACATGGAACCCTTGGAACTTCAGGGGAAGTACTTGAAGGGCACGACTGACATGGCACCCTTGGCATCAAGAATAAATTGTTAGGAGTGGAACCCTTGGGACTTCAAAAGGAAGTTCTTGAAGGGCACAACCGACTTGGAACCCTTGGCATAACAAATAAAAAACTAAATATAATCAAGATATTAAAATCCTACTAATTCACATTAGGTGGTAAATGAGGTTATAACCAAGGCAATTAAATCAAGAATAAAACATGGAGTGAAGGTAGAATAAGAAGAAATAAGGATATTGTACCTTCAGAACTCTACCCTTCCCAAGTTGGAAAATATTAGGTTGATAATGTACATAAGTATTTTAATAGGTAAAAGGGGGGAAGAGGTACATAGAGTTAATAATAAATATTAATCCTAAAATAGTTAAACTTCTTTAAGAAAAGGGGGAGATGAATTATAATAAATATTAATAAATTAAATTAGAGAAATTTAGAGAACTTCCATGTAGCAACAACCAACATAAGAATATCCATCTAAGAGGAAAATGTAGTTAAAATAGGAATTGTTTAGGGAACAAATATCAAAATGATCAGTTGACTTCAGTAATGAACACAAATTAAGGAGTAAAAAAGGGGGATCAATATACAACTAGGAGAAGAAATAGGGAGTCTTGTTGGGGTGAGGAAAATTATTATTTTTGAATTAAAAGTTAAGTAAATAATTTCAGAGAGACTTGGTGAGAGGGTAACACATGGGTGGGTGAATAACCAAACCTTTGGATTAATAAAAATAATTAATTATGTATGAAGTGCCAAGTGTCATCTATGAAGCCTCTTGTAAAAGAAGGGGCAAGCCATGAGAGAAGGGAGTTTTTGCTTATCCTATTATTGGATGGGTGCGATTATGTCTTGGTGAGTGGCTATGAGCTATAGTGATTTTTTGAGGTAGATATATTTAAAGAGGGGACTCTTGAGCCAAGGAGTGCTCACCTCTATCAACTAGCACAATTCCTCCTTTGTACAACCCCATTGCAGCTCATGGGTCCTTGCGGAATAAGAGTACCCAAGGAGTAGGATGGGAGGTCAACCGATGGATCACTAACATTCAATTAGAGAACATAAACATTCACACTTGTATGCAGACAACAACAAGGGAGTGTAGGTCGCGACAAGGCTAATATTGAATCTCCTCTCTGAGTCAATGATACATGTTGTATTTATGATGTTCTATTATATGATTTTGTTGTGCTTATGGTTAACATAATGTAAAAATAATGATATGTGGAATGTATTGAAATTCATGTACATTTGATGTAAATGCCTTAATATCTCTGAGTGTCCAATGTTTATTTGCTTATGGTTGTATCCAATATTTATCTGCATTGTTTAATATATATATATATAATAGGGATGATCTCTATAGAGGACACTGAGCTATGCTCTTTTCCCCTATTTGAGCTCATGGGGAAAGGAATTGAGTTGGATAGTTCATAGGGTTGAGGGAACTTTGGACAATAGGATAGTCTATGATCGTTAACTTCCATGGTAAGTTGTATCCTACTTATTTTCTGACAATAGGATAGACTGTGATCCTTTCCTTCCATGGTAAGCCTATTTTCACTCATTAGAAATGACATAATATACCCCAGTTTACATCGTACCCACAAGTTGGGCTTGTTGGGATTTCCACCCGTTTGGCCAATGGGTGAGGAAAATTAAGATAAACAGCGATCCTTACCATTTATGGTAAGTGGTATCCTAATATAGTGATGGGATGCAGGTGTTGTACCACTAACTCTTGAGGGTCAAGTTGGGAAGATCAACGAACAATAGGGTAGACTGTGATCCTTACATCTTACAGTAAGTAGTATCTTGCCTATTGTCCTTGGATATGGGGTGGCAGTCAGAGCTCCCCTATGGTGATTCTTCTTATTTAAATTGGAGAATGTTCAACATATGAACATATATGAGATATGACTTGGTTCAATAATGATGATGACAATATTTTTGAGATGGGATTCATGATGCAGTTGGAAATTTCTCCCTAACTAAGAGGGAGTGTTAATTTAGCGGCTCAAGGACAAATTACCTTCATTGGGAAACCATCCTCATCAAGAAAGACCCATCCTATCCCTTTGAATAATTTAATTTGGTCAAGGAGAAATATTATTTTTGATGAAAAACCCACATGTGCACAAAAGTACAAGTCAACCTGGGTAAGCTAATTCAACCCCCTTGAGACACATATAAATAGAGCACATGTTACAACAATTTGGAGCATCATCATCATATTAATTTATTCTCTTCTACAATTTGTATAGCTATGAAATTGCAGGTTAGTTTCACACATGCAAAGGAGAGAGAGTCTTTTCTGAATAGTCGAATTCATCTTTTGGTTTGGGACTTTGACCAGCCTTTGACCAACATTGACTTGGCACATTTTGACTCAATTTGATTGGATTTGGATATGTTTTGAGAGCCCAAGGTCAAAGGAAATTTGACCCAACTTTTCTTGGTTGTTTGACTAGTGTTGACCATAGACCTGCAACTAGGGTTTCTACAGGTCAAAGTTTGACTTTGTCCAGATTTGAAGGGACTATTTTGGGATTTTTTTTGAGTTGAATTTGACCAAAAACAAAGGCTACATATTTTGACTATTGACCAAGAATATTTGGAGGAAGTTTAACCATTGACTTTTGAACTTGTTAGGGCTACTACTATTGAATTTGACTAGAATTGCATACTTTGTCTTGTTGACCAACTTTGACCTTTGGTATCATCTCTAGGATAATGGTAAGTTAATTATTGATATCTCTCTGCTAAACATTTGATGACAATATAACAAAAGAAGAATTTTGAAAGTGTTTTCTCCCTTGTGGGGTTTTTCCTTGGTCTTTGACCAAATTTTGTGTCTCTTGTTATTTCTCTTGGTTGTCTTCTATTGTGCGTTGAATTGACCACTCTTACATTTGTTTTCAAATACCCCTAAACTTGAAATCCATTTGAATCTTGAAGAACTTATGAACCCCACTTCACTTTGCATTCCCCCATTTTGAAATAAGCCCAATATCATAAATCCCATTGAAAATTGATTTTGTAGTATACCCTAGATCTTGATTGAATACTTTAGGGAATTAAAATTGAGCTCTAACTAAGCCTCTTTTGAATCCACATGATACTTCAAATATCCCTGAATATTGCCTTGTGTCAAAGTTTCATCGACATTTCAAAGGTTATAATAGGTTCCCCCCTTAAAAGGAATGGGGGTCATCTTATCTTAATTCTCTAAGGGAAAATTTGAAAGATCTTGAATTCTTTCAATCACCTATAAATTAAAAATTACCAAATGATACAAATGATATATCATTTTCTTTGGTGTCTTTCTGATTTTGGACCTTGATTATCTATTAATATTATTGATATTTAAACATATACCAAAGCTTAATTCCTTCATGATCCAAACCCTTTGTTTTGTCAAGAAAAATACTAAGAGGGGGTGGGGGGTGAATCAATATTTTAAACTCACTTTAAACTTTTTATTTCTTATTCTAATTTCTATACACTATTGTTATTCATGTAACTAACGTATGTATGCGACTGCAATAAAGGAAAACAACATATATCCAGTTAACTAACTTTTCATATATTTCATCATTTGTTTATCTTTCACCAGTGCACCATTCATTAATTAATTAGTAACCATGAGTAGTAAGAACAACATAAACCATCACACATAAGCAACACATGATAACACAAAGATTTTTAGGTGGAAACCCAATGTGGGAGAAAACCACTATTGTTGTCATCCTTGTCTTCTTTCTTATTATATAAAGAAAATATTCTTACAATATTATACTGGCACAGACTCTTACTAGTATGCAGGCACCCACTTGCAGAGGGCTACAACCTTCTCTCATTCTCCAACACCCATTGTAAGGGAGCTCCAACCCCCTGATCTCATTTACCAGCTCCTACCGGAAGGGAGCTCCTACCCCCTACACAAATTCTCCATCTACTACTAGAAAGAAGCTTCGATTCCATCAGTGAAGGCTTCAATCCTAATCATGCCTAGTAGACCATGTTACATAATCTTTCATAATGGATCCAACTGACTCAAAACATCAAGCCTCTAGGCCAGCTTTCATCAATTTTTCAGGTTGGACCCACTTTCATCAATAAGCCCAATACAAAGCAACAATTCTGAAACCAAACATTGAAACAACTCATCCAGTCATTAAACCAACTAAAACATTATACCATCAAAAAACCAATCACTACATCTCAAACATGTATTGCAACCAAATCAAACCAATCATAACCAGATCATACCAATGCACTATATACCAATTCATACCTTGCTCATTACAAAAACATAGTGTTTTCACTGGAAACCTTGATCAACCGTACATCAGAATGCATATGCTATTATTATGAATCATACCTGCGTATGTACGCACTTCACTTGAGGAAGATATACGTACGAATCTCAAAGCAATGAATACTTATATTTATGTCAAGCTAAATCATTGGGTTAGTTACTAAATACTAAATCATAAAAGATACATCAATACAAACTTATTTAAAACTCAATAATAATGTTTCACTATCATTGATCAATACACCAAGCCTTATTCAACCTAATCAACACTTTCAAATAGAAACTATCATGATAGAGACATCATGGATAGGAATAAAAAAACAACAGAATTGATCAAATATCATCAACAAGTCATGCTACAAAAACCTAGCATATTTACACGGCTTTCACAAAGTGTATTAGTGTATCTACATGTTTTTAATTCATAATGCTTGTATATAGATCTTGAAAAAACTGAAAAATACATTGCAAAATATATACGCGACTACTCAGAAGCAAATCCATGTATGTACGCAACTAACCTTAGTAAAACTAACATACATATCTGAAATCAATGGGGTTAGGTATTTGAGTCAATCACCCAACACAATGGGGTTAGATATTTGACTCACCATTACATCAAATGCCCAAAATTATGGGATTACATATGTAAATTACTTGACCCCAATAGTCCATACTTGACTGAATTCTACAACGATTTAAAACATGGGTCTTTACATGAACTTTATATGAAGAGACGGATATGAAATTTATGACCAAAACTAGAGACCTTAATATTGAAGCAAAATCACCATGATAGTCATTAGAAACCATCATGCACCATATAGGAACCTACAACATGAACATCTTCGTCATCATCATCATGAAGTAAGATAGGGACATGTAGCATCAATCTTCAACAACATCAACATATGACAAATTATGCAATGTTTTCAAGCATCACCAAGCAACTGTAATAGAAGCATAAGATAGTGCAATAGATCTCTGTCAGTAACTCATCCACTTGACTTCATATCATCAAGGTCAACATGCTCATTCCGTATATAAGAAAAGCCAAAAAAGACATATAGATCTTTTTCACAACAACAACATATATTTTCATGTATCAACAACATATGTGAGAATGAAGAATATCAGATAGAACTAAATAACAACATCATAAAAAAATTTCACATGTAATTCAAGAAACATATATTAATAATCCATAACTTCACCATATGCAACTTATGCATTATAGAAGACATAATGACAACAACATATAAATGTCAACAAGTAGTGAGTGAATCATCAACCATAGCATGCACATCTTCTTTTCAAGTGTATCACGTAGGATCATCTTCACTAAGTCCGACATAGGCAATATATAGTCATCATCCAACAATTCATCATCACTAATGAAAGAATGACAACAACATATGTGTCTTAAGCAACATCAACTATACATCACCAATGATATGTACTTATCATAAACCAACACATGCCAACAAGAAAATCTGAAGAAACTATAATGTCAACAATGCATCATTAGAAGCATATCAGATGCTCCCCCTGAACCTGAGCGACATCTGAGCATTATCAACATAATGTAACCAATCAATGTCATCAACAGAAAGCCAAATAATAACTTATTGAAGCATATCAGAAACCCCCACTGAGTCTGTCCCAATGTTTCTTCATCTCATAGAAACATTTGTGATTGTTTAGACCAAAACTCACGTATATACGTGATTATCCTTCATGAGATCTGCATACATAAAGTAAATTGTCGAACTTTCATAAAAAAATTTCCTCTTGAACATACAATACATGTTCTTGTTCACTATTAGTTCATCAATGTAATGTTAGCAGTATAAGCATCACCAAATGAATATCAAATCAAACTAGATAATTATCACCAAGATGCTCATGCATAGCTCACCTTGAGATCATATAGCAATGATCATGTGGACTTGATAATCATCACCTGATCTCACATCACTTTTGCATTCATTGTTAGAAGTATGTTTTAAACAAAATAAACTGCAATGGGATGTATCTTCTTTTATTCTGAATCTAAAGAGGAAGAGGAACTATACCTCTTGCCTAGATTCTTCTCTACTAACACATATAATTTTTCTAGATTTCTATATTCTCTTGCTATAACCTTTCCAGTTTCTTGATCTATAACTTTTATTTGTAAGCTTAGGTAGGTCCTCCTTTTCTATTTATATATAAAAAAAACTAAAACCACATACTTTCAATAGATGGCCTCAAATTTCCCATTGGAAAACCAAGTCTGCTGGCTACCTATGCATATTATAAGCCATCCAAAAATGGAAGGTTCTCAGTCTTTCTACCCAAGAAATATATACAAAACTGTTTAAAAACCAGTCTTTGATCTTCGGTCCCATAAGCATGCATATAAAAGAAAAACTATCCGCTAAAAAATAGAAACTTGAGGTCATTGCACTCAAGCTATTCTTTGGGGTCTTCCGGTTCTGACTCTACGTTCACTGGATCTTCAGCTGAATCTCCAGGCACTAGTGTCATTTCAATAATACATGGAATGTGTTTCTGTATCCAGTCTAATCTTATGTCCTGCTTACAGAGTTAAAACTGGATTGTTTGCAGGTCTTTTTTTGTTATAGATCTAACCCATAAATATTATAGATCTGATATGAAAATATAAGACAATGCAAATAAACCTAGAAATAATATGAAATGATTCTTTATTGATCAAACCCTTAAGGTAGGGAAACACCATACATTCACTCCTTAAGGAAGGAGAGCACTCCACAAGCCATATGCATGTTCATACAATATTCCTTGTCATCTCTCCATGTGGAGTCTCTAGCCTCTATATAGGCCTCATACATACAATACCATGGATCATTACCATGGTTCCCTCATACTTTCGAACTAATACCATGGGCCCATTACATTATTATTAACTACTTGTGGTCCCTTACATGATATGGGTTAACAACCTTATTTATTACTATGGCCCATCCCATTATTACATTATTACCTTGAGTACCTCCCTTTGAACCCCATATTATCCCCCCTAGGTATGTAACATTCCACCCCCCTTAGCATGTTTCGTCCCCAAAACATGGGAAGAACATAAATAATAAGATCTACTCAAAAGAGTAGTCCACTGGTACCATGCATGTGCATCTAGCCATCTAAGAGAAAGATGAACCCTCGATCTCATTGGTGCCACACTCGCTTGAGATGGAAGCTGACCATGGTAGCTCTTCTGTGTTGATGTGTAGTAGGTGGATCTTTGCTCCTCTCTATCTGTCCAGCAGGGGTTGTTGTCCTTGTGGCTAATTGGTTGCCATCTTGTTGGTTGTTGTCTTGCGGGGTGATGTGGGTGATGATATGTTGAATTTTTAACCCACAGCGTCTTTTTCTTTAATTCACCCCTTACTGGAGCCTGACTGTTATGTTGTGGTGCCTGCTGTGGTGTCTTATCTTCCAATATTACTTCCACCACTGAGCCCTCATCTGATGTATCAGCACCTGTAACCTTTTCTGCTTCAGCCTCTATTTGTGTTTGATTGTCGACCATCAACTGCTCATCATCTAATATGTCAATCCCTGGAACATCTTCTGCGTCAACTTTCGTGGACTCTACCTGTTTATTGATGGAAATATCCTGTAATGTAATTTTCTTCTTTTTATACCAGAGCTTTAGGAATTTCTTATGCACATTAATATTTATAGTACCCATTGATTCCATCCAAGAATATCCTAAAACAACATCCATATTATCCATCTTTGACGTATAAAAATCACCATACAACACATACTTATCCATAGAAATCTTCAAATCCGTATACACTTGAACATCCTCATCATCCACCTGTGTGTTTTCAATTTGTTTTGCAAGAACTTGCAATTTTTTTTCCAAATTAACATGGATGAAATTATGCTTGCAACTAGGATTTATAGAAACAATGATCTTCTCTTTCTGAATCAATTCATGAACCTGCAATAAGGAGATACCAGCAGAAAATAACCCTTTAGGTTCCTTGGTTTCCTTATTTTCTGTAAAAATAAAATCTTTGCTAGGCTGTGTGTCTGTCTGTGTGAGTTTATCCACAAGATTAGTTTTACGGTCAAAGCGGTCCATAATAGCTTTTGTGAATATGAACCAAGTCAAGGGCCTTCGATAGCAATGTTGAGTGCCTTTGCCACCATTGTCATCTTTAATTGTCCAAGTACATTTTTCTCATTCTCAGCTGAGTCTCATCATCCATGATGTAATTCAAACTAAAACGTTTCTCCATTTTTGCTAGCCATTTGGCTGGATGAGAGCCATCAAATTTATACAAGTCCCTCAAACTCTGATCTTGGCCCACTATCACAAAAAAAAATTGGCGAAAATTTGAAATGGCCACAATTCTGTCAATATTGCTCAAAATCCCTATTATGACCTATTTTTGGAAATGAAACAACCATTCTGCATCTGCCCATGTGATATAAATCTTGATCCAGGCACTCTAATTTCAGATCTACGCTGCAACACTCCCGCCGTCACCAAAATTTCTACAAAAAAGAGTTGATTTTAAATCAGTGATATCTCTCTCATCCGAGCTCCGATTTGACTGATTTTTTTTTTGAAATTGGGTATTTTTTCACAAATAATCCAAATCTATAATTAGATTTTATAGATCTTGCACCAGAACGTCCATATCTGCGCTGGAAACTCGCTAGCCCGAAAAATTGTCTACAACACCACTGATTTTTAGATCAACGATATCTCCTTCATCCGGACTCCGATTTGACGGATTTTTTTTTTGAAATCGGGTATTTTTTCACATAGAATCCAGATCTACAATTATATTTTGCAGCTCTTAAACCAAAACATACATATCTGATCTGCAAACTTGCCGCCCCCGAAATCTTGCAAAAATTAAAAAAAATTCTCCACTTTGGCCCAAGAAAGTGCTCTGATACCACTTATTATAGATCTAACCAATAAATATTATAGATTTGATATGAAAATATAAGACAATGCAAATAAACCCAGAAATAATATGAAATGATTCTTTATTGATCAAACCCTTAAGGTAGGGCAACACCATACATTCACTCCTTAAGGAAGGAGAGTACTCCACAAGCCATATGGTTGTTCATACAATATTCCTTGACATATCTCCATGTGGAGTCTCTAGCCTCTATATAGGCCTCATACATACAATACCATGGATCATTACCATGGTTCCCTCATACCATCGAACTAATACCATGGGCCCATTACATTATTACTAACTACTTGTGTCCCTTACATGATATGGCTTAACCACCTTATTTATTACTATGGCCCATCCCATTATTACATTATTACCTTGGGTACCTGCCTTTGTACCGCATATTATCCCCCCTAGGTATATAACATTTTTATAATCTGGCATGTCTCTGATTATCAGGGCCATTCCCATGGACTCTTGTTTCATCGCTTTTCCTATCAGTCTTTTCATGAGCCAGTACAAATGTAAGGTTTATTTAAATTGAGAGAGTCTCCCTCTAGTATTCCTCGGATCAGGAATGTGATTCTTCAATTCCTCCATTTCTTCCTTCGAGTCCTCTTCCATAATCGTTTCCTCCATCTCCTCTATATCTTTTTGTATCCCTTTGTCCGTTCCCTTCTTATAAGCTTTGGCTGCTTCCCTTACAGTTTCATCTAGAGGTCGTCTTCCTATCCTTTTTTCCGAGGTTCCTATATCCTGAGTTCGAGGCCCATTATTTCCCCATCCTCTTCAACCTCTTCCCCTTGCTGTCTGTTCCATGTATCTGATATCTACTACCTGTTCACAATGGTCACATTCCAAAGTCAGGATAAGGCCATTACCCATCCAAATTCTAGTAGTCTCATGAAGTTTCTGTTTTCCGAAACTATCTCCCCTTTGTTTATACTCTGCTTCTCCCAAGAAATTAAGTGAAATAGGGATTGTTTTTACCTTCTCCTTGCTCCCCTCGCCCTGCCTCTTGTTCAGACCCCTAATCTCTATCTTCCCTCCTTTTTCACATCCTCCCCCCTTGGGTTCCCTCAGGCTAACCCTCTCCCTATGCGGCCTCGGTGTGGTCAACGAGGGGAGCTTCACACTAGGATTCTTTGCTCCCTCCTTGCCCTGCTTGCTAACACTACTCCCTCTCCTCGCAGCACTAACTTCTCTGAAGGTTGCCCCTTCCATTCTAAGCTTCATGCCCATCTTCCCCTCCCAAGCTCGCTCATCTCTGCTACACAAGATCGCCCTATCTACCCATAATTTTTGTTTGAGGATATTTTCTTGGCTCTGTGACCTTCCGACCAGCTAGATACGGTCCTCTCTGGCCTCTCTTTCCTCAACCCTGAGCAAGATGCTCCATTCCTTATTATCTTCTAAGCCCTCCAGCCTTCCCAGCCTCGGAGCAAAGCTACCGAGCCATTCTCTCTCGCTACTTCTACTCTATCTGCACAGCATGCCCTCTCCTCAAGGTCTCTCCTTCCCATCCTAGCCCAAGTTCCTTGCCCCTCCCAACATACTGAATTTTCCTTTGCAAATTACAGAGAAAAGACAATAAACATACCTAAGGTTACTCTTCCTGCTTGCTAGATGCACTTCTGGCTTATCCTCCTCTCTCTGTCTCCTTCTCCCTTGCAATCTATCCCTCCTCCTTTCCTTACTCCCTCTTTCATACCCTGTCTTACCTACCCGCCATCCCATCCTCCTTGCACAGTCGTCCTTACCACCTTTCCTCTTCCCAAAATTCCTTACACCACTTCTCCCTCCTAACTTCACTCTTGGCATGCAGTACTCCTCTACGTCCTACGATATAATCATGCGGACTGTGGTAGCCTCCTGGCTTCTAACATCATCTTTACTCTTGATTACCCACTCCGTCACCCCGATTGGGGGTTTATTATGAACATTATCATTCTGTCTATTCATGATTGTCATCTTGGGCTAATATTTCTCTTAGCGGGTCCATTCTTGTGTCCCATGGTTGTATAGGTCAAGTTCTTTCCAAGTGTCCTCCTTGTTGATTACATCCCCATTTGGCCAGGAAATCGGCTGCTTTATTCCATTCTCTTTTTACGTGCTTGATTATCAGATAATTAAACCTTTTCATTATTTCTCCTGGCCCTTGGATGAGGCTTTTTGTTCTCCAGCTATGGCTAAGCTTCTCCCATGCCTTTCCATTGTAAAGCTTCCTCATCATGTTGATTGCCATTAATGAGTTTACTTCAACTTCCAATTGATTGTACCCAAGCCTTACAACTATTCTCATACGTTGTCGTATTGCCATGAATTCTGCTTCATTGTTGCTCATCATGTCACCATATGCTGATTACAACAATCGGACCTTGCCATGGCAATATCTAAATATTCCACCTAATCCTGCCATACATGGGTTCCCTTTAGAGGTTCCATCAAAGTTCAGTTTGATGAATCCTTCCGCTAGTATGTTGAAATTCATAGGCACTACCCTATTTGCATGTTTTCTTCATCTATAACTTTGAATTTAGTTGATGTAAACATAATTATATGTCCTTTGTCTGCCATTTAACATACACTTATAGTATTTTGATTTATCCCTTGAACTAATAATGCATCAAATTCTTTTGCATACTTATCAATTTTGGTTCTACCTTTTCCCATAACTTTTGTTGGACCATTATTTCCAAGAATCACCTTACAATATCTGTTTTTCTTGAGAAACTGAAACTTGTCTTTATCCCTAGTCATGTGATGAGAGCATCTGATGCCTATTTAGCATTCTTCTTCATATTAAACTGATCAAAGAGCAGGAACACACCTTGCGTGTTCTTCTTCTTTCTGGTTATTATGATAAGTGCTAGTGGATCCATATTTCTCAGGTATAATGGTAATAATATTCTTACCTGATTGTTGCCATGTTGTCTGTGGAGGATCATTGATTTGCTCCTGCATTCTTTTTCTATATGCCCAAAATTGTTACAAGAATAACATCTTATATGACCAGAAAATGGAGCTGACGAATCATTATATGTCCATTTCATATTCCTTTTATTGCAATCAATAGCTTTGTGACAAAATATGTTACAAGCAAAACAAAATCTCTTAAAGAAAAGAGTAATTAGGAGTTGATGATCTTCCTATGAAGTGGCTATATGCTTGAGATTGAAACAATTTTCTTCTGCATTTGGCTACAACATGTCCATAATTATGACATATGAAGCATTCACTATTATTCATCAAAGGAGAGAATCGATTAATGTTTCTATTATTTGGAGAAAATGATTTATTTTGAAAATTCATCTTCCTTGGATGTTGATTTGGTTCATCTTATCTCGTTAACAAGAATTTCATATTTCGTATTGTTATCCATCAAGATCCTTGTACAAGCCTGTGAGCTAGATTCTCCTTTTACATTTTCATGAAAACCAAGATCAAATTTAATAGAAGGAGACATTTGATTACTAATAATTTTAACCAAAATCTTAGTATTATCTTGAAACCTCAAGTGTTTATCCTATTCTTCTAATTTACCTTTAAGAATGTTTACCTCAACCTTCATTCTTTGGTATTATTCTTCCTTTACCCGATATTGATTGCTCATTCCTTCTTCAACCTTTCTTCCTTCTTCCAATTGCTCCTTCAATTTGATAATTTCTTCCTTCAACCCATTCTCATGTTCTTCAAACTCTTGAAGTAGCTCTTCCTTTCGATTGTTTGAATTTTCAATATCTCCTCTTAGAGAGACATTATCAGCTTCAAGTCCCTCACAATATTTTTTAGATTCTACTGCAACTCTTACTGATTTAACATGATCCCTATTGTCATATGCCTACAACTTATCCTTAATATTGTTAATTATTTTTAAAGCAAAATCAAGTTTTCTTCTAAGATTGAGAACATCCTATAACATGCCATCTTCTGAATCAGTAACTCCGTCAGACATAACATACTTATCTTTTGATACATCATTATTTTCTTTAGAAGTAAGATTACCTGTTGGTTCTCCTGATGAACAATCTTCCTTTTTTTTTCCTTCATCTATTTCCTGTTTATTATCCCATACTTCCTTTGCAGTTTCATAGTGCATAATCTTTCCTAATGTTGAATCAAGTATGTTAACAAATATTTCATTTAATGCTAGATCATTATTTTGTAATTCTTCACCTAAGGAGGAGTTTTAGTGCAACCATTACATACTAAATTACAAACATCATATCCTAGGTCCATTAACTTAGACTTCATCTCTTCTTTCTCTTCTTAATAGTTATCATTACTTAGCACAAACATACCTTTATTGTCCATCGTTTCTGACTTTCCTTGTTATTCTGTTACAGATTTTTCTTGACCCATAAATACAATTATTGTGACAACATCAAATGCTTCACTATCATCATTCTCCTAAATTGACTTCTTCCTTTGAGTTTCTTTCTTCTTTTGCTTCTTTCCCATTATCCTTGATCCACTTCAAGCGGTTAAGCTTCTTTGGAAGTAACCTGCTCTAATACCAATTGTTGAGAAAAATAATTGGGGGGCGGGTGAATCAATGTTCTAAACTCACTTTAATTTTTTTTTTTCATATTCTGATTTCTATATGTTATTTTTATTCATGCAACCAGCACATGTGTATGACTTCAGTAAAGGAAAACAACATATATCCAGTTAACTGACTCTTCATATATTTCATCATATGTTTATCTTTAAATAATGCATCATTCATTAATTAATTAGTAACCATGATAAGCAAGTGCAGAATAAACCATCACAGATAAGCAGCACATGAGAACACCGAGATTTTGGTCGAAACCCAATGTGGGAGAAAACCATTGTTGTTGTCATCCTTATCTTAATTATTGTTATATAAAGAAAATATTATTACAATATTGTATTGGCGTAGACTCTTACTGGTACACAGGAAAGCACTTGTAGAAGGCTACAACCTTCTCTCGTTCTTCAACGCCCATTGGAAGGGAGATCCAACCCCTAATTTTTTTTACTGGCTCCTACCGAAAAAGGAGCTCCTACCCCCTGCAGAAATTCTCCAGCTACTATTAGAAGGAATCTTCGACTCCCTCATTGAATTCTCCAACCCTCAACACCTCTTATGGACCACGTTTCATAATCTTTCATACTACATCCACCTAAATCAAAAAATCAATCCTATAGGCCACATTTCATCAAATTTTCAGACTGGACCCACTTTCATCATTAAGCCCAATACCAAGTAACAGTTCTGAAACCAAACATTGAACCAAATCATCCAATCATTGAACCAACTGAAACACTATACCATTAGCAAACTAATCACTGCATCTTAAACATTTATTACAACCAAATCAAACCAATTATAACCAAATCACACCAATGCACAATATACCAAGTCATACTTTATTCATTATAGAAACATAGTGTTGTCACTAAAAACCCTGATCAACCATACATCAGAATGTATACAATATTGTTATGAATCATAACCGCATATGTAGGCGCTTCCCCTGAGGAAGATATGCGTACATATATCAAATCACTGACTACAGAAATTTCTGTCAAGCTAAATCACTGGGTTAGTTACTAAATACTAAATCACAATAGATACATCAATACTAACTTACCGAAAACCCAATCATAATGCTTCACTATCACTGATCAATACACCAAGTCTTATTCAACCCAATCAACACTGTCAAACACAGATTATCATGATATAGACATCATCAAAAGAGAATAGCAAACAGAATAGAATTGATAAAATATCATCAAAAAGTCATACTGCAAAACCTTAGCATATGTACGCAACTTTCAAAAAACATATTAGTATATGTATACGCTTTCCATTCACAACACTCACGTACATATCTACACAAACTGAAAAATACTTCACAGAATATATATGCTACTACCAAAAAGCAAATATGTGTATTATGTGACTAACCTAAGTAGAACTAGTGTACAAATTTAAAATCATTGAATCATACTTTCATTACAACCACAACACATACTTCACATAATTTATTGTCACACATCCATATCAGAGTATCATTATCACCACAGATCTATCATTCTTAGCTATAATCACAAACATATCAAGAAAGCATATTCATTACTATTCTTTTAGATCTAATAGATTTGAGCCTCTTCCATGCTCCTTGGTGCACACCTGTTTCAGATCAGATTACACATTAATAACCCATAACTTGCACATGTAACACTTTGATCTCCATCTCCTTATATAGTTTTTTCCTTAGCTGATACCTTAGGACAGTCCATTAGTAATGTTGTTGGTATTATTTAATGGGATCAAATAAATGTTGATGCACTCATTACTATGGGCCAATACCATGGTAAATATTCCTGGTATTCAAATTACCATGGCGTGGATTTTGTACGTGATTTTCTTCACAGTGTCCATGTATGTACGGGACCCTCTCAAATAGGATCTGCGTATACTTTCCCAACTTCACTTGCATCATTCATCTGTCTCTGAACTTGGAATTCCCTTGTCCATTACCTTTGTCACATTTGTATCATCTTGCATCATCATCCTACTATCATAATGTTGACATCTTTATCAAGTAGGTTTCCATCAAGGACAACATAGTAACGATGATGCCAACATGTTCTCTATCATGTTATACTACCTTTTTGAAAGGGTTCCATCACTATCTCACCAAATATCAAGTTTAATCTTAATAGCTAAGCCAAACAATTCAAAAAAAATATTATTGGTGAGACTTCAAAGTTATAATATTATAATGCTTTCAAAAACTTCCATCTCTCCCTCTCTCATGCCAGAAACACCACTACATTGTGAATATAGGCATCTATTTGGAGAAGGTCTCTTTTCCATTCACGCTAGGCTTGTCAGAGCTTTAGTTCAAATTTCCAAATAATTCATTGTTTGTCCTCATTATATGAGAGGTGTTTTTAGACTTGTTTCCTTAAAATTTGTTGATGCCCACCAATTATTCTTCTCTTAGTCATTGGAATAGTTTGGATTTTCATTTTGATTGTTATACAACTAATGCAATTAATAAACAATTCAAAAGTTTGAAGAACTATGTCTAAGCATATCTCAAGTAGTTAATCCAACTTTTGTTCTGGAATGGATCATTATATAAATTTTCATCCATGTTAGTACTTTCTAGGTGGAAATTTTGTTGGAATTCACTTTTAGGAAAAAATTATTGGTGGGTCCCATATATGAAGATTTGGAGTCTTAAACCTTTCAAATATAATTTGGGGCATAATGGAAAATTTTGGGATAAAAAAATTGCAGTCATAGCTTGGAGCCCTTCGAAACTATTCCAAATACTAGAAGCTTTCCAATAGTTTGAGAATCACCAAAATCAAAGCTAGTATATATAACTTATGCCTCTCATTAGTTGACCTAACTTGCTAACGACCATGATATTGAGTGGATGCAACATCATCCCACTTTCCATGGAGCCATCTAGGAGATTCCACCATTATCCATTAGAGGTAATATAACATTGATTAATGTTACTAAATAACTAAATACAAATGGTTATGATTTATCTTTACGATGTTTACAAAAAAATTGTTCATAGGCTTATTACAAGCTTTGTTAGGTAGGTGATGGAGTGAGAGAGATGTAGGGTGATCTATAGAGCTTTGGGTTATTATGTAAATTTTCTACCCATTTGAAGGATGGTCTAATTGGAAAATATTTCCAAAATAATTAAAAGGTTTTGTGGTGTCTATTACATCATCGATGAAGTACAGAAAGTTAGGTTACTTTTTTGGTCATATGTATTTGTACTCATACTACTTGTTTGTAGTTGATTTGTAAACTACCATGAAAAGTCCACTAGAAGGAATGCCATTGAGGTTTAAAGATGCAAAGCTACCAAATAAGATCCCACCATCAATCTCAATCCTATAATTTAAGAGAGTCTTGGAAACTTTACTACACTCAATCCTTATGAAGGGAATAATCTTTAACTAGGTAGACACAATATCACACACATTGAATGTCGCATTAGGGATAGTAAATTTTAATCCAGTAAATGTTAGGAATAAATTTTAAGTGTCCTCATACCTTTTTTTTTTTAATTTTTTAATAAGTAAAGAAATCAACCTCAACCTCCCTCTGAACTTGAGTGCTAGGGTGAGGTTGATGGTACCAGGCCAACCCATAAGCATACTCACATAAGAATTCACAAGCCCTAAAACCAATAAGACATTATAGTTCATCATGTCACTAGTGAGGATTTGAACCTGGGTGGGAGAGATTACAACCCTTCTTCCCGATCACTCACGATAACCCTAATTGACCACATATCCTCATGTCTAATATATGTGTTTGCACAATTAATCCATTCACAAGTATGAATTAGAAATAGAACCATTCATGCCCTCCAATATATGCACATTGTAAAGAAGTATGGAAATACAGGTATGCTCTAATCTATAAATAAACCTATCACCACTTCCTAGTCTTGATGTATGAACCAATATTTTGTAAAAAGTGCCCTATGATTTTTAAATATATAGTTAAGGTCCTAGGAAGCATCACAAATTGGTACATGAATGAATTTATCACTTATACAAGGATCTATGGCACCGCTAAATTGTCATATATTTTTCTAGTTTATAGATGGAAAAATTGGAGCTACCGACTTACAGACTCATTTTAGTGAAACATCATATTTTAGTGATTTTGATATGAATACTTCCAATGTTTTTGCAATCAAAATATTGTGAAGAAAGTTCCCAAAGCCAAAGGATTTGAACAACATAAAGATCAACCATAATAAAAGTATGTACACTGAAGTTATGCCTTTGTTAAATTGATATATGTTTATGACCACCATGGTATCATGTGGATGCCATGACAACTTCATTTACTCATAAGTGGAGCTAATCACACATGAACTTTTTAAAAAACTTTTATAGAAAAACCCTAATCATCATTGAAAATTAAGATAAGAAAAAACCCTAACCTAAAATTAAATTTCTATAAACATGTTAAGTATTGACCCATTAAAATAAACGTTCCCTTTTTATTCAATTAATTTGCTATTTCATAATTTAACAATGCAATTTTTATTTTATTTTATCTTTTTAAATTAAAATTATTAATAAAGTTAATTTGTAATATTTATTATATTAAGTAAATATATTAATTTTAAATAATAAAACAAATAAACACGCTTTCCATTAATGGGTTATTACAAATTTATAAACCCGATTAATTTACAATATTCATTATCTTGAAAGTATATATATCAATGTAAATTAAATAAAGAGATAAACATTTTCCACTAATTGCTTAATTATTAAGCATGTACAAGGTAAAAATGTTCACTTTTCGAAACGGCCTTTTAATGACAGGGAAACCTCTCTTTCCTTTTCACTCAATGATCAAGTGGGAAGGAAAGGATTATATTTCAATGTGAATGGTTAATTTCAATGATCAAGTTCATGTTTGAAGGAAAAGATTGATATATTTTTTTCATATGAATTTTTATTTTGGGTGGTATATTTCATATGTCACTTTCCTTTATTGTATGAAGTTTTGTAGATTAAAAATTTTATTTACAAATTGGAATTTTAATTAAATTTAATGATTTCATATAGATGGTGCTAGTTCATCAATATTATAATCTATTTAAAATTATTATAATAAGACCATTTATTTATACCAGATATATGAATCATATGAACAAAATTCAAGTGGATCATTCATTTATAATTTATATCATAATCTTATGGAAGAAATTCAGTACCACCATATATTATTTCATCTCATAAACATAATTATTCAACAATTAATTTGTTTTTCTTTCTTAATGTGTAATTGGTGTAATTGGCATAATCATTCAAACAACTGCATTAATTTTTTTAAAGGAAACCAAAATATCATATTATTTTATTGATATGATTGTAATCTTCAATACATAAAGAAAAAAAGAAAAGAAGTTATTATTATTTAAAACCTTTGCCAACAAAATTTTCTAGAAATAAATATAAGTTACAAGAATATTTTTCCATAGCAATTATAGCTCTAACTAGTGATGCACAAAGAATAGAGAAATATCAATATTTTTTTATCAACAAAAATGAATTGATGTTGCCTTATTTGGCATTGAATTTTTACTAGTGCCTATTGTAGTGTATTCATATTAAATAGGCATAAAAAAGACATGCACTTAATTTAGAGGAATTAGTAAATGAAAGCAAACTAAGTGGACAATAAAAGTGGAGTAGGAAACAAGAAGTTATGTAGGTGGAACCATACACGATTGGTAAATATCATTTGTAAATCCAAGTAGCAAGAGGATGAGAGCCGACTCGAATTGGAATTATTTCTCCTATGTGAACAACAAAAGAATTCAACACAACAAAATTCTTTGATCTAGAATGTCCACTACTAACATGTGAAATTTTTTTTTAATTACTATGGTATATACACAAATTATTTATAAAGAAAAGAAAACTATAAAAATAATGAAAAGTAAAACACTTTTTTCCAAGGAAAAAAAACCATAATGTTATTTATAGAATAAAAAACATTATAGTTTGTATATACACATCAGTGTGTGTATTCAAGAAGGATTTTCCCAGATCCATTTATGGAAAGACATATGAAAATATAGTCCAACAGAACTATAGCCTCTAGTACAAAATAATCTACATGGGTCACCACATAGACCATCCAAAAAGTTTGTTTCCAAGAAGTACAACCTCTCAAAGCTAACATATTAATCAACCATTAAGGCTTGAACATAGAGTCAAAAATAGGTCCAACAAAAAGTAAATTTCCAAAACTATATACAACAGCCATGAAATCAACAACTAAATCAGAGCATCAAGATTTTCCATAAAAGGATGGTGGTGGAACTAGAGGTGTTCAGTTCTCATCCATTGTTCAATTGACCATAACCCGGTAGCCAACTGAAGGCATTCCTTAGAAGGTCAATCTTCCTCATTGTTTTGTTCCCTATAAATGTGAGAGGAATAAAAAACATCATATGAGAGTTTTAACATTAGTAAATCCTCAAGAATGTGAAGAAGATGTAAGTTGTCACAATGTTGTATCTCATTAACCCAACCGATGACTAGTAAAGAGTGGCCAAAAACTTGTAAAAGATCAGAACCATTTCCCTTGCAAAATCCATTAAAGAGTGACATGCAAAAAACTCGGCCAAGTTGTTTGTGCCCCTCCTAATACCCATGGAAACTTTGAAGAAGTGTTTCTTATATAAAAATAAAACCAATCCCCCTCAACACATTTGATCATCCCTTTGCAAGGCCCTGTCAAAGGAACCCTAGAGATGTGATTTAGTCTTGGATATAGAAATAGATTGTCGAAAATGTGAAAGAATGGCCAAGGCCTCAATGACCACCAGATTCAAAAAGGCTAGAAATTGTTGAAACAATCCTTTATTTCTATCTAGCCATGTGCCCCAACAAATGAAGAGACAAGGCCCTGAAGGGTTTAGTATTTCTATTTTGTACCCAACCTCTCCACCTCTCCTCAAAACATTGAGCTTGCCATGAAAAATCTTGACCAAATGTAGTGTTCCAAATGTTCCATATCTATCAGATAAAAGGATATTTGGCAAATAAGTTCTCAATATATTCACCATCCAACTTATAGAGGGAGCAACACCCAAGACCAATCTTGTAATACCTCTACAAACATCCCAAGTGGGAACATTTTGAGCAAAGGTGCACCACATAAAGAGACAAGGATTTTTTGGATACTGCACCTTCCATACACCTTTCCACCTCCATTCCCCTTTTGTAGCAACAATAGATAGATTCATATGAACATACCCCCTCTTAGGACTAGATATGCCCATTAGGGAATGTATCCAAACCAACTCATCTTATATTTGGGATAGTCTTATATGAGTAGTAGATAGGGCATCCAGGTGCCCTTTCCAGATTTCATGGAAATCCTATTTGTAACTCTCTTGCTGATAGTCACCCTTGGAGCCAAATTGAGGTCTGATCTCGATTGCCAATATGAGAAAGTCTAGAAAATCCTATATCTTTGAGTTGATCAATGGGAGCCTAGGGAAAGCGATGGGAGAGCCTGCTACCAGAACATGGATCTTGGCCTGAGCATTACCCACCTTCCAGGAAAGACCTAAAAATAAAGTTGAATGAAATGAGGACAACATGCCAAATTATTGAAATATTGGAACGAGGCTTATCTCTCAACCTAATCCAATCTTCAATGGAAAATGGATGAATGTAATTCTGATAAATCACCTAAGTCCACAAACTATGAGTGGAAAAAAGTTGACATCCACATTTAGCTACTAATGCATAAGAGAAAAAGAAAATGTTTTTAAGACCCCATCCACCTAGCTCTTTGGGAAGAGCGATCCGCTCCCATCTAACCCAAAGGAGAACAAAGTTTTCCTAAGTGACAACCCATAAGAATTTGAAGCATGTTCTTCTTACTTTTTTCTAAAACACTGCGAGGGATCCATGCCGCTGACATCCAGAAAAAAGGGATGGCTTCCAACACTGATTTGACCCAGATAAGTCTCCTCACTCTATAAATCCATCTTAGACACCAACTTTTTAATCTTTTTTTCAATCTTAACAATTAGCCAAGACTAGTCTTCCTTCTTGTAGTAGTTGGGTTTCAGATGAAAACCCAATATTTGATACTTGCATCCATCTTAATGAATTGAAAAGGAAAAGCATTACTAAGGTTTTACACTTCCAAGGAAGACAAGTTTTGAGTCGACATGAAGGATTTCCTACTTGGTATAGCTTCAAGAATGAAAAATAAAACATATTATAAAAAGATTCTTTATTCTTCAATTGAAAAAATGAGAAACTATTTTCATTTCAAAGTTGATAAGTAATTTTTTATTTTAATTTTCATTTGTATGAGAAATAATTTCATATCATTTTATGATTAGTTAAAACTAGAGTTCAAATTTTAACCCTACTCCCACTTCTTGTTTATTTGTTTCTTAATATTATTGTGTCAAAGTGTAATTTTATTTGTTTTCCCCTGTGAAATCGTGTTAACTATGTCAACAACTTCCTTTAATTTTAAGATAACTTTCCATGTTAAAAAAATAAAGTTTTATAATTACTTGATAGAAATTAAAAAAATAATATTTACTTTTATCTTAAAATCTAAATTTCAAAAACTCCTTTGAAATTATAAACCCTTTTAGGATTCCATTTAAAAACTCAAGTTGTTATGACGTGGTTTGGATCCACTTTAATGAAATTTTCAAATATAATGAAAATTTTACTCTAAAACTCAAGTTCTTATGACATGGTAAATTTGAGTCCACTTTAGTGAAATTTTCAAATATAATGAATGTTTTACTCTAAAAAAAAGTTTGTTATTCATTGTACCATTCTTATTAGTCCATGCCTTCGAGAGTGCAGGGACTATATTGATCACTCAATCCTTCACCATATACTAATTATTGTTAACCATAAAATTTATGTATTTATGTGATTTTTTTAACCTAGTACAATGATTTTACTCATTTATATAACGAACCAAAAATGGTAAATTTTAAATATGATTTCACAATAAGATTTGAGGTCTTATTGTCAAGTTGGTTTTCTCTCCCATGCATATTTTCAAAGTTTCCTATTCTCTAGTTCATATAAAGTTTGTGTTGAGATTATGATATATTAGATGACATGTATTTTTAAAGTTTCATATTTTTTACTCAAAGTTTCATCATGGATATCCACAAAATTTGGATACAAGAGTTTAATATAATACATGAACACGCTAAATCTTTACACTCTTCATTGCCAAATAGTTGGACCTTCTTCAACACCCCCCACAACACCAAACAGATATCTGGTGACATCTTACATAATCTAAAACTGACACACCACCAAATTGTTAACTAGTGACATCTTTCATAGTCTAAGACCAACTAACATCCAGTCCCTATCATATTCTAATTTGGATTGAGAGTTGAATTACTTTGATACATGAGAAAGGAAACATGGCCATTACTAGATGATTCATGTTGATGTTGAACATGGCTATTGTTGGAGGATTCATGTTGATGTTGAACATGGCTATTGCTGCAGGATTCATCTTAATGTTGGACAAACAAATTTTAAGTAATTCAAACAAATCAAACAACTACATAGATAAATTTACAATAAATCAACAAAATTTCACTCTATAAATAGATTTATTTGCAAATTTTAACTATGTAACTAATGCAAATTGAAGTTCAAAATCAATCTCTATATAGATCCTAAAATATATCTCTCCAAATGGCATGGAGAAATGCAAATAACTTTCCACTCTACATATATTTACATGATATCTGATCCAGGTGGAATCCACGCTATTTTTATTAACACCCACTTGGAACTCTTTTAGGGATGTTGTTAAGGAACAATATTACCTTGTTGAAAACTACAAAAATATTACTACATGAGATGGACCACACTATGGTAGAAAAGGGACCAAGCAGTGCCACAGTTCACAAACATTTTTCATACCTTGCACCAAGCTAGGTATCAAGGACTATGAGTGGCATATGGTGCTCAAGTACTGTGGTCATCTGCATAGATACATCCAAACAAAAATGGTTTTACTAGACATTTTCTCGTTTGGTATGACATACTAGTATGTTGTCAAAATCGAGTAGGAGTTTCCCCATCTCATGAAGGAACCCAACACAATGGAGAACATTTATTCCTAAGAGAGGAGGATTGATCTAGGAGGATATCGGTGACCACACACCTATTCCACTAGATCACTAAACAATTTTCCTATTTTTGCACTTTTCTATTTTTAGCAATGTTTAGGTATTGAAGTTCTTAAGCCATTTTGAAGCCCTAAATGGTTTTCTTAAAGAAATGGGCCGACATAAGTCATAAAATTTGTTACCAATAATAAATTTTACTGCATAGATAATCTTTTCCAATGGGCTATTATGCACTCCAAACAAAGATCATATGCCAAATTTACGACCTCAGGAAGTTGACGTTCCAACTTACCCGATAGCGGCCCAAGCCTTTGGTGCTTCATCTCCTAGAGTTAGGTTTTTTAATATTTACATTTTCTCGTTGCTTCCTCATAATAAAAAGGCCTTAGAGTTGCAATCTAACACATTTTAGGAAAGCACGTAGGTATCGCTCCCCTTCTTAGAGATAAGCTATCCCATTCAAGCTAGTTTTCTCTCATTTTGCATGTATATAGTTTTTGCATTTTCCATTTGTTAATTGAAATTAAGTTTCATTGTATCTATGTGATTTGATTTTGAACATGTATTCCATTTTGTTCCCTTCATAAATTTGGATGAGTGGTATTAGAGTGATCTACTCTTTATCTATTTTTTTGTCCATGTCCCCAATGAGGTTGGGGTATAAGGAGTTGGGACTTGAACTACTTGAACCCTTGCAAGAATGTCCTTGTCCACCCTCCATGACCTCCCATAGTAGAAGAAAAGAAATATGAGGGAGAAAGGTATCCTATCAAACTATTGCTCAAAGAATCCCTCCAGCGACAAAGGAATGAGATGATGGATAACATATCTTCATATCTTCATCCAATGGCCACTTCGAAGGCACTTCCCCCTTCAAGGTACAATTTAATTTTGATATTCCTATATTTGAAGGCAAGATAGATGTAGATTCTCTAGACATTGAATGATCAAATATGCTAGAAATGTATTTTCCGGTACATAAATTTTTTGGTAGATAAAATATCACTATTGTACTCTTTAAGGCTAGTACCCCCCATGTCAAGGATTGGTGGGAAACTTACTATGATAAAGGGGCCATGGAGGAATCCATGCTATTTTTGTTCGCACTCACTTGAAACTCTTTTAGGGATTCTATTAAGGAACACTATTACAACACTATTACCCTATTGGAAGCTATGAAGACTAGTACATGAGATGGACCACATTATGATAGGAAAGGGACCAAGTAGTGCCAGAGTTCACAAACATATTTCATAGCTTACATACCAAATTGGGTATCAAGGATTCCGAGGGACATTTTGTGCCCAAGTATTGTGAATGTTTCCACAAATATATCTACATAGAAATGGAGTTCTTGGGCATCTCCTCACTTGATCCAACATACACATATTCTGTCAAAATCGAGTAGAAGTTTACCCATCTAATGGAGGCACTAAATGCAATGGATTCAATTTATTTCTAGTAGGGGGTGGTGGGGGGGGGGGGGGGGGGGGGGGAATTGATCCAGGTGCATATTAGTGGCTACCCACATATTCCACTTGCTCACAACACAGTTTTCCTATTTTGGTAGTTTTATATTTATGGCAATTTTCAGTTCTTGAACTTCCAAATCCGTTTTAAGGCCCTAAGTGAAATTTTTCGAGGAAAAAAAATGGAAGGTGTTCATAGAATTCATCAAAATTTAGAAATTGTACTGCAGATAGACCTTTCCAACGTGCTATTGTGCATACCAAATGGAGATCATATGCCAAACTTATGACTTCAAGAAGTTGATGTTCCGACTTACCACATTGGGCCCCATAAGCCTTTGGTGCTTCATCTCCTAGGGTTATATTTTTGGAAGCTTAGGGTTTGTCATTACTTCTTCATAAGAAAAATGCCTCAAAATCTCATTATAACACAGTTCAGGAAAGCACATAGCCATCACATCTCTTCTTAGAGATATGCTACCACCATTCGTGTTAGTTTTCTTTCATTCTACATGTATACAATTTCAACATTTTCCATTTATTAGTTGAATTTGAGTTTCACTATAACATTGTGATTTGGCTTTAAATCTATATTTCATTTTGTTCCCTTCATACATATATATATAAAATAAAAATTTAATATAATAAAACAAAACAAAGATGGAACATATTTCTTGCTATCGACATGTATAGGTCCTTACTATGATAAATTTAAATATATTTTAAAGGTAGCAACAATTATAGAATCATTGTCTTGTATAATTTTCCTTCTTCCAAAATGAGCTTGATTTAACAATATGTTTGAAAGGAGAAAGCATTTCCAAAGCCAATGAATAGTATGCATAAAATAAGGCACCAATCAACAACAATTTTTTTTATCATGGTAACGAGATAGCACATAGAAACCTGTGGAAAGAATCTCGTGGTAAGGAGCAACCCAAGTTAACACTCTACCCTTGCTCTATCTTTTTCTTGCCATTCCCAAGCGCTTATGGTAAAAAATGTTGTTTACCTTTCATGGACACTCTTCCCTAACCCTATCCTTTTCCTTTCATTGTTAGGCTAAAAACTTCATTCAAAACCAAATCCCATTCATGAAAAAAATAAGTGAAAAAAAATCATAAAATTTTGATGTTTTCCTTAAAAAATGGAAAAAGACAAACCTAAAGTCTACAATTTCATGTCCAAGTTATTCAAGATTGTTATAAACCCACCATTAAGTCTAAAGAAAATTTTTCATTTTTCCATCCAAAGAAGCAAGTTTATAATAACCTAGTTGATAGAGGAGACTCCTTTGAACACCTTGTGCTTGTGCAGCCTGAGTGTAATGGTGCAATAAGTCTAGGTAGGTGGAATTTGAAAGAGAAACATTAAGCACTAAATCCTCTAGGCCCATATTAGGCTTGAGTTTAGAGAGGTCTTTTAGAAAGAAATGTTATGTCAATACCCTACCCAATACCCAGTTTTCAAGCATATCAAGCTTCTCCCCCTAAATTGTGCCAAACCTATCTCTTTGTGGCTCTACCAAACCTTCTCTATATGGGTTTGCGTTATTAACCCAAAAATTAAAAAATGAAAATTACAATACCTAATTTTTGAAATACATATTGAGGTGCATTTCAAACCAAAGTTAAATTGGTTTGTGGTATAATTATTTAGATTATCCAAATCTAAATTACATGTTGAAGTGTATATCAAACTGGTAAGTTTATCTTTCAAAATCCTAGCAAAAACATCTTGAGTTATTAAAAATCTACCAACAATCAATGACTACCATTATTCCAACCATCACAATAATAACAATAAAGCCTAAAGACACAAAATCTACATCAAACATGTAATGTTTTATTCATGATAAAATTAAAAAAAATTCCTAAAATATAGAATTGGAAAAGAATTCTATGAAACATACTTACAATCCATTGATATGAACTTTAAAGGACACCATGATCATTTGGCCCATCTTTTTGCATGCTTTAAACACATTTAATATTTATCTAATACTGCTATCTCATAAACGTTTTGTGCAGTTGAAAATGTAATGGGCATTCTGACAACGTATAATGAATTTTTCTTCTTGATGCCATTCATCTACTCTCTTTACATGCTTCCCAGAAGTTATGGATATCAAGGTGTCAAATGAACAATTTTCATGGCTCTCTTCCTGGGCTTGTAGTTGGGGTTAGGGTGTAACAGAGCAATACCTATACCCAAAACAATAAAAGAGATTCAATGGTGACAAGTTTACAATGGTCCGAATTTGCCTTCGATTATATACTTTTGTAATATTTAATAAATCAATTACAGCATTATATATATTGTAACCATATTTTGGATTTTTGTTATGTAATGGTACAATATAGCGTGATGTGTAACCATGTCTGTTTGTCATCAAAATTGAAATTTTGTTTATATTAACTAAAATATAAATTAAAAAAAATAAAAATAAATCATACAAAATATTTAAATATTACTGGCTCATTAAAAATAATGTACCTGAAAAAATTAGGTCTCTCAACTCATGTTTCGAATTCACCAAATTTATAATAAAATTAAATATTTATTTTCAATAAATTCAATTATATAAATTAAATATACATCCATCTAAAATTTTGAATTTCTAATTTGCCACACTCATAACACTAATGGTAAACTTAAATCTTTGTTTTCCATAAATTCAACTATATAGAATAAAGATGCATCCCACCATAGCAGGAAAGCTATGTAGAATGAAGATACATCCCACCATAGAAGAAAAACTAATTTGAATCATTCTTAAATTGGTGCGGATTATGTTTAGGAAGGGGTTATTTATTTAATATCTTTGAAAAGACCAAATTCAAATACATCTCATAGGAATGAAATAAGAGATTACTTATTTAGTAGAAATATACATATTTTTTGTGTTTGTGTAGGGCGGAAAAGAAAATAATTGTGTATAATTGATATAGTTCCTTCACAATCAACCATAGTAGTTGGTTTGAAAAGCGTGGACAAATATGTGATTTACATCGAAAAATCTTCTCATAAATCTGAACTATGTTACGATGAAACACATCGACAAATATGTGATTTACGTTGAAAAATCTTCTCATAGATCTGAATTATCATATGATGAAAAGCATGGACAAATATGTGATTTACCTCGAGAAATCTTCTCATAAATCTGAACTATGTTATGATGAAACGCGTTGATAAATATGTGATTCGTTTGAAACGCGTCGACAAATATGTGATTTACGTTGAAAAATCTTCTCATAGCTCTGAGCTATCTTATGATGAAACACGTCGAGTTGAAAAATGTTTGTTATGATGAAACACGTCGAAAAATATGTGATTTACCTAAAAAAAAAAAATCTTCTCGTAAATCTGAACTATGTTATTATTTCAAGACTCAGGTCAGTGCAATGCAAAGTGGCATGTCACTTACACAGTTTACATGTGAGTCCACTTAATGTCATGACAGAAACCCTAAGACCCATAACAACACAAGAATGTAAGCAATGTTGGCTCCCTTCAATCACCGACAGATCATAAAGATTGCACAACAAAGTTGAAAGGGATTGTTCAGGAAACGTAAGATGAACTCAATACGTCAAAAATAAGATGATGAGATTAGAGACGATAATGCCTCTTTTGCTTGTTTAAGCTACAATTGACATGATATTAATATTATGGTGCGAGACCATTCAGAATTAGGATTTCCAAACTCCATGATCCTCCTCAGCTTCCGCTATTAGATACAAAACTCCTGCAATTAGCAGGAGATGACTTTTGAGGAAAATTCCCCTTTGTGATTGAGACTGTGATGAACTGAAGTCCGATTCTTGAGGTCTGTACTGAATGGTGATTTTTAACTCTACTGCCCCTCCTCCTGTAGCGGCTTCTCTCATAACCCTCCCGAATGGAAACGTCTGTAGCGGCATGCACAGTACACTTTTCAGATCCTTCCTTCCTTCCAATATCAAATGCCAAATGATAGAGGAGTTTAGAGTCTGATATTGAGGGCAAGATGAAGTGGGATCGGAAATATGTTACAATGCTCATGATATAGCATCACTGGGTGAAGATCCCAAGGTAATGCACTATAGTGGTGATCAATGAGAAGACTCAACACCTACAACAAGTTATGGAGATAACTAGTCAGTTGTGGAGTTAAAGAAGGAGCAAATCAAGGAGTAAATCATGCAAAAGGAATCTTGCATGCAATCCCATGCTCTAACTAAGAGTCCGCGTGTAAGTGTGTAGTAGTTCCAACATGCAAAAGGAATCTTGCATGCAGTCACATGCTCTAACTAAGAGTCTGCATGTAGGTGTGTAGTAGTTCCAACACCCCCCCTGAACACCACTATGGGGGAAAATAGAAAATGGGCCCTGGCAACTAAGGCCAAAGGTCACCCAAAATACAGTTCAACTTGTACTAAAATTGAGGAAAGAGGGAAAACCTCGTGGGAAAAACCCCCCCTCAAAATACAATGTAATCAAAAGAAAAGAGGAAGAAAAATACAGTTGCTAAGCAATCGTGTCCTTCACTCCAAGACGATCACGCAAAGAGCAAAACTTCTGCTCAGTGAATGTCTTGGTGAAGATGTCTGCAGTTTGTTCTGCTGAAGGACAGAACTGCAAATCAATGACCCGATCATGTACTAAGTCTCTGATGTAGTGCATATGGATCTCTATGTGCTTCGTTCGCTGCCGCTGTGCTGGATCCCTGCAAAATTTGAGAGTGCTCTGGTTGTCACACCAGATGACAATGGGCTGGTGGAACTGGACGCCCAACTCACTGAGGAAGTGTTGTAGCCACAGAGCCTGAATGGTGATGTTGACTACTCCTCGGTACTCAGCCTTAGCTGAAGAGAGAGCAATAGCAGCCTACTTCTTGCTCGACCAACAGATAGGGCCAGATCCTAGACTGAGTGAATATCCGGAGGTGGACTTGCGATCAATGTTGTCTCCCGCCCAATCAGAATCTGTGAAGCCAAGGAGATTTAATGCAGTGCCTGCTGCATAGTGAATCCCGAAGGTGATGGTGCCCTGCACATATCGGAGGATGTGCTTGGCAACATTCCAGTGTAGCTCATGCAGCTCCTGCATGTATCTGGAAACTGCCCCTACTGCATATGAGAGATCTGGTCTGGAGTGGGTGAGGTACAATAAGCTCCCCACTAGCTATCGGTAGAGAGTGCTGTCAACTAATGGAGTGTCACCTCCATCCTCAAGGCAGACCCCAGATAGAAAAGGAGTCGGTGCTGGCTTGCAGTCAGTCATGCGAAATCTCTCGCGGACATCCCGTGCATACTTAGCCTGAGAGAGTTTGATGCCTGTGGCATTCTCGCTGATCTCAAGACCAAGAAAGAAGTGTAATGGACCCATGTCCGTCATCAAGAACCTATCATGCAAGGCCCTCTTGACTGTAGCAATGGCTGAAGCCAAGCTGCCAGTGATTAGGAGATCATCTACATACAAAACTAAGATAAGAAGAGAATCATGTGTCCTAAGCATGTAAACATTCGGATCAGACTTACATCTTTCAAAGTTTTGTGATAAGAGAAAAGAATCCATCTTCGCGTACCAAGCTCTCGGGGCCTGCTTAAGGCCATAGAGAGATTTCTTCAGTCTGCAGACCAAAGATGAATCCTAAATGAAACCATGTGGCTGCTCCATGTAGATCTCCTCAGATAGGTCTCCATGAAGAAAGGCATTCTTCACATCCATCTGATGTACTTCCCACCGCTGGGCAGCTGTAATGGCAAGTGTAAGGCGTATGGAATCCATCTTTGCTACTGGAGCAAAGGTCCCATCATAATCAATGCCATGCACTTGTTGGAAGCCTTTGGCTACTAGCCTTGCTTTCCGTCTGGTGATTTTCCCATCTGCAGTACTCTTGGTCCTGTAGACCCATTTGCATCGGAAAAGTTTCCTTCCTGAAGGAAGGGGGACCAGATCCCAAGTCTGGTTCTTGAGGAGGGAGTTATACTCCTCCTCCATGGCAGACTCCCAAGATGGATGCCCAGCAGCCTCAGCATAAGACTGTGGGTCAGAAGATTGAACCAAATGACAATGCCAGGAGGGCGATGGTTCAGTGGCAGTGAGGACAAGAGGAGGCTCAATAAACTCTGTGCTAGTCCTCTGCAGATCAAAATTATCCCCCACAAGACCATTTCTAGCAGCTGGTTGGTCTTGTGCATATATCTCACGTAAGCTCCTTGTTCTCTGATTTATGACAGGGGAATATGATTCACTGCTGGAAGCCCGATCTGGGCTTGGATGTGCATCATCATTTGCATGCACTAGATTTGTATCTGAAGACTCTGTCTTTGCATCTGCATGCTCCTCCTCGGCATCTGCATGATCTGTATCTGCACCTGAGTGCACTGAGTCATCATCTCGGACATGAGATGGATAAAAAGTGTCTACATGCGGCGCTTGAGGTGCATGCAAGAGACTTTTCTCAAATTTGACACTTCGCTCAATGATGAGCTTGTCCATAGAGGGAATCAGGAGTCGATATCCCTTCACACCATCAGGGTATCCAACAAAGATGCACTCAATGCTCTGTGGATCAAGAGCTTTCCTCTTTTCAGAGGGGATCCAGGCCCATGCTCGAGAGCCAAAAACACGGAGGTGAGTGACCTCTGGTTTAGTGCCGCTCCAAGCCTCAAAGGGGGTCTGATCCTTGACAGACCTATGAGGAGATCTGTTCTGGATGTAGTTAGCACAATTAAGTGCTTCGGCCCAAAGCTTATGAGGCAGTGACTCGGCATGCAACATGCAGGAAGCCATCTCTTTGAGAGATCGATTCTTTCTCTCAGCAACTCCGTTCTGCTGCAGAGTGTATGGAACTGTATACTGCAACTGGATGCCGGACTGAAGGCAAAGGTTCCGAAGTGCTGTGTTAACATATTCCCCCCCATTGTCTGTACGGAGGGCTTTGATCTTTCTCTCTGACTGTGTCTCAACTAGTGCTTCGAAATCTTCAAAGTGCTCAAAAACTTCAGATTTGTTCCTAAGAAGATACACCCAAGTATACCGTGAGAAATCATCAATAAATGTAAGCACATACCTTGCTTTGTTGATAGAAGGATGAGGAAAAGGCCCCATGAGATCACTATGGATCAGATCTAGAGGAGAGGATGCTCTGTGAGTCTTGCCGGTGTCAAACTTTTCTCTGGGATGTTTGCCAAGAACACACCCTTCACAAACTCCTTTGGAGAAACTGATATTTGGCAAGCCTTCCACCATCTCATTCTTTCTTAGCTTCTGCATATACCTGTAATTTAAGTGACCAAACCTCTCGTGCCAAAGCCTACTACTATCATCAGCATGTGTAAGCAATAAGGAGGATTAAGATTCAATAAATTCAGAAAATGTATACAGTCTGGCTCCATTGTTTACCTCACCAGTTGCAATTTTGGCATTGCTATGTAGATCATATATGTTCACTGCATCTGGAGTGAATTCCACTCTCTTTCCGGTGCCGGAATGAGTGATCTGATAAACTGAAAGCAGGTTTACCGAAAGTTTTGGAACATGAAGCACATCTTCAAAGCTTCCGTGTAAAAGTTCCACTCTACCTTTTCTGGTGACCTCAATAGGTGAGTCATCTCCCATGAGGATGGGAGGCCCTTTGAATGCATCCAAAGAGGAATAGACTTCCTTTGCAGCAGCCATATGATGTGATGCACTAGAATCTATAATCCATGCATCAGGAGAAGAATTAATTGCAACTAAAGCATGAAAATTGTTACCTTTCCCGTGTGGCGGATCCTCAGTTTTCTTCTTGGCGCCTTGAGGGATGTGGTCCCCAAGGTTGTGCTTCTGAAGAATTTCTGCCATTTGGTCAATTTGTTTCTTCATGCAAGAGGATTCTAGATGGAATCCTCTTTGACAGTAGGTGCATCTGTTTCCTTTCTTCCCTTTCTCATTTCTCGAGCCAGAGGAGTCATTGAAGGGCTTGGTGTACCCTTCCTTCTTTGGATGGGAATGTGCTTTTCCTTTGTCTTTTTGCTACTGATTTTTCTGATTTGAATCAGATCTGTGATTTTTATTGTGGCTGCCATCATGCACAGCAAGTGCATGTGCTTTTGGAGGTTTGATTTTCCCCATGCCAATGAGTTTATCTTGCTCAAAAATAAGGGACTCCATAAATTCTTTGAGAGAAGGCATAGTGTAGGATTTACCTGTTGCGAGCCTTACTGAATGAAATGTAGACACAAAGACGGAGTATTCTGGTCCGAGCTTTGACATAATAGAGAGAACTTGGCGACTCTCCTCCTTGGATTTGTCAATTCCACAACCCTTGAGTTGCAGCAATAGATCATTATATTTGGTGAAGAAGTCTTGAATTCTGTCATAGTTCCATGGATCCAATGATAGCAGCTCCACTTCGAGCAGATGTCCTTTCATCTCATCCTGTTTCCCGTAGAGTTCTTCAACCTTTTTCCAAATCTCATTGGGAGTATTGCAGGCAGATAGATGAAACTGCAACTCTCGAGAGATGCACATGCATATGGATCCGTGGGCCTCATCCATACGGTTGAGGTACTTGGATTTCTCTATGGCTGAAGTGGGTTCCACTTCTGTAGCCATGGTAATCTTGTACAACCCTTTATGACGAAGGTATCAAGCCATTTGGTCCTTCCATTCATGATAGTTGTATGGTGTTAGGATCGATGATTTGGGAAACTCCATTTTTCTGTCAATCTTCGATCTCCAAGCTGTAATACTTGCAAAATAAAGTACTGGTGCGCATGTAAGTGTGTAGTAGTTCCAACATGCAAAAGGAATCTTGCATGCAGTCACATGCTCTAACTAAGAGTTACATGTAGGTGTGTAGTAGTTCCAACAGAATTATGGGCGAGCGGTGTATTATTGAATTTTTTTTTATCAAGATGGCAGATTCCGGGAATATTTAAAAATCCTGTAATTAATAATTAAAGTTAATTGTTTAACCTCACTAGAATCTTTAACCCAGATAAAAATGGCCATGGATACATAGAATCTTCAACCCAGATAAAAATGGCCATGGATACATAGGGCTCAGGAGAAGCAAAATAATCACTGAATTTTTTAAAATCTGATATTTAGAATACAATATCAATTTTCTAAACGGCATAATCTGGGTTTATAAAGAGCTGAATTCATCATTATTTTAAATAATAGTTTCAGCTTCCTAGATACCTAGACTATGCAGATTACACATCAACTAGGTTTCTAGAGAGCGGAATCCGTTACCATTTTGAATAATAGATTCAGTTCCCTATAAACTCAGATTATGTAATTTAATTTAAAACTGATATTTAAAATCAAATTGTTAATGAAACAATTGCAATTTCACTAACAATTTTGGTAGCCAAGTTTGAGTGCGACTTGCCGGAAGTCAAGTTAATTTGCCTAAAATAGCTAATTAAAATTTCAAAGTCAAATTTTCGCCTTTGTTTTCAGTTACATCAACAATCAAAAGGCAAATAAATTAAGTATATGGTGAATAAATTTTAATCATGGTAATAAATTAATTATTAATTAAGTCTCAAGGATTAATTGTTGCCGAAGTACCTTGTCTATTAAAAATTCACTATATCAAATCTCTCCTCCATACCCTTAGGGTTAGGCCCAGTGTGAATTATAGTAATAGGCCATAATTCCCTGTTAAAAAAAAGTTAAACTCAATCACTACCATTTACACACAATATATCTGTAATTAGTAATGACCGAATGTAAACAACTACTGAACACATACATACTGAACGCATACATACATGGTGTTATGGAAGGGGATCTTCACGTCAGCAAGCCAGCCGCTCAGTTTTGGCTCCATTCCATCAGTGGAGATATGAAAGATTCTACGCAGAGTTGAAAGGGGCTGTCCATGAAATGTAATGTGTAACTGATGAATTCCATACATTGCATCATCAAAAATAAGATCATGGGAACTCATCTGCCTGCCTGCCTGCTTGCTTGCTTAAGCTATAATCGACATTAATATCAATATCATGGTGTGAGGCAATACTGAATTATTGTTATTGCTTTCACACTCGATGATCCTCCTCAGCTTCTGTTTTTTTGAGATGTAGACCTAGTGCAGATGATTTAGAGGCAAACTTCCCTCTCTGATTCACATTGTGCTGAGCTGAAGTCTGCCTCTTGTGATCTGTACCAAATGATGAGAAAAATTGTGGGAGGGACTGGGGGAAAAATGAGGTGGGATCAGAATTAAGATCCTGTAATGAAGAGAGAAATATACCAGAAATGAAAAGGGGACCTTTTTTTCTCAGAGGAAAAAGAAACGGAGAGGGGAGCTATGAAGGTTTTCGCAGATGTTCAATTCGTGGGGTGAGTTCACAATTTAATCTCTAATGTGGGAGACACAGATCGCTGAGCAGGGGAAATATAGACGATGAAGATGTTCATTTCGTGGGGTGAGTTCACAACTTATTTGATCTCTAATGTGGGAGACACCTCCCACACAGATCGGTGAGCGGCTGGTGGATCAGGTTAATCGGAATTTGCTAAGTGGGTGAAGGAATGGCCTCGAGGGAATCAACCGAAATAATACAGGATCGCAAATATGGCGTGGGTTCGGGCGGGCAACACCCGTTGCAGCTGATGCCGATCCCGCCAGCCTAAGAGACCTCCCAATAAATGCATATTCAAGTTCAAAGTATCAGTTTGGCATCTTTCCACGTGTCTCTATCAAAATCGTTCATTTCGTTGAAACTCAAAGCCTCGACCTGGCATTGCATTTCCATATTCGGCGAGCTTTATTGCAGCCGGTCCGCGCGGTGAGTGTCGTTTAAATGGTATGGCATTTTTCCGTATGTCTCCATCTATGATATGGCATCTTTCGGCATGTCTCCATCTTTTAAGGCATGTCTCCATCTTTTAAGGAGTCGTCCGAGGAACTGACCGAATAGTTAAAAGTGGCTGAAATCTGGGTAAAACAAATTCAAAATTTTTTGTAGAAATAGTGTTTGAATCTTGTTTTTGATGGTGGAAATGGTTGAGCACCATCAAAAACGTCTAGGACACCCAAAATTTTGAAGTTTAATAATTATAATTTGGATTTACAAAAATCCTTGCCAGATTTTCTCTAAATATATCCAGAATTTCCATAACATTTAAAGCAACTCCTCTACCTCGATAGACTACACGATCTTTTTAATCCCAAGTTTAATCCCAGTTGGCATTGTATTTCCACATTCGGCAAGCTTTATTGCAGCAGCCTCGCAATACAGTAAGTGTCGTTTAAATGACATGGCATCTTTCCGCGTCTCTCAATCTTTTAAATCGGTGAGTGTCGTTTAAATGATATGGTATCTCTTGCGATTTTAGACTTTGGTAGTACTGTATTGATGATGAATTTGTATTTTGAATTAATCATATTATTCAGATTTTATTGAAGTTTTATTTAATGTGGTTTATCTTCATGATAAAAGTGAAAAAATTTTTATTTATAAGTTTCAATAGCAAAGATGTATTCGGTTTAAGAGTTAGCCGTTGGGAAATTAGCCGTTAATAATTAATTATATTCGAAAAACAAATTCATCATATAATTGACACTGTCAGCATTATATATCAATCTAGTTACTAAATTTTTTGAAATGTGATGTATTTGGTGATACATTTTTATAATTTGATTTTTGGGTGGATGTTCATGTGTTGCATCTCTTAAAAGTGAAATTATGATAAAATCTAATTTAACCATATCTTAAATTCACTACCAAGGATAACATGCATAGAAGTTAATTTCCATTTAGCATGTATTTTGTCAATATTATGTCCAAGATAATTTAAAGTTCATTTGATAAAATGTCTATCTGTACTAATTTATCATTCTCAACTTGTTTTTCCATATCTTCTTGACATGCTAGTTAATCTATGCATTTTTCCTATGTTTGAATTTCTCAATTTTGGTGTTTGTTACCCCTCATGTTGTATGAGGCCTAGATGCTTTCCCATGCAGACTATGTATAGTGAATCTTGGCTTGGTGTTAATTTATTGCTACTTTTGATATCTTTTTTGCATTGTAGATTACATCATAAGCCATAGTGGCACATGTGATACTTTTGGAGCCTTCATGCATGATCGTTTGTTGGAGGGACATCTAACATTTCCATATGAAGTTATATATGTGGGGGCATGCCACATCACCATGGGAGAGATTTGCATGAACACCTTGTCTTCTTGACTCATAATTGATCTTACATTACCACATCACATCATACTAAGGAGATGTCTGGATAGGGCATTGGAGGAGAGAATTGAAAGACTTAAACATGATCAAGACATGCACACTTGCACTCTGGCAAGAAGGCTTGGCATAAAAAGGGTTGGCATGAGGTGCACTCTACATAATAAGATGGAGTGGTGACTCGCCTCTTATGGACATGGGTAGGAGTACTTTGCAAGAATGCCTTAGGCATGTTGCGCCAATAAGACTCACTTTTCTGTATGATAGACACTACACGAGTTATGTGAGTGCCTGTGTATGGAATACACCAACTTGGTTCACATGGGATGTGCATAGGGTGAACTTGGGATAAGGCAGACTGAATGGATTCAACACAAGGAACTTGACGAACATTATATCTTGGGGAAGACATCATGATGGATGGATGACTTAGGGTGCAAAAGACAAGGTTGAGTTGCGATCATGAGACTTAAAGCACATAGACAGGAAAGGAGGTGAAATTGTCACAACTCAAATGGACCAAACAATGCGATATATAAGTTACATCCATGTATTCCAAAGGGGTGTGAAACTTCATACAAATAGACTGTACATCTATATATTTGGCATGAGTTTGGATGAACTAAGGCACACAAGGGATGGACAAACAAGGAGATAAGAGGTTCATCATTGTGTGACTTTGGCACAATGCAATAACTTATGTTCCATTATAAAGACAATACTTGAGGCAACTTTTTGGAATGACATGACTTCTTAGATGGGATGACTTCTAAGATGGAATGAATGTTGAGACAAAACAACAAAACAACTTCTAGAATGATTTCTTGGATAGAATCAAGGATTGATTTTGAAATAGATTTGAGACAAGCCTGAAACACATAATCGTGTGAGGAAGGTTGTGGGGGGGTTTAGGGTTTACTTGTATGGAGTTGTTGAGCCATACATTATTAATTTATGCCAAGGACTCTAGCAATAGATTTACCTGTTGACTATTATTAGTTTAACATTGACCAATACAACTTATAATGTTTAACTTTGAAAAATAAATAATTATTTTTCAATATTATTAAAAAAACTATTTTTCAAACACTTAATTGAACCATAACTTGAATGTCTTATTGTAGCCTTTGCATCATATAATGCCATGTGGATAACTACATCACCTATTTTATGCCATAATTTATGGATATAGTTTCAATATTCATGCACGATTTTTAGATATTTGTGTAGTGATTTTTTAATCTAAACCCTTGAAATAGTTCATATTCATGTAAGTAAAATATTTACCATGCGATACTTCCTGTTAGCACCTAAATCTGCCCTAGGCTGAAGGAAGGAAAAATTCAGGGTAACCACAAACCACGCTCAGTCTGGTAGCTAGCCCTACCAGAACAGGAGAGGGCTCTCTCTGAGTCACGCTCAGTGAATAGATAAACAAAACGGTCTGAGATGACTTACAGTGAAATATTGATCTTAGGCTAGTAAGTGAATATGGATACACGAAACAATTTTTATGAATGACTAAGCTTCTGGGATGTTATGGGACCAACGAACAACAATGAACAGAGAATTTAATACAAAGGCACAGATTACTCCGTGAGGCAAGATAGGCGGAAAGTGTAGCGATTTAGTTCGAAATAACGTGGCATGGAGAGATTGCTTAGGAGAGTGAAAAGGGCATAAGTACATGAATCCTTTTCAACAAAAGAAGAACATTGAACATGAATTTTTCCCACAGGCAGAGCAATAAAATTGAATTCTACCTTATCTAACTCAGAAAATTTCACTGGAAATGAATATGAATTGAACTATAAACATTACAAAATACATATGAAACATAAGAGACACATTTACTACACTCACAACCACATGAATCTCATGAAACATAGCCACTGCCTTTCATTAATTCTCTGTCAAAAATATACAGTGAAGAAACAGAGTTTCTTTCCCACAGTCTCCCAGAAGTTACAAGCCAACCAACCCTTTGCAAATAGTTTGCATACAATATATAGAATGTGCCATGAAGAGATAGAATGCCCAGGGGTTGGGGAGTTACTCGAATCATTACAAAATGGAAGTGGAAAGCCAACCATTAGCTACAGGTGCAGCGTTACAAACATGACAAATGGCTTGGGTGACCGTTTGCCTTCCTTTGCCACTTGGATAGAAGCCAATCTGGAGTGAAAATACTTTAAATTCCGCCTTAGGTGCCAAAAAACTGAAATGTAGATGAGTGGGCCCACTTGGAGAAGTCGCGAATCGAAATTTCGCGAAATGGAGGTGCTTTTTTCCTATATGCGCCATGCCAATTTCTGTGTGTGCTGCGTCACTTTGGAGCCTGTTTTGAGGCACTTGCAGGAGTAAAAAATGTGCCCAAGTGTGCTTGTTGGAAAGCCTGTCCTGTATACTTTCTAACCCAAGTGGAATTTCTGAATTTGGTGCTCATTTGCCCCTTCAAATCTTCATTCTCCCAAGACTGCTTCCTGTGTGTCAAAATAGGGGCAGAGAGATCATTTTTTGGGTGTTTTTGACCTCCTGGAGACTCAGATATTGCCCAGATTTCTTGTCCAAGCACCAGTAGTTGTGATTTTTCATGCTGAATTCAAAAATGCAAACCATTCTTCATTTGGAGCTCCCAATTTTTAGCGACGCGCCACTGGGAGAAAAAACTTGTGTTTTGCCCAAAAATTTGTCATGTGACCAAAATTTCCCCAAATTTCTTGAAATTTGGGCTGGAGGTCCTCTATGAAGTGCTATGTTGTGCCAAAGAAGCTTCAGCCAAGATTCGTAGCCGATCTTGCTCTTTTTCCTCTTTTGCCTCTGTTGTTGCTTTGCTCAATTTTGCCTTCAAGCTCTTTATCCGAGCCTTTGCACTCATATTTTGTGCCCTGTAATGGAAAGCCATGTGTCTCAGTAAGGCATGGTCCTTGTCGGCCTTGTCCAGCAGCCTCTCCAAGTGCATGTTAACTCTCTCGAGATTGGCCTCCCGGTCCTCATTGATCTCTTGCTCCAATGACGTGAGCTCAACTCTTCTCCTTTGTGTAGCTTGGTGATGCTCATGAATGTTTTGTAGCTCCATGATCACTCGCTGATCCTCAAGCTGTTTGTTCCTCTGGTCCAGACATTTCATGTTCCATTTGGCTCTTTTTAAGTCAAGGGACAAGGCTTCAATCTCTGATTGCTCTTCCTGGATGATCTCTCTTAGCTCTGCATTTGTCGGTTCCGTATCTGTCTCATCATCATGAAGGAGAACGAATTCGGTTTCTTGTTCACCTGATGGCTCACCTGAAGGCCCCTCATCATGCATTGTCTCCTTACCTCTGTCATGTTCCTGTGTCGTCGATGCCGGAAGCGAGGCCCCTTCCACCCCAGGTGGAGATAACACTCGCTTTGTTGCTGCAAACAAAAGTCTGCTGCCTCTCTGATAGGTGATGAATACTGGCATAGTAGCGGTCTCATTGTGCTCATATTGATGATAAGGACCACCTATCTCATGCTCTGCCTCTGATACTACCTGTGGAGTGCTGAAGAAGTCACGGGAGATGAAGTCCTCCCAAGCAATGCCCTGCAATCCCAACGGATGATCCACCAAAATCCGGATAAGAGAAAAGTGATAAACACTGTTAAGTTGCTGCTGAGGGGTCTTATGCTGCATGAAAGTGTTCATCCTCTCTATGTTCCTGTAAATGAAAAATGGGAGGTTCATCATCTGCACCCTGGTAAAGTGCATGAGCAACCTGATGTGATAGGCATATAGACGAGAGAACCTCCCCTCACAGCTGAAGTACTTCATGATCAACCTCATGAGTGGAGCATACTCATTTCTCAAATATCGAAATGGAAAGACTCTTGTGAGCTGCCTCAAACAACTGGCCTTAATGTAAGGCTCATAATGCTACCTATCCACCTTCTTCTTCTTATGCCACTATTCTCCAACATTTGGTATGCCTGTTGCCACTAAGATAGTTTTGGGTGTCAATGTGAAGGTGACCCCGACCAAGATAGACTGACCTCCATGTAGATGAAGCACAAAAAGACGGGCCAACTCATGATGAACTCTAACATTAGCCACCCTTTGACAAAATTCAAAACATGCTAGGTGCTGGAAACATGACATAGCAAGAGGGCATGCCTGCAATTCAGTGAGGGTGTTTGGCTCATCCCTAACATGTTTGCCACTCTTGTGATGTCTCCTGGGAGCCTATTCTCCTAAAGCTGTATCACTGTGAGTTTCCACCTCATACTCTGATTTACCCTCAGATGCCATGATTGTTGTTTATGTACTGTACTTAGGCTGCCTTTTGATGATGGTGAAGCTGGGTGTTGTTTTTGTGATATCTGCCACCAAGGGGAACAATGAAACAAAGGGAGTATTAGGAGGGGAGTAATGTGATGGGAATAGGGGTTATGGGGAGAAATTTGTTTATGGATATGTAGGGGGTTTGGGTATTGATAGGGTAGGTTTTTTGGGGATTTAATGAGGTAGGTTTTGGTGTTCGTATTGACCAAATAGTGGAGGGATAAGGAATATGAGTTTGGTAGTATTTTAGGGTAGTGGGAATAGGAAACAATAGCATAGAGGGATAAGGAAAAATGGTAAGGAAGGAAAATGGAACCTTGGCATCAACACCACACTTATACAACCCTAGCAACAATGACCTTCTGGTATTTTCTTGTGGTTGGTTTTATGAGTTTTTGTGGCATTCAATCATAGGCATAAAACCACCATATCATTTATGAACTTTGATAAAAAAGTGATGTTATAGAGCCTACCTTGCAATTTGGTGGGCTTCACAAAAGATTTGAGGAAGTTTGGCAAGGTTCTGAGCGCTTTGTCTGTGTGCACCGCGTGCAAAACCCAATGTGCTGCGCCCTGGGTGTGTGCCGCGCCAGTTAGAAAAATACACTGTGGGCTAGCGCTGTGTACGCCGCGCCCCTGTCTATATGCGCCACGCCCTGAAATCACCTCCAATATTGCTCTAAATGCACGATGCACACTCAAACAGTTTGAAATGTTTCCCCAAGCACTTGGTTTGCACAATGACTTTGATTTTGGTGGAAAATTATATTTAAAGACTTGAATGTCATGGGTTAAATCTTTGCTTTTCAAAAACCCATTTTTCTAATGTTATGTTTTGACACATTTTCCCTGATTTAAAGCAACACTGATTTTCACTTTCCCTTTGAAATTTTAGCTGAAATGATGAAATTTTCAGCACTCTTTGCAGGGATTGCATGACAGGGCATTTGGCCACGGAAACCATGATTGCACCTGAAGAAATCAATTGAAGAATTTTTTGGAAATTTTATCACCAATGACACTATTTGACTTTTCCTCAAAACAGAGTTTTGAAGAACAGTCGCAGTTTATCAGTATGGCGATGAAACTCTCTGAATCATTACTTTGTAAGGGCATCACTCTGGCCTGCATGGCTTTCCTGGACATATTTAAAGACCAAATTGATTAATCCCTATACCTAATGATCAAAAATGACTTTTGTCCATTAAAGGACCAGACCTTGACTGTCATGGACTTTGGTTATCATTGACAAAAGACGAAAGCCAGCAGGAGCCAGACATGAGGGGAAATGACTAGCATGACCTTTTTCGTCAAATTATGGCATGCCCCTAGCGGAATGCAACTGAGTGAATGGAGCGGGACACCTAAAAATGAAATGCATATAGAGTTTTAATCTCTGACGGAGGACTGACCAAACCGACTCTAACACTTCCCATCATAATTTAAGCAAGTCCTTACATAAAAAATAGATAGAAATAACCTGTAAATAAATATAAATTCAACATAATTGTTGACATACATACTTGTTTGCATTACACCTACACATCTCTCATATGCATATTTGGATGTGAAATAAATATTTTTTTAATTAATTAAAATTAAATATGTATTGAATGTATGAAAGTTCATTTCTTAAATTATTAAATATGTTTTTTCCACAAGAAAAAATCCGTAATTTTTATTAATAAAAATAAAATCAAAATTACATTTTATAGATATGCATAGTGTGTATGCTGAAAGAAGCATGATGAGATCATGTCATTACATTAGTGAGTTGCAAATACAATTTTGGAAGCTAATATGGACATGAACATCGGAGCATTTGACAAGAGAATGAAAAAAGGAAAGTTAAAGATGACAATTTGAGCTGGTTTTTTCTTTTTTACCCTTCCTTATTTACATTTTTTGCCAGCCATGAGGATTTGAATCAACCAAAACCAATGGTAGTTCTTGACCCCTTCCAAATGAGGGGGGTCTTTGTCTAAGTCTGAATCCTCTGAGGAATGAGATTGTTTGGTGCCGCATGGACCTGTAGAGGGTTGTTGCTCTTCTAATTCTAGAGGTGTATGTGGTGAAGTAGAACCATCATGAACCACAATCTCCCCCTCCGTTTTATCCTCGATTTACAGTTCTGGTTATACCTCTTTATTATCCTCCACCTCTTCCTTTGAAAGAGTAGGATCACTAAACTATTATCCTTTTGGTCTATTTGGTTATTCTTTTTCCCTTTTGGGATATTTTTAGCCATAACAAACTGAAGATAAAAGGAAGGGGTAGATTGTGATTCATGAGGGTTCTACTTCTCCACTGCATATAGGTCCGGAATTAGAAGAGAAACAATCCTCAGCAGGTTGAGGTGGCACCAAAAGGAATATTCACCTCTACAGGTCCATTTTTTAAAATTTTCCTAGTTTTTTCCCAATATCTTCAAGGACTTGATGGTGCAAGAATGGAAGGGGAAGACTTGGGAGCCTAACCCTAGCATAGAAGTCACCACCATAGATGTTGCAGCAAAACCAGGGAACCACAGAGTTATTGATAGTCCAGCTTTGCCTCAGAACTAGGGCCCTTCATTTAGTAGCAAGTCCAATTCTTTTTGTGTATCAAATTGGTCAAAAAATAAATCCCTTTGAGAAAAGGTAAATGTCACAATTAGTTTACCATGAAGAGAACACCCACTGATGTAATATTTCTAATTTTGGCCAAAAGTCATTAAACCTACATATAATCGCTTTCGATTCCAATTTTTTGAATAAAGAGGATACCTCAATGACATTGACCTCCATGGATGGAATTTTCTCCATTTGGTCACAATATATGGTCCTGAAGTGCTCTGATTTAGTTATGTAAGGTTTAGAACCTTCTCGTGAACTGCATCCTTGAAGGTCCCTGATGTTTCAATTGGAAGTCTTGCACTGGGTCCACCTTCCATCCTAATGCAAAGGATGATAGATGAGTTTTTTGTGACATTATAATTTTGAATCAAGTTTGTATCTTGAATGACATTCCCTACAAATTGTAAACAATGAATTGATATCAGCAATCCCCAAAGATTCTATTCTATTTTATGTTTTAAAGAGATGGCTATTTACGAACCGTAGATCTGGAAAGGAGCAGAAGCCCCATTGGGATTTTTAATGAAAGGTTTGTCCTTTGCAAACTCAGAAATAAAGGGAAAAGAGGCCCCGCTAGAGGGTTGTATACTCTTAAAAGTTGGCCATTGTAAACATGAAAACACCAGAATAATAGGGGTTGATCGCTTAGGACGGAACCCCAATGTCACTATACAAGAGAATCAAATTCCCTATGGAATGAGATGATATGATTTGTTCTCCATATTACTTGCATTTGTGGATGCTAAGTGCAAATGATAATCTTAATTTTACCCCTCTCCAACCGTGGCCCACAAGTGAGCTAGAGTCTGAACCCTGTGACACTGTAAAGAATTTGAGTCGACCAGATCCTAGACATTGAGAGTTTTCAAAAGGTGCAAACCCCAGCATCAATAACAATCATACCTAAATGATCCAACTCTAGAACAAGAAAGATCAACGCTTTCATAAGAGCCAAGCCACCAGGAGCCAAAACCTGATCGGGACACGAAGGTTGTAGCAAAAGATGAATGTGGCGACTGAAAGTTGTGAACACAGAGGTGTCAGAACCCTATTCTCCATCGTCTCCATAAATTCTATGATAGGACAAGGCCTAGGTGCGTTGAGGTCTTAATAAGGTGCACTTGAAAATTCATACATTTCTTAATATTATGTCTGATATTAAATTCTATTAACTAGCCGTTGCCACTAAAGGCGTAAAATAAGTTGAAGATATGGAAGATTGAGAAGATTATCTGGCTAAGATCTGGGAAGCTTTATCTTTCATCGTTATGCTTGAAGTAGTAGGTTTGCATTGTGGTTATGCATGCAACATGAATTAATTATCACCAAAATATGTAAATTGTGTGTGTTGTGCTTGAAGTATCAAATTTGTCTTGTGGTTATGCATACAACATCCTAGATAAATTATCACCAAAATATGTGAATTGTGGGCATGGTCTAGTTAGCTTACAGTTGAATGCAGAGTTGAAATCCCTTCCTTAATTATCGTTCTCCTTTAAACACATGCATAAATGTACATTTCCTACATATATTTTCCTATAGACGGTGATGAGTCTTATTACATTGTGAATAATTCCATATGTTGTGTGTTATAAATATAAATGATTGCCTAAGACGTGAAGCTCTTTGATATGTCTATGGTGATTCTCTTGTTTATTATTATGATCATAAAGATTGTGTAATTATGTGTTATGGTTATAGAATGTACTTTAATAGTATGCAAATGAATACATAAATCAAACTACTTTTAAATCAAGATATTGAAGCCTTAAGCCATAACTCCCAAGAGTAAGTTTTCCTTAAGACTGCAAGTTGCAGTGCATAAGCAAGGCAGTCACTTTTTTTTTGGGTAACTATGATCGAAAGGTTGTTCTCCACATTTCGTTGACGTAACCTTTACCATTTTCGCTTTATTTATGCATGGCAATGAATCGATAGTTATGTGATTGGTGTAAATATAAATTTGCAATAAATGCACCAATCCATTATCTTAAGAGGCATGTGCGATGTTAAGTATGCCTAGAATTCTTTGGCTACTTCTATGCTCAACGCTTCTTCAGAAGGCCTTACTGGATATCTTCGTTATCTTAATCGTCAACATCCTCACATTCACATACTATGTTTTATTTCTCAGTAGAAAGGCAAAGAACAAAATCTCTCCAAGGGATTCTCCCCTCATTGTTTATACATGTCAACCATCTATGCAATTTAATTTCAGAAATCTTAATCGAATGCGAAGGAACTTTTATTGTCAATGGCCTTCCAGAAACCACTGTCCTTACTAGCAATCCAGCAAAGGTGGAGTACATTAATGCCCCAACCATTACATCACTCATTTCTGATACCACCCCCATTAGGGAAAGCTTATCGCTCTCAAGTATGTTTACCAAGTGCTCAATGTCTCTTTGGATCATTAGGGGAGGCCACAAAAAAGAAAATTCGAGTTGGACTCTCCATCTCCCTAATTCGCCAACCAATCGGACACCTAGTTCCTTGACCTTCTAGTGTGGGAGGTTATTTCATAATTAAAAGAGAGAAGCAAGTTTCTTATTCGTGAAACTTGAAGTTCAAGGTCCCAGTGTTTGACCACTATAGAGATAGGGAATTCATTAATGATTTTTTTTTTTTTTTAATAAAATTAAATAAAAATCAAACATTTATAAAATATTTTGATTTTAAAATGAGTTATGGTTTCTTAGCATGTGATATTGATAATTTATGGTATTGGCTCATAGTATTGTAACCAATCCTATTTACAAGTTAATATTATCAATGGTTAACTCTTAAATTGAGAGTAAATATCCATGGTTAAAATTCTAGTTATATTGTATGTGTTAAGTTTTTATTTGTTTATTATTTTAATTTATATGTTAAAATGGATCTTAATATAATTTATATGATAAAATAGATCTTAATTTCTACCTACTATTTATATATTATAAATTTTAATGTGATATGTATATTATGATTTTCTTTTATTTAAAAAATTGTTCATAATTTTGTTAATAAAAACAAAATTGCAATAAACAAATTGAATTTTATTATTTTTATTACTTTTAATTTACTATTAATTGAACCAATATTTAATTGTTTAATGTTTAAAAACATTTACATACTTCCACTAATTTTATTACTTTTATTCACTATTAATTGAACCAACATTTAAATGTTTAATATTTACAAACATTAACATACCTCTATTACAGGAAATGACACATCAATTATGTTATTTAATATAGAAATTGAAATATTTTTTTATGGCTCAAACTAAAATATTATTTTATTATTAAAATATTTTTGTTTTAAATATTACATATAAATGAATTACACAATATGTAATATTAATGATAATATTTTTTCATATCCTTTGTTCACCATAAACTCATATGTTCACTAACTCCCTCATCCTAAAATGTAAATTAATTTGAACTTCTCACACTAAAATGTAAATTAACATTTTTATACTTTAATTATTTTATATTTCTGTAAATTAATTATCTTTTTATAAATGGAAGATTTTATTATTCATAAATAATATTAATTTTTTTTAATTATTACTATTTATTTTTATAAATGGAAGATTTTATTATTTATAGATAATATTATTTTTTTTTAATTATCACTATTTATTTTTTAATTTATTACTGTAAATATTATTAATTTTAAATATAAAATTACTCAAAGATATATCTATGTAATATCTCCTTTCTAAATTAAAAAAAAAAACCACATTTTACCGGAGATTATAAGAATTAAAAAAAGCCACATTATACGTGAGATTATAAATTCAAAGAAAAATTAAATACACAGAATCATAAATAAAAAGAAAAAAGGAATATAAAGTTGGTTTGGATTATAAGCTAACGAAAACCAATTATAAATTCGAAACAATCGAAACAATCTATATATTTATCTAGTATAAATTAATAACGAGAATACTCTAAATTTATAATTTATGAGAGTTGAAATTTACACCTTGCTCTTCTTATTAGTCCATGCCACATGTAGGGCGGGGAACATTAATTCTTCTTATTAGTCCATGCCACATGTAGGGCGGGGAACATTAATTCTAGCTGCTCAGTGTCTTGACTGCCACAAATAACCAAAGTATTTATCTTATCAACATATGCCATTGTTTTCTTCATTTTACTTAGCCTCTTCCCGAGGCAGACATGTTAAACCAAATATTGTAGTAATCTCTTTCCTGTGCATTTTTTGGTTTAATGAAAGATTTAAACTAATGTTAGCATTAGGTTGGATGACATTTCATGCTTAGGAATTAAAAGCGTATCTTCCGTTTATGTGACAAGGTTGTCAGTTTATGTGACAAGGGTGCCAAAATTGTAGTGTTTAAACACATGGCTCGTACATGTTTAAAACTTTGCATGGGCTTATCCACTTATTTGCATAGAAATTTATATAACATTTCATTTCTAGGTTCAAACTAGTAAGCCCTCTTAGTTTAAGAAAATAAGAATCGCTATCTAGTTGCAGTCGCTCTAATGTTATGGGCGATCTCTGTTGAACCCCAGTTGTGAATCGATGCAGTGGGTGATCTCTGTTGAATGAACCTGTGGGTGATCTCTGTTGAACCCTATGCTGAACCTTGTGGGTGAAATCTCTGTTGGATTGGTGCTGTGTTTGATCTTTGCTGATACCGAACCTAGTGTGGGTGATCTCAGTTGAACCAAACATGATATAAACCTTGTATAAAAGAATGAGAAGAGCCTGAACCTTTGCTTGTTGAAGAATCTATCTGTGGTTGTTCTCATAGTAATTTTACCCATATATTCCAATTGTTGAGCTCAGTGCTTGGGGTGAAAATTGAATATGCAATATTGAAGGTCCAAGTACAACTACTTACTTGCAGCCTTAGAAGAAGAGATAAAGATCTTTATTGAGAAAGAGAGATAGAAATTTCAATGTAGATATGCACTACTCCAATAACTGCTATGTAGGTCCTTGCCTGAACCCACCGTAGAAGCTTCAACATGCATTCCGTACCAGAGGAAGTTCAGGAACCCCCAAGATGGGTGGCGAGAACCCACAATGAATGTTCCGTAGCTATTCGAACCAACAATGTCCCACCACTATGAGATCTACAAGTGTCCCCATACATACATGCAAGCAGTTAGAGCCAGGACTGCTCCATCCTGATCTGTGTGTGGCGAAATCTATTCATTCTTCTCAGATACGTAGATGGCTATCAAAGCATTTATGCAGATCGCTGGCCATAGATGGACTTAAGAAGATGCTTGCCTACCAACTAAAAGAGAGAGCTCAATGGCGGCATGTCCTGAGTGTCAAGAATGTGGGCGCCAATTGAAAAAACACAAACAAAAAGGATCAAAATTCTATTTGGGGTATCAATCTCGCAAAAGAAGAGATTGTTGGGCGAGATGCTGGGTGGATATACTAGCTTAGGCTTTTAGCTTCAATTATGCAAAGTATAGGAAAATTTCTTTGAAGGGTTAAAGTTGCATGCTTTAGTGCTGTCTAGTGATTCAGAACTAAGTTTGAAATAGAAAATCCATGAAATCCTTGAAGGCTTCAACTCTTGAAAATATAAGGAAAAATTGTGCAATTTGATTTATGTTTTGGGCTCACCCTCTTTAAGATCTTTATCTGCAAGTACTTCAACTTTGCTTGGCTCGATGGTTGACATTCTGTGTAAACATGTAAGAGATCAACAACAAGCTTTTATTTTCATGTTGACAAAACATCGTTTTCATGTGGTGTTAATAGGGTAGTTTATTTCATACTCATTATCCTGTGATGCCATGTGTATAGCAAAATATATTAAGGTAATCAAAGGCAATTCTTTTCAATAACTAATGATTATAACAAATTGAATTTCAACAACTAGTGAAGTTTTTGATGCTCTAAGACAATTGAGCCGGTGAACCAATGAGACCATTGATATCGTTGCTATTGTCGCTCCCGAAGGTGCTCCAAGGCTATTATTTGGTGATTAATCTGTCAGGCGGGCTTAATTATCGCCAACAATTGTTGCAGTAGCAATTGCCTCTAACTTTTGTTCCTCTGCAAAGTCATCCATTATTTTCTACGTCAATGCGCCTTGGGAGCTATACAAGGAGGATTATAATAGTCACATGAGAGGCTCCCTAATACGAATGAATTGGTATAACCTTGCCTTGAAATAAATTTGTGAGAAGCACTTGAAATTTCCGACACAATGGTGAAGAGAAGCTCTGAACCTAAGGAACAAATTGTTTTCTGACTCCTCATCATGAAGCTCATTTGCTTAGACCTCCTCAGTAGCGGTGGCTTAAGAACCAAACCAACCTCCTTCCTTTCTCTCTTCCTTTGGAACCAATGAATTTCCCTTATATATTGATGCTATGACAACACTCTTCACTTGACCGCCTTGAACTTGCTTTCCTATCATGTTGGAACCACACTAACCTGACTGAACAACCCACTGAATAAGGAAAACACTGGTTAATTTGACCTCCCATCCAACAGTTAGGCAGGGACTAGCTGCCATGCAACCTCCCGTGTTTTTTTATTGTTCAATAAAATATTAAGATTAAAATTGCAATATCATATTAATTCATTGGAAAGATAGAACATTTTAATGATTTGGCAAAGTTTTCATAGGTTTCATTACACCATTAGCTATAATATACACACGTCATTTTAACTATATTAATTATACACGCGTTTTTTTAGAACCAATGACAGTAAAAGATGAAAAAAAAAAAGAATCTTCATGATATCGTGCACACTGATCTAAACAACTCGTTATGGAATAGAAAATATCTCAGGCATGGAAATGAAATGAAATTTTAATGTCCATAAGACTAGATATAGTCTATAGAACCACTAGCTTCCCTGATTTTTGCATTAACTTCTTATGGAATTGAAACATCTCACGCATGGAAATGAAATGAAATTTTAATGCCCAGAAGACTAGATATAGTCTATGGGACCACTAGCTTCCCTGCTTTTTGCCTTTTGAATTCAATCCTCTTATTCTTGAAATTAATTATAAGCTGACCCAACCTTCTAATAGTCCACTCACTGAAAAGACAATGCCAAAGAACTGATGTTAACTTACTGTTCCATGCAATGTCCAAAATTTCTTTCGACTCATATTTAAAAAAAAAGGGAATGGAATAGAGTTGTTAACAATTTGTACATTTTAATTTGTATTTGAAAACTAGAAATTTTCTAGATCTTCATACATAATAATACTAATACCAATAAAGATGCTTTGTTAAAAAAATTGTACAAAGAAATACATAATAAGGAATGAATAGTCATTTGTTTCGATGACGTCTCTGTAAATCCTCGACAGCTATGGTAATATTTTCTTGGCTACCTCAAACAATGGCTAGCTTTGTCAACAACGTAGCGGCGAGAGCCACAGGAGTGATCTCGGCCCTCCGCCTAAAGAAAATGCCTGGCCTAACCAAATTAAAAAAGGGAACACCTTCTGTGTAATAAATATGTTAATTAATCAACAATGTTATTAAGTTTATGAATTTATTAAACACATAGTAATGATTTTTTTTTTTAAATATATTATTAATTTGATTTTTAGCTTAGTAAGATGTTTATGAGCTTTCAATAATCTCATGTTTAGATCCTCCTGTAAGTATTATTTTATGATTTGTAGGATATTAAGCATTATAAAATTTTCAAAAAATTTGAAATTTTTTTCTTTCTTTCCAAGGTTCTAAATTCTAATCCAACACTTTCATTTTTGAATATTCAAAGCTTTAGGAGAATCACTCTCATTATTAAGCCATTAAGTCCTTTGTAGTTTTTTATCTAATGATAAAATTCCAAAATAGAGCCCAACATCTCAAGTTTGCTGACAACCCAATGCCAAAGGCAATCCCAATGCATCAAATTAGCTTTTGGGGAAATCTTTGGTTTCTTCAACTAGAAGCCTCTTCCCCTTTTATTCACAATCAAAGGACCTTAAGTTTGTGTCCCAAGACATTATCAAGCTTTACAATTTTGAACATAGGAAATATCACAATATTCAAATTTAGCCCAAAGACAAATAGTTAAGGATCAATCCCGTGCTTTTGACTTGACATAGCCTTATGGTGTTAATTTGGCAGCTTAGGGATAAATTCCCTTCATTGTAAAACCGTCCTCATCAAGAAAGACCCTACCTAGCCCTTGGAAGAATTTAATTTGGTCAAGGAAAAATATTTTTTTGAATGAGAAACCCACATGTGCACAAAAGTACAAGTTGGCCCGAGCAAGTTAATTTGACCCCCATAAGACACATATAAATAGAGCACATGTCACATCACATTGAAGACTCATCATCACATTCATTTCCTCTCTTCTATGGTTCTTATAGTGATGAAATTGGAGGTTCTTCTCACACATGCAAAGGAGAGAAAGAGTGTTTTCTAATTGGCTGAATTCATGTTTTGTTTTGGGACATTGGCCAACATTGACCTGACACCTTTTGACTTGGTTTATCTGGATTTGGATATGTTGTGAGAGGCTGGGGTTAAAGGAATTTTGACCAAACTTTTTTGGGTTGTTTGAGCAACGTTAACCATAGACTTGCAACTAGGGTTTCAACAAGTCAAAGCTTGACTTGGACCAAATTTGGAGGCACTATTTTAGGACTATTTTGACTTGAATTTGATCAACAAAGAAGGGCACATATTTTGACTATTGACTAAGCATATTTGGAAGAATTTTGACGATTGACTTTTGGACTAGTTAGGGCTACTACTAATGTTATTGACTTTGACTAGAATTGCAAACTTTGAGTTGACCATATTTGACTTTTGGGATCATCTCTTAATATTGGTTAGTTGATATGTGGATAAATCAAAGATTTGACTTTGACTCTTTTTGGATGAATTGGAACATTGTATCTCTCTGATGACCATTTGATGAAAATCTAATAGAAGAGGTATTTTGGAAGGGTTTTCTCCATTGTGGGGTTTTTCCCTAGTCTTTGACCAAATCTTATGTCTCTTGTTATTGCTTTTGGTTGTCTTCTATTGTGCATTTGATAAACTATTTTATCTACAATTTATTATTTTCATTAGAAGAGTGAATTTAACTGAAAAGTGATTGGTAAATGAAGAAGAATTGGAATACGTGATTGTGCTTAGAATAAAACATTGGAAAATCAACATGGTATTAGAGTTGAGGTGAAGACAAGCCCAAGGATACAAGAGAAAACAAATCATCTTTAAAGAAATATATTTAACCACTTGGTCAAGATGTCTACCTCATACTTCAAGGATGCAGAGAAATTGGGTGACTCATCTAATTTTGTTGCTTGGAAGGTCAAGTTGGAAGTGACATTGGATGAAAATGATGTTTTGGAATATGTGGAGGGAAAAGTACCCGAGTCACTAGAAAATGCTCCTGTTTCTGCCAAGGCCAAGTATAAGAAGCTTGAGATCAAATCCAAGAAAATACTTATTGATTCTTTGAAAGAGCATTTTCTTACTTGCATTGCAAAGTTGAAGAAGTCAAATGATATGTATGATAATCTAGTTGGGATGTATGAGGTAAATAATTTGAATCACATTTTCTCCATGAAAAATTAAATCAAGGACATCAAGATGAACAAGGGAACTCAGGGATTAATTGTTGACTACTGGAGAATATATGTCTAATAAAAAGTTATTGTTTGTTTCTTTTCAAGGTGTTCCTCTATTATGGGAGACATTCATTACAACTATTAGCAACATTGATAAGTTTCTGACATTTGATGAGTTGGTCGGAAAATGTACACAGGAAGAAACCAAGATTATTTCTAGAGGAAGAAGTCAAAAGCATGAAAAGGGAGAGCCCTCTACATTTGTTTCACAGGATAAGAAAATGAAAGGAAAACGAAGACTGTCTAATTCTAGAAATCCTTCTCTAAATTCCAAGGATTCCAATAGAATATTAAGGAAAATTGAATCTTACAACTGCCACAAGCATGGTCACTATGCCTGAGACTATCCAGAAAAGAGAGATTCTCAAAGGTACAACTACAACAATAATCGTGGCTTCAACAACAACATGTTTAATGATAGAAGAAGAGGAGATGATATAAAAAGAAGAGATGATAGAAAAATAAGAGATGCTCCTGATGATCATGAAGAAGGCCATCATCCTAAAAAGAGATCAATAAAATCAAAGTATGGAAGTAGTGCAATTTCTACTCAATCTAAATATATTCTCATTTCTTCTCTTTCTAGTTCCTCCCATTCAGATTCATGCGATAGCTGATTAGTAGATAGTGGGGCGTCTAGACATATTTCTAGGTATTGTGAAGTCCTCTCAAATTTGGTTGAGAGGAAGACTAATTTGAAGGTCATTCTTGGGGATAATTCTACTTATCATGTGAATATTTTTTCTTCTATCGCATTTCATTTAGATTATGGGGAAACTGTACTTCTTCATGATGTTATGTATGTACCAAAATTAAAGAAGAAACTTGTATCTATGTCTTCCTTGGAAGCAAAAGGGATGAGAGTTGCTTTCATAAGAGGAAAGTTCCTCACTTGGCCTATGGAATCACACATGAAGGATGCATTCACCTTGGGATCTGAAATTGAAGGACTCTATAGAGTCAACAGAAGATTTCTATGAGCAATGGTACATGATAGCAATCATCATAACGAGCTATGGCATCGAAGGTTTTATCATCTACACTATGAAGACCTACCTAAAGTAAGGAGGATGGTTTCTATAATGCTTAAAGCTCAATCTAAGCATGATGGGGTATGTTTGGGATGTATCATCAGAAAGAAGTCGAGGGTACCATTCCCTTCTAGCAAAAGAAGGACTAATGATATTCTAAAACTCATACATTTTTATCTAGGTGGAACCATGCTAGTAAAATCTATGGGTGGCTAACTATATTACATAATCTTTTTGGATGAATTTTCCCGAAAGACATGGATATTCTACTTAAAGAACAAGGATGAAGCATTTTATATGTTCTGGGATTTCGAGGATCTGATAAAAAATAAAATATGGAAAAGAATCAAGGTCTTCATGTCCGATAATGGTGGAGAATACACTTCTAATGAGTTCATTGAATTTTGCAAGAAGGGTGGAATCAAGAAGGAGAACATTGTACCTTATAATCTCGAGCAAAATGGTGTGGCTGAAAGAAATAATAGGACCATCATGGAAGTTGCCTACGAAATGTTGCATGATCAAAAGTTGTCAAAGTTCCTTTTGGGAGAAGCCACTAATACAACGGTCTATGTTCAAAACATGACTCCTCATCAACCCGTGGGTGACAAGATTCCTGAATAAGTATTCAAAGATATCAATCCCAATGTTGGTCATCTAAGAATATTTGGTTTCCCCATTTACTTTCATGTGTCGAAGGAGTAGAGGAACAAGATGGAACCCACTGGAAAGAAAGGTACGTTTGTTGGATATTATAATTTATAATTCTAAAGATTTTAGAATATATGTGTCTAGTCAAAGGAATGTTGAGTCTATAGGGATGTGAATTTTGATAAGGATGATGCCCTTGGATAAGTAATGGATATTCTTCCTCCTCCTCCTATTGAAAATAAGAATGATGACATGGATCTACTAGAAATTACTTTTGTGCTTGAACCTAGGAAATATATTGTTGATGATCCCATGGAACCATGGACCCCTCATTTTGTCCTCCATGTGATCCTCTTTCCAGGAAGAGACCACTTTGGCTTCATGATACTTTACAGGATGTTGAAAGACATGACACTGCTAGAGGAACCTTTAGAGAAAGCAAGAATCCATGCTGATACCAGGGATATGTTGTGGCTATGAGCTCCATCATACAGGTTGAACCACACACCTTTCAAGAAGAAATAAAAGAGTAGGTTTGCAAATATTCTATGGTCGAAGAATATGAATCTATTATAAAGAATTATGCGTGGGAAGTGGTTTTGAGACCCAAAGGGAAGTCTATCATGACTTTGAAATGGTTATACAAAATCAAACATCGAGCTAATAGAAGTATTGAGAAATATACGATGAGGTTCGTGGCTAGAGGTTTCTCCTAGGAAAAGGAAAAGAATTATGATGACATTTTTGCACCTGTTTCCTGCTATATCACTATTAGATCTATTATTTCCCTTAGTGCTAGTCAAGGATGGACACTTCACCAAATGGATGTGAAGACTTCATTTCATCATGGCATACTACAGGAAGAAGTATTTGTTGAGCAACCACATAGTTTTGACATGCATGACAAGAAAAATCACATTTGTAGGTGTTGTGCTGTACAACAACCCCCCATTTCATAAAATTTAAATTTCAAAACTATAATATGAAATGGGTCCCTTTTAGATTAAATTGGTATCAACTTATCATTCCTCAAAAGGTCCGAAAAGAAATAAAACATTATAAACCTTTTGAGACAATAATATAATCGGTCTTATAATAAAAAAATGAATAATTCTTTATTATTGCGATAAAGCGATCGCAAGATCGCATATCGCAATAACAAAGGATGCATAACAAAAGACCCATTGGTTTTCCCTGATGAAACAAGCGCGAATAACTATCAGATATCAAGAAGGTAAGAAATCATAACAAAAGGCCCCTCTCTTTGCTCCGATGAGATATCGCTATCGGCGATCGGGGAATGTAACATGCATGCAATTAAAAGCCCTCTTCTAAAAACTCCCAATGTGAATTGGCAATATCGCTATCAGCGATCGGGGATTCCGAAAGGACACCAATATAGCTGCTTAAGAATTCCTCTGATCCCCGATTGCGATAAAGCTAAGCACGACTTTCAAAAAGGATTGATAAGGCTTGGGTATGTTATGTTTAATTATTATTAAAAGCCTTTCTCTTCCCCATAGTGATTCACTTACGCCCAACTGCCAAAACATCAAAGCCATGCTTAAATGAATTATTCTGCCAATAAACGATATGATGAGCATTTAAATGATTGACAGGTTTAAGTGGCCAATTAACGGAGCAATAAGGCCAAAATCTATTCAGAGATTGTATCTGCGGCCACCTTATGTTAATCCTCCATTATTCATTGATTGATATAACTCTTTCATATTTGGTTTGCGCCACCTATTCTCTGCATTACGTTCATTTTATCTCCTGTGCAAAGCTCCTTCGAAGCAGCAAATTTAGGCCAAATGGGGAAGGAGTCTAAGAAATATGGAATAGCTTCAGCCTCCGCAGTAACAGGACAACGCACTGCCGATCTGGGACCAAGTAAAAAAGGATTAATATTAGACACCACATGTCTTGGTCTCGGTAATGCTACTTGGCAGAGCATCTATAATCTGGTTGAGGCCGAAGAGCCTCAGGAAACATCAGTACAAGCTACAACAGACTCGACCCGGAAGTCCGAGGAAACCCTAAAGGATTTGGCCGATTCTGACCTACACCGGATAGCGGCTCGAGAGCAAATTCTTCCATACACAGATGTGGTAAGATGGGCAGTTGAGGAATTTCCAGTTACAAACAGAACATTTTGCACTATCGACGGGAGAGTATTTGTTTCGTTTCAACCCGATGATTTGAGACAAATGTACCATTTGACCAAACTAGAGAAGAAGTATAACAAAGCGTTTCTGGAGAAGTTCAGAGATGAAAATGAGATTGAATCAGCACCTATATGGGAATGGAGGCAAAACCCAGCGAAACACAAGCATGAGTCCTCGGGTAAGTACTCCGTCAATTCCTTGTGTTCTCCTTATTGTTATGCTAGAGTGATGATGTGTAGGATTTGGGGGTTGCATGATTCCTCAAACTTCACTATAGAGATGGTACCTTTAATGGAAGCAGCATGCAATAGAGAAATAATGGATTAGGGGAATATAATATCTGATAAGTTAGCAACAACTATTCTTGAGTTCAGAAACAAATCCCACGTTACTGAAAGGTTCATTCCTCCATTTTACTTGAGTGGCTACATCTTAGATACTCTTTGTTTTAACTCCAAATTTCATGTGCTGGGGTGGAGATGGACTCCACAGGACCCCATGCCCATTCATATCTATCACCAGAAGTTGTGGAAAGCCCACTATAAACACCACCTATATCAAGTTTGCAATGGATTTATGTTACCCATTTACCATGCAATTTTTGACAAACGTGCTCCTAAGATTCCCTCACAACCACAGATTGACTTGACAGTCGTAGGAACCTGGTTTGGGGAAGAAAAATTTACATATGTAAGAGTTTTTGGCAATCATGCCAGGCCTCACGTCCTCCCCTTGTATATACCCGAAAAACTATTGGCTCGAGAAATAGCATATCAGCTTACATCCGAAGGAGTTACAAAGACTCTGAGGAATAAAAAGAAGCAAGTCTGGCCTCCTTTTCCTCTAAGGTGTGGTGTTTACACTCTGCATGACTACAAGCATGCAGAGAAAGAAGCAGAAAAGATAAATACACTGAATCTCGCCACTCTTCCTAATAGACGATTTGATCCAAACAAAGTCGTCTATAATGCACTAGAACAGGGAAAACTCACTAAATTTGAACATCAAGAAGATGAGTTTGAGGACCTATTCTCCTGGGCTGAGTCATTATTTCAGATTCAAGCGCTAGCTAAAATGGGATATCATGACGACGGGTTAGTCGAATTTAAAAAAATTAGAGAGCAGAGGTTACAAAATCTGCCTCTAGATTTGTTAGCCACTGCCCTGATGACACAGTCAAGCGAGCCTGAACAGCGACTTACCAACGAATCTCCTGCTACATCAGAAATTTTTGGAGAATTCCAAGCAAAAGAACAGGAGGAAGTGCAGAGGAAAGAACAGGAGAGAATATGTGAAGAGGAACAGAAAAGGCAGCAGGAGCAGAGCATCAAGGATGTGAATGTCGATACCCATATTGACCCAAGGTTGCTCCAAGAATGGCAACAATTCGATTCAATCATAAGCAATCTACAAAACTCAAAAGAAGCTGATACATCCAAAGCAGCCGATACACAGGATACAGCATCAAAAGAGGTTCCAAGCGAAGGAACCAGCGGTCTACCCCCTACTATAGACTTAGAAGTAATTCCCAAAGATCCTTTGGATCAAATCATTTTGAAAGTGGAGGATATACCTCCATTGAATGTCTTTTACATCCCAAAGCACAGGGCCATAGTAAAGCGACAGCGGAAAAGGAGAAGGATTGATCAACCTTCCATGTTCCCTGAACAAATAGTGACATCCAACGTAGTTTGGAAGGAGGAGTTTGATCCTTCTGAGGACCTAACAAAATTGTCCCAATATGTTGGAGCCTATTCGGCGGCCACCATGGACAAGGCATCGGAAGTGAGTAATTTGTTAAAAGAAAAAGACCAGGCAATCACTTCGTTACAAGCACAAATATCGGAGGCACAACAGAAAGCAGAACAATTAGAACAGAAATTGTCCACGCAGCAACAGTTAAATAACCAATTGAACAAGTAGTTGCATGAAGAGAAACAGAGGATCAATTCGAGTGCGATTCAGAAGCAAAAAGAACTACCGGAGGCATTAGCAAAATTAAAAGCAATGAATGAACAGATGGTAAAGACAAAAGATGAGAAAATTGCTCAATTATCAGGTCAAATAGAGAAGTTCAAAAATCTTTCGCAACCTGCCAATTTCAGAGAAGAAGAACTATAGATTAATAAGGCACTGATAACACAAATAAGATTATTGTGTCATAAAATTGCTCATGTTGAACCCCTTTGTGACATAACAACATCAATAATCGATAAATCAGTCGATGCTAGACAAGACTTCGAGCAGGCCGATGAAACCTTGACAAATTTTCTTAATTGGCAGGACACTAATGAGGGACAGGCAGCAAATTTGCCTAAAATCCTAGAATCCCATAAAGAAATTTTATTTATGGAGTGGCAGTCCAAATTGATGAAGGTAGAGAGAGCAGTTTCTAGATGCAAATTATCCACTAGTAATTTGATTGAATTAATTAATGATACTCTCTATTTATCTAATATGATCTCTCAGTGTACACCAGCGAAATTACTATCTGCTAAAACATTGGAGCAATCATGTTATCAAGAGCTGGAAAAGAATGGGAGATTGATCACGGGTATTAAAAGTTTAACTTGGGACACCTATTGGTTGTTCCTAGTAAAACCATATAGCCAGAGAGCCGCCCTCAAGTGCCTAACAGATGCAATCGAGTGTATCATTCCCGATATACACGATGCCACCTATGCTGCTCAACTCAATTCTCGTCTCAGCCACCCTCAAGAAGTGGAACCGATGCTAGCGATATGCCAATTTATGTCGAAAGGCAAACAGCGAGAGTGATGAATCATGTTGCCAACTACCAGATTGCTATGGGGGAGATATTCAAGATCAAGTTGTACCAATTTAGTAGCATTTTAATTTTATAGTTAGTTAGTTTAATTAAGTATTTATAGACCCTTTCAATGCATTGGAAAGGGTTGTAAGTTTTTGTATATGACTTAAACCTGAAGTTGCACTACTGTACTTCAGGTATATACTTTTTATAAAGACTGGGCCAATTATTCCAGTTTTGATAACAAAGCTTTTATGTGGATGTGCACTACTGCCTTTATTTAAAAGTATTTCTGAGTCGGAAGAAGGAATTCAAATTGCGATTGATGTTGGGAATGATTTGCAGCTCATATGGTACTACTATCTATGTCTGAATTCATTCTTTTTATGTGAATTGTTATTTGATCATTCTTGCTATTATTGAATATATGCATGTGTTTTAACAACATTCTTTATACTTTCCACTATTGGATGTTTACAGCGTGCTTTTCTTATAATCATACATGTATCAGTAATATAAAAAGATAAGTGTAACAATGTTTTATTAATTACTTTGTTCAACTATTTGAACAAAGCAATGATTATATGAATGAATGTCTATGTTTATTGGATAAGAGTCATCTATATGCCTATTGATGAACAAAGATCATCAAACGTTGCACTTAAGAATAGAAGCTTCCCGGGATAGAATAGTCATTTGTATTTTCGCTTTTAGATTAAGTCATCCATTCATTATCACTTATTAGAAAACCAATCACCAATCCATCCCTTTTTATTCATTACTAGGAAACTGGTCCCATTATATCCAGTCGGAGCCACCATTCCAAACGGAAAAGGAGCTGTATTAAGGTCCGGACCGGGTGGTTATCCCCGATGTTGATGCAACGATTTTCGAGGCATCAACATTTTTGGCGCTATAAGGAGGGCATGAACTGTGAATGGCGAGAAAACCCAAATCTACAGTCCATTCTGAGAGTAAATCTCCCTCCACATCACCTCGTACTTCCCAATTGCATGCTGGTTCTCCAGCATCCAAGCTGGAAGAAGAGGAATCAACTACCACTGCTCAAACCCACAATACTCCAGAACGATTAAGTCCAGAGTCTCTTGAAGTTCAGTTACTTATCCATAAACTTCAAGGCTTCTTGATATCACCACAGAAATCTGAGGTATCTCAAGGCAGTGAGACTTCGCAATCAATCTACCTCATCCTCTCACCAGACTTCAGAGTGGAAATCTCGGTATCGAACCTACTAAGTTGCCCTTACCTAAAAGGAAAAGGGAAAAGAAGAACATTGAAGGATCTGATAGTGAAGCATTTTTATCCACATCCTCCATCTCATCTTCCCTAGTGCGAAGTCAGCCATCCACTCTCTCATTACATATTGTTGTTCATCAGGGATTAGGAACTTCAACATCCCAACTTGCTCAATCCTCAATATCAATTCCTTCCCAAACATCTGGAATTTCATCAGCAATCTCATCCACTACTGGTGTTTCAATGGCAAATCCATGGAATAGTCCTGGTGCGGTCAATATGCCTGCACCATTACATGCATTGCCTGATTCTCCTGAAAAATGGTTACCCAAGTTTAATCCAAATGCTGGAACACAAGCCGAATAACATATTAATAACTTTATGTTATCAGTTAATCTAAAAGGAGTAACAGAGGAAGATGTTGTCGTTAGGCTTTTCCCTTATACTTTGCAAGGATCAGCGGGATCTTGGTGATTTTCCCTGCCCTCTGGATCCATTACCAGTTGGAACATTTTCCAAGAACAATTTCTTACTAAGTATGGCGATGATAGATCTTTAGCCACATTAATCAATGATCTCTCCAATCTTAGGATAGAGCATAAGGAACCGATTAAAGAATTCAACTCGCGATTCAACAAACTCTTGAATAAGATTCCAACGGCCTCCAAACCAAGTCAGCAAATCAGAAGCTAATGGTATATAACTGCCCTACCTGCCAATATAGCTATCTTAGTAGACAGGGCCGCAAAACCAACTTTAGCTGAAAATATGAAAGAAGCACTTGTTGTGGAGAAACGTATTAATGCTCTAGAAAAGAAAGCTGCTCTTGAAGATAGAAAATCCAAAAAAGTTTCTTTTAAAGATGATTCAAAGAAGAAAACCCCTAAAGATCCATATGATATGGAGGGTCTACAAAAGGTCCTCAAGTCTTTGTCAAATGAAATGGTCGAAATCAAAAAGCAAGTAGCGGAAACCTCAACAAAAAGGCCATTTAGAAATTTCAAGAAAACTGAATCAATATCACCAAATGTTATATCTAATGCAGATTCAGATCCTGAAGAAGAAGAAGAAGATGAAACAATTTCACCATCCGATGAAGAAGAGGAAGTTGTTGAATGCCATGGAATGTGGGACTTCATATTACCTAACTCCAGAAAATGAACAAGAAGCTTTTCCTGTGACTACTAGGAGTAAAGGTACCCCTTAACCTATCCAGGCAAGTTCAAAGAAAAGGAGTGCATCTACTACTACTAAAAAGGAAAAGGTACCCACAAAGAAGCCGACTGAAACAGTACCTCAAAACCAACTGTCATCCTCAAATATACCTTCCACATCTAAAACATTGGTAGTATCAGATTCAATGGATTACACTATTGTTGATGATATGAAGAAGACTAAGGCAAACATCACCATGTTTGAACTTAGCAAATTAAAACATCAGAAGAAATTGCTTCTTAAGGAACTGAATGCAGTTCCTTCTTCGCCTCTTCCTAGTGCTAAAGCTGCAAATGATTCAGGTCAACCACCTTCTGGTAGGGTTGAAGCTACTGATACGATTCTAATTGGAGACAGATCAAATTCCCATACTCCACCTTTCCTCTTAACTTATGAGATCTACAATCGAAACCTACACAATTATTTGATTGACTCAGGGGCATCCTCTAATATAATGCCAGCTTCAGTTTGTTCCAAACTGAACATTGAGCCCCAAAAGTCTGCAATTCACATTGTGCAGTTAGATAGAACCAAAGTCCAGGTTTTAGGGGAAATTAATTCTGTGACTATCAGGTTATCGGCTGATCCACGAGTAGTTCAAAGAATTGATATCTCAATCACTGATATACCTGAGTTTTATGGTTTAATCTTGAGTAGGGATTGGTTTGAGAAGCTCCATGGGTATATTTATATTGATTGGTCCCATATGTGGCTACCCTACAAGGGAAAGCCAAATCAAATAAAAATCAATCAGGAGAAGCATATGACCCATACTGTTACAGAATTTGAACAGGAGAATCGACCCATAGCATTTAATAACAATATTTTGGGGAATTACTCTTCCGAATCATTCTTTGGCAATTATACTGCCAAACCATCTCCTTTCTCAGTAAACAATTTCACATCCCAGATCGAAATTTTCTCACAAACCGATAGATCAAGATGTGTTAATGTTGCTGAGGACACTGTAAATAAATTGTTGATAATTCTTTATTTGGTCTTTATACTTTGACAGATCTAAATCCAGTGAAGGATCAGGAGCAGGTTGCATTTTGGTTAGCCCTCAGGGAGAAAAACTATGTTACATGCAGATTGGAATTTGAATGCACAAATAATACAGCTGAATATGAGGCCCTAGTCCAGGGAATTTACAAAGCGATTGGCCTCAAGGTTCAATATTTGAAAGTGTTTGGTGATTCAGAAATGGTTATTAAATAGGTGAGAAATAAAATTCATTGCCTCTCTGGGCATCTCAAACACTATCAATCTCTAGTACAGGAACTCACCTCTCAATTTTTAGCATTCAATATTTCTTCCATCCCCAGGTCTCAGAATTCAGCAGCTGACTTGCTAGCCAATTTTGCTTCTAAACTCCTACCTTCCGAAGATTATAGCCCAGATAGATTTTCAGTAGAGTTAATTTTTAGACCATCGATTCTTGACAATGTCACCAATTGGCGAGTGTTCAATCACGATGAAGACATCTTACATTTTTTTACTTCCGACAAGTCCTACGATGATCATATCATTGACGAAACTGATCATGATCTTCAGATGAAAGAAAAACATGAGGAAAACTCAATACCAAAACCTGTGGTTAAACTTTAGGATCTCTACGATATCAAAGATAGGTTTAAACAAGTAACCAATTCAAAGCTCCAAAGTTCCACCTTAAGATTTGAATTGATAAACCTTGGTACTGAGAAGAACCCTCAAGACATTAATTTAGGATTAGGACTTTCTGTGGAAGAAAGGATAGCATTGATTAGATTATTAAGAAAAAATAAACATATCTTCACTTGGAAATATGATGATTTAAAAACATACGATGCATCAATCACCCAGCATACCATTCCAATGCTTTCTGAACAAAAACCAGTTCAACAAAAGTTGAGGAAAATACATCCGAACTTAGAGAGTCAAATAAAATCAGAACTCAATAAACTCTTGAAAGCTAAGATTATTTTTCCCGTTCAGCACTCAAACTGGGTTTCCAATATGGTGCCTGTTAGGAAGAAAAATGGCGACATCAGGATTTGTATAGATTTCAGAAATTTGAATAAGGAAAGCCAAAAAGATAATTTCCCATTACCTACCATGGAGCAGATACTCCATTCAGTAGCAGGTTCTGAGTTAATGTCCTTTTTAGATGGTTTTTCAGGATATAACCAAATTTTGGTCCATCCTAATGACAGAATCAAAACTACCTTCAGAACAAAATGGGGAACTTACGCTTATCCGAAAATGCCTTTTGGACTTATTAACGCAGGAGCTACATTCCAAAGAGCGATGGATATAGCTTTGAAAGGATTGATCAACAAAACAGTAGTTGTCTATTTAGATGATATTACTCTATTTTCTAAGAAGAGATCCAATCATTTGCATGATTTAAATAAAATCTTTGAATGCTGCAGAAGGTATGGTATTTCACTCAATCCCAAAAAATCATTCTTTGCTCTCAATCAAGGAAAGCTCTTGGGCTTTATCGTTTCCAAAGTTGGTATTTATATTGATCTGGATAGGATCAAAGAGATTTCTGAAATTCCATTTCCTCATAACAAAAAATCCATGCAGTCATTTTTTGGTCAAATTAACTTTGTCAAGAGATTTGTTCCCGATTTTTCCCACATCATTTTACCATTATAAACCATGATTAAGAAAAATTCAGTATTTAGATGGGGATCTGCAGGAAAAGAAGTATTTGATTCAATCAAACAATCAATAATCAATGCCCCTGCTTTAAACACTCCTAATTTTTCTAATCATTTCACATTGTACACTATCGCGTCCGATTCATCTTATGTAGCAGTACTCACTCAGATTAATGATCACAACTTGGAAGCACCGATTTCATTTTATAGTTCAAATCTGCAGGGTGCTAAACTAAATTATTCCGAAGTTGAAAAACAAGCCTTTGCTGTGTATAAAGTTGTCAAACATTACAGACCCTTCCTTTTAAAAGCCCATACAAAAGTTATAGTTCCTTTTCCTGTAGTAAGGCAATTACTAATCCAAAGGGAATTAGGTGAAAAAAGGGAAAACTGGGTTACAACACTTCAAGAATATGACTTGGAAATCAAGCCAGAAAAGATTGTTAGAGGCCAAGGTTTTTGCAGGTTATTAGCAGGAGCATCCAACATTCAAGAACCAGGTGATACAGAACATATTGAAGAAATCAACCAGATAAGTATTACTGATTCTGAATCGCAATATGCAGACTTGATGTTTTATTTGAAAAATGGATGTGCACCTCCTAACCTTTCTTATAAAAACAAACGGGCCATTAGATTAAAAGCAAAAAACTTCATAATCATTGATGATGTACTTTTTAGGAAAAATTATGATTCGATTTTATTAAGATGCCTAGAAAAACCTGAAGCACAAAAGGTTTTGCAGGAACTACATGATGAACCAGTAGGAGGACATTTTGGAGCTGACACAACAGCCCACAAAATCATTCATGCTGGATACTATTGGCCCACCTTGTTCAGAGATGCTCATGAATATGTAAGGAAATGCCGAAGTTGTCAAACCTCCAGTGGAAGACAAAGAAAGCCAGCTTTCCCTTTGCAACCAGTCAACATTGAACAACCATTTGAGCAATGGGGACTGGACATCATTGGAGAAATCACTCCACATTCATCCAAACAGCATAAGTATATCCTTACTACCACTAATTACTTTACTAAGTGGGTTGAAGCGATTCCTTTAAAGACAACAAATTCTGAGGCAATTATGGAATTCATAGATCAATTCATCATTACCAGGTTTGGTGTCCCAAATGCTCTTGTTTTCAATAATGCATCTTATTTCTCTGGAAATGCTATGTTTGATTTCGCTATTAAAAGAGGATTTAAATTGAAATATTCTGCAAATTATTATCCCTAGGGTAATGGTTTAGCAGAGTCTACCAATAAAAATCTAGTTAAAGTTATTAAGCGAACTATTGAACAGAATCATAAAAACTGGCACAAATCTTTAATATTCGCACTATGGGCTGATAGAATAACGCAGAAGGCTTCCATAGGTACTTCTCCATTCAACCTTGTTTATGGGAAAGAAGCGGCGCTACCGACCAATCTAGTGCTTCCTTCTCTAGCCCTAGTTCAGTTTATTGAAGAACTCCCCTCTTCTTCTATTCAACTTAGGCATGATCAAATCTTAAAATTAGAAGAAGAGAGAGAAAAAGCCAAAATTACTCATGCAAAACATCAGCAAATTATCAAGCCATCTTTTGATTCAACTTCATCCAGTTCAAAACAGTTATAGGTTGGTGATCTAGTTCTGAAATGGGACAAAGCCCATGAGGATAAAGGAAAACACACCAAGTTCCAGAAGATGTGGCTTGGACCATTTCAGATCTACGAGAAGATAGGCCATTCGACATTCATATTACAAGATTTATCAGGAAAGAGAGATTCTCTTCATGTTAATGGCCTCATCTTAAAGAAATTCTTCAATTAAGGAGGTAACCCCTTCTCCTTTTTTTAGGTTCAATAGAATTTGTAGTTTGTAGGACCATTAGGAAATAAAGTTGTAAGATATCTTCCATCGGCCTTTGCTATATTGAAAAGTTGCTCAAAAGGAGTAGTTTTATATTTACTTTTAAAATAGAAGCCTTAAACAAAAGGGACAATTTCTAGGAAATTAGGTATATCCACATTTTGAAACCCCATTTCATTTTTGTGAAATCTTCTCAAGATTTAGAACTGCTGTAAATCATTTTATGGTTTTCAAACTGGCCACAGAAAAGGTTATCAATATCAAAACAGGAACTAATTCAATCTAGCATCTTCAACTCCTACCCTGTCATCCATTCTCTCTTAAGGAGAAAATTGTCTATCCCCTTCATCGAATTTTATGGTTACTCAGAGTGTAATTCTAAAATATTTGATATAAAAGATAAGGGGTCTTATTACAAGCCTTCTTACCATGATCATTGGGAAATAGTTCAATCGACATTACCAACACTGCATACCAAAACAGGGTAATGGCTTATAATCATAAGACAAGGGGTCTCATCACGAGCCAACTTGTTCGGTTAGATTACAACCAGTGAATGGCATTGTCAAACAGCTAGCCACCAAACCAGGACAATGGCTTTTTATCTTACAAAATAATAGAAAAGGAAAAAAGAAATACAAAATATGAAAGCATATTTTGAATTCATTCTTTTAATCATACTCTGAAATCGATGGGAAAATGGACAGTCAAATGGTTAAAAGGTATCCCTGTCGAAACTATGAATGTTTGCTGGCAGCAGAGGCTCTACCTATGACAATGGAGTCAATTAAAAATGCTAATTTGGAAAGGTTTTTTGTTTTATCATTATCAACCAAGAGAGGCCAATTTAAAACTTAGAATGTATCTAATTTTAACGAGAGAATAAATTAGCAAAAATAGTTCTTATTATATTCAAAATGTATGTATACCTAGTTATATTAGAATTTTCTTCTTTAATAAGATTTCTATACAAAGAAAGTCTAAGTATTTCAATATTTCTCAGAGATAGCAGTTTCTTCCAGCGAATCGCCAATTGTTGTGTTGTACAACAACCCCCCATTTCATAAAATTTAAATTTCAAAACTATAATATGAAATGGGTCCCTTTTAGATTAAATTGGTATCAACTTATCATTCCTCAAAAGGTCTAAAAAGAAATAAAACATTATAAACCTTTTGAGACAATAATATAATCGGTGTTATAATAAAAAAAATGAATAATTCTTCATTATTGCGATAAAGCGATCGCAAGATCGCATATCGCAATAACAAAGGATGCATAACAAAAGACCCATTGGTTTTCCCCGATGCAACAAGCGAGAATAACTATCAGATATCGGGAAGGTAAGCAATCATAACAAAAGGCCCCTCTCTTTGCTCCAATGCGATATCGCTATCGACAATCGGGGAATGTAACATGCATGCAATTAAAAGCCCTCTTATCAAAACTCCCGATGCGAATTGGCGATATCTCTATCAGCGATCAGGGATTCCGAAAGGACACCAATATAACTGCTTAAGCATTCCTCCGATCCATGATTGCGATAAAGATAAGCGCGACTTTCAAAAAGGATTGATAAGGCTTGGGTATATTATGTTTAATTATTATTAAAAGCCTTTCTCTTCTCGATAATGATTCACTTACGCCCAACCGCCAAAACATCAAAGCCACACTTAAATGAATTATTCAGCCAATAAACGAAATGATGAGAATTTAAATGATTGACAGGTTTAAGCGGCGAATTAATGGAGCAGTAAGGCCAAAATCCCTTCAGAGATTGTATCCGCGGCCACCTTATGTTAATCCTCCATTATTCATTGATTGATATAAATCTTTCATATTTGGTTTGTGCCACCTGTTCTCCGCATTACGCTCATTTTATCTCCTATGCATAGCTCCTTTGAAGCAGCAAATTTAGGCCAAATGGGGAAGAAGTCTAAGAAATCTGGAACAGCTTTAGCCTCTGCAGTAACAGGACAACACATTGCCGATCCGGGACCAAGTAAAAAAGGATTAATCTCAGACACCACATGTCTTGGTCTCGGTAATACTACTTGGCAGAGCATCTATAATCTGGTTGAGGCCGAAGAGCCTCAGGAAACATCAGTACAAGCTATAATAGACTCGACCCGGAAGTTTGAGGCAACTGTAAAGGATTTGGCCGATTCTTACCTACACCGGATAGCAGCTCGAGAGAAAATTCTTCCATACACAGATGTGGTAAGATGGGCAGTTGAGGAAATTCCAATTACAAACAGAACATTTTGCACTATCGACGGGAGAGTATTCGGTTTGTTTCAACCCGATGATTTGAGACAAATGTACCATTTTCCCAAACCATAGAAGAAGTATAACAAAGATTTTCTGGAGAAGTTCAGAGATGAAAATGAGATTGAATCAACACCTATACGGGAATGGAGGCAAAACCTAGCGAAACACAAGCATGAGTCCTCGGGTAAGTACTCTGTCGATTCCTTGTGTTCTCCTTATTGTTATGTTGGAGTGATGATGTGTAGGATTTTGGGGTTGCATGATTCCTCAAACTTCACCATAGAGATGGTACCTTTAATGGAAGCAGCATGCAATAGCGAAATAATGGATTGGGGGAATATATTATCTGATAAGTTAGCAACATCTATTCTTGAGTTCAGAAACAAATCCCGCATTACTGAAAGGTTCATTTCTCCATTTTACTTTAGTGCCTACATCTTAGATACTCTCTGTTTTAACTCTGAATTTCCTGTGCTGGGGTGGAGATGGACTCCATAGGACCCCATGCCCATTCATATCTATCACCAGAAGTTGTGGAAAGCCCACTATAAACACCACCTATATCAAGTTTGCAATGGATTTATGTTACCCATTTACTATGCAATTTTTTACAAACCTGCTCCTAAGATTTCCTCACAAGCACAGATTGACTTGACAGCCGTAGGAACCTGGTTTGGGGAAGAAAAATTTACATATGGAAGAGTTTTCGATAGTCATGCCAGGCATCACATCCTCCCCTTGTATATACCTAACAAACTATTGGCTCGAGAAATAGCATATCAGCTTACATCCGAAGGAGTTACAAAGACTCTGAGGAATAAAAAGAAGCAAGTCTAGCCTCCTTTTCCTCTAAGGTGTGGCGTTTACACTCTGCATGACTACAAGCATGCAGATAAAGAAGCAGAAATGATAAATACACTGAATCTCTCCACTCTTCCTAACAGACGATTTGATCCAAACAAAGTCGTCTATAATGCACTAGAACAGGCAAAACTCACTAAATTTGAACATCAAGAAGATGAGTTTGAGGACCTATTCTCCTGGTCTGAGTCATTATTTCAGATTCAAGTTCTAGCTAAAATGAGATATCACGACGACGGGTTAGTCGAATTTAACAAACTTAGAGAGCAGAGGTTGCAAACTCCGCCTCTAGATTTGTTAGCCACTGCCCCGATGACATAGTCAAGTGAGCCTGAACAACGACTTACCAACGAACCTCCTACTACATCAGAAATTTTTGGAGAAGTCCAAACAAAAGAATAGGAGGAAGCGTAGAGGAAAGAACAGGAGAGAATATGTGAAGAGGAATAGAAAAGGCAACAGGAGCAGAGCATCAAGGATGTGAATGTCGACACCCAGATTGACCCAAGGTTGCTCCAGGAATAGCAGCAATTTGATTCAATCATAAGCAATCTAGAAATCTCAAAAGAAGACGATACATCCAAAGTGGCCGATACATAGGATACATCATCAAAAGAGGTTGCAAGCGAAGGAACCAGTAGTCTACCCCCTACTACAAACTTATAAGTAATTCCCAAAGATCATTCAGATCAAATCATTTTGCAAGTGGAGGATATACCTCCATTGGATGTCTTTTACAACCCAAAGAACAGGGTTGTAGTAGAGCGACAGCGGAAAAGGAGAAGGATTGATCAACCTCCCTGTTCCCTGAACAAACAGTGACAGCCAATGTAGTTTGGAAGGAGGTGTTTGATCCTTCTGATGACCTAACAAAATTGTCCCAATATGCTGGAGCCTATTTGGCGGCCACCATGGACAAGGCATCAGAAGTGAGTAATTTGTTAAAAGAAAAAGACCAGGAAATCGCTTCGTTACAAGCACAGCTATCAGAGGCACAACAGAAAGCAGAACAATTAGAACATCAATTGTCCACACAGCAACAGTTAAATAACCAATTGAACAAGCAGTTGCATGAAGAGAAATAGAGGATCAATTCGAGTGCGATTCAGAAGCAGAAAGAACTATCGGAGGCATTAGAAAAATTAAAAGCAATGAATGAACAGATGGTAAAGACAAAAGATGAGCAAATTTCTCAATTATCAGGTCAAATAGAGAAGTTCAAAAATCTTTCGCAGCCTACCAGTTTCAGAGCAGAAGCACTATAGATTAATAAGGCACTGATAACACAAATAAGATTATTGTGTCATAAAATTGCTCATGTTGAACCCCTGTGTGACATAACAACATCAATAATCGATAAATCAGTCGATGCTAGACAAGACTTTGAGCAGGCCGATGAAACCTTGACAAATTTTCTTAATTGGTAGGACACTAATGAGGGACAGGCAGCAAATTTGCCTAAAATCCTAGAATCCCGTAAAGAAATTTTATTTATGGAGTGGCAGTCCCAATTGATGAAGGCAGAGAGAGCAGTTTCTAGATGCAAATTATCCACTAGTAATTTGATTGAATTAATTAATGTTACTCTCTATTTATCTAATATGATCTCTCAGTGTACACCAGGTAAATTACTATCGGCTAAAACATTGGAGAAATCATGTTATCAAGAGCTGGAAAAGAATGGGAGATTGATCACAGGTATTAAAAGTTTAACTTGGGACACCTATTGGTTGTCCTAATAAAACCATACAGCCAGAGAGCCGCCCTCAAGTGCCTAACAGATGTAATCGAGTGTATCATTCCTGATATACATGATGCCACCTATGCTGCTCAACTCAATTCTTGTCTCAGCCGCCCTCAAGAAGTGGAACTGATGCTAGCGATATGCCAACTCAGGTCGAAAGACAAACAGCCAGAGTGATGAATCATGCTGCCGACTACCTGATTGCTATGGCGGAGATATTCAAGATCAAGTTGTACCAATTTAGTAGCATTTTAATTTTGTATTTAGTTAGTTTAATTAAGTATTTATAGACCCTTTCAATGCATTGGAAAGGGTCGTAAGTTTTTATATATGACTTCAACCTGAAGTTGCACTACTGTACTTCAGGTATATATTTTTTATAAAGACTGGGCTAATTATTCCAATTTTGATAACGAAGCTTTTATGTGGATGTGCACTACTGCCTTTATTTAAAAGTATTTCTAAGTCGGAAGAAGGAATTCGAATTGCGATTGATGTTTGGAATGATTTGCAGCTCATATGGTACTACTATCTATGTATGAATTCATTCTTTTTATGTGAATTGTTATTTGATCATTCTTGCTATTATTGAATATATGCATGTGTTTTAACAACATTCTTTATACTTTCCACTATTGGATGTTTACAGCGTGCTTTTCTTATAATCATACATGTATCAGTATTATAAAAAGATAAGTGTAACAATGTTTTATTAATTACTTTGTTCAACTATTTGAACAAAGAAATGATTATATGAATGAATGTCTATGTTTATTGAATAAGAGTCATCTATATGCCTATTGATAAACAGAGATCATCAAACGTTGCACTTAAGAATAGAAGCTTCCCGGGATAGAATAGTCATTTGTATTTTTGCTTTTAGATTAAGTCATCCATTCATTATCACTTATTAGAAAACCAATCACTCATCCATCCCTTTTTATTCATTACTGGGAAACTGGTCCCATTATATCTAGTCGGAGTCACCATTCCAAACGGAAAAGGAGCTGTATTAAGGTCCGGACCAGGTGGTTATCCCCGATGTTGATGCAACGATTTTCGAGGCATCAACAGTAGGTTGAAGAAGGAACATTCTATATTGAAGAAAGCCTACAAAACCTAGTATGCTCGTATTGATTGGTACTTGGTGAATCTAGGATCCATGAGAAGCAATGTTGAACCAAACCTCTACTTTAAAGTAGTCCAAGGTATGCCCCTTATTTTGGTTTTATATGTTGAAGATTTATTCTTGATATGTAGTTAGCCTCTAATGCTCGAGTACAAGAGGGAAATGACCTTTGAATTTGAGATGAAAGACGTCAGATTGACACATTATTTCCTAGGATTAGAGGTGTGGTAGAGGCCTGGTGAGATTTTCCTTTCACAAGGAAAATATGTGGTGAAATTGTTGGAAATATTTGGAATGGTAGAATGAAATTCCATGGCCACACTAATGGAGATGAACTTCAAGGAGTTATGTGGAGATGTTGCAGGACTTGACTTGCAGAATCCATCTGAGTATCAAAATTTGATTGGGGCATTGATTTTCTGTGTAAACACACATTTGAATATATGTATTTTAGTTAACACTTTGTATCAATTCATGATTGAGCCTCTTCATGCACACTTGGATGTTCCCAAACACGTGTTGAGATGTTTGTATGGGAGGATTAATATTGGTTTGAGATATGCTGTCAAAAATGTGAGACTTCATGGGTACGCTGATGTTGATTGGGTCAAAAATGATATTGATAGGAAGAGCACATTAGGGTTTTGATTTAGTTTGGGTTCTTCCAAGATATCTTGGATGAGTAGGAAACATAAGTTTGTTTCTCTAAGCACAATTGAGGCATAATAGATTAAAGCTAGCATGGATAGTTGTGAGGCATTTTGGTTGAGAAATCTCTTTGGAGATTTGTTTGAGCAAGTTCTGGATACGAAAATGATATATTGCGACAACAAGAGTCAGATCTGATTAGCAGAGAATCTCGTGCTTCATGACAAGTCTAAGCATATTGAGATCAAATATCACTATATCCGAGACATGGTGTTGAGAGGAGTTGTACGACTCCATCATATTTCAACTAACAATCATATAGAAAACATACTCATCAAGGCTTTGCTGAAAGGGAAGTTCTTGGTCTTCAAAGAGTAGCTTGAACTGATGGATGTGACCCTTTAGGGTAAGGGTCCCAACTGATTGAGGATGTAGCGCCTCACTCTAGTTGACTAACCCTTGTATGAAATTAGCATTGATATAGCCGTAAGGAACACACATTACTCTTTTAGCACCTCGGGTTGAGGATACACAAACTTGAATCTATTATTAGTGGATATGATGGATGTGTTTATTTCCTAGTCGGCAATATGATGATGATAGCTTTGATGGATATGTATGTTTCCTATTGATGTTATGATGATGATAGCTCTGATGGATATGTATGTTTCCTATTGATTTTTTGATGATGATAACTTGGATGGATATGTATGTTCTCTATTGATGTTATGATGGTGATAGCCTTTATGGATATATATGTTTTCTACTAATGTTATGATGATGATATTTGTGATGGATGTGTTCCTTATGCTGGATACTTACATTAGTTCTGGTTCATGATGAAAAACAATGTGTATGTCTATGTCACGTTGATGATGTTATTATGTCAATGACTAACACTATGAAACATTGTTAATGATGAAGTATGGCAGGAAACCGGCAGATGCAATTACATGTGATGAGTCGACGACATCTAGTTTTATGGAAATGAATATTTTTTCTTTGAACTTTTAAAGTTCACCTTGAATCTTGCTATAAATTCTAATGACATGTTAGTGGTTGAAGGAACATGTTAGTTGTTTATCCAAATGATTGATACATGAATGATGGGGTTGTACAAATGGATGGAACTACATGGGAGGGGTGTGACAATGTCCCCGATTTCACCCGCTAGCACTCCTACCATGACTTTTGTTGAGATAGTTGGGACACCTTTGTCTTGAAGATCAGGATGTCATGGGGGAAGGTCCCAAATTGGGTCGCTCACAAGGATTTACTGGGGGACGTGTTGAGAAATTTATGTCAATGCTTGAATATAATTTTTATTAATGATTCCTCAAACTTTGAAAATTTCTTGTGATTATATTGATTCTTAATTATCATTATTATGTTATGTTCATTAAAAAGATAAATGCCAAAAAGAAGATCAAAAATAGGACACCATAGATATGCATGCAACTAGGGAAAACCCCTCTGAAGGGGAAAACCTAGTCTAACTCTTCTTCTAGTAGAATCAAATCAAGTTGAGACAACGTAGACCCTTGATTGAAATATTGAGTTCCTCCTTCCAGCAAGTCAGTTGTTAGCACAAATTTCTTCACATCAAGTATTTTTGTATTTTCAGCTCCTTCATTGTAAGTTTTGAAATTGACCTTGTACCTTTGGCCCCTGTAATATGCTTAGACTCCCTTGCACGTGTAAATTTTTTTTTTGGTTTTTGAATCTTTAATTGACATGTCTCCTTTCCTAAACTTTGTATCCTTTGTAATTGCAGATCGAATCCTTTTCTTCACCATCGAATGAATTTTTATCTCTATTCAATAAGTTCAGTGCATGTATATATATGTAAATGGTGGCTCTTTTGAGGGCGACTTGTAGGAGAGGTAGACCAACATATAGGAGAGGGAGCCGACATGGGGGAGGTGTCCCTTTGAAACAAAAAAAATCTTCTTCTTTGACTTTAGGTGTGTAGCAAGAGTCTTTTGCATTATGACTTTGACTTTGATACAATACAAAAATCCTAGAGCACTCAATGGGTGCTTTGAAATATTTACCATTGACCCAAGCATGAAAGCCATGTTGAATAAGTCAATTTATTTTACAATAAAAAAAATATTTCTTTTGATGAACAAATTACATCATGAATCAAATACAATTATGAAGATCGACACTAATTAAATTCTTCAATAGGGCACACATCAAGGTGGATTCCTTGATCCCCAAAACCATTAGCAAGAGGAGAGATTATAACAGTCTCTATCGTTCAACCTAGATTTTCCCCTCATAGCCAATGGATGCTAAAATAGAAAGCGACGTGGAACCCTTGGAACTTTAGGGGAAGTTCTTGAAGGGCATGACTGACATGGCACCCTTGGCATCAAGAATAAACTGTTAGGAGTGGAAGCCTTGGGACTTCAAAAGGAAGTTCTTGAAGGACACGACCAACTTGGAACCCTTGGCATAACAAATAAACTACTAAATATAATCAAGATATTAAAATCCTACTAATTCACATTAGGTGGTAAATGAGGTTATAACCAAGGCAATTAAATGAAGAATAAAACTTGGAGTAAAGGTAGATAAGAAGAAATAAGGATATTGTACCTTGAGAACTCTACCCTTCCCAACTTGGAAAATATTAGGTAGATAATGTACATAAGTATTTTAATCGGTAAAAGTAGGGAAGAGGGACATAGAGTTAGTCATAAATATTAATCCTAAAATAGTTAAACTTCCTTAACAAAAGGGGGCGATGAATTATAATAAATATTAATAAATTAAATCAGAGAAATTTAGAGAACTTCCATGTAGCAAGAGCCAACATAAGAATATCCATCTAAGAGGAAAATGTAGTTAAAACAGGAATTATTTAGGGAACAAATATGAAAATTATTAGTTTACTTCAGTAATGAATACAAATTAAGGAGGAAAAAATGGGGATCAATATACAACTAGGTGAAGAAATAGGGAATCTTGTTGGGGTGAGGAAAAATATTATTTTTGAATTAAAATTTAAGTAAATAATTTCGAAGAGACTTGGTGAGAGGGTAACACATGGGTGGGTGAATAACCAAACTTTTGGATTAATAAAAACAATTAACTATGTATGAAGTGCCAAGTGTCATCTATGAAGGCTCTTGTAAAAGAAGGGGCAAGCCATGGGAGAAGGGAGTTTTTGCTTATCCTATTATTAGATGGATGCGATTATTTCTTTTTGAGTGGGCTATGAGCTATAGTGGTTTTTTTGAGGTAGATATATTTCAAGAGTGGACTCTTAAGCCAAGGAGTGCTCACGTCTATCAACTAGCATACTTCCTCCTTTGTACAACCCCATTGCAGCTCATGGGTCCTTGGGGAATAAGAGTACCCAAGGAGTGGGATGGGAGGTCAACCGATGGATCACTAACATTCAATTAGAGAAAATAAACATTCACACTTGTATGCAGACAACAACAAGGGAGTGCAGGTAGCTGCAAGGCTAATATCGAATCTCCTCTCCGGGTGAACGATACATGTTGTATTTATGATGTTCTATTATATGATTTTGTTGTGCTTATGGTTAATATAATGTAAAACAATTGATATGTGGAATGTATTGAAATTCATGTACATTTGATGTAAATGCCTTAATATCTCTAAGTGTCCAATGTTTATCTGCTTATGGTTGTATCCCATATTTATCTGCATTGTTATATATATATATATATATATATATATATATATATATAATAGGGATGATCTCTATAGAGGACACTGAGCTATGCTCTTCCTCCCTATTTGAGCTCATGGGGAAAGGAATTGAATTGGAGAGTTCCTAGGGTTGAGGGAACTCTAGACAATAGGATAATCTATGATCCTTAACTTCCACGGTAAGTTGTATCCTACTTATTTTCTGACAATAGGATAGACTGTGATCCTTTCCTTCCATAGTAAGTGATATAATACCTATTTTCACTCATTATACATGACATAATATACCCCAGTTTGCATCGTACCCACAAGTTGGGCTTGTTGGGATTGCCTCCCATCTAGCCAATGGGTGAGGAAACTTGAGAAAAACTGTCATTCTTACCATTTATGGTAAGTGGTATCCTACTATAGTGATGGGATGCAGGTGTTATACCACTAACTCTTGAGGGTCAAGTTAGGAAGATCAACGAACAACAGGGTAGACTGTGATCCTTACCTCTTACAGTAAGTAGTATCTTGCCTATTGTGCTTGGATATGGGGTGGTAGTCGGAGCTCCCCTATGATGATTCTTCTTATTTAAATTGGATAATTTTCAACATATGAGCATAAATGATATATGACTTGGTTCAATAATGATGATGACAATATTTTTGAGATGGGATTCATGATGCAGTTGGAAATTTCTCCCTAACTAAGAGAGAGTGTTAATTTAGCAGCTCAGGGATAAATTACCTTCATTGGGAAACCTTCCTCATCAAGAAAGACCCATCCTATCCCTTTGAATAATTTAATTTGGTCAAGGAGAAATATTATTTTTGATGAAAAACCCACATGTGCACAAAAGTACAAGTCAACCTGGGTAAGCTAATTCAACCCTCGTGAGACACATACAAATAGAGCACATGTTACATGACTTTGGAGCATCATCATCATATTCATTTATTCTCTTCTACGATTTGTATAGCTCTAAAATTGCAAGTTAGTTTCACACATGCAAAGGAGAGAGAGTCTTTTCTGAATAGTCGAAGTCATATTTTGTTTTGGGACTTTGACCAGCCTTTGACCAATGTTGACTTGGCACCTTTTGACTCAATTTGACTGGATTTGGATATGTTTTGAGAGCCTGAGGTCAAAGGAAATTTGACCCAAATTTTCTTGGTTGTCTGACTAGTGTTGACCATAGACCCGCAACTAGGGTTTCTACAGGTCAAAGTTTGACTTTGGCCAGATTTGGAGGGACTATTTTGGGATTTTTTTTGAGTTGAATTTGACCAAAAATGAAGGCCACATATTTTGACTATTGACCAAGCAGATTTGGAGGAAGTTTAACCATTGACTTTTGAACTTGTTAGGGATACTATTATTGACTTTGACTAGAATTGCATACTTTGACTTGTTGACCAACTTTGACCTTTGGGATCATCTCTAGGATATTGGTAAGTTAATTATTGATATCTCTCTACTGAACATTTGATGACAATCTAACAGAAGAAGAATTTTGAAAGTGTTTTCTCCCTTGTGGTGTTTTTCCTTGGTCTTTGACCAATTCTTGTGTCTCCTGTTATTTCTCTTGGTTGTCTTGTATTGTGCGTTGAATTTACTATTCTATCTACAATTACATATCTTCATTGTAAGATTGAATTTATTTGAAAAATGATTGCTAATTGAAGAAGAATTGGAATAAGTGATTATTCTAAGAATAGAACACTGGAAAGTTAACAAATGGGAAGGTCCCAAACTTCTAAGCATTGACCACTCTTACATTTGTTTTCAAATACCCCTAAGCTTGAAATCCATTTGAATCTTGAAGAACTTATGAACCCCACATCACTTTGCATTCCCCCATTTTGAAATAAGCCCAATATGATAAATCCCATTGAAAATTGATTTTGTAGTATACCCTAGATCTTGATTGAATACTTTAGGGAATTAAAATTGAGCTCTAATTAAGCCTCTTTTGAATCCACATGATACTTCAAATATCCCTAAATATTGCCTTGTGTCAAAGTTTTGTCGACATTTCAAAGGTTATAATAGGTTCCCACCTTAGAAGGAATGGGGGTCATCTTATCTTAATTCTCCAAGGGAACATTTAAAAGATCTTTAATTCTTTCAATCACCTGTAAATTAAAAATTACCAAACGATACAAATGATATATCATTTTATTTGGTGTCTTTCTGATTTTGGACCTTGATTATCTATTAATCTTGTTGATATTTAAACATATTACAAAGCTTAATTCGTTAATCATCCAGACCCTTTGTTCTGTCAAGAAAAATATTGAGAGGGGGTGGGGGGGTGAATCAGTATTTTAAACTCACTTTAAACTTTTTATTTCATATTCTGATTTCTATACACTACTGTTATTCATGCAACTAACGTATGTATGCGACTTCAATAAAGGAAAACAATGTATATCCAGTTAACTAACTTTTCATATATTTCACCATTTGTTTATCTTTCACCAGTGCACCATTCATTAATTAATTAGTAACCATGAGCAATAAGAAAAAAATAAACCATCACACATAAGCAACACATGATAACACCAATATTTTTAGTTGGAAACCCAATGTGGGAGAAAACCATTGTTGTTGTTGTCTTTGTCTTCTTTCTTATTATATAAAGAAAATATTCTTACAATATTGTACTGGCACAGACTCTTACTAGTATGTAGGCACCCACTTGTAGAAGGCTACAACCTTCTCTCGTTCTCCAACACCAATTGTAAGGGAGCTCCAACCCCCTGATCTCGTTTACCAACTCCTACTGGAAGGGAGATCCTACCCCTTGCACAAATTCTCCATCTACTACTGGAAAGAAGCATCGACTCCCTCAGCGAAGGCTTCAATCCTAAGCGCCTCTGGTGGACCATGTTTCATAATCTTTCATAATGGATCCACCTGACTCGAAACATCAAGGCTCTAGGCTAGCTTTCATCAAATTTTCAGGTTGGACCCACTTCATCAATAAGCCCAATACAAAGTAGCAATTCTGAAACCAAACTTTGAAACAACTCATCCAATCATTGAACCAACTGAAACATTATACCATCATAAAACCAATCACTACATCTCAAACATGTATTGCAACCAAATCAAACCAATCATAACCAGATCATACCAATGCACTATATACTAATTCATACCTTGCTCATTACAAAAATACAGTGTTTTCACTGCAAACCCTTATCAACCGTACATCAGAATGTATATGCTATTATTATGGATCATACCTGCGTATGTACGTACTTCACCTGAGGAAGATCTACGTACGAATCTCAAAGCAATGAATACTTATATTTATGTCAAGCTAAATCGTTGGGTCAATTACTAAATACTAAATCATAACAGATACATAATGTTTCACTATCACTGATCAATACACCAAGTATTATTCAACCTAATCAACACTGTCAAACATAAACTATCATGATAGATACATCATCTATAGGCATTAAAAAACAACAGAATTGGTCAAATATCATCAACAAGTCATGCTACAAAAACCTAGCATATTTACGTGACTTTCACAAAGTGTATTAGTGTATCTACATGTTTTCCATTCACAATGCCTGCATATAGTTCTCGGAAAAATTGGAAAATACTTCACAAAATATATATGAGACTACTCATAAGAAAATCCATGTATGTACGCAACTAACCTTAGTAAAACTAGCATACATATCTGAAATCATTGAGTCATACTTTTGATGCATCCTCAACACATACTTCGCAAACTTTATTGTCACACATTCGTATCAGAGTATCATTATCACCACATATCTATCATTGTTAGCTATAATCACAAACATATCAAGCAAGAATATTCATTATTATTCTTTCAAATCTATTAGATCTCAGCCTCTTCCATGCTCCTTGGTGCGTACCTATTTCAAATCAGATTACACATTAATAACCCATAACTTGCACATGTAACACTTTGATCTTCTTCTCCTTATATAGATTTTTCCTTAGCCAATAACTTAGGCCAATCCTTTAGTAGTGCCATTGGTGTTCTTTGATAGGATCAAATAACCATTGACGCACTCATTCCTATGGGTCAATACCATGGTAACAACCCCTGGTATTGAAATTACCATGGTGCGGATTTTGTACATGATTTTCTTCACAGTACTCGCGTATGTACGCGACCCTCTCAAATAGGATCCGCATATACTTTCCCAACTTCATATGTATCATTCATTTTTATTTGAACTTGACATTCCCTTTTCCATTACCTCTATCACATTTGTATCATCCTACATCATCATCGTATTACCATAATGTTGACATCTTTATCAAGTAGTTTTCCATCAAAGACAACACATTAGCAATAATGCCAACAATCTCCTCCTTTGGACTTGATGGAAACCACTTTGGTGTTTGGTCACCACCTATAAATACCTACAAGTACATATGTAAACACACCAAGCTAAACACCAATCTTCTCTCCCAAGACTTCTCACCAAGAATTCAAATCCAAGCACCAAGATTCTCTCCCCCTTTGATATCAAGGGAAAATGGTTGACAAATGTTGAATGAAGAATTCTCTCCCCCTATGTAGAGAGATTCATTGTAGATCTGATCTACTAAATATGAAAATTATATACTGACCATGCTCCCCTTGATCATATGTTGAAGATATTCAATGAAGTACTTGACTCTATGAAATCAAATATGACCTTTCTTATCACCAAGGACTATGCTTACATCAATCACCCAACACAATGGGGTTAAATATTTGACTCACCATTACATCAAATGCCCAAAATGATGGGATTACATACGTAAATTCCTTGACCCCAATAGTCCATACTTGACTGAATCTTACAAAAATTTAAAACATGGGTCTTTACATGAACTTTATATCAAAAGATGGATATGAAATTTATGACCAAAATTGGAGACCTACATAGTGAAGCAACATCACCATGATAGTCATCAGAAACCATCATACACCATATAGGAACCTACAACATGAACATCTTCGTCATCATCATCATGAAGTAAGATAGGGACATGTAGCATCAATCTTCAACAACATCAACATATGACAAATTATGCACTATTTTCAAGCATCACCAAGCAACTGTAATAGAAGCATAAGATAGTGCAATAGATCTCTATTAGTAACTCATCCCCTTGACCTCATATCATCAAGGTCAACATGCTATTTCCATATATAAGAAGAGCCACAAAAGACATATAGATATTTTTCATCACAACAACATATATTTTCATGTATCAACAACATATGTGAGAACGAAGAATATCACATAGAACTAAATAACAACATCATAAAAAAATTTCACATGTAGTTCAAGCAACATATATGAATAATCCATAACTTCACCATATGAAACTTATGCATTATAGAAGACATAATGACAAAAACATATAAATGTCAACAAGTAGTGAGTGAATCATCAACCATAGCATGCACATCTTCTTTTCAAGTGTATCATGTAGGATCATCTCTACTAAGTCCGATTTAAGCAATATATAGTCATCATCCAAGAATTCATCATCACTAATGAAAGAATGACAACAACATATGTGTCTTAAGCAACATCAACTATACATCACCAATGATATGTACTTATCATAAACCAACACGTGCCAACAAGAAATGCTCAAGAAACTATAATGCCAACAATGCATCATTAGAAGTATAGCAGATGCTCCCCCTGAACCTGAGTAACATCTGAACATTATCAACATAATGTAACCAATCAATGTCATCAACGAAAAGAAAAATAATAACGTATTGAAGCATATCAGAAACCCCCACTGAATCTGTCCCAATGTTTCTTCATCTCATAGAAACATATGCGATTGTTTAGATCAAAACTCACATATATACGTGACTATCCTTCATGAGATCTGCATACATAAAGAAAATTTTTGAACTTTCATAACAAGAATTCCCCTTGAACATACAATACATGTTCTTGTCCACTGTCAATTCATCAATGTAATGTTAGTAGTATAAGCATCACCAAATGAATATCAAATCAAACTAGATAATTATCACCAAGATGCTCATGCATAGCTCCCCCTGAGATCATATAGCAATGATCATGTGAACCTGATAATCATCACCTGATCTCACATCACTTCTGCATTCACTGTTAGAAGTATGTTTTAAACAAAATAGACTGCAATGGGAACTATCTTCTTTTATTCTGAATCTGAAGAGGAAGAGGAACTATACCTCTTATCTATATTCTTCTATGCTAACACATATAATTTTTTTGGATTTCTATATTCTCTTGCTATAACCTTTCCAATTTCTTCATCTATAACTTCTTTTTTTTGTAAGCTTAGGTAGGTCCTCCTTTTCTATTTATATAAAAATAAACTAAAACCACATACTGTCAATAGGTGGCCTCAACTTGCCCATTGGGAAACCAAGTCTGTTGGCCACCTATGCATATTATAAGCCATCCAAAAATGGAAGGTTCTCAGTTTTTCTACCCAAGAAATATATACAAAACTATTTAAAAACCAGTCTTTGATCTTAGGTCCCATAAGCATGCATATGAAAGAAAAACTAGCCGCTAAAAAAAAGAAACTTGAGGTCGCTGCGCTCAAGCTATTCTTTGGGGTCTTCCAGTTCTGACTCTACGTTCACTGGATCTTCAGTTGAATCTCGAGGTGCTGGTGTCATTTCAATAATACATGGAATGTGTCTCTATATCCGGTCTAATCTTATGTCTTGCTTGTAGAGATAAAACTAGATTGTTTGCAGGTCTTTTTCATAATCTGGCATGTCTCTGATTATCAAGTCCATTCCCATTGACACTTGTTCCATCCCTTTTCCTATCAGTATTTTCATGAGCCGGTACAAATGTAAGGTCTATTTAAATTGAGAGAGTGTCCCTCTGGTATTCCCTGGATCAGGAATGTGATTCTTCCATTCATATATTTCTTCCTCTGAGTCCTCTTCCATAATTGTTTCCTCCATCTCCTCTATAATTTTTCATATCCCTTCGACCGTTCCCTTCTTGTAAGCCTTGGCTGCTTCCCTTACAGTTTCATCCAGAGGTCATCTTCCTATCCTTTTTTTTGAGGTTCGTATATCCTGAGTTCGAGGCCCATTATTTCCCTGTCCTCTTCGACCTCATCCCCTGGCTATCTGCGCCATGTCTCCGATATCTGTTACCTATTCACAACGGTCACATTCCAAAGTTAATATAAAGCCATTACCCATCCAAATTCCAGTAGTCTCATGAAGTTTCTATTTTCCGAAACTATCTCCTCTTTGTCTACACTCTGCTGCTCCCAGGAAATTAAGTGAAACAGGGATGGTTTTTACCTTCTCCCTGCTCCTCCCACCCTACCTCTCTTTTGGATCCATAATTTCTATCTCCCCTCCTTTTTCATATCCTCCCCCTTTGGGTTCCCTCAAGCTGACCCGCTCCCTATGCGACCTCGATGTGGTGAACGAAGGGAGCTTCATGCTAGGATTCTCCTCTCCCTTCCTGCCCTGCTTGCTAACACTACTCCCTCTCGTCACAACACTACATTCTCTAAATGTCACCCCTTCCATTCTAAGCTTCCTGCCCATCTTCCCCTCCCAAGCTCACTCGTCTCTACTGCACAAGCTCGCTCTATCTACCCATAATTTTTGCCTATGGAGATTTTCCTGGCTCTTCGACCTTCCAGCCACCCAGATACGGTCCTCTTTGGCCTCTCTTTCCTCAACCCTGAGCAAGGTGCTCCAATCCTTATTATCTTCTAACCCCTCCAACCTTCCCAGCCTCGGAGTAGAGCTACTGAGCCATTCTCTCTCACTACTTCTACTCTGTCTGCACAACATACCCTCTTTGTGAGGTCTCTCCTTCCCATCCTCGCTCAAGTTCCTTTCCCCTCCTAAAATACTGAATTTTCCTTTGCAAATTATAGAGAAAAGACAGTAAACATAACCGAGGTTACTCTTCCTGCTTGCTGGATGCGCTTTTGGCTTATCCTCCACTCCCCGTCTCCTTCTCCCTTGCAATCTATCCCTCCTCCTTTCCTTACCCTCTCTTTCATACCCTATCTTACCTACTCAATGTCCCATCCTCCTTGCTCTGTCATCCTTACCACCTTTCCTCTTCCCAAAATTCCTCACGCCACTTCTCGCTCCTAACATCAGTCTTGGCATGCAGTACTCCTCTACGTCCTGCGATATAATCATGTGGACTGTGGTAGCCTCCCGGCTTCTGACATCATTTGTACTCTTGATTACCCACTCTGCCACCCCGATCTGGGGTTTATTATGAACATTATCATTCTGTCTATTCGTGATTGTCATCTTGGGCTAATATTTCTCTTAGCAGGTCCATTATTGTGTCTCTTGGTTGTATAGGTCAAGTTCTTTCCAAGTGTCCTCCTTGTTGATTACATTCCCAATTGGCCAGGAAATCGGCCGCTTTATTCCATTCTCTTTTTATGTGCCTGATTATCAAATAATCAAACCTTTTCATTATTTCTCCCAGCTCTTGGATGAGGCTTGTTTTTTTCCAACTATGGCTTAGCTTGTCCCATGCCTTTCCGTTGTAAAGATTACTCATCATGTTGATTTCCATTAATGTGTCTCCTTCAACTTCCAATTGTTTGTACCCAAGCCTTACAACTATTCTCATACCTTGTCGTATTGCCATGAGTTTTGCTTCATTGTTGCTCATCATGCCGTTATATGCCAAGTACAACAATCAGACCCTGCCATGGCAATATCTAAAGATGCCACCTAATCTTACCATACATGGCTTCCCTTTGGAGGCTCCATCAAAGTTCATTTTGATGAATCCTTCCACTAGTCTGCTGAAATTCATAGGCGCTACCCTGCTCGCCCGTGTTCTTCATCTATAACTTTGAATTTAGTTGATGTAAACGTAATTATATGTCCTTAGTCAGCCATTTAAAATACAATTAGAATATTCTAATTTATCCCTTGCACTAACAATGCATCAACTTCTTTTGCATACTTATCAATTTTGGTTCTACCTTTTCCCATAACTTTTGTTGGACCACTATTTCCAAGAATCAGCTTACAATATTTGTTTTTCTTGAGAAACTTGAACTTGTCTTTATCCCCAGTCATGTGATGAGAGCATCTGATGCCTATTTACCATTCTTCTTCATATTCAAATGATCAAAGAGCAATACCACACCTTGCTTGTTCTTCTTCTTTCTGGTTATTATGATAAGTGCTAGTGGATCCATATTTCTCAGGTATAATGGTAATCATATTATTATCTGATTGCTGCCATGTTCTCTATGGAGGTCCATTGACTTGTTCCTGCATTCTTTTTCTGTATGCCCAAAATTGATACAAGAATAACATCTTACATGACCAGAAAATGGAGTTGACGAATAATTATATGTCCATTTCATATTCCTTTTATTGCAATCAATAGCTTTGAAACAAAATATGTTGCAAGAAAAACAATATCCCTTAAAGAAACTTGAGTATTTAGGAGCTGATGATCTTCTTATGAAGTGGCTATATGCTTGAGATCAAAACAATTTTCTTTTGCAATTGGCTGCAACATGTCTATACTTATGACACATGAAGCATTCACCATTATTGATCAAAGGAGAGAATCGATTAATGTTTCTATTATTTGGAGAAAATGATTTATTTTGAAAATTCATCTTCATTGGATGTTGATTTGGTTCACTTCTTATCTCGTTACCAAGAATTTCATATTTAGTATTGTTATCCCTCAAGATCCTTGTACAAGCCTATGAACTAGATTCTCCTTTTACATTTTCATGAAAACCAAGACCAAATTTAATAGGAGACATTTGATTACTAATAATTTTATCCAAAATCTTAGTATTATCTTGAAACCTCAAGTGTTTATCCTGTTCTTCGAATTTACCTTTAAGAATGTTTACCTCAATCTTCATTCTTTGGTATTATTCTTCCTTTACCCGATATTGCTTCCTCATTCCTTCTTCAACTTTTCTTCCTTCTTCCAATTGCTCCTTCAATTTGATAATTTCTTCCTTCAAACCATTCTCATGTTCTTCAAATTCTTGAAGTAGCTCTTCCTTTCGATTGTTTGAATTTTCAATATCTCCTCTTAGATAGACATTATCAGCTTCAAGACCTTCACAATATTTTTTAGATTCTACTGCAACTATTATTGATTTAACATGATCCATGTTATCATATGCCTACAGCTTATCCTTAATATTGTTAATTATTTTTAAATCAAAATCAAGTTTTCTTCTAAGTTTGAGAACTTCCTATAACATGCATTCTTCTAAATCGGTAACTCCAACAGACATAACATACTTAACCTTTGATACATCATTATTTTCTTTAGAAGTAAGATTACCTGTTGGTTCTCCTGATGAACAATCTTCTTTTTTTTCCTTCATGTATTTCTTGTTTATTATCCCATACTTCCTTTGCAGTTTCATAGTGCATAATCTTTCCTAATGTTGAGTCAATTATGTTACCCAATATTTCATTTAATGCTAGATTATTATTTTGTAATTCTTCACCTAAGGAGGAGTTTTAGTACAACCATTACATACTAAATTCCAAACATCAGATCCTAGGTTCATTAACTTAGACTTCATCTCTTCTTTCTCTTCCTGATAGTTATCATTACTTAACACAAACATACCTTTAATGTCCATTTTTTCTGACTTGCCTTGTTCTTCTATTGCAGATTGTTCTTGACCCATAAATACAATTATTGTGACAACATCAAATGCTTCACTGTCATTATTCTCCTGAATTGACTTCTTCCTTTGAGTTTCTTTCTTCTTTTGCTTCTTTCCCATTATCCCTGATCCACTTCAAGTGGCTAAGCTTCTTTGGAACTAACTTGCTCCGATACCAATTGTTGAGAAAAATAATGGGGGGGAAGGGGGGAGAATCAGTGTTTTAAACTCACTTTAAAAAAATTATTTCATATTCTGATTTCTATACGTTATTTTTATTCATGCAATGAGCACATGTGCATGACTTCAGTAAAGGCAAACAACGTATATCTAGTTAACTAACTATTCATATATTTCATCATATGTTTATCTTTAAACAATGCATCATTCATTAATTAATTAGTAACCATGAGAAGTAAGAGAAGAATAAACCATCACACATAAGCAACACATGAGAAAACCAAGATTTAGGTCGAAACCCAATGTGGGAGAAAACCATTGTTGTTGTCGTCCTTATCTTATTAATTATTATATAAAGAAAATATTATTAAAATATTGTATTGGCGTAGACTCTTACTGGTACACAGGAAAGCACCTGTAGAAGGCTACAACCTTCTCTCATTCTTCAACACCCATTGGAAGGGAGATCCAACCCCTAATCTCATTTACTGGCTCCTACCGAAAGGGAGCTCCTACCCCCTGCGCAAATTCTCCAACTACTACTGGAAGGAATCTTTGACTTCCTCATTGAAGGCTCCAACCCTCAACACCTCTTATGGACCATGTTTCATAATATTTCATACTAGATCCACCTAAATTAGAACATCAAACTTGTAGGCCACCTTTCATCAAATTTTCAGACAGGACCCACTTTCATCATTAAGCCCAATACCAAGTAACAATTCTGAAACCAAACACTGAACCAACTCATCCAATCATTGAACCAACTGAAACACTATACCATTATCAAACCAATCGCTACATCTTAAAAATTTATTGCAACCAAATCAAACCAATTATAACCAAATCATACCAATGCACAATATACCAAGTCATACTTTATTCATTATAGAAACATAGTGTTGTCACTAAAAACCCTGATCAACCATACATCAGAATGTATACAATATTGTTATGAATCATACTTGCATATGTACGCACTTCCCTTGAGGAAGATATGCATACATATATCAAATCACTGACTACTGAAATTTCTGTCAAGATGAATCACTGGGTTAGTTACTAAATACTGAATCACAATAGATACATCAATACTAACTTACTGAAAACCTAAACATAATTCTTCACTATCACTGATCAATACATGATCTGAAAATCACTCGTGAATTTCGTCAGTTAAATAATTAATAAATGAAGGTATTACATACTCATTTGCAGGTGTGTGTCTATGTTATCAGGGCTACGTCTCTGGTCCAACTTTCAGTGGCGGCCTTTTTTTATTGTGTCTTTAAAGAAGAGATTTACAATGAGAAGCTCAATTTGAGTCTCCTGAAATAGATAATGTTTGGTAGGGTGGTTCTTGGATCCCCTTAGCCACTAGAGTACACAGAATCTTTTTCTTACTAGATATTGACCTCTCTGGTCTTTAATGGGAGAAGCCCAATGTGGTGCTCAATTCTTGATAGATCCTCTCAGGGATTGCTTGAACCTCTCAAGATTTCTGTCTACTCGATGTTGCCTTAGGTCAGCTCGGCTCTCTGTTTTTTGCTTTTTGCTGCACTGTCTCTTCTTTTCTCCCGCTCTCTCTATCTTCATTCTCTTCTTCTCTCTTCTTCTTTGTGTGTTCTGTTCTCTGTCTGTTCATGGCTTAAATCCGATCTATCCTTGACTGTTCGATTCCTCTTCCACCCCTTCGGATCACCTGCTACTGTTCGCTAGGAGTTCCCTGCATTTGCATCATCGTCAACGACTTACAGGGAGTGGCCACTTGTCCTCTTGCGAACTACGCCAGCTCTACCTTGATGGTTCGATAATCCAGTTACACTATGGAGTGACTCATCCACCAAATCAATGGTCAAATTGGACTTCAAACTTCTTTATGCCATGGCTTAATTCCCCTGTCAAATCCAATTTGTCCATCGGGCACAATCTTCGCCGTTAGATCTGGAGCCCCCAGATCCTACGTTATTCACTCATTTCATGCGGTTGACTTGCTCAACCGTTAGCGCATGATGAGAGGCGGTTTTCTCTCTCATCCACCGGACATGTGTCGTGTGATGAATGGAATCACTTGGTTTCAGCCAAATCCGCTTACTGCCCAAGGGTGCCCATAATTTTCCCCATGATTTCCCGGCTTCCCATCTAACAGAGCACTTGGGGCCTTTCCTTCTCGAGGGGTTTTGCCTAGCGATGCACGATTAGCGCTAAGCGCTAATCATGCATCAGAAGTTGCCTCCGTTTCCCGATTCGGGCTTTCCAGGTGGCATTTTTTCCTCCTGCGCAGACTCCATGGGCCTTGGTCAACGCACTTTGACCGAGGTCCTTGTTGGCTGCAATTTGCCACTATCCAGAGGTCTTCCTGATTTCTCTGTCTTCATAAATTCGAAGTCTGTCCTGTTTTGATACAGTCATGGTATTTGATAATTCTTCATAAATCCCATTCAGATCACAGCCTTCCCACTGAAAAAGCTTTTGGACCACCAAAAGGTTGTTTTCAAGCATCGACTAAGTGAGGGTACAATTGTATCACTTGTCTAATCTCTATCCACTTTGCACTGCTCGGCTTTGAGCCCTTGAGCCCTACTCTGAGGTACTCGACATCTCCTCTGCACGTCGCCATCACCTTCCTTTCCAGAACTGTGTCTTTGTGTAATTCATTAAGATATTCAGGTAGCAGGTCATCAATAGAAGGCAATTGACTCTGCTCTTCGAGATCCTCAATTAGAGAGGGTTCAAACAATCTTAAGACATCTACATTTACGACTGAGTAGATGTGCATGTAAGTTGGTAGATCAAGGTGAAAAGCATTTTCATCAATCTTCTCCTGTATCTTGAAGGGTCCATACCCGATAGGCTTTAGCTTTTTACCTTCACCTTGCATCATGTCCTTGTTGATATATAGCCAGACTTGGTCACCAACTTGGAAACTATACTCCATTTGATGTTTGTCATGCCTTGCCTTGTATTTGGCATGTCTCTTTTCCAGTTGTTCCTGTACTACCTGGTGGATCTCTTGGATCTGTTCAATGAACCTAGTTTCCCTGTCCACATCACTGTGTCCATCAACTGTGGTATCTTTACCAAAGACAAAATTCAAAGGAGACCTTGGTGTGAAACCAAAATAGGTCTCAAAAGGAGATCTCTATGTAGAATAATGTTTTGCTTTGTTGCAAGCATGTTGCACATAACACAAATGTTCATCTCAAAGCTTAGGATGTTTGCTGCAATATCCTCTGAGCAACTGGATCACTATCCTATTGACTACTTCTTTCTGGCCATCAATTTGTGGATGAAAAGTTGTGCTTTTCTTTAGTTTGGTTTCCATCAGTTCCCACAAATTTGACCAAAACTTCCTCACAAATCGGGTGTCTTGATCAGATATAATGGAAGTGGATAATCCAAAATGAACCCATACATGTTCAAAAAATAGTTTTGCAGTTTGATCAGTTGTAATTTGTTTATTACAAGGTATCAAAATACACATTTTGTTGAACCTATCCATAACAACATATAGATAATCATGACCTTTCATAGATTTAGGCAGTCCTCCAACAAAATCCATGGAAACACTTTCCCAAGGGTGAGAAGGAACTGGTAATGGAGTGTACAAGATTAGTTTTCTGTTGCTGGTCTTGCTTTTAGCACACATAGTACACCCTCTTACATATCTAGAAACTGTCTTTTTCATTTTTGGCCAATAACAAAATCTTTGCAGTTGTGCAACTGTTTTACTTACCCCAAAGTGACCTGATATCAGGGAAGTGTGTGCTTCTCTAATTATCATTACTCTCTCAGTTTGTGGAATGCATAACTTCCCACAATGGTATAAGAGTCGGTCCTTTACATGATAATCCAATTCTTCTACTCGTTTTCCTTGACTTAAAGTTGCATATACATCTTTAAAGTCTACATCTTGAGCATATTGTTCAATGTCGCTTTCATGTAGCACAGAATTATGCTCAAGTATAGCAGATGCATTTATAATAGGTCTAGATAACATGTCTGCAACATTATTGTGTATGCCCTTTTTATATCTGATGACTAAATGAAACTATTGTAGAAAACCCATCCATCTATAGTGCCTTGATTGCTACAACTTATTTTTGGAGTGTAGATATTGAAGTGGTTGATGATTAGTATGTATTACTGTCTCTTTTCCCATTAAGTAATGTTTCCACCTTTTCACACTCTGAACTACTGCATACAATTCTTTATCATATGTAGGATAGTTAACTACTGCAGGATTAAAAGTCTCAGAATGATAACATATTGGTTTACCAAGTTGTGTCAACACTTCTCCCATGGCATAGTCACTGGCATTTGTTTGGATCTCAAATGGTCTTTGAAGATCAGGAAGTGCTAGTACAGGTGTTGTACTAATCTTTTTTTTCAAGGTGTTGAAGGCTTTCTGCTGTTTGCCTCCCCACTGAAACACCTTGTTCAATCCTGTTAAAGCATGTAAGGGAGCTGTAATTAAGGAATAGTTAGAAGTGAACTTCCTCCAATATTGTGTTGCTCCTAAGAAACTTCTAACTTCTGTAGCAGATTTGGGTTTAGGCCAATTTACAATGACTGCCACCTTAGAGGGATCTATCTTCAATTCACCACCCCCTACTATATGACCCAAATAATTCAGAGATGTTTTTCCAAATTCACATTTTGAGAGTTTAACATGAAGTTTTTCTCTTTCCAAAACATCTAGTGTCTGCTTAACCTGCTTTAATTGTTCTTCCCACGTTTCGATAAAAATCAGAATGTCATCCAGATACACAATAACAAAATCATCAAGAAAAGGTTTGAGTACATCATTCATTAATCTCATGAAAGTAGCAAGAGCATTAGTTAAGCGAAAAGGCATAACCAGCCACTCATACAATCCCTTCTTTGTTTTGAAAGCAGTCTTCCATGCATCTTGCTCTGCAACTTTGACTTGATGGTATCCACTGTGCAAGTCTAGCTTGGAGAAATAAACAACTTCTTTCAATTGATCTAATAGATAATCTATGTGAGGAAGGGGATAACAATTTTTGATTGTTATCTTATTGAGCTTATTAGCTCTTACAAAGTATTCAATTCCATATTTAACACGTAGATACTTGTTCTCAGCTCTATAGAAAATGGCTTTCCTATCATACAAGTAATGACTTCCCGAAAAAATTCCACATATATCCAAAGGAATTATGTCTAACTCAACCTCATCTACAAATGCTGACCCAAAAGAAAACTTGAGTTTTCACTGTCTAGTCACTTGTAGTTGTGCTTTATCATTTAACCATCCTAATGGGTATGGTTTCTTGTGAGGTGTAGTTGCTAATCCCAAATTCTTTACAATTGCTTCAGAAATTAAATTTACTTGTGAGTCACTATCAAACGAAGTATCAATATTTTGATGTTTGGAAATAACTTGAATATGGAAAAGCTCATGTCTTTTTCTCTCATTTTCTTCATCAATAGTAGATTGTGCAGAATTACTAGTAGATGCTTCAGAATTCTTACCTCTTATACCTGTGGCTGCAATGGTTGTTTCATCTCCCGAGTCTAACCCCAAACATTTTTGAATAGTTGCAACAATATTCTTGTTCTTGCCCTTAAACTTCTTAGGCCTCAACTCTGGATGCAAAATCCAACAATTCTCATCATCATGCCCATCCTTTTAACAGTGAGTGCAGGAAACCTTGATTTTCTGTGCAGTGTTAGCCTTCCTTGCTTTCCACTTTTAATTTATTTTCTCCTTATTCTTGCTTACAGTGGGTTGGGATGATCCCCCAACTTCTGAACTTCCATTCTTTCCTCTAGCTTCTAGATGAGTAGCTTGTACAGATACCTCATCTATACTAGTGGGATTAAACATGAGGATAGTATGCCTCATGTAGCTGTGTAGACCATAAATGTACTTCAACAGAGTCTTAGGTGAGTCTAATGAGATTCCTAGAATCAATGCTCTCTTTCTAAATTCTTGAGTGTTCCTTGCACACTTTGCCCTTTCAACTATCGAAGAGTTTTCCAACTCATCATGGCTTGCTGCATGTAGGCCAATGGATAGAATTGATTTTTGATTGTAGAAACAAATTCACTCTAGACAAAGATGGTCTTACCATGTCTTTTCATGTTAGCTTGGGTTGTGCCTTCCCACCAAACCAAGGTAGTGCCTCCAAGGCGTAGGCTTTCCAACTGAATATTGCTCTTGTGTGTGTCGATATTTTGTACTCTGCAATAAACATCAATTTGTCTAATCCAATTGTCCAGCTTTTCTACATTCAACTCTCCATCATATGTAGGTAGATCAAATTTAACATCTATTTCGATCAAAGATGCTTTCTTTTTAGGGCTATCAGGAGGTGTGAGAAAGCTTTCCTCTTTCCCTTTGCCTTTTGAGTGGTCATGGGAATGTGACTCATCTTCTCCTTTGTCTTGCTTAGAGCCTGATGAATCTTCATCCTTATGTTTTCTAAAGTCCCTATACATCTCTTCTACGATGGACTTTATGGCTACGAAACTATCTATGAATTGAGGGTCTGGCCCCATAGAACCTTCCTTTGACATTATCTTCCGAGGATAGACTCTCCCAATTCCAAGATTAGTTTCGACCAACTCTCCTTCTACTAATTTGAGCTTTGATCTAGTTAGCATTCAACAGCTAAACCAACACAAGCTTGTCTAACCTTAATGGCCTAAATCTTTGGTACCACTTGATCTGAAAATCACTCGTGAGTGTCCTCAGTTAATTAATTAATTAATTAAGGTATTACAAACTCATGTGCTGGTGTGTGTCTATGTTATCTTAGGCAACAGATCGATCAGATTGCAAAATACACAGACACTGGAAGAATGAAAAACAATAGGAGAAACACAGTAAGCAAATACAAGAACACAACAAATTAATAAGGAGTAGGTCCCATTTATGAAGATTTGGAGTCTTGAACCTTTCAAATCTAGTTTGGGGCATAATGGAAAATTTTGGGATAAAAAAATTGCAGTGATAGCTTGGAGCCCTTTGAAACTATTCCAAATACTAAAAGCTTTCCAACATTTTGAGAATCACCAAAATCAAAGCTTGTATATATAACTTATGCTTCTCATTAGTTGACCTACCTTGTTAACGACCATGATATTGAGTGGATGCAACATCATCCCACTTTCCATGGAGCCATCTAGGAGGTTCCACCATTATCCATTAGAGGTAATATAACATTGATTAATGTTACTAAATAACTAAATATAAATGGTTATGATTTATCTTTACGATGTCTACAAAAAAATGGTTTCATAGGCTTATTACAAGATTTGTTAGGTAGGTGATGGAGTGAGAGAGATGTAGGGTGATCTATATAGGTTCAGGTTATTATTTAAATTGTCTGCCCATTTGAAGGATGGTTTAATTGGAAAATATTTCCGAAATAATTAAAAGGTTTTGTGCTGTCTATTACATCATCGATGAGGTATAAAAAGTTAGGTTACATTTTTGGTCATATGTATTTGTACTCTTACTACTTGTTTGTAGTTGATTTCTAAACTACCATGAAAAATCCACTAGAAGGAATGCAATTGAGGTTTAAAGATGCAAAGCCACTAAATAAGATCCCACCATCAATGTTAATCCTATAATTTAAGAGAGTCTCGGAAACTTTACTACACTCAATCCTTATGAAGGGAATAATATTTAACTAGGTAGACATAATATCACACAGATTGAATGTCGCATTAGGGATAGTAAATTTTAATCTAGTCAATTTTAGGAATAAATTTTAAATGTCCTCATACCCTTTTTTTAATTTTTTAATAAGTAAAGGAATCAACCTCAACCTCCCTCTTAACCTGAGGGCTAGGGTGAGGTTGATGGTACCAGGCAAACCCATAAGCATACTGACTTAAGAATTCACAAGGCCTAAAGCCAATAAGACATTATAGCTCATCATGTCACTAATCGAGATTTGAACCTGGGTGGGAAAGATAACAACCCTTCTTCCCGATCACTCGCGATAACCCTAATTGACCACATATCCTCATGTCTAATATATGTTGTTTGCACAATTAATCCATTCACAAGTATGAAGTAGAAATAGAACCATTCATGCCCTCCAATATATGCACAATGTAAAGATGTATAGAAATACATGTATGCTCTAATGTATAAATAAATCTATCACCACTTCCTAGTCTTTATGTATGAACCAATATTTTGTAAAAACTTCCCTATGATTTTTAAATATATAGTTAAGGTCCTAGGAAGCATCACAAATTGGTACATGAATGAATTTATCATTATACACGGATCTATGGTACCACTAAATTGTCATATATTTTGTTAGTTTATAAATGTAAAAATCGGAGCTACTGACTTATAGACTCATTTTAGTGAAACAACATATTTTAGTGATTTTGATATGAATACTTCCAATGTTTTTGCAATCAAAATATTGAGAAGAAAGTTCCCAAAGCCAAAGGTTTTGAACAACATAAAGATCAACCTTAATAAAAGTATGTACACTGAAGTTATGTCTTCGTTAAATTGATATATTGTTATGACCATCATGGTATCATGTGGATGCCATGACAACTCCATTTACTCATAAATGGAGCTAATCACACGTGAACTTTTTAAAAAACTTTTATAGAAAAACCCTAATCATCATTGAAAATTAAGATTGTTGAAACCTAATCCTTGTGATTGGGTAAATATATGTAAATAAATAAGTGAGAAATGTGAACAATCATCGGGAGATGAACTAAACAATCTCTCCCTTCATGTATATAACAGACCTACCTAATTGAATGAATACACGAATAAGTTTTCTGCCTAATGGAGTTACTGCCTGGCCTAACATGGTATCAGAGCCAGCGCTTTTTTAGCATTTGTGTCCCTTGTAACTCCCTGTCTGCTCTCCATAGCTGAGAAGCTCCTCCATAAAATTAGCTGCTCCTGACTTGGTAGCTGCCCCACTATCCATACTATCCATACTGCCCTCCACTATCCAGTGTTGTCCATCTTGTCTAACTATCCAAACGTTTCAAAAAAAAAAGGGGGCGCTTTGCTGACAAGCATTGTCCTGTGCATTAAAGTTTTTTGAAATGCCCTGACTTGTGCCTGTCGCCTCCATTGCATGAATTGATTCCCTATTCTGATTACTCGTTCTACCCTGATACCAGGAGCAGCGTTATTCCCACAGACGACGGTCTTCGCCTTAGGTCCTGCGCTGGAGTGTCAGGCTCGTTTGCATTGGAATTGAGAGTTGTTTCGGATAAACATGGTGAACCCGACGTGAAGCAAGAAGACTGATATGTGTTGATTGCTGGAGTATGCATTCAAATCCTGTCGGTGATTGCTGGAAGCTTGGACGCTGTCACATGAATGTTTGCTGGAGCAAAACGTTCTAGATTCTTCGAACAGAGGCTGCGGTGAGCGTGGTCTCGTTTTGAATATGGTGGAGAAGCGAGATTGCATGAGATATGCTGCATATCGAATATTAAACACTGGGCGTGAATATTGGGGAGACAACATGGATATGTGTCGATATGCGTGGTTATTGTGGTCATAATACCTGAGATGTGTGGAGATGTGCTGCTGATGCATGGACATGGTATCATGTGTGGAGAATACAGAGACCGATGAGTGTTTGAAGTGGATTTGTGCTTGAATGGTACTTTTGAATGGTGTTATAACAGTATGATACCTCTGCGTTAGATATGTTTTGAACGCAGCCATATGTATTTTGTTGAATGCAGCCATATGTATTTTTTAACGCAACCATATGTATTATGTGGTATAATACAATGTTGTTTTGTGAGTGATATCATCTCCACCATATAGGAGTTGGTAATACCTTTGTCCTATATATAAGAGTGCAATCATTTTACAAATTTTACACTAGAGCTGCATTTTTTTTATCCACAAGAAGTACAATTTTATACATTAATAGCAAAAGTATTTTTCTATCAGGAAAACTATTTTTTTTACAAAATGCATTCAATCATATCCATGGTGGGAATAGTTCTCACTGGCAAGGAGAACTATCCTAAATGGTCCCGGATGATAAAACACACCCTCATTTTCAATGAGTTGTGGAAAGGAGTGTGTGTCAGAGAAGGAGACAATGACCCAGTACAACATACCTCAGACAAAGAGCTTGTCATTTGGGAAAACAAGAACAACAAAGCTTATGCATTAATCGCAGCATCTGTAAATGAAGAGGTGAGTCGCCATATTTCATCATATTCAACTGCCTTTGAAGCCTTACAAAAGCTGAAAGAACTCTATGACTCACATTCTGCACTTGAAGTTGTTCAACTCATGATTAAACTCTTCACTCTTGAACTGAAAAATAATTATCCTCTTGCTCTTGCATCTGAAGTAAAGTCTATAATGCATGATATCAAATCTACTAAGGTTGAATTGGATATTCCACTTATCGCTTTTCTCAAGGAACTTTATCCTACTTACTCCAATTATCTTGAGTCATTGCAAGCAAATGAAAATCTCAAAGATATAACCTTTGACTCTCTTGTGAAAAAGTTTGCTGAAAGAGAGAAAGCTTTTGGAAAGAAGATAGCCTCTGAATCTTCTGAAGAGACTGTGTGCCTTGCTCATAAAGAAAAGCATCCTGCTCAAGATTCTACAAGAGGAAGAGGTGGACGAAGAGGAAGAGGAAGATATTTCAGAGGTGAGGGGGGGGCAAACATTCTCAAGGAGAAAAGGCAAATTTGCACTGCATTCGCTGCAAAATAAATGGATCACATGATGCCTCTACATGCAAGCTACCATGGGACAAAATTGAGCAGAAAAGAAACCAACAGAAAGTTAAAACTGATGATACAGACAAAGGTAAAGCACTTGAATCCGCTCACTATGTTGATGCACAATGTAACATTGGAGTAAATGAAGATTTGTTTAATACTTCACTTGCTTCCTGGAAAAATGATTGGTTTCTTGATTCAGGAGAAACCTGTCACATGACTCATAGAAAAGATTTTTTTGAAGATTTCACTGACAATGTTGATGGAGCAGTATACTTTGCAGATCAATCAAAAATCAAACCATCAGGGCTTGGCACAATCAGGCTTAAACTGCCTGGTCTTCCAGACTTTCTTCTGGATCATGTTCTATATCTCCCACAGCTCAAGAGAAACTTGCTGTCCTTGGTCCACATCTGCCAGCAAGGTCACTCCATTCATATTTTTGATGGCAAGCTTGAGGTAATAAGAGCATCTGACCACTCACTTGTCATGAGGGGAATAGAAGAAGAAAGGCTTCTCAAACTGCAAGGAACATCTGCTCATGCACAACATTTCTCATACAATTCTCATCATGAAGAAGGTACACTTCCATCAAGTTTATTATGGCATGCTAGATTTGGACATTTGAACTATGACAGTCTTCGCTTATTGAAGAAAAATGGTGTTGCTGGTTTGCCTACAATTCCTAGAAAACTTAAGCAATGTGATGCTTGCATTCTAGGAAAGCATAGCAAACAGTATTTTCATGATTCACATTCAAGAGCACATAGGAAAATTGAACTCATTCATTCAGATTTATGTGGTCCAATGCCTGTTCCTTCTGCTAATGGAAATAAATATATCATGACTTTTATTGATGACTACACCAGAATGTGCTGGGTTTATTTATTGAAGAACAAATCTGATGCTTTTCAAACATTCAAGAATTTTCATAAATGGATTGAAAATGATGCACAATCTCATATTGGGTCTATTCGCACTGATAATGGAAAAGAATACACATAAAATGAATTTGAAAACTATCTTCGCCAACATGGGATCAAACATCAAATAACTGTGCCTTATAATCCCCAACAGAATGGTGTAGCTGAAAGAATGAATAGAACAATCTTGAATATGGTACGATCCATGCTTTTCTTCAAAAATGTAAAGATAATTTTTTGGGCTGATGTTGTTCTATGTGCTGCATATATAAAGAATAGATGTCCATCTAATGCTATAAGAAACAAGACTCCTTATGAAATGTGGTATGGACATGTTCCTTTGGTAAAACATCTCAGGGCCTTTGGTTCCACCTGTTATGCTTTGATACCAAAGGTACATAGAAACAAACTTGGTGCTAGAAGTTGTAAGTGTATCTTCCTGGGGTACTCAAACACCTCCAAAGAATACCGCCTCTATGATGAAGTAAATAAAAAGTTTGTTGTATCTAGAGATGTAATTTTTCTTGAATCATCCAAAACTGACAATGTTGTTGAGCGGCAACTTGATCGCTTGGATAGATTTGCAAAAGAAAAATCATTTCAAGAATTTGATAATCAGATTCCACATCTTGAAGGGGGGATTCCTATACTAGATCAACATGTGGAATCTTCTTCTGAAGAACACTCTCCCCCACATGAAACTCCAACAACGGATGATGCTTTAAGTGATGTAATTGATAGAATTGGGAGACTCAATCTTGATTCAGTCTAAACTCAATAAACAGAGCAGCCTAGACCATCTCAGGAAGGTCCCCCAAAGTGGCTGACAAAGACACTTGAAAGTGTTCATCCTGATGAAGTTGGAAAGACAGGAACCAGAAATTCAAATCGGCAAAATGGAGGTGATGTAGATGACTCTAATTCACCTATTGATATGGATGTTTCTTATGATTGTGACTTGAACTTGTCTACATATTTTGAGCCAACTTCCTTCAAAGAAGCTGCTTCTCATGATGAATGGAAAGAAGTGATGCAAAACGAGTATAATTCCCTCATATAGAACGACACTTGGAAGCTGGTTGATCCTCCATTAGGAATCAAAGCAATTCGCTGCAAGTGGGTCTATAAGAACAAGTATAAAGCTGATGGCTCACTTGACAAGCACAAAGCTAGGCTTGTGGCAAAAGGTTTTGCACAAAAGGAAGGGGTCGATTATGAGGAGACTTTTTCCCCCACAGCAAAATGGGCTACCATCTGGACACTCTTTGCACTAGTAGCTCAAAATGGTTGGAAAGTCCATCAAATGGATGTAAAAACTGCTTTCTTGAATGGAGATCTAAAAGAGAATGTTTTTATGTCCCAGCCTGAAGGATTTGCTGTGAAAGGACATGAACATAAAGTATGAAAACTTGTGAAGTCCTTGTATGGCCTCAAACAAACACCGCGAGCCTGGTATGAAAAACTAACTGAGCATCTTCTAAAACTCAATTTCAATCATTTTGATCTTGATGATGCAACTTTATTTGTCAAGAAAGTTGGAAAAACAGTTGTATATCTTGTGTTATATGTAGATGATCTTTTAATGACAGGGAACAATGAAAGCTACATTGCATCCATAAAGAAAGAATTGGGGAAAAGTTTTGAAATGACTGATTTGGTTATGTTCATTACTATCTTGGCATTGAAGTAACCCAACATCCAAAGTCCATATTTCTTTCTCAAAAGAAATACATTGGAGATTTGTTGAACAGGTTTAGCATGACAGAGTGCAATCCTCTTACTACTCCAATGGAACAAAACTTAAAGCTCACATCTATTGAAGGAAAGGAATTTGAGGATGCAATAAAGTATAGACAGCTTGTAGGAAGTCTCAACTACCTAACTACTACCAGACCAGACATTACATTTGCTGTTGGAATCCTCTCCAGGTTTATGAAAAAGCCTTGTGAGGGACATTAGTCTGCTGCAAAAAGAGTTCTAAAGTACTTGAAGGGAACTCAAGACTTTGGAATCAAGTACACACAGGTGTATGACTTCAGCTTGATCTGATACTCTGATTCAGACTTCGATGGAGACAAAGAAACTGGGGTATCTACTTCAGGATATGCTATGAGTCTTGGATCAGGAGTTGTTTCCTGGAGATCACGCAAATAATCAGTTCCAGCAGATTCCACAACAGAAGCAGAATACGTGGCAGCAGCTGAAGCAACAAAAGAAATTGTTTGGCTCAGGAAAATTCTTGAAGATTTGTAGGTAAAACAAGTACAATCAACTCCACTCATGATTGACAACACCTCTGCAATAAAGTTGGCCAAGAAACCAAAGTTCAATGATCGAACAAAGCACATCAATACTAAATATCATCTGATTCGACATCATGTTGAGGCCAAAACAATCCATCTCTGTCATTGTTCCACAAATGAGCAAATTGTAGACATCTTCACCAAAGCGCTTGGAAGAGAAAAGCTTGAACGATTCAGAACGATGCTTGGACTCACCAACATCCCTTCAGATTAAGGGGGGAATGTTGACACCTAATCCTTGTGATTGGGTAAATATATGTAAATAAATAAATGAGAAATGTGAACAGTCGTCGGGAGATGAACTGAATAGTCTCTCCCTTCATGTATATAACATATCTACCTGATTGAATGAATACATGAATCAGTTTTCTGCCTAATGAAGTTACTGCCTGGCCTGACAAAGATAACCTAAAATAAAATTTCTATAAACATGTTAAGTATTGACCCATTAAAATAAAAATTCCCTTTTTATTCAATTAATTTACTATTTCATAATTTAACAATGCAATTTTTATTTTATTTTATCTTTTCAAATTAAAAATATTGATAAAGTTAATTTATAATATTTATTATATTAAGTATATATATTAATTTTAAGTAATAAAGCAAATAAACACGCTTTCCATTAACGGGTTATTACAAATTTATAAACCCGATTAATTTACAATACTCATTATATAGAAAGTATATATAACAATGTAAATTAAACAAAGAGATAAACCCTTTCCACTAATTGCTTAATTATTAAGCATGTATAAGGTAAAAATGTTCACTTTTCCAAACGACCTTTGTAATGACGGGACAACCCCTCTTTCCTTTTCATTCAATGATCAAGTGGGAAGGAAAGGATTATATTTCAATTTAAATGGTTAATTTCAATGATCAAGTTCAAGTTTGAATGAAAAGATTGACATATTTTTTTCATATAAAAATAAAAATTATTATTATTTGTTTTTTATATGTCATATTTTTTTAATTGGGTGAAGGTGTGTAGATTAAGAATTTTATTTATAAATGGGAATTTTAGTTAAGTTTAATGATTTCATATAGATGGTGCTAGTTCATCACTATTATAATCTATTTAAAATTACTATGATGAGAATTCAATAAAACCATTTATTTATACTAGATATATGGATCATATGAATAAAATTCAAGTGGATCATTTAGTTATAATTTATATCATAATCTTATAGAAGAAATTCAGTAGCACCATATATTATTTCATTTGATGCACATAATTATTCAAATATAATGAAATTACTTTACAGTTAATTTGTTTTTCTTTCTTAACATGTAATTGGTGTAATTGGCATAATCATTCAAACAAATGCACTAACTTTTTTTAAGGAAACCAAAATATCATATTATTTTATTGATATGATTGTAATTTTCAATACAAAACAAAATAATAATAATAATAATAATAATAATAATAATAGCTATTATTATTTAAAACCTCTACCAACACAATTTTCTAGAAAATAAATATAAGTTACAAGAATATTTTTCCATAGCAATTATAGGTCTAACTAGTAATCCACAAAAGAATAGAGAAATATTAATAATTTTTTATCAACAAAAATGAATTAATGTTGCTTTATTTGGCATTGAATTTTTTACTAGTTCCTATTGTAGTGTATTCATATTAAATAGGCATAAAAAAGACATGCACACAATTTAGAGGAATTAGTAAATGAAAGCAAACTAAGTAGACAATAAAAGTGGAGTAGGAAACAAGAAGGTATGTAGGTGGAACCATACACAATTGGTAAATATCATTTGTAAATCCAAGTAGCAAGAGGATGAGAGCTGACTCGAATTGGAATTATTTCTCCTATGTGAACAACAAAAGAATTCAACGCAACAAAATTCTTTGATCTAGAATGTCCACTACTAACATGTGAAATTTTGTTAATATACAATTTTTTAATTACTATGGTATATACACAAATTATTTATAAAGACAAGAAAACTATAAAAATAATGAAAAGTAAAACACTTTTTTCAAAGGAAAAAATACCATAATGTTATTTATAGAATAAAAAACATTATAGTTTGTATATACACATTAGTGTGTGTATTCAAGAAGGATTTGCCCAGATCCATTTATGGAAAGACATGAAAATATAGTCCAACAAAACTATAACCTCTAGTACAAAATAATCTACATGGGTCAGCAGATAGACCATCCAAAAAGTTTGTTGCCAAGAAGTACAGCCTCTCAAGGCTAACACATTAATCAACCATTAAGGCTTGAACACAGGGACAAAAATAGGTCCAACAAAAAGTAAATTTCCAAAACTATATACAACAGCCATGAAATCAACAACTAAATCAGAGCATCAAGATTGTCCATAAAAGGATGGTGGTAGAACTAGAAGTGTTCAGTTCTCATCGATTCTTCAATTGACCATAACCCTGTAGCCAACTGAAGGCATTCCTTAGAAAGTCAATCTTCCTCATTGTTTTGTTCCCTATAAATGTGAGAGGAATAAAAAAACATCATATGAGAGCTTTAACATTAGTAAATCCTCAAGAATGTGAAGAAGATGTAAGTTGTCACAATGTTATATCTCATTAACCCAACTGATGACTAGTAAAGAGTGGCCAAAAAATTGTAATAGATTAGAACCATTTCCCTTGCAAAATCCATTAAAGAGTGACATGCAAAAAACTCGGCCAATTTGTTTGTGCCCCTTCCAATACCCATGGAAACTTTGAAGAATTGTTTCTTATATAAAAATAAAACCAATCCCCCTCAACACATTTGATCATCCCTTTGCAAGGCCCTGTCAAAGGAACCCCAGAGATGTGATTTAGTTTCGGATATAGAAATAGATTGTCGAGAACGTGAAAGAACGGCCAAGGCCTCAATGACCATCCGATTCGGAAAGGCTAGAAAGTGTTGAAACAATCCTTTATTTCTATCTAGCCGCGTGCCCCAACAAATGAAGAGACAAGGCTCTGAAGGGTTTAGTATTTCTATTTTGTACCCAACCTCTCTACTTCTCCTCAAAACATTGACCTTGCCATGAAAAATCTTGACCAAATGTAGTGTTCCAAATGTTCCATATCTATCAGATAAAAGGATATTTGGCAAATAAGTTCTCAATATATTCACCATCCAACTTATAGAGGGAGCACCACCCAGGACCAATCTTGTAATACCTCTACAAACATCCCAAGTGGGAACTTTTTGAGAAAAGGTGCACCACATAAAGAGACAAGGCTTTGTTGGATACTACACCTTCCATACACCTTTCCACCTACATTCCCCTTTTGTAACAATAATACATAGATTCATATGAACATACCTCCTCTTAGGACTACATATGACCATTGGGGAATGTATCCAAACCAACTCATCGTTTGTTTGTGATAGTCTTATATAAGCAGTAGATAGGGCATCAAGGTGCCCTTTATAGATTTCATGGAAATCCTATTTGTAACTCTCTTGCTGATAGTCACCCTTGGAGCCAAATTGAGGTCTGATCTAGATTGCCAATATGACAAAGTCTAGAAATTTGTATATCTTTGAGTTGATCAATGGTAGCCCAAGGAAAGCGATGGGAGAGCCTGCTACCAAACCATGGGTCTTGGCCTAATCATACCTTTGTAGCATTACCCACCTTCCAAGAAAGACCTAAAAATAAGGTTGAATGAAATGAGAACAACATACCAAATGATTGAAATATTGGAATGAGGCTTATCTCTCAACCTAATCCAATCTTCAAGGGAAATGGATGAACGTAATTTTGATAAATCACCTAAGTCCACAAAATGTGAGTGGAAAAAGGTTGACATCCACATTTAGCTGCTAATGCATGAGAGAACAAGAAAATGTTTTTGAGACCCCATCCGCCTAACTCTTTGGGAAGAGCGATCCGCTCCCATCTAACCCAAGGGAGCACAAATTGTTCCTAAGTGACAACCCATAAGAATTTGAAGCATGTTCTTCTTATTTTTTTCTAAAACACCGCGAGGGATCCATGTCGCTAACATCTAGAAAACAGGGATGGCTTCCAACACTGATTTGACCCAGATAAGTCTCCCTGCTCTATAAATCCATCTTAGGCACCAACTTTTTAATCCTTTTTTCAATCTTAACAATTAGCCAAGACTAGTCTTCATTCTTGTAGTAGTTGGGTTTCACATGAAAACCCAAATATTTGATACTTGCATCCATCTTAATGAATTGAAAAGGAAAAACATTACTAAGGTTTTACACTTCCAAGGAAGACAAGTTTTGAGTCAAAATGGAGGATTTGCTACTCGGTATAGCTATGAGAATGAAAGATAAAACATATTATTAAAAGTTTCTTTATTCTTCAATGGAAAAAATGAGAAACTATTTTCATTTCAAAGTTGATAAGTAATTTTTTATTTTAATTTTCATTTGTATGAGAAATAATTTCATATCATTTTATGATGAGTTAAAACATGATTTCAAATTTTAACCCTACTCCCACTTCTTGTTTATTTTTTTCTTAAGATTATTGTGTCAAAGTGTAATTTTATTTGTTTTCCCCTGTGAAATCTTGTTAACTATGTCAACAACTTCCTTTAATTTTAAGATAACTTTCCATGTTAAAAAAATAAAGTTTTATAACTACTTGATAGAAATTAAAGAATATAATATATACTTTTATCTTAAAATCTAAATTTCAAAAACTCCTTGAGATTATAAACCCTTTTAGGATTCCATTTAAAAACTCAAGTTGTTATGACATGGTAAATTTGAGTCCACTTTAGTGAAATTTTCAAATATAATGAATGTTTTACTCTAAAAACAAGTTTGTTATTCATTGTACCATTCTTATTAGTCCATGCATTCTAGAGTGCAGAGACTATATTGATCACTCAATCCTTCACCATATATTAATTAGTGTTAATCATAAAATTTATGTATTTATGTGATTTTTTTAACCTAGTACAATGATTTTACTCATTTATATAATGAACCAAAAATTGTTTATTTTAAATATGATTTCAAAAATAAGATTTGAGGTCTTATTGTCAAGTTGGTTTTCTCTCCCATGCATATATTCAAAGTTTCCTTTTCTCTAGTGCATATAAAGTTTGTGTTGAGATTATGATATATTAGATGACATGTATTTTGAAAGTTTCATATTTTTTACTCAAAGTTTCATCATGGATATCCACAAAATTTGGATACACAGAGTTTCATATAATACATGAACATGCTAAATCTTTACACTCTTCATTGCCAAATAGTTGGACCTTCTTTGACACCCCCCACAACACCAAAGATATATCTAGTGACATCTTACATAATCTAAAACTGACACACCACCAAATTGTTAACTAGTGACATCTTTCATAATCTAAGACCAACTAACATCCAGTACCTATCATATTCTAATTTGGATTGAGAGTTGAATTACTTCGATACAGGAGAAAGGAAACATGGCCATTACTAGATGATTCATGTTGATGTTGAACATGGCTATTGTTGGAGGATTCATGTTGATGTTGAGCATGGCTATTGCTGCAGGATTCATGTTAATGTTGAACAAACAAATTGTAAGTAATTCAAACAAATCAAACAACTACGTAGATAAATTTACAATAAATCAACAAAATTTCAATCTATAAATAGATTTATTTGAAAATTTTAACTATGTAACTAATGCAAATTGAAGTTCAAAATAAATCTCTATATAGCTCCTAAAATATATCTCTCCAAATTGCACGGGAAAATGCAATTAACTTTCCACTCTACATATATTTACATGATATCTAATCCAGGTAGAATCCACACTATTTTTATTCACACCCACTTGGAACTCTTTTAGGGATGTTGTAAAGGAATGTCAATATTACCTTGTTGAAAACTACAATAATATTACTACATGAGATGGACCACACTATGGTAGAAAAGGGACCAAGCAGTGCCACAGTTCACAAACATTTTTCATACCTTGCACCAATCTAGGTATCAAGGACTATGAGTGGCATAGGGTGCTCAAGTACCGTGGTCATCTGCATAGATACATCCAAACAAAAATGGAATTACTAGACATTTTCTTGCTTGGTATGACATACTAGTATGTTGTCAAAATCGAGTAGAAGATTCCCCATCTCATGAAGGAACCCAACACAATGGAGAACATTTATTCCTAAGGGAGGATAATTGATCTAGGGGGATATCGGTGACCACACACCTATTCCACTGGATCACTACACAATTTTCCTTTTTATTCACTTTTCTACTTTTAGCAATTTTTAGGTATTGAACTTCTTAAGCCAGTTTGAAGCCCTAAATGGTTTTCTTAGGGAAATGGACCGACAGAAGTCATAAATTTGTTACCAATAATAAATTTTACTACACGGATAATCCTTTCTAATGGGCTATTATGCGCTCCAAATGAAGATAATATGCCATTACGACCTCAAGAAGTTGACGTTCCAACTTACCCGATAAGGGCCCAAGCCTTTGGTGCTTCATCTCCTAGAGTTAGGTTTTTTAATATTTATAGTTTCTCATTGCTTCTTCATAATAAAAAGGCCTTAGAGTTGCATTGTAACACATTTTAGGAAAGCATGTAGGTATCACTCCCCTTCTTAGAGATAAGCTATCACCATTCAACCTAGTTTTCTCTCATTTTGCATGTATATAGTTTTGGCATTTTCCATTTATTAATTGAAATTAAGTTTCATTTTATCTATATGATTTGATTTTGAATAGGTATTCCATTTTATTCCCTTCATAAATTTGGACCAGTGGTATAAGAGTGATCTGCTCTTTATCTAATTTTCTATCCATGTCCCCAATGAGGTTGGGGTATAAGGAGTTGGGACTTGAACTACTTGAACCCTTGCAAGAATGTCCTTGTCAACCCTCAATGACCTCCCATAGTAGAAGAAAAGAAATATGAGGGAGAAAGATATCCTATCAAACTATTGCTCAAAGAATCCCTTGAGTGACAAAGGAATGAGATGATGGATAATTTTTCCCAAATCCTTTAGTGAATACTAATAGGGAACATATCTTCATCCAATGGCCACTTTGAAGGCACTTCCCCCTTCAAGATACAATTTAATTTTGATATTACTATATTTGAAGGCAAGATAGATGTAGATTCTCTAGACATTGAATGGTTAAATATGCTAGAAATATATTTTCTAGTACATAATTTTTTTGGTAGATAAAATATTACTTTTGTACTGCTTAAGGCTAGTACCCCCCATGTTAAGGATTGGTGGGAAACTTACTATGATAAAAGGGCCATGGAGGAATCCACACTATTTTTGTTCGCACTCACTTGAAACTCTTTTAGGGACGCTATTAAGGAACACTATTACCCTATTGGAAGCTACGAAGGCTAGTACATGAGATGGACCACACTATGACATGAAAGGGACCAAGTAGTGCTAGAGGTCACAATCATATTTCATACCCTACACACCAAATTGGGTATCAAGGATTCCGAGGGACATTTTGTGCTCAAGTATTGTGAATGTTTCCACAAATATATCTACATAGAAATGGAGTTCGTGGGCATCTCCTCACTTGATGCGACATACTCATATTCTGTCAAAATCGAGTAGAAGTTTACCCATCTCATGGAAGCACTAAATGCAATAGATTTAATTTATTTCTAGTGGTGTTGGGTTGGGGGGGGGGGAGTAATTGATCCAGGTGCATATTAGTGGCCACCCATATAAGTGACATTTTTTGAGGAAAAAAATGGAAGGTTTTCATAGAATTCATCAAAATTTAGAAATTGTACTCCTCAGATAGACATTTCCAACAGGCTATCGTGCATGCCAAATGGAGATCATATGCCAAAGTTACAACTTCAAGAATTTGATGTTCCAACTTACCCCATTGGTTCCCATAAGCCTTTGGTGCTCCATCTCCTAGGGTTATATGTTGGCATTGTGACTCAGGTTTGACTCAGGTTTGGCACTATGGCACAGGTGTTGTCCTTGATGGCAACTCACTTAAAGTGCAGATCACAGTTTAGGCCCTTAGAATGAAAGAAAATGAGGTATACACAGGTTCACTATATACGAAGACACGTATACACGCGTTATTGCTGATCAAAAGTTGCGTATGCGTATGCACGCACTTTCATGCACGAAAAAGCGCGTACATGTGGGAAATCTTATGTTTGGTCCATGGTATTTAGTCTGAAATATTTGAACCTATGGTTTTGGTCCTTGGTATTGCATCCAAAAGTGTTGAACCTAGGTATTGGGTCCCTAGTATTGGTTCTCAATGGTTTTGGACCATGGTTTGAGTAAAGCCTAAGACTATAAAAAGGGAAGGAGATCATTTGGCAAGGGTATTGACTTAAGCATTGAATATTTTATGAAGAGCATGATCTACAATACTGGTCATTGGGTTATGGTGCATAACTAGATCTGAATTAAGGAGGAACTAGAGCGCAAGGAGAAGGATAATTTCTTTTGATGCGTCAGGATCTTAAGGCAGCTTGAAGAGAAGTATCTTTGTGTAATTTTGATTTGTTATATTAGGCGCATGACTTGATCTATAAATATGATAATCTGGGTTTAACTGATGTCTTAATAAGTGAAAAGGGTAAATTATCTTTTATAGATCTGTACGTAGGTTCAGCGCAGTAGAGGCGCATATACACGCTGGTTCACTAACTTAAAACGACGTATACACTGGATGGCCTTGATACAGAAGTGTATGCATGTAGCTTACTCATATTGAAGTAGCGTACATCTCATGAAATATGTTTTAGCTGCTTCTTTTTATTGTTGTAGTTTTCTGGGTTTAGAATTGGTGTTTGGTTACTGGTATTGTTTTTATGGTTAAAACATTCTGAGAAGTTATTAGTTGATTCAGTATTTTTTTGTACAAAGGAGTTTGGTTAATGTAGATATACTTGATGTTTGATTGATATTTATGGATCTAGTCTAAAAATTTATGAAACGTGGTCCTTGGAAGAAAAGAGAAGGTTGTAGCCTTCTGTAGTTCAGCACCTACATACTAGTACCTCAGCTAGTACAAGAGCTAAGGGGGTTGTAGCTCCCTTCCAGGAGAAGCTAGAGAATGAGAGAAGGTTGTAGCCTTTTGTAGGTAGCAGCTTGCGTACTGGTATAAGACTGCACCAGTACAAAATCATTGTAAAAAGAAGTTTCTAATTAAAAGAAGATAGAGACAAATTGGAGCAGGTGGTTTTCACCCACATTGGGTTTCCACCTTATATCTTGTGTTCTTATGTGTGAGTTCCTGTTCTATTTTACTGTTCCTAGTTATTATTCATATGGTTTGATGCACAGATTAATGATCAACATCTGAAGAATAATTTAAATTACAAGTCTGCTTATATACGCTTGTTTCCTTAGCTGAAGTTGTGTACATACGCGGTATTTACTCACTGAGGTAGAGTATACAAATCTGATTGTGAAATGAAAAATAATTGACCTGATAATATTGATTCACCCCCCTCTTAGTATTATTCCCAACAATTTGTATCAGAGCAGGTCCTTCAGAAGAAGCTTGATTTCTTGAAGGAAGATCTATCATCATGAGCAACTACGAAAAGGAAGCATTAGTCAGGCCACCAATTTTTGATGGTAGCAACTTCATCTATTGGAAGGTAAGAATCACTGCCTATCTTCAATCTCTTGGTACAGAAGTCTGGGATATTGTGGAAACAGGATACACTTTTCCATCAGCAACTCCTACAGATACAGCTGGTAAGAAGCAGTATGAAACAAATGCAAAGGCTTTCAATACTCTATTAGGGAGGCTATCTCAACCAAAATTCGTCAAGGTTATGCAGCTCAAAACTGCAAAAGAAATATGGGACAATATCGTTCTGAGATATGAAGGAGATGAACAGGTAAAACAAACAAAACTAATAACTCTCATAATTCAATATGAAAATCTTAGAATGCACAATGATGAAAGCATGGCTAACTACTTCCTACGTATAGATGAGATTGTTAATTGTATGAAAAACTTGGGTGAAGAAATAAAAGAAGTTGTTTTGGTTGAAAAAGTTCTAAGATCTTTGTCTCCTAAGTTTGATTCAAAAGTTTCTACCATAGAAAAAAAACAGAATCTACAGAGCATTACCATGTCACAGCTGCATGGAATTCTAACTGCTTATGAAATGAGAAAAGGGGGACCATTAGACAAGAGAGAAGCTGCATTCAAAGCCTTGGGAAAAGGAGATTACAATGAGTCAGGACATATGTCAGAAGAAGAGGAAGAATCAAATTTTGTCAAGAACCTTCAATGGGGAACTGGAAGATTCAGAGGCAAGTTGCCTTTCAAATGCTTTGGTTGTGGAAGAGTTGGTCATTATGCTACCAAGTGTCCTCATAAAGATAAACTTGACAAAGGTAAGGAACCAGTCAGATGGAATAGAAAACAAAATGTAAGTAAGAAGAGCTATTATACACATGAAGGTCTTGATGGATATTCAAATAGTGATGAAGATGAACAACATAATGATTATAGACTTTTGATGGCTTTTGAAGATGATGATTTCTTGGATACTATAGATGAAGAAGGTCTCCATGAAGAAATTTCTAAACTCAAAATTTGTTTAGAGGAAAAGAATATGATTATAGATACTCTGACATTCCAACTTGTTGAAAGAGAAAAACACAATGAAAAGTTAGAATGTGAAATTGTGGGACTTAGAAAAGATATTGAGAAATCAAAAGGTCTTAATATTAGATTTGATAAGGGATCTGAAACTTTAGACGAGATTATCAAAGTGCAACATTCTCCTCTAGTCAAGACAGGCCTTGGATATACTGAAGAAGCGTCTCAAGCACAGAAGCCATCCACCTCCAAAAGTTATCTTGATGCAGCAAGAAAAAATGAACAGATTGATAATCGACAGCAAAATCATAATGCAGATCCCCAAGTAAATTAGGGACAATTTGCTTCAAGAATGAGCAAAGATTACCAAGTAAATCGGGGGTAATCTACTTCAAGGATGAACAAAAACTTTAACCAACCACAGGTAAATCATTCTCAATTTTCCTCAAGAATGGATGTTAATAGAAACTACAATCATTTGGTTGGTAGTTGCAGAAATTTCTTCAATGGCCAATGTTTCTCTTGTTGTAACCTTGGTCACAAAGCTGCTCAATGTGTTGCCTACAAGACCATCATGACTAGAGAAGCTCAAAAACAAAGGAGTATGACTGGGATCATGAAAAGGACCTACAATAACTTTTCTGCTCTTGAGAATGAAGTAGAATGTTCTATTTGTAACAACTTCGGTCATGAAGATTCTGAATGTAGGAGTAGGTTTTGGCAAACAACTCAGAAGGAGCAAGTTTCATTGAATTCTAAAACTTGGAAGAAGAAAGAATCGCAACCAGAAAGATGTGGGATAGCCTTATATGTTGAAGGATAGGAAAATCAATGGTACATCGACAGTGGATGCTCGAAACATATGACAGGTGATAAAGAAAAACTTCAGTCATATAGTGCCTTAGAAAAGGAAAAGAAGGTCTCATTTGGAAATGACACCCCTGCACTCATAAAAGTTAAAGGTTCTGTGTTTTTGAAAGAAAAGGTCAAGGCTGGAAATGTTATGTATGTTGATGGCTTAAAGCATAATCTATTGAGTGTCAGACAAATGTGTGATCAAGGAAATGAAGTAATATTTCGATCAAATGGATGCATTGTTCGTGAGCTTAATACAGGAGAAACTGTGATCAAAGGCATAAGAACTCCAAATAATTTATACATACTCAAGGGAGGACAACAACAATGCTATCTAAGCAAGAATGATGAACATTGGATATGGCGCAGAAGATTGGGGCATTTAAGCTTCTCTCAGATAAGGAAAGCATGCAAATATTAGGCGGTTCTTGATCTCCCTGACATTAGAATTCCAGACAATACAATATGCAAATCATGTCAGTTTGGTAAGCAAACCAAAACTGATTTCCCTAAGAAGGAAGGATCAGCTAGCAGATCACTTGAACTTGTCCATACTGATGTATGTGGTCCATCTAGGAAAAGGTCTCCTAGAGGAGAAGAATACTTTATATTGTTCATTGACGACTTTTCCAGGATGTGTTGGTTAGGACTTATGAAGCATAAAGATGAAGCCTTCGAAAAGTTAAAAGCATTCAAAACCTTGGTTGAAAATGAATTAGATCGCAAAATCAAATGCCTTAGGTATGATTAAGGAGGGGAATTTACCTCAGATGAATTCTTCAATTTTTTTGAAGAACATGGAGTAAGAAGGGAATTCTCTACTGCAAGGACCCTTACCAAAATGGAGTAGTGGAAAGGATGAACAGAACGGTTCAACAAATGGCTCGTGCTATGGTTGATGAGTCTGGAAATCCCGCAACCTTCTGGGGTGAAGCCACATTTGTTGTAGTTACTATTCTCACTAAGACAAACATCTGGGTAAATAGCGCTCAGACTCCTCATGAACTTTGGTATGGTAAGGCTCCCACAGTTAAACACTTGAAAATTTTTGGAAGCAAATGCTACATCAAAAAGACTGATGAAAACCTTGGCAAGTTTGAACCTAGAGCAGATGAAGGCATTCTCCTTGGTTACTCTCGTCACAGCAAAGCATATAAGTGCTACAATAAAATACTTGGAATTTTTTTTGAAAGTATCGATGTAGTGGTCGATGAAGAAGGGAACACTCCTAGGCAAGTAAAATCTGAAGATTTTGAAGATGATGGAGACTATCCTTCAACATCAAATCATATTCATGATGAAGATGAAACCCATGAGGCACTAGAAGAACATATAAGAATAGAAGAAAAGTCTCCATCCAGGTACGTTCAGAAGAATCATCCAAAAACCCAAATTTTGGGGCAAAAGGAGGCAGGTGTACAAACAAGAAGAACCATTTCGGAAGCTTCAAGTTATCTAGCATTACTCTCATCCACTGAACCACAAAATGTAAGAGAGGCATGCAAGGATGAATGCTGGGTAAAGGCCATGGAGGAAGAACTTGAGCAGATTGAAAAGAATAACACTTGGGAGTTGGTTCCTAGACCAAAAGATAAGAATGTCATAGGAACAAAATGGATATTTAAAAATAAGCTGAATGAAAATGGAGATGTGATTAGAAACAAGGCCAGACTTGTTTGTAAAGGGTATGCTCAACAAGAAGGCATAGACTTTGAAGAAACTTTTGCACCAGTTGCTAGACTTGAGGCCATAAGAATGTTCCTTGCTCTTTCTAGCTTTCAGAAGTTAAAAGTATTTCAAATGGACGTGCAGTCTGCCTTCCTGAATGGAGACTTGGATGAAGAAGTATATATTGAACAACCAGATGGGTTTATTCTTGGAAATGATCCAAAAATTGTATGCAGACTCAGAAAGGCTCTCTATGGCCTTAAACAGGCTCTAAGGGCTTGGTATTATTGGTTGGATAAGTACCTCCATCAACAAGGTTTTATAAAAGGAACAACAGGTAGCAATCTATATATAAAAATTGACAATGATAAGTTGCTAGTACTTGTTGTGTATGTTGATGATATCATCTTTGGTAGCAATGAAGAAGACATGAGTCAAAATTTTGCCTTGGTGATGCAGAAAGAGTTTGAAATGTCCATGCTTGGTGAGCTCACATATTTTCTTGGTTTACAAGTCCAACAAAACAAAGACGACATTTTTCTATCACAAACCAAGTATCTCAAATAGATCTTGAAGAAATATGGGATGGAGGATTCAAAACCAGTGTGTACCCCTATGTTAACACGATGCAGCCTCCGCGCAAATGATGAATCAGTAGCAGTACATCAACCAACCTATAGATCCATGATTGGCAGTATGCTCTATATAACAGGTACCCAACCAGACATTATGCATGCAGTGGGAATAGTTGGAAGGTTTCAAGAAAATCCAAAGGAAACTCATATTCAGGCAGTTAAGAGAATTTTCAAGTATCTTCAAGGAACTCAAAACTATGGCTTATGGTATCCTAGAGATACAGATCTCACACTTCATGCATATACAGATCCAGATTGGGCAGGAAGCATGGACGATAGAAAAAGCACTAGTGGTGGTGCATTCTTTATGGGTCCTAGATTAGTATCTTGGTTTAGCAAGAAACAGAGTTCAATTGCATTATCTACAGCTGAAGCAAAATATGTAGCTGTTGCATCTTGTTGCACACAACTCCTTTGGATGATGCAAACATTGCAAGACCCGCAAATCACTTGTACTCCACCTATCTCCATTTTTTGTGATAATATAAGTGCAATCAGTATATCAAAGAATTATGTCATGCATTCAAAGACTAAGCACATACATATCAAGTATCATTTTCTCCGAGAACAAGTGCTTCAAAAAAAGGTTAAATTGGAGTATGTTCCCTCTAAGGAACAAGTTGCTAACATACTCACCAAACCACTACCCAGGGAGACATTTGAATACCTCAAACAGAAGCTGGGGGTAGTTGATGCATCATCTTGCTGCTGAATCTTGTCTGTTTCAGAGAAAAGCTGTTGTACTCGAGTTTCATGAGGAGGATCTGCGTACATATGCAGGTTTATGAAGATATAGTCATGTATATGTTGGTTTAAAGAAAAACAATGGGCCAGCTTCAAGATGAAAAGAGTCTGATATAGGTCTGGCAGAGACCATCTGGCACAAGCTCAGGGGGAGCATATACTCTTCTAACAATGCATTGTTGGCATTATCTTAAAAGATCTTGGTTTACATTCACAGTTTTTTTAAGTTCAGGTGGAATAGGTGCATGAGGAAGAGCATGGTTGTCGGTTTGAATGATGTTTGATGGTTATGATGATTGATGATTGATATATGCTAGTCTTGTTGTAGATATTTCGTCTCTATGTCATGTATTTCTTTTCTCATCAAGGCCATGTAACGACCTATCTTGGTTTCCCCACTATTCTTGGGATGGATGAAGTAATGCTCCTGTTGTTATCATGTATAAATTCTTGGTGTATCCCCACTTGGTTGGGAGATGGATGTCTGTATGAGTCTTTGGTGATAGGAAGGTCATTTATAATGTATAAAGTCATGTTTTCCTTTGTAAAACATCTTCTTGTAGATGTTGCCTACAATCAAGGGGAGCTTGGACAACACAGTAGAATAGAGATTTCAGCATGTATTCAGGGGGAGCATAACCCTTTTCCCTTGATGTCAAAGGGGGAGAATGATTTTGAGTGACTTGGGGTTGCAATCAAGTCCAAAGGGGGAGATTGTTGGCATTGTGACTCAGGTTTGACTCAGGTTTGGCACTATGGCACAGGTGTTGTCCTTGATGGCAACTCACTCAAAGGGAAGATCACAATTCAGGCTCTCAGAATGAAAGAAAATGAGGTATACGCAGGTTCACTATATACAAAGACGCGTATACATGTGTTGTTGCTGATCAAAAGTCGCGTATGCGTATGCACACACTTTCATGCATGGAAAAGTGCGTACATGTTGGAAATCTTATGTTTGGTCCATGGTATTTAGTCCGACATATTTGAACCTATGGTTTTGGTCCTTGGTATTACATCCAAAAGTGTTGAACCCAGGTATTGGGTCCCTAGTATTGGTTCTCAATGGTTTTGGACCATGGTTTGAGTAAGGCCTAAGACTATGAAAAGGGAAGGAGATCATCTGGCAAGGGTATTGACTTAAGCATTGAATATCTTATGAAGAGCAAGATCTAGAATACTGGTCATTGGGTTATGGTTCATAACTAGATTTGAATTAAGGAGGAACCAGAGCGGAAGGAGAAGGATAAGTTCTATTGATGGGTCAAGATCTTAAGGCAGCTTGAAGAGAAGTATCTTTGTGTAATTTTGATCTGTTATATTTGGTGCATGACTTGATCTATAAATATGATAATCTGGGTATAACTGATGTCTTAATAAGTGAAAAGGGTAAATTATCTTTTATAGATCTGTACGTAGGTTCAGCATGGCAGAGGTGTGTATACACGCTGGTTCACTAACTTAAAATGGCGTATACGCTGAACAAACTTGATACAGAAGCATATGCACGCAGGTTTCTCATATTGAAGTAGCGTACATGTCATGAAATGTTTTAGCTGCTTCTGTTTATTGCTACAGTGTTCTGGGTTCAGAATTGGTGTTTGGTTACTGGTACTGGTTTTCTGGTTACAACATTCTGAGAAGTTATTGGTTGATTCATTATTTGTTTGTACAAAAGGACTTTGGTTAATGCAGATATACTTGATGTTTGATTGATATTCATTGATCCAGTCTGAAAATTTATGAAACGTGGTCCCTGGAAGAAAAGAGAAGGTTGTAGCCTTCTGTAGGTCATCACCTACGTACTAGTTCCTCAGCTAGTACAAGAGCTAAGAGGGTTGTAGCTCCCTTCCAGGAGAAGCTGGAGAATGAGAGAAGGTTGTAGCCTTCTGCAGGTAGCAGCCTGCGTACTGGTATAAGACTGCACCAATACAGAATCATTGTAAAAAGAAGTTTCTAATTAAAAGAAGATATAGATGAATTGCAGCAGGTGGTTTTCACCCACATTGGGTTTCCACCTCATATCTTGTGTTCTTATGTGTGATTTCCTGTTCTGTTTTACTGTTCCTGGTTACTGTTCATATGGTTTGATGCACAGATTAATAATCAACATCTGAAGAATAATTTAAATTACAAGTCTGCTTATATACGCTTGTTTCCTTAGTTGAAGTTGCGTACATACACGGTATTTACTCACTGAAGTAGTGTATACAAATCTGATTGTGAAATGAAAAATAATTGACCTGATAATACTAATTCACCCCCCGTCTCAGTGTTATTCCCAACATTATGTTTTTGGAAGTTTAGGGTTTGTCATTACTTCTTCATAAGAAGAATGCCTCAAAATCTCATTATAACAGAGTTCAGGAAAGTGCATAGCCATCACATCTCTTCTTAGAGATAAGCTACCACCATTCATGTTAGTTTTCTTTCATTCTACATGTATACAGTTTCAGCATTTTCCATTTATTAGTTGAATTTGAGTTTCACTATAGCATTGTGATTTGGCTTTAAATCTATATTTCATTTTGTTCCCTTCATAAATTCACATCAATATATGTATAAAATAAAAATATAACATAATAAAACAAAACAAAGATGGAACATATTTCTTGCTATCGACATGTATAGGTCCTTACTATGATAAATTTAAATATATTTTAAAGGTAGCAACAATTATAGAATCATTGTCTTGTATAATTTTCTTTCTTCCAAAATGAGCTCGATTTAACAATATGTTCTAAAGGAGAAAGCATTTCCAAAGCCAATGATTAGTATGCATAAAATAAAGCAGCAATCAACAACAATTTTTATTTATTTTTATTGTGGTAACGAGATAGCACATAGAAACCCGTGGAAAGAATCTCGTGGTAAGGAGCAACCCAAGTTAACACTCTACCCTTTCTCTATATTTTTCTTGACATTCCCAAGCACTTCAGGTAAAAAATGTTGTTTACCTTTCATGGACACTCTTCCCTAGTCCTATCCTTTTCCTTTCATTGTTAGGCTAAAAACTTCATTCAAAACCAAATCCCATTCATGAAAAAAATAAGTGAAAAAAAATCATAAAATTTTGATGTTTTCCTTAAAAAAGTGGAAAAAGATAGACCTAAATTCTACAATTTCATTTCCATGTTATTCAAGATTGCTATAAACCCACCATTAAGTCTAAAGAAACTTTTTCATTTTTCCATCCAAAGAAGCAAGTTTATAATAACCTAGTTGATAGAGGAGACTCCTTTGAACACTTTGCGCTTGTGCAGCCTGAGTGTAATGGTGCAATAAATCTAGGTAGGTGGAATTTGAAAGAGAAAAATTAAGCACTAAATCCTCTAGGCCATATTAGGCTTGAGTTTAGAGAGGTCTTTTAGAAAGAAACATTATATCAATACCCTACCCAATACACAGTTTTCAAGCATATCAAGCTTCTTCCCCCTAATGTGTGCCAAACCTAGCTCTTTGTGGCTCTACCAAACCTTCTCTATATGGGTTTGTGTTATTAAAAATAAAAAAACGAAAATTACAATACCTAATTTTTGAAATACATATTGAGGTGCATTTCAAACCCAAGTTAAATTGGTTTGTGGTATATTTATTTACATTATCCAAATCTAAATGACATGTTGAAGTGTATATCAAACTGGTAAGTTTATCTTTCAAAATCCTAGCAAAAACATCTTGAATTATTAAAAATCTACCAACAGTCAACAACTACTATTAATCCAATAGTATTCTACCAACAATCAATGACTACCATTATTCCAACCATGACAATAATAACAATAAAGCCTAAAGACACAAAATCTACTTCAAACATATAATGTTTTATTCATGATAAAATTAAAGAAAAAATTCCCAAAATATAGAATTAGAAAATGATTCTATGAAACATACTTACAATCCATTGATATGAACTTTAAAGGACACCATGATCATTCGGCCCATCTTTTTGCATGCTTTAAACACATTTAATGTTTATCTAATACTGCTATCTCATAAATGTTTTGTGTAGTTGAAAATGTAATGGGCATTCTGACAACGTATAATGAATTATTCTTCTTGATGCCATTCATCTACTCTCTTTACATGCTTCCCAGAAGTTATGGATATCAAGGTGTCAAATGAACAATTTTCATGGCTCTCTTCCGGAGCTTGTAGTTGGGATTAGGGTATAACAGAGCAATACCTAACCCGTATAGTTGATTCCTTAGTTAAGGCTGTCTAGCGCCAATTCTACAATAAATGAACACATGGTTTATATTTTTAAATTAGTAATGGATTCCTCCAAAGACCAGTGGTCTAAAGTTGGGGAGTTGGGTGGAATATTTTCCTTTAAAGGAGGTTATAATTATACTTTAAGAGATTGTCGTTACACCAAAACTCGTAGGTGTTAGTAAACATACACATCGCTAGATTTAAGGCATGGGGAGCGTTGACCTTGTACACGGCCACTCGCAGGTGTTAGTAAACAGAAACATCGCTAGATTTAAGACACGGGAGAGTTGACCTAGTAAATAGACACATCGCTAGATTTAAGACATGGGGAGCATTAACCTTCTACACTGCCACTCGCAGGTGTTAGTAAACAAACACATCGCTAGATTTAAGACATGGGGAGCATTGACCTTCTACACTGCCATTAACGGGAAGCCAACAATCTTCCCCCCAATGCGAGCCCAGTGTGTTTTGAACTCAAGACCTCTGGCTCTGATACCACTTGTTGGAGTCACCATTGTCGTTACACCAAAAACTACAGATGTTAGTAAACAGACACATCACTAGATTTAAGCACATGCCACGAAACACACAGGGAGCGTTAACCTTCTACACTGCCATTAACGAGGAGCCAACACAGTATACTATATTTATGTTGTTATACAAATTTTAATAAAGAGATTATAATTATATTTTAATATAGATTTTAGTGATTCAATATAATATATTTATATTGTTATACAAATTTTAGTAGAAAGCTATAATTATACTTTAATATAAATTTTAATGATTCAGTATACTATATTTATATTGCAATACAAATTTTAGTAAAAAAATTATAATTGTATTTTAATACACATTTTAGTCATTTAGTATACTATATTTATATTGTATTACAAATTTTAGTAATGCAGTATATTTTTAACTGCTTCTCATATTACGTGTTCTCCTCAAAACATAATTTTGGATGGGAAAAATTTCAAAACTTTAGTATAATACGGTGGTGGAGGATATAAATTGTGGCTTCCTCTTTGTTTTCATTTTCCATGAATATGCATTTGCAGAAAATGACATTAATTTTTCATGAATATACATTTGCAGAAAATGAAAATAAGAATATGCTTTTCTAGATCCTCGAAGTATATGCAGTTTATCTTATTAATTATTCATTATTTATCATGGATATTTTTGAACTAGTTATTGGGTCATTTTTTCACAAGATTTTTATTTTAATATAGATTAAAAAAATCAAATCATTTTATTATAAATTATTTTTATTTTATTTTATTTATATGTGATATGTATGTTATTTTTGATTTCAGGTTTATGTGATCCATATTACATTAAGAATAGTCTTTTTGGTAGAAATTATATAAGAGAAAATTTTTGCTTATACTTTTTGAACCAGCTAATATGATTCATCATCAAAACCAGATAATAAATTACACTAACCAATTCAAAACCGGACAAAAAATTTCATATATATTTTAAAAAACTTTTCTTAATATATATTATTATTTAAATAATTATCTATTAACATATATTATAATTACATTTTGTAAAATTATTTAATATATAATGATATATTTATGTTTAACAATGTTGATATAAAAATAGAATGACAATTTTACATTTCTATAAGCGAACAATAACTATTTTTTTAGGTAAGGTACTTCTGATGCAGTGCGATGTTTTTACTTTGAATGGATATTAATATTTCATTGAAACTCAAAGCCTCGACCTGGCATTGCATTTCCATATTCGGCGAGCTTTATTGCAGCCGGTCCGCGCGGTGAGTGTCGTTCAAATGGTATGGCATCTTTCCCGCATGTCTCCATCTATGATATCGCATGTATTTCCACATTCGGCAAGCTTTATTGCAGCAGGCTCGCAATACAGTAAGTGTCGTTTAAATGGCATGGCATCTTTCCGCGTCTCTCAAGCTTTTAAATCGGTGAGTGTCGTTTAAATGATATGGTATCTCCTATGAATTTAGACTTTGGTGGTACTCTATTGATGATGAATTTGTATTTTGAACTAATCACATTATTCAGATTTTATTGAAGTTTTATTTAATGTTGTTTATTTTCAGGATAAAAGTGAAAAAATCAATTTATTTATAAGTTTGAATAGCAAAGATGCATTTGGGTCAAGAGTTAGCCGTTGGGAAATTAGCTGTTAAGAATTAATTATATCCGAAAAACAAATTCATCATATAATTGACACTATAAGCATTGTATATCTATCTAGTTACTAAATTTTTTGAAATGTGATGTATTTGGTGATACATTTTTATAATTTGATTTTTGGGTGGATGTTCATGTGTTGCATCTCTAAAAGTGAATTTATGATAAAATCTAATTTAACCGTATCTCGAATTCACTACCAAGGATAACATGCATAGAAGTTAATTTCCATTTAGCATGTATTTTGTCAATATTATGTCCAAGATAATTTAAATTTCATTTGATAAAATGTCTATCTATACTAATTTATCATTCTCAGCTTGTTTTTCCATATTTTCTTGACATGTTAGTCAATCTATGCATTTTTCCTATGTTTGAATTTCTCAATTTTGGTGTTTGTTACCCCTCATGTTGTATGAGGCCTAGATCCATGCCCATGCAGACTATGTATAGTGAATGTTGGCTTGGTGTTAATTTGTTTCTACTTTTGATACCTTTTTTGCATTGTAGATTACGTCATAAGTCATAGTGGCACATGTGATACTTTTGGAGCCTTCATGCATGATCGTTTGTTGGAGGCACATCTAACATTTCTATAGGAAGTTATATATGTGGGGGCATGCCACATCACCATGGGATAGATTCGCATGAGCACCTTGTCTTCTTGACTCATAATTGATCTTACATTACCACATCACATCATACTGGGGAGATGTCTGGATAGGACATTGGAGGAGAGCGTTGAAAGACTTAAACATGATCAAGACATGCACACTTGCACTCTGGCAAGAAGGCTTGGCATAAAAATGGTTGACATGAGGTGCACTCTACATAATAAGATGGAGTGGTGACCCGTCTCTTATGGACATGGGTAGGAGTGCTTTGCGAGAATGCCTTAGGCATGTTGCGCCAATAAGACTCACTTTTCCTTATGATAGACACTGCATGAGTTATGTGAGTGCCTGTGTATGGAATACTCCAACTTGATTCACATGGGATGTGCATAGGGTGAACTTGGGATAAGGTGGACTGAATGGATTCAACACAAGGAACTTGACGAACATTATGTCTTGGGAAAGGCATCATGATGGATGGATGACTTAGGGTGCAAAAGACAAGGTTGAGTTGCGATCATGAGACTTAAAGCACATAGTCAGGAAAGGAGGTGAAATTGTCACAACTCAAATGGACCAAACAATGAGATATATAAGTTAGATCCATGTATTCCAAAGGGGTGTGAAACTTCATGCAAATAGAGTGTACATCTATATATTTGGCATGAGTTGGGATGAACTAAGGCACACAAGGGATGAACAAACAAGGAGATAAGAGGTTCATCATTGTGTGACTTCGGCACATTGCAACAACTTATGTTCCATTGTAAAGACAATACTTGAGGCAACATTTTGGAATGAAACAACTTCTTAGATGGGATGACTTCTAAAATGGAATGAATGTTGAGACAAAACAACAAAACAATTTCTAGAATTATTTTTTGGATAGAATCAAGAATTGATTTTGAAATAGGTTTGAGAAATTTTGGAACACATAATCGTGTGAGGAAGGTTGTTGTGGGGGTGTGTGGGGGGGGGGGTGGAGGGGGGGGGGGGGGGGGGGGGGGGGGGGGGGGGGTGTGGGGGTGTTAAGGGTTTACTTGTATGGAGTTGTTGAGCCATTCATTATTAATTTGTGCCAAGGACTCTAGAAATAGATTTACCTATTGACTATTATTAGTTTAACATTGGCCATTACAACTTATAATGTTTAACTTTGAAAAATAAATAATTATTTTTCAATATTATTAAAAAAAACTCTTTTTCAAACACTTAATTGAACCATAACTTGAATGTCTTATTGTAGCCTTTGCATCATATAATGCCATGTGGATAACTACATCACCTATTTTATGTCATAATTTATGGATATAGTTTCAATATTCATGCACGATTTTTAGATATTTGTGTAGTGATTTTTTAATCCAAATCCTTGAAAGAGTTCATATTTGTGTAAGTAAAATATTTACCATGCGATACTTCCCATCATAATTTAAGCATGTCTTTACATAAAAAATAGACAGAAATAACATGTAAATAAATATAAATTCAACATAATTGTTGACATACATACTTGTTTGCATTACACCTACACATCTCTCATATGCATATTTTGATGTGAAATAAATATTTTTTTAAATAATTAAAATTAAATATGTATTGAATGTATGAAAGTTCATTTCTTAGATTACTAAATATGTTTTTTCCATAAGAAAATATCCGCAATTTTTATTAATAAAAATAAAATAAAAATTACATTTTATAGATACACATAGTGTGTATGCTGAAAGAAGCATGATGAGATCATGTCATTACATTAGTGAGCTGAAAATACAATGTTGGAAGCTAATATGGACATGAACATCGCAGCATTTGACAAGAGAATGAAAAAAGGAAATTTAAAGATGACAATTTGAGCTAGTTTTTTCTTTTTTACCCTTCCTTATTTGCACTTGTTGCCACCCATGAGGATTTGAATCAACCAGAACCAACGCTAGTTCTTGACCCCTTCCAAATGAGGGGGGTCTTTGTCTAAGCCTGAACCCTATGAGGAATGAGAGCGTTCCCTATGAGGAATGAGATTGTTTGGTGTCGCATGTACCTGCAAAGGGTTGTTTCTCTTCTAATTCCACAGATGTATGTGGTGAGGTAGAACCATCATGAACCACAATCTCCCCCTCCGTATTATCCTTGGTATACAGTTCTGGTTATACCTCTTTATTATCCTCTACCTCTTCCTCTGAAAGAGTAGGATAACTAAACTACCATCCTTTTGGTCTATTTGGTTATTCTTTTTCCTTTTTGGGATATTTTTAGCTATAAAAAACTAAAGATAAAAGGAAGGGGTAGATTTTGATTCATGATGGTTCTACTTCTCCACCACATACAGGTCCAGAACTAGAAGAGAAACAATCCTCAGCTAGTCGAGGTGGCACCAAAAGGAATATTCACCTTTCCAGGTCCATTTTTTAAAATTTGCCTAGTTTGTTCCCAATATCTTCAAGGACTTGATGGTGCAAGAATGGAAGGGGAAGACTTGGGAGCCTAACCCTATCATAGAAGTCACCACCATAGAGGTTGCAGCAAAACTAGGAAACCACAGAGTAATTGATAGTCCAGCTTTGCCTCAGAACTAGAGCCCTTCATTTAGTAGAAATTCCAATTCTTTTTGTGTATCAAATTGGTCAAAAAATAAATTCCTTTAAGAAAAGGTAAATGTCACAATTAGTTGACCATGAAGAGAACACCCATTGATGTAATATTTCCGATTTTGGCCAAAAGTCATTAAACCTACATATAATCGCTTTCGATTCCAATTTTTTGAATAAAGAAGATACCTCAATTACATTGACCTCCATGGATGGAACTTGCTCCATTTGGTCACAATATATGGTCCTGAAATGCTCTGATTTAGTTATGTAAGGTTTAGAACCTTCCCATGAACTGCATCCTTGAAGGTCCCTAATGTTTCAATTGGAAGTCTTTCACCAGGGCCACCCTGCATCCTAATGCAAAGGATGATAGATGAGTTTTTTGTGACATTATAATTTTGAATCAAGCTTGTATCTTGAATGACATTCCCTACAAATTGTAAACAATGAATTGATATCAACAATCCCCAAAGATTCTATTCTATTTGATGCTTTAAAGAGATGGCTGTTTTTGAACTGTAGATCTAGAAAGGAGCAGAATCCCCATTGGGATTTTTAATAAAAGGTTTGTTCTTTGCAAAATCAGAAATAAAGGGAGAAGAGGCCCCACAAGAGGGTTTTATACTCTTAAAAGTTGGCAATTGTAAACACGAAAAAACCAGAATAATAGGGATCGATCGCTTAGGATGGACCCCCGATGTCACCATACAGGAGAATCAAATCCCCTATGGAATGGGATGATATGATTTGTTCTCCATATTCCTTTCTTCTATGGATGCTAAGCGCAAATGATAATCCTAAGTTTACCCCTCTCCAACGGTGGCCCACAAGTGAGCCAGAGTCTGAACCCTGTGATACTCCAAAGAATTTGAGTCGAACAAATCCCAGACATTGAGAGTTCTCAAAAGGTGCAAAACCTAATATCAATAACAATCATACCTAAATGCTCCAACGTTAGAAAAAAAAAAGATCAGCGCTTTCATAAGAGCCAAGCCACCAGGAGCCAAAACCTGGTCGAGACACGAAGGTTGTGGCAGGAAAGATGAATGTGGTGACTGAAAGTTGTGAACACATAGGTGTCAGAACCCTATTCTCCATCGTCTCCATAAAATCTATGATAGGACAAGGGCTAGGTGCGTTGAGGTCTTAATAAGGTTCACTTGAAAATTCATACATTTCTTAATATTATGTCTGATATTAAATTCTATTAACTAGTCGTTTCCACTAAAGGCATAAAAATAAGCCGAAGATATGGAAGATTGAGAAGATTATCTGGCTAAGATCTCGAAAACTTTATTTTTCATCGTTGTGCTTGAAGTAGCAAGTTTGTATTGTGGTTATGCATACAACATGAATTAATTATCACCAAAATATGTAAATTGTGCGTGTTGTGCTTGAAGTACCAAATTTGTCTTGTGGTTGTGCATACAACATCCTAAATAAATTATCACCAAAATATGTGAATTGTGGGCATGGTCTAGTTAGCTTACAGTTGAATGCAGAGTTGAAATCCCTTCCTTAATTGTCGCTCGCCTTTAAACACATACATAAATGTACATTTCTTACATATATTTTCTTGTAGACATTGATGAGTCTTATTACATTGTGAATAATGCCATATGTTATGCGTTATAAATATAAATGATTGCCTAAGCCGTGAAGTTCTCTGATATGTCTATGGTGATTCTATTGTTTATTATTATGATCATAAAAATTGTGTAATTATGTGTTATGGTTACAGAATGTACTTTAATAGTATGTAAATGAATACATAAATCAAACTACTCTGTTTAAATAAAGATATTGAAGCCTTAAGCCATAACTCCCAAGAGTAAGTTTTCCTTAAGACTGCAAGTTGCAGTGCATAAGCAAGGCAATCACCTTTTTTTGGGGTAACTATGATCGAAAGATTGCTCTCCACATTTCATTGATGTAACCTTTATCATTTTCGCTTTATTTATGCATGGCAACGAATCCATAGTTCTATGATTGGTGTGAATATAAATTTTCAATAAATGCACCAATCTGTTGTCTTAAGAGGCATGCATGATGTTAAGTATGCCTAGAATTCTTCTATGCTCAGTGCTTCTTCAGGAGGCCTTATTGGATATCTTCGTTATCTTAGATCGTCAACATCCTCACGTTCACATACTATGTTTTATTTCTCAGCAGAAAGGCAAAGAACAAAATCTCTCCAAGGGATTCTCCCCTCATTGTTTATACATGTCAACCATTTGTGCAATTTTATTTCAAAAATCTTAATTGAATGTGAAGGAACTTTTATTGCCAGTGGCCTTCTGGAAACCACTGTCCTTACCAACAATCCAGTAAAGGTGGAGTACATTAATGCCCCAACCCTTACATCACTTGTTTCTGATACCATCCCCAGTGGGGAGAGCTTATCGCTCTCAAGTATGTTTACCAAGTGCTCAATGTCTCTTTGGATCATTGGGGTGAGGCCACAAAAAAGAAAATTCGAGTTGGACTCTCCATTTCCCTAATTCACCAACCAATCAGACACCTAGTTCCTTGACCTTCTAATGTGGGAGGTTATTTCATAATTAAAAGAGAGAAGAAAGTTTCTTATTCGTGAAACTTGAAGTTCAAGGTGCTAGCTTTTGACCACTATAGAGATAGGGAATTCATTAATGAATTTTTCTTTTATAAAATTAAATTAAAATCAAACATTTATAAAATATTTTGATTTTAAATGAGTTATGGTTTCTTAGCATGTGGTATTGATAATTTATGGTATTGGCTCATAGTATTGTAACCAGTCCTATTTACAAGTTAATATTATCCATGGTTAACTCCTAAACTGAGAGTAAATATCCATGGTTAAAATTCTAGTTATATTGTATGTGTTAAGTTTTTATTCGTTTATAATATTAATTTATATGTTAAAATGGATCTTAATATGGTTAAGGAATCATTATTTTAATTTATATGATAAAATAGATCTTAATTTCTACCTACTATTTATATATTATAAATTTTAATGTGATATGTATATTATGATTTTCTTTTATTTAAAAAATTGTTCATAATTTTATTAATAAAAACAAAATTGCAATATAACAAATTGAATTTTATTATTTTTATTACTTTTAATTTACTATTAATTGAACCAATATTTAAATGTTTAGTGTTTAGAAACATTTACATATTTCCACTAATTTTATTACTTTTATTCACTATTAATTGAACCAACATTTAAATGTCTAATGTTTACAAACACTAACATACCTCCATTACAAGGAATGACACAACAATTATGTTATTTAATATAGAAATTGAAATATTTATTTACGGCTCACACTAAATATTATTTTGTTATTAAAATATATATTTTTTTAAATATCACATGTAAATGAATTACACAATATGTAATATTAATAATAATATTTTTTCATATCATTTGTTCACTAACTCCCTCATCCTAAAATGTAAATTAATTTGAACTTCTCACACTAAAATGTAAATTAACATTTTTATACTTTAATTATTTTATCTTTCTATAAATTAATTATCTTTTTATAAATGGAAGATTTTGTTATTTATAAATAATATTAATTTTTTTAATTATTACTATTTATGGAAGATTTTATTATTTATAGATAATATTAATTTTTTTAATTATTACTATCTATTTTTTTAATTTATTAGGGTAAATATTATTAATTATATATATAAAATTACTCAAAGATATATCTGTGTAATATCTCCTTTCTTTAAAAAAAAACCCAAAAGCCACATTATACGTGAGATTATAAATTCAAAGAAAAATAAAATAAGCCGAATCATAAATAAAAAGAAAGAAGGAATATAAAATTGGTTTGGATTATGAGTTATCGAAAACCAATTATAAATTTGAAACAATCTATATATTTATCTAGTATAAATTAATAACGAGAATACTCTAAATTTAGGATTTATGAAAGTTGAAATTTACACCTTGCTCTTCTTATTAGTCCATGCCACACGCAGGGCGGTGAACATTAATTCTAGCTGCTTAGTGTCTTGACTGCCACAAATAACCAAAGTATTTATCTTACCAACGTATGTCATTGTTTTCATCATCTTATTTAGCCTCTTCCCGAGGCAGACATGTTAAACCATATATTATAGTGATCTATTTCCTGTGCATTTTTTGGTTTAACGAAAGATTTAAACTAATGTTAGCATTAGTTTGGATGACATTTCATGCTTAGGAATTAAAAGCGTATCTTCCGTTTATGTGACAAGGTTGTCGGTTTATGTGACAAGGGTGCCAAAATTGTAGTGTTTAAAGACATGGCCCATACATGTTTACACATGGCTCGTACATGTTTAAAACCTTGTATGGACTTATCCACTTGTCTGCATAGAAATTTATATAACATTTCATTTCTAGGTTCAAACTAGTAGGCCCTCTTAGTTTAAGAAAACAAGAATCGCTATCCTGTTGCAGTCGCTCTAACGTTATGAGTGATCTCTGCTAAAGCCCAGTTGTGAATGGACGCAGTGGGTGATCTCTTTTGAATGAACTTGTGGGTGATCTTTGTTGAACCCTTTGCTGTACCCTGTGGGTGAAATCTCTGCTGGATCGGTGCTGTGTGTGATCTCTGCTAAACCGAACCTGGTGTGGGTGATCTCAGTTGAACCAAACTTGGCATAAACCTCATATAAAAGAACGAGAAGAGCTCGAACCTTTGCTTGTTGAACAATCTATCTGTGGTTGTTCTCATAGTAATTTTACCCATATATTCCAATTGTTGAGCTCGGTTCTTGGGGTGAAAATCGAATATGCAATAATTGAAGGTCCAAGTGTAACTACTTACTTGCAGCCCTAGAAGAAGAGATAAAGATCTTTATTGAGAAAGAGAGATAGAAATTTCAATGTAGATATGTGCTACTCCAATAACTGCTATGTAGGTCCTTGCCTGAACCGGCCGCAACATCTTCAACTCGCATTCTGTACCAGAGGAATCTCAGGAACCCCCAACTTGGTTGGTGAGAACCCACAATGAATGTTTCGCAACTATTCGAACCAACAATGTCCTGCCACTATGAGATCTACAAGTGTCCACATACATACAAGCAAGGAGTTAGAGCCAGGACTGCTCCATCTTGATCCATGTGTGGCAAAAACTATTCATTCTTCTTAGATACGTAGATGGCTATCAAAGCATTTAGGTAGATGTCTAGCCAATGATGGACTTAAGAAGATGCATGCCTGCCAGCTAAAAGAGAGAGTTCAATGGCAGCATGTCCTGAGTGTCAAGAAAGTGGGCGCCAATTGAAAAAACACAAACAAAAAGGATCGAAATTCTATTTGGGGTATCAATCTTGCACAAGAAGAGATTGTTGGGCGAGATGCTGGGTGGATATACTAGCTTAGGCTTTCGGCTTTGATTATGCAAAGTATAGGAAAATTTCTTTGAAGGGTTAAAGTTGCGTGCTTTAGAGCTGTCTGATGATTCAGAACTAAATTTGAAACAGAAAATCCATGAAATCCTTGAAGGCTTCAACTCTTGAAAATATAAGGAAAAATTGTGCAATGGTGCAGTTTGATTTATGTTTTGGGCTCACCCTCCTTAAGATCTTCATCTGCAAGTACTTCAACTTGGCTTTGCTCGATGGTTGACATTCTGTGTAAACATGTAAGAGATCAACAATAAGATTTTATTTTCATGTTGAAAAAACATCATTTTCATGTGGCGTTAACAGGGTAGTTTGTTTCATACTCATTATCCTGCGATGCCATGTGTATAGAAAAATATATTAAGGTAATCAAAGGAAATACTTTTCAATAACCAATGATTATAACAAATTGAATTTCAACAACTGGTGAAGTTTTTGATGCTCTGAGACAATTGAGCCTGTGAACCGATGAGACCATTGATATCGTTGCTATTGTCACTCCTGAAGGTGCTCCAAGGCTATTATTTGGTGATTAATCTGTCAGGCGGGCTTAATTATCGCCAACAATTGTTGCAGTAGCAATTGCTTCTAACTTTTGTTCCTCTGCAAAGTCATCCATTATTTTCTACGTCAATGCGCCTTGGGAGCTATACAAGGAGGATTATAATAGTCACATGAGAGGCTCCCTAATACGAATGAATTGGTATAACCCTGCCTTGAAATAAATTTGTGAGAAGCACTTGACATTTCCGTCACAATGGTGAAGAGAAGTTCTAAACCTAAGGAACAAATTGTTTTCTGACTCCTCATCGTGAAGCTCGTTCGCCTAGACCTCCTCAGTAGAAATGGCTTAAGAACCAAACCAACCTCCTTCCTTTCTGTCTTCATTCGGAACCAAGGACTTTCCCTTATATACTGATGCTATGACAACACTCTTCACTTGACCGCCTTGAACTTGCTTTCCTATCATGTTGGAATTGTACTAACCTGACTGAACAACCCACACAATAAGGAGAACTTGCTTTCCTATCATGCTGGAACTACACTGACCTGACTGAAGAACCCATTGAATAAGGAAAACACTGGTTAAGTTGACCTCCCATCCAACAGCTAGGCAGGGACTAGATGCCATGCAACCTCCCTTGTTTTCTTAGTGTTCAATAAAATATTAAGATTAAAATTGCGATATCATATTAATTCATTGGAATGATAGAACATTTTAATGATTTGGCAAAGTTTCCATACGTTTCATTACACCATTAGCTATAATATACACACATGTCGTTTTAACTATATTAATTATACACGTGTTTTTTTAGAACCGATGACAGTAAAAGATGAAAAAAAACCTTTATGATATCATGCACACTAATCTAAAAAACTTGTTATGGAATTGAAAATATCTCAGGCATGGAAATCAAATGAAATTTTAATGTCCATAAGACTAGATATAGTCTATAGGACCACTAGCTTCCCTGATTTTTGTGTTAACTTCTTATGGAATTGAAAACATCTCATGCATGGAAATGAAATGAAATTTTAACACCCACAAGACTAGATATAGGCTATGGGACCACTAGCTTCCCTGCTTTTTGCCTTTTGCAATTCAATCCTCCTATTATTCAAATTAATGATAAGCTGACCCAACCTTCTAATAGTCCACTCACTGAGAAGACAATGCCAAGGAACTGATGTTAACTTACTGTTCCATGCAATGTCCAAAATTTCTTTTGACTCATATTTAAGAAAAACGGGAATGGAATAGAGTTGTTAGCAATTTGTACATTTTAATTTGTATTTGAAAACTAGAAATTTTCCAGATCTTTATACATAATAATACTAACACCAATAAAGATTCTTTGTTAAAAAATATTGTACCAAGAAATACATAATAAGGAATGAATAGTCATTTGTTTTGATGGTGTCTCTGTAAATCCTCGACAACTATGGTAATATTTTCTTGGCTACCTCAAACAATGGCTAGCTTTGTCAAAAACGCAACGGTGATAGCCACGGGAGTGATCTCAACCCTCTGCCTGAAGAAAATGCCTGGACTAACCAATTTAAAAAATGGAACACCTTCGATGTAATAAATATGTTAATTAGTCAACAATGTTATTAATTTTATGATATATATAATATAAAGCACTAAAAGTCCGTAATTTATTAAACACATAGTAATGATTTTTTTTTAAATATATTATTAATTTGATTTTTAGCTTAGTAATATGTTTATGAGCTTTCAATAATCTCATGTTTACATCCTCCTGTAAGTATCATTTTATGATTTGTAGGATATTAAGCATTATATAATTTTCAAAAATTTTGAAGTTTTTTTCTTCCCTTCCAAGGTTCTAAATTCTAATCCAACACTTTCATTTTTGAATATTCAAAGCTTTAGGAGAATCACTCTCATTATTAAGCCATTAAGTCCTTTGTAGTTTTTCTATCTGATGATAAAATTCCAAAATAGAGCCCAACATCTCAAGTTTGTTGACAACCTAATGCCAAAGGCAATCCCAATGCATCAAATTAGCTTTTGGGGAAATCTTTGGTTTCTTCAACTAGAAGCCTCTTCCCATTTTATCCACAATCAGAGGACCTTAAGTTTGTGTCCCAAGACATTATCAAGCTTTACAATTTTGAACATAGGAAATATCACAATATTCAAATTTAGCCCAAAGACAAATAGTTAAGGATCAATCCCGTGCTTTTGACTTGACATAGCCTTATGGTGTTAATTTGGCAGCTTAGGAATAATTTCCCTTCATTGGAAAACCATCCTCATCAAGAAAGACCCTACCTAGCCCTTGGAAGAATTTAATTTGGTCAAGGAAAAATATTATTTTTATGAGAAACCCACATGTGCACAAAAGTACAAGTTGGCATGATCAAGTTAATTTGACCCCCATATGACACATATAAATAGAGCACATGTCACATCGCATTGAAGACTCGTCATCACATTCATTTCTTCTCTTCTATGGTTCATATAGTGATGAAATTGCAGGTTCTTCTCACACATGCGAAGGAGAGAAAGAGTGTTTTCTAATTGGCTGAATTCATGTTTTGTTTTGGGACTTTGACCAACATTGACCTGACACCTTTTGATTTGGTTTATCTGGATTTGGATATGTTTTGAGAGACCCAAGTCAAAAGAATTTTGAACAAACTTTTTTGGGTTGTTTGACCAACATTAACCATAGACTTGCAACTAGGGTTTCAACAAGTCAAATCTTGACTTAGAAAAATTTGGAGGCACTATTTTGTGACTATTTTGACTTGAATTTGATCAACAAAGAAGGCCACATATTTTGACTATTGATTAAGCATATTTGGAGGAAGTCTGACAATTGACTTTTGGACTAGTTAGGGCTACTACTATCGTTAATTACTTTGACTAGAATTGCAAACTTTGAGTTGTTGACCATATTTGACTTTTGGGATCATCTCTTAATATTGGTTAGTTGATATGTGGATAAATCAAAGATTTGACTTTGACTCTTTTTGGATGAATTGGAACATTGTATCTCTCTGATGACCATTTGATGAAAATCTAATGGAAGAGGAATTTTGCAAGGGTTTTCTCCATTGTGGGGTTTTTCCCTAGTTTTTGACCAAATCTTATGTCTGTTGTTATTGCTCTTGGTTGTCTTCTATTGTGCATTGGATAAACTGTTTTATCTACAATTTCTTATTTTCATTAGAAGAGTGAATTTAATTGAAAAGTGATTGGTAATAGAAGAAGAATTGGAATACATGATTATGCTAAGAATAAAACACTGGAAAATTAACATGGTATTAGAGTTGAGGTGAAGACAAGCCCAAGGATACAAGAGAAAAGAAATCATCTTTAAAGAAATATGTTTAACCACTTGGTCAAGATGTCTACCTCATACTTCAAGGATGCAGAGAAATTGGGTGGCTCATCTAATTTTGTTTCTTGGAAGGTCAAGTTGGAAGTGAAATTGGATGGAGATGATGTCTTGGAATATGTGGAAGGAAAAGTACTCGAGCCACTAGAAAATGCTCTTGTTTCTGCAAGGCCAAGTATAAGAAGCATGAGATCAAATCCAAGAAAATACTTATAGATTCTTTGAAAGAGAATTTTCTTACTTGCATTGCAAAGTTGAAGAAGTCCAATGATATGTGTGATAATCTAGTTAGGATGTATGAGGTAAATAATTTGAATCACATTTTCTCCATGAAAAATTAAATCAAGAACATCAAGATGAACAAGGGAACTCAAGGATTAATTGTTGACTACTGGAGAATATATGTTTGATAAAGAGTTAGTGTTTGTTTCTCTTCAAGGTATTCCTCTATTATGGGAGACATTCATTACAACTATTAGCAACATTGATAAGTTTCTGACATTCGATGAGCGTGTCGGAAAATGTACATGAGAAGAAACCAAGATTATTTATAGAGGAAGAATTGAAAAACATGAAAAGGTAGAGCCCTCTACATTTGTTTCACAGGATAAGAAAATGAAAGGAGAAGGAAGACTGTCTAATTCTAGAAATCCTTCTCTAAATTCCAAGGATTCTAATAGAATATTAAGGAAAATTGAATGTTTCAATTGCCACAAGCATTGTCACTATGCCTGAGACATCCAGAAAAGACAGATTCTCCGAGGTACAACTACAACAATAATCATGGCTTCAACAACAACATGTTTAATGCTAGAAGAAGAGGAGATGATAGAAGAAGAAGAGATGATAGAAAATGAAGAGATGCTCCTGATGATCATGAAGAAGGCCATCATCCTAAAAAGAGATCAATAAACTCAAGGTATGGAAGTAGTGCAATTTCTACTCAATCTAAGTATATTCTCATTTCTTCTCTTTCTAGTTCCTCCCCTTCTGATTCATGTGATAGCTGATTAGTAGATAGTGGGGCCTCTAGACATATTTCTAGGTATTGTGAAGTCCTCTCAAATTTGGTTGAGAGGAAGATTAATTTGAAGGTCATTCTTGGGGATAATTCTACTTGTCATGTGAATTTTTTTTCTTCTATCACATTTCATTTAGATTATGGGGAAACTTTACTTCTTCATGATGTTATGATGTACCAAAATTAAAGAAGAAAATTGTATCTATGTCTTCCTTGGAAGAAAAAGGGATGAGAGTTGCTTTCATAAGAGGAAAGTTCCTCACTTGGCCTATGGAATCACACATGAAGGATGGATTCACCTTGGGATCTGAAATTGAAGGACTCTATAAAGTCAATGGAAGATTTCTACGAGTAATGGTAAATGATAGCAATCATCATAGTGAGCTATGGCATCGAAGGTTTTATCATCTGCACTATGAAGCCCTACCTAAAGTAAGGAGGATGGTCTCTAGAATGCTTAAAGTTCAATCTAAGCATGATGGGGTATGTTTGGGATGTACCATCAGAAAGAAGTCGAGGGGACCATTCCCTTCTAGCAAAAACAAGACTAATGATATTCTAAAACTCATACATTTTTATCTATGTGGAACCATGCTAGTAAAATCTATGGGTGGCTAATTATATTACATAATCTTTTTGGATGACTTTTCCTGAAAGACAAGGATATTCTACTTAAAGAACAAGGATGAAGCATTTTATATGTTCTGGGATTTCAAGGATCTGATAAAAAATAAAATATGGAAAATAATCAAGGTCTTCATGTCCGATAATGGTGGAGAATACACTTCTAATGAGTTCACTGAATTTTGCAAGAAGGGTGGAATCAAGAAGGAGAACATTGTACCTTATAATATCGAGCAAAATGGTGTGGCTGAAAGAAATAATAAGACCATCATGGAAGTTGCCTAAAAAATGTCGCATGATAAAAAGTTGTCGAAGTTCCTTTTGGGAGAAGCCACTAATACAATGGTCTATGTTCAAAACATGACTCATCATCAACCCATGGGTGACAATATTCTTGAATAAGTATTCAAAGATATCAAGCCCAATGTTGGTCATCTAACAATATTTGGTTGCCCCGTTTACTTTCATGCGTCGAAGGAGTAGAGGAACAAGATGGAACCCACTGGAAAGAAAGGTATGTTTGTTGGATATTATAATTCTAAAGATTTTAGAATATATGTGTCTAGTCAAAGGAATGTTGAGTCTATTAGGGATGTGAATTTTGATAAAGATGATGCCCTTGGAAAAGGAAGGGATATTCTTCCTCCTTCTCCTGTTGAAAATAAGAATGATGACATAGATCTACTAGAAATTCCTTCTGTGCTTGAACCTAAGAAATATATTCTTGATGATCCCGTGGAACCCATGGACACCTCACTTTGTCCTCCATGTGATCCTCTTTCCAAGAAGAGGCCACTTTGGCTTCATGATACTTTATAGGAATTTGAAAGACATGACACTGCTAGAGGAACCTTTAGAGAAAGCAAGAATCCATGCTGATACTAGGGATATGTTGTGGCTATGAGCTCCATCATACAGGCTGAACCACACTCCTTTCAAGAATAAATAAAAGATTAGGTTTGGAAATATTATATGGTCGAAGAATATGAATCTTTATGAAGAATAATGTGTGGGAAGGGGTTTCGAGACCCAAAGGGTAGTCTGTCGTGACTTTGAAATGGTTATACAAAATCAAACATGGAGCTAATGGAAGTATTGAGAAATATACGGTGAGGTTCGTGGCTAGAGGTTTCTCCTAGAAAAATGAAAAGGATTATGATGACATTTTTGCACTTGTTTCCTACTATATCACTATTAGATCTATTATTTCCCTTAGTGCTAGCCAGGGATGGACACTTCACTAGATGGATGTGAAGACTTCATTTCTTCATGGCATACTACAGGAAGAAGTATTTGTTGAGAAACCACATGGTTTTGACATGCATGACAAGAAAAATCACATTTGCAAGCTGAAGAAGGAACACTATGGATTGAAGAAAGCCTACAAAACCTAGTATGCATGTACTGATTGCTACTTGGTGAATCTAGGATTCATGAGAAGCAATGTTGAACCAAACCTCTACTTTAAAGTAGTCCAAGGTATTCCCCATATTTTGGTTTTATATCTTGATGATTTATTCTTGATATGTAGTGAGCCTCTAATGCTCAAGTACAAGAGGGAAATGACCTCTGATTTTGAGATGAGAGACCTCATATTGATGCATTATTTCCTAGGATTATAGGTGTGGTAGAGACCTGGTGAGATTTTCCTTTCACAAAGAAAATATGTGGTGAAATTGTTGGAAATATTTGGAATGATAGAATGAAATTACATGGCCACACCAATGGAGATGAACTTCAAGGAGTTATGTGGAGATGTTGCAGGACCTGGCTTGCAGAATCCATCTAAGTATCAAAAGTTGATTGTGGCATTGATTTTCTGTGTAAACACACATCTGAATATATGTCTTTTAGTTAACACTTTGAGTCAATTCATGATTGAGCCTCTTCATTCACACTTGGATGTTCCCAAACATGTATTGAGATGTTTACATGGGACGATTAATCTTGGTTTGAGATATATTGTCAAAGATGTGAGACTTCATGGGTACGCTGACATTGATTAGGTCAAAAATGTTATTGATAGGTAGAGCACATTAGGGTGTTGATTTAGTTTGGGTTCTTCCATGATATCTTGGATGAGTAGGAAACATAAGTTTGTTTCTCTAAGCACAATTGAGGCATAATACATTAAAGCTAGCATGGCTAGTTGTGAGGCATTTTGGTTGAGGAAGCTCTTTGGAGATTTGTTTGAGCAAGTTTTGGATACGAAAATGATATATTGCGGCAACAAGAGTCGGATCTGATTAGGAGAGAATCTCGTGTTTCATGACAAGTCTAAGCATATTGAGATCAAATATCACTATATTCGAGACATGGTGTAGAAAGGAGTTGTACGACTCCACCATATTTCAACTAACAAGCAGATAGAAAACATACTCATCAAGGCTTTTCTGAAAGGGAAGTTCTTGGTCTTCAAAGAGTAGCTTCAACAGATGGATGTGACCCTTCAGGGTAAGGGTCCCAACTGATTGAGGATGTAGTGCCCCGCTCTAGTTGACTAACCATTGTATGAAATTAGCATTGATATAGCCGTAAGGATCACATATTACTCTTTTAGCATCTTAGGTTGACGATACACAAACTTGAATCTATTATTATTGGATATGATGGATGTGTTTATTTCCTAGTCGGCAATATGATGATGATAGCTTTGATGGATATGTATGTTTCCTATTGATGTTATGATGATGATAGCTTTGATGGATATGTATGTTTCGTATTGATGTTTTGATGATGATAGCTTTGATGGATATGTATGTTCTCTATCGATGTTATGATGGTGATAGCCTTTATGTATATATATGTTTTCTATTGATGTTATGATGATGATAATTGTGATGGATGTGTTCCTTATGTTGGATAATTACATTAGTTCTGGTTCACGATGAACAACAATGTGTATGTCTATGTCACATTGATGATGTTATTATGTCAATGACTAATACTATGAAACATTGTTAATGATGATTATCGAGTATGGCAAGAAACAAGCAGATGCACTTGCATGTGATGAGTCGACAACATCTAGTTTGATGGAGATGAATATTTTTTCTTTGAAATTTTAAAGTTCACTTTGAATCTTGCTATAAATTCTAATGACATGTTAGTGGCTGAAGGCACATGTTAGTTGTCTATCCAAATGATTGATACGTGAATGATGGGGTTGTACAAATGGATGGAATTGCATGGGAGGGGTGGGACAGTGTCCCCGATTTCACCCGCTAGCACTCCTGCCGTGACTTTTGTTGGGATGGTTGGGACACCTTTGTCTTGAAGATCAGGATGTCATGGGGGAAGGTCCCAAATTGGGTCGCTCACAAGGATTTACTGGGGGCATGTTGAGAAATTTAGGTCAATGCTTGATTATAATTTTTATTAATGATTTCTCAAAATTTGAAAATTTCTTATGATTATATTGATTCTTAATTATCATTATTATGTTATGTTCATTAAAAAGATAAATGCCAAAAAGAAGATCACAAATAGGACACCATAGATAGGCATGCAACTAGGGAAAAACCCCTATGAAGGGAAAAACCTAGTCAAACTCTTCTTCTAGTAGAATCAAATCAAGTTGAGACAACGTAGACCATTGATTGAAACATTGAGTTCCTCCTTCCACCAAGTCAGTTGTTAGCACAAATTTCTTCACATCAAGTCTTTTTGTATTTTCAGCTCCTTCACTGCAAGTTTTGAAATTGACCTTGTACCTTTGGCCCCTGTAATAAGCTTAGACTCCTTTGCACATGTAACATTTTCTTTTTTGGTTTTTGACTCTTTAATTGACATGTCCCCTTTCCTGAACTTTGTATCCTTTGGAATTGTAGATCGAATCCTTTTCTTCATCATCGAATGACTTGTTATCTCTATTCAATAAGTTCAGCGCATGTATCATATATATATATATATATATATATATATATATATATATATATATATATATATGATGTCTTTCTTGAGGGTGAGTTGTAGGAGAGGTAGACCGACATATAGGAGAGGGAGCCAACTTGGTGGAGGAGTCTCTTTGAAACAAAAAAAATCTTCTTCTTTGACTTTAGGTGCACAGCAAGAGTCTTTTACATTATGATTTTGACTTTGATACAATACAAAAATCCTAGAGCACTCAATGGGTGCTTTGAAATATTGACCATTGACCCAAGCATGAAATCCATGGTTGAATAAGTCAATTTATTTTACAATTAAAAGAAAAAAAATTCTTTTGATGAGTACATTACATCATGACTCAAATACAATTATGAAGATCGACACTAATTAAATTCTTCAATAAGGCACACGTCAAGGTGGATTCCTTGATCCCCAAAACCATTAGTCTCAATATATCGGGAAAGAGAAGAGATTATAGTAGTCTCCATCATTGAACCTAGATTTTCCCCTCGTAGCCAATGGACGCTTGAATGGTAAGTGATGTGGAACCACTGGAACTTCAGGGGAAGTTCTTGAAGGGCACGACTAACATGGCACCCTTGGCATCAAGAATAAACTGTTAGGAGTGGAACCCTTGGGACTTCAAAAGGAAGTTTTTGAAGGGCACGACCGACTTGGAACCCTTGGCATAACAAATAAACTACTAAATATAATCAAGATATTAAAATCCTACTAATTCACATTAGGTGCTAAATTAGGTTATAAAAAAGGCAATTAAATCAAGAATAAAACTTGGAGTAAAGGTAGGATAAAAAGAAATAAGGATATTGTACCTTGAGAACGCTACCCTTCCCAAGTTGGAAAATATTAGGTAGATAATGTACATAAGTATTTTAATAAGTAAAAGGGGGGAAGAGGGACATAGAGTTAATCATAAATATTAATCCTAAAATAGTTAAACTACCTTAAGAAAAGGGGGCGATGAATTATAATAAATATTAATAAATTAAATTAGAGAAATTTAGAGAACTTCCATGTAGCAAGAGCCAACATAAGAATATCCATCTAAGAGGAAAATGTAGTTAAAATAGGAATTATTTAGGGAACAAATATGAAAATTATCAGTTGACTTCAGTAATGAACACAAATTAAGGAGTAAAAAAGGGGGATCAATATACAACTAGGAGAAGAAATAGGGAGTCTTGTTGCAATGAGGGAAAATATTATTTTTGAATTAAAATTTAAGTAAATAATTTCGGAGAGACATGGTGAGATGGTAACACATGGGTGGGTGAATAACCAAACTTTTGGATTAATAAAAATAATTAATTATGTATGAAGTGCCAAGTGTCATCTATAAGGCCTCTTGTAAAAGAAGGGGCAAGCCATGGGAGAAGGGAGTTTTTGCTTATCCTATTATTGGATGGATGCGATTATGTCTTGGTGAGTGGCTATGAGCTATAGTGATTTTTTTGAGGTAGATATATTTAAAGAGGAGACTCTTGAGCAAATGAGTGCTCACCTCTATCAACTAGCACACTTCCTCCTTTGTACAAGACCATTGCAGCTTATGGGTCCTTGGGGAATAAGAGTACCCAAGGAGTAGGATGGGAGGTCATCCGATGGATCACTAACCTTCAATCAGAGAACATAAACATTCACACTTGTATGCAAACAACAACAAGGGAGTGCAAGTAGTGACAAGGCTAATATCGAATCTCTTCTCTGGGTGAACGAATGATATGTGGAATGTATTGAAATTCGTGTACATTTGATGTAAATGCCTTAATATCTCTGAGTGTCCAATGTTTATCTGCTTATGGTTGTATTCCATATTTATCTGCATTGTTTACTATATATATATTGGGATGATCTCTATAGAGGACACTGACCTATGCTCTTCCCATCCTATATGAGCTCATGGGGAAAGGAATTAAGTTGGAGAGTTCCTAGGGTTGAGGGAACTCTGGACAATAGGATAGTCTATGATCCTTAACTTCCACAGTAAGTTGTATCCTACTTATTTTCTGACAATAGGATAGACTGTGATCGTTTCCTTCCATGGTAAGTGATATACTATCTATTTTCACTTATTAGAAATGACATAATATAACCCAGTTTGCATCCTACCAACAAGTTGGGCTTGTTGGGATTGCCACCCATATCGCCAATGGGTGAGGAAACTTGAGATAAATTGTGATCCTTAGCATTTATGGTAAGTGGTATCCTACTATAGTGATGGGATGCAGGTGTTCTACCACTAACTCTTGAGGGTCAAGTTGGGAAGATCAACAAACAATAGGGTAGACTATGATCCTTACCTCTTACGGTAAGTAGTATCTTGCTACTATCCTTGGATATGGGGTGGTATTCAAAGCTTCCCTCTGATGATTCTTCTTTTTTAAATTGGAGAATGCTCAACATATGAGAATATATGAGATATGACTTGGTTCAATAATGACGATGATAATATTTTTGAGATGGGATTCATGATGCAGTTGGAAATTTCTCCCTAACTAAGAGGGAGTGTTAATTTAGCGGCTCAGGGATAAATTACCTTCATTGGGAAACCTTCCTCATCAAGAAAGACCCATCCTATCCCTTTAAATAATTTAATTTGGTCAAGGATAAATATTATTTTTGATGAAAAACCCACATGTGCACAAAAGTACAAGTTAACCTGGGTAAGCTAATTCAACCCCCTTGAGACACGTATAAATAGAGCACATGTTACATGAATTTGGAGCATCATCATCATATTCATTTGTTATCTTCTATGATTTGTATAGCTCTGAAATTGCAGGTTAGTTTCACACATGGAAAGGAGAGAGAGTCTTTTCTGAATAGTCGAATTCATCTCTTGTTTTGGGACTTTGACTAGCCTTTGACCAATGTTGACTTGGCACCTTTTGACTCAATTTGACTGGATTTGGATATGTTTTGAGAGCCTAATGTCAAAGGAAATTTGACCCAGCTATTCTTGGTTGTTTGACTAGTGTTGACCATAGCCCTGCAACTATGGTTTCTACAGGTCAAAGTTTGACTTTGACCAGACTTGGAAGGACTATTTTGGGATTTTTTTGAGTTGAATTTGACTAAAAATGAAGGCCACATATTTTTACTATTGACTTTTGAACTTGTTACGGCTAATACTATTGACTTTGACTAGAATTGTGTACTTTGACTTTTTGACCAACTTTGAAGTCTGGGATCGTCTTTTGGATATTGGTAAGTTAATTATTGATATCTCTCTACTGAACATTAGATGACAATCTAATATAAGAAGAATTTTGATAGCGTTTTCTCCCTTGTGGGGTTTTTCCTTGGTCTTTGACCAAATCTTGTGTCTCTTGTTATTTCTCTTGGTTGTCTTCTATTGTGCGTTGAATTTACTATTCTATCTACAATTACATATCTTCATTATAAGATTGAATTTATTTGAAAATTGATTGCTAATTGAAGAAGAATTGGAATAAGTGATTATGCTAAGAATAGAACACTGGAAAGTTAACAATTACATTTGACCACTCTTACATTTGTTTTCAAATACCCCTAAACTTGAAATCCATTTGGATCTTGAAGAACTTATGAACCACACTTCACTTTGCATTCCCCCATTTTGAAATAAGCGCAATATCATAAATCCCATTGAAAATTGATTTTGTAGTATACCCTAGATGTTGATTAAATACTTTAGGGAATTAAAATTGAGCTCTAATTAAGCCTCTTTTGAATCCACATGATACTTCAAATAGCCCTAAATATTGCCTTCTATCAAAGTTTCATCGACATTTCAAAGGTTATAATAGGTTCCCACCTTAAAAGGAATGGGTGTCATCTTATCTTAATTCTCCAAGGGAACATTTGAAAGATCTTGAATTCTTTCAATCACCTGTAAATTTAAAATTACAAAATGATACAAATGATCATTTTCTTTGGTGTCTTTCTGATTTTGGACCTTGATTAACTTTTAAATCTTGTTGATATTTAAACATATACCAAAGCTTAATTCCTTAATCATCCAAACCCTTTGTTCTGTCGGGAAAAATACTGAGAGGGGGTGGGGGGGTGAATCAGTATTTTAAACTCACTTTAAAGTTTTTATTCATATTCTGATTTCTATACACTATTGTTATTCATGCAACTAACGTATGTATGTGACTTCAATAAAGGAAAACAGCGTATATCCAGCTAACCAACTTGTCATATATTTCATCATTTGTTTATCTTTCACTAGTGCACCATTCATTAATTAATTAGTAACCATGAGTAGTGAGAACAAAATAAACCATCAGACATAAGCAACACATGATAACACCAAGATTTTTAGGTGGAAACCGAATGTAGGAGAAAACCACCACTGTTGTCGTCTTTGTCTTCTTTCTTATTATATAAAGAAAATATTCTTACAATATTGTACTGGCGCAAACTTTGCACCCATTTACGGAAGGATACAACCTTCTCTCATTCTCCAACACCCATTGTAAGGGAGCTCCAACCCCCTGATCTCATTTACCAGCTCCTGGAAGGGAGCTCCTATCCCCTACACAAATTCTCCATATACTACTGGAAAGAATCTTCGACTCCCTCAGTGCAGGCTTCAATCCTAAGCACCTCTGGTGTACCAAGTTTCATAATCTTTCATAATGGATCCACCTGACTCAAAACATCAAGCCTCTAGGCTAGCTTTCATCAAATTTTCAGGCTAGACCCACTTTCGTCAATAAGCCCAATACCAAGTAAAAATTCTGAAACCAAACATTGAAACAACTCATCCAATCATTGGACCAATTGAAACATCATACCATCACAAAACCAATCGCTACATCTCAAACATGTATTGCAACCAAATCAAACCAATCATAACTAGATCATACCAATGCACTATATACAATTCATACCCTACTCATTACAAAAACATAGTGTTTTCACTACAAACCTTGATCAACCGTACATCAGAATGTATATGTTATTATTATGAATCATACCTTCGTATGTACCCACTTTTCCTGAGGAAGATCTACGTATGAATCTCAAAGCAATGAATAATAATATTTCTATCAAGTTAAATTATTATGTCAGTTACTAAATACTAAATCATAACGGATACATTAATACTAACTTATTGAAAACTCAATCATAATGTTGCACTATCACTGATCAATATACCAAGTATTATTCAACCTAATCAACACTGTCAAACATAAGCTATCATGATAGAGACATCATCGATAGGCATAAAAAAACAGCAAAATTGATCAAATATCATCAACAAGTCATGCTATAAAAACCTAGCATATTTACACAAATTTCATAAAGTGTATTAGTGTATCTACATGTTTTCCATTCACAATGCCCACATATCGATCTCGAAAAAAATGAAAAATACTTCGCAAAATATATATGCGACTACTGAGAAGCAAATCCATGTATGTATGCAACTAACCTTAGTAAACTAGCATACATATCTGAAATCATTGAATCATACTTTTGATGCATCCACAACACATACTTCACAAACTTTATTGTCACACATTCGTATCAGAGTATCATTATCACTAGATATCTATCATTGTTAGCTATAATCACGAACATATCAAGAAAGAATATTCATTATTATTCTTTCAAATCTATCAGATCTCAGCCTCTTCCATGCTCCTTCGTGCGTACCTATTTCAGATCAGATTACACAATAATAACCCATAACTTGCACATGTAACACTTTGATCTCCATCTCCTTATATAGATTTTTCCTTAGCTAATACCTTAGGCCAATCCTTTAGTAATGCCATTGGTGTTTTTGATAGGATCAAATAACCATTGACGCACTCATTACTATGGGTCGATACTACGGTAACAACCCCTGGTATTGAAATTACCATGGCGCGAATTTTGTATGTGATTTTCTTCATAGTACCCGCATATGTATGCAACCCTCTCAAATAGGATCCACGTATACTTTCCCAACTTCATATGTATCATTCATTTTTATTTGAACTTGACATTCCCTTGTCCATTACCTCTATCACATTTGTATCATCCTACATCGTCATCGTATTACCATAATGTTGACATCTTTATCAAGTAGTTTTCCATCAAGGACAACAAATTAGCAATCATGCCAACAATCTCCACCTTTGGACTTGATGGAAACCACTTTGGTGTTTGGTCACCACCTATAAATACCTACAAGTACATATGTAAACACACCAAGCTAAACACCAATCTTCTCTCCCAAGACTTCGCACCAATATTCTCTCCCCCTTTGATATCAAGGGAAAAGGGTTGACCAATGTTGAATGAAGAATTCTCTCCCCTATATAGAGAGGATCATTGTAGATATGATTTTCTAAATATGAAAATTATATACTGACCATGCTCCCCCTGATCATATGTTGAAGATATTCAATGAAGTACTTGACTATATGAAATCAAATATGACCTTTCTTATCACCAAGGACTATGCTTACATCAATCACCCAACATAATGGGGTTACATATTTGACTCACCATTACATCAAATGCCCAAAATGATGGGATTACATATGTAAATTACTTGACCCCAATAGTCCATACTTGACTGAATTTTACAATGATTTAAAACATGGGACTTTACATGAACTTTATATCAAGAGACATATATGAAATCTATGACCAAAACTAGAGACCTCAATACTGAAGCAACATCACTATGATAGTCATCAGAAACCATCATACACCATATATGAACTTACAACATGAAAATCTTCATCATCATCATCATGAAGTAAGATAGGGACATGTAGCATCAATCTTCAACAACATCAACATATGAAAAATTATGCAATGTTTTCAAGAATCACCAAGCAACTGTAATAGAAGCATAAGATAGTGTAATAGATCTCTGTTAGTAACTCATCCCCTTGACCTCATATCATCAAGGTCAACATGCTCTTTCCATATATAAGAAGAGCCACAAAAGACATATAGATCTTTTTCATTACAACAACATATATTTTCATGTATCAACAACATATGTGAGAACCAAGAATATCACATAGAACTAAATAACAACATCATAAAAAAAATTCGCATGTAGTTCAAGCAACATATATGAATAATCCATAACTTCACCATATGCAACTTATGCATTATAGAAGACATAATGACAACAACATATAAATATCAAAAAATAGTGAGTGAATCATCAACCATAGCATGCACATCCTCTTTTCAAGTGTATCACGTAGGATCATCTTCACTAAGTGCAACTTAAGCACTATATAGTCATCATCCAAGAATTCATCATCACTAATGAATGAATGAAAAAAACATATGTGTCTTAAGAAACATCAAGTATACATCACCAATGATATGTAATTATCATAACCCAACATGTGCCAATAAGAAATGCTCAAGAAGCTATAATGCCAACAATGCATCATTAGAAGCATAGCAGATGCTCCCCCTGAACCTGAGCAACATCTGAGAAACATTTGAACATTATAAACATAATGTAACCAGTGGATGTCATCAACGGAAAACCAAATAATAACTTATTGAAGCATATCAGAAACCCCCACTAAGTCACTCCCAATGTTTCTTCATCTCATAGAAACATATGTGATTGTTTAGATCAAAACTCATGTATATACATGACTATCCTTCATTAGATCCAAATACATAAAGTAAATTGTTGAATTTCCCTTGAACATACAATACATGTTCTTGTTCACTGTCAATTCATCAATGTAATGTTAGCAGTATAAGCATCACCAAATGAATATCAAATCAAACTAGATAATTATCACCAAGATGCTCATGCATAGCTCCCCCTGAGATCATATAGCAATGATCATGTGGACCTGATAATCATCACTAGATCTCACATCACTTCTGCATTCACTGTTAGAAGTATGTTTTAAACAAAACAGACTGCAATGGGAACTATCTTCTTTTATTCTGAATCTGAAGAGGAAGAGGAACTATACCTCTTGCCTAGATTCTTCTCGGCTAACACATAAGATTTCTGGATTTCTATATTCTCTTTTCATAACCTTTTGAGTTTCTTCATCTATAAGTTTTTTTTGTAAGCTTAGTTAGGTCCTCCTTTTCTATTTATACAAAAACAAACTAAATGTTGAGAATGCAACAAGATGATGGAGCTTAGTGGAAAGGAGTCGCCTTCACTAAGTGGTCCCACAGGCTATTTTTGGCGCAAAGTCTATTTTTATACCTATGGATCATGGTCTATGAGTTGCAGGATGCTGTTTATGGATGATTGGTCATGTTGGGAAAAATAGATGGACTTCTATTTTTGGTTCACAGCGGAGTGATCAAAGTATACTTTTAGACTGCCAGGCTAAAAATAGAAACAGTCAAATATTATTAGCCCTTAGTAATATTTGGACTCTAAACATTACCTTATTCTTTTGGAGCACTTAAGTTCGAGCTATGGATGTGGCACATGCAGCTAACAAAAGGAATCACGTTGTTTCTTATGTTTTAGTTGAGCTATTGCATGGAGGACTTCAGTTAGAACTCATGCATGTGAGTTCTGTGGAGTTGGATGTAGAGTTGATGGAGTTGTGTTCAGTTTGACTTAGTTAAACTAGTTGTATTTAGTCTAACTAAAGAAGAAACTAGTGATGAGTTGTGTGAATTGATTGTTAATTAATTCACTAATTATGAACTCATAAAGAAACTAAAGAATACATCAGTTAACTTAGTGCATGGATAGTTCAACGGAGACAGGTGTTAGAGGTAAGTGAAAGGGTGAGTTGTGACTATCAGTTGTGCATGAGATTTTGCACATGCATGGATTGAGTAAATGCTAATGAGGATTATGCAGTGTGGGCCAATATCAAGGCAATTGTAGCTTGTGCTCACTTGCTTTCTGTTGCAGGATTGTGCAGTGGAGGTAAGCAGAGCAGTGAAGAAGATTTGAACCTGTGACTTGTTCGGATCTGAGCTACTTTTGTGTGTAACAGGTGGAGATAGTGTTGGATACTTGTGAGGAGTATTGTACTATGTATTGTTACATGTTATTAATCATTATAATATACAAATAGTGTGGGGTTTTCAGCTTTATGCTTTCCCCGGGTTACATACTGTGTTAATGTGTGCATGCGATTGATGTTTCATTATTTTTAATGCTGCTAAATTGATGATCAACGTAGAGGAGGTTATGTATTATGCATGTATTCCGAAAGAGTGTATAATTGGGATAATTTTTGTTGAATAAGTGTTTATTATTCAAAATTTCCACATGGTATCGGAGCCAGGTTGATTTGTAGAAAAAGTTCTACAGGATATCAAAGCGGGATTGATCATCAGATCTATTATTCAGAAAGTGTTTACATTTTATTTCTTCTGGCAGAGTCTGTAATTGGGCTAGGTAGCTTCTAGATTCATCCTTCTTTTGGAAGGTGAGATATCCGGTGAATGCCCATACAGTCGATCTCTGTACAAGAAATACTTTGTTCTCACGAATTCTAGATCAGAAGCGGTTGAGTTTTGAGCTGGTGGAATGGCGCTCAAGGATAAACTCAGAAACATCAAAGCTGAGAATAGAGATGCCATAGATTGTCCACTGAAGAAGAAAAATAAGCAAGCTATTGGATCTGCAGTAGGAGAGGCCTTAGCCTCGCAGTTTGAGCTGGATTTTTCGCTGATCACATGCTTGGTATCAAGTGTTATGGGATCAGTATGGTTCTTGGACAGTGGTGCGTCTTCTCACATGACAGGAGATCGAGATTTGTTTTCTGATATGGATGAGAAAGATCTTGGAGTTCACATCGAGATGAGCGATGATGGTAGATACAGTGCGACTGGTATCGGTACCATTTCCTTTGAGAGGAAGTCTGGTAAACCCTTCGTATTGAAGGAAGTGATGCATGTTCCAGGATTGAAAAATAATCTTATCTATGTGGCGATGTTAGAAGACAAGGGATATGATGTTGTCTTCAGCGAGGGAAAGGCTTTCCTGTGCAGCAAGACAATTGGAGAAACCCGGAAGATAGGGGTTCAAGTCAGGAACCTTTATCAGTTGAATGCAGATGCATGTAAAGCCTTGAGCAGTGAGGCAACTAATGGAGACTTGGTGGTTGAGAGGGAGCGTATATTACCTCTCAACATGCAGAGCTAGAAGAAGTCTCAGACAATTATGGAGGAGCCACGATTGGTGTAGCAACTTCAGGAGGTTGTGGAGTAGCCACAACAAGGGAAGTTGAGAGGAGATCGAGTAGAGACATCTACTCATGCAGAGACCTCCAGTAGGGGGAAACTTTGAGCCAGGTGGGCTGAGGGATAACATGCAGCCATACCTCCAGGTAGGAGGTGGGGTGATGTGGATTGATCATCCCAAGGAGGAGGGGCAGGATCCTTGAGGTAACCAACCTCTTGGATGAGACCTTGCTACGGGAGCCTCGATGTGGAGTAGCAGGAACTGAATGATTGGGTAGAGACAGATGTGGATGGAGCGGCAGAGATAGCGATAGTGCATAGCTAGCAGGCTGCAGTAATGCAAGAGGCACAAGTTTTTTGCACAGTGCTAGGTGGCACAGAGAGGTGTGCAATGGTGCGCGATGCATGGAGATGTTGCAGTAGCGCAGATGTCAGAGAGGGAGCACTTTTCAGCAGCAGGTAGAGCTTCAGCATCAGAGTATGTTCCTATCCCAATAGAGTGGTTAGTTGGGAGTGTTTTTGTTCCAAGTGTTGTTGGAGCAAGTGGACCGGGCAAATGTGTTACATGCAGAAAATTCTAGATTTGCAGGATAGGGGTTGTAGATAATCCATATCTTGTTGAGAGGGGGTGTTGAGAATGCAACAAGATGATGGAGCTTATTGGAAAGGAGTCGCCTTCACTAAGTAGTCCCGCTGGCTACTTTTGGCGCAAAGTCTATTTTTAGACTATGCCTATTTTTAGACATATGGATCATGGTCTATGAGTTGCAGGATGTTGTTTATGGATGATTGGTCATGTTGGGAAAAATAGATGGACTTCTATTTTTGGTTCACAGCGGAGTGATCAGAGTCTATTTTTAGACTGCCAGGCCAAAAATAGAAACATTCAAATATTATTAGCCCTTAGCAATATTTGGACTCTAAACATTATCTTATTCTCTTGGAGCACTTTAGTTCGAGCTACGGATGTGGCACATGCAGCTGAAAAAAGGAATCACGTGGTTTCTTATGTGTTAGTTGAGCTATTTCATGGAGGACTTCTGTGATGCAGGAAAGTGTTCCCTCTGCGGACAGAGGCAACCCCTCTAGCCCTAGAGTGGATCTAGTCACAAACAAGGACAAATCAACAACAATTTTCCTTAAATAGTTCAAGTTGGAGGCCTACCTCAACCGGTGGTCAATGGAGTTCCGTTGCGCTGCTCCAGCTTCAACTCCCTTCTCTCAATGAGTAATCAACCTGAAACAATGCAAAGGAAATACAATAAAGCACATAACCGGAACAACAATGATCTATTTACCCACAAAGTCAAGAAGTCATGAGCTATCTAGTACATTACATACAAGACATAGGAAAAAATCGTTGATTGCATTAATTATGAAATAAGAGTAAGCTTACAACCAAGGTCTTGATGTTACAAGCCTTCTCAGGAGGTCCCAGCTAGCGTGTTCCTCAAGCATTCACTCTTGAAGATGGATCTTCCAATACACAAGTCTCTCTCACTCACAATTTTTACACAAGATCAAAGGCACTTCACAATTTTCCTCAAGCTCTCAACAAACCCACACTTGTCACACTCACACCAGCTATCTAGCAAACTCACAAGTACTAACAGCAACACTCCAAAGACTAAGAATTCAAAAACTATCCAAAAACTAGTAGCTCATAGCAGTGGTGAGAGTTTAAATAGGAGAAGGAGTCTCCATGAAAGATGGGAGGATGAGCTTATCTCCAAGGAAGGTAGCACAAATGACGGAACAACCATGTCAGAGAAAGGAGGGCGACATAAACAAGGCCAACAACCAGGTCTGGAGTCATCTGGAAGGCCGACTGTTGGAACAAACTCACTCAAACTGGATCGTCGTGGGCACATAACTCGTCTGTCACACTAACATCGCTATTATATAACGTAGATAATCATGTTAGCACGGGAAACTACAATCAATGGTTGCGTTGGCACATGAAATTCAACCATCGCGGGAATCACGTGTACTTTCGCGATGGCAGCGCTTCTAGACTGTTTTGGAGAACTCATCAATGCGTTTATTTGGCCAATAGACACGATGAGGCAGAAACTTTGGCAAAGTGGGTCATTTGGCAACATCAGAGAACATGAGCATGAATTATTTTGGAGTCATGACACAGTAGGAAGACTGGGATGAAGGCAGTGACAAATTACTATGTAACAGATGCCCCCTAAAGTATGAAGCTAGGGAGAGAGGGAGGGGTGAAATGCTTTACGAAACTGACTGAGCTGGAACACCATCCGGAAGAACCTGCATGCAAGTACAATTGATATCTCCGATAATGAAGTACATGTAGTCTAGGCATGGGCGCAGCCATCCAAAAGACATGCGAAATAGGTCTGTGGTATGGACACAGCCATCTAGCTAATGAGATCATGATGATGATAAAGGTATGTTTGTAGCCATCCATGAAGACTCAAGTATGGTCACAGCCATCCATGAATGAGTCATGTAATCATAAAACCAATCCATGCATCCCGAACATGTGTAATCTAAGTTTGGGGTCTTGAACCCATCCAATGATAGTACAAATCCTAACATGCGAATAGATGTGCTGAGGTTGAGCATGATAGAACATTGCTTGATTACCGGTCAATGAGGAAAACCGTTAACAAGAGTGAGAGAAACCACCAATAATGTCAATGGCTCTCAAGGTACTGTCCAGCACAATCCACGAAGTGTGAAAAAGGGGTTGAAGTCGAACACCCGTGGAATCACCCAATCGACGACCAATGATGAAAGTCGACTGTCAGGTGCGAAGAACTTGCCATTGAGGCATGCAAGCTCTAAGGTACCGAAGTGGATCTCTAGATCAATCTCCTAGATAATGAGCTAAGGTCGATAGGAGACGACCCATCGCAGGAGGGCCATAATGTTTCCCCCATCAACGACATGAGATAAGGAACAAGTGGCAAATGGTAGAACAGAGTATCAGAGGAGAAGGCGAGGGTGTCAACTGCAGAAGGATTATACTCTTGAACACGTCGGCGACATGACTCTGGAGGGGGTGTGGCAGCATTCAGGCATCAATGGATCCAAGATTCGAAGGAGATGGCATGAATCGAATGGAATGAGACTAGAATGATAACCCAAACCCACGGAAGGCCAAATGACGATGTATGGATGTCCCAACCCGACAAGAAGCAAAAGTGTCAATGTTCAATCAATGATAAACATGTTGTTGAGTCCAACCTAGTAATGTTTTAACGAGCCCTAGGAAGGAGTAGCTTGAGTCTCATCATGGTGACGAGTCCAATGTCATCAGGGTTTAACGAGTCTGACATAGGTAAAAGTTGGAGTCTTTTTCATGTTTATAGGGTTTGAAAAAGACACGAAAAATAAAACTCCAGGGGCGTCCTTTTTCGTAGATTTGTGTCTCTCGAGCCCGAAAAAGTATAAAACGATACTCGAAAGAACCACCCGACCATTACGATCGAGGAGTACTTTTCATGGGTAGTGACCTCGACCTGAAAAAGTAGAAAAGCGGTTGGAATCATGTCATTTCGCAACCAGTAAGGAGCCTGAAACGACAAAGGCCCGACAATCTTTTTCTGTTTACACGGTCGGAAAAGAGCTTAAAGTCGACCGCCTCTTATTTCTTTTAACGAGTCAAGAGGGAAAACTTGACAATCTTTTCACCTTTAAATGGTTGGAAAAGAGCTGAAAGTAGACCTCCATTTTTATTCCTTTAACAAGTCAAAAAGGGAAAAATACTCGGCAATCTTTTCATCTTTTACGAGTTAGAAAAGAGCTTAAAGGAGACTCATCCTAGAGGAACGAGTGGTATAAAGGGTAGCAACTGGTTCCGGCAATGGTGGAAGTGCTCAAAACATGTAATGGTAAAGAGGCTGGCTAATAAAACCACTCATCGCTGCGGTTCCTCAAGAAAGGGAAAATAACCAAGTGAAAGCATATGATTGGCCAAAGATATGGTGGCAATGGAATGAAACAACCAAGGCTCATCTAATGGAATTTAGCAGATAAAAATGACAATCACGAGGTGTAAATTGGATATGGGTTCATTTTTACACAAGCTTGAACCATGGAAAACTTTGCTTGGATTCGGTTTCATGTTTACACAAGCGTGAAACTAAAAACTATGCTTGTTATAAGTTCGCATGCCCCCAACATAATGACGCAAATCGAGGTACATGCCCCCCAAGCTTCATTGCATTCAACGAGGTAGATGGAATGAAGGTTCACGTTCAAGATCATGGAAAGACTCGACTTGGATTTTACGAGATCTTAATCAAAGACTCAATTTGGAGAGGGATATTGTTTCATTTTTTAATGAGGTTAACACGGCAAAAGAACCATCCTCATAACCCTTGTTTCATTTTTTAACAAGCTTGACACAACATCAGGAACTATGCTTGTGACACCTTGTTTTATTTTTTGACGAGGTTGACACAAGATGAAAACTATCCTCGACAATCTGTTCATGGGCCAGATGAGAACATGGCTCCCAAGAGGCCTTCGCTAGAAGGAAGAAACGCACTCTGGGAGGAACACATGTTAGGGGACACCAATGACAGATCGGGTTCCAATGCCCCCAGTACATGATGTACGAGACCGTCTACATGATCAGCAGTAGATGCGGAGACAGAACAGGTAGCCAAATAATTGACTTGTGGCAAGGAAGGTACCGCTTGTGAGTAGGAATCGATAGGGGGTGACGGCTGCGCAGGAGGCACCGGGGGACTAAGGAACAATAATTTATCTATAGTCACTATTCTTCCTTTGTGTGGAAAACAAACCATGCAGAAAAGGGAAGAAACGAGGGCCCCCATGGCATAAATATAGTCACGACCAAGGAGAAGACTAAAATTTGCACCTTGGACAACCATGGCGTCTATATAGATGGTTTTACCCCCCAAAGTAACAGGCAACTTTGGGAGGATTCCCACGGGTTGACAGGGTTCTCCATCGAATGCTAACAGATTCTGTGTGACCGACACAAGCTGTGGGGAACCCAAAGCTTGCCAAGAAGTGGAAGGCATAAGACTGACAGACACACCCTCATCCAGGATAGTGCCAGGTACTGCCTTATCATAGGCGTGCATTGTAATCTCGAAAGGCACATAGGATGGAAGGCGGAAAGCAGTCAAGTGACTCCAGTCGAAAGTAACGACCAAACTACTTGGTGGGGGAATCGTATGATTGCCCCCATGCTTTACAGGAACCAGAGGAGGACTCCCCAGATCAGTCAGGATATTAGAGTTGTTTTTGGACTCTGGAGAATATGATGAGACGAGAAGAACATGAGCATGATGCTCTTTCGAAAAAGAGTGATCAACAGGTGGTGAACCTGATTCGACACTCTTTCTGACCAATGGCTGGTCTGGAACAGGCTAAGCACAACTAGGCTCGGAAGAAGAAGGACGGATAAGAGAAGAATCTACGTCAATCTCTTTGTCAATGGAGGGAGAGTTTGAAGAAAGCTGCTGATAACCAACGGGCAATTGGGGTGAAGAAACTGTAAGACTTTCCAAAATGGTGGAAGCGTTATCCATGAGCAGAAAAAGGTGAAGGGGATGGTTGCCTTCACATAGCCTACAGGGGAATCAGATCTTCCCTTCCTTATTACCGTTTCTAGTGGCTAGAATAACATCGCCTTGATCTTCAGAGGATGATGAGGGACGAACCAGATCATGAGACCATACTTCTAGGATCCTTGGAATGCCAGGACAATCACAAAGAAGATGGTTACCCTTGCATAACTTACAAGGAAACTTAACCATTCGTGGAGTAGCAGAAGGTGGTTCGTCTGGGGGTGGACTCGAAGCAGTAACTGCACAGGTGGCCTTGGATTTATTGGATTTCTTCTTCTTCTTCGTCTTCTTCTTCTTCTTCTTCTTCCTAGGCTCCTGGTTATTTAATGTAAAACTTTCACCAGGCGAAGGAGGAGAGGAGGAGGAAGAAATAGGGGAAGAAGGCACAGGCTCCACCTTGGATTCAACATGTCTTGGTTTAGACGAAGGAGATGGTGGAATAGGAGACATGACACTCGGGACCATCGAGGTTGAAAACAACCATACGGGCAAACCGATGGTTATCCCAGGCAATGATAATGTTGCCATATACAGAGCAATGACATTTCCAAATGAAGGAAACAGACCAGGATTTCCATCTGAGGGAAAACCTTGGCCGGTAGACTCGGTGAATGTTGCCATCGAGAACAAGAAAGAACCCTACTCAAGCTAACACAAACAAGATCTAATAGGGTAAATGTGAATTGTAGCCTAATAAATTTTAAGACATAGGAACAAATCTTGACCTTTTCATTTTTAAAGAGTCGGGAAAAGGACAAAAGATGACTCTAGTCGCCTTCGAATATTTAATGAGCCTGAAGTGACAAGTGCTCAGATGGACCTTTTCTTTTAGGGAGTCCGAAAAGGAACGAAAGTGACTACTCTGGAGAACTAGGCAAAAGGTTTACCAGACAAATCCGTAAAACTGCATATACACCTTGGCAGTCATATGAAAACCAAGGACTTTCCGTATGGCAGTCAATCTTCCCGAATGCTGTGTTCGGTGCATTACGGCTTGTAAGGCGGCAGACACAGCTTCCTATGGATAAAGGATGATAACCTAGTGGGGTCTCCCCATATACTCGACGGTACGTGGGAGCACAAATCCGTACTAGACCACTATTGAGTCACAAAAGGAGGAATCACCCAACCTTGAGTGGAAACAAAAGTGACTAGGTTTGACGATGCCAGAGCACGTCTCTAGCCTAGACCTCTAAACGTGTGCGTTATGTTCCAATGCATTTTTAGATTTATTCAGTTTATTTTAAAGTTGATCTTGGATTATGTTTCAATTTTCAAGCCTTACTGTATGTATATAACAACAACCTAGGATGCAGCTAGAATGAACGAAATATCCTTTTTCTTCGATGAAAACCTACCTATGGGAGGGCAGAGAGATCATTCCCAAATCAAGAAAACCAAGGCAACAAACAGTCACTCAATGCAAGCAGACATAAATTCTTAAAGTGCACGGATACTACTAATGAGAGATCTAATCATTCGCTTTTCAATATGCAACTTGAAATGCAAATTTACTTTCACTTTCGCATGCTAAAATGAAATGCAATCTTTTTGATTTGATGCCTCTAATCTAAAGAAACCAATAAGCAACAAACAAATGTGGAAAAACGGTTGATCCAAACAATTGTAATCTATGTCTAGGTAGTGAAGAGAAATCGAAACAATACCAAGATTGGTCCAATAACAATCACTAAACAATCAACCCAAAGTAAGCAAAGGGGAAGGTTCAATCAAACCAACAGCAAGCAGCAAACGAATCTTTGCAAACAAGCAACCAAGAAAAACTGATCCAAAGAACTTGAAACAATAAAACTAGGTCACAAAGCAAGAAAAGACAAGATTCGCTCAACAAAGCTCACAAGAGAGTGCTTCAACCTTTAAACAGTGAAAAACAAGTCATCAAACAAGTGAGAACAACAAGGGGCTAGCAAGACTGACGGATTCAGGAGGCAGAATTGAAAAAATTCAATTCTACAGCAATCAGCGCAGGCAATACACTAGCAATAAAGCGCTGATAAAGAACAATACGTAGCAACAAAGCGATGTCAGTGCAGAAGTACGCGCCTTTTCCGCGATGGTCCGATATACAAAATTGTCGTGACTATTAGGTGTAATAACGCAATGGACATGATATTACAAAAAGGGTGAGGCGATAATAGCGTGATTGTTAAATTAAAAAACGCGATGATGTTCAAAACAGCAATAGGCGAGCCAAGAACTCCTAAATAAAAAACAATCAATCTTTAAGCAAATAAGGACATTTCCCAGATCATGCCAGGAAAATCAAAAAATAGATAACTAGTTCCCAAACTCCAAAAGAGACCAAAACAAAAACTCAAGGCAAGAGTAAACAAAAAAAAGAACAAAGGCCAACTCCCCAGTGGAGTCGCCAATTTGTGATGCAGGAAAGTGTTCCCTCTGCGCACAGAGGCAACCCCTCTAGCCCTAGAGTGGGTCTAGTCACAAACAAGGACAAATCAACAACAATTTTCCTTAAATAGTTCAAGTTGGAGGCCTACCTCAACCTGTGGTCGATGGAGTTCCATTACGCTGCTCCAGCTTCAGCTCTCTTCTCTCAATGAGTAATCAACCTAAAACAATGCAAAGGAAATACAACAAAGCACGTAACCAGAACAACAATGATCTATTTACCCACAAAGTCAAGAAGTCATGAGCTATCTAGTACATTACATAAAAGACATAGGAAAACATCATTGATTGCATTAATTATGAAATAAGAGTAAGCTTACAACTAAGGTCTTGACGTTACAAGCCTTCTCAGGAGGGTCCAGCCAGTGTGTTCCTCAAGCATTCACTCTTGAAGATGGATCTCCCAATACATAAGTCTCTCTCACTCACAAGTTTTACACAAGATCAAAGGCACTTCACAACCTTCCTCAAGCTCTCAACAAACCCACACTTGTCACACTCACACTAGCTATCTAGCAAACTCACAAGTACTAACAACAACACTCCAAAGACTAAGAATTCCAAAACTATCCAAAAACTAGCAGCACATAGCAGTGGTGAGAGTTTAAATAGGAGAAGGAGTCTCCATGAAAGGTGGGAGGATGAGCTTATCTCCAAGGAAGGTAGCACAAATGATGGAACAACCATGCTAGAGAAAGGAGGGCGACATAAACAAGGCCAACAGCTAGGTCTGGAGTCATCTGGAAGGCCGACTGTTGGAACAAACTCGCCCAAATTGGATCATCACAGGCACATAACTGGTCTACCGTGCTGACATCACTATTATATAACATAGATAATCATGTCAGCTTGGGAAACTACAATCAATGGTTGCGTTGGCACATGAAATTCGACCATCGCGGTAATCATGTGTACTTCCGCGATGGTAGCGCTTCTGGACTGTTTTGGAGTGCTCATCAGTGCGTTTATTTGGCAAACAGACAGGATGAGGCAGAAACTTTGGCAACGTGGGTCATTTGGCAACATCAGAGAGCATGAGCATGAATGATTTTGGAGTCATGACACAGTGGGAAGACTAGGATGAAGGCAGTGACAAATTACTGTGTAACACTTCAGTTAGAACTCATGCATGTGAGTTCTGTGGAGTTGGATGTAGAGTTGATGGAGTTGTGTTCAGTTTGACTTAGTTGAACTAGTTGTATTTAGTCTAACTAAAGAATACACTAGTGATGAGTTGTGTGAATTGATTGTTAATTAATTCACTAATTATTAACTCATAAAGAAACTAAAGAATACATCAGTTAACTCAGTGCATGGACAGTTCAATAGAGACGTGTTAGAGGTAAGTGAAAGGGTGAGTTGTGACTATCAGTTGTGCATGAGATTTTGCACATGCATGGATTGAGTAAATGCCAATGAGGATTGTGTAGTGTGGGCCAATATCAAGGCAATTGTAGCTTGTGCTCACGTGATTTCTCTTGCAGGATTGTGCAGTGGAGGCAGGCAGAGCAGCGGAGAAGATTCGAACCTGTGACTTGTTCAGATCTGAGCTAGTTTTGTGTGTAACAGGTGGAGATAGTGCTGGATACTTGTGAGAAGTATTTTACTATGTATTGTTACATGTTCTCAATCATTATAATATACAGATAGTGTGGGGTTTTCAACTGTATGCTTTCCCCGGGTTTCATACTGTGTTAATGTGTGCATGTGATTGATGTTTCATTATTTTTAATGCTACTAAATTGATGATCAATGTAGAGGAGGTTATGTATTATGCATGTATTCCACAAATTGTGTATAATCGGGATAATCTCTGTTGAATAAGTGTTTATTGTTCAAAATTTCTACACTAAAACCACATATTGTCAATAGGTGGCCTCAACTTGCCCATTGGGAAACCAAGTTTGTTGGCCACCTATGCATATTATAAGCCATCCAAGAATGGAAGGTTCTCAGTCTTTCTACCCAAGCAATATATACAAAACTATTTAAAAACCAGTCTTTGATCTTAGGTACCATAAGCATGCATATAAAAGAAAAAATAGCCGCTAAAAATCAGAAACCTGAGGTCACTGCACTCAAGCTATTCTTTGAAGTCTTCCGATTTTGACTCTACGTTCACTGGATCTTCAGCTGAGTCTCTAGGCACTGGTGTCATTTCAATAATACATGGAATGTGTCTCTATATCCGGTCTAATCTTATGTCCTGCTAGCAGAGCTAAAACTGGATTGTTTGCAGGTCTTTTTTATAATCTGACGTGTCTCTTATTATCAGGGCCATTTCCATGGACACTTGTTCCATCACTTTTCCTATCAGTCTTTTCATGTTCCAGTACAAATGTAAGGTCTAGTTAAATTGAGAGAGTCTCCCTCTAGTATTCCTCGGATCAGGAATGTGATTCTTCCATTCCTCCATTTCTTCCTCCGAGTCCTCTTCCATAATCCTTTCCTCCATCTCGTCTATAATTTTTCATATCCCTTCATTTGTTCCTTTATTATAAGCTTTGGCTGCTTCCCTTACAGTTTCACCTAGAGGCTATCTTCCTATCCTTTTTTCTGAGGTTCCTATATCTGAGTTTGAGGCCCATTATTTCCCCGTCCTCTTCAACCTATTCCCTTGACTGTTTGCGCAATGTCTCCGATATCTGCTACCTGTTCAAAATGGTCACATTCCAAAGTCAGGATAAAGCCATTACCCATCCAAATTCTGGTAGTCTCATGAAGTTTCTGTTTTCCGAAACTATCTCCCCTTTGTCTACATTCTGCTGCTCCCAGGCAATTAAGTGAAACAGGGATGGTTTATACCTTCTCCCTACTCCCCCTACCTTGCCTCCGGTTCGGACCCCTAATTTCTATCTCCCCTCATTTTTCACATCCTCCCCCCTTGGGTTCTCTCAGGCTGACCCACTGCCTATGCTGCCCCGGTGTGGTGAACGAGGGGACCTTCACGCTAGGATTCTCTACTCTCTCCTTGCCCTGCTTGCTAACACTACTCCCTATCCTTGCAGCACTACCTTCTCTGAAGGTCAACCCTTCCATTCTAAGCTTCCTACCCATCTTCCCCTCCCAAGCTCGCTCGTCTCTACTACACAAGCTCGCCCTATCTACCTGTAATTTCTACCTAAGGAGATTTTTGTAGCTCTCTGAGCTTCCGGCCACCCAGATACAGTCCTCTCTAGCCTCTCTTTCCTCAACCCTGAGCAAGATGCTCCACTCCTTATTATCTTCTAAGCCCTCCAACCTTCCCAGCCTCGGAGCAGAGCTACCGGGCCATTCTTTCTCGCTACTTCTACTCTGTCTGCATATCATTCCTTCTCTGCAAGGTCTCTCCTTCCCATTCTAGCCCAAGTTCCTTGCCCCTCCCGACAACTAAATTTTCCTTTGCAAATTACAGAGAAAAGATAGTAAACATACCCGAGGTTACTCTTCCTGCTTGTTGGATGTGCTTCTGGCTTATCCTCTGCTCTTCGTCTCCTTCTCCCTTGCAATCTATCCCTCCTCCTTTCCTTACTCCCTCTTTCATACCATGTCTTACCTACCTGCCATCCCATCCTCCTTGTGCCGTTGTCCTTACCACCTTTCCTCTTCCCAACATTCCTCATGCCTCTTCTCCCTCCTGACATCACTCTTGGCATGCAGTATTCCTCTACGTCCTGCGTTATAATCATGCAGACTATGGTAGCCTCTTGGCTTCTAACATCGTTTTTACTCTTGATTACCCACAACGTCACCCCGATTGGGGGTTTATTATGAACATTATCATTCTGCCTATTCATGATTGTCATCTTGGGCTAATATTTCTCTTAGTGGGTCCATTATTGTGTCCCTTGGTTATATAGGCCAAGTTCTTTCCAAGTGTCATCCTTGTTGGTTACATCCCCAGTTGGCCAGGGAATCAGCTGCTTTATTCCATTCTCTTTTTACGTGCTTGATTATCAGATAATCAAACTTTTTCATTATTTCTTCCAACTCTTGGATGAGGCTTGTTGTTCTCCAACTATGGCTTAGCTTGTTCCATGCCTTTCCATTGTAAAGCTTCCTCATCATGTTGATTACCATGAATGAGTCTCCTTCAACTTCCAATTGTTTGTACCCAAGCCTTACAAATATTCTCATACCTTGTCATACTGCCATGAGTTATGCTTCATTGTTGCCCATGCCGCCATATGCCGAGTACAACAATAGGACCCTACCATGGCAATATCTAAAGATGCCACCTAATCCTGCCATACCTGGGTTCCCTTTGGAGGCTCCATCAAAGTTCAGTTTGATGAACCCTTCTGCTGGTCTACTGAAATTCATAGGCACTACCCTGATCACTCGTGTTCTTAATCTATAACTTTGAATTTAGTTGAGGTAAACATAATTATATGTCCTTTTTTAGCCATTTAACATACACTTAGAATATTCTGATTTATCCCTTGAACTAATAATGCATCAACTTCTTTTGCACACTTATCAATTTTGGTTCTACCATTTCCCATAACTTTTGTTGGAGTGCTATTTCCAAGAATCACTTTACAATATTTGTTTTTCTTCAGAAACTCAAACTTGTCTTTATCCCCAGTCATGTGATGAGAGCATCTGATTCCTATTTACCATTCTTCTACATATTCAAATGATCAAAGAGCAAGACCACACCTTTCTTGTTCTTCTTCTTTCTGGTTATTATGATAAGTGCTAGTGGATCCATATTTCTCATGTATAATGGTAATAATATTCTTATCTGATTGCTACCATGTTGTCTGTGGAGGTTCATTGACTTGTTCCTGCATTCTTTTTCTATATGCCCAAAATTGTTACAAGAATTACATCTTATATGACTAGAAGATGGAGTTGATGAATCATTATATGTCCATTTCATATTCCTTTTATTGCAATCAATAGGTTTGTGACAAAATATGTTGCAAGAAAAACAATATCCCTTGAAGAAACTTGAGTAAGTAGGAGTTGATGATCTTCCTGTGAAGTGGCTATATGCTTGAGACTGAAACAATTTTATTCTACAATTAGCTGCAACATGTCCATAATTATGACATATGAAGCATTCACCATTATTGATCAAAGGAGAGAATAGATTAATGTTTCTATTATTTGGAGAAAATGATTTATTTTGAAAATTCATCTTCCTTGGACGCTGATTTGGTTCACTTCTTATCTCGTTAACAAGAATTTCATATTTCGTATTGTTATCATTCAAGATCCTTGTACAACCCTGTGAATTAGATTCTGCTTTTACATTTTCATGAAAAACAAGACCAAATTTAATAGAAGGAGACATTTGATTACTAATAATTTTATCCAAAATCTTAGTATTATCTTGAAACCTCAAGTGTTTATCATGTTCTTCTAATTTACCTTTAAGAATGTTTACCTGAACCTTCATTCTTTGGTATTATTCTTCCTTTACTCGATATTTCTTCCTTCTTCCAATTACTCCTTCAATTTGATAATTTCTTCCTTCAACCCATTCTCATGTTCTTCAAATTCTTGAAGTAGTTCTTCCATTCGATTATTTGAATTTTCAATATCTCCTCTTAGAGAGACATTATCAGCTTCAAGTACTTCACAATATTTTTTAGATTCTACTGCAACTCTTACTGATTTAACATGATCCCTATTATCATATGCCTACAACTTATCCTTATTATTGTTAATTATTTTTAAAGCAAAATCAAGTTTTCTTCTAAGATTGAGAACTTCCTATAACATGCCTTCTTCTAAATCGGTAACTCCATCAGACATAACATACTTATCTTTTGATACATCATTATTTTCTTTAGAAGTAAGATTACCTATTGGTTCTCCTAATGAACAATCTTCCTTTTTTTTCCTTCATGGATTTCCTGTTTATTATCTCATACTTCCTTTGCAGTTTCATACTGCATAATCTTTCCTAACGTTGAATCATGTATGTTACCAAATATTTCATTTAATGCTAGATTATTATTTTTTAATTCTTCACCTAAGGAGGCGTTTTAGTGCAACCATCACATACTAAATTCCAAACATCAGATCCTAGGTTCATTAACTTAGACTTCATCTCTTCTTTCTCTTCCTGGTAGTTATCATTACTTAGCACAAACATACCTTTATTGTCCATTGTTTCTGACTTGTCTTGTTCTTCTATTGTAGATTGTTCTTGACCAATAAATACAATTATTGTGACAACATCAATTGCTTCACTGTCATTATTCTCCTCAATTGATTTCTTCCTTTGAGTTTCTTTCTTATTTTGCTTCTTTCCCATTGTCCTTGAACCACTTCAAGTAGTTAAGCTTCTTTGGAAGTAACCTTCTTTGATACTGATTGTTGACAAAAATAATGTGGGGGGGGGGGGGGGGGTGGGGAGAATCAGTTTTTTAAACACACTTTAAAAAAATTATTTCATATTCTTATTTATATACGTTATTTTTATTCATGCAACTAGCACATGTGCATGACTTCAGTAAAGGCAAACAACATATATCCAGTTAATTGACTTTTCATATATTTCATCATATGTTTATCTTTAAACAATGCATCATTCATTAATTAATTAGTAACCATGAGAAGTAAGAGAATAATAAACCATCACACATAAGCAGCACACGAGAACACTGAGATTTAGGTTGAAACCCAATGTGGGAGAAAACCATTGTTGTTGTCATCCTTATCTTATTTATTATTATATAAATAAAATATTATTACAATATTGTATTGGCATAGACTCTTACCAGTACGCAAGAAAGCACCTATAGAAGGCTACAACCTTCTCTCGTTCTTCAACACCCATTTTAATGGAGATCCAACCCCCTAATATCATTTATTGGCTCCTACCGAAAGGGAGCTCCTACCCCATGCACAAATTCTCTATCTACTACTAGAAGGAATCTTCGACTCTCTCATTGAAGGCTCCAACCCTCAACACCTCTTATGGACCACGTTTCATAATGTTTCATATTGGATCCACCTGAGTCAAAACATCAAACCTGTAGGCCACCTTTCATCACATTTTCAGACTGGACCCACTTTCATCATTAAGCCCAATACCAAGTAACAATTTTGAAACCAAACACTAAACCAACTCATCCAATCATTGAACCAACTGAAACACCATACCATTAGCAAACAAATCACTGCATCTTAAACATTTATTGCAACCAAATCATACCAATGCACAATATACCAAGTCATACTTTATTCATTATAGAAACATAGTGTTGTCACTAAAAATGTTGATCAACCATACATCAAAATGTATAAAATATTGTTATGAATCATACTGGCATATGTATGCGCTTCCCCTAAGGAAGATATGAGTACATATATCAAATCACTGACTACTGAAATTTCTGTTAAGCTAAATCACCGGGTTAGTTACTAACTACTGAATCACAATACATACATCAATACTAACTTACTGAAAACCCAATCATAATGCTTCACTATCACTGATCAATACATGATCTGAAAATCACTTGTGAGTGTCCTCATTTAATTAATTAATAAATGAAGGTATTACAGACTCATGTGTGGTGTGTGTCTATGTTATCTTACGTAATGGATCGATCAGATTGCAAAATACATAGACACTAGAAGAATTGAAAACAATAGGATAAACACAGTAAGAAAATACAAGAACACAACAAATTAATAAGGAGTTCACCCTATCCTCCAGGGCTACATCTCCTATCTAGCTTTCAGTGGCGGCCTTCTTTTACTATGTCTTTAAGGCAGAGATTTACAATGAGGATCTCAATTTGAGTCTCCTAAAATAGATAATGTTTGGTAGGGTGGTCCTTGGATCCCTAAGCCATTAGAGTACACAGACTCTTTTCCTTACCAGATATTGACCTTTCTGGTCTTTAATGGGAGAAGCCCAATGTGGTGCTCAATTCTCGATAGATCCTCTTAGGGATTGCTTGAACCTCTTAAGATTTTTTTCTGCTCGATGCTGCCTTAGGTCAGCTCAGCTCTCTGTTTTTGGCTTTTTGATCCACTGTCTCTTCTTTTCTCTCACTCTCTCTGTCTTCATTCTCTTCTTCTCTCTTCTTCTTCATGTGTTCTATTCTCTATCTGTTCATGGCTTAAAGCAGATCTATCCTTGACTGTTCGATTCCTATTTCGCCCCTTTGGATCACTTGCTGTTGTTTGCTTGGATTTCCTTGCCTCTGCATCGTCGTCAACGGCTTACTTGGAGTCGCCACTTATCCTCTTGCAAACTACACCAACTCTGCCTCGAGGGTTTAGTAATCTAGTTACAATGTGGAGTGACTCATCCGCCAACTCAGTAGTCAAATTGGACTTCAAACTTCTTTATGTCATGGCTTAATTCCCCTCTCAAATCCGATTTCTCCATCGGGCAGAATCTCTGCCGTCAGATCTGGAGCCCCCAAATCCTACGTTATTCGCTTATTTTGCGCAGTTGACTTGCTCGATCATTAGCGCATGATGAGAGGTGGTTTTCTCTCTAATCTTCCAGACATGCATTGTGCGATGAATGGAATCGCTCGGTTTCAGCAAAATCTGCTTACCGCCCAAGGGTGCCCCTGATATACCACCAGTTTTTGAGTGTGGGTCCTGCCTTTTGCCTTAGCACTTTCCCCACAGTTTCTTGGCTTCCCATGTGATCGAGCACTTGGGGCCTTTCCTTCTCGAGGGTTTTTTCCCAGCGATGCACGATTAGTGCTAAGCACTAATTGCACATCAGAAATAGCCTCTGTTTCCCGATTCGAGCTTCCTAAGTACCAGTTTTTCCTCTTGTGCGAACTCCATGGGCCTCGGTCAGCACGATTTAACCGAGGTCCTCGTTGTTCCTTGCTGGCTACAATCTGCCACTGTCCAGAGGTCTTCCTAATCACCCTGTGTTCATAAATTCAAAGTTTGTCCTATTTTGATAGAGTCATGGTACTTGGTAATTCTTCATAGATCCCATTCGGATAACGACCTTCCCACTGAAAAAGCTTTTCGACCACCAAAAGTTGGTTTTCAAGCATCGACTAAGTGAGGGTATAATTATCTCACTTGTCCAATCTCTATCCACTTTTCACTGCTTGGCTTTGAACCCTTGAGCCCTACTCATCCAGATACACAATAACAAAATCTTCAAGAAAAAGGTCTGAGTACATCATTCATTAATCTCATGAAAGTAGTAGGAGCATTAGTTAAGCCAAAAGGCATAACCAGCGACTCATACAGTCCCTAATTTGTTTTGAAAGCAGTCTTCCATGCATCTTTTTCTGCAACTTTGACCTGATGGTATCCACTATGCAAGTCTAGCTTGGAGAAATAAACAGCTTCTTTCAATTGATCTAAAAGATCATCTATGTGAGGAAGGGGATAATGATTTTTGATTGTTATCTTATTCAGTGCTCGGTAATAAATGCACATTCTCCATGAGCCATCTTTCTTTCTCACCAAAACGATTGGTGACCCACATGGTGATGTGTTAGGTCTGATGAACCCTTTCTTGAGCAACTCCTGCACCTGCTTCTTGATTTCAACATTCTCTAAAGCGGACAACTTACACATTCCAATGTTAGGCAATGGAGCATCTTGCTGCAAAATAAAATTTTCATGTAGTATTTCCTTTTTTTGTGGCAGACCTTTAGGTTCTTAAAACAAGATATCATAGTCTGAAACAACCTTTTCTAAATCATCTTGCTATTTAGCATTACAACCCTCAAATACATTGGTTTTATTAGGTTTCTTTTCCTTTACAACCATCAATAAGAATTATTTTCATGAATTTATCATTCATTTCATCTGCCCTAAGTTTATGAGAGTATAATTATTCTTGAGCTTATGAGCTCTTACAAAGTATTTGATTCCATCTTTAACAAGTAGATGCTTGTTCTCAGCTCTATAGAAAATAGCTTTCCTATCATATAAGTAAGTACTTCCTAAAAAAATTCCACATATATCCAAAGGAATTGTGTCTAAATCAACCTCATCTACAAATGCTAACCCAAAAGATAACTTGAGTTTGCATTGTCTAGTCACTTGTAGTTGTGCTTTATCATTTAACCATCCTAATGGGTATGGTTTCTTATGAGGTGTAGTTGCTAATCCCAACTTCTTTACAATTGCTTCAGAAATTAAATTTACTTGTGAGCCACTATCAAACAAAGTATCAATCTTTTGATGTTTGGAAATAACTTGAATATGGAAAAGCTCATGTCTTTTTCTCTCATTTTCATCATCAAAGTAGATTGTGCAGAATTACTAGTAGATGCTTCAAAATTCTTACCTCTTATACCTGTGGCTGCAATGGTTATTTCATCTCCCGAGTCTGACCCCAAATATTTCTGAATAGTTGCATCAGTCTTCTTCTTCTTGCCCTCGAACTTCTTAGGTCTCAGCTCTAGATGCAGAATCCAAAAATGCTCATCATCATGCCGATCCCTTTTACAATGAGTGCATGAAGCCTTAATTTTCTGTGCAGTGTTAGCCTTCCTTGCTTTCCATTTCTCCTTTCTTTTCTCCTTATTCTTGCTTGCAGTGGGTTGGGATGATCCCCCAACTTCTGGACTTCCATTCTTTCCTCTAGCTTCTAGATGAGTAGCTTGTACAGATACCTCATCTATACTAGTGGGATTAAACGTGAGGATAGTATGCCTCATGTAGCTGTGTAGACAACCAATGTAATTCAACAGAGTCTTAGGTGAGTCTAATGAGATTCCTAGAATAAATGCTCTCTTTCTAAATTCTTGATTGTACCCTTGCACACTTTTCCCTTTCAACTGTCGAAGAGTTTTCCAACTCATCATGGCTTGTTGCATGTAGGCCAATGGATAGAACTGCTTTTTGATTATAGAAACAAATTCACTCCAGACAAAGATGATCTTACCATGTCTTTTCATGTCAGCTTGGGTTCTTCCCTCCCACCAAACCATGGCAGTTCCTCCAAGGCATAGGCTTGCCAGCTGAATCTTGCTCTTGTCTGAGTCGATATTTTGCACTATTTAATAAACATCAATTTGTCTAATCCAATTGTCCAACTTTTCTGCATTCAACTCTCCATCATATATAGGTAGATCAAATTTAACATCTAGTTTGATCAAAGATGCTTTCTTTTTAGGGCCATCGGGAGATGTGAGAAAGCTTTCCTATTTCCCTTTACCTTTTGAATGGTCATGGGAATGTGACTCATCTTCTCCTTTGTCTTTGCTTAGAGCCTGATGAATCTTCATCCTTATGTTTTCTAAAGACCCTATACATCTCTTCTACCATGGAATTTATGGCTAGGAAACTATCTATGAATTGAGGGTCTGGCTCCATAGAACCTTCCTCTAACATTATCTTTCGAGGATAGACTCTCCTAATTTCAGGATTAGTTTCGACCAACTCTCCTTCTCCTAATTTGAACTTTCATCTAGTTAGCATTCAACAGCTAAACCAACACAAGCTTGTCTGACCTTATTAGCCTAAAGCTCTGACACCACTTGATCTAAAAATCACTCGTGAGTGTCCTCAATTATTTAATTAATAAATGAATGTATTACAAACTCATGTGTCGGTGTGTGTCTATGTTATGTTAGGAAACAGATCGATTAGATTGCAAAATACACGGACTCTGGAAGAATAGAAAACAGTAGGAGAAACACAGTAAGCAAATACAAGAACACAACAAATTAATAAGGAGTTCACCCTATCCTCCAGGGCTACGTCTCCGGTCTAGCTTTCAGTGGCAGCCTTCTTTTATTATGTCTTTAAAGTAGAGATTTACAATGAGGAGCTCAATTTGAGTCTCCTAAAACAGATAATGTTTGGTAGGGTGGTTCTTGGATCCCTCGGACCACTAGAGTACACAGACTCTTTTCCTTACCAAATATTGACCTCTCTTGTCTTTAATGGAAGAAGCGCAATGTGGTGCTCAATTCCCTACAGGTCCTCTCAGGGATTGCTTGAACCTCTCAAGCTTTCTATCTGCTCGATGTTGCCTTAGGTCAGCTCAGCTCTCTGCTTTTTGCTTTTTGCTTCACTGTCTCTTCTTTGCTCTCGCTCTCTCTGTCTTCATTGTCTTCTTCTCTCTTCTTCTTCATGTGTTCTATCCTCCGTCTATTCATGGCTTAAAGCCGATCTATCCTTGACTGTTTGATTCCTCTTCCACCCCTTCGGATCACCTGCTGTTGTTCGCTTGGAGTTCCCTGCCTCTGTGTCATCATCAATGGCTTACAGGGAGTGGCAACTTGTCCTCTTGTGAACTCCGCTATCTCTGCCTCAACGGTTCAATAATCCAATACACTATGGAGTGACTCATCTCCCAACTCAGCGGTCAAATCGGACTTTAAACTTCTTTATGCCATAGCTTAATTCCCCTGTCAAATCCGGTTTCTCCATTGGGCACAATCTCCACCGTTAGATATGGAGCCCCTAGATCCTACGTTATTCGCTCATTTAGCACGGTTGACTTACTCGACCATTAGCGCGCGATTTGAGGCTGTTTTCTCTCTCATCCGCCGGACACACGTCGTGCAATGAATGGAATCACTCGATTTCAACCAAATCTGCTTACTGCCCGAGGGAGCCCCTGATATATCTTCGGTTTTGGAGCGCAGGTCCCACCTTTCGGCTTAGCACTTCCACACGGTTTCTCGGATTCCCATGCGATCGAGTGCTCAAGGCCTTTCCTTCTCGAGGGGTTTTGCCCAGCGATGCGTTATTAGTGCTATGCACTAAGCACTAATCGCGCATCAGAAATGGCCTCCTCTTCTCTATCCAAGCTTCCCATGTGCTAGTTTTGCCTTTTACGCGGACTCCATGGGCCTCGATCAACGCACTTTCACCAAGGTCCTTGTTGTTCCTTATTGGCTGCAATCTGCCACTGTCCAGTGGTCTTCCTAATCGCCCTGTTTTCATAAATTCGAAGTCTATCCTGTTTTGATACAGTCATGGTACTTGATAATTCTTCATGGATCCCATTCAGATCAATACACCAAGTCTTATTCAACCCAATCAAAACTGTCAAACATAGATTATCATGATAGAGACATCATCGAAAGAGAACAAAAAACATAATAGAACTAATCAAATATCATCAAAAAGTCATACTGCAAAACCCTATCATATGTACGCAACTTTCAGAAAACATATTAGTATATGTATGCACTTTCTATTCACAACACTTGTGTACATATCTACACAAACTGAAAAATACTTCGCAGAATATATACGTGACTACCTAAAAGCAAATATGTGTATGTATGTGACTAACCTAAGTAAAAATAGCATACAAATTTAAAATCATTGAATCATACTTTCACTAAAACCACAACACATACTTCACATAATTTATTGTCACACATCCATATCAGAGTATCATTATCACCACAAATCTATCATTGTTAGCTATAATCACAAACATATCAAAAAAGCATATTCATTACTATTCTTTTAGATCTAACAGATTTGAGCCTCTTCCATGCTCCTTGATGCACACCTATTTTATATCAGATTACACATTAATAACCCATAACTTGCACATGTAACACTTTGATCTCCATCTCCTTATATATTTTTTTCCATAGCCGATACCTTAGGACAATCCGTTAGTAATGTCATTGGTATTATTTGATGGGATCAAATAAATGTTGATGCACTCATTACTATGGGCCAATACCATGGTAGATATTCCTAGTATTCAAATTACCATGGTGCGGATTTTGTACATGATTTTCTTCACAGTGCCTATGTATGTATGTGGCCCTCTCAAATAGGATTTGTGTATACTTTCCCAACTTCACTTGTATCATTCATCTGTCTCTGAACTTGGAATTCCCTTGTCCATTACCTATGTCACATTTGTATCATCCTACATCATCATCCTACTATCATAATGTTGACATCTTTATCAAGTAGGTTGCCATCAAGGACAACACATTAATGATGATGCCAACATGTTCTCTATCATGTTATACTACATTTTTGAAAGGGTTCCATCACTATCTCACCAAATATCAAGTTTAATCTTAATAGCTAAGCCAAACAATTCAAAATAAATATTATTGGTGAGACTTAAAAGTTATAATATTATAATCCTTTCAAAAACTTCCATATTTCTCTCTCTCTCATGCCAGAAACACCACTACATTGTGAATATAGGCATCTATTTGGAGAAGGTCACTTTTCCATTCACACTAGGCTTGTTAGAGCTTTAGTTCAAATTTCCAAATAATTCATTATTTGTCCTCATTATATGAGAGGTGTTTTTAGATTTGTTTCCTTAAAATTTGTTGATGCCCAACAGTTATTCTTCTCTTGGTCATTGGAATAGTTTGGATTTTCATTTTGATTGTTATACAACTAATGCAATTAATAAACAATTCAAAAGTGTGAAGAACTATGTTGAAGCATATCTCAAGTAGTTAATCCAACTTTTGTTCTAGAATGTATCATTATATAAATTTTCATCCATCTTAGTACTTTCTAGGTGGAAATTTTGTTGGAATTCACTTTTAGGAAAAAATTATTGGTAGGTCCCATTTATGAAGATTTGGAGTCTTGAACCTTTCAAATCTAGTTGGGGCATAATGGAAAATTTTGGGATAAAAAAATTGCAGTCATAGCTTGGAGCCCTTCGAAACTATTCCAAATACTAAAAGCTTTCCAACAACTTGAGAATCACCAAAATCAAAGCTTGTATATATAACTTATGCCTCTCATTAGTTGAGCTACCTTGCTAACGACCATGATATTGAGTGGATGCAACATCATCCCACTTTCCATGGATCCATCTAGGAGATTACACCATTATCCATTAGAGGTAATATAACATTGATTAATGTTACTAAATAACTATATATAAATGGTTATGATTTATCTTTAAGATGTCTACAAAAAAATGGTTTCATAGGCTTATTACAAGCTTTGTTAGGTAGGTGTGGAGTGAGAGAGATGTAGGGTGATCTATAAAGGTTCAGGTTATTATGTAAATTCTCTACCCATTTGAAGGATGGTCTAATTAGAAAATATTTCCAAAATAATTAAAAGGTTTTGTGGTGTCTATTACGTCATTGATGAAGTACAAAAAGTTAGGTTACATTTTTGGTCATATGTATTTTTACTCATACTACCTGTTTGTAGTTGATTTGTAAACTAACATGAAAAATCCACTAGAAGGAATTCAATTGAGGTTTAAAGATGCAAAGCCACCAAATAAGATCCCACCATCAATCTCAATCCTATAATTTAAGAGAGTCTTGGAAACTTTACTATACTCAATCCTTATAAAGGGAATAATCTTTAACTAGGTAGACATAATATCACACACATTGAATGTCACATTAGGGATAGTAAATTTTAATCCAGTCAATGTTGGAATAAATTTTACATGTCCTCATACCTTTTTTTTAATTTTTTAATAAGTAAAGAAATCACAACCTCCCTCTTAACCTGAGGGCTAGGGTGAGGTTGATGGTACTAGGCCAACCCATAAGCATACTCACTTAAGAATTCACAAGGCCTAAAGCCAATAAGACATTATAGCTCATCATGTCACTAGTGGGGATTTGAACCTGGGTGGGAAAGATAACAACCCTTCTTCCCAATCACTCACGATAACCCTACTTGAGAACATATCCTCATGTCTAATATATGTTGTTTGCACAATTAATCCATTCACAAGTATGAAGTAGAAATAGAACCATTCATTCCCTCCAATATATGCACATTATAAAGATGTATGGAAATACAAGTATGCTCTAATTTATAAATAAATCTATCACCACTTCCAAGTCTTGATGTATGAACCAATATTTTGTAAAAAGTGCCCTATGATTTTTAAATATATAGTTAAGGTCCTAGGAAGCATCACAAATTGGTACATGAATGAATTTATCACTTATACAAGGATCTATGGCACCACTAAATTGTCGTATATTTTGTTAGTTTATAAATGGAAAAATCAAAGCTACTGACTTATAGACTCATTTTAGTGAAACATCATATTTTAGTGATTTTGATATGAATACTTCGAATGTTTTTGCATTCAAAATATTGTGAAGAAAGTTCCCAAAGCCAAAGGTTTTGAACAACATAAAGATCAACCTGAATAAAAGTATGTACACTGATGTTATGCCTTTATTAAATTGATATATGGTTATGACCACCATGGCATCACGTGGATGCCATGCCAACTCCATTTACTCATAAATGGAGCTAATCACACGTGAGCTTTTTAATTTTTTTTTATAGAAAAACCCTAATCATCATTGAGAATTAAGATAAAAGAAAACCCTAACCTAAAATAAAATTTCTATAAACATGTTAAGTATTGACCCATTAAAATAAAAATTCCCTTTTTATTCAATTAATTTTCTATTTTATAATTTAACAATGCAATTTTTATTTTATTTTATCATTTAATTTATAATATTTATTAATATTTATTATATTAAGTACATATATTAATTTTAAATAATAAAGTAAATAAACACCCTTTCCATTAATGGGTTATTACAAATTTATAAACCCGATTAATTTACAATATTCATTATATTGAAAGTATATATCTCAATGTAAATTAAACAAAGAGATAAACACTTTCCACTAATTGCTTAATTATTAAGCATATATAAGGTAAAAATGTTCACATTTCCAAACGACCTTTGTAATGACGGGACAACCCCTCTTTCCTTTTTACTCAATGATCAATTGGGAAGGAAAGGATTATATTTCAATTTGAATGGTTAATTTCAATGATCAAGTTCAAGTTGGAAGGAAAAGATTCACAAATGTTTTTCATATGAAAATAAAAATTATTATTATTATTATTTGGGTATATTTCATATGTAATTATTGTGTGAAGTTTTATAGATTAAGAATTTTATCTACAAATTGGAATTTTAGTTAAGTTTAATGATTTTATATAGATGACCCTAATTCATCAATATTATAATCTTTCTAAAATTACTATGGTGAGAATTTAATAAGACCATTTATTTATACCAGATATATGAATCATATGAATAAAATTTAAGTGGATCATTTATTTATAGTTTATATCATAATCTTATAGAAGAAATTCAGTAGCACCATATATTATTTCATCTCATGGACATAATTGTTCAAATATAATGAAATTATTCTACAATTAATTTGTTTTTCTTTCTTAACGTGTAATTGGTGTAATTGGCATAGTCATTCAAACAACTGCACTAAATTTTTTAAGGGAAACGAAAATAAAAAAGTAAAAAATAATAAAAAAATAAAAATAGCTATTATTATTTGAAACCTCTACCAACACAATTTTCTAGAAAATAAATATAAGTTACAAGAATATTGTTCCATAGCAATTATAGGTCTAGCTATTAATGCACAAATCTACAAAAGAATAGAGAAATATTAATATTTTTTTATCAACAAAAATGAATTAATGTTGCCTTATTTGGCATTGAATTTTTTACTAGTGCCTATTGTAGTGTATTCATATTAAATAGGCATAAAAAAGACATGCACGTAATTTAGAGGAATTAGTAAATGAAAGCAAACAAAGTAGACAACAAAAGTGGAGTAGGAAACAAGAAGGTATGTAGGTGGAACCATACAAGATTGGTAAATATCATTTGTAAATCCAAGTAACAAGAGGATGAGAGTTGACTCGAATTGGAATTATTTCTCCTATGAGAACAACAAAAGAATTCAAGACAACAAAATTCTTTGATCTAGAATGTCCACTAGTAACATGTGAAATTTTGTTAATATACATTTTTTAATTACTATGGTATATACACAAATTATTTATAAAGAAAAGAAAAGTATAAAAATAATGAAAAGTAAAACACTTTTTTCCAAGGAAAAAAATACCATAATGTTATTTATAGAATAAAAAACATTATAGTTTGTATATACACGTCAGTGTGTGTATTCAAGAAGGATTTGCCCAGATCCATTTATGGAAAGACATGAAAATATAGTCCAACAGAACTATAACCTCTAGTACAAAATAATCTACATGGGTCAACATATAGACAATCCGAAAAGTTTGTTGCCAAGAAGTACAACTCTCAAAGCTAACATATTAATCAACCATTAAGGCTTGAACACAGAGTCAAAAATAGGTCCAACAGAAAGTAAATTTCCAAAACTATATACAATAGCCATGAAATCAACAACTAAATTAGAGCATCAAGGTTGTCCATAAAAGGATAGTGGTAGAACTAGAAGTGTTCAGTTCTCATCCATTCTTCAATTGACCATAACCCCAGAGCCAACTGAAGGCATTCCTTAGAAAGTCAATCTTCCTCATTGTTTTGTTACCTATAAATGTGAGAGGAACAAAAAACATCATATGAGAGTTTTAACATTAGTAAATCCTCAAGAATGTGAAGAAGATGTAAGTTGTCACAATGTTGTATCTCATTAACCCAACTGATGACTAGTAAAGAGTGTCCAAAAACTTGTAGTAGGTCAGGATTATTTCCCTTGCAAAATCCATTAAAGAGTGACATGCAAAAAACTCGGCCAAGTTGTTTGTGCCCCTCCCAATACCCATGGAAGCTTTGAAGAAGTGTTTCTTATATAAAAATAAAACCAATCCCCCTCAACACATTTGATCATCCCTTTGCAAGGCCCTGTCAAAGGAACCCCAAAGATGTGATTTAGTTTTGGATATAGAAATAGATTGTCGAAAATGTGAAAAAATGGTCAAGGCCTCAATGACCACCCGATTCGGAAAGGCTGGAAAGTGTTGAAACAATCCTTTATTTCTATCTAGCCACATGCCCCAACAAATGAAGAGACAAGGCCCTAAAGGGTTTAGTATTTCTATTTTGTACCCAACCTCTCCACCTCTCCTAAAAACATTGACCTTGCCATGAAAAATCTTGACCAATTGTAGTGTTCCAAATGTTCCATATCTATTAGATAAAAGGATATTTGGCAAATAAGTTCTCAATATATTCACCATCCAACTTATTGAGGGAGCACCACCCAGGACCAATCTTGTAATACCTCTACAAACATCCCAAGTGGGAACTTTTTGAGCAAAGGTGCACCACATAAAGAGACAAGGCTTTGTTAGATACTGCACATTCCATACACCTTTCCACCTCCATTCCCCTTTTGTAGCAACAATAGATAGATTCATATGAACATACCCCTTCTTAGGACTAGATATGACCATTGGGGAATGTATCCAAATGAACTCATCTTCTGTTTGGGATAGTCTTATGTGAGCAGTAGATAGGGCATCTAGGTGTCATTTCTAGATTTCATGGAAATCCTATTTGTAACTCTCTTGCTGATAGTCACCCTTGGAGCCAAATTGAGGTATGATCTAGATTGCTGATATGAGAAAGTCTAGAAAACCCTATATCTTTGAGTTGATCAATGGGAGCCTAGGGAAAGTGATGGGAGAGCCCGCTATCAAACCATGGGTCGTGGTTTGATCAAACCTTTGTAGCATTACCCACCTTCTAGGAAAGACCTAAAAATAAGGTTGAATGAAATGAGAACAACATGTCGAATGATTGAAATATTGGAATGAGGCTTATCTCTCAAACTAATCCAATCTCCAAGGGAAAATGGATGAATGTAATTCTGATAAATCACCTAAGTCCAAAAACTGTGAGTGGAAAAAAGTTGACATCCACATTTAGTTGTTAATGCATGAGAGAACAAGAAAATGTTTTCGAGACCTCATCCACCTAACTCTCTGGGAAGAGCGATCCACTCCCATCTAACCCAAGGGAGCACAAATTGTTCCTAAGTGACAACCCATAAGAATTTGAAGCATGTTCTTCTTACTTTTTTCTAAAACACTGCGAGGGATCCATGCCGCTGAAATCCAAAAAACAGGGATGGCTTCCAACACTGATTTGACCCAGATAATTCTCCCCGATCTATAAATCCATCTTAGACACTAACTTTTTAAATTATATTTTTTTCAATCTTAACAATTAGCCAAGACTAGTCTTCCTTCTTGTATGAGTTGGGTTTCAGATGAAAACCAAAATATTTGACACTTGAATCCATCTTAATGAATTGAAAAGGAAAAACATTACTAAGGTTTTACACTTCTGAGGAAGACAAGTTTTGAGTCGAAATGGAGGATTTCCTACTTGGTATAGCTACAAGAATGAAAAATAAAACATATTATAAAAAGTTTCTTTATTCTTCAATTGAAAAAATGAGAAACTATTTTCATTTCAAAGTTGATAAGTTATTTTTTATTTTAATTTTCATTTGTATGAGAAATAAATTCATATCATTTTATGACAAGTTAAAACAAGATTTCAAATTTTAACCCTACTTTCACTTCTTGTTTATTTGTTTCTTAATATTATTGTGTCAAAGTGTAATTTTATTTGTTTTCCCCTGTGAAATCGTCTTAACTGTGTCAACAACTTCCTTTAATTTTAAGATAACTTTCCATGTTAAAAAAAAAAGTTTTATAATTACTTGATAGAAATTAAAGAAAATAATATTTACTTTTATCTTAAAATATAAATTTCAAAAACTCCTTTGAGATTATAAACCCTTTTAGGATTCCATTTAATAACTCAAGTTGTTATGACATGGTAAATCTGAGTCCACTTTAGTGAAATTTTCAAATATAATGAATGTTTTACTCTAAAAACAAGTTTGCTATTCGTTGTACCATTCTTATTAGTCCATGCCTTCAAGAGTGCAGAGACTATATTGATGCCTCAATCCTTCACCATATATTAATTGGTGTTAACCATAAAATTTATGTATTTATGTGTTTTTTTAACCTAGTACAATGATTTTACTGATTTATATAATGAACCAAAAATTGTTTATTTTAAATATGATTTCAAAAATAATATTTGAGGTCTTATTGTCAAGTTGGTTTTCTCTCCCATGCATATATTCAAAGTTTCCTTTTCTCTAGTGCATATAAAGTTTGTGTTGAGATTATGATATATTAGATGACATGTATTTTGAAAGTTTCATATTTTTTACTCAAAGTTTCATCATGGATATCCACAAAATTTGGATACACAGAGTTTCATATAATACATGAACACGCTAAATCCTTACACTCTTCGTTGCCAAATAGTTGGACCTTCTTCAACATCGCCCACAACACCAAACAAATATCTAGTGATGTATTACATAATCTAAAACTGACACACCACCAAATTGTTAACTAGTGACATCTTTCATATTCTAAGACCAACTAACCTCCAGTCCCTATCATATTCTAATTTGGATTGAGAGTTGAATTACTTTGATACAGGAGAAAGGAAACATGGCCATTACTAGATGATTCATGTTGATGTTGAACATGGCTATTGTTCGAGGATTCATATTGATGTTGAACATGGCTATTGCTGCAGGATTCATGTTAATGTTGAACAAACAAATTGTAAGTAATTCAAACAAATCAAACAAATACGTAGATAAATTTACAATAAATCAACAAAATTTCACTCTATAAATAGATTTATTTGCAAATTTTAACTATGTAACTAATGAAAATTGAAGTTCAAAATCAATCTCTATATAGCTCCTAAAATATATCTCTCCAAATTGCATGGAGAAATTAAAATAACTTTCCACTCTACACATATTTACATGATATCTAATCCAGGTGGAATCCACGCTATTTTTATTCACACCCACTTGGAACTCTTTTAGGGATGTTGTTAAGGAACAATATTACCTTGTTGAAAACTACAAAAATATTACTACATGAGATGGACCACACTATGGTAGAAAAGGGACCAAGTAGTGCTACAGTTCACAAACATTTTTCATACCTTGCACCAAGCTAGGTATCAAATACTATGAGTGGCATAGGTGCTCAAATACCATGGTCACCTGCATAGATACATCCAAACAAAAATGGAATTACTAGACATTTGCTTGCTTGGTATGACATACTACTATGTTGTCAAAATCGAGTAGAAGTTTCCCCATCTCATGAAGGAGCCCAACACATTGGAGAAAATTTATTCCTAAGGGAGGAGGATTGATCTAGGGGGATATCAGTGACCACACACCTATTCCACTGGATCACTACAAAATTTTCCTATTTTTGCACTTTTCTATTTTTAGCAATTTTTAGGTATTGAACTTCTTAATCCAGTTTGAAGCCCTAAATGGTTTTCTTAGGGAAATGGACCAATAAAAGTCATAAAATTTGTTACCAATAATAAATTTTATTGCACAGATAATCCTTTCCAATGGGCTATTGTGCTCTCCAAGCAAAGATCATATGCCAAAGTTACGACCTCAGGAAGTTGACATTCCAACTTACCCCATAAGGGCCCAAGCCTTTGGTGCTTCATCTCCTAGAGTTAAGTTTATTAATATTTACAGTTTCTCATTACTTCTTCATAATAAAAAGGCCTTAGAGTTGCATTGTAACACATTTTATGAAAGCATGTAGGTATCACTCCCCTTCTTAGAGATAAGCTATCACCATTCAAGCTAGTTTTCTCTCATTCTGCATATATATAGTTTTGGTATTTTCCATTTATTAATTGAAATTAAGTTTGATTATATCTATGTGATTTGATTTTGAATATGTATTCCATTTTGTTCCCTTCATAAATTTGGACCAGTGGTATCAAAGTGATCTGCTCTTTATCTATTTTTCTGTCCATGTCCCCAATGAGGTTGGGGTATAAGGAGTTGGGACTTGAACTACTTGAACCCTTGTAAGAATTTCCTTGTCAACCCTCGATGACCTCCCACAGTAGAAGAAAAGAAATATGAGGGAGAAATATATCCTATCAAACTATTGCTCAAAGAATCCCTTGAGCGATAAATGAATGAGATGATGAATAATTTTTCCCAATTCCTTTAGTGAATACGAATAGGCAACATATCTTCATCCAATGGCCACTTCGAAGGCACTTCCCCTTCAAGGTACAATTTACTTTTGATATTCCTATGTTTGAAGGCAAGATAGATGTAGATTCTCTAGACATTGAATGGTTAGATATGCTAGAAATATATTTTCTAATACATAAATTTTTTGGTAGATAAAATATTACTTTTCTACTACTTAAGGCTAGTACCCCCCCATGTCAAGGATTGGTGGGAAACTTACTATGATAAAAGGGCCATGGAGGAATCCACACTATTTTTGTTCGCACTCATTTGAAACTCTTTTAGGGATGCTATTAAGGAACACTATTACCCTATTGGAAGCTACGAAGACTAGTACATGAGACGGACCACACTATGACAGGAAAGGACCAAGCAGTGTTAGAGGTCACAAACATATTTCATACCTTACACACCAAATTAGGTATCAAGGATTCTGAGGGACATTATGTGCTCAAGTATTGTGAATGTTTCCACAAATATGTCTACATAGAAATGGAGTTCTTGGGCATCTCCTCACTTGATGCAACATACTCATATTCTGTCAAAATCGAGTAGAAGTTTACCCATCTCATGGAGGCACTAAATGCAACATATTTCATTTATTTCTAGGGTGCGGGGGCGGGGCGGGGAGCGAATTGATCCAGGTGAATATTAGTGGCCACCCACCTATTCCACTAGCTCACAACGTAATTTTTCTATTTTGGTAGTTTTATATTTTTGGCAATTTTTAGTTCTTGAACTTCCAAATCCATTTTAAGGCCCTAATGGACATTTTTTGAGGAAAAAAATGGAAGGTGTTCATAGAATTCATCAAAATTTAGAAATTGTACTCCTCGGATAGACCTTTCCAATGGGCTATCGTGCACGCCAAATGGAGATCATATGCCAAAGTTATGACTGCAAGAAGTTGATGTTCCAACTTACCCCATTGGACCCCATAAGCCTTTCGCGCTTCATCTCCTAGGGTTATATTTTTGGAAGTTTAGGGTTTTCCATTACTTCTTCATAAGAAAAATGCCTCAAAATCTCATTATAACACAGTTCAGGAAAGTGCATATCCATCACATCTCTTCTTAGAGATAACCTACCACCATTCGTGTTATTTTTCTTTCATTCTACATGTATACAATTTCAAAATTTTCCATTTATTAGTTGAATTTGAGTTTCACTATAACATTGTGATGTGACTTTAAATCTATATTTCATTTTGTTCCCTTCATAAATTCATATCAATATATGTATAGAATAAAAATATAATATAATAAAGCAAAACAAAGATGGAACATATTTCTTGCTATCGACATGTATAGGTCCTTACGATGATAAATTTAAATATATTTTAAAGGTAGCAACAATTATAGAATCATTGTCTTGTATAATTTTCTTTCTTCCGAAATGAGCTTGATTTAACAATATGTTCAAAAGGAGAAAGAATTTCCAAAGCCAATGAATAGTGTGCATAAAATAAAGCACCAATCAACAACAATTTTTTTATCATGGTAATGAGATAGCACATAGAAACCTGTGTAAAGAATCTCGTGGTAAGAAGCAACCCAAGTTAACAATCTACCCTTCTCCATCTTTTTCTTGTTATTCCCAAGCGCTTAAGGTAAAAAATGTTGTTTACCTTTCATGGACACTCTTCCCTAGCCCTATCCCTTTCCCTTCATTGTTAGGCTAAAAAATTCATTCAAAACCAAATCCCATTCATGAAAAAAACAGTGAGAAAAAATCATAAAATTTTGATGTTTTCCTTTCAAAAATGGAAAAATATAGACCTAAATTCTACAATTTCATTTCCATGTTATTTAAGATTTCTATAAACCCTCCATTAAGTCTAAAGAAACTTTTTCATTTTTCCATCCAAAGAAGCAAGTTTATAATAACCTAGTTGATAGAGAAGACTCCTTTGAACACTTTGCACTTGTGCAACCTGTGTGTAATGGTGGAATAAATCTAGGTAGGTGGAATTTGAAAGAGAAACATTAAGCACTAAATCCTCTAGGCCCATATTAGGCTTGAGTTTAGAGAGGTCTTTTAGAAAGAAACGTTATGTCAATACCCTACCCAATACCCAGTTTTCAAGCATATCAAGCTTCTCCCCATAAATTGTGCCAAACCTAGCTCTTTGTGGCTCTACCAAACCTTCTCTATATGGGTTTGTGTTACTAACCCAAAAATAAAAAATGAAAATTACATACCTAATTTTTGAAATACATATTGAGGTGCATTTCAAACCCAAGTTAAATTGGTTTGTGGTATAATTATTTTAGATTATCCAAATCTAAATTACATGTTGAAGTGTATATCAAACTGGTAAGTTTATCTTTCAAAATCACAGCAAAAACATCTTGAGTTATTAAAAATTATACCAACAATCAACAACTACTGTTAATCCTGTTATCACTTAAGAATCCTAATGCCAAAATTTCTCATACTAGCTTGATGATAAAGGTCAGTGTTAGTCTAAGTTTGATTTCGTTTTTCCTTAGAGTCTGAGTCTTAGGAGGTCTTAAGTCAAGCATGCATTCTCATCTATCACTGGTCACCCTCATTCATCACCGATCTCATAGCCATGTGTCAGTTTGATTTAAAAATCATTATGTACCACACAGCCTTTTTAGGTGATTGCGTAGCGCATGTAACCATTCTGAGGTATTTTCGCAGCGCATTAATCCTTTTAGCAGTTTCACAGCGCAAAGGTCCATTAGGTGATTACGCAGCGCAAAATTCCTTTAGGTGTTTTCGCAGCGCGATAGGTTTTAGGTGATTTCGCAGCGCATTATTCAAAATTTACACTGACCGCGCTGCGAAATCGGAGATTCGTGCATTCCGCAGCGAATCTTTCCCAACTGTCAAATCTGTCAAGTTAACCTATGGCTACGTCATTCATTGTCAGTTTATGCACTCCATACATCATCTCCAACCACTTATCTCCATCATTGCAATCACTAGGTACATTGGTACATACGAAATACAAGTTCCAAAAATGGCCAAGTATGCTCGATTTTAATGATGATTGTAGGCCTTGCATGAGAAACAAATCTACTAGATTTCAATTTGAAAACATCGTCATCAAGTGAGGCAGCTATCAAGCGAGGCAGCCATTCAAGCGAGGCAGCTATCAAGCGAGGCAACCATTCAAGCGAGGCAGAGTTTGGAGTTTGAGTAGCGCTAGCATTTCCAGCCTACAGGTCACTGAATCTTCCTGGAGGGATCGGTAGAAAGGAAAGACCATAGATCAGGTAAATTTCTGAGAAACGAGCCTGAAGGTTTGGATATAACCTTGAAGAACAGAGAGGTCAAATAGGCATTTAAACAAGTTGGATGTTGGAATTTTTGCAAGAAGCTCCAGGAAGAACATGCACAAGTGACTAAGGAATTTGCACTGAATTTCACAGGGCTAAACTCAAAGGTTGGCATGTTGGAATTGCAGGTCTCACCAGACATGATATCCACAGTTACAGAAATACCAAGAGGGCAAGAAAATTGGTTCAAGAATTTCAAATTTGACATGAATCCATGCAAAGAATTTCTAAAGCAGCAGTTCATTAACTCAGATTTGAGCAAGTATGTTCCTAGAAGTTATGTTAAAGAATCATATGCTCAATTGCTTACTTGTATACAGAAGTATCTGACCTATGAAGGGAGATATAACAAAGTGTATTCATACCATTTTAAACTGTTGTTGCATTTCACAGGGAAAACATCTATTGATCTACCTTTTTACTTGTTTCGCAGCTTAAGTAAAATGTGTGATAAGGTACAACTGAGAAAGGAAGCCTGTGAGACTTCACTATTCCACCATGGCTTGGTTAAGTTAATGGTTCTGCATGAACTCCAGAGGGTAGGCAGAGACTGGGACACATTCATATTCATGTCCGGTTTCAAGAGCAAGACCGGTCTCAGCCCTCTAGCGGCAAAAGAACCTTCAACAACAACCAGTCCTCAAACAGAAACAAGAGCCAAGAGGGTTTCAAAGTTAAAAGCAAGGAAACAAGTTGGAGAGTCTACCAAGCCACTGACTATTCAGGATACACCCCAGCAGTCAATTAAAGAAAAAACTCAGGTCAAAGAAACTGCACATGAATCAAGCACAGGTGGAGGAGTTCAAAGAAGAAGAACTAGGAGCCAGGTGGCCAAAGAAAAAGGTAAGTTAGTGAGTGTTGAAGAAAGCCCTGTTTCAAAGGGAGACTTAAATGATTTATTGCAAGCAATTGACATTGAAGAGTCCCCACTAGTTCAAGCTGATTTGATGCAGTCAGGAAAAGAGAAGACAAAGAAAGTTAAAGCCTCAAAGAAACTCAAGTTTGATGAGCAAGTTGAACAATTTGTTTTCAAGCCCAGGAGACCCATAACAAGGAAGTTCAAGCAAGTACAGGAGGTACCGCCAAGGGCAGATGAAACAGGGGAGGAGACTCGGCCTCGTGAAAGAAAGGATAAAGGCAAAACAGTTGCCACCCAAGAAGAAGGCAATATGGAAGACTTGAAAAAGAAATTGGGATTGGCCAACCTTGAAATTGCTAGACTAAAGAAGGCTGCCAGAAAATTTGCACTTAAAGAAGCCTATTTCAACCAAATGCAAGCTCGGTGGGAAGACCAAACATTTCAAATTCCTGAAGGAGTGGATTTTAGTGTTCAATTTCGTAGCTGGACTACTCCTACAATAAAAGAAGCTCAATTTATCCGAAAGGTAAACACAAACCTCAAATCAGGGATCAAAGTAATGAAGAAACAAATTGAAGACTTAAAGATACAGTTGAACCAGCTACAAGAATCTTCATAAAGAAATATCACTACAAGTTTTGGAGCTGTTGAAAGAATCCTTAAATGGTAAAAGGCTAAAAAATGGCAAAATTTTGGTTGAAGCTATGCTTTTAGAACAACATAGCAGTTTCGTAGCGCGCTACGAAATTGCTGAAGATGATAACTAAAGCTCAGCAGTTTCGTAGCGCGCTAAGAAATTGCTGAAGATGATAACTAAAGCTCAGCAGTTTCGTAGCGCGCTACGAAACTGCTGAAGCAACACAGTCTAATTTCAATTAACCGGTTTTGAATATGAGCGGGAATTTTGAAAGGGGAATGTCTACAAGGTATGCAAGGCATCAGCTGAAGCTATTAAGATTCAACCAGGTCAAGACAGGTGGAGATAATATGTATTCGAATCCAACTTTAGATTTTTGTCATAAAGTGAGCATATTTACCACACTTCAAGATATGTGAAACAATTTGCAAGAATTTTGGCTTTCACGCATGAAAACGGTGGACAACACATCAAGGACGTGGCAGTCTGCTCCATTTTGGGTAATTAAAAGATAAAGGATATACTTCGTTGGATCCGAACATTTTGAGGCAAACTAAAGACCGGTACACAGGGGTAGTTTCCTATGTTTCAGGGCATTGGAAAACATGTGACATTGAAGACCAACATGGAGCCTTGAAGATCCATCACAGCCAAACTAGAAGGGGACCAGATGTCAAAGAACGAGGATGATTGTAGACCAAGGCTGTTATGGAATTAGAGTCCTACTTGATTTAGATATCTAGAAGGTCTAGTTGAAGTTTGTTACATTTAATAAGCAGTTAAAAGTTAAACAGGTGTCGTTAGAAGTAGTTCTCGAGTTCCCCTAATGTTTAAGGAGGAATCTCAGTCAGGTAGAAGAACTCTATAAATAGGAGAAAGAAAAATGCACAAAAGGTTGGAAGTTTATGTAAAAAAAGCCCTGTTGTGAAGCTTATGTAAAGAATCTGTTCTTTTGGTAATACAGTAATGGTTTTTGCTGCTCAAGAATCATAGTGACTTCAATGTATGAATTCCTCTTGTTGTCTTTCATTGTTGTTTACAGTTGGATGAGTACTTGATTACTTGGAAATCACATGTTGTGTTCTAATTTCTTTCATGTACTCATATACTGTCTCTTTTGTCTTTGCTGTACTTTATATATATTGAAGTCTGAATGCCTTGATTTCATTGCAAAACCAATTCACTGTGGATGCTAAATGACATATGACTCCATGAGCCCAATGGATGCTTGTTGATTTAGATTTTACCAGCCTCATTCCTATTTGTTTCATAAAAAGAGTTAGCCATCTCAATCACAATCACAAACCTTAAACCCTTTGAGAGAGCCCTCTCAGGCTAAGGAGGCTAAGCCTTAGCTAAAAGATTGGTCTGAAATAGTTACTTGAAGTCTTCCTGGTCTGCAGCCTTCCAGGGCCTGATTTTGAGATAACAAATCCAACTGTATTCTACCAACAATCAATGAATACCATTATTCCAACCATGACAATAATAACAATAAAGCCTAAAGACACACAATCTACATCAAACATATAATGTTTTATTCATGATAAAATTAAAAAAAAAAATCTCAAAATATAGAATTGGAAAATGATTCTATGAAACATACTTACAATCCATTGATGTGAACCTTAAAGGACACCATGATCGTTTGACCCATCTTTTTGCATGCTTTAAACACATTTTATGTTTATGTAATACTGCTATCTCATAAACATTTTGTGTAGTTCGAAATGTAATGGGCATTCTGACAACGTATAATGAATTTTTCTTCTTGATGCCATTCATCTACTCTCTTTACATGCTTCCCAGAAGTTATGGATATCAAGGTGTCAAATGAACAATTTTCATCCCTCTCTTCCCGAACTTGTAGTTGGGGTTAGGGTGTAACAGAGCAATACCAAACCCGTATAGTTGATTCCTTCATCAAGGCTCTCTAGCGCCAATTCTGCAATAAATGAACACATCGTTTATATTTTTAAATTAATAATGGATCCCTACGAAGACCAGTGGTCCAAAGTTTGGGAGTTGGGTGGAATATTTCTCTTTAAAGGAGGCTATAATTATACTTTAATAGATTATCGTTACGCCAAAATCCGCAGGTGTTAGTAAACAGACATATGACTAGATTTAAGACACGGGGAGAGTTGACCTTCTACACTACCATTAACGGGGGAGCCAGCTATCTCCCTCCCAACGCGAGCCCAGTGTTAGTAAACATACACATCGCTAGATTTAAGCACATGCCACGAAACACATAGGGAGCGTTAACCTTCTACACCGCCATTGACAGGGAGCCAACACAGTATACTATATTTATGTTGTTATACAAATTTTAGTAAGGAGATTATAATTATATTTTAATATAGATTTTAGTGTTTCAGTATATTATATTTATATTGTTATACAAATTTTAGTAAGAAGCTATAATTATACTTTAATATAGATTTTAGTGATTAAATACACTATATTTATATTGTAATACAAATTTTAGTAAAAAAGCTATAATTATATTTTAATACATATTTTAGTGATTCAATATACTATATTTATATTGTAATACAAATTTTAGTAATGCAGTACATTTTTAACTACTTCTCATATTACCTGTTCTCCCTTTAGGATAGACGATAATCCTCAAAACATAATTTTGGAGGGAAAATTTTCAAAACTTTAGTATAATAGGGTGGTGGAGGATATAAATTGTGGCCTCCTCTTTGTTCACATTTTCCATGAATATACATTTGCAAAAAATGACATTAATTTTCCATGAATATACATTTGCAGAAAATGAAAATAAGGACATGCTTTTCTCGATCCTCGAAGTATATGCAGTTTATCCCACTAACTATTCATTATTTATCATGAATATTTTTGAACTAGTTATTGGGTAATTTTTTGTACAAGATTTTTATTTTAATATAGATTAAAAAATTCTAGTCATTTTATTATGAATTATTTTTATTTTATTTTATTTATATGTGATATGTATGTTATTTTTGATTTCAGGACTATGTGATCCATATTACATTAAGAATAGTCTTTTTTATAGAAATTATATAGGATAAAATTTTTGCCTCTAGTATAATTCATCATCAGAACCAGATAATAAATCATACTAACCAGTTCAAAACCCGGCAAAAAATTTCCTATATATTTTTAAAAACTTTTCTTAATACATATTATTATTTTAAATATTTATCTATGAACATATATTATAATTACATTTTGCAAAATTATTTAATATATAATGATATATTTATGTTTAACACTGTTATATAAAAATAGAATGACAATTTTTACATTTCTATAAGTGAACAATAATTATTTTGTTAGGTAAGGTCCTTCTGATGCAATGCGATGTTTTTACTTTGAATGGATATTAATATCATCATACATCTTTTTTTCGTAAAATACTAAGCTCTTTCTATTTTCAATTTGAGCGGGGACAATGATGCAATCTACAAAGTCAACCCCTTTGTTCGATGGAAGGCTTCTGGGGTTTGTTAACCCCAAAAAATAAAAGAGATTCACTGGTGACGAGTTTACAATGGTCCGAATTTGCCTCCGCTTATATACTTTTGTAATATTTAATAAATCAGTTATAGCATTACATAAATGAAATATTTAATAAATTTTGGATTTTTATTATTTAATGGCACAGTATACTGTGATGGGAAACTATGTCCATCAGAATTGAAATTTTGTTTATATTAATTAAAATAGAAATTAAAAAATAAAATAATAAATCATACAAAATATTTAAATAATATTGATTCATAAAAAAATTGCACTCGAAAAAAATTGGATCTCTCAACTAATGTTACGAATTCATCAAATTTATAATAAAATAAAATATTTATTTTCAATAAATTCAATTATATAGAATGAATATACATCCATCTAAAATGTCTAATTTCTAATTCACACACTCATAACACTAATACTCATAACACTAAAATTAAAATTAAAAATTTGTTTTCCATAAATTCAACTATATAGAATAAAGATGCATACCACCATAGAAGGAGAGCTATGTAGAATGAAGATACATCCCACGATAGAAGAAAAACATATTGGAATCATTTTTAAATTGGTGCGGATTATGTTTAGGCAGGGGTTATTTATTTAATATCTTTGAAAAGACCAAATTCAAATACATTTCATAGAAATGAAATAAGAGATTACCTATTTATTAGAAATATACATATTTTCTGTGTTTGTGTGATCGGAAAATAAATTAATTGTGTATAATTGATATAGTTCTCTGATGATGAACCACAGTGGTTAGTTTGAAACGCGTGGACAAATATGTTATGTAAACAAATATGTGATTTACATCGAAAAATCTTCTCATAAATCTGAACTATGTTATGATGAAATATGCGATTTATGTTGAAAAATCTTCTCATAGATCTGAACTATGTTATGATGAAACACTTGGACATATATGTGATTTACGTCGAAAAATCTTCTCATAAATCTGAACTATGTTATGATGAAACGTGTTGACAAATATGTGATTGGTTTGAAACACATCCACAAATATGTGATTTACGTTGAAAATTTTTCTCATAAATATGAACTATGTTATGATGAAACGTGTCGACAAATATGTAATTTACATCGAAAAATCTTCTCATACATCTGAACTATGTTAGGATTTGAAGACTCAGGTCAGTGCAATGCAAAGTGGCATATCACTTCAGTTTACATGTGAGTCCACTTAATGTCGAAAAATCTTCTCATACATCTGAACTATGTTATGATTTGAAGACTCAGGTCAGTGCAATGCAAAGTGGCATATCACTTCACTTTACATGTGAGTCCACTTAATGTCATGACAGAAACCGTAATACCCATAACAACACAAGAATGTAAGCAATGTTGGCTATCTTCAATCACCGACAGATCAGAAAAGATTGCACAACAAAGTTGAAAGGGATTGTTCATGAAATGTAAGATGAACTCAATACATAAAAAATAAGACGATGAGATCAGAGAGGATAACGCCTCTTCAATTGATATGATATTAATATTATGGTGCGAGACCATTCAGAATTAGGATTTCCAAACTCCATGATCCTCCCCAGCTTCCGCTATTAGATACAGAACTCCTGCAATTAGCAGGAGATGACTTTTGAGGCAAAGTCCCCTTTGTGATTGAGACTGTGATGAACTGAAGTCCGATTCTTGAGGTCTGTACGGAATGGTGATTTTTAACCCATTCCTGTAGCGGCTTCTCTCATAACCCTCCCGAATGGAAACGTCTGTAGCGGCATGCACACTACACTTTTCATCCTTCCTTCCTTCCAATATCAAATGCCAAATGATAGAGGAGTTTGAGTCTGAGATTGGGGGCAAGATGAAGTGGGATCGGAACTGACAGAGAAATTTATTACTTGGAATTATGGGCGGGCCGTGTATTATTATTAAAATTTTATTTTATCAAGATGGCAGATTCCGGGAATATTTAAAAATCCTATAATTAATAATTAAAGTTAATTGTTTAATCTCACTAGAATCTTCCACCCAGATAAAAATGGCCATGGATACATAAGGCTCAGGAGAAGCAAAATAATCGCTGAATTTCTTAAAATCTGATATTTAGAATACAATATCAATTTTCTAAACGGCATAATCTGGGTTTATAAAGAGCTGAATTCATCATGATTTTAAATAATAGTTTCAGCTTCCTAGATACCTAGACTATGCAGATTACGCATAAACTAGGTTTCTAGAGAGCGGAATCCATTACCATTTTGAATAATAGATTCAGTTCCCTATAAAGTCAGATTATGTAATTTAATTTAAAACTGATATTTAAAATCAAATTGTTAATGAAACAATTGCAATTTCACTAACAGTTTTGGTAGCCAAGTTTGAGTGCAACTTGCCGGAAGTCAATTTAATTTGACTATCTTTCCGCAAAATAGCTAATTAAAATTTCAAAGTCAAATTTTCGCCTTCCTTTGCAGTTACATCAACCATCAAAAAAGCAAATAAATTAAGTATATGGTGAATAAATTTTAATCATAGTAATAAATTAATTATTAATTAAGTTTTAAGGATAGTTTAATTAGTTAAGTTTTCATTGTTAAGTATTTTGTTTATTGAAAGGTGACTATATCAAATCTCTTCCATATCCTTGGAGTTAGTCCCAATATAATCTGTGTGAATTATAGTAATTGGCTGCAACCATAATTCCCTGTTAAAAAAAATATATACTCAATCACTACCATTTACACAATATATCTGTAATTAGTAATGACAGAATGTAAACAACTACTGAACACATACATACATGGGGTTATGGAAGGGGATCTTCACGTCAGCAAGCCAGCCGCTCAGTTTTGGCTCCATACATTGCATCGTCAAATGTGGGAGCACAGATCGCTGAGCGGGGGAAATATTTACGATGAAGATGTTCATTTCGTGGGGTGAGTTCACAATTTATTTGATTTCTAATGTGGGAGACACCTCCCACACAGATCGGTGAGCGGCTGGTGGATCAGGTTAATCGGAATTTGCTTAGTGGGTGAAGGAAGCGCCTCGAGGGAATCAACCAAAATAATACAGGATCATGAAATCCTGCTCATGCTTATCCCAAATATGGCGTGGGTTCGAGGGGGGGGGCAACACCCGTTGCAGCTGATGCCGATCCAGCCAGCCTAAGAGATCTCCCAATAAATGCATATTCAAGTTCAAAGTATCAGTTTGGCATCTTTCCACGTGTCTATCTTTTATCAAAATCGTTCATTTCATTGAAACTCAAAGCCTCGACCTGGCATTGCATTCCCATATTCGGCGAGCTTTATTGCAGCCGGTCCGCGCGGTGAGTGTCGTTTAAATGGTATGGCATCTTTCCGCATGTCTCCATCTATGATATGGCATTTTTCCGCTTTTTTTTAAGGAGTCGTCTAATGAGTCGGAGGAATTGTCTAAATAATCAAAAGTGGTTGGAATCCGGGCAAAAAAACTTTCAAAAAATCTTGTAGCCGCATGTCTCCACCTATGATATGGCATCTTTCCGCATGTCTCCATTTTTATGGAGTCGTCTAACGAACAACCAAAAATGGCTAGAATCCGAGCAAAAAAAATTTCAAAAAATCTTGTAGAGACAATGTTTGAATCGTGGTTTTGATGGTGGAAATGGTTCAGTGCCATCAAAAATGTCTAGGACACCTAAAATTTTGAAGTTTAACAACTTTAATTTGAATTTACACAAATCCTTGCCAGATTTTTTCTAACTAGCATTTGCACCATATGTTGCAAAGGAAACCCCGTAAGGCATAGGAAATAGTAGTATAGAAGAAAAAAGATGTGATATGTTAAACAAATTTAATTAAATATTTAAATTATAAATATGAATTAAGAATAACGATAAGGATTGTCCCTCTAAATATGAATTAAGAATAACAATAAGTATTGTTCCCACATGAGCATAGGAAATAGTAGCCTAGAAGAAAAATGATGTGATATGTTATGCAAATTTAATTAAATATTTAAATTATAAATATGGATTAAGAATAACAATAAAGATTGTTCCCACATGTCTAAGACGAAAACTAATCAAATTCGCATGCATCATACAAATAAATTCAAATCCTTTCAAAATTTTAAATGAAATCCACATGCATCATACATATCTTTAACAATAAGGATTGTTCCCACATGTCTAAGACAAAGACTAATCAAATTCACATGCATCATAAAAATTACTATTGTATTAATCATATCTACTTACTACTATTGTATTAATCATATCCACTTGTATCTTCAGAGAATTTACTATTGTATTAATCATATCTACTTGCATTACACAAATAATTTCCAATCCATTCAAAAATTTTAATCAAACCCCTCCTACATCATTGAGAATTTGAATCCTTTAGTTAATAAAATAGATTTTAATCAACAATTTAATTTATAATTTGTATTACATTTACAAAATTCAAGCAACCATTTTTTCTAAAATCAATGACAATTTACTATTGTATTAATCATATCTACTTGTATTACAGAAATAATTTCCAATCCATTCAAAAAATTTAATCAAATCCCTCATGCATCATAGAGAATTGAAATCCTTTAGTTAATAAAATAGATTTTAATCAACAATTTAATTTATAATTTGTATTACATTTACAAAATTCAAACATCCATTTAAAAAAAAAATCAATTTATGTATTAGAAAATAACGATATCATCGAAAATTATATTACCAAATTTTTAAACAATTATATTTAATAATTAATATTACATAACAGAAAATTATATATATTAATATTAATTTTTTAACATACTTTTAGCATAAATCAATAATATGACAAAATATTTAGTTACAAAAATATTATATATATATATATATATATATATATGTCAAAACAAGAATTACTTATTGAAAAATATATTTTAAAATTTAAACAACCAATGGATTAATTAATATACCAAATATACCTTAAAAATATATTTCTGAAACTATTTTTGAAGTATTAACTAAATATTACATAAATGCACTTAAAAATATTACACTTAAAACCATTTTTTTGCGTATGCATGCATGAAATATTATTTTTGCAAGTGTAATACTAGCAATTGTCCCAAAAGGTGCAAAGAGAGGCTGATAGGATTATTAAATTAGAATCGTTGAATTTTTCTAGAAGAGATGTTGGTTCAAGCCTAACGAATGAGCAATTTGATTTGGCTAAAGGCTTTCTAATTGTTTTTTATTATGGTAAAATTATATTGATAATTCATTGGTTTTACTTTCAAAAGCTTGAAAGAATTTGAAGAGCAGGTATAGAATTGCTTTATGGTATTTGATCCCAAAATCATTGATTTGTAGATACATACTCAATCCCAACGAATGGGCCAAAGATTTCAATTCTGGGCAATCACAAACCCACAACTTCTTCAAGTTGCTTAGGTGACCAAGAGAACACAGCAGCATTTCCAACAAAGCATTTCCCAAAGAAAATTCTTCCAAACTGCTTAGGTTTCCAATATCCCCAGGCAATTCTTTTAAATTTGTCTCGGACAGGATTAATATTTCCAGGGATAGTTGATGTGCAACTTGGCGAGGCAACACTTCCACACTCTTGCATTCTGAAAGGTTTAGATATTCAAGCATCTTGATATTTGCAAATGTTTCCTCCAACAAGGTCAAATCAGAGTAATATTCCAAATTCAGATATTTAAGTCGAATTAAATTCCCGAAGGAATTTGGAAGCCCGTACAAACTCCGATAGCGAGAGAGTTTAAGGTGTGACCCAAAAGAATCAAGCAGCGACTTCATATCTGGGCATCTTAGGTGCAAGTATTGCAGTGAGGACAAATGACAGGATTCCTCTGGTAAAGTTTTAAGATGAATCAAATCTGACATACAGGTCACCACAATCTTTTCGATGTGCTTCATCCGTCCAATGGACTTTGGGAACATTGAAAGAGGAGCATAAACATGTAGCTCCTGCAACTCCAGAGATGCCTGCCACACAATATTCATCTTTCAATAGTAAGAAAAATACAAATATGTTAGCCTTTATCTACAAAACCCTTCAAATGCATTCGAGAGCCTATGATAGTATAGAAATTGCAACAAAAATCTTCCATAAATTAGGGTGGCAAAGTAAAAAAAGAGAATAAATACAAAATTATCTTTAGCCCTAACTTGAGATTTTGCTTGCCATAGTTTTTTCAATTTGGTTCATACCACTTCTAAAACCCTTATACCATCCTAAATGCCACGAGTCATGACATTCATGCAACTTCGTAGTTCCAACTGTTGTAAGAAACATAGCGAAATAAAATATCTGAGGTGATGTTAAGGTAAACAGTTCTGACTCCAGAGGCCTATCACTATGGTCCAATATTCTTGGGGAAAATAACGTGCTTGACATCGCACGAAGTGCCCGAGACGCATGTGCCACTTATAGTCAAATGGCATCAATATGCGGATATGATTTTATGTAAGTTATGTTGCCATGGTTATGCATTTTAAAATTGCCAAGGCCACTTGCATGTTAAAGCCCCCAGAAATAATCTGGTTTGTAACCAATGGGTGGTTAGTTCTGCATGAAAATTCAGACCTTGATACTGATCCGGATTTACCTTCTTTGAAAGACATGATGCCACTTCAAACTTAAAAAGCTCATGACAAGAAATTAGAATCCGGTATCCAACGTGTTTAAAAGCCAAACAACTTGTAAGGCATATAAATTTTAAAATTGGATACAAAGCAGCCCAGGCTTACTCGAAGCACACCTTCTGTACCTAACCAGTCATGACCTCCTTGACAGCCTTTCAAATATGTAAAACTGAAGATCTCAAATTCATATATATATAACGAAGAAAACGACATACAATGTAAATTATGTTCATTTTCCAAAGCCAAATGTAATTACATGTATATCAAAAGAATAATAATCTAAATGGATGCAGATAAGTTAAAGAGCTATTTGAAAAATTCACGATTTTATGAGAATTTAAGTAAAGTTAAAAGTTGTAAAATCATGTGAAATGTCCCGAAGTGCAGTGAAGGGTCATCAGTATCCTTGGGTCAGCAGGTCTTCCATCTTATTAGCAGCCTATAGGGTCTATAGTTTGTTGTTTTCCATAGTGGTAGAGGGCTGTAAAGTGAGTCTCAAGGTTTGAACTAAGTCTCTTATTTCGTTGAGAACTGGTAGTGCATGAAATAATGTTTCTATTTTAACTTTCAAGATTTTGAAATCAGTCATATTTTTCAGCATACCATAATCATGCACACTGCGCCATAGCTGCTTACATGGTCATTCGTATCTTTGTGATCCTCAATTTTGGTCTAGGTTTGTGATCCCAATTTTGGTCACAGGGAGAAATTTGAATTCAAGTTAGAAAACCCAATTTAAACCCATGAGTTGTACATCAGTTGGTTTATTTGGAGTTTAGTCCCATCTGGTCTCAGGTTCAAATCTTATGGAGAAGGGTTTGAGGTAGCTAGCTGTAGTGATAAAAACTGTCCCTTAAGGGGTTCAGGCCTACCGGAGTCTCACATAATAATGGTGGCAGCTTCATACAATAGCTCAAATCCTTCTTTCTAACATTGAGCTGGGGCCAACCAAAAAAATGTAAAACCCAATTTAGGTTTACAGTAACACCAAACAGGTATATTTAGAGGATTTGAAATTTCTAGTTTCGAGTTTAACGGTCTGAAAAGCTAGTTATGGACGGAATTAAAGCATTAAACTAATGTGCAATCAAGGTACACACCCAATCCTTTATTTTCAAAAGCTAAATTTCATTCGAAATTCATAATTGAAGCGAAAGAAACAACAACAAAACTTTTGATACTTACGCTCGAGCTCTGCTAATGCATTGTTACCATAATCCCGAACCATCCAGGCTAACAAATTTGTCGGGATGAAGATGAACCCGTAGACATTTCATGCTATATGAGGGCAAAGATTTCAGTTCTGTGCAATCACAAACCCACAACTTCTTCAAGCTCCTCAGATGACCAAGAGAACAGGGCAGCATTTCCAACAAAGAATTTCCCAAAGAAAATTCTTCCAAACTGCTTAGGTTTCCAATATCCACAGGAAATTCTTTTAAATTTGTCTCTGACAGGATTAATATTTCCAGGGACAGTTGATGTGCAACTTGGTGAGGCAACACTTCCACACTCTTGCAATCTGAAAGGTTTATATATTCAAGTGTCCTGATATTTGCAAATGTTTCCTCCAACAAGGTCAAATCAGAGCAATATTCCAAATTTAGATATTTAAGTCGAATTAAATTCCCAAAGGAATTTGGAAGCCCATGCAAACTCCAACAGCGAGAGAGATTAAGGTGCGACTCAAAAGAATCAAGCAACGACTTCATATCTGGGCATCTTAGGTGCAAGTATTGCAGTGAGGACAAATGACAGAATTCCTCTGGTAAAGTTTTGAGATGAATCAAATCTGACATACAAGTCACCATAATCTTTTCGATGTGCTTCATCGGTCCAATGGACTTTGGGAACATTGAAAGAGGAGCATAAACATGTAGCTCTTGCAACTTCAGAGGTGCCTGCCACACAATATTCATCTTTCAACAGTAAGAAAAATACAGAGATGTTAGCCTTTATCTACAAAACCCTTCAAATGCATTCAAGAGCCTGTGCTAGTATAACAATTGCAGCAACAATGTACCATAAATTAGGGCGGCAAAGTAAAAAAAGAGAATAAATACAAAATTGTCTTTTGCCCTAACTTGAGATTTTGCTTCCACAATTTTTTCAATTTGGTTCATACCACTTCTAAAACCCTTATTCTTCATCAGAATCCAGGGAGGCAGGCAAGAGAAGGGACAGTTGTTCTAGCGTAGCCATGTCAGGTTTGGTGACTCTACCCTCCTTAGTATGCTTTCTAAAAGACGATCTTCAGTTGCAACAAGTTGTAACTTCCTAACACGATATGGTTTAGGGTCGATCAACTTTCTTAGATAGTTTCCCAAAACCTCATCACACCAAATTTTGAACCATGTGACCTCTTCATCTAATTCTGGTTCCCGAACGTGATAGAAATAACTGAGGACACGAACCATCCTAATTCCCCGCCACTTGGTTATTACCTGCAGATTCTTTACGAACAAACTGTCAAATAACAAATAAAGAAAACAGAGCGACGAGTTTTTCTCTTTCAAGCAGCAAAAAACTAAAACAGAGCAATAGGTTAATGTTAGAATGATTCAAGTACTTGCAAGCGATTGCTGCCACAAATCATCAATGTCGTCGGTCGTGAGCAGAGCTCCTCCAGGCACGTAGAAGGCAAATGAGGCGAGAATGTGGTTAGGGGTAAGGTGGTTACAGCCATAACTAACCCAAGCTGATGAGAAACCCAGAATAATGATGCATGTGGGAAACAGATGTCAAGCGGAAAGAGGAAAATTTGTGCCAGATGTCAAACAGCAGAAGATCCAGATGTCAGTCAGAGAATGAAAGTGTACATGACTATGTTCATTCAATGAATTCGTGATATTAATGCATAGTTCGAATTATCACATATTTCATGCACATTATATATATTCATATACAAATAAGAATGTATACTGAAACATGAGATACAAAATAGAAAGTGGTATAGAGGCCTGAAACCTTACAACAATTGTCATCCAGTCTCCTCTCCCTATTGTCTGTGGCCTTGTATTACATATCTCTATTGTTGGTTCACTGTAAACATAGGGGGAAATATGAATGGAAAACAGAAGCAGCAAACTGGTCCACTTATCTACTTCATGTGATATAAGCTTCATACCTAGAGTAATTAGCCTATGGAAACTGAACTACTTAGTAATATAAAACCTTCCTCATACCCAGAGGCTAGAGTGGTTGACATATGGGGGTATCTGTGGTCCAATGGGTGATATAAGTATTTTAGAATATACCAGATAAAATAGTTCAATTATAGTGTCTCTGAAAGTTCTGACGTTGATAAAAATATAAATAGAAAAATACTATTATATAATGTGGTTACCTCCTGATAGTAGACCAACAAAGGAATACAACATAAAGCCCCATAATTCCTGATGTCATAATGCCTGCATTAACCTGCATTTTGCAAAGCAAAACAATTCTCCTATATTAGCGATTTATCATTTAAGAATTACACTGAGTGGATACAACTCTTCAACTAAACGAACTTGTGATAAGGAATGACCAACTTACTAATAACTATATGTGAATTATGTCATTGGAACTTACTTTTGAATGTAGGGAGATGCTAGTCATTACTTGAAGAAGAAGTAGTGTCCATGTGATGAAAAATATGTTCATGACGGATGATGCTTTTGGAGCATACCAAATGTACATCAGTATGATTCCAACCAGGGAAGCAGCATAGGCCATCGTTGACATTGTAATCACTAGGATCTGACTGTGTGAAATTAAATTTTCTTTGTTCATCAGTGTTATGGCATATACGAAAACTGGGCGATAAAATAAATGTCATGATAAGGAGAAAATGGATCTCAATTAAAGAACAAAAAACTCTTAGATTTATAGCTTTTAAACAGGGGAGGTGGAAATTTGAATATGTTTTTGGATGCATTATAATCGATGTTTCCATGAGTCATAAAATTCAGATTTAGTACATTGGCATGTCAATTCAATATATAGAGTTGTGTTGAGCTGTGGAACAGATAAGGCAAGTTCTGTATTTTTAATTTTGGATTTCAAGTAACAAAGTAAACGCCCATCTTCTACATTACTCAAATTTTCTTCACTTTCTAAGGATGCTTCTTGAATTCGTCGATATGGTCATGAGGCAAATATGTGTGTATATCTGTAGATAGACAGGGCTTTATTTTTCTAATCCTACTTAAATGTTCTTGATTCTGTTATCTCCTGATTTTTGACAAGATCCAAGAAAGAAAACTCTAAACCAAATCTACATATTGGAACTAAATGATAAATGGCCATATGAATCTCAATTTAGGTATTAATAGCCATATGCCTTATCTGCATCTCGACTATTTCTATGTTTTTGAATTTCCTTATAGGTTATTTTACCCATTAACATAATTAATACCAGTTCGTCATCCAGTAATTTTCCTTTTCTTTTCACTCTGTAAAAGGAATTTTTTTTCCAATCTAGGGATGGCTTCAGCTGGATGAAACCGAGGGTAAAAAAAATCTCCCAAACAAAGTTTGGATTCAAACTTCAATTTTTTAACATATCCATCTTCCTTGAAGTTAAAAGAAAAAAAACGGTGAACATGAGGGGAAAGAGTTGTACCAGCGTTCAACATTTTTCTCCAATACCCAATATAATCATTCCCCCAGGTGATGAAATTGATCACACTGAAAAGATGTATGATGAGAAATATCCTACCAAAAAAAGAGACAAATTTTGGCCATGGTTAGTATTCCTTAACAAGCAATTAATTTTAGCCTATAAGATAGAAACCAGAATATCCATTTAGTGATTGATCAAACTATATCACCCAAATGTAACCAATGTAATCCTGAATTAACCATGAACAAATAGCATAGCATCTACATATTCTCTTTTGGAAGACAAAGGTTATCTAGTTGTAGTATTTAGGTTAAAATTGCAAAAGACATTTTGATGACATAGGTGATTGCTGTACGGGGGATCTGTTAGATATCACTGAACTAGTGAAAAATTGCGTGAAAATATCACCAACCCCCACCCCTGGATTTGTCATCAATTGTTTTCTACAAATCAGCAAATGTAAAATTGATTCTCCAGAAGTTAATTTATCCAAGCAGATTGTTTGTGTACTTAAAAGGCACATTGTATCCAAAAAACATGAAAGAAGAGAAGCATACCCGGCACCAAATCTAGCAACTTCACCTGCATCAATAGTTACAAAGATGTTAGTTTATGATGCGCATTTTATGAAGTCCATGTTTGGACAATTTTGATGTCTAATTGCAATTTGCCACAAAGTCATGAAACCTGTCTAATTTAAGTAGAAACAGAGTAAAAATTGGTAATTTGAACCAGATTTGGTATTGAAATAGATTGCTGAGAATCATTTTAAGTGAACTCACCATAGAATTGAATAAAAGCAGATGGAGTAAAAAAGGGGATCACCATCAGAGCAATCCACATAAGGCTCTTCAAGGGCCACCATCCTGAATGCCATGAGTCACGACATTCATGCAACTTCGTAGTTCCAACTATTGTAAGAAACATAGCGAAATAAAATATCTGAGGTGATGTTAAGGTAAACAGTTCAGACTCCAGAGGCCTATCGCTATGGTCCAATACTGTTGGGGAAAATAACGTGCTTGACATCGCACAAAGTGCTCGAGACGCATGTGCCACTTATAGTCAAATGGCATCGATATGCGGATATGATTTTATGTAAGTTATGTTGCCATGGTCATGCATTTGAAAATTGCCAAGGCCACTTGCATGTTAAAGCCCCCAAAAATAATCTGGTTTGTAACCAATGGGTGGTTAGTTCTGCATGAAAATTCAGACCTTGATATTGATCCGGATTTACCTTCTGTGAAAGACATGATGCCACTTCAAACTTAAAAAGCTCATGACAAGAAATTAGAATTTGGTATCCAACATGTTTAAAAGCGAAACAACTTGTAAGGCATATAAATTTTAAAATTGGATACAAAGCAGCCCAGGCTTACTCGAAGCACACCTTCTGTACCTAACCAGTCATGACCTCCTTGATAGCCTTTCAAATCTGTAAAAACGAAGATCTCAAATTCATATATATATATATATATATATATATATATATATATATATATATATATATATATATATATATATATAATGAAGAAAACGAAAACGACATACAATGTAAATTAGGTTCATTTTCCAAAGCCAAATGTAATTACATGTATATCAAAAGAATAATAATCTAAATGGATGTAGATAAGTTAAAGAGCTATTTGAAAAATTCATGATTTTATGAGAATTTAAGTAAAGTTAAAAGTTGTAAAATCATGTGAAATGTCCCGAAGTGCAGTGAAGGGTCATCAGTATCCTTAGGTCAGCAGGTGTTCCATCTTATTAGCAGCCTATAGGGTCTACAATTTGTTGTTTTCCATAGTGGTAGAGGGCTGTAAAGTGAGTCTCAAGGTTTGAACTAAGTTTCTTATTTCGTTGAGAATTGGTAGTGCATGAAAGAATGTTTCTATTTTAACTTTCAAGATTTTGAAATCAGTCGTATTTTTCAGCATACCATAATCATGCACGCTGCACCATAGCTGCTTACATGGTCATTCGTATCTTTGTGATACTCAATTTTGGTCTAGGTTTGTGATCCCAATTTTGGTCACAGGTAGAAATTTGAATTCAAGTTAGAAAACCCAATTTAAACCCATGAGCTGTACATCAGTTGGTTTATTTGGATTTTAGTCCCATCTAGTCTCAGGTTCAAATATTACGGAGAAGGGTGTGAGGTAGATAGCTGTAGTGATAAAAACTGTCCCTTAAGGGTTCAGGCCTACCAGAGTCTCACATAATAATGGTGGCAGCTTCATACAATAGCTCAAATCCTTCTTTCTAACATTGAGGTGGGGCCAACCAAAAAAATGTAAAACCAAATTTAGGTTTACAGTAACACCAAACAGGTATATTTAGAGGATTTGAAATTTCTAGTTTCGAGTTTAACGGTGCGAAAAACTAGTAATGGATGGAATTAAAGCATTAAACTGATGTGCAATCAAGGTACACACCCAATCCTTTATTTGCAAAAGCTAAATTTCATTCGAAATTCATAATTGAAGCGAAAGAAACAACAACAGATCTTTTGATACTTACACTCGAGCTCTGCTAATGCATTGTTACCATAATCCCGAACCATCCAGGCTAACAAATTTGTCGAGAGGAAGATGAACCCGTAGACGTTTCGTGCCATATGGGTGTTTGGTCCGTCGCATAGCTGGCTGCAGCAAGAATCTACCATGAATTCGTGATATCTCTGTGCAATGGTTGCAGGCATCTCGCAATGGTATGGGTTCCCTGTCTCCAATTCAACCCGAGAAAAAGTACTCTCAGGCTCCATCTGTATCCTTCCGCTTTCTCCAGGAAGCCCAACTACTTCATGCTTTCGAGTCTTCATGGTGTGAAGTGGCTAGAAATAGCTCGGAATTTAGTAAATCTGATAATACCCTCCCAACCTATACATTCCTGAGAAGATTCGTAGACTTACTAGAGCTTATCCATCCTGCATTATGGAATAAAACGATCCTATTACTTGCAAAATATACAGAGAAACTGTTGAGATGCAAGCAAACAGCAACGTCGCACCCACCATTGTTCTCACCATTGTTTTTTGCACAACAAAGAATCTGCTAATATTTCAAAAATATTACAGATTACAGATTCTGCTAATATTTTGAAACTTATATTATCCTTATGGATTCATTCACCTAGCAAAGCAGTCCTGGATCAAAGCAAAAGAGAACTAATTACTAATCAGCGATCAGGAAATGAAATCACATTCTGCAGATACATGTCCAGCATGTATTCAAGTATATAAATCTGTAGACCATGTAAATCTATCCAAAAATGGCAGAAAGCCATCAAAAAAATCTGTTAAAAAACAGATATCCTGACCTACTGTGTAAAAGTGCGATTAACAAAACAAAAAACATACAAATATTGGTTTAGCCACTTTGAAAGTCCATAGCAGAAAGTCTAAACAAATAATAACAGACTAGGAGTATTAAAACCTGCCTTGGCTGTGGGTATAGCGTATTTCAGAAAGATGCAAACGAATATAAACTCCAGCACGATTCCGACCCCATTGATGGTCAACACCAAGATGTTATCCAGACCATGACTGATCAGAGGCGAACCAGGTGTAGAGCAGAGAATTTAGCAGAGCTATCGCATATGGGAAGCCTGAGAAACTCTCTGTCGATCTGTTTCTTATCACTCTCCTAAATGTGACCCTGCATAAAAACATTCAGAACATCGAACTATTATTCAGCATACACTTCTTTGCCGAAATTATAAGGCAGATACTCGTAATAAAAGTGACAAATCTTACATTGGCGCTCCATACAGTAACAAGGATGCCGCGTTTCCTGTTACATAAAACAGGAAGGAGTGTTGTCATTTTCAGCCATCAATTTAGCTTAAATCAAACTAGAAGACTAAAGTTCAGCTTAAATCAAATACAAAAACCTTGGAAATTTGCTTAAAACTTAGAAAGAGTGGAGAAGAGGAACAAGAACCTAGAATGCCAACTACTAAAAGCAGGTAGCTCCTCATTTTTCTCCTGTGAAGAGTCTAACAGAACCCAAATGGAGTGGGTAACGATACAGAGGACGAATGGAGGCAATGCTGCTTTGTGAATGGTGCAATAGGCCAAGGGATTGGGAGGTATTTATATAGGAATTTAGACAAAGGGATTCACGACGTAACGCTTTCAGTTTCATTACCACCCAGAGGAGGTCATGGCATGTGTAAACGACGTGGAAATAAGGAATGGTGGCCACGGGCTCTGCAGGATACAAATCACCAGAAGGAGCCTCCATGTAACTGTATCGATCTTCACCGCACAATTGCTGGGGAGTTGTTAACCGCGTTGAGTATCAATCTTCGTCGCGCAATTGCTGGGGAGTTAGTAACTATTTTTAGCTATTAATCTGATGATAGAAGATTATGGAAAAAAAAGTTGAGAATGATAAATTAGTACAGATAGACATTTTATCAAATGAACTTTAAATTATCTTGGACATAATATTGACAAAATACATGCTAAAAATCGATGGTCCATAATATTTTGTCAATATTATGTCCAAGATAATTTAAAGTTCATTTGATAAAATGTCTATCTGTACTAATTTATCATTCTCAACTTTTTTTTCCATATTTTCTTGACATGTTAGTTAATCTATGCATTTTTCCTATGTTTGAAATTCTCAATTTTGGTGTTTGTTACGCTTCATGTTGTATGAGGCCTAGATCCTTGCCCATGCAGACTATGTATAGTGAATGTTGGCTTGGTGTTAATTTGTTGCTACTTTTGATACCTTTCTTGCATTATATATTACATCATAAGTCATAGTGGCACATGTGATACTTTTGGAGCCTTCATGCATGATCATTTGTTGGAGGGACATCTAACATTTCCATAGGAAGTTATATATGTGGGGGCATGCCACATCACCATGGGAGAGATTTGCATGAGAACCTTGTCTTCTTGACTCATAATTGATCTTACATTACCACATCACATCATACTGGCAAGATGTCTGGATAGGGCATTGGAGGAGAGTGTTGAAAGACTTAAACATGATCGAGACATGCACACTTGCACTCTGGCAAGAAGGCTTGGCATAAAAGGGGTTGCCATGAGGTGCACTCTACATAATAAGATGGAGTGGTGACCCGCCTCTTATGGACATGGGTAGGAGTGCTTTGAGAGAATGCCTTAGGTATGTTGCGCCAATAAGACTCACTTTTCTGTATGATAGACACTACACGAGTTATGTGAGTGGCTATGTATGGAATACACCAACTTGATTCACATGGGATGTGCATAGGGTGAACTTGGGATAAGGTGGACTGAATGGATTCAACCCAAGGAACTTGATGAACATTATGTCTTGGGAAAGGCATCATGGTGGATGGATGACTTAGGGTGCAAAAGACAACGCTGAGTTGTGATCACGAGACTTAAAGCACATAGACATGAGAGGAGGTGAAATTGTCACAACTCAACTGGACCAAACAATGCGATAGATATGTTAGATCCATGTATTCCAAAGGGGTGTGAAACTTCATACAAATAGAGTGTACATCTGTATATTTGGCACGAGTTGGGATGAACTAAGGCACACAAGGGATGGACAAACAAGGAGATAAAAGGTTCATCATTGCGTGACTTCAGCACAATGCAACAACTTATGTTCCATTGTAAAGACAATACTTGAGGCAACTTTTTGGAATGGAATGACTTATTAGATGGGATGACTTCTAAGATGGAATGAATGTTGAGACAAAACAACAAAACAACTTCTAGAATGATTTCTTGGATAGAATCAGGGATCAATTTTGAAATAGTTCCGAGACAAGTCTGGAACACATAATCATGCGAGGAAGGTTATGGCGGGGTTTAGGGTTTACTTGTATGGAGTTGTTGAGCAATTCATTATTAATTTATGCCAAGGACTCTAGCAATAGATTTACATGTTGACTATTATTAGTTTAACGTTGACCAATACAACTTATAATGTTTAACTTTGAAAAATAAATAATTATTTTTCAATATTATTAAAAAAACTATTTTTCAAACACTTAATTGAACCATAACTTGAAAGTCTTATTGTAGCCTTTGCATCATATATTGCCATGTGGATAACTACATCACCTATTTTATGCCATAATTTATGGATATAGTTTCAATATCCATGCACGATTTTTAGATATTTGTGTAGTGATTTTTTAATCCAAATCCTTGAAATAGTTCATATTCGTGTAAGTAAAATATTTACCATGCGATACTTCCCATCATAATTTAAGCAAGTCTTTACATAAAAAATAGATAGAAATAACATGTAAATAAATATAAATTCAACATAATTGTTGACATACATACTTGTTTGCATTACACCTACACATCTCTCATATGCATACTTGGATGTGAAATAAATATTTTTTTAATTAATTAAAATTAAATATGTATTGAATGTATGAAAGTTCATTTCTTAAATTATTAAATATGTTTTTTCCACAAGAAAAAATCGGTAATTTTTATTAATAAAAATAAAATCAAAATTACATTTTACAGATACACATAGTGTGTATGCTGAAAGAAGCATTATGAGATCATGTCATTACATTGGTGAGCTGAAAATACAATGTTGGAAGCTAATATGGGCATGAACATCAGAGAAATTGATAAGAGAATGAAAAAAGGAAATTTAAAGATGACAATTTGAGTTGGTTTTCTTTTTTTTACCCTTCCTTATTTGCACTTGTTGCCAACCATGAGGATTTGAATCAACCAGAACCAATGCTAGTTCTTGACCCCTTCCAAATGAGGGGGTCTTTGTCTAAGTCTGAACCTTGTGAGGAATGAGATTGTTCCCTATGAGGAATGAGATCGTTTGGTGCCACATGGACCTGCAAAGGGTTGTTGCTCTTCTAATTCCAGAGATGTATGTGGTGAAGCAGAACGATCATGAACCACAATCTCCCCCTCCATTTTATCCTCGGTTTACAGTTCTGGTTATACCTCTTTATTATCCTACACCTCTTCCTCTGAAAGAGTAGGATCACTAAACTACCATCCTTTTGGTCTGTTTGGTTATTATTTTTCCTTTTTGGGATATTTTTAGCCATAACAAACTGATGATAAAAGGAATGGGTAGATTGTGATTCATGATGGTTCTACTTCTCCACCACATACAGGTCTGGAATTAGAAGAGAAACAATCCTCAGTAGGTTGAGGTGGCACCAAAAGGAATGTTCACGTTTCTAGGTCCATTTTTTAAATTTTTCCTAGTTTTTTCCCAATATATTCAAGGACTTGATGGTGCAAGAATGGAAGGGGAAGACTTGGGAGCCTAACCCTGGCATAGAAGTCACCACCATAGATGTTGCAGCAAAACCAGGGAACCACAGAGTAATTGATAATCCAGCTTTGCCTCAAAACTAGGGCCGTTCATTTAGTAGAAAGTCCAAATCTTTTTTGTGTATCAAATTGGTCAAAAAATAAATCCCTTTGAGAAAAGCTAAATGTCACAATTAGTTGACCATGAAGAGAACACCCACTGATGTAATATTTCTGATTTTGGCCAAAATTCATTAAACCTACATATAGTTGCTTTCAATTCCAATATTTTGAACAAAGAGGATACCTCAATGACATTGACCTCCATGGATGGAACTTGCTCCATTTGGTCACAATATATGGTCCTAAAATGCTCTGATTTAGTTATGTAAGGTTTAGGACCTTCCCATGAACTGCATCCTTGAAGGTCCCTGATGTTTCAATTGGAAGTCTTGCACCAGGTCCACCCTGCAACCTAATGCAAAGGATGATAGATGATTTTTTTGTGACATTATAATTTTGAATCAACTTTGTATCTTGAATGACGTTCCCTATTAAACAATGAATTGATATCAGCAATCCCCAAAGATTCTATTCTATTTTATGTTTTAAAGAGATGGTCGATTATGAACCGTAGATCTAGAAAGAAGCAGAAGCTCCATTGAGATTTTTAATAAAAGGTTTGTTCTTTGCAAACTCAGAAATAAAGGGAAAAGAGGCCCCGCTAGAGGGTTGTATACTCTTAAAAGTTGGCCATTGTAAACATGAAAACACTAGAATAATAGGGATTGATCGCTTAGGATGAACCCCCGATGGCACTATACAGGAGAATCAAATCCCCTATGGAATGAGATGATAAGATTTGTTCCCCATATTGCTTGCATATGTGGATGCTAAGCGCAAATGATAGTCCTAAGTTTACCCCTCTCCAACCGTGGCCCACAATTGAGCCAGAGTCTAAACCCTGTAATACTGCAAAGAATTTGAGTCAACCAGATCCCAAACATTGAGAGTTATCAAAAGGTGCAAACCTCGGCATCAATAACAATCATACCTAAATGATCCAACACTAGAACAAAAAATATCAGCGCTTTCATAAGATCAAAGCCACCGGGAGCTAAAACCTAGCCGGGACACGAAGGTTGTGGCAAGAAAGATGAATGTGGCGACTAAAAGTTGTGAACACAGAGGTGTCAGAACCCTATTCTCCGTCGTTTCCATAAATTCTATGATAGGAAAATGCCTAGGTCCGTTGAGGTCTTAATACGGTGCACTTGAAAATTCATACGTTTCTTGATATTAAGGCGTAAAAATAAACCGAAGATATGGAAGATTGAGAAGATTATCTGGCTAAGATCTGGGAAGTTTTATCTTTCATTGTTGTGCTTGAAGTAGTAGGTTTGTATTGTGGTTATGCATACAACATGAATTAATTATCACCAAAATATGTAAATTGTGTGTCTTGTGCTTGAAGTACCAAATTTGTCTTGTGGTTATGCATAATCATCCTAAATATATTATCACCAAAATATGTGAATTGCAGGCATGGTCTAGTTAGCTTACAGTTGAATGCAGAGTTGAAATCCCTTCCTTAATGTAGAAATTTTGAATAATTTAACACATATTCAACAGAGATTATCCCGATCATGTACTATTGCGGAATACATACACAATACATAAGCTCCTCTACGTTGATCATCAATGTAGCAGCATCAATAACAATAAAACATCAAGAGCATTCACACATTAACACAGTATGTAACCCGGGGAAAGCATCTCGCTAAAAACCCCAACTATCTGTATATTAATGATTGAGAACATGTAACATTACAAAGTACAATGCTTATCACAAGCAATCCAGTACCAACTCCACCTGTTACACACAATACAGCTCAGATCTGATCTCCAAATCTATTCCACTGCTTGCCTGCCTCCACTGCTCAATACCTGCTCAAGAACTGATGAGAATGGCTTACCAAAGTCGTATTTCACATCAAAATAATCACTCACACTTTGTTGGACTTGAGAAAAGGCTACAATACTGGGCAAATATGTGAGCAAACTCATTGGCATACTCAATCCCTTGATTGTGCAAGATCTGGTGCACAACTATAGTCACAACTGATAGCAGTTTGATTCTCTACCACCTGTCCCTGTTGAACTAAACATGCACTGACATGCAACTGAGTTAACTGATGTATTCATTAGTTGCATCATGAGTTAATAATTAGTTTAACAAATCATCATTAGTTTATTTGCAGTTAGACTAATTACAACTAGTTTAACTAAGTCAAACTGAACACAACTCCATCAACTCCACAATCAACTCCACCAAACTCAACTGATTGAGTTCTAACTGAAGTCATGCATGCAACAACTCAACTGACTCATAAGAAAAGCATATTTCCTTCTGATAGCTGCATGTGCCACCTCTGTAGCCCAAACTGAAGTGCTCCAAGAGAATAAGATCACGTTTATAGTCCAAATATTATTATGAGACAATAATATTTGACTTTTCTATTTTTGACAACCAGTCTAAAAATAGACTTTGATCACTCACACTGTGATCACTCACACTTTGATAAAAAATAGAAGTCCATCTATTTTTCCCAACTTGACCAATCATCCATAAACAGCAACCTGCAATCCATAGACATGATCCATATGTCTAAAAATAGACTTGCGCCAAAAATAGTCTGCGGGCCCACTTAGTGAAGGCGACTCTTTTCACTAAGCTCCATCATCTTGTTGCAATCTCAACACTCCCTCTCGACAAGAAATGGATTATCAGCAACCCCTATCCTGCCTCAGTGGTACTCGAATTTGCTCCTGGTGAGAGCCTTCGTCAGAATATCAGCATCCTGATCCTCCGTTGGAATGTATGAAAGCAACATGATCCTCCGCTGCACACAATCTCTGATATGATGGTACCTGATGTCAATATGTTTAGATCTATCATGAAATACAGGATTAGCCGAGAGTTTAATGCAACTCTGGTTATCACAGTAAATCACAGTAGGATCCAAATGAGAACCAAACAAACCAACCAGGATCTTCCTCATCCATATAGCCTCGTATGCAGCCAAACTTGCTGCCATATACTCGGCCTCCGCTAAACTGAGTGCCACGGATCTCTGCTTCCTGCTGTACCAAGAAACTGCTATTGATCCGATACTGAAGACCCCTCCTGATGTGCTCTTTCTATCCGTTGGGCTCCCTGCCCAATCTGCATCCGTGAAGCCACATAGGTTCACCTCATCCTCCTGTCTGTACCACAAACCATATCCCAATGTGCCTCTCAAGTAGCGCAATACATGCTTGCCCGCCTTCCAGAAGAGCTTGGTAGGCTTAACCATAGCTTGTGACAGCTGGTTAACTGCATAGCATATATCGGGTCGTGTATTGACCAAATACATCAGTGACCCCACCAACTGTCGATAAACAGTGGCATCCACTTCTTCTCCCGAAGTGGCATCCTCCTTCCTCCAACCTCCAGAAAGAGGAGTATCAACAGGCTTGCAGCCATGCATGTTGAACTTCTCCAGTATCTCCCGAGCATACTTGCCCTGAGAAACAAACAGTCCACCACTGCGCTGCCATATTTCCAATCCTAGGAAATAGTGAAGGAGGCCCAAGTCCTTCATCTCAAACTCTGTAGCAAGATCCTTCTTGCATGACAGTATCAATAGCTCATCACCCGTCAGAATCAAATCATCAACATACAGTACAATGATAATCAACTTACCCTCCACCACAATCTGGTATAGGTTAGGATCCGCCTCGCTCTTGGAGAATCCAAGTCCTGTGAAATAGCTGTCTATCGTGTGTACCAAGCACGTGGTGCTTGCTTCAACCCATACAGCGCTCTCTTGAGCCTGCACACATGCGACTCACTGCTGAAGACCTCAAAGCCTTCGGGCTGCTCAATGTACACCTCCTCCTCAATGACTCTGTTGAGGAATGCAGTCTTCACATCCATCTGATGAATGTGCCATCCCATCTGCGCTGAGAGAGCAAGAATCGTCCGTATGGAAGAATACCTTGCGACAGGTGCAAAGGTCTCCTCATAATCGATCCCCTCTATCTGTGAAAAGCCTCGGGCAACAAATCTTGCCTTGTACTTCTCCACACTCCCATCAGCTGCCTGCTTAACTTTGTAGATCCATCTCGAACCCACCAATGATTTCCCTTCCGGTCTAGGAACAATCTCCCATGCACTGTTTCTGACAATAGAATCATACTCTTCCACCATGGCGTCTACCCATGCGGGATCCTCCACAGCGTCCTCAAAAGAGGATGGCTCAGTCACAACACACTTGCTCATAAGACCCATGTATCCAGTGTACCGATCAGGTGAATGCCTCTGCCTGCGTTGGGTTGTAGGTGGTCCTACAACTTTCTCTGCATCTTGAGCCAGTCGCTCAGCTTCTGTCAAGCGCTTTTGCCCTCTGATGGTTGGCGCTGCATGAGTGGACTCGTCCACACGATGAACCTCATCCTGTGGCTGATCCACATCTTGAAGCTCATCCTTAGGAACTAATAGCTCCTCATCTGCATGCAAGTGTAGCTCCCTCTCAAGCGAACACTTCATGGCTTTCTCCTCCTGAAATTTTATATCCCGTCGCACAACAGTTTTACCACTGTCTGGCAAATAGACACGATAGTTGTGGGGCGTATCAGTGTACCCCACAAATATCCCAACCTCTGCGGTCGGCTCCAACTTCTTCCTGGCATCCTTCGTCACATGCATGTAAACGTCAACACCAAAAATCCTCAAATGAGAAAGATCAGGCTTCTTACCAGAATAAGTCTCCTCAGGTGTACTCATGCCAAGTATCCTATGAGGACAACGATTGTGCACATAAACTGCTGTATTGCATGCTTCCGCCCACAAGTGAAGGGGTAGGCCCTGATCATGCAACATTGCCCGTGCAGCACCCATGATCGTTCTGTTCTTCCGCTCAGCTACCCCGTTCTGCTGTGGGTTATGGGGAGCTATGAGATCTCTACGAATCCCTTCTGCCTTGCAGAAATCCTTGAACTCGTCCGAGATGTATTCACCACCATTATCGCTCCTAAGAGCCTTCACCTTCTTCCCCGACTCCTTCTCGACCAGTGCTTTGAATTCATAGAACTTTGAATATGTCTCGCTCTTCTTTTGCATGAAGAAGATCCAGCACTTACGAGAGTAATCATCAACAAAAATCACATAATACTTGTGTTTTGCTGTCGAAGCAACTGAGAAAGGTCCACACACGTCTGTGTGAATTCTCTCAAGGATCGTCGTGGCGCGACTATCCTTCTCGTGAAAGGTGGCTTTCACAAACTTCCCCAAAGTACACCCCTTGCACTGATCTGACTGCGCAAGTGTGCCTTTAGGAAGCCCTGTAGTGATCTGCTGCAGTATCTTCAAGGCTCCATGGTGAAGGTGACCCAATCTCCTGTGCCACAACTCGCCATCATCCCAGCTCACCAATCCTTCTGCCTTGCCCGCCATTGCTGCGCATCCATCTACATGCAACTGATAAAGGTTCCTCACTCGAACCCCTATCTTCCGGGTCTCACCAGTTGTCTTGCTGCGCAGGAAAGCCTTTCCCTCACTAAAAACAACATCATACCCCTTGTCTTCTAACATCGCCACTGAGATAAGATTCTTCGTCAATCCTGGAACATGCATGACTTCCTTCAATACGAAGGGTTTACCAGACTCCCTCTCAAAGGAAATGGTACCGATACCGGTCGCACTATATCTACCATCATCGCCCATCTCGATGTGCACTCCAAGATCTTTGTCCTCCAGATCAGAGAACAAATCTCTATCTCCCGTCATGTGAAAAGACGCACCACTGTCCAAGAACCACATTGATCCCATCACACTTGAAACCAAGCATGCGATCAATGAAAAATCAAGCTCAAACTATGAGGCTAGAGCCTCTCCTGCTGAAGATCCAGCAGCCTGCTTGTTCTTCTTCTTCTGCGGACAATTAGTGGCATAGTGTCCGTGCTGGTGACAGTGAAAACACTTCACCTTGGACATATCCTGCTTCTTGCCTTTCGCACCAGACTGAGAAGCTTTCTTGTTCTTCCCCTTCTTTGCTTTGGCAGCCAAAGCGCAATTCTCTTCATCAGATACCTTTGATGAAGATCCATTCTCACCTTTATTGTTTCTGAGTTTACCCTTGAGTGCCAGGTCGCTCTTGCTTTGGAATAACATTTGCAATCCATTGAAAGACATTTTCAACAACACTGTTGCAAAATTCGAATTCCACCAGCACCAACTCAACCGCCTCGGATCTAAGATTCGTGAGAACACAATATTTCTCGTACAGAGATTGACTGTATGGGCATTCACCGGATATCTCACCTTCCAAAGGAAGGATGAATCTAGAGGCTACCTGGCCCGATTACAGACTCTGCCTGAAGAAGTAGAATGTAAACACTTCCTGAATAGTAGATCTGATGATCAACAACTTCGATACCATGTAGACATTTTGAATAATTTAACACATATTCAACAGAGATTATCCCGATCATGTACTATTACGGAATACATACACAATACGTAAGCTCCTCTACGTTGATCATCAATGTAGCAGCATCAATAACAATAAAACATCAAGAGCATTCACACATTAACACAATATGTAACCCGGGGAAAGCATCTCGCTAAAAACCCCAACTATCTGTATATTAATGATTGAGAACATGTAACATTACAAAGTAAAATGCTTATCACAAGCAATCCAGTACCAGCTCCACCTGTTACACACAATACAGCTCAGATCTGATCTCCAAATCTATTCCACTGCTTGCCTGCCTCCACTGCTCAATACCTGCTCAAGAACTGATGAGAATGGCTTACCAAACTCGTATTTCACCTCAAAATAATCACTCACACTTTGTTGGACGTGAGCAAAGGCTACAATACTGGGCAAATACGTGAGCAAACTCATTGGCATACTCAATCCCTTGATTGTGCAAGATCTGGTGCACAACTATAGTCACAACTGATAGCAATCTGATTATCTACCACCTGTCCCTGTTGAACTGAAAATGCACTGACATGCAACTGAGTTAACTGATGTATTCATTAGTTGCATCATGATTTAATAATTAGTTTAACAACTCATCATTAGTCTATTTGCAGTTAGACTAATTACAACTAGTTTAACTAAGTCAAACTGAACACAACTCCATCAACTCCACAATCAACTCCACCAAACTCAACTGATTGAGTTCTAACTGAAGTCATGCATGCAACAACTCAACTGACTCATAAGAAAAGCGTATTTCCTTCTGACAGCTGCATGTGCCACCTCTGTAGCTCAAACTGAAGTGCTCCAAGAGAATAAGATCAAGTTTATAGTCCAAATATTATTATGAGACAATAATATTTGACTTTTCTATTTTTGAGAGCCAGTCTAAAAATAGACTTTGATCACTCACACTGTGATCACTCACACTTTGATAAAAAATAGAAGTCCATCTATTTTTCCCAACTTGACCAATCATCCATAAACAACAACCTGCAATCCATAGACATGATCCATATGTCTAAAAATAGACATAGTCTAAAAATAGACATAGTCTAAAAATAGACTTGCGCCAAAAATAGCATGCTGGCCCACTTAGTGAAGGCGACTCTTTTCACTAAGCTCCATCATCTTGTTGCAATCTCAACACTTAATTGTCGTTCGCCTTTAAACACATACATAAATGTACATTTCTTAGATATATTTTCCTATAGACGGTGATGAGTCTTATTACATTGTGAATAATGCCATATGTTATGCATTATAAATATAAATGATTGCCTAAGCCGTGAAGCTCTCTTATATGTCTATGGTCATTCTCTTGTTTATTATTATGATCATAAAGATTGTGTAATTATGTATTATGGTTATAGAATGTACTTTAATAGTATGTAAATAAATACATAAATCAAACTAATCCTTTTAAATCAAGATATTGAAGCCTTAAGCCATAACTCCCAAGGGTAAGTTTTCCTTAAGACTGCAAGTTGCAGTGCATAAGCAAGGCAGTCACTTTTTTTTTGGGGGTAGGTTGTTATCCACATTTCATTGATGTAACCTATACCATTTTCGCTTTATTTATGCATGGCAATGAATCCATAGTTCTGTGATTGGTGTAAATATAAATTTGCAATAAATGCACCAATTCGTTGTCTTAAGAGGCATGCATGATGTTAAGTATGCCTGGAATTCTTTGGCTACTTCTATGCTCAATACTTCTTTAGCAGGCCTTCTTGGATATCTTCGTTATCTTGATTTTCAACATCCTCACGTTCACATACTATGTTTTATTTCTCAGTAGAAAGGCAAAGAACAAAATCTCTCCAAGGGATTCTCCCGTCATCGTTTATACATGTCGACCATCTGTGTAATTTTATTTCAGAAATCTTAATCAAATGCGAAGGAACTTTTATTGCCAATGGCCTTCCGGAAACCACTGTCCTTACCAGCAATCCACCAAAGGTGGAGTACATTAATGCCCCAACCCTTACATCACTCATTTATGATACCACCCCCATTGGGGAGAGCTTATCACTCTCAAGTATGTTTACCAAGTGCTCAATGTCTTTTTGGATCATCGAGGGAGGCGACAAAAAAGAAAATTCGAGTTAGACTCTCCATTTCCCTAATTCGCCAACCAATCAGACACCTAGTTCCTTGACCTTCTAGTGTGGGAGGTTATTTCATAATTAAAAGAGAGAAGCAAGTTTCTTATTCGTGAAACTTGAAGTTCAAGGTGCAGCTTTTGACCACTATAGAGATAGGGAATTCATTAATGAATTTTGTTTTATAAAATTAAATTAAAATCAAACATTTATAAAATATTTTGATTTTAAAATGAGTTATGGTTTCTTAGAATGTGGTATTGATAATTTATGGTATTGGCTCATAGTATTGTAACCAATCCTATTTACAAGTTAATATTATCCATGATTAACTCAGAGTAAATATCGTTAAAATTCTAGTTATATTGTATGTGTTAAGTTTTTATTCGTTTATTATTTTAATTTATATGTTAAAATGGATCTTAATATAGTTAACGAATCATTATTTTAATTTATATGATAAAATAGATCTTAATTTCTACCTACTATTTATATATTATAAAGTTTAATGTGATATGTATATTATGATTTTCTTTTATTTAAAAAATTGTTCATCATTTTATTAATAAAAACAAAATTGCAATATAACAAATTGAATTTTATTATTTTTATTACTTTTAATTTACTATTAATTGAACCAATATTTAAATGTTTAATGTTTAAAAAAATTTACATACTTCCCCTAATTTTATTACTTTTATTCACTATTAATTGAACCAACATTTAAATGTTTAATGTTTACAAACATTAACATACCTCCATTACAGGGAATGACACAACAATTATGTTATTTAATATAGAAATTGAAATATTTTATTTATGGCTCACACTAAAATATTATTTTGTTATTAAAATATTTTTGTTTTAAATATTACATGTAAATGAATTACACAATATGTAATGTTAATAATAATAATTTTTCATATCATTTGTTCACTATAGATTCATATGTTCACTAACTCCCTCATCCTAAAATGTAAATTAATTTGAACTTCTCACACTAAAATGTAAAATAACATTTTTATATTTTAATTATTTTATCTTTCTATAAATTAATTATCTTTTTTATAAATGGAATTTTTTATTTATTTATAAATAATAGTAATTTTTTTAATTATTACTATTTATTTTTATAAATGGAAGATTTTATTGTTTATAGATAATATTATTTTTTTAGTTATTACTATTTATTTTTTAATTTATTAGTATAAATATTATTAATTTTAAATATAAAATTACTCAAAGATATATCTCTGTAATATCTCCTTTCTAAATTAAAAAAAAAAACCCCACATTTTACCTGAAATTATAAGAATTAAAAAAAGCCACATTTTACGTGAGATTATAAATTCAAAGAAAAATAAAATAAGAAGAATCATAAATAAAAAGAAAAAAGGAATATAAAGTTGGTTTGGATTATAAGCTAACGAAAACCAATTATAAATTTGAAACAATCTATATATTTATTTAGTATAAATTAATAATGAAAATATTTTAAATTTAGAATTTATGAAAGTTGAAATTTACACCTTTCTCTTCTTATTAGTCCATGCCACACGGAGGGCGGGGAACATTAATTCTCGCTGCTTATTGTCTTGACTGCCACAAATAACCAAAGTATTTATCTTACCAATATATGCCATTGTTTTCGTCATCTTATTTAGCCTCTTCCCGAAGCAAACAAACCATATATTATAGTAATCTATTTCATGTGCATTTTTTAGTTTAATGAAAGATTTAAACTAATGTTAGCATTAGTTTGGATGACATTTCATGCGTAGGAATTAAAAGTGTATCTTCCGTTTATGTGACAAGGTTGTCGGTTTATGTGACAAGGATGCCAAAATTGTAGTGTTTAAACACATGGCTCGTACATGTTTAAAACTTTGCATGGGCTTATCCACTTGTCTGCATAGAAATTTATACAACGTTTCATTTCTAGGTTCAAACTAGTAGGCCCTCTTAGTTTAAGAAAACAAGAATCGCTATCCAGTTGCAGTCGCTCTAATGTTATGGGTGATCTCTGCTAAACCCCAGTTGTGAACCGACACAATGGGTGATCTTTGTTGAACCACACCTGTGGGTGAAATCTTCGTTGGACCAGTGCTATGTGTGATCTCTGCTGAATCGAACTTGGTGTGGGTGATCTCTGTTGAACCAAACTTGCTATAAACCTCATATAGAAGCATGAGAAGAGCCCGAACTTTTTCTTGTTGAACAATCTATCTATGGTTGTTCTCATAGTAATTTTACCCATATATTCTAGTTGTTGAGGTTGGTGCTTGGGGTGCAAATTTAATATGCAATATTGAAGGTCCAAGTACAACTACTTACTTGCAACCTTAGAAGAAGAGATAAAGATCTTTATTGACAAAGAGAGATAGAAATTTCAATGTAGATATGCGCTACTCCAATAACTGCTACGTAGGTCCTTGCCTGAACCCGCTGCAACAGCTTTAGCTCGCATTTCGTATCAGAGGAAGCTCAAGAACCCCCAACTTGGGTGGCAAGAACCCAAAATGAATGTTCCACAGCTATTCGAACCAACAATGTTCCGCCACTATGAGATCTACAAGTGTCCCCATACATATAGGCAAGCAGTTAGAGCCAAGACTGCTCCATCCTGATCTATGTGTGGGGAAATCTATTCATTCTTTTGAGATACGCAGATGGCTATCAAATCATTTACGCAGATGGCTAGCCACTGATGGACTTAAGAGATGCCTGCCTACTAGCTAAAAGAGAGAGCTCAATGGCGCCATGCCCCAAGTGTCAAGAAAGTGGGCGCCAATTGAGAAAACACAAACAAAAAGGATCGAAATTCTATTTGGGATATCAATCTCGCACAAGAAGAGATTGTTGGGTGAGATGTTGGGTGGATATACTAGCTTAGGCTTTCGGCTTCAATTATGCAAAGTATAGGAAAATTTCTTTGAAGGGTTAAAGTTGCTTGCTTTAGAGCTGTTTGGTGATTCATAACTAAATTTGAAACAGAAAATCCATGAAATCCTTGAAGGCTTCAACTTTTGAAAATATAAGGAAAAACTGTGCAATGCTGCAATTCGATTTATGTTTTGGGCTCACCCTCTTTAAGATCTTTATCTGCAAGTACTTCAACTTGGCTTGGCTCGATGGTTGACATTCTGTGTAAACATGTAAGAGATCAACAAGAAGATTTTATTTTCATGTTAACAAAACATCACTTTCATGTGGCGTTAACAGGGTAGTTGTTTCATACTCATTATCCTGCGATGCCATGTGTATAACAAAATATATTAAGGTAATAAAAGGCAATTCTTTTCAATAACTAATGATTATAACAAATTGAATTTCAACAACTAGTGAAGTTTTTGATGCTCTGAGACAATTGAGCTAGTGAACCGATGAGACCATTGATATCATTGCTATTTTTGCTCTCGAAGGTGCTCCAAGACCATTATTTGGTTATTAATCTATCAGGCGGGCTTAATTATCGCAAACAATTGTTGCAGTAGTCGTTGCTTCTAACATTTGTTTCTCTGTGAAGCTATCCATTATTTTCTACGTCAACGCGCCTTGGGAGCTATACATGGAGGATTATAATATTCACATGAGAGGCTCCCTAATACGAATTAATTGGTATAACCCCGCCTTGAAATAAATTTGTGAGAAGCACTTGAAATTTCGACATAATGGTGAAGAGAAGCTCTGAACCTAAGGAACAAATTGTTTTATGACTCCTCATCATGAATCTCGTTTGCCTAGACCTCCTCAGTGGCAATGGCTTAAGAACTAAACCAACCTCCTTCCTTTCTCTCTTCATTTGGAACCAACGACTTTCCCTTATATATTGACGCTATGACAACACTCTTCACTTGACCACCTTGAACTTGCTTTCCTATCATGCTGGAACTGCACTAACCTGACTGAACAACCCACTGAATAAGGAGAACTTGCTTTCCTATCATGCTGGAACTACATTGACCTAACTGAACAACCCATTGAATAAGGAAAATAGTGGTTAAGTTGACCTCCCATCCAATAGCTAGGCAGGGACTAGCTACCATGCAACCTCCCTTGATTTCTTAGTGTTCAATAAAATATTAAGATTAAAATTGCGATATCATATTAATTCATTGGAACGATAGAACATTTTAATGATTTGGCAAAGTTTCCATAGGTTTCATTACACCATTAGCTATAATATACACACGTCCTTTTAACTATATTAATTATACACGTGTTTTTTTAGAACCAATGACAGTAAAATATGAAAAAAAGAATCTTCATGATATCGTGCACACTGATTTAAACAACTTGTTATGGAATTCAAAATATCTTAGGCATGGAAATGAAATGAAATTTTAATGTCCATAAGACTAGATATAGTCTATAGGACTACTAGCTTCCCCGCTTTTTGCCTTAACTTCTTATGCAATTGAAAACATCTCACGCATGGAAATGAAATGAAATTTTAAGACCCACAAGACTAGATATAGTCTATGGGACCACTAGCTTCCCTTCTTTTTTCCTTTTGCAATTCAATCCTCTTATTATTCAAATTTATGATGACCTGACCCAACCTTCTAATAGTCCACTCATTGAAAAGACAATGCCAAGGAACTGATGTTAACTTATTATTCCATGCAATGTCCAAAATTTCTTTCGACTCATATTTAAGAAAAACGGGAATATAATAGAGTTGTTAACAATTTGCACATTTTAATTTGTATTTGAAAACTAGAAATTTGCTAGATCTTCATACATAATAATACTAACACCAATAAAGATTATTTGTTAAAAAATATTGTACCAAGAAATACATAATAAGGAAAGAATAGTCATTTGTTCTGATGGCGTCTCTGTAAATCCTCAACAACTATGGTAATATTTTTTTGGCTACCTCAAACAATGGCTAGCTTTGTCAACAACGCAGCGGCGATAGCCACAGGAGTGATCTCGGCCCTCCACCTGAAGAAAATGCCTGGCCTGACCAATTTAAAAAAGGGAGCACCTTCGGTGTAATAAATATGTTAATTAGTCAACAATGTTTTAATTTTATGCTATATATAATATAAAGCACGAAAATTCTGTGATTTATTGAACACATAGTAATGATTTTTTTTTTTAAATATATTATTAATTTGATTTTTAGCTTAGTAATATGTTTATGAGCTTTCAATAATCTCATGTTTAGATCCTCCTGTAACTATCATTTTATGATTTGTAGGATATTAAGCATAATTTTAAAAAAAATTGAAGTTTTTTTCTTTCTTTCCAAGGTTCTAAATTCTAATCCAACAATTTCATTTTTGAATATTCAAAGCCTTAGGAGAATCACTCTCATTATTAAGCCATTAAGTCCTTTGTAGTTTTTAATCTAATGATAGAATTCCAAAATAGAGCCCAACATCTCAAGTTTGCTGACAACCCAATGCCAAAGGCAATCCCAATGCATCAAATTAGCTTTTGGGGAAATCTTTGGTTTCTTCTACTAGAATCCTCTTCCCCTTTTATTCACAATCAGAGGACCTTAAGTTTGTGTCCCAAGACATTCTCAAGCTTTACAATTTTGAACATAGGAAATATCACAATATTCAAATTTAGCCCAAAGACAAATAGTTAAGGATCAAGCCTGTGCTTTTGACTTGATATAGCCTTATGGTGTTAATTTGGCAGCTCAGGGATAAATTCCCTTCATTGGAAAACCGTCTTCATCAAGAAAGACCCTAGCTAGCCCTTGGAAGAATTTAATTTGGTCAAGGAAAAATATTATTTTTTATGAGAAACCCACATGTGCACAAAAGTACAAGTTGGCCTGAGCAAGTTAATTTGACCCCCATAAGACACATATAAATAGAGCACATGTCACATCACATTGAAGACTCATCATCACATTCATTTCTTTGCTTCTATGGTTCATATAGTGATGAAATTACAGGTTCTTCTCACACATGCGAAGGAGATAAAGAGTCTTTTCTATTTGGCTGAATTAATGTTTTGTTTTGGGACTTTTACCAACATTGACCTAACACCTTTTGACTTGGTTTATCTGGATTTGGATATGTTTTGAGAGGCCGGGGTCAAAGGAATTTTGACCAAACTTTTCTGGGTTGTTTGACCAACGTTAACCATAGACTTGCAACTAGGGTTTCAATAAGTCAAAGCTTGACTTAGACCAAATTTGGAGGCACTATTTTGGGACTATTTTGACTTGAATTTGATCAACAAAGAAGGCCACGTATTTTGGCTATTGACTAATCATATTTGGAGAAAGTTTGACAATTGACTTTTGGACTAGTTAGGGCTACTACTATTGTTATTGACTTTGACTAGAATTGCAAACCTTGAGTTGTTGACCATATTTGACTTTTGGGATCATCTCTTAATGTTGCTTAGTTGATATGTGGATAAATCAAAGATTTGACTTTGACTCTTTTTGGATGATTTGGAACATTGTATCTCTCTGATGACCATTTGATGAAAATCTAATAGAAGAGGAATTTTGAAAGGGTTTTCTCCATTGTGGTGTTTTTCCCTAGTCTTTGACCAAATCTTATGTCTCCTGTTATTTCTCTTGGTTGTCTTCTATTGTGAATTCGATAAATTGTTTTATCTACAATTTCTTATTTTCATTAGAAGAGTGAATTTAATTGAAAAGTGATTGGTAATTGAAGAAGAATTGGAATACGTGATTGTGCTACGAATAAAACACTGGAAAAAATACCATGGCATTAGTGTTGAGGTGAAGACAAGCGCAAGGATACAAGAGAAAATAAATCATCTTTAAAGAAATATATTTAATCACTTGGTCAAGATGTATACCTCATACTTCAAGGATGTAGAGAAATTGGGTGACTCATCTAATTTTGTTGCTTGGAAGGTCAAGTTGGAAGTGACATTGGATGAAAATGATGTTTTGGAATATGTGGAAGGAAAAGTACCTGAGCCACTTGAAAATTCTCTTGTTTCTGCCAAGGCCAAGTATAAGAAGTGTGAGATCAAATCCAAGAAAATACTTATTGATTCTTTGAAAGAGCATTTTCTTACTTGCATTGCAAAGTTGAAGAATTCCAATGATATGTATGATAATCTAGTTGGGATGTATGAGGGTAAATAATTTGAATCACATTTTCTCCATGAAAAATTAAATCAAGGACATTAAGATGAACAAGGGAACTCAGGGATTAATTGTTAACTACTGGAGAATATATGTGTGATAAAGAGTTAGTGTTTGTTTCTCTTCAAGGTATTCCTCTATTATGGGAGACATTCATCACAACTATTAGCAACATTGATAAGTTTTTGACATTTGATGAGTTGGTCGGAAAATGTACCCAGGAAGAAACCAAGATTATTTCTAAAGGAAGAATTCAAAAGCACGAAAAGGGAGAGCCCTCTACATTTATTTCACAGGACAAGAAAATGAAAGGAAAAGGAAGATTGTCTAATTCTAGAAATCCTTCTCTAAATTCCAAGGATTCCAATAGAATATTAAGGAAAATTGAATGTTACAATTGCCACAAACATGGTCAATATGCCTAAGAGTATCCAGAAAAGAGAGATTCTCCAAGGTACAACTAAAACAATAATCATGGCTTCAACAGCATCATGTTTAATGATAGAAGAAGAGGAGATGATAGAATAAGAAGAGATGATAGAAAAAGAATAGATTCTCCTGATGATCATGAAGAAGGCCATCATCCTAAAAAGAGATCAATAAACTCAAGGTATGGAAGTAGTGCAACTTCTACTCAATCTAAATATATTCTCATTTCTTCTCTTTCTAGTTCCTCCCCTTCAGATTCGTGTGATAGCTGATTAGTAGATAGTGGGGCCACTAGACATATTTCTAGGTATTGTGAAGTCCTCTCAAATTTGGTTGAGAGGAAGACTAATTTGAAGGTCATTCATGGTGATAATTCTACTTATCATGTGAATAATTTTTCTTCTATCGCATTTCATTTAAATTATGGGGAAACTGTACTTATTCATGATGTTGTGTATGTACCAAAATTAAAGAAGAAACTTGTATCTATGTCTTCCTTGGAAGAAAAATGGATGAGAGTTTCTTTCATAAGAGGAAAGTTCCTCAATTGGCCTATGGAATCACACATGAAGGATGCGTTCACCTTGGGATTTGAAATTGAAGGACTCTATAGAGTCAACATAAGATTTCTATGAGAAATGGTACATGATAGCAATAATCATAGTGAGCTATGGTATCGAAGGTTTTATCATCTACACTATGAAGCCCTACCTAAAGTAAGGAGGATGGTTTCTAGAATGCTTAAAGTTCAATCTAAGCATGATGGGGTATGTACCATCAAAAAGAAGTCGAGGGGACCATTCCCTTCTAGGAAAAGCAGGACTAATGATATTCTAAAACTCATATATTTTTATCTATGTGGAACCATGCCAATAAAATCTATGGGTGGCTAACTATATTACATAATCTTTTTGGATGACTTTTCCTGAAAGACAAGTATATTCTACTTAAAGAACAAGGATGAAGCATTATATATGTTTCGGGATTTCAAGGATCTAATAAAAAATAAAATATGGAAAAGAATCAAGGTCTTCATGTCTTATAATGGTGGAGAATACACTTCTAATGAGTTCATTGAATTTTGCAAGAAGGGTGGAATCAAGAAGGAGAACATCGTACCTTATAATCTCGAGCAAAATGGTGTGGCTGAAAGAAATAACAGGACCATCATGGAAGTTTCCTAAGAAATGTTGCATGATCAAAAGTTGTGGAAGTTCCTTTTGGGAGAAGCCACTAATACAATAGTCTATGTTCAAAACATGACTCCTCATCAACCCGTGGGTGACAAGATTCCTGAATAAGTATTCAAAGATATCAAGCCCAATGTTGGTCATCTAAGAATATTTGGTTGCCCCTTTTGCTTTCATCTGTCAAAAGAGAAGAGGAACAAGATGAAACCCACTGGAAAGAAAGGTACGTTTGTTGGATATTATAATTTAGAATTCTAAAGATTTTAGAATATATGTGTCTAGTCAAAGGAATGTCGAGTCTATAGGGATGTGAATTTTGATAAATATGATGCCCTTGGAAAAGTAAGGGATATTCTCCCTCCTCATCCTATTGAAAATAAGAATGATGACATGGATCTACTAGAAAATACTTCTGTGCTTGAACCTAAGAAATATATTGTTGATGATCCCATGGAACCCATGGACCCCTCATTTTTTCCTCCATGTGATCCTCTTTCCAGGAAGAGACCACTTTGGCTTCATGATACTTTACAGGATATTGAAAGATATGACATTGCTAGAGGAACCTTTAGAGAAAGCAAGAATCCATGCTGATACCAGGGATATGTTGTGTCTATGAGCTCCATCATACAGGTTGAACCACACATCTTTCAAGAAGAAATAAAAGAGTAGGTTTGTAAATATTCTATGGTCAAAGAATATGAATCATTTATGAAGAATGATGTGCGGGAAGTGGTTTCGAGACCCAAAGGGAAGTCTGTCATGACTTTGAAATGGTTATACAAAATCAAACATGGAGCTCATGGAAGTATTGAGAAATATACGGTGAGGTTCGTGGCTAGAGGTTTCTGCTAAAAAAAGGAAAAGAATTATGATGACATTTTTGCACCTGTTTCCTGCTATATCACTATTAGATCTATTATTTCCCTTAGTGCTAGCCAGGGATGGACACTTCACTAGATGGATGTGAAGACTTCATTTCATCATGGCATATTACAGGAAGAAGTATTTGTTGAGCAATCACATGTTTTTTACATGCATGACAAGAAAACTCACATTTGCTGGCTGAAGGAAGAAGGAACATTCTGGATTGAAGAAAGCCTACAAAACCTAATATGCCTATATTGATTGCTACTTGGTGAATCTAGGATTCACAAGAAGCAATGTTGAACCAAACCTCTACTTTAAAGTAGTCCAAGGTATGCCCTTTATTTTGGTTTTATATGTTGTTGATTTATTCTTGATATGTAGTGAGCCTCTAATGCTCGAGTACAAGAGGGAAATGACCTCTGAATTTGAGATGAAATACCTCAGATTGATGCATTATTTCCTTAGATTAGAGGTTTGGGAGAGACCTAGTGAGATTTTCCTTTCACAAGGAAAATATGTGGTGAAATTGTTGGAAATATTTGGAATGGTAGAATGCAATTCCATGGCCACACCAATGGAGATGTTGCAGGACCTGACTTGCAGAATCCATTTGACTATCAAAAGTTGATTGGGGCATTGATTTTCTATGTAAACACACATCTGAGTATATGTGTTTTAGTTAACACTTTTGGTCAATTCATGATTGAGCCTCTTCATGACACTTGGATGTTCCCAAACACGTGTTGAGATGTTTGCATGGGACGATTAATATTGGTTTGAGATATACTGTCAAAAATGTGAGACTTCATGGGTACGCTAATGTTGATTGGGTCAAAAATGTTATTGATAGGAAAAGCACATTAGGGTGTTGATTTAGTTTGGGCTCTTCCATGATATCTTGGATGAGTAGGAAACATAAGTTTGTTTCTCTAAGCACAATTGAGGCATAATACATTAAAGCTAGCATGGCTAGTTGTGAGGCATTTTGGTTGAGGAAGCTATTTGGAGATTTTTTTGAGCAAGTTCTAGATACAAAAATGATATATTGCAGCAACAAGAGTTGGATCTGATTAGCAGAGAATCTCATGTTTCATGAAAAGTCTAAGCATATTGAGATCAAATATTAATATATTCAAGACATGGTGTAGAGAGGAGTTGTAGGACTCCATCATATTTCAACTAACAATCAGATAGAAATCATACTCACCAAGGCTTTGCTGAAAGGGATGTTCTTGGTCTTCAAAGAGTAGCTTGAACTGATGGGTGTGACCCTTCAGGGTAAGGGTCCCAACTGATTGACGATGTAGTGCCCTGCTATAGTTGACTAACCCTTGTATGAAATTAGCATCGATATAGCCATAAGGATCACACATTACTCTTTTAGCACCTCAAGTTGAGGATACACAAACTTGAATCTATTATTAGTGGATATGATGGATGTGTTTATTTCCTAGTCGGCAATATGATGATGATAGCTTTGATGGATATGTATGTTTCCTATTGATGTTATGATGATGATAGCTTTGATGGATATGTATGTTTCCTATTGATGTTTTGATGATGATAGCTTTGATGGATATGTATGTTCTCTATTGATGTTATGATGGTGATAGCCTTTATGGATGTATATGTCTTCTACTGATGTTATGATGATGATATTTGTGATGGATGTGTTCCTTATGTTGGATACTTACATTAGTTCTGGTTCACGATGAAAAAAAATGTGGATGTCTATGTCACGTTGATGATGTTATTATGTCAATGGCTAACACTATGAAACATTGTTAATGATGATTATCGAGTATGGAAAGAAACCAGTAGATGCACTTGCATGTGATGAGTCGATGACATCTAGTTTGATGGAAATGAATATTTTTCTTTGAAATTTTAAAGTTCACTTTGAATATTGTTATAAATTCTAATGACATGTTAGTGGTTGAAGGCACATGTTAGTTGTTTGTCCAAATGATTGATATGTGAATGAATGGGTTGTACAAATGGATGGAACTGCATGGGAGGGGTGGGACAATGTCCTTGATTTCACCTGCTAGCACTCTTGCCGTGACCTTTGTTGGGACGGTTGGGACACCTTTGTCTTGAAGATCAGGATGTCATGGGGGAAGGTCCCAAATTGGGTCACTCACAAGGATTTACTAGGGGGAGCATTGAGAAATTTAGGTCAATGCTTGATTATAATTTTTATTAATGATTTCTCAAACTTTGAAAATTTCTTGTGATTATATTGATTCTTAATTATCATTATTATGTTATGTTCATTAAAAAGATAAATTCCAAAAAGAAGACCACAAATAGGACACCATAGATAGGCATACAACCAGGGAAAAACCCCTATGAAGGGGAAAACATAGCCAAACTCTTCTTCTAGTAGAATCAAATCAAGTTGAGACAACATAGACCCTTGATTGAAACATTGAGTTCCTCCTTCCACCAAGTCATTTGTTAGCACAAATTTCTTCCCATCAAGTCTTTTTGTATTTTTGGGTCCTTCATTGCAAGTTTTGAAATTGACCTTGTACCTTTGGCCCCTATAATATGCTTAGACTCCTTTGCACATGTAACATTTTTTTTTTCTGGTTTTTGAATCTTTAATTGACATGTCTTCTTTCCTAAACTTTGCATCCTTTTGAATTGTAGATAAAATCCTTTCTTTCATCATCAAATGACTTGTTATCTCTATTCAATAAGTTTAGTATCATATATATATATATCTATATCTATATATATATATATATATATATATATATATATATATATATATATATATATAGATATATATATATAGATGGGGGCTCTTTTGAGGGCGACTTGTAGGAGAGGTAGACCAAAATATAGGAGAGGGAGCCTACATGGTGGAGGAGTCTCCTTGAAACAAAAAAATTCTTCTTCTTTGAGTTTAGGTGCGCAGCAAGAGTCTTTGCATTATGACTTTTACTTTGATACAATACAAAAATCCTAGAGCACTCAGTGGGTGCTTTGAAATATTGACCATTGACCCAAGCATGAAAGCCATGCTTGAATAAGTCAATTTGTTTTACAATAAAAAAAAAAATAATTCTTTTGATGAATACATTACATCATGACTCAAATACAATTATGAAGATTAACACTAATTAAATTCTTCAATAGGGCACACATCAAGGTGGATTCCTTGATCCCCAAAACCATTAGTCTTAATATATCGGGCAAGAGGAGAAATTATAACAGTCTCCATCATTGAACCTAAATTTTCCCCCCGTAGCCAATGGATGCTAAAACGGAAAGTGACATGGAACCCTTGGAACTTCAGGGTAAGTTCTTGAAGGGCACAACTGACATGGCACCCTTAGCATCAAGAATAAATTGTTAGGAGTCGAACCCTTGGGACTTAAAAAGGAAGTTCTTGAAGGGCACGACCGACTTGGAACCCTTGGCATAAGAAATAAACTACTAAATATAATCAAGAAATTAAAATCCTACTAATTTCACATTAGGTGGTAAATGAGGTTATAACCAAGCCAATCAAATCAAGAATAAAACTTGGAGTAAAGGTAGAATAAGGAGAAATAAGGATATTGTACCTCGAAAACTCTACCCTTCCCAAGTTGGAAAATATTAGGTAGATAATGTACATAAGTATTTTAATAGGTAAAAGGGGGGAAGAGGGACATAGAGTTAATCATAAATATTAATCCTAAAATAGTTAAACTTCCTTAAGAAAAGGGGGTGATGAATTATAATAAATATTATTAAATTAAGTTAGAGAAATTTAGAGAAATTCCATGTAGCAAGAGCCAACATAAGAATATCCATCTAAGAGGAAAATGTAGTTAAAATAGGAATTATTTAGGGAAAAAATATGAAAATTATGATTTGACTTCAGTAATGAACACAAATTAAGGAGTAAAAAAGGGGTATCAATATACAACTAGGAGAAGAAATAGGGAGTCTTGTTGGGGTGAGGAAGAATATTATTTTTGAATTAAAATTTAAGTAAATAATTTCGGAGAGACTTGGTGAGAGGGTAACACATGGGTGGGTGAATAAACAAACTTTTGGATTAATAAAAATAATTAATTATGTATGAAGTGCCAAGTGTCATCTATGAAGCCTCTTGTAAAAGAAGGGCCAAGCCATGGGAAAAGGTAGTTTTTTCTTATCCTATTATTGGATGGATGCGGTTATGGCTTGGTGAGTGGCTATGAGCTATAGTGATTTTTTTTTGGTAGATATATTTAAAGAGGGGACTCTTGAGCCAAGGAGTGCTCACCTCTATCAACTAGGACAATTCCTCCTTTGTACAACCCCATTGCCACTCATGGGTCCTTGGGGAATAAGAGTACCCAAGGAGTAGGATGGGAGGTCAACCGATGGATCACTAACATTCAATCAGAGAACATAAACATTCACACTTGTATGTAGACAACAACAAGGGAGTGCAGGTAGCGACAAGGCTAATATCGAATCTCCTCTCTGGGTGAACGATACATGTTGTATTTATGATGTTCTATTATATGATTTTGTTGTGCTTATTGTTAATATAATGTAAAACAAATGATATGTGGAGTGTATTGAAATTCATGTACATTTGATTTAAATTCATTAATATCTCTAAGTGTCCAATGTTTATCTGCTTATGGTTGTATCCCATATTTATCTGCATTGTTATATATATATATATATATAATAAAATAGGGATGATCTCTATAGAGGACACTGACCTATGCTCTTCCCCCCTATTTGAGCTCATGGGGAAAGTAATTGAGTTGGAGAGTTCCTAGGGTTGAGGGAACTCTGGACAATAGGATAGTCTATGATCCTTAACTTCCACAGTAAGTTGTATCCTACTTATTTTCTGACAATAAGATAGACTGTGATCCTTTCCTTCCATGGTAAGTGATATACTACCTATTTTCACTCATTAGACATGACATAATATACCCCAATTTGCATCGTACCCACAAGTTCGGCTTGTTGTGATTGCCACCCATCTAGCCAATGGGTGAGGAAACTTGAGATAAACTATGATCCTTACCATTTATGGTAAGTGGTATCCTACTATAGTGATGGGATGTAGGTGTTCTACCACTAACTCTTGAGGGTCAAGTTGGGAAGATCAACAAAAAATAGGGTAGACTGTAATCCTAACCTCTTATGGTAAGTAGTATCTTTCCTATTGTCCTTGGATATGGGGTGGTAGTCGGAGCTCCCCTATGATGATTCTTCTTATTCAAATTGGAGAATGTTCAACATATGAGATATGACTTGGTTCAATAATGACGATGACAATATTTTTGAGATGGGATTCATGATGTAGTCAGAAATTTCTCCCTAACTAAGAGGAAGTGTTAATTTAGTGGCTCAGGGATAAATTACCTTCATTGGGAAACCTTCCTCATCAAGAAAGACCCATCCTATCCCTTTGCATAATTTAATTTGGTCAAGGAGAAATATTATTTTTGATGAAAAACCCACTTGTGCACAAAAGTACAAGTCAACCTGGGTAAGCTATTTCAATCCCCTTGAGACACATATAAATAGAGCACATGTTATATGACCTTGGAGCATCATCATCACATTCATTTATTCTCTTCTATGATTTGTATAGCTCGGAAATTGCAAGTTAGTTTCACACATGCAAAGGAGAGAGAGTCTTTTCTGAATAGTCGAATTCATCTTTTGTTTCGGGACTTTGACCAGCCTTTGACCAACGTTGACTTGGCACCTTTTGACTAAATTTGACTGGATTTGGATATGTTTTGAGAGGCCGAGGTCAAAGGAAATTTGACCCAGATTTTCTTGGTTGTTTGACTAGTGTTGACCATAGACCTGCAACTAGGGTTTCTACAGGTCAAAGTTTGACTTTGACTAGATTTGGAGGGACTATTTTGGGATTTTTTGAGTTGAATTTGACCAAAAACGAAGGCCACATATTTTGATTGTTGACCAAGAAGATTTGGAGGAAGTTTAACCATTGACTTTTGAACTTGTTAGGGCTATTACTATTGACTTTGACTAGAATTGGATACTTTGACTTGTTGACCAACTTTGACCTTTGGGATCATTTCTAGGATATTGGTAAGTTAATTATTGATATCTCTCTACTGAACATTTGATGAAAATCTAATAGAAGAAGAATTTTGAAAGTGTTTTCTCCCTTGTGGGGTTTTTCCTTGGTCTTTGACCAATTCTTGTGTCTCTTGTTATTTCTCTTGGTCGTCTTCTATTGTGCGTTGAATTTACTATTCTATCTACAATTACATATCTTCATTGTAAGATTGAATTTATTTGAAAATTGATTGCTAATTGAAGAAGAATTGGAATAAGTGATTATGCTAAGAATAGAACACTCAAAAGTTAACAAATGGGAAGGTCCCAAACTTCTGAGCATTGAGCACTCTTACATTTGTTTTCAAATACACCTAAACTTGAAATCCATTTGAATCTTTTAGAACTTATGAACCCCACTTCACTTTGCATTCCCCCATTTTGAAATAAGCCCAATATCATAAATCCCATTGAAAATTGATTTTGTAGTATACCCTAGATCTTGATTGAATACTTTAGGGAATTAAAATTGAGCTCTAATTAAGCCTCTTTCGAATCCACATGATACTTCAAATATCCCTAAATATTGCCTTGTGTCAAAGTTTCGTTGACATTTGAAAGGTTATAATAGGTTCCCACCTTAAAAGGAATGGGGGTCATCTTATCTTAATTCAACAAGGGAACATTTGAAAGATCTTGAATTCTTTCAATCACCTGTAAATTTAAAATTACCAAATGATACAAATGATATATCATTTTCTTTGGTTTCTTTCTAATTTTGGACCTTGATTATCTATTAATCTTGTTGATATTTAAACTTATATCAAAGCTTAATTGCTTCATCATCCAGAACCTTTGTTCTGTGGAGAAAAATACTGAGAGGGGGTGGGGGGGTGAATCAATATTTTAAACTCACTTTAAACTTTTTATTTCATATTCTAATTTCTATACACTATTGTTATTCATGTAACTAACGTATGTATGCGACTTCAATAAAGGAAAACAATGTATATCCAGTTAACTAACTTTTCATATATTTCATCATTTGTTTATCTTTCACCAGTGCACCATTCATTAATTAATTAGTAACCATGAGCAGTAATAACAAAATAAACCATCACACATAAGCAACACATGATAACACCAAGATTTTTAGGTGGAAACCGAATGTGGGAGAAAACCACCGTTGTTGTCATCTTTGTCTTCTTTCTTATTATATAAAGAAAATATTCTTACAATATTGTATTCGCACAGACTTTTACTAGTATGCAGGCACCCACTTGTAGAGGGCTACAACCTTCTCTCATTCTCCAACACCCATTGTAAGGGAGCTCCAACCCCCTGATCTTGTTTACCAGCTCCTATCGGAAGGGATCTCCTACCCTATGCACAAATTCTCCATCTACTACTGGAAAGAAGCTTCGACTCCCTCAGTGAAGGCTTCAATCCTAAGCGCCTCTAGTGGACCACATTTCATAATCTTTCATAATGGATCCACCTGACTCAAAACATAAAGCCTCTAGGCCAGCTTTCATAAATTTTTCAAGTTGGACCCACTTTCATCAATAAGCCCAATACTAAGTAACAATTTTGAAACCAAACATTAAAACAACGCATCTAATCATTGAACCAACTGAAACATTATGCCATCATAAAACCAATCACTACATTTCAAACATGTATTGCAACCTAATCAAACCAATCATAACCAGATCATACCAATGCACTATATACCAATTCATACCCTGCTCATTACAAAAACATAGTGTTTTCACTACAAACCTTGATCAACTGTACATCAGAATGTATACGCTATTATTATGAATCATACTTGTGTATGTATTCACTTCACCTAAGGAAGATCTACGTACAAATCTCAAACTAATGAATACTTATATTTATGTCAAGATAAATCATTGGGTTAGTTATTAAATACTAAATCATAACAGATACATCAATACTAACTGATTGAAAACTCAGTCATAATGTTTCACTATCACTGATCAATACGCCAAGTCTTATTCAACGTAATCAACACTGTCAAACATAAACTGTCATGATAGAGACATCATCGATAGGCATAAAAAAACAACAGAATTGATCAAATATCATCAACAAGTCATGCTACAAAAACCTAGCATATTTACGTGACCTTCACAAAGTGTATCAGTGTATCTACATGTTTTCCATTCACAATGCCTACATATAGATCTCGAAATAACTAAAAAATACTTCGCAAAATATATACGCGACTACTTAGAAGAAAATCCATGTATGTATGCAACTAACCTTAGTAAAACTAGCATACATATTTGAAATCATTGAATCATACTTTTTATGCATCCACAACACATACTTCGCAAACTTTATTGTCACACATTCGTATTAGAGTATCATTATCACCACATATATATCATTATTAACTATAATCACGAACATATCAAACAAGCATATTCATTATTATTCTTTCAAATCTACTAGATCTTAGCCTCTTCCATGCTCCTTGGTCCGTACCTATTTCAGATCAGATTACACATTAATAACCCATAACTTGCACATGTAACACTTTGATCTCCATCTTGTTATATAGATTTTTCCTTAGCCAATAACTTAGGCCAATCCTTTAGTAGTGCCATTTGTGTTCTTTGATAGGATCAAATAACCATTGACGCACTCATTACTATGGGTCGATACCATGGTAACAATCCCTGGTATTGAAATTACCATGGTGCAGATTTTGTACGTGATTTTGCTTCACAGTACCTGCGTATGTACGCGACCCTCTCAAATAGGATCCCTGTATACTTTTCCAACTTCATATGTATCATTCATTTTTATTTGAACTTGACATTCCCTTGTCCATTACCTCTATCACATTTGTATCATCATACATCATCACATATTACCATAATGTTGACATATTTATCAAGTAGTTTCCATCAAGGACAACACATTAGCAATAATGCCAACAATCTCCCCCTTTGGACTTCATGGAAACCACTTTAGTGTTCGGTCACCACTTGTAAATACCTACAAGTACATATGTAAACACACCAAACCAAACACCAATCTTCTCTCCCAAGACTTCTCACCAAGAATTCAAATCCAAACACCAAGATTCTCTCCCCTTTTGATATCAAGGGAAAAGGGTTGACCAATGTTGAATAAAGAATTCTCTCCCCCTATGTAGAGAGGATCATTGTAGATCTGATCTACTAAATATGAAAATTATATACTGACCATGCTCCCCCCTGATCATATGTTGAAGATATTCAATGAAGTACTTAACTCTATGAAATCAAATATGACCTTTCTTATCACTAAGGACTATGCTTACATCAATCACCCAACACAATGGGGTTACATATTTGACTCACCATTACATCAAATGCCCAAAATGATGGGATTACATACGTAAATTACTTGACCCCAATAGTCCATACTTGACTAAATTTTACAACGACTTAAAACATGGGTCTTTACATGAACTTTATATCAAGAGATGGATATGAAATTTATGACCAAAACTAGAGACCTCAATAGTGAAGCAACATCACCATGATAGTCATCAGAAACCATCATACACCATATAGGAACCTTCAACATGAACATCTTTGTCATCATCATCATGAAGTAAGATAGGGACATGTAGCATCAATCTGCAACAACATCAACATATGACAAATTATGCAATGTTTTCAAGCATCACGAAGCAACTATAATAGAAGCATAAGATAGTGCAATAGATCTCTGTCAATAACTCATCCCCTTGACCTCATATCATCAAGGTCAACATGCTCTTTCCATATATAAAAAGATCCACAAAAGACATATAGATCTTTTTCATCACAACAACATATATTTTCATGTATCAACAACATATGTGAGAATGAAGAATATCACATATCTAACTAAATAACAACATCATAAAAAAATTTCACATGTATTTCAAGCAACATATATGAATAATCCATAACTTCACCATATGCAACTTATGCATTATATAAGACATAGTGACAACAACATATAAATGTCAACAAGTAGTGAGTGAATCATCAACCATAGCATGCACATCTTCTTTTCAAGTGTATCACGTAGGATCATCTTCACTAAGTCCGACTTAAGCAATATATAGTCATCATCCAACAATTCATCATCACTAATGAAAGAATGAAAACAACATACGTGTCTTAAGCAACATCAACTATACATCACCAATGATATGTACTTATCATAAACCAACACGTGCCAACAAGAAATGCTCAAGAAACTATAATGCCAATAATGCATCATTAGAAGCATAGCATATGCTCCCCCTGAACCTGAGCAACATCTGAGCAACATCTAAGCATTATCAACATAATGTAACCAATAAATGTCATCAACGGAAAGCCAAATAATAACTTATTGAAGCATATCAGAAACCCCCACTAAGTCTGTCCCAATGTTTCTTCATCTCATAGAAACATATGCGATTGTTTAGATCAAAAATCATGTATATACGTGACTATCCTTCATGAGATCTGCATATATAAAGTAAATTGTTGAACTTTCATATCAAGAATTCCCCTTGAACATACAATACATGTTCTTGTTCACTATCAATTCATCAATGTAATATTAGTAGTATAAGCATCACCAAATGAATATCAAATCAAACTAGATAATTATCACCAAGATGCTCATGCATATCTCCCCCTGCACCTGATCTCACATCCCTTCTTCATTCACTGTTAGAAGTATGTTTTAAACAAAATAGACTGCAATGGGAACTATCTTCTTTTATTCTGAATCTGAAGAGGAAGAGGAACTATACATCTTGGCTAGATTCTTCTCTACTAACACATATAATTTTTCTGGATTTCTATATTCTCTTGCTATAACCTTTCTAGTTTCTTCATCTATAACTTTTTTTTTGTAAGCTTAGGTAGGTCCTCCTTTTCTATTTATATAAAAACAAACTAAAACCACATACTGTCAATAGGTGGCCTCAACTTGCCCATTGGGAAACCAAGTCTGTTGGCCACCTATGCATATTATAAGCCATCCAAAAATGGAAGGTTCTTAGTTTTTCTACCCATGAAGCAATATATAAAAAACTATTTAAAAACTAGACTTTGATCTTAGGTTCCATAAGCATGCATATAAAAGAAAAACTAGCCACTAAAAAAATAGAAACCTAAGGTCGTTGCACTCAAGTTATTCTTTGGGGTCTTCTGGTTCTGACTCCACATTCACTGGATCTTCAGCTGAATCTGCAGGCGCTAGTGTCATTTCAATAATACATGGAATGTGTCTCTATATCCAGTTTAATCTTATGTCCTACTTGCAGAGCTAAAATTGGATTGTTTGTAGGCCTTTTTTATAATCTGGCATGTGTCTGATTATCAGGGCCATTCTCATGGACACTTGTTCCATCACTTTTCCTATCAGTCTTTTCATGAGCTAGTACAAATATAAGGTCTATTTAAATTGAGAGAGTCTCCCTCTGGTATTCCCTGAATCAGGAATTTGATTCTTCCATTCCTCCATTTCTTCCTATGAGTCCTCTTCCATAATCGTTTCCTCCATCTCCTCTATAATTTTTCGTATCCCTTCGTTCGTTCCTTTCTTATAAGCTTTGGCTGCTTCCCTTACAGTTTCATCCAGAGGTCGTCTTCCTATCATTTTTTCCAAGGTTCCTATATCCTAAGTTTGAGGCCCATTATTTCCCCATCCTCTTCAACCTCTTCCCCTGGCTGTCTGTGCCATGTCTTCGATATCTGCTACCTGTTCACAATGGTCACATTCCAAAGTCAGGATAAAGCCATTACCCATCCAAATTATAGTAGTCTCATGAAGTTTCTATTTTCCGAAACTATCTTCCCTTTGTCTACACTCTGCTGCTCCTAGGAAATTAAGTGAAACAGGGATGGTTTTTACCTTCTCCCTTCTTCCACCACCTTGCCTCTCGTTCAGACCCCTAATTCCTATCTCCCCTCCTTTTTCACATCCTCCCCCCTTGGGTTCCCTCACGTTGACCCACTCCCTATGTGGCCCCGGTGTGGTGAATGAGGGGAGATTCACGCTAGGATTCTCTACTCCCTCCTTGCCATGCTTACTAATACTAGTCCCTTTCCTCACAGCACTACCTTCTCTAAAGGTCACCCCTTCCATTCTAAGCTTCTTGCCCATTCTAAGAATCTTGCCCATCCTGCCCATTTTCTTGCCCTATCTACCCATAATTTCTGCCTGAGGAGATTTTCCTAGCTCTCCGACCTTCCGGCCACTCAGATACAGTCCTCTCTGGCCTCTCTTTGCTCAACCTCGAGCAATATGCTCCACTCCTTATTATCTTCTAAGCCCTCCAACCTTCCCAGCCTCAGAGCAGAGCTATCGAGCCATTCTCTCTCGCTACTTCTACTCTGTCTGCACAGCATGCCCACTTCGCAAGGTCTCTCCTTCCCATCTTGGCCTAAGTTCCTTGCCCCTCCCGACATACTGAATTTTCCTTTACAAATTACAAATAAAAGAGAGTAAACATACCTGAGGTTACTCTTCCTGCTTGTTGGATACACTTTTTTCTTATCCTCCACTCTCTGTCTCCTTCTCCCGTGCAATCTATCCCTCCTCCTTTCCTTACTCCCTCTTTCATACCCTGTCTTACCTACCCGCCATCCCATCCTCCTTGCGCCATCGTCCTTACGACCTATTAGTGTCAGTCTTTCCATCCTTCCTCCAGTGATCAAATATGCTCTTACAAAGTGGTCTCAGAGTGTCAAGGTCAGATTTTGTCATTTCAGTGAGTCTTCAAGCAAAATTTGGTCACTAGGCATTAGGTCTAGGGTTTTCTTTCACTCCTTTCAAAGTTTCCCAAATTTCAGTCTATGTCACAATTCAACTGATTCTATCATCATTTAGAGGGTTTTCATCATCATGTCAGGTTTCGTTGAGTCATTTTACACCTTGTTCATGCTTCAGTTGTGCCTAGGCAAGGTTCATTTCCCTCTCCTAGGGTTTTGAAGGCAATTTCTCTTGAATGGTCAAATCATTAGCAAAACTTGTATCCAGATGTTCATACACCTTCCCCTATCCTTCATGTACCTTATCAAACACTTCCCATCACTAAGATCCCCCAAATTCCTCATTTTCGCACAAACCCTAGTTTTTTGCTACAACTTGGAAATTTTCTAGTTTGGGCCTGTGTTTTGCCCTTTTTGTCCCCTTCCCCTCACTCAATCTCTGAGATTCCACTTTCCCCTGCTTTCTAACATCCCTCCCCACCTAGAAAAATTTCCTCAAGAATTTAGAAGCCCCCTATCCCCTTCATTTCGCTTCATTTCGACAAATCCCTTGTTCCACACATCGGGATAGGTTTCACTCAAATGATGTTTATGAGAAATAAAAGATGAATTTGGGGAAAATGAGAGAGGTTTTTGTCCAAAACAGGCCAAGAAAGAAAAACCTTCTTCACTTTTTACACAGGTGTCATGGTTTTAGAGAAATGTCAAAACTACCATTGCCTTAGGAGAATTGAATGCACCTCTGACGTGACCTTGGGAAAATAAAGTTTTCTCCTAGATAGGTTGGCCAAATTACTTGATTGATGATTTAAATGGTAACTAGACACAAATATATTTCCAATGAGCTATCATGAGCTCAATTTGGAGTTGAGGAAGGCATTCAACAGTTGACTGCAACAACACTCTTCCTTGAGGTAGCCTCATTTGGCACATTTTGACCAGTTTGGGAGATTTCATTTTTGACAGGGTAAATGAACTCCAAACTGAAAAATTCTAGTTGTGTTGGAAAGTAGACTCAAATACCTTTCCAATGCGCTATCCGGCACCCAATTTGGACACCAGGAAGGCCTCCAAAGGTCTCCTGAAAAAAACACTATGTACAGGCTATATGCGTCGCGCCTTCTCCTTGTGCGCCACGCACCTTACGTGGCGCTTAGGATTGGGAGCTCCAAATCACAAATGGTTTGCAGTTTTGGATTTTTCATGAAAAATCATGAATTTTGGTACTTGGAAAAAAAATTTGGGCAAGTTTTGGGTCCCCAAAAGGTCAAAAAACATGCAAAAAATGACCTCACTGCCCCTATTTTGACACACAGGAAGCAGTCTTGGGAGAATGAACTTTTGGAGAGGCAAATGGACACCAAATTGGAAAATTCCACTTGGGTTGGAAAGTAGACAGGCAGGGATTTCCAGCAAGCCAACTTGAGCTCAATTTGGACTTCAGAAAGTGCCTCAAAATCAGCAGAAAATTAGCGTGGTGCATATAGAAATCAGTGCGGCGCATATAGATTTTTTGCCCAATTTTTCATCTTTCAACTCAAGAATTCGACCAGTTTGACTAGTTTTGCTTTGTGATGTAATTTTTGACTTCTCTTGATGTAATTGATTGAACATGATGTAATTTTTACACTTAGTTACTTGTTGTAGAAGATTCATTCACCAAAGAGTGAAAATTTAATGAATGAATCAGTTTCCTAGCTTATAGAGGCAAGTTGTTTTGACTGCCTAGATTTTACTGCTTTGTTCAGAATTGGTTGAAACAGCTCCTAGAATGATGAGCTCGAAACCTAGAGGAAAGGGAAGAGGTTGTCTTGCCTATATTATGTAATTTCTAAGTCATTTTCATGGTTGGACTCTTGGGAAAAGCTTGACACCCTATTGTACATTCACTTCTGCATTTTTGGCAAGGAAAGACCAGGGTTTTGCAGCACTGTTTGGGATCCTTGTGGCTTTATGTGTTGATGGTGTGCTTCTTTCAGTAATTGTAAGTTGTTAATGTGTATCATTTTCCTTCTCTCATCTTTTGCAATTGAACAAATGAAGTGTTAAGGTAGAATCCATAGATTGTTATGCTCTGCCTTTAAGTTTGTTTGGTTTTCCATGTTTTCATTTGTTTAAGGAGAATCCTTGAAATCTTCTTGCTCTCCTTAGCTTCTCACTAGTCAGATCTAGCCATTCATTCTCTTCAAAAGCATCAAGACGATCGCCTACCTTGCCCCAAGTAGACCTCTGCAAAAACTGTGTCTCATCCCCGCACCCAAATTTGCCTTTTCCTTTGATTCAACAAAAAACCCAAAAATCAACTTCAAACTCCTTGTACTTCATAGCTAGCCTAAGATTAGTTACAAATTTAGTCATCTCAAGCCTCATCGATTACCTTTTGCCGAGATTGACCCAAAGAGAGCCCTCTCCAGTCCTCGTAGGGCTAGCTACGAGGGTGAGCATGGTTTGATGTGGACCTAGAACCTTGTCTTTTCAGCCTGAGACAAATCTAGGCTCTAACACCACCTTTCCTCTTCCCAACATTCCTCGTGCCACTTCTCCCTCCTGACATCACTCTTGGCATGTAGTACTCCTATACGTCATGTGATATAATCATGCGGACTGTGGTAGTGTCCTAGCTTTTGACATCGTCTTTACTCTTGATTACCCACTCCATCACCCCGATCAGGGGTTTATTATGAACATTATCATTCTATCTATTCATGATTGCCATCTTGGGCTAATATTTCTCTTAGTGGTTCCATTCTTGTGTCCCTTGGTTGTATAGGCCAAGTTCTTTCCAAATGTCCTCCTTGTTGATTACATCCCCAGTTGGCTACGAAATCGACGACTTTATTCCATTCTCTTTTTATGTGCTTGATTATCAGATAATTAAGCCTTTTAATTATTTCTCCCAGCTCTTGGATGAGGCTTGTTGTTCTCCAGCTATCGCTTAGCTTGTCCCATGCCTTTCCATTGTAAAGCTTCCTCATCATGTTGATTGACATTAATTAGTCTCCTTCAAATTCCAATTGTTTTTTCCCAAGCCTTACAACTATTCTCATGCCTTGTCGTACTGCCATGAGTTATGCTTCATTGTTGCTCATCATGCTGCCATATGCCAAGTACAACAATCGGACCCTGCCATGGCAATATCTAAAGATTCCACCTAATCCTGCCATACCTGGGTTCCCTTTGGAGGCTCCATCAAAGTTCAGTTTGATGAATCCTTCTGCTAGTCTACTAAAATTCATAGGCACTACCCTGATCGCCTGTGTTCTTCATCTATAAATTTGAATTTAGTTGATGTAAACATAATTATATGTCCTTTGTCAGCCATTTAACATACACTTAGAATATTCTGATTTATCCCTTGAACTAATAATGCATCAACTTCTTTTGCATACTTATCAATTTTGTTTCTACCTTTTCCCATAAATTTTGTTCGACCGCTATTTCCAAGAATCACCTTATAATATTTGTTTTTCTTGAGAAACTCAAACTTGTCTTTATCCCCAGTCATGTGATGAGAGCATCTGATGCCTATTTACCATTCTTCTTCATATTCAAATGATCAAAAAGCAATACCACACCTTGCTTATTCTTCTTCTTCTTGGTTATTATTATAAGTGCTAATGGATCCATATTTCTCAGGTATAATGGTAATAATATTCTTATCTGATTTTTGCCATGTTGTCTGTGGAGGTTCATTGACTTGTTCTTGCATTCTTTTTCTATATTACCAGAAAATAGAGTTGACGAATCATTATATGTCCATTTCATATTCCTTTTATTGCAATCAATAGCTTTGTGACAAAATATGTTGCAAGCAGAACAATATCCCTTAAAGAAACTTGAGTAACTAGGAGCTGATGATCTTCCTATGAAGTGGCTATATGCTTGAGATTGAAACAATTTTCTTCTGCAATTGGCTGCAACATGTCCATAATTATGACATATGAAGCATTCACCATTATTGATCAAAGGAGATAATTGATTAATGTTTCTATTATTTGGAGAAATGATTTATTTTGAAAATTCATCTTCCTTCGATGTTGATTTGGTTCACTTCTTATCTCGTTAACAAGACTTTCATATTTCGTATTGTTATCCTTCAAGATCCTTGTACAAGCTTGTGAACTAGATTCTCATTTTACATTTTCATGAAAACCAAGATCAAATTTAATAGAAGGAGACATTTGATTACTAATAATTTTATCCAAAATCTTAGTATTATCTTGAAACCTCAAGTGTTTATCTTGTTCTTCTAATTTACCTTTAAGAATGTTTACCTCAACCTTCATTCGTTGCTATTATTCTTCCTTTACCCGATATTTCTTCCTCATTCCTTCTTCAACATTTCTTCCTTCTTCCAATTGCTCCTTCAATTTGATAATTTATTCCTTCAACCCATTCTCATGTTCTTCAAATTCTTGAAGTAGTTCTTCCTTTCGATTGTTTGAATTTTCAATATCTCCTCTTAGAGAGACATTATCAGCTTCAAGTCCTTCACAATATTTTTTATATTTTATTGCAACTCTTATTGATTTAACATGATCCATGTTATCATATGCCTACAACTTATCCTTAATATTGTTAATTATTCTTAAAGCAAAATCAACTTTTCTTCTAAGATTGAGAACTTCCTATAACATGCCTTCTTCTGAATCGGTAACTCCATCAGACATAACATACTTATCTTTTGATACATCATTATTTTCTTTAGAATTAAGATTACCCATTGGTTCTTGATGAGCAATCTTCCTTTTTTTTTCCTTCATGGATTTCTTGTTTATTATCCCATACTTGCTTTGCAGTTTCATAGTGCATAATCTTTCCTAATGTTGAATCAAATATGTTACCGAATATTTCATTTAATTCTAGATTATTATTTTGTAATTCTCCACCTAAGGAGGAGTTTTAGTGCAACCATTACGTACTAAATTCCAAACATCAGATCCTAGGTTCATTAACTTAGACTTCATCTCTTCTTTCTCTTCCTCATAGTTATCATTACTTAGCACAAACATACCTTTATTGTCCATTGTTTATGACTTGCTTTGTTCTTCTGTTGCAGATTGTTCTTGACCCATAAATACAATTATTGTGACAGCATCAAATGCTTCACTGTCATTATTCTCCTAAATTGACTTCTTCCTTTGAGTTTCTTTCTTCTTTTGCTTCTTTCCCATTGTCTGTGATCCACTTCAAGCGGTCAAACATCTTTGGAAGTAACTTGCTCTGATACCAATTGTTGAGAAAAAAAAAAAAAAATTGGGGGGGGGGGGGGGGGGGGGGGCGCGGTGTTGGTGAATCAATGTTTGAAACTCACTTTAAAAAAATTATTTCATATTTTGATTTCTATACGTTATTTTTATTCATGCAACCAACACATGTGCATGACTTCAGTAAAGGAAAACAACGTATATTCGGTTAACTGACTCTTCATATATTTCATCATATGTTTATCTTTAAATAATGCATCATTCATTAATTAATTAGTAACCATGACAAGTAGAGCAGAATAAACCATCACACATAAGAAACACATGAGAACTGTTGAGAATGCAACAAGATGATGGAGCTTAGTGGAAAGAAGTCGCCTTCACTAAGTGGGCCCGCAGGCTATTTTTGGGGCAAAGTCTATTTTTAGACATATGGATCATGGTCTATGAGTTGCAGGATGCCATTTATGGTTGATTGGTCATGTTGGGAAAAATAGATGGACTTCTATTTTTGGATCACAGCAGAGTGATCAGAGTCTATTTTTAGACTACCAGTTCAAAAATAGAAAAGTAAAATATTATTGTCTCATAATAATATTTGGACTATAAACATTATCTTATCCTATTGGAGCACTTCAGTTTGAGCTACAGGTGTGGCACGTGCAACTGTCAGAAGGAAATACGCTTTCTTTGTGGGTCAGTTGAGCTATTGCATGTAGGACTTCAGTTAGAACTCATATGGTTGAGTTTGGAGGAGTTGGATGTGGAGTTGATGGAGTTGTGTTCAACTGAACTAGTTGTATTCAATCTAACTGGAGAATACACTAGTGATGAGTTGTGTGAATTGATTTTTAATTAATTCACTAATTATTAACTCAAAAGCAACTAAAGAATACATCAGTTAACTCAGTTGCATGTCAGTGCATGTACAGTTCAGTGGAGATAGGTGTTAGAGGTTGAGATTGCTATCAATTGTGACTATAGTTGTGCATGATATCTTGCACAATCAATGGATTGAGTATGCCCATGAGGATTGCGCAGTATATGCCAGTGAAATATCCTTTGCTCACGTGATTTTCACTTAGTATTGTGCAATAGAGGTAGGAAAAGCAGCGGAGGAGATTTGAACCTGTGACTTGTTCGAATCTGAGATATTTTTGTGTGTAACAGGTGGAGATAGTGCTGGATACTTGTGAGGAGTATTGTACTATGTAATGTTACATGTTCTCAATCATTAATATACAGATAGTGTGGGGTTTTTAGCTGTAAGCTTTCCCCGGGTTACATACTGTGTTAATGTGTGCATGTTTTTGATGTTTCATTGTTTTTGATGCTGCTAAATTGATGATCAACATAGAGGAGGTTATGTATTATGCATGTGTTCCACAATAGTGTATAATCAGGATAATCTTTGTGAATAAGTGTTTATTATTCAAAATTTCTACATGGTATCGGAGCTGTTGATCATCAGATCTACTATTCAGGAAGTGTTTATATCTTATTTCTTCAGGAAGTGTCTATATTCGAGCCAGGTAGCCTCTGGATTCAACCTTCCTTTGGAAGGTGAGATATCTGGTAAAAGCCCATACATTCAATCTCTGTATGAGAAATACTTTGTTCTCACGAATCTTAGATCGGAGGCGGTTCAGTTTGGAGTTGGTGGAATTCAAATTTGCAATAGTGTTTTCTTGGTATCAACATGGAAATGTCTTTCAATGGATTTTGATTGGAGTATGCTCTTGAGGGCAGCTTGAACTATATTGCATGGAAGGAGAGGATGGAGGTGGTGTTAGATGATAATGGGCTAAAGGAGTTCATAGAGGCTGAGGTCCCAAAGCCTACTGATGCTGCCGAAGCTGAGGTTTGGCAAAAGAAGACAGCAAAGTGTCGAAGGATTTTGTTGGAGGGCATGAAAGATCACATTGTGTCCAGCCTGCATGGAAAGGCTTCTCCATACTTGATGTGGAAAGCATTGATAGATCTATTTCAAAGGAAGAGCAATCAGAGGAAGCTGGTGCTCAAGGATAAACTCAGAAACATCAAATGTGAGAAGGGAGACGGTATGCCCAAGTATCTCACGAAGTTCACTCAGTGCAGGGATGAGCTGAGAAGTGTGGGGGTGACTGTTGATGATGAGGACTTAGTGAGCTTGGCTCTCCTTGGTCTTCCGAATAGTTGGCATTCCTATCTGGACTCTGTCAATGGTCAGAAGAAATTGCCAGGTTGGGAGAGACTTTGGTCAGATCTTGTGCAGGAGGAGATCAGGGGGAATACCAGGGATGGATCTTCATCAAAGGGACTTGATGAAGAAAATTGCACTTTGGTTGCCAAAGCAAAGAAGGGGAAGAGCAAGAAAGCTTCTCCTTCCGGTGCGAAATGCAAGAAGTAGGACATGTCCAAGGTGAAGTGCTTTCACTGTTACCAGCATGGACACTATGCCACTAATTGTCCGCAAAAGAAGAAGAACAAGCAAGATGCTGGATCTGCAGTAGGAGAGGTTCTAGCCTCGCAGTTTGAGCTTGATTTTTCATTGATCTCATGCTTGGTTTCAAGTGTGATGGGATCAATGCGGTTCTTGGATAGTGGTGTGTATTTTCACATGACAGGAGATCGATATTTGTTTTCTGCTAGAGGAGAAAGATCTTGGAGTACACATCAAGATGGGCGATGATGGTAGATATAGTGCGACCGGTATTGGTACCATTTCCTTTGAGAGGGAGTCTAGTAAACCCTTTATATTGAAGGAAGTGATGCATGTACCAAGATTGAAGAATAATCTTATCTCTGTGGCGATGTTAGAAGACAAGGGATATGATGTTGTTTTCAGCGAGGGAAAGGCTTTTCTGTGCAGCAAGACAACTGGAGAAACCTGCAAGATAGAGGTTCGAGTGAAGAATCTTTATCAGTTGCATGTAGATGGCTGCGCAGCAATGGCATGCAAGGCAGAAGGATTGGTGAGCCGGGATGATGGTGAGCTATGGCACAGGAGATTGGGTCACCTTCACCATGGAGCCTTGAAGATACTACAGCAGATCACTACAGGGCTTCCTAAAGGCACTCTTGCGCAGTCAAATCAGTGCAAGGGGTGTACTTTGGGAAAGTTTGTGAAAGCCACCTTTCACGAGAAGGATAGTCGTGCCACGACGATCCTTGAGAGAATTCACACAGATGTGTGTGGACCTTTCTCAATAGCTTCGACAACAAAACACAGGTATTATGTGATCTTTGTTGATGATTTCTCTCGTAAGTGCTGGATCTTCTTCATGCAGAAGAAGAGCGAGACATACTCAAAGTTCTGTGAGTTCAAAGCACTGGTCGAGAAGGAGTCGGGGAAGAAGGTGAAGGATCTTAGGATCGATAATGGTGGTGAATACATCTCTGGCGAGTTCAAGGACTTTTGCAGTGTAGAAGGGATTTGAAGAGAGCTCATAGATCCCCATAACCCACAGCAGAACGGGGTTGCTGAGCGAAAGAACAGAAGGATCGTGGGTGTTGCACGGGCGATGTTGCATGATCAGGGCCTACCCCTTCACTTATGGGCAGAAGCATGTAATACACCAGTTTATGTGCAGAACCGTTGTCCTCACAGGATACTTGGCATGAGTACACCCGAGGAGGCTTACTCTGGTAAGAAGCCTGATCTTTCTCATTTGAGGATTTTTGGTGCTAACATTTACATGCATGTGATGAAGGATGCTAGGAAGAAGTTGGAGCCGACCGCAGAGGTTGGGATATTTGTGGGCTACACTGATACGCCCCACAACTATCGTGTGTATTTGCCAGACAGTGGCAAGACTGTTGTGCGACGAGATATAAATTTTCAGGAGGAGAAAGCCATGAAGTGTTCGCTTGAGAGGGAGCCACATTTGCATGCAGATGAGGAGCTATTAGTTCCTAAAGATGAGCTTTAGGATGTGGATCAGCCACAGGAAGAAGTTCATGGAGTGGAAGAGACCACTCATGCAGCGGCAACCATCAGAGGGCGAAGGCGCTTGACAGAAGCTGAGCGACTGGCTCAAGATGCAGAGAAAGTTGTAGGACCACCTACAACCCAAAGCAGGTAGAGACAGTCACCTGATCAGTACACTGGATACATGGCTCTTATGAGCAAATTTGTTGTGACTGAGCCATCCTCTTTCGAGGAAGCTGTGGAGGATCCCCCTTGGGTAGACACGATGGTGGAAGAGTATGATTCGATTATTAGAAACAATGCATGGGATATTGTTCCTAGACCGGAAGGGAAATCAGTGGTGGGTTCGAGATGGATCTACAAAGTTAAGCAGGCAGCTGACAGGAGTGTGGAGAAGTACAAGGCAAGATTTGTTGCCCGAGGCTTTTCACAGATAGAGGGGATCGATTATGAGGAGACGTTTGCACCTGTTGCAAGGTATTCTTCCTTACGGATGATTCTTTCTCTCCCAGCACAAATGGGATGGCACATTCATCAGATGGATGTGAAGATTGCGTTCCTCAACGGAGTCATTGCGGAGGAGGTGTACATAGAACAGCTTGAAGGTTTTGAGATCTTCAGTAGTGAGTCGCATGTATGTAGGCTCAAGAGAGCGCTGTATGGGTTGAAACAAGCACCACGTGCTTGGTACACATGGATAGACAATTATTTCACCAGACTTGGATGCTCCAAGAGTGAGGCGGATCCTAACCTATACCAGATTGTGGTGGAGGGTCAGTTGCTTATCATTGTACTTTATGTATATGATTTGATTCTAACGGGTCATGAGCTGTTGATACTTTCATGCAAGGATGATCTTGCTAAGGAGTTTGAAATGAAGGACTTGGGCCTCCTTCATTATTTCCTCGGATTGGAAATTTGGCAACGCAGTGATGGACTATTTGTTTCTCAGGGTAAGTATGCATGGGAGATACTGGAGAAGTTCAACATGCATGGCTACAAGCCTGTTGATACTCCTCTTCCTAGAGGTTGGAGGAAGGAGGATGCCACTTCGACAGAAGAAGTGGATGCCACTGTTTATCGACAGTTGGTGGGGTCGCTTATGTATCTGGTCAACACACGACCTAATATATGCTATGCTGTTAACTAGCTTTCACAAGCTATGGTTAAGCCAACCAATCTCTTCTGGAAGGCAGGCAAACATGTATTGCGTTATTTGAGAGGCACATCGGGATATGGATTGTGGTATAGACAGGAGGATGAGGTGAAGCTATGTGGCTTCATAGATGCAGATTGGGCAGGGAGCCCAACGGACAGAAAGAGCACATCAGGAGGGTTCTTTAGTATCGGGTCGACAGCAGTTTCTTGGTATAGCAGGAAGCAGAGATCCGCGGCACTCAGTTCAGTAGAGGCCGAGTATATGGCAGCAAGTTTGGCTGCATGCGAGGCTATATGGATGAGGAAGATCCTGGTTGATTTGTTCGATTCTCACTTGGAGCCTACTTTGATTTAGTATGATAAACAAAGTTGCATTAAACTCTCGACTAATCCTGTATTTCATGATAGATCTAAGCACATTGACATCAAGTACCATCATATCAGAGATTGTGTGCAGTGGAGAATCATGTTACTTTCATACATTCCTACGGAGGATTAGGATGCTGATATCTTGATGAAGGCGCTCACCAGGAGCAAATTCGAATACCACTGAGGTAGGATAGGGCTTGCTGATAATCCATATCTTGTTGAGAGGGAGTGTTGAGAATGCGACAAGATGATGGAGCTTAGTGGAAAAAAGTCGCCTTCACTAAGTGGGTCCGCAGGCTATTTTTGGTGCAAAGTCTATTTTTAGACTATGTCTATTTTTAGACATATGGATCATGGCCTATGAGTTGCAGGATGTTGTTTATGAATGATTGGTCATGTTGGGAAAAATAGATCGACTTCTATTTTTGGATCACAGTGGAGTGATCAGAGTCTATTTTTAGACTACCAGTTCAAAAATAGAAAAGTCAAATATTATTGTCTCATAATAATATTTGGACTATAAACATTATCTTATCCTCTTGGAGCACTTCAGTTTGAGCTACAGATGTGGTAGATGCAGCTGTCAGAAGGAAATATTCTTTCTTTGTGGGTCAGTTGAGCTATTGCATGCAGGATTTTAGTTAGAACTCATATGGTTGAGTTTGGTGGAGTTGGATGTGGAGTTGATGGAGTTGTGTTCAGTTGAACTAGTTGTATTGAGTCTAACTGGAGAATACACTAGTGATGAGTTGTGTGAATTGATTGTTAACTAATTCACTAATTATTAACTCATAAAGCAACTAAAGAATACATTAGTTAACTCAGTTGCATGTTAGTGCATGTACAGTTCAGTGGAGACAGGTGTTAGAGGTTGAGATTGCTATCAGTTGTGACTATAGTTGTGCATGAGATCTTGCACAATCAATGGATTGAGTATGCCCATGAGGATTGCGTAGTATATGTCCAGTGAAATGGCCTATGCTCACGTGATTTTCACTTGGTATTATGTAATAGAGGCAGGCAAAGGAGCAGAGGAGATTTGAACCTGTGACTTGTTCGGATCTGAGCTAGTTTTGTGTGTAACAGGTGGAGATAGTGCTGGATACTTGTGAGGAGTATTGTACTATGTAATGTTACATGTTCTCAATCATTAATATACAGATAGTGTGGGGTTTTCAGCAGTAAGCTTTCCCTGGGTTACATACTGTGTTAATGTGCGCATGTTTTTGATGCTGCTAAATTGATGATCAATGTAGAGGAGGTTGTGTATTATGCATGTTTTCTGCAATAGTGTATAGTCGGGATAATCTCTGTGAATAAGTGTTTATTATTCAAAATTTCTACAAGAACACTGAGATTTAGGTCGAAACCCAATGTGGGAGAAAACCACTGTTGTTGTCATCCTTATCTTATTTATTATTATATAAAGAAAATATTATTACAAGATTGTATTGGTGTAGACTCTTATTGTTACATAGGAAGGCACCTGTAGAAGGCTACAACCTTCTCTCATTCTTCAACACCCATTGGAAGTGAGATCCAACCCCTAATCTCGTCTACTAGCTCCTACCAAAAGGGAGCTCCTACCCCCTGCACAAATTCGCCAGCTACTGTTGGAAGGAATCTTTGACTCCCTCATTGAAGGCTCCAACCCTCAACACCTTTTATGGACCATGTTTCATAATCTTTCATACTGGATCCACCTGAATCAAAACATCAAACCTATAGGCCACCTTTCATCAAACTTTCAGACTGGACCCACTTTCATCATTAAGCCCAATACCAAGTAGCAATTCTGAAACCAAACATTGAACCAACTCATCCAATCATTGAACCTACTGAAACACTATACCATTAGCAAACCAATCACTGCATCTTAAACATTTATTGCAACCAAATCAAGCCAACTATAACCAAATCATACCAATGCAAAATATGCCAAGTCATACTTTATTCATTACAGAAACATAGTGTTGTCACTAAAAACCCTGATCAACCATACATCAGAATGTATACAATATTATTATGAATCATACTCGCATATGTATGCGACTCCCTTGAGGAAGATATGTGTACATATATCAAATCACTCACTACTGAAATTTTTGTCAAGCTGAATCACTAGGTTAGTTACTAAATACTGAATCACAATAGATACATCAATACTAACTTATTGAAAACCCAACCATAATGCTTCACTATAACTGATCAATACACCAAGTCTTATTCAACCCAATCAACACTATCAAACACAGATTATCATGATAGAGACATCATCAAAAGAGAACAGTAAACAAAACAGAACTGATCAAGTATCATCAAAAGGTCATACTGCAAAACCCTAGCATATGTACAAACTTTCAAAAAACATATTAGTATATGTATACACTTTCCATTCACAACACTCACATACATATCTACACAAACTAAAAAATACTTCACAGAATATATGCGCAACTACCCAAAATCAAATATGTGTATGTATGTGACTAACCTAAGTAAAACTAGCGTACAAATTTAAAATCATTGAATCATACTTTCACTACAACCACAACACATACTTCACATAATTTATTGCCACACATCCATATCAGAGTATCATTATCACCACAGATCTATCATTGTTAGCTATAATCACAAACATATCAAGAAAGCACATTCATTACTATTCTTTTAGATCTAATAGATTTGAGCCTCTTCCATGCTCCTTTGTGCACACCTGTTTCAGATCAGATTACACATTAATAACCCATAACTTGCACATGTAACACTTTGATCTCCATCTCCTTATATAGTTTTTTCCTTAGCCGATACCTTAGGACAGTCCATTAGTAATGTCATTGGTATTATTTGATGGGATAAAATAAATGTTGACACACTCATTACTATGGGCCAATACCATGGTAAATATTCCTTGTATTCAAATTACCATGCCATGGATTTTGTACGTGATTTTCTTCACAGTGCCCGTGTATGTACGTGACCCTCTCGAATAGGATCTGCATATACTTTCCCAACTTCACTTGCATCATTCGTCTGTCTCTGAACTTAGAATTCCCTTGTCCATTACCTATGCCACATTTGTATCATCCTGCATCATCATCCTACTATCATAATGTTGACATCTTTATCAAGTAGGTTGCCATCAAGGAAAACACATTAACGATGATGCCAACATGTTCTCTATCATGTTATACTACCTTTTTGAAAGGGTTCCATCACTATCTCACCAAATATCAAGTTTAATCTTAATAGCTAAGCCAAACAATTCAAAATAATATTATTGGTGAGACTTCAAAGTTATGATATTATAATCCTTTCAAAAACTTCCATATCTTTGTCTCTCTCATGCCAGAAACACCACTACATTGTGAATATAGGCATCTATTTGGAGAGGGTCACTTTTCCATTCATGCTAGGCTTGTCAGAGCTTTAGTTCAAATTTCCAAATAATTCATTGTTTGTCCTCATTTTATGAGAGGTGTTTTTAGACTTGTTTCCTTAAAATTTGTTGATGCCCACCAATTATTCTTCTCTTGGTCATTGGAATAGTTTGGATTTTCATTTTGATTGTTATACAACTAATGAAATTAATAAACAATTCAAAAGTGTGAAGAACTATGTTGAAGCATATCTCAAGTAGTTAATCGAACTTTTGTTCTAGAATGGATCATTATATAAATTTTCATCCATCTTAGTACTTTCTTGGTGGAAATTTTGTTGGAATTCACTTTTAGGAAAGAAATTATTGGTAGGTCCCATTTATGAAGATTTGGAGTCTTGAACCTTTCAAATCTAGTTTGGGGCATAATGGAAAATTTTGGGATAAAAAAATTGCAGTCATAGCTTGGAGCCCCTCGAAACTATTCCAAATACTAAAAGCTTCCCAACAGTTTGAGAATCACCAAAATCAAAGCTTGTATATATAAATTATGCCTCTCATTAGTTGACCTACCTTGCTAACAACCATGATATGGAGTGGATGCAACATCATCCCACTTTCCATGGAGCCATCTAGGAGATTCCATCATTATCTATTAGAGGTAATATAACATTGATTAATGTTACTAAATAACTAAATATAAATGGTTATGATTTATCTTTACGATGTTTACAAAAAAATGGTTTCATAGGCTTATTACAAGCTTTGTTAGGTAGGTGATGGAGTGAGAGAGATGTAGGGTGATCTATAGAGGTTCAGGTTATTATGTAAATTTTCTACCCATTTGAAGGATGGTCTAATTGGAAAATATTTCCAAAATAATTAAAAGGTTTTGTGGTGTCTATTACGTCATCGATGAAGTACAAAAAGTTAGGTTACATTTTTTGTCATATGTATTTGTACGCATACTACTTGTTTGTAGTTGATTTGTAAACTACCATGAAAAATCCACTAGAAGGAATTCCATTGAGGTTTAAAGACACAAAGCTACCAAATAAGATCCCACCACCAATCTCAATCCTATAATTTAAGAGATTCTTGGAAACTTTACTACACTCAATCCTTACGAAGGGAATAATCTTTAACTAGGTAGACATAATATCACACACATTGATTTCGCATTAGGGATAATAAATTTTAATCGAGTCAATGTTAGGAATAAATTTTACATGTCCTCATACCTTTTTTAAAAATTGTTAATAAGTAACGAAATCAACCTCAACCTCCCTCTTAACCTAAGGGCTAGGGTGAGGTTGATAGTACCAGGCCAACCCATAAGCATACTCAATTAAGAATTCACAAGGCCTAAAGCCAATAAGACATTATAGCTCATCATGTCACTAGTGGGGATTTGAACCTGGGTGGGAAAGATAACAACCCTTCTTCCCGATCACTCGCGATAACCCTAATTGACCATATATCCTCATGTCTAATATATGTTGTTTGCACAATTAATCCATTCACAAGTATGAATTAGAAATAGAACTATTCATGCCCTCCAATATATGCACATTGTAAAGAAGTATGGAAATATAGGTATGCTCTAATTTATAAATAAATCTATCACCACTTCCTAGTCTTGATGTATGAACCAATATTCTGTAAAAATTGCCCTATTATTTTTAAATATATAGTTAAGGTCCTAGGAAGCATCACAAACTGGTACATGAATGAATTTATCACTTATACATGGATCTATGGCACCACTAAATTGTCATATATTTTGCTAGTTTATAAATGGAAAAATTGGAGCTACTGACTTATAGACTCATTTTAGTGAAACATCATATTTTAGTGATTTTGATATGAATACTTCCAATGTTTTTGCAATCAAAATATTGTGAAGAAAGTTCCCAAAGCCAAAGGTTTTGAACAACATAAAGATCAACCTTAATAAAAGTATGTACGCTGAAATTATGCCTTCGTTAAATTGATATATGGTTATGACCACCATGATATCACGTGGATGTCATGACAACTCCATTTACTCATAAGTGAAGGTAATCACACATAAACTTTTTTAAAAACTTTTATAAAAAAACCCTAATCATCATTGAAAATTAAGATAAGAAAAAACCCTAACCTAAATTAAAATAAGAAAAAACCCTAACCTAAAATTAAATTTATGTAAACTTGTTAAGTATTGACCCATTAAAATAAAAGTTCCCTTTTTATTCAATTAAGTTACTATTTCATAATTTAACAATGCAATTTTATTTTATTTTGTCTTTTTAAATTAAAATTATTGATAAAGTTAATTTATAATATTTATTATATTAAGTACATTTATTAATTTTAAATAATAAAACAAATAAACACGCTTTCCATTAATGGGTTATGACAAATTTATAAACCCAATTAATTTACAATATTCATCATATTGAAAGTATATATATATCATTGTAAATTAAACGAAGAGATAAACATTTTCCACTAATTGCTTAATTGTTAACCATAAGGTAAAAATGTTCACTTTTCCAAACGACCTTTGTAATGACTGGACAACCTCTCTTTCCTTTTCACTCAATGATCAAGTGGGAAGGAAACGATTATATTTCAATTTGAATGGTTAATTTCAATGATCAAGTTCAAGTGTGAAGGAAAAGATTGACATATTTTTTCCATATGGAAATAATTTACTTATTTATTTTTTTATGATCAAGTTCAAGTGTGAAGGAAAAGATTGATATATATTTTCCATATGGAAATAATTTATTAAATTTTTTTTTTTTTTTTTGGGTATATTTCATATCTCACTTTTTTATTGTTTGAAGTTTTGTAGATTAAAAATTTTATTTACAAATTGGAATATTAGTTAAGTTTAATAATTTCGTATAGATGGTGCTAGTTCATTAATATTATAATCTATTTAAAATGACTATAAAGAGAATTCAATAAGACTATTTATTTATACCAGATATATGAATTATATGAATAAAATTCAAGTGGATCATTTATTTATAATTTATATCATAATCTTATGGAAGAAATTTAGTAGCACCATATATTATTTCATCTCATGGATATAATTATTCAAATATAATGAAATTATTCTATAATTAATTTGTTTTTCTATAATTGGTGTAATTGGAATAACCATTCAAACAACTACATTAATTTTTTTAAAGGAAACCAAAATATCATATTAGTTTATTTATATGATTGTAATCTTCAATACAGAAAGAAAGGAAAAATAGCTATTATTATTTAAAACCTCTACCAACACAATTTTCTAGAAAATAAATATAAGTTACAAGAATATTTTTCCATAGCAATTATAGGTCTAACTAGTGATGCACAAATCTGCAAAAGAATAGAGAAATATTAATATTGTTTTATCAACAAAAATGAATTAATGTTGCCTTATTTGGCATTGAATTTTTTACTAGTGCCTATTGTAGTGTATTCATATTAAATAGGCATAAAAAAACATGCACCTAATTTAGAGGAATTAGTAAATGAAAGAAAACTAAGTAGACAATAAAAGTGGAGTAAGAAATAAAAGTGGAGTAAGAAACAAGAAGGTATGTAGGTGGAACCATACACGATTGGTAAATATCATTTGTAAATCCAAGTAGCAAGAGGATGAGCGCTGACTCGAATTGGAATTATTTATCTTATGTGAACAACAAAAGAATTCAACACAACAAAATTCTTTGATCTAGAATGTCCACTACTAACATGTGAAATTTTTTTAATATACATTTTTTTAATTACTATGGTATATACACAAATTATTTATAAAGAAAAGAAAACTATAAAAATAATGAAAAGTAAAACAATTTTTTCCAAGGAAAAAAAGCCATAATGTTATTTATAGAATAAAAAACATTATAGTTTGTATATACACATTAGTGTGTGTATTCAAGAAGGATTTTCCCAGATCCATTTATGGAAAGACATGTGAAAATATAGTCTAATAGAACTATAACCTCTAGTACAAAATAATCTACATGGGTCAACAGATCCACCATCCAAAAAGTTTGTTGCCAAGAAGTACAACCTCTTAAAGCTAACATATTAATCAACCAATAAGGCTTGAACACAGAGTCAAAAATAGGTCCAACAGAAAGCAAATTTCCAAAACTATATACAACAGCCATGAAATCAACAACTAAATCAGAGCATCAAGATTGTCCATAAAAGGACAGTGGTAGAACTAGAAGTGTTCAGTTCTCATCCTTTCTTCAATTGACCATAACCCCGTAGCCAACTAAAGGCACTCCTTAGAAAGTCAATCTTCCTCATTGTTTTGTTCCCTATAAATGTGAGAGGAATTAAAAACATCATATGAGAGTTTTAACATTAGTAAATCCTCAAGAATGTGAATAAGATGTAAGTTGTCACAATGTTGTATCTCATTAGGCCAACTGAGGACTAGTAAAGAGTGGCCAAAAACTTGTAAAAGATCAGAACCATTTCCCTTGAAAAATCCATTAAAGAGTGACATTCAAAAAACTCGGCCAAGTTGTTTGTGCCCCTCCCAATACCCATGGAAACTTTGAAGAAGTGTTTCTTATATAAAAATAAAACCAATCCCCCTCAACACTTTTGATCATCCCTTTGTGAGGCCCTGTCAAAGGAACCCTAGAGATGTGATTTAGTTTTGGATATAGAAATAGATTGTCAAAAATGTGAAATAATGGCCAAGGCCTCAATGACCACCTGATTCGGAAAGGCTGAAAAGTGTTGAAACAATCCTTTATTTCTATCTAGCCACGTGCCCCAACAAATCAAGAGACAAGGCCCTGAAAGGTTTAGTATTTCTATTTTGTACCCAACCTCTCCACCTCTCCTCAAAACATTGACCTTGCCATGAAAAATCTTGACCAAATGTAGTGTTCCAAATGTTCCATATCTATCAGATAAAAGGATATTTGGAAAATAAGTTCTCAATATATTCACCATCCAACTTATAGATGAAGCACCACCCAAGACCAATATTGTAATACCTTTACAAGCATCCCAAGTGGGAACTTTTTGAGCAAAGGTGCACCACATAAAGAGACAAGGCTTTGTTGGATACTACACCTTCCATACACCTTTCCACCTCCATTCCCCTTTTGTAGCAACAATAGATAGATTCATATGAACATACCCCCTCTTAGGACTAGATATGCCCATTGGGGAATGCATCCAAACCAACTCATCCTCCATTTGGGATAGTCTTATATGAGCAGTAGATAGGGCATCTAGGTGCCCTTTCTAGATTTCATGGAAATCCTATTTGTAACTCTCTTGTTGATAGTCACCCTTGGAGCCAAATTGAGGTATGATCTAGATTGCCAATATGAGAAAGTCTAGATAATCCTATATCTTTGAGTTGATCAATGGGAGCCTAGGGAAAGCGATGGGAGAGCCTACTATTAGGACATGGGACTTGGCCTGATCAAACCTTTGTAGCATTACCCACCTTCCAGGAAAGACCTAAAAATAAGGTTGAATGAAATGAGAACAACATGCCAAATGATTGAAATATTGGAACGAGGCTTATCTCTAAACCTAATCCAATATTCAAGGGCAAATAGATGAATATAATTATGATAAATCACCTAAGTCCACAAACCATGACTGAAAAAAGTTGACATCCACATTTAGCTGCTAATGCATGAGTGAACAAGAAAATGTTTTTGAGACCCCGTCCACCTAGCTGTTTGGGAAGAGCGATCGACTCCCATCTAACCTAAGGGAGCACAAATTGTTCCTAAGTGACAACCCATAAGAATTTGAAGCATGTTCTTCTTACTTTTTTTTAAAACACCGCGAGGGATCCATGTCGCTGACATCCAGAAAACAGGGATGGCTTCTAACACTGATTTGACCCAGATAAGTCTCCCCGCTCTATAAATCCATCTTAGACACCGACCTTTTAATCTTTTTTTCAATCTTAACAATTAGCCAAGACTCGTCTTCTTTCTTGTAGTAGTTGGGTTTCAGATGAAAACCCAAATATTTTATACTTGCATCCATCTTAATGAATTGAAAAGGAAAAACATTACTAAGGTTTTACACATCCGAGGAAGACAAGTTTTGAGTCAAAATGGAGTATTTCCTACTTGGTATGGCTACGAGAATGAAAAATAAAACCTATTATAAAAAGTTTCTTTATTCTTCAATTGAAAAAATGAGAAACTATTTTCATTTCAAAGTTGATAAGTAATTTTTTTGTTTTAATTTTCATTTGTATCAGAAATAATTTCATATCATTTTATGACGAGTTAAAACAAGATTTCAAATTTTAACCCTATTCCCACTTCTTGTTTATTTGTTTCTTAATATTATTGTGTCAAAGTGTAATTTTATTTGTTTTCCCCTGTGAAATCACGTTAACTGTGTCAACAACTTTAATTTTAAGATAACTTTCCATTTAAAAAAAATAAAGTTTTATAATTACTTGATAGAAATAAAGAAAATAATATTTACTTTTATCTTAAAATCTAAATTTCAAAAACTCCTTTGAGATTATAAACCCTTTTAGGATTCCATTTAAAAACTCAAGTTGTTATGACATGGTTTGGATCCCCTTTAATGAAATTTTCAAATATAATGAAAATTTTACTCTAAAACTCAAGTTGTTATGACATGGTAAATTTGAGTCCACTTTAGTGAAATTTTGAAATATAATGAATGCTTTACTCTAAAAACAAGTTTGTTATTCATTGTACCATTCTTATTGGTCCATGCCTTCGAGAGTGTAGAGACTATATTGATCACTCAATCCTTCACCATATATTAATTATTGTTAACCATAAAATTTATGTATTTATGTGATTTTTTTAACTTAGTGCAATGATTTTACTCATTTATATAATGAACCAAAAATTGTGTATTTTAAATATGATTTCACAATAAGATCTGAGGTCTTATTGTCAAGTTGGTTTTCTCTCGCATGAATATATTCAAAGTTTCCTTTTCTCTACTTCATATAAAGTTTTTGTTGAGATTATGATATATTAGATGACATGTCATTTGAAAGCTTCATATTTTTTACTCAAAGTTTCATCATGGATATCCACAAAATTTGGATACACAGAGTTCCATATAATACATGAACATTCTAAATCTTTACACTCTTCATTGCCAAATAGTTGGGCCTTCTTCAACACCCCCCACAACACCAAACAAATATCTAGTGACATCTTACATAATCTAAAACTGACACACCACCAAATTGTTAACTAGTGACATCTTTCATAATCTAAGACCAACTAACACCCAGTCCCTATCATATTCTAATTTGGATTGAGAGTTGAATTACTTTGATACAGGAGAAAGGAAACATGGCCATTACTAGATGATTCATGTTGATGTTGAACATGGCTATTGCTACAGGATTCATGTTAATGTTGAACAAACAAATTGTAAGTAATTCAAACAAGTCAAACAACTACGTAGATAAATTTATAATAGATCAACAAAATTTCACTCTATAAATAGATTTATTTGCAAATTTTAACTATGTAACTAATGCAAATTGAAGTTCAAAATCAATCTCTATATGGCTCCTAAAATATATGTCTCCAAATTGCATGGAGAAATGAAAATAACTTTCCACTCTACATATATTTACATGATATCTAATCCAGGTGGAATCCATGCTATTTTTATTCACACCCACTTGGAACTCTTTTAGGGTTGTTGTTAAGGAACAATATTACCTTGTTGAAAACTACAAAAATATTACTACATGAGATGGACCACACTATGGTAGAAAAGGGACCAAGTAGTGCCATAGTTCACAAACATTTTTCATACCTTGCACCAAGCTAGGTATCAAGGACTATGAGTGGCATATGGTGCTCAAGTGTAACCATGGTCATCTGCATAGATACATCCAAACAAAAATGGAATTACTAGACATTTTCTCACTTGGTATGACATACTAGTATGTTGTCAAAATCGAGTAGAAGTTTCCCCATCTCATGAAGGAACCGAACACAATGGAGAACATTTATTCCTAAGGAAGGAGGATTGATCTAGGGGGATATCGGTGACCACACACCTATTCCATTGGATAACTACACAATTTTCCTATTTTTGCACTTTTCTATTTTTAGTAATTTTTAGGTATTGAAGTTCTTAAGTCAGTTTGAAGCCCTAAATGGCTTTCCTAGGGAAATGGACCGACAGAAGTCATAAAATTTGTTACCAATAATATATTTTACTGCATGGATAATCCTTTCCAATGGGCTATTATGCACTCCAAATGAAGATCATATGCCAAATTTACGACCTCAGGAAGTTGACGTTCCAACTTACCCCATAGGAGCCCAAGCCTTTGGTGCTTCATCTCCTAGAGTTAGGTTTTCTAATATTTATAGTTTCTCGTTGCTTCTGCATAATAAAAAGGCGTTAGAGTTGCATTGTAACACATTTTAGGAAAGCATGTAGGTATCACTCCCATTCTTAGAGATAAGCTATCACAATTCAAGAAAGTTTTCTCCCATTTTGCATGTATATAGTTTTGGAATTTTCCATTTATTAATTGAAATTAAGTTTCATTGTATCTATGTGATTTGATTTTGAATATGTATTCCATTTTGTTCCATTCATAAATTTGGACCAGTGGTATCAGAGTGATCTGCTCTTTATCTATTTTTCTATCCATGACCCTAATGAGGTTGGGGTATAAGGAGTTGGGACTTGAACTACTTGAACCCTTACAAGAATATCCTTTTCAACCCTCGATGACCTCCCATAATAGAAGAAAAGAAATATGAGGGAGAAAGAAATCCTATCAAACTATTGCTCAAAGAATCCCTTGAGCGACAAAGGAATGAGATGATGGATAATTTTTCCCAAATCCTTTAGTGAATACCAATAGGCAACATATCTTCATCCAATGGCCACTTCAAAGGCGCTTCCCCCTTCAAGGTACAATTTAATTTTTATATTCCTATATTTGAAGGCAAGATAGATGTAGATTCTCTAGACATTGAATAGTTAAATATGCTAGAAATATATTTTCCAGTACATAAATTTTTTGGTAGATAAAATATTACTTTTGTACTCCTCAAGGCTGGTACCCCCCATGTTAAGGATTGGTGGGAAACTTACTATGATAAAAGGGCCATGGAGGAATCCACACTATTTTTGTTCACACTCACTTGAAACTCTTTTAGGGATGTTATTAAGGAACACTATTACCCTATTGGAAGCTATGAAGACTAGAACATGAGATGGACCACACTATGATAGGAAAGGGACCAAGTAGTGCTAGAGTTCACAAACATATTTCATAGCTTACACACCAAATTGGGTATCAAGGATTCCGAGGGACATTTTGTGCTCAAGTATTGTGAATGTTTCTACAAATATATCTACATAGAAATGGAGTTATTGGGTGTCTCCTCACTTGACCCAACATACTCATATTTTGTCAAAATCGAGTAGAAGTTTACCCATCTCATGGAGGCACTAAATGCAACGGATTCAATTTATTTCTGGGGGGGGAATTGATCCAGGTCCATATTAGTGGCCACCCACCTATTCCACTAGCTCACAACACATTTTTCCTGTTTTGGTGGTTTTATATTTTTGGCAATTTTTAGTTCTTGAACTTCCAAATCCGTTTTAAGGCCCTAAGTGACATTCTTTGAGGAAAAAAATGGAAGGTGTTCATAGAATTCATCAAAATTTAGAAATTGTACTCCTCAGATATACCTTTCCAACGTGCTATCATGCGCACCAAATGGAGATCATATGCCAAAGTTACGACTTCAAGAAGTTGATGTTCCAACTTACCCCATTGAGCCCCATAAGCCTTTGGCGCTTCATCTCCTAGGGTTATGGAAGTTTAGGGTTTTTCATTACTTATTCATAAGAAAAATGCCTCAAAATCTCATTATAACACAGTTCAGGAAAGCGCATAGCCATCACATCTCTTCTTAGAGATAAGCTACCACCATTCGTTTAGTTTTCTTTCATTCTACATGTATACAATTTCAACATTTTCCATTTATTACTTGAATTTAAGTTTCACTATAACATTGTGATTTGGCTTTAAATCTATATTTCTTTTTGTTCCCTTCATAAATTCATATCAATATATATATAAAACAAAAATATAATATAATAAAACAAAACAAAGATGGAACATATTTCTTGCTATCGACATGTATAGGTCCTTACTATGATAAATTTAAATATATTTTAAAGGTAGCAACAATTATAGAATCATTGTCTTGTATAATTTTCTTTCTTCCAAAATGAGCTCAATTTAACAATATGTTCGAAAGCAGAAAGCATTTCCAAAGCCAATGAATAGTATGCATAAAATAAAGCACCAATCAACAACAATTTTTTTATCGTGGTATCAAGATAGCACATAGAAACTGTGGAAAGAATCTTGTGGTAAGGAGCAACCCAAGTTAACACTCTACCCTTGCTCTATCTTTTTCTTGTCATTCCCAAGTGCTTAAGGTAAAAAATGTTGCTTACTTTTCATGGACACACTTCCCTAGCCCTATCATTTTCCTTTCATTGTTAGGCTAAAAACTTCATTCAAAACCAAATCCCATTCATGAAAGAAATAAGTGAAAAAAAAATGATGCGGGAGCATTCAGCCCAAAGGGAAATTATTGTAAATAATAGAAATAGGGGTCATGCAATTGTGGAATTAGTTTCCTAAATTCCAAGTCACTTTAATATTTAGGCTTTTAATTAGATATTCTCAAAATAAATAAATAAAACTAGGAGAGCTTTTAGGCATAAAAGGAATGGATGTGGACCATTAAGTGATAAGGAAAGCTTTTCTATTTTAGAACAGGGAAAAAGATGGAATAAAGCTGAGGAGATGCTTTTTGCCATATGTATGCATTGCATGTAGAGTCTTAGAGCTTTTAGTTGAGTGATTTTAGGATTTTTAGATCATGCTAAGTTTAATAAATTATGAAGCCTCAAAGGCATTGAGGAGGAGAGAGAGAAGGAGAGTAAGATTAGACAGCAAGGCTGTAAGCCTTCAACAAATTGTAAGGCCACGATTGTTGAATATTTGGCCACGAAGAAAGGTTGTAAGTATTTAATTGCATTTATTAATGTAAAAACAATGTGTTTTCAGAATTGTTGGCTCGGTTCATTAAGTGGTGGAATATTTTTGTAACTAGATTTTAAGATGAATACACGTTTCATAGAATTTGGTTGTGAAGACATCAATGTGAATGACTGTTTGTTTATATGAAATTGTGTGAAATTATGGAGTTATCAAATTAGCCTGCACCTTAATTGAAATCATGGAGTTAACAAATCAATCTCAATGGATCGATTCCAAGAGACAGAATTCGATATAAGTAAACTGACCGTGAATGTTTGAAAGATCTATGTATTAATACAGTTGGGTGACAGTGCAGTATAAGTTCGAACCTCAGGCGCAATTTCAGTGAAAGAATTACCAAACCTTACACGCTGCATTTGAGAATTCCGCCACTTCCACATGGTACAACAGTTTGTATTTGATATATATAAACTTATGTATTAATACCGCCCTGCAAGCGTGGGTATATATAACCATGTGTATTAAATACTTTGGAAGCGAATTCTCCAGCGTTTGGCTCGAAGGCGGTATTATATGTATGGAAAGGGCAGCGCGTTCCTAACATATTGACTGTTAGTTATATAACTGTGCGCGTGGAGACGGTGTCCGCTGGCAGAGCAGTTCTTAGCCATTCAAGCCAATAGTTACCTATTTGTTGTTAACTACATATCTGTACGCGTGCAGAGGGTTGCCGATGATATATATATAAACTGTATATTAATACCTGAAAGCGTGGGCGCAGTTGGGTTTATGTGACATTTTCTTGAATTGAATCACAATTTGCCTGAAGTATGTGTAATGGCATTAAAATTGTAAGTGGAGCGAAGCTTCCTACCTCAGGCAGCGAGGAAGCTTTCAAATCCAAGTGGAGGGCCTTAAGACCGTTTATCCGAGTTGTTCTAACAATGAAGGTTATCCTGTTATACGATTAGTCCAGTGAATTGATTATCTGCCTTATTTCAATATAATATTATGACCTCTCCATGAAAGATGATTAGAAGGACATATCGATTGATGGTGTTGGCGCTAGAACCTTTATAACAGGTAAAAGGCGATCAGTAGGCGTTGGAAATGCAGTAAATTTTTTCATGAATGATTTAGAATTAGCCATTGGGGTGTTTGATTGGCATCAACTGAGGTGTATGCTGCAATAGAAGAGAGGAAATCCTGGGTATTGCAGGCCAGGTTTGCATCAAAAAATCATAAAATTTTGATGTTGTCCTTAAAAAAATGGAAAAAGACAGACCTAAATTCTACAATTTCATTTCCATGTTATTCAAGATTGCTATAAACCCACCATTAAGTCTAAGGAAAATTTTTCATTTTTCCATCCAAAGAAGCAAGTTTATAATAACCTAGTTGATAGAGGAGACTCCTTTGAACACTTTGCGCTTGTGAAGCCTGAGTGTAATGGTGCAATAAATCTAGGTAGGTGGAATTTGAAAGAGAAACATTAAGAACTAAATCCTCTAGGCCCATATTAGGCTTGAGTTTAGAGAGGTCTTTTAGAAAGAAACGTTATGTCAATACCCTACCCAATACCCAGTTTTCAAGCATATCAAGCTTCTCCCCCTAAAGTGTGCCAAACCTAGCTCTTTGTGGCTCTACCAAACCTTCTCTATATGGGTTTGCGTTATTAACCCAAAAATAAAAAAACGAAAATTACAATACCTAATTTTTGAAATACGTATTGAGGTGCATTTCAAACCCAAGTTAAATTGGTTTGTGGTATAATTATTTTATATTATCCAAATCTAAATTACATGTTGAAGTGTATATCAAACTGGTAAGTTTATCTTTCAAAATCCTGACAAAAACATCTTGAGTTATTAAAATTCTACGAACAATCAACAACTACTATTAATCCAACAATATTCTACCAACCATCAATGACTACCATTATTCCTACCATGACAATAATAACAATAAAGCCTAAAGACAAAATCTACATCAAACATATAATGTTTTATTCATGATAAAATTAAAGGAGAAAATTCCTAAGATATAGAATTGGAAAATGATTCTATGAAACATACTTACAATTCATGATAAAATTAAAGAAAAAAATCCTAAGATATAGAATTCGAAAATAATTCTATGAAACATACTTACAATCCATTGATATGAACTTTAAAGGACACCATGATCATTTGACCCATCTTTTTTCATGCTTTAAACACATTTAATGTTTATCTAATACTGCTATCTCATAAACGTTTTGTGTAGTTGAAAATGTAATGGGCATTCTGACAACGTATAATGAAGTTTTCTTCTTGATGCCATTCATCTAGTCTCTTTACACACTTCCCAGAAGTTATGGATATCAAGGTGTCAAATGAACAATTTTCATGGCTCTCTTCCCGAGCTTGTAGTTGGGGTTAGGGTATAACATAGCAATACCTAACCCATATAGTTGATTCCTTCGTCAAGGTTGTCTAGCGCCAATTCTCCAATAAATGAACACGTGGTTTATATTTTTAAATTAATAAAGGATCCCTTTGAAGATGAGTGGTCTAAAGTTGGGGAGTTGGGTGGAATATTTTCCTTTAAAGGAAGCTATAATTATACTTTAATAGATGTTGTTACACCTAAACCCGCAAGTGTTAGTAAACAGACACATCGCTAGATTTAAGCACATGCCACGAAACACATGGGGACCATTGATCTTCTACACCGCCATTAACGGGGAGCCAACAATCTTCCCCCCCAACCAAGCCCAGTGTGTTTCGAACTCGAGACCTTTGGCTCTAATACCACTTGTTGGAGTCACGATTGCCCTGTGTTTCGAACTCGAGACCTCTGGCTCTGATACCACTTTTTGGAGTCACGATTGTCGTTGCACCAAAACCCGCAGATGTTAGTAAACAGACACATCGCTAGATTTAAGCACATGCCACGAAACACATGGGGAGCATTGACCTTCTACACCGCCATTAACGAGGAGCCAACACAATATACTATATTTATATTGTTATACAAATTTTAGTAAGGAGATTAGAATTATATTTTAATACACGTTTTAGTGATTGTTATACAAATTTTAGTAAGGAGATTATAATTATATTTTAATATAGGTTTTAGTGATTCAGTATATTATATTTATATTGTTATACAAATTTTAGTAAGAAACTATAATTATACTTTAATATAGATTTTAGTGATTCAGTATACTATATTTATATTGTAATACAAATTTTAGTAATGCAGTATATTTTTAACTGCTTCTCATATTACCTGTTCTCCCTTCACAATAGACGATAACCCTCAAAACATAATTTTGGATGGAATTTCAACACTTCAGTATAATACGGTGGTGGAGGATATAAATTGTGGCTTCCTCTTTGTTCTCATTTTCCATGAATATACATCCATCTAAAATTTTGAATTTCTAATTCGCCACACTCATAACACTAATGGTAAAACTAAATATTTGTTTTCTATAAATTCAACTATATAGAATAAAGATGCATCCCACCATAGAAGGAAAGCTATGTAGAAGTTGAAAATAATTATATTATTTTGTATTAATGGAGAAAATGGTTACATAGTTGTAACGTATCTCCCTAGTTTAGGATGAGTTCCTAGAGTTTAGGGGTTTGGTTGCAACTTCCTAATTCCTAGTATTGTATTTAATGATGTAATCTTTCATTCATGAATAATAGAGTGTACGAGAGTGATCTCTCTGTTCTGAGTGTAGTCTCCAGGTGCATGCCTCATCTGTGAGCTACATCTCCTTTTTTTTCAATTTTGTTCACATTTTATCTTGGTATTAGAGCTCAGATTGGGTGAGCCTAATCTTGTATCAGCTCTTGTGACTGAAGTGCCTTTGTGGCCAGCTTGCCTTGTGGCAAAATTACATGTGTGTTGTGAGGTGCCTCTGTGGCCGCGTGTACACAAGGAGCTTTGTGCTCAATTGAGTAGGTGGACTGCAGAACACCTGGCTCAGACTAGATGTTTTTTAATTTTTTTGAATAGAAGGGAATTGGCGCGCTTTTCGCGCTGACAATAGCACCAAGAAGCGGAATTGGTGTGACTTTTCATCTGTTAATCATGCCAGTGCGCCAAATTACCTGATTGGAGCGGAAAATCACGAAAAAATTGTGCCAGCAAATTTTACTTAACCGATTTTTTCTTGGTGCGGATTTTTCGCTCGGGAATGCGCCAATACGCTTAGGGACGTGCCAATCCACCTTCAAGAAGATCTGCGGGAAGCCTCATCTTCGTTTGGCGATTTGCGAAGGGAGCAGATCGGAGAATTTGCAGATCTATTCGGGAGAGGCAGATCAGATCAATTTTTGATCAGATCGATTTTTTGGCTGTATTGAAAAACAACGGATTTGCTCATTGGAGCGTGATTGATCCTGCTGAGTTGTCAAATATTTCTGGATCTGAATCAGTGGGTAGATCTCGAGATCAGCAGATCAGTGACAGATTGATTTGATAGTTTAAGATCCAGACCTTGCTTGAAGGTGTGAATGCTTGGTCCATAGTTACAGGTGATGAGCAAAGGGTGAATGTGGGGGCGCAGGAGCAAGACTGGGATAAGCGAGAGAATAAGGTGAAAGTTTTGCTGAAAATATATGTGAAGGACAAAGTTATCCCGCACATCAGAGATTGTAAAACATCCGCGGAGATCTGGACGACCATTAAAAATATGTATCAGACCCAGAACACAAGCCGAGTTATGGCACTTAAAAGCAAGATATTTTCGATGAGGATGAACGAAAATGAGACTGCTGCTGCATTTGTTGCGCGAATCAAAGATGTGAAAGATGCATTGGGGAACATCAGAGAGGCGGTGTCTGACTTTGTTCTTGTCTCAATCACACTGAACGGGATGTGAGATGAATTTCAAATGTTCATCACTGGATTAGCAGCAAGGGAGAAAGCGCCCACATTTGATGATCTGACAGGGATCTTGCTGCAAGAGGAGGAGCGGCAGCAGAACTTGAACCCCTAGAGTGATGATCTTGCGCTGATGACGAAACGACGATCATTCAGGTGGAAGCAGCCACAACAGCAATCACAGCAGAAAGGAGCAACATCGCAGAAGCGTCCACATAAAGGTATGATTGCAAATGATTCCGTAAAGAAATGTTATTATTGTGGAAAGAAGGGCCATATACAGAGTGTATGCTTTACGAAGCAGGCTGATGATGCAAAGAGGAAGCAGGCAAAGCATAGAGGATACTTTATTGAAGAAGATGTTGAAGAAGATAAAAATTTCAGTCATGAATTTCAACTGTTCATAGTCAACCATGCCCTTTCAGCATATGATGAGGACGATATATGGTATGTTGATTCCGAAGCATCCTCTCACATGACAGGTAAAAATGAATTTTTTGATAGTCTTGAGGAAAGTACATATGGATCAAAAATTTGTTTAGGTGATGATAGTGGATATGAGATTAAAGGTTATGTGGTTATTCCAGTCAAGTTACCAAATGGAAAAATTAGTCATCTTCAGAATGTTTTATATGTACTTGGAATTAAGAAAAATCTGATATCTGTATCCATGATAACTGATCAAGATATGCAAGTCGAGTTCTTCAAGACTCATTGTGTGATAAAGGATTGTAAGAAAGAAATAGTTGCAACAGGCGTGCGTGTTGGAAGCCTATACAGACTAGATGTAAAGAGTATATCAAAGCGAACCATGGTTGCAGGAGGAACGACAGCCGAACAACTCTGGCATCAGAGATTTGGTCACTTGAATTTGCAGGACCTCATGCTATTGCAGAGAAAAGGTATGGTTGAGGGGCTCCCTATCTTTCGTAATATTCAGTTAAATTGTGATGGATGTGCCTTAGGTAAAATGCATAGAGAACAGTTTCATGTGCATGATAGGAGGAAGGAAACAGATACTTTAGAACTAGTGCACACTGATATATGCGGACCTATGTAGACAAGGTCGCTAGGTGGAGCATATTATTTTTTGTTATTTACTGATGACTGCACTAGATATTCATGGGTTTATTTTCTGAGTAAGAAAAGTCAGACTTTCCAGTGCTTTAGAGAATTTAAAACCTTGGTGGAAAAACAGTTTGGTAAGAGTATAAAAATTCTCCGTTCTGATCAAGGGAGAGAATACAAGCTAGGGGAATTCATGAAATTCTGCAAACCTCACAGGATTGTTCAGTAGTTTACAGTGCCACACACACCACAGCAGAATGGAGTCGCAGAACGCAAAAACAGAACCTTAGTGGAGTGCGCAAGGAGCATGTTACAAGGTAAGGATCTATCTAAAAGCTTTTGGGCAGAGGCTATTAACACTGCTGTATATTTGAAGAACATAAGTCCTACCAGGTATCTTAGCTTCAAAACGCCTTTTGAAGCTCTATATGGATTCAAACCAGCAGTAAATCATCTAAGAGTATTTGGGTCAAAAGAATTTGCCCATATACCCAAAGCTGATAGGAAGAAATTAGATCCTAAAGCTGTGAAATGCATCTTTTTTGGTTATGGCACAAAATTTAAAGCATATAAATTGTTCAATCCTGAGACTCATAAGATATTTGCAAGCACGGATGTAGTGTTTCATGAACAGGTACAGGAAGGGAAAGATGACATTGGTGATGATTGGCACATTCCATTGTTGATGGATGAAAATAGTGAGGATGAAAGAGAGTAGGAGCAGAAAAAAGAGCAAAAAGAAGAACAGGAAGAAGGTGATAAAGCAAGCCCATTTAGAGCTGAAAAATTTGAGGTATGTCCCCTACCAAGGAGATCTAGTAGGAAGACTCAAAAACCATTAAAATTGAGAGACTATGCTTTGATGTCAAATGTTTTGAACATTGTAGAGCCCACTAATTACAAAGAAGCTAGTCAATTTAAGGAGTGGAGAGCTGCAATGAATGAAGAGATGGAATCAATTCTTAGAAATGACACTTGGGATTTAGTTGAACTGCCTAAGAATAAAACACCCATAGGATGTAAATGGCTGTTTAAACCAAAAATGAATGCAGATGGAAGTATAGAGAAATTAAAAGCTAGTCTGGTTGCAAAAGGATATTCACAACAAGAAGGTATATATTTTGATCATACTTTTGCACTTGTAGAAAATTTAAATACAATCAGAATGCTTATTTCTTTAGCTACTAAATATAATTTGGAGCTACACCAGCTTGATGTCAAATCTACATTTTTAAATGGTGAGTTAAAAGAGGAAATTTACTTAGTACAGCCAAAAGGGTTTGTAAAGCAGGGGTAGGAACATCTTGTTTGCAGATTGAAAAAGGCTTTATATGGTTTAAAACAAGCACCCAGGTCTTGGTATGAAAAGGTTGATTCTTTATTTTTAGAGTATGGCTTTCATAGAAGTTTGAATGACCTAAACTTGTATACCAAGTACAATAAGCAGGGGCAGATTATTCTGATTTCTTTGTATGTAGATGACATGATTATAACAGGAGATGACTTAATTAGAGGAATCAAAAGGCTTATGGCACAAGTTTTTGAGATGAAAGATCTTGGAAGACTTCATTACTGTCTGGGATTAGAAGTATGAAGAGATACTAGACAAACTTTTCTTACCCAAGGGAAGTATGCCAGAAATATATTAGAAAAGATTGGTATGGATCAGTGTAGATCAACAGCGACACCTTTACAGCAGAATCTAAAGTTGAGCAGTGACGATGGCACTAAAGAGGTTGATGCTACAATGTATAGACAGCTGGTTGGCAGCTTGATATATCTTACAACAACCAAACCTAACTTAGCATACTTTGTTAGTGTGTTGAGCCAATTCATGTCAAAACCGCTTGAATGTCACTGGGTAGCAGCGAAAAGTGTGTTGAGGTATCTTTGTGGTACTTTTAACTATGGTATTTTATACACTGACGCATATGATGTTATTCTAGCAGGTTTTTCAGATTCAGATTGGGCAAGTAACTTGGATGATCGAAGATCCATCACAGGTTACGCATTTAGCATAGGATCCGGGGTCATAGCATGGAGTAGCAAGAAGCAGAGTACTGTAGCCTTGTCTTCATGTGAAGCTGAGTATCAAGCATTGTGTGCAGCGACGTGTGAAGCAATCTGGTTGAGAAGACTTCTCAATGATGCAGGAAAAGAATAGAAGAATTCCACTTCCATCAAAAGCGACAACCAGAGGACCATTAAATTAGCATACAATCCAGCATTTCACAAAAACACCAAACATATAGACACTCAATTCCATTTTGTCAGAGAGAAGATACAGTCAAAAGAAATTACTGTTGAATATTGTAAAACTTGTGACAATATGGCTGATATATTTACAAAGCCACTTGCATGTGTGAAGTTTGAATTGTTTAGAAGGATGCTAGGAGTCCAGGACAATCCTTTCTCCATTAAAGGGGGGAGTTGAAAATAATTATATTATTTTGTATTAATGGAGAAAATGGTTACATAGTTGTAATGTATCTCCCCAGTTTAGGATTAGTTCCTAGAGTTTATGGGTTTGGTTGCAACTTCCTAATTCCTAGTATTGTATTTAATGATGTAATCTTTCATTCGTGAATAATAGAGTGTACGAGAGTGATCTCTCTGTTTTGAGTGTAGTCTCCAAGTGCAGGCCTCACCTGTGAGCTACATCTCCTTCTTTTTCAATTCTGTTCACATTTTATCTGTAGAATGAAGATACATCCCACGGTAGAAGAAAAACTAATTTGAATCAATTTTAAATTGGTGCGGATTATGTTTAGGTAGGGGTTATTTACTTAATATCTTTGAAAAGACCAAATTCAAATACATTTCATAGGAATGAAATAAGAGATTACCTATTTAGTAGAAATATACATATTTTCTGTGTTTGTGTAGGGCGGAAAAGAAATTATTGTGTATAATTGATATAGTTCGTTGACGATGAATTACAATGGTTGGTTTGAAACGCGTGGACAAATATGTGATTTATGTCGAAAAATCTTCTCATAAATCTGAACTATGTTATGATGAAACGCTTTGACAAATATGTGATTTATGTTGAAAAATCTTCTCATAGATCTGAACTATGTTATGATGAAACGCGTGGACAAATATGTGATTTACGTCGAAAAATATTCTCATAAATCTGAACTATGTTATGATGAAACGCGTGGACAAATATGTGATTTACCTTGGAAAATCTTCTCATAGATTTGAACTATGTTATGATGAAACGCGTGGACAAATATGTGATTTACGTCGAAAAATCTTCTCATAAATCTGAACTATGTTATGATTTCAAGACTCAGGGTCAGTGAAATGCAAAGTGGCATATCACTTAGACAGTTTACATGTGAGTCCACTTAATGTCATGACAGAAACCCTAATACCCATAACAACACAAGAATTTAAGCAATGTTGGCTCCCTTCCATCACCGACCGATCAGAAAAGATTGCACAACAAAGTTGAAAGGGATTGTTCATGAAATGTAAGATGAACTCAATACATCAAAAATAAGATGATGAGATCAGAGAGGATAATGCCTCTTCTGCTTGCTTAAGCTACAATTGATATGATATTAATATTATGGTGCGAGACCATTCAGAATTAGGATTTCCAAACTCCATGATCCTCCTCAGCTTCCGCTATTAGATACAGAACTCCTGCAATTAGCAGGAGATGACTTTTGAGGCAAAGTCCCCTTTGTTATTGAGACTGTGATGAACTGAAGTCCGATTCTTGAGGTCTGTACTGAATGGTGATTTTTAACTCTACTGCTCCTCCTGTAGCGGCTTCTCTCATAACCCTCCCGAATGGAAACGTCTATAGCGGCATGCACACTACACTTTTCAGATCCTTCGTGAGAGAGAAATTTATTAGTTGGAATTATGGGCGGGCCGTGTATTATTGAATTTTTTTTTATCAAGATGGCAGATTCCGGGAATATTTAAAACTCCTATAATTAATAATTAAAGTTAATTGTTTAATCTCACTAGAATCTTCAACCCAGATAAAAATGGCCATGGATACATAGGACTCAGGAGAAGCAAAATAATCGCTGAATTTTTTAAAATCTGATATTTAGAATACAATATCAATTTTCTAAACGGCATAATCTGGGTTTATAAAGAGCTGAATTCATCATGATTTTAAATAATAGTTTCAGCTTCCTAGATACCTAGACTATGCAGATTACGCATAAACTAGGTTTCTGGAGAGCGGAATCCATTACCATTTTGAATAATAGATTCAGTTCCCTATAGACTCAGATTATGTAATTTAATTTAAAACTGATATTTAAAATCAAATTGTTAATGAAACAATTGCAATTTCACTAACAATTTTGTTAGCCAAGTTTGAGTGCGACTTGCCGGAAGTCAATTTAATTTGCCTATCTTTCCGCAAAATAGCTAATTAAAATTTCAAAGTCAAATTTTCGCCTTCGTTTGCAGTTACATCAACAATCAAAAGGCAAATAAATTAAGTATACGGTGAATAAATTTTAATTATATTAATAAATTAATTATTAATTAAATCTCAACGATAGTTTAATTGGTGCCTTCATTGTTAAGCACCTTGTCTATTAGAAGGTCACTATATCAAATCTCCTCCATACTCTCTCCTCCATACTCTTGGGGTTATAATGGGCCGCAACCATAATTCCCTGTTAAAAAAAAAATTAAACTCAATCACTACCATTTACGCACAATATATCTGTAATTAGTAATGACAGAATGTAACCAACTGTTGAAAGTATAATTTCAACTGTGCGACAGCTGAGGCATGCGGCAGCCTAAGGACAATAATCCGGGCGTATCGGCAAAGTCGAAATGAAATGGCCGATATCGCATATCGGCAAGTCGGCATATCGGCAAAATGAAGTGAAGGCGTTATAAAGGAGCCTTTGTGTTTTGCGATAAGCGAACATCGATATCGCATCGGCAAAGTCAAAGTGAAGGAGTTATGAGGAAGCTCTTGTGTTTGCGATGAGCGATCGCCGATATCGCATCGGCACATCGCTATCGGCAATGTCATAGAGTTGAAGTCTTTGACATGAGTAAAGTTGCGATGCGATGGAGTGGACCCGATGGCTTCCCAAAACCAAATCGCATAATGTTTGAAATTCACCCGACGGCAAATATTAAATGTTGCGTGGAGTAAATCTAAGTTTTGATTGACCATACGTCTTGATGAAATGTCATAGTGGTAGGTAGAATATTAAAGTTTTACATAGAGTTGGTAAGTTTTTTTATGAGAAGGTATGGGCGAATGTACTTATTACATAAATTCTGTATGGGATAGGTGATATAATTTATTACTGTGTTGACTTGTGTTTTCTTGTATGGCACACGGGAGGTTTTAGTGTGAGTTCACAGTAGAGTAAAATTAGAGGGTGAATGCACAGCAGTGCACAAATGTATTTGGTAATGTTTTGTAAGGAACTGTAAAACAGAGGAATAGCAAAAACCATGTGTGGTTTTGCATAAAGGAAATGGTGGAGCGTGAAATTTTGTAAGCCTGTGTGAATTTTGTTTTACAGCAGTAAGCTCATGTAAACGTTTGTTACAGCAGTAAGTTATTTTTCACAGCAGTGAATATAAAAGGGATTTTACAGTGGTAAATCTTTGTATCAATTTTTAATGAATAGAAAGTTTTAATGGTGGTGAATTACTCTGTTTTCTCTGTGAAATTTTTGAGTCTTCCTGTGCACAAAAGATCCTGGAGTAAAGTAAAAACAGAGCACTGCCTCTGTGTGTTTGAATATTTGGTTTTTGGTATTTTCCCCATTTAAAGAAAGAAAAATATCCAACAGTGGTATCAGAGCAAGGCTTAGGCTCTTGAAGGTGTTCAAGAAGCTGAAGGGAGAAGGTTGTTGCTGCAGCAAAACTTCTCAGGCAGACAGAAGACTCAGACATCAAATGATTCAGGTATTTCAAAAGTTTTTTTTGTGTTGCTGAAGAAACAGTCAGTTGTTTTTAAACATACACAGTCAAGGAATGGCTAGCACAAGCACTGGTATGGGTTTGTTTAACACCCAGCTCCCACAGTTTAATGGGAAGAACTATGACTACTGGTCAATAACTATGACAGCCCTGCTTGCCTCCCAAGACTTATGGGAAATAGTTTAAGATGGCTTTGAAGAACCAGCAGATGAAACTGAGTTCAATGCATTAACTCAAGGAGAGAAGGATCTGCTGAAGAACAATAGGAAGAAGGATTCAAAAGCCCGAGTGTTGTTGTATCTAGCAGTAGACCAGAGTATGTTTCCAAGGTTAGCAGCAGCTAAGACAGCCAATGAAGCATGGCAAACCCTCAAGACAGCCTATCAAGGCATGGAGAGAGTGAAGACAGCAAAACTTCAATTGCTGAGAAAGGATTTTGAGAATCTGAATATGAAGGAGTCAGATAACATTGACTCATTCTTCACTCATGTGATTGGTGTAATCACACAAATGAGAACTCATGGAGAAACCATTGAAGATAGAAGAATAGTGGAGAAAATATTGAGGGTCTTACCCTCAAGGTTTGATGCCATAGTCACCACCATTGAAGAGACAAAGGATCTCTCAAGCTATTCAGTTGATGAGCTACATGCATCACTGATAACACATGAGCAGAGGTTGAGTAGGAATGAAAACTCATCTCTTGAGCAAGCCTTCAAGACCCAGATGTCCTTTGGAAGAGGCAGAGGTCAAGGCAGAGGAAACAAAAGAGGAAGAGGCAGAAGCCAGAACAGAGGAGGAAGGAACAACCCATCAAATGCACAAGGAAGAGGCAGCAATCCAAATCAGAACCAAGGCCAAGGCAGCAGCCAACAAAGAGATCAACATCATGCTCAAGGACAAAGGTATGATAAATCTAATGTTCAATGCTATTATTGCAAAAAGTATGGACATTATGCTAGTGATTGCAGAAAGAAACAACATGATATGAACAGCAGACAAAATGCAAATGTTACAAGAGAAAACAGCAGTCAAGACAATGTCCTGTTAGCTTGTAACATGGCTGAAACACATAGTGAGGACATATGGTTTTTAGACTCAGGTTGCAGCAACCATATGACCGGAAATATAGCCTTCTTTTCTGCCCTCGATAAAAATGTGAAATCAGAAGTCACACTAGGAACTGATAGTAAAGTGTCTGTTATGGGAAAAGGAGAAATAAAAATACTTTCAAAGCAAGGAGAAAGGAAAACCATAGCAGATGTATACTATGTCCCCGGAATGAGATGTAATCTCTTGAGTATTGGACAGCTTGTCCATAAGGGGTACAATGTTTTCTTTAAAAATGATGTGTGCACCATCATGGATATACCACCCAGCAAAAGATGCATTGCTGAAGTGAAGATGACAAGGAACAGGATGTTCCCTCTCCGGATCAGGACTGACATGAAGAACAAAAGGGAAATGGCAGCAGTCACCCAAGAGGCCTTCCAGAGCGTGCCAAAGGATGAGAACTGGTTATGGCACTTGAGATTTGGGCATCTCAATTTTGGAGGTCTAAACTTATTGAGCAGAAAAGGAATGGTAAAGGGATTACCATTGATAGAGAAACCGGACAGCCTATGTGAAGGCTGTATTTTGGGAAAACAACATAGAGAAAGTTTTCCATCAGGGAAGAGCATAAGGGCAAAGACACCCTTAGAGATTATCCACTCAGATTTGTGTGGACCAATGCAAGCTCCATCATTAGCTGGCAGCCAATATTTCCTAACATTCATTGATGACTGTACAAGAAGAACTTGGATATATTTCCTTAAAAACAAAAGTGAAGTGTTTGAGAAATTTCAAAACTTCAAAGCACTTGTGGAGAACCAAAGCGGGCTGCACATAAAAGTATTGAGAACTGATAGAGGAGGTGAGTATATCTCCAAGGAATTCCTAAGATTCTGTAGAGAAAATGGAATTCATAAACAGTTTACAACTCGGTACACTCCGCAGCAAAATGGAGTTGCTGAAAGGAAGAACAGGACCATCATGGATATGGCGAGGAGTATGTTGAAGGCAAAGCATTTGCCGAATGAGTATTGGGATGAAGCTGTACATTGTGCAGTTTATATATTAAACAGGTGTCCTACAAAAGCAGTCATGAACAAGGTGCCGGAAGAGGCATGGAGTGGGAGAAAGCAAGGAGTCACCCACATGAGAGTTTTTGGGTGTGTGGCCTATGCACACATACCAGATCAGCTAAGGAGGAAGTTGGACAGCAAAGGGGAGAAATGCATCTTCATTGGATACAGTGATGAATCCAAAGCCTACAGGCTGTACATTCCATCTACCAAGAAGTTCTTTGTCAGCAGGGATGTTCAATTCATTGAAGAGGAAGCTTGGGATGGAAGCATAGAGAAGACAGTTAATGTCAAGAACTGTTTGTCTCATGATGAAGATGAAGAGGAAGTGGCTGAAGTACATCCCCAAACAGCAGCGCCAACACAAGGATAGCAGGGTACACCATTGAGGATCAATGAAAGTGCCTCTCCAAGCACACCACAAGGAGGAAATTCAAGTGCATCTTCAAGCATTTGCACACCAAGTGAAAGAGGTAAGAAGTTTAGAAATCTAAGTGACATTTATAATGAAGGAATGAATTCCTTATTTGCCTTGTATTGTCATGTTGATGATCCTATTCATTTCGAGGATGCAATCAAAGATAGGAAATGGATAGAAGCTATGGATGTGGAGATGAATGCCATAGAGAGAAACAAAACATGGGATTTGGTTGAGTTACCAAAAGGCAAAGAAGTCATTGGTGTGAAATGGGTCTACAAGACCAAGAGCAATGCTGAAGGCAAGATAGAAAGGCATAAAGCAAGGCTGGTTGTTAAAGGCTACAAGCAGCAGTACGGAAGAGATTATGAGGAGACTTTCGCCCCGGTTGCAAGAATGGAAACCGTGAGAGCAGTGCTGTCCATAGCAGCACAAAACAAATGGAAAGTCTACCAAATGGATGTGAAATCAGCATTCCTAAATGGAGTGTTAATGGAAGAGGTCTATGTGGAACAGCCTCTCGGATATGAGAAGAAAGGTGAAGAGCACAAAGTGTGCAAATTGAAGAAAGCTCTTTATGGGCTAAAGCAAGTGCCAAGAGCATGGTACAGCAGGATAGATTCATATCTATTGGATAATGAATTTGACAAATGTGAAGGAGAACCCACAGTCTACATCAAGGAAAAGGATGGTAAAATTTTAATTGTTGTCTTGTATGTAGATGATGTTATTTTCACTGGAAATGATATTTATCTTATTGAGAATTTTAAATCAGTCATGAAGGATGAATTTGAAATGACTGACATGGGTTTGTTGAGATACTTCTTAGGCATAGAAGTAGATCAAAATGAAAAAGGAATTTTTATATCTCAAGCAAGATATGTAAATCAAGTTTTGGGCAGATTTAACATGGAAGAATGCAAGGCAGCCATCACTCCCACAGTGATGGGATTAAAGCTCAGCAAAGAGGACAGCAGCAAGGATTTTGATCCTAGCCTCTACAAAAGCATTGTGGGCAGCCTTATGTATTTAACAGCAACTAGGCCTGATTTAATGTATGCTGTTAGTTTGATTTCCAGATTCATGGAGAGGCCAAAGGAGGCACACTGGCAGGCAGCAAAGAGAATTTTGAGGTATGTCAAAGGCACCAAAATGTTTGGAATTTTATATCATGCCTCAGAACATTCAGATTTGGTTGGATACACAGACAGCGATTGGGCTGGAAGTGTAGATGATCGGAAGAGCACTTCCGGTTATGTTTTTAATATGGGTTCAGGAGCCATTTCATGGGCTTCTAAGAAGCAGTCCATTGTAGCATTGTCTACAGCAGAGGCTGAATATGTGGCAGCTACAGCGGCAGCATGTCAAGCAGTGTGGATGAGAAGAATGTTGAGAAGCTTAGGCCAAGAGCAGGCAAAAGCGACAGTCATCTTTTGTGACAATAGCTCAGCTATTGCATTGTCAAAGAATTCAGTGTTTCACAAGAGAACGAAGCACATTGATACAAGGTTTCATTATATCAGAGAATTGGTAAGCAATGGAGAAATCAGTTTGCAACATTGCAGCACTCAGGAACAGGTCGCAGACATCCTGACAAAGCCATTGGATCAGAAAAGCTTCGAATTTTTTAGGAAGTGTTTGGGTATGATTGAATGCCCGACAGTCGAAATTAAAGGGGAGTGTTGAAAGTATAATTTCAACTGTGCGACAGCTGAGGCATGCGGCAGCCTAAGGACAATAATTCGGGCGTATCGGCAAAGTCGAAATGAAATGGCCGATATCGCATATCGGCAAGTCGGCATATCGGCAAAATGAAGTGAAGGCGTTATAAAGGAGCCTTTGTGTTTTGCGATAAGCGAACATCGATATCGCATCGGCAAAGTCAAAGTGAAGGAGTTATGAGGAAGCTCTTGTGTTTGCGATGAGCGATCGCCGATATCGCATCGGCACATCGCTATCGGCAATGTCATAGAGTTGAAGTCTTTGACATGAGTAAAGTTGCGATGCGATGGAGTGGACCCGATGGCTTCCCAAAACCAAATCGCATAATGTTTGAAATTCACCCGACGGCAAATATTAAATGTTGCGTGGAGTAAATCTAAGTTTTGATTGACCATACGTCTTGATGAAATGTCATAGTGGTAGGTAGAATATTAAAGTTTTACATAGAGTTGGTAAGTTTTTTTATGAGAAGGTATGGGCGAATGTACTTATTACATAAATTCTGTATGGGATAGGTGATATAATTTATTACTGTGTTGACTTGTGTTTTCTTGTATGGCACACGGGAGGTTTTAGTGTGAGTTCACAGTAGAGTAAAATTAGAGGGTGAATGCACAGCAGTGCACAAATGTATTTGGTAATGTTTTGTAAGGAACTGTAAAACAGAGGAATAGCAAAAACCATGTGTGGTTTTGCATAAAGGAAATGGTGGAGCGTGAAATTTTGTAAGCCTGTGTGAATTTTGTTTTACAGCAGTAAGCTCATGTAAACGTTTGTTACAGCAGTAAGTTATTTTTCACAGCAGTGAATATAAAAGGGATTTTACAGTGGTAAATCTTTGTATCAATTTTTAATGAATAGAAAGTTTTAATGGTGGTGAATTACTCTGTTTTCTCTGTGAAATTTCTGAGTCTTCCTGTGCACAAAAGATCCTGGAGTAAAGTAAAAACAGAGCACTGCCTCTGTGTGTTTGAATATTTGGTTTTTGGTATTTTCCCCATTTAAAGAAAGAAAAATATCCAACACCAACTACTGAACACATACATACATGGGGTTATGGAAGGGGATCTTCACGTCAGCAAGCCAGCCGATCAGTTTTGGCTCCATTCCATCAGTGGAGATATGAAAGATTCTACAGAGAGTTGAAAGGGGCTGTCCATGAAATGTAATGTGTAACTGATGAATTCCATACATTGCATCATCAAAAATAAGATCATGGGAACTCATCTGCCTGCCTGCCTGCTTGCTTGCTTAAGCTAAAATCGACATAATATCAATATCATGGTGTGAGACAATACTGAATTATTGTTGTTGCTTTCACACTCGATGATCCTCCTCAGCTTCTGTTTTTTTGAGATGTAGATGATTTTAAGGCAAACTTCCCTCTCTGATTCACATTGTGATGAGCTGAAGTCTGCCTCTTGTGATCTGTACCAAATTGTGAGAAAAATTGTGGGAGGGACTGGGGGGGCGCAAAATGAGGTGGGATCGGAATTAAGATCCTGTAATGAAGAGAGAAATATGCCAGAAATGAACAGGGGACCTTTTTTTCTCAGAGGAAAAAGAAATGGAAGGGAGCTATGAAGGTTTTCGAAGATGTTCAATTCCTGGGGTGAGTTCACAATTTAATCTCTAATGTGGGAGACACAGATCGCTGAGCGGGGGAAATATAGACGATGAAGATGTTCATTTCGTTGGGTGAGTTCCCAACTTATTTGATCTCTTATTTGATCCCACACATATCGGTGAGCGGCTGATGGATCAGGTTAATTGGAATTTGCTAAGTGGGTGAAGGAAGCGCCTCGGGGGAATCAACCGAAATAATACAGGATCATGAATCCTGCTCATGCTTATCCCAAATATGGCGTGGGTTCGGGGAGGCCAACACCCGTTGCAGCTGATGCCGATCGCGCCAGCCTAAGAGACCTCCCAATAAATGCATATTCAAGTTCAAAGTATCAGTTTGGCATCTTTCCACGTGTCTCTATCTTTTATCAAAATCGTTCATTTCATTGAAACTCAGAGCCTCGACCTGGCATTGCATTTCCATATTCGGCGAGCTTTATTGCAGCCGGTCCGCGCGGTGAGTGTCGTTTAAATGGTATGGCATCTTTCCGCATGTCTCCATCTATGATATGGCATCTTTCCGCATGTCTCCATCTCTCATTTTTTTAAGTAGTCGTCTAAGCAGGGGAGGAATTGATCTGATAGTCAAAAGTGGTTGGAATCTGGGCAAAAAAAATTTCCAAAAATCTTGTAGAAATAGTATTTGAATCGTGGTTTTGCTGGTAAAAATAGTTGAACGCTATCAAAAACGTCTAGAATATCTAAAAATTTTGAAGTTTAACAATTATAATTTGGATTTACAAAAATCCTTGTAAAATTTTCTCTAAATATAACTAGAATGTTTCCATAACATTCCAGACAACTCCTCCGCATCGTTACACTACACCATCTTTTAATCCCAGGTGACATTGTATTTCCACATTCGGCAAGCTTTATTGCAGCAGGCTCACAATACAGTAAGTGTCGTTTAAATGGCATGGCATCTTTCCGCGTGTTTCAATCTTTTAAATCGGTGAGCGTCGTTTAAATGATATGGTATCTCTTACGATTTTAGACTTTGGTAGTACTGTATTCATGATGAATTTGTATTTTGAATTTAATCACATTATTCAGATTTTATTGAAGTTTTATTTAATGTGGTTTATTTTCGTGATAAAAGTGAAAAAATCAATTTATTTATAAGTTTGAATAGCAAAGATGCATTTCGGTCAAGAGTTAGCTATTGGAAGATTAGCCGTTAAGAATTAATTATATTCGAAAAACAAATTCATCATATAATTGACATTGTAAGCATTATACATCAATCTAGTTACTAAATATTTTGAAATGTGATGTATTTGGTGATACATTTTTATAATTTGATTTTTGGGTTGATCTTCATGTGTTGCATCTCTTAAAAGTGAAATTATGATAAAATCTAATTTAGCCATATCTTGAATTCACTACCAAGGATAACATGCATAGAAGTTAATTTCCATTTAGCATGTATTTTGTCAATATTACGTCCAAGATAATTTAAAGTTCATTGGATAAAATGTCTATCTATACTAATTTATCATTCTCAACTTGTTTTTCCATATCTTCTTGACATGTTAGTTAATCTATGCATTTTTCCTATGTTTGAATTTCTCAAATTTGGTGTTTGTTACCCCTCATGTTGTATGAGGCCTAGATCCTTGCCCATGCAGACTATGTATAGTGAATGTTGGCTTGGCGTTGATTTGTTGCTACTTTTGATACCTTTTTTGCATTGTAGATTACATCATAAGTCATAGTGGCACATGTGATACTTTTGGAGCCTTCATGCATGATCGTTTGTTGGAGGGACATCTAACATTTCCATATGAAGTTATGTATGTGGGGGCATGCCACAACACCATGTGAGAGATTTGCATGAGCACCTTGTCTTCTTGACTCATAATTGATCTTACATTACCCCATCACATAATACTGGGGAGATGTCTGGATAGGGCATTGGAGGAGAGCGTTGAAAGACTTAAACATGATCGAGACATGCACACTTGCACTCTGGCAAGAAGGCTTGGCATAAAAAGGGTTGGCATGAGGTGCACTCTACATAATAAGATGGAGTGGTGACCCACCTCTTATGGACATGGGTAGGAGTGCTTTGTGAGAATGCCTTAGGCATGTTGCACTAATAAGACTCACTTTTCTATATGATAGACACTACACGAGTTATGTGCGTGCCTATGTATGGAATACACCAACTTGATTCACATGGGATGTGCATAGGGTGAACTTCGGATAAGGCGGACTGAATGGATTCAACACAAGGAACTTGATGAACATTATATCTTGGGAAAGGCATCGTGATGGATGGATGACTTAGGGTGCAAAAGACAAAGCTGAGCTGCGATCACGAGACTTAAAGCACATAGACACGAAAGGAGGTGAAATTGTCACAACTCAAATGGACCAAACAATGTGATAGACAAGTTAGATACATGTATTCCAAAGGGGTGTGAAACTTCATACAAATAGAGTGTACATCTATATATTTGGCATGAGTTGGGATGAACTAAGGCACACAAGGGATGGACAAACAAAGAGATAAGAGGTTCATCATTGTGTGACTTCGGCACAATGCAAAAACTTATGTTCCATTGTAAAGACAATACTTGAGGCAACTTTTTGGAATGAAATGACTTCTTAGATGGGATGACTTCTAAGATGGAACGAATGTTGAGACAAAACAACAAAACAACTTCTAGAATGATTTCTTGGATAGAATCAAGGATAGATTTTGAAATAGCTTTGAGATAAGTCTTGAACACATAATCGTGCGAGGAAGGTTGTGGGGGGGTTTAGGGTTTACTTGTATGGAGTTGTTGAGCCATTCATTATTAATTTAAGAAAAGGACTCTAGCAATAGATTTAGCTATTGACTATTATTAGTTTAACATTGACCAATACAACTTATAATGTTTAACTTTGAAAAATAAATAATTATTTTTCAATATTATTAAAAAACTATTTTTCAAACACTTAATTGAACCATAACTTGAATGTCTTATTGTAGCCTTTGCATCATATAATGCCATGTGGATAACTACATCACCTATTTTATACCATAATTTATGAATATAGTTTCAATATTCATGCACGATTTTTAGATATTTGTGTAGTAATTTTTTAATCCAAATCATTGAAATAGTTCATATTCATGTAAGTAAAATATTTACCATGCGATACTTCCCATCATAATTTAAGCAAGTCTTTACATAAAAAATAGATAGAAATAACATGTAAATAAATATAAATTCAACATAATTGTTGACATACATACTTGTTTGCATTACACCTACACATCTCTCATAGGCATATTTGGATGTGAAATAAATATTTTTTTAATTAATTAAAATTAAAGATGTATTGAATGTATGAAAGTTCATTTCTTAAATTATTAAATATGTTTTTTCCACAAGAAAAAATCCGTAATTTTTATTAATAAAAATAAAATAAAAATTACATTTTATAGATACACATAGTGTGTATGCTGAAAGAAGCATGATGAGATCATGTCATTACAGTAGTGAGCTGAAAATACAATGTTGGAAGCTAATATGGGCATGAACATCGAAGAATTTGACAAGAGAATGAAAAAGGGAAACTTAAAGATGACAATTTGAGCTGGTTTTTTCTTTTTTACCCTTCCTTATTTGCACTTGTTGCCATCCATGAGGATTTGAATCAACTAGAACCAATGCTAGTTCTTGACCCCTTCCAAATGAGGGGGGTCTTTATCTAAGTTTGAACCCTCTAAGGAATGAGATCGTTCCCTATGAGGAATGAGATCGTTTGGTGCCACATGGACCTGCAGAGGGTTGTTGCTCTTCTAATTCCAGAGATGTATGTGGTGAAGCAGAACCATCATGAACCACGATCTCCCCCTCCATTTTATCCTCGGTTTACAGTTTTGGTTATACCTCTTTATTATCCTCCACCTCTTCCTCTAGAAGAGTAGGATCACTAAACTACCATCCTTTTGGTCTATTTGGTTATTCTTTTTCCTTTTTGGGATATTTTTAGCCATAACAAACTGAAGATAAAAGGAAGGGGTAGATTGTGATTCATGACGGTTCTACTTCTCCACCACATGCAGGGCCGGAATTAGAAGAGAAACAATCCTCAGCAGGTCAAGGTGGCACCAAAAGTAATATCACCTTTCTAGGTCCATTTTTTAAAATTTTCCTAGTTTGTTCCCAATATCTTCAAGGACTTGATGGTGCAAGAATGGAAGGGGAAGACTTGGAAGCCTAACCTGATCCAAATCTTGGGAGGGAGGCCCCAAAGATCTAAAAAAAAATTGAAATGGATCTTGGGGTAGAGACCCCCAAGATCTAAAAACTTGAATTACCATAAGAAAAATAGGGAGAATGCCCAATAAACAAAACCACAAAGAAACTTTTATTTAAAATAGTAATGGAAATAAACCAGCTAGGGTGATGGTAGCTTATCTCTGAGAAGAGATGTCGTGGCTACATGCTTCTGAACTGTAAAGGCTACATTGTGGCGAACAATCTATCCTTTTACAAAATGTGACTTGTTATTTATAGTATTTTTCAGTTACAATACCACGGGTCAATTCCATGGGTGAATGAATACCATGGGTGGATTTTAAAATAACACGGGCGGATGCCATTTACAATACCATGGGTAAATTCCATGGGTCGATGAATAATATGGGTGGATGAGTACCATGGGTGGATTTTACAATACAACGGGCGGATGCCATTTACAATACCATGGGTAAATTCCATGGGTTGATGAATAATATGTGTGGATGAGTACCATGGGTTGATGCCATTTTCCATTCGGATCATTCCTCCCTCCTTAAGAAGAAATGGTCCCCATTGTGTAAAGTTCCCTCGTGCGAAGCCTTTGTGGAATATGAAGAGCCACTGAAGATAAGGGTTTTATGTGGTTAACCCTAAACCCTGATAAACGAAGATCCGAGGATAGAGATACCATGTAATGCTTGTGACCAACTGTGATTCTTACAGTGTGCGGCCTAGCAAATGGACTTCGATGACAAGGATTTTATGCGGTTGACCCATAACCATGATGTTGGTTGCTAATGAAGTAGTAGGTGCCTACATAGCTTGGGGTGGGAGGGCACGTCTCCAAATAACCCAAGTTGAATGTTGCTATGTTGAAACTGATGAATGTGAAGAAGGTGCCTACTGGAGTGGGGTGGGAGGGGACGTCTCCAATGGGAACCCACTCCAAATGCTGCTCTGATACCACTGATCTGGATCTTGGGATGGAGGTCCCCAAGATCTAAAAAAAAATTGAAATGGATCTTGGGGTAGAGACCCCCAAGATCTAAAAACTTGAATTGCCATAAGAAAAATAGGGAGAATGCCCAATAAACAAAACCACAAAGAAACTTTTATTTAAAATAGTAATGGAAATAAACCAGCTAGGGTGATGGTAGCTTATCTCTGAGAAGAGACGTCGTGGCTACATGCCTCTGAACTGTAAAGGCTACATTGTGGCAGACAATCTGTCCTTTTACAAAATGTGACTTGTTACTTATAGTATTTTTCAGTTACAATACCACGGGTCAATTCCATGGGTGAATGAATACCATGGGTGGATTTTACAATACCACGGGCGGATGCCATTTACAATACCATGTGTAAATTCCATGGGTCGATGAATAATATGGGTGGATGAGTACCATGGGTGGATTTTGCAATACCACGGGCGGATGGCATTTACAATACCATGGGTAAATTCCATGGGTTGATGAATAATATGGGTGGATGAGTACCATGGGTTGATGCCATTTTCCATTCGGATCATAACCCTGGCATAGAAGTCACCACCATAGATGTTGCAACAAAACTAGGGAACCATAGAGTAATTGATGGTCCTGCTTTGCCTCAGAACTAAGGCCCTTCATTTAGTAGAAAGTCCAATTCTTTTTGTCTATCAAATTGGTCAAAAAATAAATCCCTTTGAGAAAAGGTAAATGTCACAATTAGTTTACCATGAAGAGAACACTCACTGATGTAATATTTCTGATTTTGGCCAAAAGTCATTAAACCTACATATAATCGCTTTCGATTCCATTTTTTTGAATAAAGAGGATAACTCAATGACATTGACCTCCATGGATGGAACTTACTCCATTTGGTCACAATATATGGTCCTGAAATGCTCTGATTTAGTTATGTAAGGTTTAGAACCTTCCCGTGAACTGCATCCTTGAAGGTCCTTGATGTTTCAATTGGAAGTCTTGCACTAGGTCCACCCTGCATCCTAATGCAAATGATGATAGATGAGTTTTTTGTGACATTATAACTTTGAATCAAGTTTGTATCTTGAATGACATTCCCTACAAATTGTAAACAATGAATTGATATCAACAATCCCCAAATATTCTATTCTATTTTATGTTTTAAAGAGATGGTCGTTTATGAACCGTAGATCGAGAAAGGAGCAGAAACCCCATTGAGATTTTTAATAAAAGGTTTGTTCTTTGCAAACTCAGAAATAAAGGGAAAAGATGCCCTGCCAGAGGGTTGTATACTCTTAAAAGTTGGCCATTGTAAACACAAAAACACCATAATAATAGGGATCGATCGCTTAGGACGAACCCCCGTTGTCACTATATAGGAGAATCAAATCCCCTATGGAATGAGATGATATGATTTTTTCTCCATATTCCTTGCATCTGTGCATGCTAAGTGCAAATGATAATCCTAATTTTACCCCTCTCCAACCATGGCCCACAAGTGAGCCAGAGTCTGAACCCTGTGATATTGCAAAGAATTTGAGTCGACCAGATCCCAAACATTGAGAGTTCTCAAAAGGTGCAAACCCCGCCATCAATAACAATCATACCTAAATGCTCCAATGCTAGAACAAAAAAGATCAGCACTTTCATAAGAGCCAAGCCACCAAGAGCCAAAATCTGGCCGGGACATGAAGGTTGTGGCAGGAAAGATGAATGTGGTGACTGAAAGTTGTGAACACAGAGGTGTTAGAACCCTATTCTCCATCGTCTCCATAAATTCTATGATAAGACAAGGCCTAGCTGTGTTGAGGTTTCAATAAGGTGCACTTGAAAATTCATACATTTCTTAATATTATGTCTGATATTAAATTCTATTAACTAGCCGTTGCCACTAAAGGCATAAAAATAAGCCGAAGATATGGAAGACTGAGAATATTATTTGGCTAAGATCTAGGAAGCTTTATCTTTCATCGTTGTGCTTGAAGTAGCAATTTTGTATTGTGGTTATGCATACAACATGAATTAATTATCACCAAAATATGTAAATTGTGTGTGTTGTGCTTGAAGTACCAAATTTGTCTTGTGGTTATGCATACAACATCCTAAATAAATTATCACCAAAATATGTGAATTGTGGGCATGGTATAGTTAGCTTACAGTTGAATGCAGAGTTGAAATCCCTTCCTTAATTGTCGTTCGCCTTTAAACACATACATAAATGTACATTTCTTACATATTTTCCTATAGATGGTGATGAGTCTTATTACATTGTGAATAATGCCATATGTTATGTGCTATAAATATAAATGATTGCCTAAGCCGTGAAGCTCTCTGATATGTATATGGTGATTCTCTTGTTTATTATTATAATTATTGTGTAATTATGTGTTATGGTTATTGAATATACTTTAATAGTATGTAAATGAATACATAAATCAAACTACTCCTTTTAAATCAAGATATTGAAGCCTTAAGCCATACCTCGCAAGAGTAAGTTTTCCTTAAGACTGCAAGTTGCAATGCATAAGCAAGGCAATTACCTTTTTTTTTGGGTAACTATGATCGAAAGGTTGTTCTCCACATTTCGTCGATGTAACCTTTAAAATTTTCGCTTTGTTTATGCATGGCAATGAATCCATAGTTCTGTGATTGGTGTAAATATAAATTTGCAATAAATGCACCAATCCATTGTCTTAAGAGGCATGCGTGATGTTAAGTATGCCTAGAATTCTTTGGCTACTTCTATGCTCAATGCTTTTTCAGGAGGCCTTATTGGGTATCTTCGTTATCTTGATCGTCAACATCCTCACATTCACGTACTATGTTTTATTTCTCAGTAGAAAGGCAAAGAACAAAATCTCTCCAAGAGATTCTCCCCTCATTGTTTATACATGTCAATCATCTGTGCAATTTTATTTCAAAAATCTTAATCAAATGTGAAGGAAATTTTATTGCCAATGGCTTTCCGGAAACTACTGTCGTTACTAGCAATCCAGCAAAGGTGGAGTACATTAATGCCCCAATCCTTACATCACTCATTTCTAATACCACCCCCATTGGGGAAAGCTTATTGCTCTCAAGTATGTTTACCAAGTGCTCAATGTCTCGTTGGATCATTGGGGGAGGCCACAAAAAAGAAAATTCGAGTTGGACTCTCCATTTCCCTGATTCGCCAACCAATCAGACACCTAGTTCCTTGACCTTCTACTGTGGGAGTTTATTTCATAATTAAAAGAGAGAAGTAAGTTTCTTATTCGTGAAACTTGAAGTTCAAGGTGCTAGCTTTTGACCATTATAGAGATAGGGAATTCATTAATGAATTTTTTTTTTTATAAAATTAAATTAAAATCAAACATTTATAAAATATTTTGATTTTAAAATGAGTTATGGTTTCTTAGCATGTGGTATTGATAATTTATGGTATTGGCTCATAGTATTGTAACCAATCCTATTTACAAGTTAATATTATCCATAGTTAACTCCTAAACTGAGAGTAAATATCCATGGTTAAAATTTTAGTTATATTGTATGTGTTAAGTTTTTATTCGTTTATTATTTTAATTTATATGTTAAAATGGATCTTAATATGGTTAAGGAATCATTATTTTAATTTATATGATAAAATAGAGCTTAATTTCTACCTACAATTTATATATTATAAATTTTAATGTGATATGTATATTATGATTTTCATTATTTAAAAATTTGTTCATAATTTTATTAATAAAAACAAAATTGCAATATAACAAATTGAATTTTATTATTTTTATTACTTTTAATTTACTATTAATTGAACCAATATTTAAATGTTTAATGTTTAAAAACATTTACATACTTCCACTAATTTTATTACTTTTATTCACTATTAATTGAACCAACATTTAAATGTTTAATGTTTACAAACATTAACATACCTCCATTACAGGGAATGACACATCAATTATGTTATTTAATATAGAAATTGAAATATTTATTTATGGCTTACACTAAAATATTATTTTGTTATTAAAATATTTTTGTTTTAGATATTACATGTAAATGAATTACACAATATGTAATGTTCATAATAATATTTTTTCATATCATTTGTTCACTATAAACTCATATGTTCACTAACTCCCTCATCCTAAATTGTAAATTAATTTGAACTTATCACACTAAAATGTAAATTAACATTTTTATACTTTAATTATTTTATCTTTCTATAAATTAATTATATTTTTATAAATGGAAAATTTTATTATTCATAAATAATATTAATTTTTTTAATTATTACTATTTATTTTTATAAATGGAAGATTTTATTATTTATAGATAATATTAATTTTTTTAATTATTACTATTTATTTTTTAATTTATTAGTGTAAATATTATTAATTTAAATATAAAATTACTCAAAGATATATCTATGTAATATCTCCTTTCTAAATTAAAAAAAAAAAAAAAAAGCGCACATTTTACTTGAGATTATAAGAATTAAAAAAGCCACATTATACCTGAGATTATAAGTTCAAAGAAAAATAAAATAAGCATAATCATAAATAAAAAAAAAAAGGAATATAAAGTTGGTTTGGATTATAAGCTAACGAAAACCAATTATAAACTCGAAACAATCTATATATTTATCTAGTATAAATTAATAACAAGAATACTCTATTTAGAATTTATGAAAGTTGAAATTTAAACATTGCTCTTCTTATTAGTCGATGCCACACGCACGGCAGGGATCATTAATTCTAGCTGCTTAGTGTCTTGACTGCCATAAATAACCAAAGTATTTATCTTGCCAACGTTGCCATTGTTTTCGTCATCTTATTTAGCCTCTTCCTGAGGCAGACATGTTAAACCATATATTACAGTAACTATTTCTTGTGCATTTTTTGGTTTAATGAAAGATTTAAACTAATGTTAACATTACTTTGGATGACATTTCATGCTTAGGAATTAAAAGCGTATCTTCTATTTATGTGACAGGGTTGTTAGTTTATGTGACAAGGGTGCCAAAATTGTAGTGTTTAAACACATGGCCCGTACATGTTTAAAACTTTTCATGGGCTTATCCACTTGTCTGCATAGAAATTTATATAACATTTCATTTCTAGGTTCAAACTAGTAGGCCCTCTTAGTTTAAGAAAACAAGAATAGATATCCAGTTGCAGTGGCTCTAACGTTATGGGTGATCTCTACTGAACCCCAGTTGTGAATCAACGCAGTGGGTGATCTCTATTGAACCCTCTGCTAAATCCTGTGGTTGAAATCTCCACTGGACCGGTGCTCTGTGTGATCTCTGCTGAACCGAACCTGGTGTGGGTGATCTCAGTTGAACCAAACTTGGTATAAATCTCATATAAAAGCATGAGAAGAGCCCGAACCTTTGCTTGTTGAACAATCTATCTGTGGTTGTTCTCATAGTAATTTTACCCATATATTCTAGTTGTTGAGCTCAGTGCCTGGGGTGAAAATCGAATATGCAATATTGAAGGTCCAAGTACAACTACTTACTTGCAGCCTTAGAAGAAGAGATAAAGATCTTTATTGAGAAAGAGAGAGAGAAATTTCAATGTAGATATGTGCTACTACAATAACTGCTATGTAGGTCCTTGCCTGAACCTACCACAACAGCTTCAACTTGCGTTCCATACCAGAGGAAGCTCAAGAACCCCCAACTTGGGTGGCGAGAACCCACAATGAATGTTTCCTAGCTATTCGAACCAACAATGTCCCGCCACTATGAGATCTACAAGTGTCCCCATACATACAAGCAAGTAGTTAGAGCCAGGACTGCTCCATCCTGATCTGTGTGTGGCGTAATATATTCATTCTTCTCAGATATGCAGATGGCTATCAAAGCATTTAGGTAGATGGTTGGCCACTGATGGACTTAAGAAGATGCCTGCCTACCAGCTAAAAGAGAGAGCTCAATGGCGGCATGTCCTGAGTGTCAAGAAAGTGGGCGCCAATTGAAGAAACACAAACAAAAAGGATCGAAATTCTATTTTGGGTATCAATCTCGCACGAGATGAGATTGTTGGGCGAGATGTTGGGTGGATATACTAGCTTAGGCTTTCGGCTTCAATTATGCAAAGTATAGGAAAATTTCTTTGAAGGGTTAAAGTTGCGTGCTTTAGAGCTGTTTGGTGATTCAAAACTAAATTTGAAACAGAAAATCCATGAAATCCTTGAAGGCTTCAACTCTTGAAAATATAAGGAAAAATTGTGCAATGTTGCAATTTGATTTATGTTTTGGGCTCACCCTCTTTAAGATCTTCATCTACAAGTACTTCAACTTGGTTTGGCTCAATGGTTGAAATTTTGTGTAAACATGTAAGAGATCAACAACAAGCTTTTATTTTCATGTTGACAAATCATCATTTTCATGTGGCGTTAACAGGGTAGTTTGTTTCATACTCTTTATCTTGCGATGCCATGTGTATAGCTAAATATATTAAGGTAATCAAAGGCAATTCTTTTTAATAACTAATGATTATAACAAATTGAATTTTTTGATGCTCTGAGACAATTTAGCTGGTGAACCGATGAGACCATTGATATCGTTGCTATTGTTGCTCTTGAAGGTGCTCCAAGACTATTATTTGGTGATTAATCTGTCGGGCGGGCTTAATTATTGCCAACAATTGTTGCAGTAGCGATTGCTTCTAACTTTTGTTCCTTTGTGAAGTCATCCATTATTTTCTACGTCAACGTGCCTTGGGAGCTATACAGGGAGGATTATAATAGTCACATGAGAGTCTCCCTAATACGAATGAATTGGTATAACCCTGCCTTGAAATAAATTTGTGAGAAGCACTTGAAATTTCCGACACAATGGTGAAGAGAAGCTCTGAACCTAAGGAACAAATTTTTTTCTGACTCCTCATCGTGAAGCTCGTTCGCCTAGACCTCCTCAGTAGCAGTGGCTTAAGAACCAAACCAACCTCCTTCCTTTCTCTCTTCATTAGGAACCAACGACTTTCCGTTATATACTGATGCTACGACAACACTCTTCACTTGACCACCTTGAACTTGCTTTCCTATCATGCTGGAATCGCACTAACCTGACTGAACAACCCACTGAATAAGGAGAACTTGCTTTCCTATCATGCTGGAACTGCACTGACCTGATTGAACAACCCATTGAATAAGGAAAACACTGGTTAAGTTGACCTCCCATTCAACAGCTAGGCAGGGACTAGTTGCCATGCAACCTCACTTGTTTTCTTAGTGTTCAATAAAATATTAAGATTAAAATTGCGATATCATATTAATACATTGGAACGATAGAACATTTTAATGATTTGGCAAATTTTCCATAGGTTTCATTACACCATTAGCTATAATATACACACATGTCGTTTTAACTATATTAATTATACACATCCTTTTTTAGAACCGATGACAGTAAAAGATGAAAAAAAAAAGAATCTTCATGAGATCATGCACACTGATCTAAACAATTTGTTATGGAATTGAAAATATCTCAGGCATGGAAATGAAATGAAATTTTAATGTCCATAAGACTAGATATAGTCTATAGGACCACTAGCTTCCCTGCCTTTTGCGTTAACTTCTTATGGAATTGAAAACATCTCACGCATGGAAATGAAATGACATTTTAACACCCACAAGACTAGATATAGTTTATGGGACCACTAGCTTCCCTGCCTTTTGCCTTTTGCAATTCAATTCTCTTATTGTTCAAATTAATGATAAGCTAACCCAACCTTCTAATAGTCCACTCATTGAAAATACAATGCCAAGGAACTGATGTTAGCTTACTATTCCATGCAATGTCAAAAATTTCTTTCAACTCATATTTAAGAAAAACGGGAATGGAATAGAGTTCTTAACAATTTTTACATTTTAATTTGTATTTGAAAACTAGAAATTTGCTAGATCTTCATACATAATAATACTAATGCCAATAAAGATGCTTTGTTAAAAAATATTGTACCAAGAAATACAAAATGAGGAATGAATAGTCATTTGTTTTGATGATGTCTCTGTAAATCCTCGACAACTATGGTAATATTTTCTTGGCTACCTCAAACAATGGCTAGCTTTGTCAACAACGTAGCTGTGATAGCCACGGGAGTGATCTCAGCCCTCCGCCTGAAGAAAATGCCTGGCCTGACCAATTTAAAAAAGGGAACACCTTTGGTGTAATAAATATGTTAATTAGTCAACAATTGTATTAAGTTTATGATATATATAATATAAGGCACGAAAAGTCTATAATTTATTAAACACATAGTAATGATTTTTTTTAAATATATTATTAATTTGATTTTTAGCTTAGTAAGATGTTTATGAGCTTTCAATAATCTCATGTTTAGATCCTCATGTAAGTATCATTTTATGATTTGTAGGATATTAAGCATTATATAATTTTCAAAAATTTTGAAGTTTTTTTCTTTCTTTCCAAGGTTCTAAATTCTCATCCAACACTTTCATTTTTGAATATTCAAAGCTTTAGGAGAATCACCCTCATTATTAAGCCATTAAGTCCTTTGTAGTTTTTTATCTAATGATAAAATTCCAAAATGGAGCCCAAGATCTCAAGTTTGCTGACAACCCAATGCCAAAGGCAATCCCAATGCATCAAATTAGCTTTTGGGGAATTCTTTGGTTTCTTCAACTAGAAGCCTCCTCCCCTTTTATTCACAATCAGAGGACCTTAAGTTTGTGTCCCAAGACATAATCAAGCTTTATAATTTTGAACATAGGAAATATCACAATATTCAAATTTAGCCCAAAGACAAATAGTTAAGGATCAATGCCATGCTTTTGACTTGACATAGCCTTATGGTGTTAATTTGGCAGCTCAGGGATAAATTCCCTTCATTGGAAAACCAACCTCATCAAGAAAGACCCTACCTAGCCGTTGGAAGAATTTAATTTGGTCAAGGAAAAATATTATTTTTTATGAGAATCCCACATGTGCACAAAAGTACAAGTTGGCATGAGCAAGTTAATTTGACCCCCATAAGACACATATAAATAGAGCACATGTGACATCACATTGAAGACTCATCATCACATTCATTTCTTCTATTCTATGGTTCATATAGTGATGAAATTGCAGGTTCTTCTCACACATGCGAAGGAGAGAAAGAGTGTTTTCTAATTGGCTGAATTCATGTTTTGTTTTGGGACATTGACCAACATTGACCTGACACCTTTTGACTTGGTTTATCTAGATTTGGATATGTTTTGAGAGGCCGGGGACAAAGGAATTTTTACCAAACTTTTCTGGGTTGTTTGACCAACGTTAACCATAGACTTGCAACTAGGGTTTCAACAAGTCAAAGCTTGACTTAGACCAAATTTGGAGGCACTATTTTGGGACTATTTTAAGTTGAATTTGATCAACAAAGAAGGCCACATATTTTGACTATTGACTAAGCATATTTGGAGGAAGTTTGACAATTGACTTTTGGACTAGTTAGGGCTACTACTACTATTATTGACTTTGACTAGAATTGCAAACTTTGAGTTGTTGACCATATTTGACTTTCGGGATCATCTCTTAATATTGGTTAGTTGATATGTGGATAAATCAAAGATTTGACTTTGACTCTTTTTGGATGAATTGGAACATTGTATCTCTCTGATGACCATTTGATGAAAATCTAATAGAAGAGGAATTTTGGAAGGGTTTTCTCCATTGTGGGGTTTTCCCCTAGTCTTTGACCAAATATTTTGTCTCCTGTTATTGCTCTTGGTTGTCTTCTATTGTGCATTGGATAAACTTTTTTATCTACAATTTCTTATTTTCATTAGAAGAGTGAATTTAATTGAAAATTGATTGGTAATTGAAGAAGAATTGGAATATGTGATTATGCTAAGAATAAAACACTTGAAAATTAACATGGTATTAGAGTTGAGGTGAAGACAAGCCCAAGGATACAAGAGCAAAGAAATCATCTTTAAAGAAATATGTTGAATCACTTGGTCAAGATTTCTACCTCATACTTCAAGGATGCAGAGAAATTGGGTGACTCATCTAATTTTGTTGCTTGGAAGGTCAAGTTGGAAGTGACATTGGATGAAAATGATGTTTTGGAATATGTGGAAGGAAAAGCACCCGAGCCACTAGAAAATGCTCCTGTTTCTGCCAACGCCAAGTATAAGAAGCATGAGATCAAATCCAAAAAAATACTTATTGATTCTTTGAAAGAGAATTTTCTTACTTGCATTGCAAATTTGAAGAAGTCCAATGATATGTATGAAATCTAGTTGGGATCTATGAGGTAAATAATTTGAATCACATTTTCTCCATGAAAAATTAAATCAAGGACATCAAGATGAACAAGGGAACTCAGGGATTAATTGTTGAATACTGTAGAATATATGTCTGATAAAGAGTTAGTGTTTGTTTCTCTTCAAGGTATTCCTCTATTATGGGAGACATTCATTACAACTATTAGCAACATTGATAAGTTTCTGACATTTGATGAGTTGGTCGGAAATTGTACACAAGAAGAAACCAAGATTATTTCTAGAGGAAGAATTCAAAAGCATGAAAAGGGAGAGCCCTCTACATTTGTTTCATAGGATAAGAAAATGAAAGGAAAAGGAAGACTATCTAATTCTAGAAATCCTTCTCTAAATTCCAAGGATTCCAATAGAATATTAAGGAAAATTGAATGTTACAATTGCCACAAGCATGGTCACTATGCCTGAGACTATCCAGAAAAGAGAGATTCTCCAAGGTACAACTACAACAATAATCGTGGCTTCAAAAAAAACATGTTTAATGATAGAAGAAGAGCAGATGATATAAGAAGAATAGATAATAGAAAAAAAAGAGATGCTCCTGATGATCATGAAGACGGCCATTGTCCTAAAAGGAGATCAATAAACTCAAGGTATGGAAGTAGTGCAATTTCTACTCAATCTAAATATATTCTCATTTCTTCTCTTTCTAATTCCCCCCCTTCAGATTCATGTGATAGCTGATTAGTAGATAGTGGGGCCTCAAGACATATTTCTAGGTATTGTGAAGTCCTCTCAAATTTGGTTGAGAGGAAGACTAATTTGAAGGTCATTCTTGGGGATAATTCTACTTATCATGTGGATATTTTTTCTTCTATCGCATTTCATTTAGACTATGGGGATACTATACTTCTGCATGATGTTATGTATGTACCAAAATTAAAGAAGAAACTTGTATCTATGTCTTCCTTGGAAGAAAAAGGGATGAGAGTTGCTTTCATAAGAGGAAAGTTCCTCACTTGGCCTATGGAATCACACATGAAGGATGCATTCACCATGGGATCTAAAATTGAAGGACTCGATAGAGTCAACGGAAGATTTCTATGAGCCATGGTACATGATAGCAATCATCATAGTGAGGTATGTCATTGAAGGTTTTATCATCTGCACTATGAAGCCCTACCTAAGGTAAGGAGGATGGTTTCTATAATGTGTAAAGTTCAATCTAAGCATGATGGGGTATGTTTGGGATGTACCATCAGAAAGAAGTCAAGGGGACCATTCCCTTCTAGCAAAAGTAGGACTAATGATATTCTAAAACTCATACATTTTTATCTATGTGGAACCATGCCAGTAAAATCTATGGGTGGCTAGCTATATTACATAATCTTTTTGGATGACTTTTCCCGAAAGACAAGGATATTCTACTTAAAGAACAAGGATGAAGCATTTTATATGTTCCGGGATTTCAAGGATCTGATAAAAAATAAAATATGGAAAATAATCAAGGTCTTCATGTCCGATAATGGTGGAGAATACACTTCTAATGAGTTCATTGAATTTCGCAAGATGGGTGGAATCAAGAAGGAGAACATTGTACCTTATAATCTCAAGAAAAATGGTGTGGTTGAAAGAAATAACAGGACCATCATGGAAGTTGCCTAAGAAATGTTGCATCATCAAAAGTTGTCAAAGTTCCTTTTGGGAGAAGCCACTAATACAACTATCTATGTTCAAAACATGAATCCTCATCAACTTGTGGGTGACAAGATTCCCAAATAAGTATTCGAAGATATCAAGCCCAATGTTGGTCATCTAAGAATATTTGGTTGCCTCGTTTACTTTCATGTGTTGAAGGAGAAGAGGAACAAGATGGAACCCACTGGAAAGAAAGGTACATTTGTTGGATATTATAATTTATAATTCTAAAGATTTTAGAATATATGTGTCTAGTCAAAGGAATGTCGAGTCTATAGCGATGTGAATTTTGATAAAGATGATGCCCTTGGATAATTAAGGGACATTATTCCTCCTCGTCTTGTTGAAAATAAGAATGATGACATGGATCTAATAGAAATTACTTTTGTGCTTGAACCTAAGAAATATATTGTTGATGATCCCATGGAACCCATGGACCCCTCATTTTGTCCTCCATGTCATCCTCTTTCCAAGAAGAGACCACCTTGGGTTCATGATACTTTACAAGATGTTGAAAGACATGACACTGCTAGAGGAACCTTTAGAGAAAGCAAGAATCCATGCTGATACTAGGGATATGTTGTGGCTATGAGCTCCATCATAAAGGCTGAACCAAACACCTTTGAAGAAGAAATAAAAGAGTAGGTTTGTAAATATTCTATGGTCGAAGAATATGAATATATTGTGAAGAATGATGTGTGGGAAGTGGTTTCGAGACCCAAAGAGAAGTCTGTCATGACTTTGAAATGGTTATACAAAATCAAACATGGAGCTAATGGAAGTATTGAGAAATATACGGTGAGGTTCATGGCTGAGGTTTCTCATAGAAAAAGGAAAAGAATTATGATGACATTTTTGCACCTATTTCCTACTATATCACTATTAGATCTATTATTTCCATTAGTGCTAGCCAAGGATGGACACTTCACCAGATGGATGTGAAGACTTAATTTCATCAGGCCATATTACAGGAAGAAGTATTTGTTGAGCAACCACATGGTTTTGACATGCATGACAAGAAAACACACATTTGTAGGCTGAAGAAGGAACATTTTGGATTGAAGAAAGCCTACAAAACCTAGTATGCCTATATTGATTGCTACTTGGTGAATCTAGGATTCACGAGAAGCAATGTTGAACCAAACCTCTACTTTAAAGTAGTCCAAGATATGCCCCTTATTTTGGTTTTATATGTTGATGATTTATTCTTCATATGTAGTGAGCCTCTAATGCTCGAGTATAAGAGGGAAATGACCTTTGAATTTGAGATGAAAGACCTCAGATTGATGCATTATTTCCTAGGATTAGAGGTGTGGTAGAGACCTAGTGAGATTTTCCTTTCACAAGGAAAATATGTGGTGAAATTGTTGGAAATATTTGGAATGGTAGAATGAAATTCCATGGCCACACCAATGGAGATGAACTTCAAGGAGTTGTGTGGAGATGTTGCAGGACTTGACTTGCAGAATCCATCTGAGTATCAAAAGTTGATTAGGGCATTGATTTTCAGTGTAAACACACATCTGAATATATGTCTTTTAGTTAACACTTTGAGTCAATTCATGATTGAGCCTCTTCATGCACACTTGGATGTTCCCAAACACATGTTGAGATGTTTGCATGGGACGATTAATCTTGGTTTGAGATATATTGTTAACAATGTGAGACTTCATGGGTACACTGATGTTGATTGGGTCAAAAATGTTATTGATAGGAAGAGCACATTAGGGTGTTGAATTAGTTTGGGTTCTTCCATGGTATCTTGGATGAGTAGGAAACATAAGTTTGTTTCTCTAAGAACAATTGAGGCATAATACATTAAAGCTAGCATGGCTAGTTTTGAGGCATTTTGGTTTAGGAATCTCTTTGGAGATTTGTTTGAGGAAGTTCTAGATACGAATATGATATATTGTGGCAACAAGAGTCGGATCTGATTAACAGATAATCTCGTGTTTCATGACAATTCTAAGCATATTGAGATCAAATATCACTATATTCGAGACATGGTGGAGAGAGGAGTTGTACGAATCTATCATATTTCAACTAACAAGTAGATAGAAAACACACTCACCAAGGCTTTGCTGAAAGGAAAGTTATTGGTCTTCAAAGAGTAGCTTGAACTGATGGATGTGACCCTTCAGGGTAAGGGTCCCAACTGATTGAGGATGTAGTGCCCCGCACTAGTTGAATAACCCTTGTATGAAATTAGCATTGATATAGCCGTAAGTATCACACATTACTCTTTTAGCACCTCAGGTTGAGGATACACAAACTTGAATCTATTAGTAGTGGATATGATGGATGTGTTTATTTCCTAGTCGACAATATGATGATGATAGCTTTGATGGATATCTGTGTTTCCTATTGATGTTATGATGATGATAGCTTTGATGGATATGTATGTTTCCTATTGATGTTTTAATGATGATAGCTTTGATGGATATGTATGTTCGCTATTGATGTTATTATGGTGATAACCTTTATGGATATATATGTTTTCTACTGATTTTATGATGATGATATTTGTGATGGATGTGTTCCTTATGTTGGATACTTAAATTAGTTCGGGTTCATGATGAACAACAATGTGGATGTCTATGTAATGTTGATGATGTTATTATGTCAATGACCAACACTATGAAACATTGTTAATGATGATTATCGAGTATGGTAGAAAACCAGCAGATGCACTTGCATGTGATGAGTCGACGACATCTATTTTGATGGAAATGAATATTTTTCTTTGAAATTTTAAAGTTCACTTTGAATTTTGCTATAAATTCTAATGACATGTTATTGGTTGAAGGAACATGTTAGTTGTTTTTCCAAATGATTGATACATGAATGATGGGGTTGTACAAATGGATGGAACTGCATGGGAGGGGTGGGACAGTGTCCTCGATTTCACCAGCTAGCACTCTTGCTGGGACTTTTGTTGGGATGGTTGGGACACCTTTGTATTGAAGATTAGGATGTCATGGGGGAAGGTCCCAAATTGGGTCGCTCAGAAGCATTTACTGGGGGGCATGTTGAGAAATTTAGTTCAATGCTTGATTATAATTTTTATTAATGATTTCTCAAACTTTGAAAATTTCTTTTGATTATATTGATTCTTAATTATCATTATTATGTTATGTTCATTAAAAATATAAATGCCAAAAAGAAGATCACAAATAGGACACCATAGATAGGCATGCAACTAGGGAAAAACCCATATGAAGGGGAAAACCTTGTCAAACTCTTCTTCTAGTAGAATCAAATAAAGTTGAGACAACGTAGACCCTTGATTGAAACATTGAGTTCCTCCTTCCACCAAGTCAGTTGTTAGCACAAATTTCTTCACATCAAGTCTTTTTGTATTTTCAGCTCCTTCACTACAAGTTTTGAAATTGACCTTGTACCTTTGGCCCCTATAATATGCTTAGACTCCTTTGCACGTGTAACATTTTTTTTTTTGGTTTTTGAATCTTTAATTGACATGTCTCCTTTCCTAAACTTTGCATCCTTTGGAATTTCAAATCGAATCCTTTTCTTCATCATCGAATGACTTGTTATCTCTATTCAATAAGTTCAGTGCATGTGTGTGTATATATATATATATATATATATATATATATATAGATATATATATATATATATATATATATATATATATATATATATATATATATATATATATATATATATATATATATATATATATATATATATATATATATATATATATATATATATATATATATATATATATATATATATATATGGATGGTGGCTCTTTTGAGGGGGACTTATAGGCGAGGTAGTCCAACATATAGGAGAGGGAGCTGACTTGGTGGAGGAGTCTCTTTGAAACAAAAAAAAAATTTTCTTCTTTGACTTTAGGTGTGTAGCAAGAGTCTTTTGCATTATCACTTTGACTTTGATACAATACAAAAATCCTAGAGCACTCAATGGGTGCTTTGACCTATTGACCATTGACCCAAGCATGAAACCCATGCTTTAATAAGTCAATTTATTTTACAATAATATATATATATATATATATATATATATATATATATATATATATATATATATATATATATATATATATATATATATATATATATATATATATTTCTTTTGATGAATACATTACATCATGACTCAAATACAATTATGAAGATCGACATTAATTAAATTCTTCAATAGTGCACACATCAAGGTGGATTCCTTGATCCCCAAAACCATTAGTCTCAATATATCGGGCAAGAGGAGAGATTATAACGGTCTCCATCGTTGAACCTAGATTTTCCCCTCGTAGCCAATGGATGCTAAAACGGAAAGTGACATGGAACCCTTGGAACTTCAGGGGAAGTTCTTGAAGGGCACAACTGACATGGCACCCTTGGCATCAAGAATAAACTGTTAGGAGTGGAACCCTTGGAACTTTAAAAGGAAGTTCTTGAAGGGCACGACCGACTTGGAACCCTTAGCATAAAAAATAAACTACTAAATATAATCAAGATATTTAAATCCTACTAATTCACATTAGGTGGTAAATGAGGTTATAACCAAGGCAATTAAATCAAGAATAAAAATTGGAGAAAAGTTAGGATAAGAAGAAATAAGGATATTGTACCTTGAGAACTCTACCCTTCCCAGGTTGGAAAATATTAGGTAGATAATGTACATAAGTATTTTAATAGGTAAAAGGGGGGAAGAGGGACATAGAGTTAATCATAAATATTAATCCTAAAATAGTTAAACATTCTTAAGAAAAGGGGGTGATGAATTATAATAAATATTAATAAATTAAATTAGAGAAATTTAGAGAACTTCCATGTAGCAAGAGCCAACATAAGAATATCCATCTAAGAGGAAAATGTAGTTAAAACAACAATTACTTAGGGAACAAATATGAAGATTATCAGTTGACTTCAGTAATGAACACAAATTAAGGAGTAAAAAACGGGGATCAATATACAACTAGGAGAAGAAATAGGGAGTCTTGTTGGGGTGAGGAAAAATATTATTTTTGAATTAAAATTGAAGTAAATAATTTCGGAGAGACTTGGTGAGAGGATAACACATGGGTGGGTGAATAACCAAACTTTTGGATTAATAAAAATAATTAATTATGTATGAAGTGCCAAGTGTCATCTATGAAACTTGTTGTAAAAGAAGGGGCAAGCTATGGGAGAAGGGAGTTTTTGCTTATCCTATTATTGGATGGATGCGATTATGTCTTGGTGAGTGGCTATGAGCTATAGTGATTTTTTTGAGGTAGATATATTTAAAGAGGGGACTCTTGAGCCAAGGAGTGCTCACCTCTATCAACTAGCACACTTCCTCCTTTGAACAACCCCATTGCAGCTCATGGGTCCTTGGGGAATAAGAGTACCCAAGGAGTAGGATGGGAGGTCAACTGATGGATCACTAACATTCAATCAGAGAACATAAACATTCACACTTGTATGCAGACAACAACAAGGGAGTGTAGGTAGCGACAAGGCTAATATCGAATCTCCTCTCCAGGTGAACGATACATGCTGTATTTATGATGTTCTATTATGTGATTTTGTTGTGCTTATGGTTAATATAATGTAAAACAAATGATATTTCATGTACATTTGATGTAAATGCCTTAATATCTTGAGTGTCCAATGTTTATCTGCTTATGGTTGTATCCCATATTTATCTGCATTGTTTAATATATATATATATATAACAGGACACTGAGCTATGCTCTTCCCCTCTATTTGAGCTCATGGGGAAAGGAATTGTGTTGGAGAGTTCCTAGGGTTGAGGGAACTCTGGACAATAGGATAGTCTATGATCCTTAACTTCCACAGTAACTTGTATCCTACTTATTTTCTGACAATAGGATAGACTGTGATCCTTACCTCTTATGGTAAATAGTATCTTGCCTATTGTCCTTGGATATTGGGTTGTAGTCAGAGCTCCCCTATGATGATTCTTCTTATTTAAATTGGAGAATGTTCAACATATGAGCATATATGAGATATGACTTGGTTCAATAATGATGATGACAATATTTTTGACATGGGATTCATAATTCAGTTGGAAATTTCTCCCTAACTAAGAGGGAGTGTTAATTTAGCAGCTCAAGGATAAATTACCTTCATTGGGAAACCTTCCTCATCAAGAAAGACCCATCCTATCCCATTGAATAATTTAATTTGGTCAAGGAGAAATATTATTTTTGATGAAAAACCCACATGTGCACAAAAGTACAAGTCAACCTGGGTAAGCTAGTTCAACCCCTTGATACACATATAAATAGAGCACATGTTACATGACTTTGGAGCATCATCATCATATTCATTTATTCTCTTCTACGATTTGTATTGCTTTGAAATTGCAGGTTAGTTTCACACATGCAAAGGAGAGAGACTCTTTTCTAAATAGCCAAATTCATCTTTTGTTTTGGGACTTTGACCAGCCTTTGACGAACATTGACTTGGCACCTTTTGACTCAATTTAACTGGATTTGGATATGTTTTGAGAGCCCAAGGTCAAAGGAAATTTGGCCCAACTTTTCTTGGTTGATTGACTAGTGTTGACCATAGACCTACAGCTAGGGTTTCTACAGGTCAAAGTTTGACTTTGACTAGATTTGGAGGGACTATTTTGGGATTTTTTTGAGTTGAATTTGACCAAAAATGAAGGCCAAATATTTTGAATGTTGACCAAGCAAATTTGGAGGAAGCTTATCCATTGACTTTTGAACTTGTTAGGGCTACTACTATTGACTTTGACTAGAATTGCATACTTTGACTTGTTGACAAACTTTCACCTTTGGGATCATCTCTAGGATATTGGTAAGTTAATTACTGATATCTCTCTACTGAACATTTGATGACAATCTAATAGAAGAAGAATTTTGAAAGTGTTTTCTCCCTTGTGGGGTTTTTCCTTGGTCTTTGACCAATTCTTGTGTCTCTTGTTATTTCTCTTGGTTGTCTTCTATTGTAAGTTGAATTTGCTATTCTATCTATAATTACATATCTTCATTGTAAGATTGAATTTATTTGAAAATTGATTGCTAATTGAAAAAGAATTGGAATAAGTGATGATGCTAAGAATAGAACACTGGAGTTAACAAATGGGAAGGTCCCAAACTTCTAAGCATTGACCACTCTTACATTTGTTTTCAAATACCCCTAAACTTGAAATCCATTTAATCTTGAAGAACTTATGAACCCCACTTCACCTTGCATTCCCCCATTTTGAAATAATCCCAATATCATAAATCCCAATGAAAATTGATTTTGTAGTATACCTTAGATCCTGATTGAATACTATAGGGAATTGAAATTGAGCTCTAATTAAGCCTCTTTTGAATCCACATGATACTTCAAATATCCCTAAATATTTCCTTGTGACAAAGTTTCGTCGAAATTTCAAAGGTTATAATAGGTTCCCACCTTAAAAGGAATGGGGGTCATCTTATCTTAATTCTCCAAGGGAACATTTGAAAGATCTTGAATTCTTTCAATCACATGTAAATTAAAAATTACCAAACGATACAAATGATATATCATTTTCTTTGGTGTCTTTATGATTTTGGACCTTGACTATCTATTAATATTGTTGATATTTAAACATATACCAAAGCTTAATTCCTTAATCATCCAGACCCTTTGTTTTGTCGATAAAAATACTGAGAGGGGAAGGGGGAGTGAATCAGTATTTTAAACTCACTTTAAACTTTTTATTTCGTATTCTAATTTCTATACACTACTGTTATTCATGCAACTAACATATGTATGTGACTTCAATAAAGGAAAACAATGTATATCCAGTTAACTAACTTTTCATATATTTCATCATTTGTTTATCTTTCACCAGTGCACCATTCATTAATTAATTAGTAACCATGAGTAGTAAGAACAAATAAACCATCACACATAAGAAACACATGATAACACCAAGAATTTTAGGTGGAAACCCAATGTGGGAGAAAACCAACATTGTTGTCATCTTTGTCTTCTTTCTTATTATATAAAGAAAATATTCTTACAATATTGTACTAGCACAGACTCTTACTAGTATGCAAGCACCCACTTACAGAAGGCTACAATCTTCTCTCATTCTCCAACACCCATTGTAAGGGAGCTCGAACCCCCTGATCTCGTTTACTAGCTCCTACTGGAAGGGAGCTCCTACCCCCTGCACAAATTCTCCATCCACTATTGGAAAGAAACTTCGAATCCCTCAGTGAAGGCTTCAATCCTAAGTGCCCTCGTGGACCATGTTTCATAATGGATCCACCTAACTCAAAACATCAAGCCTCTAGGCCAGCTTTCATCAAATTTTCAGGTTGGACCCACTTTCATCAATAAGCTCAATACCAAGTAACAATTCTGAAACCAAACATTGAAACAACTCATCCAATCATTGAACCAACTGAAACATTATACCATCATAAAACCAATCACTACATCTCAAACATGTATTGCAACCAAATCAAACCAATCATAACAAGATCATACCAATGCACTATATACCAATTCATACCTTGCTCATTACAAAAACATAGTGTTTTCACTGCAAACCTTGATCAACCATACATCAGAATGTATACGCTATTATTATGAATCATACCTACGTATGTACGCATTTCACCTAAGGAAGATCTATGTACGAATCTCAAAGCAATGAATACTTATATTTATGTCAATCTAAATCATTGGGTCAGTTACTAAATACTAAATCATAATAGATACATCAATACTAACTTATTTAAAACTCAATCATAATGTTTCACTATCACTGATCAATACACCAAGTCTTATTCAACCTAATCAACGCTTGTTGAATTGAGACTTCTGTGATCCATAATAGTTATAAGTAGAACTTCGACGTAAATCACATATAGAAAAACCTTTGTCGACGCGTTTCAAACCAACCAGTGTGATTCATCGTCAGGACAAGCTGAAGAAACAGATCCAGCTTTGCATGTTAAATAGTCTGAGCAGAGCCTCCAATGGCTATCTTGATCAACGACTAATTTTGACTTAGGGACCAGAGTCAAAAAGTCAATTTGATAATTTAAAGGAAGTTAGTTAATTACCATTCCTATATATATATATAATTATATAAATGAAATAATTTTAGATGGTGTTTACATTATTAGTTAGTTAAAAAGGTATAATTTAATATTTAAAAATTGTAATTTAAATGGGAATTAGTTAAATTGAAGACCTAACTTTTTTATAAATATATAAATAAGGTAAATTTAAGATGATAGTTAGTTAAAAAAATAATAATAATAAATAAAATAAAATAAAAATAATAAAAAATAAAAAATAAAAAACAAAAATAAAAATAAAAAAATAAAAATAAAAATAAAATAAATAACTAAATAAAAATAATAAAAAAATAAAAATAAATAAAAATAAAATAAAAAAAATAAAAATAAAATAAAAATAAAAAATAAAAAATAAAAATAAAAATAAAAAATAATAATAATAAATAAACAAATAATAATATATATATATGTATTAGTTACGATTAAAAAAATAAAAATAAATAAATAAATAATAATAATAATTAATATATATATATATATATATATATATATATATATATATATATATATATATATATATATATATATATATATATATATATATATATATATATATATATTAGTTACAATTATAAATACATCTATCAGGAAAAAATAGAAAGAAAGAGTGACCCAAAATAAAAAGAAGGAGAAGGACCGGAAAAAGTCCAGAGCAAGAAGGGTAAACCCTAGGAGAAAGGAAGGCTCCAGGGGGAACAACGAAAGAAAAAAAGATGAAAGGGGGGTGGGAGGGGGGAGACTAAGACGAAAGGGTAGGGATCCAACATCTACTGATCTTCCAGCCGTCATCTTTATTGAGATTGTTAGGCCTACTTTTGATCTCCATAGCTTCCCTGAATTTACGATGATGGAACTGGGCAACTTTGGCAACAACCTTGGCCTCCTCTATACATACCTGATGCTTGGTATTTTCCACATGTTCTGCTAATGCTGAAGACTTGGTTCTCCCATGTCTTAGGTCAGCTGCATGTTCGTTGATCCTCTAATGGATGGAGCGCCCTGTTTCCCCGATATAGGGGGTCCCACAAGAACAAGGGATCAAGTAGACACCCTTCATGTCCTTAGGGTTAACGAGATCTTTCACCGATCGGAGAGAATTATGAATGGTGTTGAGGGGCCTAAATGTAGAGGGAATATCATACCTCTTAAGGATCCGAGCAATCTTGTCCGTGGTTCCTTGGACATAGGGAAGATGGACACCTAGTCGGCACTCCTTTGGTTCTTTCTTAATTACCACATTTCTAGAGGCTTTAAGGAAAGCTTTCTGAGCTAGGCACCTACTATATCCATTCTCCACAGAGACATCAAGGAGATGGGATTTCTCCTTATCAAAGCTCTCATTATCAGAAATCCTAAGGGCACGAGTAGTGAGGGTGTTAAGAACACCCATCTTCTGAGCAGGGAAATGATGGGAATCGGCATGAAGATACTACGCATACTGAGCAGTATCTTCATGCCGATTCCCATCATTTCCCTGCTCAGAAGATGGGCGTTCTTAACACCCTCGCTACTCTTGCCCTTAGGATTTCTGATAATGAGAGCTTTGATAAGGAGAAATACCATCTCCTTGATGTCTTTGTGGAGAATGGATATAGTAGGCGCCTAGGTGAGAAGGCTTTCCTTAAAGCCTCTAGAAATGCAGTAATTAAGAAAGAACCAAAGGAGCACTGACTAGGTGTCCATCTTCCCTATGTCCAAGGAACCATAGACAAGATTGCTTGGATCCTTAAGAGGTATGATATTCCCTCTACATTTAGGCCCCTCAAGACCATTCGTAATTCCCTCCGATCGAAGAAAGATCTCATTAACCCTAAGGACATGAAGGGTGTCTACTTGATCCCTTGTTCTTGTGGGACCCCCTATATCGAGGAAACAGGGCGCTCCATCCATCAAAGGATCAACAAACATGCGACTAACCTAAGACATGGGAGAACCAAGTCTTCAGCGTTAGCAGAACATGTGGAAAAGACCAAGCATCAGGTGTGTATAGAGGAGGCCAAGGTTGTTGCCAAAGTTGCCCAGTTTCATCATCGTAAATTCAGGGAAGCTATTGAGATCGAAAGAAGGCCTAACAATCTCAATAGAGATGACGGCTGGAAGATCAGTAGATGTTGGATCCCTGCCCTTTCATCTTAGTCTTCCCCCCCCCCCCCCCTTTCATCTTTTTCGCTTTCGTTGTTCCCCCTGGAGCCTTCCTTTCTCCTAGGGTTTATCCTTCTTGCTCTGGACTTTTTCCGGTCCTTCTCCTTCTTTTTATTTTGGGTCGCTCTTTCTTTTTATTTTTTCCTGATAGATATTAGTATTTATAATCGTAACTAATATATATATATATATATATATATATATTATTTGTTTATTTATTATTATTCTTACTTTTATTTTTTATTTTTTATTTATTTATTTATTTTATTTTTTATTTTTTATTTTTATTTTTTATTTTTTATTTTTATTTTTGTTTTCATTTTTATTAATTTTTATTTTATTTTATTTTTTTAACTAACTATCATCTTAAATTTACCTTATTTATATATTTATAAAAAAGTTAGGTCTTCAATTTAACTAATTCCCATTTAAATTACAATTTTTAAATATTAAATTATACATTTTTAACTAACTAATAATGTAAACACCATCTAAAATTATTTCATTTATATAATTATGTATATATATGTATGGTCAATAACTAACTTCCTTTAAATTATCAAATTGACTTTTTGACTCTGGTCCCTAAGTCAAAATTAGCCATTGATCAAGATAGCCGTTGGAGGCTCTGCTCAGACTTTTTAACATGCAAAGCTGGATCTGTTTCTTCAACTTATCCTGAGGATGAACCACACTGGTTGCTTCCAAACGCATCGACAAAGGTCTTTCTATATCTGATTTACGCTGAAGTTCTACTTATAACTAATCAACACTGTCAAACATAAACTATCATGACAGAGACATCATCGATAGGCATAAAAAAAAAACAGAATTGATCAAATATCATCAACAAGTCATGCTACAAAAACCTAGCATATTTAGGTGACTTTCACAAAGTGTATTAGTGTATCTACACGTTTTCCATTCACAATGCCTGCATATAGATCTCGAAAAAACTGAAAAATACTTTGTAAAATATATACGCGACTACTCAGAAGCAAATCTATCTATGTACGCAAATAACCTTAGTAAAACTAGCATACATATCTGAAATCATTGAATCATACTTTTGATGCAACGACAACACATACTTCACAAACTTCACTGTCACACATTCATATCAGAGTATCATTATCACCACATTTCTATCATTGTTAGCTATAATCACGAACATATCAAGCAGCATATTCATTATTATTCTTTCAAATCTATCAAATCTCAGCCTCTTCCATGCTCCTTGGTGCGTACCTATTTCAGATCAGATTACACATTAATAACCCATAACTTGCACATGTAACACTTTGATCTCCATCTCCTTATATAGATTTTTCCTTAGCCAATAACTTAGGCCAATCCTTTAGTAGTGCCATTGGTGTTCTTTGATAGGATCAAATAACCATTGACGCACTCATTACTATGGGTCGATACCATGGTAACAACCCTTGGCATTGAAATTACCATGGTGCGGATTTTGTACGTGATTTTCTTCACAGTACCCTCGTATGTATGCGACCCTCTCAAATAGGATTCACGTATACTTTCCCAACTTCATATGTATCATTCATTTTATTTGCACTTGACATTCCCTTTCCCATTAATTTGTATCATCCTACATCATCATCATATTACCATAATGTTGACATCTTTATCAAGTAGTTTTCCATCAAGGACAACACATTAGCACTAATGCAAACAATCTCCCCCTTTGGATTTGATGAAAACCACTTTGGTGTTTGGTCACCACCTATAAGTACCTACAAGTACATATGTAAACACACCAAGCTAAACACCAATCTTCTCTCCCAAGACTTCTCACCAAGAATTCAAATCCAAACACCAAGATTCTCTCCCCCTTTGATATCAAGGGAAAAGGGTTGATCAATGTTGAATTAAGAATTCTCTCCCCCTATGTAGAGAGGACCTTTGTAGATCTGATCTGCTAAATATGAAAATTATATACTGACCGTGCTCCCCCTGATCATATGTTGAAGATATTCAATGAAGTACTTGACTCTATGAAATCAAATATGACCTTTCTTATCACCAAGGACTATGCTTACGTCAATCACCCAACATAATGGGGTTACATATTTGACTCACCATTACATCAAATGCCCAAAATGATGGGATTACATACGTAAATTACTTGACCCCAATAGTCCATACTTGACTAGATTTTACAATGATTTAAAACATGGGTCTTTACATGAACTTTATATCAAGAGACGGATATGAAATTTATGACCAAAACTAGAGACCTCAATAGTGAAGCAACATTACCATGATAGTCATCAGAAACCATCATACACCATGTATGAACCTACAACATGAACATCTTCGTCATCATCATCATGAAGTAAGATAGGGAAATGTAGCATCAATCTTCAACAACATCAACATATGACAAATTATGCAATGTTTTCAAGCATCACCAAGAAACTGTAATAGAAGCATAAGATAGTACAATAGATCTCTGTCAGTAACTCATCCCCTTGACCTCATATCATCAAGGTCAACATGCTCTTTCCATATATAGGAAGAGCCACAAAAGACATATAGATATTTTTCATCACAACAACATATATTTTCATGTATCAACAACATATGTGAGAATGAAGAATATCACATAGAACTAAATAACAACATCATAAAAAAAATTCACATGTAGTTCAAGCAACATATATGAATAATCCATAACTTCACCATATGCAACTTATGCATTATAGAAGACATAATGACAACAACATATAAATGTCAACAAGTAGCGAGTGAATCATCAACCATAGCATGCACATCTTCTTTTCAAGTGTATCACGTAGGATAATCCTCACTAAGTCCGACTTAAGCAATATATAGTCATCATCCAAGAATTCTTCATCACAAATGAACGAATGACAACAACATATGTGTCTTAAGAAACATCAACTATACATCACCAATGATATGTACTTATCATAAACCAACACGTGCCAACAAGAAATGCTCAAGAAACAATAATGCCAACAATGCATCATTAGAAGCATAGCAAATACCTGAGCAACATCTGAGGAACATTTGAGCATTATCAACATAATGTAACCAATCAATGTCATCAATGGAAATCCAAATAATAACTTATTGAAGCATATCAGAAACCCCCACTGAGTCTGTCCCAATGTTTCTTCATCTCATACAAAACATATGCAATTGTTTAGATCAAAACTCACGTATATACGTGACTATCCTTCATGAGATCTGCATACATAAAGTAAATTGTTGAACTTTCATAACAAGAATTCCCCTTGAACATACAATACATGTTCTTGTTCACTGTCAATTCATCAATGTAATGTTAGTAGTATAAGCATCACAAAATGAATATCAAATCAAAATAGATAATTATCACCAAGATGCTCATGCATAGCTCCCCTTGAGATCATATAGCAATGACCATGTGGACCTAATAATCATCACTTGATCTCACATCACTTCTGTATTCACTGTTAGAAGTATGTTTTAAACAAAATAGACTTCAATGGGAACTATCTTCTTTTATTCTAAATCTGAAGAGGAAGAGGAACTATACCTCTTGCCTAGATTCTTCTCTGCTAACACATATAATTTTTCTGGATTTCTATATTCTCTTGCTATAACCTTTCCAGTTTCTTCATCTATAACATTTTTTTTGTAAGCTTAGGTAGGTCCTCCTTTTCCATTTATATAAAAATAAACTAAAACCACATACTGTCAATAGGTGGCCTCAACTTGCCCATTGGGAAACTAAGTCTGTTGGCCACCTATGCATATTATAAGCCATCCAAAAATGGAAGTTTCTCAGTCTTTCTACCCAAGCAATATATACAAAACTATTTAAAAACCAGTCTTTGATCTTAGGTCCCATAAGCATGCATATAAAAGAAAAACTAGCCGCTAAAAAACAGAAACATGAGGTCGCTACGCTCAAGCTATTCTTTGGGGTCTTCCGGTTCTAACTCTACGTTCGCTGGATCTTCAGCTGAATCTCTAGGTGCTGGTGTCATTTCAATAATACATGGAATGTGTCTTTGTATCCAGTGTAATCTTATGTCCTGCCTGCAGAGCTAAAACTGGATTGTTTGCAGGTCTTTTTTATAATCTGGCATGTCTCTGATTATTAGGGCCATTCCCATGGACACTTGTATCACCGCTTTTCCTATCAGTATTTTCATGAGCCAGTACAAGTGTAAGGTCTATTTAAATTGAGAGAGTCTCCTTCTGGTATTCCCGGGATCAGGAATGTGATTCTTCCATTCCTCCATTTCTTCCTCTGAGTCCTCTTTCATAATTGTTTCCTCCATCTCCTCTATAATTTTTCGTATCCCTTCGTCCGTTCCCTTCTTATATTCTTTAGTTGCTTCCCTTACAGTTTCATCCAGAGGTCATCTTCCTATCCTTTTTCCGAGGTTCCTATATCCTGAGTTCGAGACCCATTATTTCCCCATCCTCTCCGACCTCTTCCCCTGGCTGTCTACGCCATGTCTTCGATAATTGCTACCTGTTCACAATGGTCACATTCCAAAGTCAGGATAAAGCCATTACCCATCCAAATTCCAGTAGTCTCATGAAGTTTCTGTTTTCCGAAACTGTCTCCCCTTTATCTACACTTTGCTACTCCCAGGAAATTAAGTGAAACAAAGATGGTTTTTACCTTCTCCCTGCTCCCCCCACCCTGCCTCTCTTTCGGACCCATAATTTCTATCTCCCCTCCTTTTTCACATCCTCCCCCCTTGGGTTCCCTCAGGCTGACCCACTCCCTATGAACCCCAGTGTGGTGAACGAGGGGAGCTTCACGCTAGGATTCTCTGCTCCCTCCCTACCCTGCTTTCTAACACTACTACCTCTCCTCGCAGAACTACCTTCCCTAAAGGTCACCCCTTCCATTCTAAGATTCCTGCCCATCTTACCCTCCCAAGCTCACTCATCTTTGCTACACAAGCTCGCCTGCGAAGATTTTCCTAGCTCTCCGACCTTCCCGACCACCCAGATACGGTCCGCTCTGGCCCCTCTTTCCTCAACCCTGAGAAAGATTCTCCACTCCTTATTATCTTCTAAGCCCTTCAACCTTCCCAGCCTCAGAGCAGAGCTACCAAACCATTCTCTCTCGCTACTTCTACTCTGTCTTCACAGCATTCCCTCTTCATGAGTTCTCTCCTTCCCATCCTAGCTCAAGTTCCTTGCCCCTCTCAACATACTGAATTTTCCTTTGCAAATTACAGAGAAAAGATAGTAAACATACACAAGGTTACTCTTCCTACTTGTTGTATGTGCTTCTGGCTTATCCTCCACTCTCCATCTCCTTCTCCCTTGCAATCTATCCCTCCTCCTTTCCTTACTCCCTCTTTCATACCCTTTCTTACCTACCTGTCCTCCCATCCTCCTTGCATCGTCATCCTTACCACATTTCCTCTTCCCAACATTCCTCATGCCACTTCTCCCTCCTAACATCACTCTTGGCATGCAGTACTCCTCTACGTCCTGCGATATAATCATGTGGATTGTGGTAGCCTCCTAGCTTCTGACATCGTTTGTACTCTTGATTACCCACTCCATCACCCCGATCGGGGGTTTATTATGAACATTATCATTCTATCTATTCATGATTGTCATCTTGGGCTAATATTTCTCTTAGCGGGTCCATTCTTGTGTCCCTTGGTTGTATAGGCCAAGTTCTTTCCAAGTGTCCTCCTTGTTGATTACATCCCCAGTTGGCCAGGAAGTCGGCCGCTTTATTCCCTTCTCTTTTTACGTGCTTGATTATCAGATAATCAAACCTTTTCATTATTTCTCCCAGCTCTTGGATGAGGCTTATTGTTCTCTAGCTATGGCTTAGCTTGTCCCATGCCTTTCCATTGTAAAGCTTCCTCATCATGTTGATTGCCATTAATGAGTCTCCTTCAACTTCCAATTGTTTGTACCCAAGCCTTACAACTATTTCCATACCTTGGCATACTGCCATGAGTTCTGCTTCATTGTTGCTCATCATGCCGCCATATGCCGAGTACAACAATCAGACCCTACCATGGCAATATGTAAATATGCCGCCTAATCCTTCCATACTTGGGTTCCATTTGTAGGCTCCATCAAAGTTCAGTTTGATGAATCTTTCCTCTAGTCTGTTGAAATTCATAGGTGCTACCCTGCTCACCCATGTTCTTCATCTATAACTTTGAATTTAGTTGATGTAAACATAATTATATGTCCTTTGTTAGCCATTTAGCATACACTTAGAATATTCTGATTTATCCCCTGAACTAATAATGCATCAACTTCTTTTGCATACTTATCAATTTTGGTTCTACCTTTTCCCATAACTTTTGTTGGACCGCTATTTCCAAGAATCACCTTACAATATTTGTTTTTCTTGAGAAACTCAAACTTGTCTTTATCCCCAGTCATGTGATGAGAGCATCTGATGCCTATTTACCATTATTCTTCATATTCAAATGATCAAAGAGCAAGACCACACCTTGCTTGTTCTTCTTCTTTCTGGTTACTATGATAAGTGCTAGTGGATCCATATTTCTCAGGTATAATGGTAATAGTATTCTTATCTGATTGCTGCCATGTTGTCTGTGGAGGTTCATTGACTTGTTCCTACATTCTTTTTCTATATGCCCAAAATTGTTACAAGAATAACATCTTATATGACTAGAAAATGGAGTTGACGAATCATTATATGTCCATTTCATATTCCTTTTATTGCAATCAATAGCTTTGTGACAAAATATGTTGCAAGAAAAACAATATCCCTTAAAGAAACTTGAGTAATTAGGAGCTGATGATCTTCTTGTGAAGTGCCTATATGATTGAGATCGAAACAATTTTCTTCTGCAATTGGCTGCAACATGTCCATAATTATGACATATGAAGCATTCACCATTATTGATCAAAGGAGGGAATCGATTAATGTTTATATTATTTGGAGAAAATGATTTATTTTGAAAATTCATCTTCCTTGGATGTTGATTTGATTCACTTCTTATCTCGTTAACAAGAATTTCATATTTCGTATTGTTATCCTTCAAGATCCTTGTACAACCCTGTGAACAAGATTCTCCTTTTACATTTTCATGAAAACCAAGGCCAAATTTAATAGAAGGAGACATTTGATTGCTAATAATTTTATCCAAAATCTTAGTATTATCTTGAAACCTCAAGTGTTTATCATGTTCTTCTAATTTACCTTTAAGAATGTTTACCTCATTCTTCATTCTTTGGTATTATTCTTCCTTTACCCGATATTGCTTCCTCATTCCTTCTTCAACCTTTCTTCCTTCTTCCAATTGCTCCTTCAATTTGATCATTTATTCCTTCAGCCCATTCTCATGTTCTTCAAATTCTTTAAGTAGCTCTTCCTTTCGATTGTTTGAATTTTCAATATCTCCTCTTAGAGAGACATTATTAGCTTCAAGTCCTTCACAATATTTTTTAGATTCTATTGCAACTCTTACTGATTTAACATGATCCCTGTTATCATATGCCTACAACTTATCCTTAATATTGTTAACTATTTTTAAAGAAAAATCAAGTTTTCTTCTAAGATTGAGAACTTCCTATAACATGCTTGCTTCTAAATTGGTAACTCCATCAGACATAACATACTTATGTTTTGATACATGATTATTTTCTTTAGAAGTAAGATTACTTGTTGGTTCTCCTGATGAACAATCTTCCTTTTTTTCCTTCATGGATTTCTTGTTTATTACCCATAATTCCTTTACAGTTTCATAGTGCATAATCTTTCCTAATGTTGAATCAAGTATGATACCAAATATTTCATTTAATGCTAGATTATTATTTTGTAATTCTTCACCTAAGGAGGAGTTTTAGTGCAACCTTTACATACTAAATTCCAAACATCAGATCCTAGGTTCATTAACTTAGACTTCATCTCTTCTTTCTCTTCCTGATAGTTATCATTACTTAGCACAAACATACCTTTATTGTCCATTGTTTCTGACTTGCCTTGTTCTTCTATTGCAGATTGTTCTTGACCCATAAATACAATTATGGTGACAACATCAAATGCTTCACTATCATTATTCTCATGAATTGACTTCTTCCTTTGAGTTTCTTTCTTCCTTTGCTTCTTTCCCATTGTCCCTAATCCAGTTGAAGCGGTTAAGCTTCTTTGGAAGAAACCTGCTCTGATACTAATTGTTGAGAAAAATATTGGGGGGGGGAGGGGGGTGGATGGGGGCGCGGAATCAATGTTTTAAACTCACTTTAAAAAAATTATTTCATATTTTGATTTCTATATGTTATTTTTATTCATGCAAATAGCACATGTGCATAAATTCAGTAAAGTCAAACAACGTATATCCAGTTAACTGACTATTCATATATTTCATCCTATGTTTATCTTTACAAAATGCATCATTCATTAATTAATTAATAACCATGAGAAGTAAGAGCAGAATAAACCATCACACGTAAGCAGCACATGAGAACACCGAGATTTAGGTCGAAACCTAATGTGGGAGAAAACCATTGTTGTTGTTGTCCTTATCTTATTTATTATTATATAAAGAAAATATTATTACAATATTGTATTGGTGTAGACTCTTACTGGTACACAGGAAAGCACTTGTGGAAGGCTAAAACCTTCTCTCATTCTTCAACACCCATTGGAAGGGAGATCCAACCCCTAATCTCATTTACTGGCTCCTACCAAAAGGGAGCTCCTACCGCCTGCACAAGTTCTCTAGCTACTACTAGAAGGAATCTTTGACTCCCTAATTGAAGGCTCCAACCCTCAACACCTCTTATGGACAAAGTTTCATAATCTTTCATATTGGATCCACCTAAATCAAAACATCAAACCTGTAGGCCACCTCAAATTTTCAAACTGGACCCACTTTCATCATTAAGCCCAATACCAAGTAATAATTCTAAAACCAAACACTGAACCAACTCTTCCAATCATTGAACCAACTGAAACACTATACCATTAGCAAAAAAATCACTGCATCTTAAACATTTATTGCAATCAAATCAAACCAATTATAACCAAATCATACCAATGCACAATATACCAAGTCATACTTTATTCATTATAGAAACATAGTGTTGTCACTAAAAACCCTGATCAACCATACATCAAAATGTATACAATATTGTTATGAATCATACTCGTGTATGTACGTACTTCCCCTGAGGAAGATATGCATACATATATCAAATCACTCACTACTGAAATTTCTGTCAAGTTGAATCACTGGGTTAGTTACTAAATACTGAATCACAATAGATACATCAATACTAACTTACTGAAAACCCAATCATAATGCTTCACTATCACTGATCAATACATGATCTGAAAATCACTCGTGAATGTCCTCAGTTAATTAATTAATAAATGAAGGTATTGCAGACTCATGTACTGGTGTGTGTCTATGTTATCTTAGGCAACGGATCGATCAGATTGCAAAATACATAGAAATTGGAAGAATGGAAAACAATAGGAGAAACATAGTAAGCAAATACAATAACACAACAAATTAATAAGGAGTTCACCCTATCCTCCAGGGCTATGTCTCCAGTCCAGCTTTTAGTGGCAACATTATTTTATTATGTCTTTAAAGCAGAGATTTACAATGAGGAGCTCAATTTGAGTCTCCTAAAACAAATAATGTTTGGTATGGTGGTTCTTGGATCCCTTAAGCCACTATAGTACACAGAATCTTTTCCTTACCAGATATTGACCTCTCTGGTCTTTAATGGGAGAAGCCCAATGTGGTGCTCAATTCCCGACAGATCCTCTCAGGGATTTCTTGAACCTCTCAAGCTTTTTGTCTGCTCGATGCTGCCTTAGGTCAACTCGGCTCTCTGTTTTCTAATTTTTGCTTCACTGTCTCTTCTTTGCTCTCGCTCTCTATTTCTTTGTTCTCTTCTTCTCTCTTCTTCTTTGTGTGTTTTTTTCTCTGTCAGTTCATGGCTTAAAGCCAATCTATCCTTGACTGTTCGATTCCTCTTTCGCCCCTTTGGATCACGTGTTTCTGTTCGCTTGGAGTTCCCTGCCTTTACGTCATCGTCAACAGCTTACAAGGAGTGGCCACTTGTCCTCTTGTGAACTGCGCCAGCTTTGCCTCAACGGTTCGGTAATCTAGTTACATTGTGGAGTGACTCATCCGCCAACCTAGCGGTCAAATCAGACTTCAAACTTCTTTATGCTGCAACTTAATTCCCCTGTCAAATCTGATTTCTCCATTGGGAGCAATCTTTGCTATTAGATCTAGAGCCCCCAGTTCCTACGTTATTCGCTCATTTTGTGTGGTTGACTTGCTCGACCATTAGCGCACTATGAGAGGTAGTTTTCTCTCTCATCTGTCGAACACGCATCATGCGATGAATGGAATCGCTCAGTTTCAGCCAAATCCACTTACCGCCCAAGGGTGCCCCTGATATACCACCGGTTTTGGAGCACAGGTCCTACCTTTCACCTTAGCGCTTTCCCCATGCTTTCCTGGCTTCCCATGTGATCGAGCACTCAGGGCCTTTCCTTCTCGAGGGGTTTTGCCTAGTGATGCATGATTAGTGCTAAGCACTAATTGCGCATCACAAATGGCCTCTGTTTCTCGATCTGGGCTTCCCAAGTGTGAGTTTTGCCTCCTGCGCAGAATCCATGGGCCTCGATTACCGTGCTTTGACCAAGGTCCTCATTGTTCCTTGATGGCTACAATCTTCCACTATCTAGAGGTCTTCCTGATCGCTCTGTGTTCATAAATTCGAAGTCTGTCCTGTTTTGATACAGTCATGGTACTTGATAATTCTTCATGGATCCCATTCGGATCATGGCCTTCCCACTGAAAACGATTTTGGACCACTGAAAGTTGGTTTTCAAGCATAGACTAAGTGAGGGTACGATTGTCTCACTTGTCCAATCTCTATCCACTTTTCACTGCTCGACTTTGAACCCTTGAGCCCTACTCTGAGGTACTCGACATCTCCTCTGCACGTCATCATCACCTTCCTGTCCAAAATTGTGTCTTTGTGAAATTCATTAAGATATTCAGGTAGCAGCTCATCAATAGAAGGAAATTGACTCTGCTCTTTAGGATCCTCATTACAGAGGGTTCAAACAATCTCAAGCAATCTGCATTTATGACTGAGTAGATGTGCATGTAAGCTGATAAATCAAGGCAAAAATCATTTTCACCAATCTTAACAAGTATCTTGAAGGGTCCATACCTGATAGGCTTTAGCTTTTTACCTTCACCTTGCATCCTGTCCTTGCTGATATATAGCCAAACTTGGTCACCAACTTGTAAACTATGCTCCATCCGATGCTTGTCATGCCTTGCCTTGTATATGGCTTGGTTCTTTTCCAGTTGTTCTTGTACTACCTGGTGGATCTCTTAGATCTATTCAATGAACCTAGTTGCCTATCCACATCATTGTGTCCATCAACTATGGTATCTTTACCAAAGACAAAATCCAAAGGAGACCTTGGTGTGAAACCAAAATAGGTCTCAAAAGGAGATCTCTGTGTAGAAGAATGTTTTTTTCTGTTGAAAGCATGCTGCACATAACACAAATGTTCATCCCAAATCTTAGGATGTTTTCTGTAATATCCTCTGAGCAACTAGATCACTGTCCTGTTGACTACTTCTTTCTGGCCATCAATTTGTGGATGAAAAGTTGTGCTTTCCTTCAGTTTGGTTTCCATTAGTTCCCACAGACTTGACCAAAACTTCCCCACAAATCGCGTGTCTCGATGAGATACAATGGACGTGGGTAATCCAAAATGGACCCATACATGTTCAAAAAGTAGTTTTGCAGTTTGTTCAGCTGTAATATGTTTATTACAAGGTATCAAGTTGAACTTATCCACAACAAAATATAGATAATCATGACCTTTCCTAGATTTAGGCAGTCCTCCAACAAAATCCATGGAAATACTTTCGCAAGGGTGAGAGGGAACTGGTAATGGAGTGTACAAGCCTAGTTTTCTATTGCTGGGCTTGCTTTTAGCACACATAGTATGCCCTCTTACATATCTAGAAATTGTCTCGTTCATTTTTGGACAATAACAAAATCTTTGCAGTTGTGCAATTGTTTTACTTACCCCAAAGTGACCTGATATCAGAGAAGTGTGTGCTTTTCTAATTATCTTTACTCTCTCAGTTTGTGGAATGCATAACTTCCCACAATGGTATAAGAGTCGGTCCTTTACATGATAATCCAATTCTTCTACTCATTTTCCTTGACTTAAAGTTGCATATACATCTTTAAAGTCTGTATCTTGAGCATATTGTTCAATGTAGCTTTCATGTAGCACAGAATTATGTTTAAGTATAGTAGATGCATTTATAATAGGTCTAGATAACATGTCTGCAACTTTATTGTGTATGCCCTTTTTATATCTGATGACTAAATGAAACTATTGTAGAAAACCCATTCATCTATAGTGCCTTGATTGCTGCAACTTAGTTTGGGAGTGTAGATAATGAAGTGGTTGATGATTAGTATGTATTACTGTCTCTTTTCCCAATAAGCAATGTTTCCACTTTTTCACACTCTGAACTATTTCATATAATTCTTTATCATATGTAGGATAGTTAACTACTGTAGGATTAAAAGTCTTAGAATGATAACATATGGGTTTACCATGTTGCGTCAACACTGCTCCCATGGCATAGTCAGTGGCATCTGTTTGGATCTCAAATGGTCTTTGAAGATCAGGAAGTGCTAGTACAGGTGATGTACTAATCTTTTCTCTCAAGGTGTCGAAGGCCTTCTGCTATTTGCCTCCCCATTGAAACACCTTGTTCAATCCTGTTAAAGCATGTAAGGGAGTTGCAATTAAGGAAAAGTTAGAAATGAACTTCCTCCAATATTGTGCTGCTCCTAAGAAGCTTCTAACTTCTGTAGCAGATTTGGGTTTAGGCCAGTTTATAATGCCTGCCACCTTAGAGGGATCTATCTTCAATTCACCACCCCCACCTATATGACCCAAATAATTTAGAGATGTTTTGCCAAATTCACATTTTGAGAGTTTAACATGAAGTTTTTCTCTTTTCAAAACACCTAGTGTCTGCTTAACATGCTTTAAGTATTCTTCCCATGTTTTGCTAAAAATCAGAATGTCATCCAGATACACAATAACAAAATCATCAAGAAAAGGTTTGAGTACATCATTCATTAATCTCATGAAAGGAGTAGGAGCATTAGTTAAGCCAAAAGGCATAACCAGCCACTCATACAATCCCTACTTTGTTTTGAAAGCAGTCTTCCATGCATATTTTTCTACAACTCTGACCTGATGGTATCCACTGTGCAAGTCTAGCTTGGAGAAATAAACAACTTCTTTCAATTGATCTAAAAGATCATCTATGTGAGGAAGGCGATAATGACTTTTGATTGGTATCTTATTCAGTGCTCGGTAATCAATGCACATTCTCCACGAGCCATCTTTCTTTCTCACCAAAATGATTGGTGACCCACATGGTGATGTGCTAGGTCTGATGAACCCTTTCTCGAGCAACTCCTGCACCTGCTTCTTAATTTCAGCATTCTCTAAAGTGGACAACCTATACATTCCAATGTTAGGTAATGCAACATCTTGCTGCAAAATAATATCATGTACTATTTTCTTTTGGGTGGCAGACCTTTAGGTTCTTGAAACAAGATATCATAGTCTGAAACAACCTTTTCTAAATCAGCTTGTTGTTTAGCATTACAACCCTCAAATACATTGTTTTTATTAGGTTTCATTTCCTTTACAACCATCAATAAGAATTGTTTGCATGAATTTATCATTCTTTTCATCTGCCCTGAGTTTATGAGAGCATAATTATTCTTGAGCTTATGAGCTCTTACAAAGTATTTGATTCCATCTTTAACAAGTAGATACTTGTTCTCGGCTCTATAGAAAATAGCTTTCCTATCATACAAGTAAGGACTTCCTAAAACAATTCCACATATATCCAAAGGAATTATGTCTAACTCAACCTCATCTAGAAATGCTAACCCAAAAGAAAACTTGAGTTTGCACTGTCTATTCACTTGTAGTTGTGCTTTATCATTTAACCATCCTAATCGGTATGGTTTCTTATGAGGTGTAGTTGTTAATCCCAACTTCTTTACAATTGCTTCAGAAATTAAATTTACATGTGAGCCACTATCAAACAAAGTATCAAACTTTTGATGTTTGGAAATAACTTGAATATGGAAAATCTCATGTCTTTTTCTCTCATTTTCTTCATCAATAGTAGATTGTGTAGGATTACTAGTAGATGCTTTAGAATTCTTACCTCTTATACTTGTGACTACAATGGTTGTTTCATCTCCCGAGTTTGACCCCAAATCTTTTTGAATATTTGCAGTATTCTTCTTCTTCTTTCCCTCGAACTTCTTAGGTCTCAGCTCTGGATGCAGAATCCAACAATTCTCATCATCATGCCCATCCTTTTTACAGTGAGTACATGAAGCCTTGCTTTTTTTTGCAGTGTTAGCCTTCCTTTCTTTCCACTTCTGCTTTCTTTTCTCCTTATTCTTGCTTTCAGTGGGTTGGGATGATCCCCCAACTTCTGGACTTCCATTCTTTCCTCTAGCTTCTAGATGAGTAGCTTGTACAGATACCTCATTTATACTAGTGGGATTAAACATGAGGATAGTATGCCTCATGTAGCTGTGTAGACCACCAATGTACTTCAACAAAGTCTCAGGTGAGTCTAATGAGATTCCTAGAATCAATTCTCTCTTTCTAAATTCTTGAGTGTACCCTTGCACACTTTTCCCTTTCAACTGTCGAAGAGTTTGCCAACTCATCATGGCTTGCTACATGTAGGCCAATGGATAGAACTGCTTTTTGATTGCACAAACAAATTCACTCTAGACAAAGATGGTCTTACCATTTCTTTTCATGTCAGCATGGGTTTTGCCTTCCCACCAAACCAAGGTAGTGCCTCCAAAGTGTAGGCTTGCCAGCTGAATCTTGCTCTTGTCTGAGTCAATATTTTGCACTCTGCAATAAACATCAATTTGTCTAATCCAATTGTCCAGCTTTTCTACATTCAACTCTCCATCATATATAGGTAGATCAAATTTAACATCTAGTTTGATCAAAGATGCTTTCTTTTTAGGGCTATCAGGAGGTGTAAGAAATCTTTCCTCTTTCCCTTTGCCTTTTGAGTGGTCATGGGGATGTGACTCATTCTCCTTTGTCTTGCTTAGAACCTGATGAATCTTCATCCTTATGTTTTCTAAAGTCCCTATACATCTCTTCTACCATGGACTTTATGGCCAGGAAACTATCTATGAATTGAGGGTCTGGCCCCATAGAACCTTCCTTTGACATTGTCTTCCGAGGATAAACTCTCCCACTTTCAAGATCTGTTTCGACCAACTCTCCTTCTCCTAATTTGAGCTTTGATCTAGTTAGCATTCAACAACTAAACCGACACAAGCTTGTCTAACCTTAATAGCCTAAAGCTCTGATACCACTTGATCTGAAAATCACTCGTGAGTGTCCTCAGTCAATTAATTAATAAATGAAGGTATTACAGACTCATGTGCTGGTGTTTGTCTATGTTATCTTAGGCAACGAATTGATCAAATTGCAAAATACATAGACACTGGAAGAATGGAAAATAGTAGGAGAAACACAGTAAGCAAATACAAGAACACAACAAATTAATAAGGAGTTCACCATATCCTCCAGGGCTACATCTCTGGTCTAGCATTCAGTGGAAGCCTTCTTTTATTGTGTCTTTAAAGAAGAGATTTACAATGAGGAGCTCAATTTGAGTCTCCTGAAACAGATAATGTTTGGTAGGGTGGTTCTTGGATCCCCCAAGTCACTAGAGTACACAGACTCTTTTCCTTACCAAATATTGACCTCTCTAGTCTTTAATGGGAGAAGCCCAATGTGGTGCTCAATTCCCGACAGATCCTCTCAGGGATTGCTTGAACCTCTTAAGCTTTCTATCTACTCGATGATGCCTTAGGTTAGCTTGGCTCTCTGTTTTCTGCTTTTTTCTTCACTGTCTCTTCTTTGCTCTCGCTCTCTTTGTCTTCGTTCTCTTCTTCTATCTTCTTCTTTGTGTGTTTTGTTCTCTGTCTGTTCATGGCTTAAATCTGATCTATCCTTGACTGTTCGATTCCTCTTCTGCCCCTTCGGATCACCTACTGTTGTTCGCTTGGAGTTCCTTGCCTTTGCGTCATCGTCAACGGCTTATAGGGAGCGGCCACTTTCCCTCTTGCGAACCACGCCACCTCTACCTCGATGGTTCAGTAATCCAGTTACACTGTGGAGTGACTCATTCGCCAACTCAGCAGTCAAATCGGACTTCAAACTTCTTTATGCCACAGCTTAATTCCCCTGTCAAATCCAATTACTCCATTGGGTGCAATCTACGCCGTCAGATCTGGAGCCCTCAGATCCTACGTTATTCACTCATTTCACGCGGTTGACTTGCTCGATCATTAGCACGCAATGAGAGGTGGTTTTCTCTCTCATCCGCTGGACACGCATCGTGCGATGAATGGAATCGCTCGGTTTTAGCCAAATCCACTTATCACCCAAGGGTGCCCCCGATATACTGCCGGTTTTGGAGCATAGGTCCTGCCTTTCCCCTTATCAATTTCCCCATAGTTTCCGACTTCCCATGTGACCGAGTGCTTAGGGCCTTTCCCTCTCGAGGGGTTTTGCCTAGTGATGTGTGATTAGCACTAAGCGCTAATCGTGCATCAAAAATGGCCTCTATTTCCTGATCCGAGCTTCCCAAGTGCCACTTTTGCCTCCTACACAGACTCCATGGGCCTTGGTCAATGTGCTTTGACTGAGGTCCTCGTTCTTCCTTGTTGGTTGCAATCTGCCACTGTCTAGAGGTCTTCTTGATCACCCTATGTTCATAAATTCAAAGTCTGTCCTATTTTGATACAGTCATGGTACTTGATAATTCTTCATGGATCCCATTCGGATCAATACACAAAACCTTATTCAACCCAATCAACACTGTCAAACATAGATTATCATGATAGAGACATCATCGAAAGAGAACAACAAACAGAACAGAACTTATCAAATATCATCAAAAAGTCATACTGCAAAACCCTAGCATATGTACGCAACTTTCAAAAAACATATTAGTATATGTATGTACTTTCCATTCACAACACTCACGTACATATCTACACAAACTGAAAAATACTTCGTAGAATATACACATGACTACCCAAAAGCAAATATGTGTATGTATGTGACTAACCTAAGTAAAACTAGCGTACAAATTTAAAATCATTGAATCATACTTTCACTACAACCACAACACATACTTCACATAATTTATTGTCACACATCCATATCGGAATATCATTATCACCACAAATCTATCATTGTTAGCTATAATCACAAACATATCAAGAAAGCATATTCATTACTATTCTTTTAGATCTAACATATTTGAGCCTCTTCCATGCTCCTTAGTGCACACCTGTTTCAGATTAGATTACACATTAATAACCCATAACTTGCACATGTAACACTTTGATCTCCATCTCCTTATATAGTTTTTTCCTTAGCCAATACCTTAGGACAGTCCGTTAGTAATGTTGTTGGTATTATTCATTGGGATCAAATAAATGTTGACGCACTCATTACTATGGGCCAATACCATGGTAAATATTCTCGGTATTCAAATTACCATGGCGCAGATTTTGTACGTGATTTTCTTCACAGTGCCCATGTATGTACGTGACCCTCTGAAATAGGATCTGTGTATACTTTCCCAACTTCACTTGTGTCATTCATCTGTCTCTAAACTTGGAATTCCCTTGTCCATTACCTATGTCACATTTGTATCATCCTGCATCATCATCCTACTATCATAATGTTGACATCTTTATCAAGTAGGTTTCCATCAAGGACAACACATTAACGATGATGCCAACATGTTCTCTATCATGTTATACTACCTTTCTAAAAGGGTTCCATCACTATCTCACCAAATATCAAGTTTAATCTTAATAGCTAAGCCAAACAATTCAAAATAAATATTATTGGTGAGACTTCAAACTTATAATATTATAATCCTTTCAAAAACTTCCATATCTCTCTCTCTCTCATTCCAGAAACACCACTACATAGTGAATATAGGCATCTATTTGGAGAAGGTCGCTTTTCCATTCACGCTAGGCTTGTCAGAGCTTTAGTTCAAATTTCCAAATAATTCATTGTTTGTCCTCATTATATGAGAGATGTTTTTAGACTTGTTTCCTTAAAATTTGTTGATGCCCACCAATTATTCTTCTCTTGGCCTTTGGAATAGTTTGGATTTTCATTTTGATTTTTATACAACTAATGCAATTAATAAAAAATTCAAAAGTGTGAAGAACTATGTTGAAGCACATCTCAAGTAGTTAATCCAACTTTTGTTCTAGAATGGATCATTATATAAATTTTCATCCATCTTAGTACTTTCTAGGTGGAAATTTTGTTGGAATTCTCTTTTAGGAAAAAATTATTGGTACGTCCCATTTATGAAGATTTGGATTCTTGAACCTTTCAAATCTAGTTTGGGGCATAATGGAAAATTTTGGGATAAAAAAATTGCAGTCATAGCTTGGAGCCCTTCGAAACTATTCCAAATACTAAAAGCTTTCCAACAGTTTGAGAATCACTAAAATCAAAGCTTGTATATATAATTTATGCCTCTCATTTGTTGACCTACCTTGCTAATGACCATGATGTTGATTGGATGCAACATCATCCCACTTTCCATGGAGCCATCTAGGATATTCCACCATTATCCATTAGAGGTAATACAACATTGATTAATGTTACTAAATAACTAAATATAAATGGTTATGATTTATCTTTATGATGTCTACAAAAAAATGGTTTCATAGGCTTATTACAAGCTTTGTTAGGTAGGTTATGGAGTGAGAGATATGTAGGGTGATCTATAGAGGTTCAGGTTATTATGTAAATTGTCTACCCATTTGAAGGATGGTCTAATTGGAAAATATTTCCAAAATAATTAAAAGGTTTTGTGGTGTCTATTACGTCATCGATGAATTACAAAAAGTTAGGTTACATTTTTTGTCATATGTATTTGTACTCATACTATTTCTTTGTAGTTTATTTGTAAACTACCATGAAAAATCCACTAGAAGGAATGCAATTAAGGTTTAAAGACGCAAAGCCACTAAATAAGATCCCACCATCAATCTCAATCCTATAATTTAAGAGAGTCTTGGAAACTTTACTACACTCAATCCTTATGAAGGGAATAATCTTTAACTAGGTAGACATAATATCACAAACATTTAATGTCGCATTAGGGATAGTAAATTTTAATCCAATCAAGGTTACGAATAAATTTTACATGTCCTCATACATTTTTTTAAATTTTTTATTAAGTAAAGAAATCAACCTCAACCTCCCTCTTAACCTAAGGGCTAGGGTGATGTTGATGGTACCAGGCCAACCCATAAGCATACTCACTTAATAATTCACAAGGCCTAAAGCCAATAAGACATTATAACTATCATGTCACTAGTGGGGATTTGAACCTGGGTGGGAAAGATAACAACCCTTCTTCCCGATCACTCACGATAACCCTAATTGACCACATATCCTCATCTCTAATATATGTTGTTTGCACAATTAATCAATTCACAAGTATGAAGTAGAAATAGAACCATTCATGCCCTCCAATATATGCACAATGTAAAGATGTATAGAAATACATGTATGCTCTAATTTATAAATAAATCTATCACCACTTCCTAGTCTTGATGTATGAACCAATATTTTGTAAAAAGTGCCCTATGATTTTTAAATATATAATTAAGGTCCTAGGAAGCATCACAAATTGGTACATGAATGAATTTATCACTTATACAAGGATCTATGGCACCACTAAATTGTCATATATTTTGTTTGTTATGAAACCAGCTCAAGAAAAGATAGAAAAGATAGATCAACGCCTTAGAATTCAGCCTCTTCGAGGGGGCAACCTCCTTTACATTACATAAATGAACAATTCTTGGATGATACAAACGAAAAAACCTCCTTTCTATATATAGGAGTCTAAGGAGTCACAATATAATCCAGCCAACCTAACAATAATAATATAAAGCCACAAAAATAACAATAGAGGGACTCTATGGGGCACAGTAATAACAATATGGGGGCAATAGGGGCACAACAATATTAATAAGGGATATAACTACGATAGTAATGTGGTAATCAATAGTATTATAGGGACCCAACATGCCCCTCTCCTTAAAAAAAGTGTTGTCCTCAACGCTTGAGTAGTTCTGGATACTTTTGCATAAAATTATCATCCTCCCATGTGGAATCTTCAGCGGATAAGTTCTTCCACTTGATAAGATACTCTGAAATTGATCGATTTCGTAGCTATCGAGTTCTTGTTTCTGTGATTGCTTCCGGTTCCAATATAATTTTTCCTTCCTCGTCAAGTTCTGGCAATATTGTTTGAACTGGGAGCTTGTCACCTATAACCTTCTTTAAACTTGAAACATGGAAAACTGGGTGCAATCGAGAAGCTGCAGGAAGCTCCAATTTGTATGCCATAGTACCAATCTTTTGCAACACCTTGTACGTACCATAATACTTTGGTGATAATTTATTATCCTTCTTAGCTTGCTTGAGGGACATTTGCTTATATGGTTGTAGCCATAGGAATACCCAATCACCTACATCAAAATTTCTTTCACTGCGATGTTGATCTGCCTGTTGTTTCATTCTATTATGTGCCAACACGAGGTTATCCTTTAAGAGTTGGAGGACTTGTTGTTGATGTTCGATGTGATGTTCCACTACCTGAACCTTAGAATTTTCTCTTAAATATGATGTGATGGATGGTGGTTGATACCCATAAAGTGCCATAAATGGGGTCATTTTTGTTGCTGTATGGAAGGAAGTGTTATACCACCATTCAGCCAAAGGCAACCATTTGACCCATTGTGTTTGTTTATCAGATACAAAGCAACGAAGATATCCTTCCAAACATTTGTTTACTATCTCAGTTTGCCCATCAGATTGAGGATGATAAGATGAGCTATGAGCTAACTGAGTACCAAGACAAGAAAATAATTCTGTCCAAAAATTTCCAGTGAAAATGGGATCTCTGTCACTTACAATAATCTTTGGGTTTCCATGTAGCTTTTGAATTGTTTCCATAAATGCAGTAGAAACTGTACTGGCTTTAAATGGATGTGATAATGCACAAAAGTGTGCATACTTGGTAAGTCTGTCAACTACCACCATGATGACACTCTTTCCCTCAGACTTTGGTAAAACTGTGATAAAATCCATTGAAACCTCCTCCCAACGTTGGCTTGGAATGGATAAAGGTTGTAATAGACCTGGTGTCTTAATTGTTTCAACTTTATTTTGTTGGCAAACCAAACATTCTGCCACAAACTTTTGAATATCTGATTAAGGCCATCCCAAAAAAATTCCTTCTTAACCCTGTGGTAAGTTTTTAAAAATCCTGAGTGCCCTCCTAAGGGAGAAGTGTGCAATTCCATAAGAATATTTTGTTTTAGCTGGGAATTCTTACAGAGGTATAAGCGATCTTTGTACCATAACGAATCATTTTTCCAGCTAAATGTATCAGACATACTGGAATCTTGTTGTAACTTTCGAATAAGTGCCCACACTTCTTCGTCATTCTTCCATTCCTCCCTTGCTTCGTTTATCCAATCTGGTTGGATAATAGAAATGGCGCACAACAATGCTTCCACATCCTCATCCTTTCTTGAGAGTGCATCTGCCACCACATTTTGCTTCCCTTTTTTGTAGATGATTTCAAAGTCATAACCCAACATCTTTGTGACCCACTTTTGTTGCTCTTCAGAGGATAATCTTTGTTCTAAAAAGTATTTAAGGCTATCATGATCCGTTTTTACCTTGAAGTGTCTTCCCATTAGGTAGGGTCGCCATTTCTTAAGTGCATGGAGTATTGCCAACATTTCCTTCTCATAAATAGCTTTGTGTAAAAACTTTCCCTTGATTGGACGACTTTCAAAAGCAATGGGTCTTTCATCTTGCATTAAAACAGCACCAATTCCATTTCCTGAAGCATCACATTCCACAATAAAGGTTTTTGTGAAGTCCGGTGTAGCTAAGACCGGTGCTTGGCACATTGCCTCTTTAAGATGTTCGAAGGCCTTTGTTGCTTCTGGAGTCCATGAAAATGCATCTTTCTTCAATAATGTTGTTAGAGGTGCTGCTATTCTCCCATAATTCTTAACAAACTTGCGATAATACCCTGTCAACCCAAGAAATCCTTGCAGATGCTTTATGGATGTGGGAATTTTCCATTCCTTAATGGCTTTAATTTTGCTAGGGTCTACCTTAACTCCTTCATGAGATACAATATGACCCAGATATTCCACCTCTTGTACTCCAAAGAAACATTTGGATCTTTTTGCATATAATTGTTTCTCCTCCAATAGTTGTAACACCCTGTCAACATGTTCAACATGATCCTTCCAAGACTTGCTGTAGATTAGTATATCATCAAAAAATACTAACACAAATTTTCTAAGGAATGGTTTGAAAATTGAATTCATCAAACCTTGAAATGTTGAAGGTGCATTGGTAAGGCCAAAAGGCATGACCAAAAATTCATAATGACCCTCATGAGTTCTAAATGCTGTTTTTGGAATGTCTTCAATCTTCATTCTAATTTGATGATATCCCGAACGAAGATCCAACTTGGTGAAGTAAATTGATCCATGCAATTCATCTAGTAATTCATCAATGACAGGAATGGGAAACTTATCTTTAATAGTGAGCTTGTTGAGCTCCCTATAATCCAGACACATGCGCCATGATCCATCCTTCTTGTGCAACAATACGACTGGAGCAGAGAAAGAACTTTGACTTGGTTGAATTATACCAGCCTCTAGCATTTCTGCAACCATACGTTCAATTTCACTCTTTTGGGCATAGGGATATCTGTATGGCCTGATGTTTGGAGGAACACTTCCTGGAATCAAATGAATAGCATGATCATGATCACGAATAGGTGGGAGACCTTTGGGAGTCTCAAATACCTTGGAATGATTGTCCAAGACTTTTTGGAGATCTGGAGAAATAGATGATTCCACTGTGGAAACATCTAGCGAACATAATTGTGCAATTACACCTCTTTGTTCCTTTTTTAGAAGCTTTGTCATACCGTTAGAGCTGATTATCTTTCCGGTTTCCCTGCAATACCCCTTAATTCAACTTCCTTTCCTTCCACAAAAAATTTCATGAAAAGTTCTTGAAAATTAAAAGCTATTGTACCCAAGGATTGTAGCCATTGGACTCCTAGTACAACATCAGCACCTCCCATTGGAATGGAAAGCATTGGGCTAGTCAATACATATTCTCCCATGGATAGCTTGATATTATGGCACTTTCCAGAGCAATTTATTGTTCCTCCATTTGCAACCATCACTTGACACTCTGGTGCTGGATATAAGAAGCAATTCAATTCTTTTGCTACCTTACAATGAATAAAATTGTGGGTATTTCCTGAATCAATCAACACTATTACCTTTTTCTTCTTGATTTGTCCTTCTATCTTGATGGTTTGAGGAGTGGTAATTCCCACCAATGCATTACAAGATATGGTCGGATTCATTTCTTCTTTATCTAGGCTTTGTTCCTGGAGTATATCCTCTTCTTTTGACCTTTCTTGCTCCTTTTCTTCTTCCTCTTCACAATCTATGTAGAATAATTTCTTCTCAGCACACTTATGACCTTTAGTGTATTTGCTATCACAACTGTAACAAAGCCCTTTTGCTCTTTTTTCTTCCAATTGTTGTGGTGTCAACCTTATAGGTTGTGGAAGACTAGCGGTAACAACACTTCCGTCTTTATAGTTGTGAGTGGTATGCTTCCTGGTTGCCATAATTTTGCTTTCCATTTTTCTTGCTAACCTAAATGCCTTCTCTAATGAATCAGGTTCCCAAAGGTGAACATCATGTTGGATATTATCCTTTAAAGACCCTATGAACACATCAATCCTATGCTCCTCTGGAATATCTTTTACCCTTATGTTCAATTTTTGGAACTCCTCAATGTGCTCCATTATTGAACCCTTTTGTTTGAGACTTATCAATTGGCTAAAAAAAGTGTTGCTTTTTGTATCCTCATAATGTGCTATCAATTCTTTCGTAAAAATTGCCCAAGTGATAAATTGTTTACGAGAGCAAAGCCATTGATACCATACAAACTGATTTGGTTCCAAATATAAAGTTGCCATACGTACCTTTTGTGTGTTTTGCACATTATTGAGATCGAAGAATTGCTCCATCTGTAATATCCATGTGGCGGGATCCCTACCATCAAACTTCCTCATATCGATTTTTGGAATATGGTGAGTCTTCGATCCAACATTAGAGTCTATGGAATCATGATTAACATTTCTTTTGTTCTCATCATGAGTTTCCTTTAGTACCCTTTCACCCTTAGTGACCATTTCTTGTTGCAACTTATTCATATCTATCTTCAATTCTTCCATATTATCATCCATGCCATCAATTTTAGCGTCCATGCCATTCACCTTAGCTTCCATGCCATCCATCTTAGATTCTACGCCTTTCTTTAAACAATCCATCTTACCTTCTACACCCTTCTTTAAACCATCCATCTTAGCTTCTACATCTTTCCTTAAACCATCCATCTTAGATTCTGTTGCTTTTTGTGCAAGTGACACTTGTTCTTGTAATTTTGATATATCATATAGCATTTCTTCTTCTTCTTCATGAGTCATGCTAGAGCTTTCAGGTTCCTTACTAGGTGTTTGCATTTTCTTTCCTCGGGGCATCAGTTACCGATAATAATTCTCTAATATGCCCTTTGAATTCCTTCAAAATAAATTTTCAAACCAAGCTTAAGCAAAAATTAAAGAAAATCTACACACCTTTTGTCACTTTGTAGGAGCTCGATATTGCCTCTGATGTATCTCTGTACTTTCTGATTATCTAGTTCTGAATTTGTGACCTATAGTAGCCCTCTGTGTCCTCTTTCCAATGCCACAAGTCTGACCCAAATTGGATTCTCCAAGGAAGAGTTATGCGAAATCTCCCATAGTGACTTGATTATAGACTAGTTCAGTAGAGTGAACTTGTACGATGTGCCACGAGTCACTGTTTCGACCTTTGGATCTGAAAAACACTCAAAAGAAACTACAGTCTGTCCTCTTTCTGTACCTTCTTATGAAACTTCAATCCGATCCCCAGAGAGAAAGTTATGACGATTTTCCCTAGGTCACCTGTTTTGAATGTAATGAGGAGTCTGCAAAAAGACCAACTTCCTCAGATCATATCTCCGCAAATATCGTGCGAAAATCTCTGAAATTCGGACCCAAGGTTCAGCACGATTTCTTCTAAAATGGGTTTTTCTTGCGACTTCTGAAACGTCACAGAAAAAAAAGTTATAGCGAAAATTCCACGATGACCTGTTTGGAGCAGCGAAACCCTAGAATCCAAAGCTCTGATACCAAATGTTATGAAACCAGCTCAAGAAAAGATAGAAAAGATAGATCAACGCCTTAGAATTCAGCCTCTTCGAGGGGAAAACCTCCTTTACATTACATAAATGAACAATTCTTGGATGATGCAAATGACAAAACCTCCTTTCTATATATAGGAGTCTAAGGAGTCACAATATAATCCAGCCGACCTAACAATAATAATATAAAGCCACAAAAATAACAATAGAGGGATTCTATGGGGCACAGTAATAACAATATGGGGGCAATAGGGGCACAACAATATTAATAAGGGATATAACTACAATAGTAATGGGGTAATCACTAGTATTATAGGGACCCAACATTGTTAGTTTATAAATGGAAAAATCAGAGCTACTGACTTATAAACTCATTTTAGTGAAACATCATATTTTAGTGATTTTGATATGAATACTTCCAATGTTTTTGCAATCAAAATATTGTGAAGAAATTTCCCAAAGACAAAGATTTTGAACAACATAAAGATCAACCTTAATAAAAGTATGTACACTGAAGTTATGCCTTTGTTAAATTGATATATGGTTATGACCACCATGGTATCATGTGGATGCCATGACAACTCCATTTACTCATAAGTGGAGCTAATCACATGTGAACTTTTTAAAAAACTTTTATAGAAAACCCTAATCATCATTGGAAATTAAGATAAGAAAAAACTCTAACCTAAAATTAAATTTTTATAAACATGTTAAGTATTGACCCATTAAAATAAAAATTCCCTTCTTATTCAATTAATTTACTATTTCATCATTTAACAATGTAATTTTTATTTTATTTTATCTTTTTAAATTAAAAATATTGATAAGGTTAATTTATAATATTTATTATATTAAGTACATATATTAATTTTAAATAATAAAGCAAATAAACACGCTTTCCATTAATGGGTTGTTAAAAATTTATAAACCCGATTAATTTACAATATTCATTATATTAAAAGTATACATCAATATAAATTAAACAAAGAGATAAACACTTCCACTAATTTCTTAATTATTAAGCATGTGTAAGGTAAAAATGTTCACTTTTCCAAACGACCGTTGTAATGACGGGACAACCTCTCTTTCCTTCCCACTCAATGATCAAGTGGGAAGGAAAGGATTATATTTCAATTTGAATGGTTAATTTCAATGATCAAGTTCAAGTTGCAAGGAAAAGATTGACATATTTTTTTCATATGAATATATATATATATATATATGTTTTTGGGTATATTTTATATGTTATTTTTTTTTATTGTGTGAAGTTTTGCAAATTAAGAATTTTATTTACAAATTGGAATTTTACTTAAGTTTAATGATTTCATATAGATAATATTAGTTCATCAATATTATAATTTATCTAAAATTATTATGGTGAGAATTTAATAAGACTATTTATTTATACTAGATATATGAATTATATGAATAAAATTTAAGTGGATCATTTATTTATAATTTATATCATAATTTTATAGAAGAAATTCAGTAGTATCATATCTTATTTCATCTCATAGATATAATTATTCAACTATAATGAAATTATTCTACAATTAATTTGTTTTTCTTTCTTAACGTGTAATTGGTGTAATTGGCATAATCATTCAAACAACCGCACTAATTTTTTTAAAGGAAACCAAAATATCATATTATTTTATTGATATGATTGTAATCTTCACTAAAAAAACATAAAAAAATAAAAATAAATCAATAATAAAAAATAAATCATAATAATAATAATAATAATAATAATAATAATAATAATAATAAATTAAAATAAAATAATAATAATAATAATAATAATAATAATAATAATAATCATAATAATAATAATAATAACTATTATTATTTAAAACCTCTACCAACACAATTTTCTAGAAAATAAATATAGGTTACAAGAATATTTTTCCATAGCAATTATAGGTCTAACTAGTAATGCACAAATCTGCAAAGGAATAGAGAAATATTAATATTTTTTTATCGACAAAAATGAATTAATGTTGCTTTCTTTGGCATTGAATTTTTTACTAGTGCCTATTGTAGTGTATTCATATTAAATAGGCATAAAAAAGACATGCACGTAATTTAGAGGAATTAGTAAATCAAAGCAAACTAAGTAGACAATAAAAGTTGAGTAGGAAACAAGAAGGTATGTAGGTGGAACCATACACGATTGGTAAATATCATCTGTAAATCCAAGTAGCAAGAGGATGAGAGCTGACTTTAATTGGAATTATTTCTCCTATGTGAACAACAAAAGAATTCAACACAACAAAATTCTTTGATCTAGAATGTCCACTACTAACATGTGAAATTTTGTTAATATACTTTTTTTTAATTACTATGGTATATACACAAATTATTTATAAAGAAAAGAAAACTATAAAAATAATGAAAAGTAAAACACTTTTTTCCAAGGAAAAAAATACCATAATGTTATTTATAGAATAAAAACATTATAGTTTGTATATACACATCAGTGTGTGTATTCAATAAGGATTTGTCCAGATCCATTTATGGAACGACATGAAAATATAGTCCAACAGAACTATAACCTCTAGTACAAAATAATCTACATGGGTCAGCAGATAGACCATCCAAAAAGTTTGTTGCCAAGAAGTACAACCTCTCAAAGCTAACATATTAGTCAACCATTAAGGCTTGAACACAGAGTCAAAAATAGGTCCAACAGAAAGTAAATTTCCAAAACTATATACAACAGCCATGAAATCAACAACTAAATTAGAGCATCAAGATTGTCCATAAAATGATGGTGGTAGAACTAGAAGTGTTCATTTCTCATCCATTCTTCAATTGACCATAACCTCGTAGCCAACTGAAGGCATTCCTTAGAAAGTCAATCTTCCTCATTGTTTTGTTCCCTATAAATGTGAGAGGAATAAAAAAAATCATATGAGAGTTTTAACATTATTAAATCCTCAAGAATGTGAAGAAGATGTAAGTTGTCACAATGTTGTATCTCATTAACCCAACTGATGACTAGTAAAGAGTGGCCAAAAACTTGTAATAGATCAGAACCATTTCCCTCGCAAAATCCATTAAAGAGTGACATGCAAGAAACTCGGCTAAGTTGTTTGTGCCCCTCCCAATCCCCCTTAACACATTTGATCATCCCTTTGCAAGGCCTTGTCAAAGGAACGCCAGAGATGTGATTTAGTTTTGGATATAGAAATAGATTGTCGAAAATGTGAAAGAATGACCAAGGCCTCAATGACCACCCGATTCGGAAAGGCTGGAAAGTGTTGAAACAATCCTTTATTTCTATCTAGCCAGGTGCCCCAACAAATGAAGAGACAAGGCCTTGAGGGGCTTAGTATTTCTGTTTTCTACCCAACCTCTCCACCTCTCCTCAAAATATTAACCTTGCCATGAAAAATCTTGACCAAATATAGTGTTCCAAATGTTCCATATCTATAAGATAAAAGGATATTTGGCAAATAAGTTATCAATATATTCACCATACAACTTATAGAGGGAGCACCACCGAGGACCAATCTTGTAATACCTCTACAAACATCCCAAGTGGGAACTTTTTGAGCAAAGGTGCACCACATAAAGAGACAAGGCTTTGTTGGATATTGTACCTTCCATACACCTTTCCATCTCCATTACCATTTTGTAGCAACAATAGATAGATTCATATGAACATACCCCCTCTTAGGACTAGATATGACCATTGGGGAATGTATCCAAACTAACGCATCTTTTGTTTGGGATAGTCTTATATGAGCAGTAGATAGGGCATCCAGGTGCCCTTTCTAGATTTCATGGAAATCCTATTTGTAACTCTCTTGCTGATAGTCACCCTTGGAGCCAAATTGAGGTCTGATCTAGATTGCCAATATGAGAAAGTCTAGAAAATCATATATCTTTGAGTTGATCAATGGAAGCCTAGGGAAAGCGATGGCATAGCCTGCTACCAGACCATGGGTCTTGGACTGATCAAACATTTGTAGCATTACCCACCTTCGAGGAAAGACCTAAAAATAAGGTTGAATGAAATGAGAACAACATGCCAAATGATTGAAATATTGGAACGAGGCTTATCTCTCAACCTAATCCAATCTTCAAGGGAAAATGGATGAACGTAATTCTGATAAATCAACTAAGTCCAAAAACTGTGAGTGGAAAAGAGTTGACAACCACATTTAGCTGCTAATGCATGAGAGAACAAGAATTTTTTTTTGATACCCCATCCACATAAATCTTTGGGAAGAGCGATCCGCTCCCATCTAACCCAAGGGAGCACCCATAAGAATTTGAAGCATGTTATTCTTACTTTTTTCTAAAGCACTGCGATGGATCCATGGCGCTGACATCTAGAAAACAGGGATGGCTTCCAACATTGATTTGACCCAGATAAGTCTCCCCACTCTATCAATCCATCTTAGACACGAAATTTTTAATCTTTTTTTCAATCTTAACAATTAGCCAAGACTAGTCTTCCTTCTTGTAGTAGTTGGGTTTCAAATGAAAACCCAAATATTTCATACTTGCATCCATCTTAATGAATTGAAAAGGAAAAACATTACTAACGTTTTACACTTCCAAGCAAGACAAGTTTTGAGTCGAAATGGAGGATTTCCTACTTGGTATAGCTACGAGAATGAAAATAAAACATATTATAAAAAGTTTCTTTATTCTTCAATTGAAAAAATTAGAAACTATTTTCATTTCAAAGTTGATAAGTAATTTTTTATTTTAATTTTCATTTGTATGAGAAATAATTTCATATCATTTTATGACGAGTTAAAACAAGATTTCAAATTTTAACCCTACTCCCCCTTCTTGTTTATTTGTTTCTTAATATTATTGTTTCAAGTGTAATTTTATTTGTTTTCCCCTGTGAAATCGTGTTAAATGTGCCAACAACTTCCTTTAATTTTAAGATAACTTTCCATGTTAAAAGAATAAAGTTTTATAATTACTTGATAGAAATGAAAGAAAATAATATTTACTTTTAGCTTAAAATCTAAATTTCAAAAACTCCTTTGAGATTATAAACCCTTTTAGGATTCCATTTAAAAACTCAAGTTGTTATGACATGGTAAATCTGAGTCCACTTTAGTGAAATTTTCAAATATAATGAATGTTTTTCTCTAAAAACAAGTTTGTTATTCATTGTACCATTCTTATTAGTCCATGCCTTTGAGAGTGCAGAGGCTATATTGATCACTCAATCCTTCACCATATATTAATTAGTGTTAGTCATAAAATTTATGTATTTATGTGATTTTTTTAACCTAGTACAATGATTTTACTCATTTATATAATGAACCAAAAATTGTTTATTTTAAATATGATTTCAAAAATAAGATTCGAGGTCTTATTGTCAAGTTGGTGTTCTCTCCCATGCATATATTCAAAGTTTCCTTTTCTCTAGTGCATATAAAGTTTGTGTTGAGATTATGATATATTAGATGACATGTATTTTGAAAGTTTCATATTTTTTACTCAAAGTTTCTTCGTGGATATCCACAAAATTTGGATACACAGAGTTTCATATAATACATGAACACGCTAAATCTTTACACTCTTCATTGCCAAATAGTTGGACCTTCTTCAACACCCCCCACAACACCAAACAGATATCTAGTGACATCTTACATAATCTAAAACTAACACGCCACCAAATTGTTAACTAGTGACATCTTTCATAATCTAAGACCAACTAACATCCAGTCCCTATCATATTCTAATTTGGATTGAGAGTTGAATTACTTTGATACAGGAGAAAGGAAACATGGCCATTACTAGATGATTCATGTTGATGTTGAACATGGCTATTGTTGGAGGATTCATGTTGATGTTGAACATGGCTATTGCTGCAGGATTCATGTTAATGTTGAACAAACAAATTGTAAGTAATTCAAACAAATCAAACAACTACGTAGATAAATTTACAATAAATCAACAAAATTTCACTCTATAAATAGATTTATTTGCAAATTTTAACTATGTAACTAATGCAAATTGATGTTCAAATTCAATCTCTATATAGATCATAAAATATATCTCTCCAAATTGCATGGAGAAATGCAAATAAATTTCCACTCTACATATATTTACATGATATCTAATCCAAGTGGAATCCATGCTATTTTTATTCACACCCACTTGGAACTCTTTTAGGGGTGTTGTTAAGGAATGTCAATATCACCTTGTTGAAAACTACAAAACTATTACTACATGAGATGGACCACACTATGGTAGAAAAGGGACCAAGCAGTGCCACAGTTCACAAACATTTTTCATACCTTGCACCAAGCTAGGTATCAAGGACTATGAGTGGCATATGGTGCTCAAGTGTAACCGTGGTCATCTGCATAGATACATCCAAGCAAAAATGGAATTACTAGACATTTTCTCACTTGGTATGACATACTAGTATGTTGTCAAAATCGAGTAGAAGTTTCCTCATCTCATGAAGGAACCCAACACAATGGAGAACATTTATTCCTAAGGGAGGAGGATTGATCTAAGGGGATATCGGTTACCACACACCTATTCCACTGGATCACTACACAATTTTCCTATTTTTGCACTTTTCTATTTTTAGCAACTTTTAGGTATTGAACTTCTTAAGCCAGTTTGAAGCCCTAAATGGTTTTCTTAGGGAAATGGACCGAAATAAGTCATAAAATTTGTTACCAATAATAAATTTTACTGCATGGATAATCCTTTCCAATGGGCTATTATGTGCTCCAAACGAAGATCATATGCCAAAGTTACGACCTCAAGAAGTTGATGTTCCAACTTACCCCATAGGGGCCCAAGCCTTTGGTGCTTCATCTCCTAGAGTTAGGGTTTTCAATATTTACAGTTTCTCATTGCTTCTTCATAATAAAAAGGCCTTATAGTTGCATTGTAACACATTTTAGGAAAGCATGTAGGTATCACTCCCCTTCTTAGAGATAAGCTATCATTATTCAAGCTAGTTTTCTCTCATTTTGAATGTATATAATTTTGGAATTTTTCATTTTTTAATTGAAATTAAGTTTCATTGTATCTATGTGATTTGATTTTGAATATGTAGTCCATTTTGTTCCCTTCATAAATTTGGACCAGTGGTATCAGAGTGATCTGCTCTTTATCTATTTTTTTGTCCATGTCCCCAATGAGGTTTGGGTATAAGGAGTTGGGACTTGAACCCTTGCAAGAATGTCCTTGTCAACCCTCAATGACCTCCCATAGTAGAAGAAAAGAAATATGAGGGAGAAAGATATCCTATCAAACTATTGCTCAAAGAATCCCTTGAGCGACAAATGAATGAGATGATGGATAATTTTTCCCAAATCCTTTAGTGAATACCAATAGGCAACATATCTTCATCCAATGGCCACTTTGAAGGCACTTCCCCCTTCAAAGTACAATTTAATTTTGATATTCCTATATTTTAAGGAAAGATAGATGTAGATTCGCTAGACATTGAATGGTTAAATATGCTAGAAATTTATTTTCCAGTATATAAATTTTTTGGTAGATAAAATATTACTTTTGTACTCCTTAAGGCTAGTACCCCCCTGTCAAGGATTGGTGGGAAACTTACTATGATAAAAGGGCCATGGAGGAATCCACACTATTTTTGTTCGCACTCACTTGAAACTCTTTTAGGGACGCTATTAAGGAACACTATTACCCTATTGGAAGCTACGAAGACTAGCACATGAGACGGACCACACTATGACAGGAAAGGGACCAAGTGGTGCTAGAGGTCACAAACATATTTCATACCTTACACACCAAATTAGGTATCAAGGATTTCGAGGGACATTTTGTGCTCAAGTATTGTGAATGTTTCCACAAATATATCTACATAGAAATGGAGTTCTTGGGCATGTCCTCACTTGATGCAACATACTCATATTCTATCAAAATCGAGTAGAAGTTTACCCATCTCATGGGGGCACTAAATGCAATGGATTTCATTTATTTATTTGGGGGGTGGGGTGGGGGGGGGGGGGGGGGGGGGGGGGGGAGGGGGGAATTGATCCAGGTGCATATTAATGGCCACCCACCTATTCCACTAGCTCACAACACAATTTTTCTATTTTGGTAGTTTTATATTTTTGGCAATTTTCAGTTCTTGAACTTCCAAATTCGGGGCACTAAATGCAATGGATTTCATTTATTTCTTTGGGGGGGGGGGGGAGGGGGGAATTGATCCAAGTGCATATTAATGGCCACCCACCTATTCCACTAGCTCACAACACAATTTTTCTATTTTGGTAGTTTTATATTTTTGGCAATTTTCAGTTCTTGAACTTCCAAATTCGCTTTAAGGCCCTAAGTGACATTTTTCGAGGAAAAAAATGGAAGGTGTTCATAGAAATCATCAAAATTTAGAAATTGTACTGCTCAGATAAACCTTTCCAACGGGCTATCGTGCACACCAAATGGAGATCATATGCCAAAGTTATGACTTCAAGAAGTTGATGTTCCAACTTACCCCATTGGGCCGCATAAGCCTTTGGTGCTTCATCTCCCAGGGTTATATTTTTGGAAGTTTAGCGTTTTTCATTACTTCTTCATAAGAAAAATGCCTCAAAATCTCATCATAACACAGTTCAGGACAGCACATAGCCATCACATCTCTTCTTAGAGATAAGCTACCACTATTCGTGTTAGTTTTCTTTCATTCTACATGTATACAATTTCAACATTTTCCATTTATTAGTTGAATTTGAGTTTCACTATGACATTGTGATTTGGCTTTAAATCTATATTTCATTTTGTTCCCTTCATAAATTCATATCAATATATGTATAAAATAAAAATATAATATAATAAAACAAAACAAATATGGAACATATTTCTTGCTATCGACATGTATAGGTCCTTACTATGATAAATTTAAATATATTTTAAAGGTAGCAACAATTATAGAATCATTGTCTTGTATAATTTTCTTTCTTCCAAAATGAGCTCGATTTAACAATATGTTCAAAAGGAGAAAGCATTTCCAAAGCCAATGAATAGTATGCATAAAATAAAGCACCAATCAACAATTTTTATTTTTATTTTTATTTTTAATTTTTTAATTTTTAATTTTTTTATTTTTTTTATCATGGTAACGAGATAGCACATAGAAACTTGTGGAAAGAATCTCGTGGTAAGGAGCAACCCAAGTTATCACTCTACCCTTGCTCTATCTTTTTCTTGCCATTTCCAAGCGCTTAAGGTAAAAAATGTTGTTTACCTTTCATGGACACTCTTCCCTAGCCCTATCCTTTTCCTTTCATTGTTAGGCTAAAAACTTCATTCAAATCCAAATCCCATTCATGAAAAAAAATAAGTGAAAAAATTCATTAAATTTTGATGTTTTCCTTAGAAAATGGAAAAAGACAAACCTAAATTCTACAATTTCATTTCCATGTTATTCAAGATTACTATAAACCCACCATTAAGTCTAAAGAAACTTTTTCATTTTTCCATCCAAAGAAGCAAGTTTATAATAACCTAGTTGATAGAGGAGACAACTTTGAACACTTTGCGCTCGTGTAGCCTGAGTGTAATGGTGCAATAAATCTAAGTAGGTGGAATTTGAAAGAGAAACATTAAGCACTAAATCCTCTAGGCCCATATTAGGCTTGAGTTTAGAGAGGTCTTTTAGAAAGAAACGTTATGTCAATACCCTACCCAATACCTAGTTTTCAAGCATATCAAGCTTCTCCCCCTAAAGTGTGCCAAATGTAGCTCTTTGTGGCTCTACCAAACCTTCTCTATATGGGTTTGCGTTATTAACCCAAAAATAAAAAAAAATGAAAATTACAATACCTAATTTTTGAAATACATATTGAGGTGCATTTCAAACCCAAGTTAAATTGGTTTGTGGTATAATTATTTAGATTATCCAAATCTAAATTACATGTTGAAGTGTATATAAAACTGGTAAGTTTATCTTTCAAAATCCTAGCAAAAACATCTTGAGTTATTAAAAATATACTAAAAATCAACAACTACTATAAATCCAATAGCATTCTACCAAGAATCAATGACTACCATTATTCCAACCATCACAATAATAACAATAAAGCCTAAAGACAAAATCTACATCAAACATATAATGTTGTTTTATTCATGATAAAATTAAAGAAAAAATTCCTAAAATATAGAATTGGAAAATGATTCTATGAAACATACTTACAATCCATTGATATGAACTTTAAAGGACACCATGATCATTTGGCCCATCTTTTTGCATGGTTTAAACACATTTAATGTTCATCTAATACTGCTATCTCATAAACGTTTTGTGTAGTTGAAAATGTAATGGGCATTCTGACAACGTATAATGAATTTTTCTTCTTGATGCCATTCATCTACTCTCTTTACATGCTTCCCAGAAGTTATAGATATCAAGGTGTCAAATGAACAATTTTCATGGCTCTCTTCCCGAGCTTGTAGTTGGGGTTAGGGTATAACAAAGAAATCCCTAACCCGTATAGTTGATTCCTTAGTCAAGGCTGTCTAGCGCCAATTCTGCAATAAATGAACATGCAGTTTATATTTTTAAATTAATAATGGATCCCTCTGAAGACCAGTGGTCTAAAGTTGGGGAGTTGGGTGGAATATTTGCCTTTAAAGGATGTTATAATTATACTTTAAGAGATTTCCGTTACACCAAAACTCGCAGGTGTTAGTAAATAGACACATCGCTAGATTTAAGACACGGGGAGCATTGACCTTCTAAAATGCCATTAACGGGAAGCCAACAATCTCCCCCCAACGCGGGACCAGTGTGTTTCGAACTCGAGACCTCTGGCTTTGATAGCACTTGTTGGAGTCACCATTGTCATTACACCAAAAACTACAGAAACAGACACATCGCTAGATTTAAGCACATGCCATGAAACGCACGAGGAGCGTTAACCTTCTACACCGCCATTAACGGGGAGCCAACACAGTATACTAATACAAATTTTAGTAAAAAAATTATAATTATATTTTAATACATATTTTAGTGATTCAGTATACTATATTTATATTGTAATACAAATTTTAGTAATGCAGTATATTTTTAACTGCTTCTCATATTACCTGTTCTCCTCAAAACATAATTTTGGATGGAAAAATTTCAAACACTTTAGTATAATACGGTGGTGGAGGATATAAATTGTGGCCTCCTCTTTGTTCTCATTTTCCATGAATATACATTTGCAAAAAATACATTAATTTTTCATGAATATACATTTGCAGAAAATGAAAATAAAAACATGCTTTTCTCGATCCTTGAAGTATATGCAGTTTATCCTACTAACTATTCATTATTTATCATGGATATTTTGAACTAGCTATTGGCTCATTTTTTCACAAAATTTTTATTTTAATATAGATTAAAAAATCTAATCAATTTATTATGAATTATTTTTATTTTATTTTATTTTAGTTATATGTGATATGTATGTTATTTTTGATTTCAGGTTTATGTGATCCATATTACATTAAGAATAGTCTGTTTGGTAGAAATTATATAGGAGAAAATTTTTTCTTCTACTTTTTGAACCAACGAGTATGATTCATTATCAAAACCAGATAATAAATCACACCAACCGGTTCAAAACCAAGCAAAATATTTCCTATATATTTTAAAAAACTTTTCTTAATATATATTATTATTCACATATTTAACTATTAACATATATTATATTATAATTACATTTTATAAAATTATTTAATATATAATGATATATTTATGTTTAACACTGTTGATATAAAAATAGAAGGACAACTTTTACATTTCTGTAAGTGAACAATAGTGCGATGTTTTTACTTTGAATGGATATTAATATCATCATACATATTTTTTTTCGTAAAACACTAAGCTCTTTCTATTTTCAATTTGATCGGGGACAATGATGCAATCTACAAAGTCAACCCCTTTGTTCGAATAGAAGGCTTATGGGGTTTGTTAACCCCAAAAAATAAAAGAGATTCAATGGTGACAGATTCAATGGTGACAAGTTTACAATGGTCCGAATTTGCCTCCGCTTATATACTTTTGTAATATTTAATAAATCGAATTATGGCATTTTATATATATGTAATAAATTTTGGATTTTTGTTATGTAATGGTATAGTATAGTGTGATGTGTAACCATGTTTGTTTGTGATCAAAATTGAAATTTTGTTTATATTAATTAAAATAAAAATTAAAGAAAATAAAAATAAATCATATAAAATATTTAAATAACATTGGCTCATTAAAAAAATTGCACCTGAAAAAATTGGATCTCTCAACTCAGATTTCTAATTCACCAAATTTATAATAAAATTAAATATTTGTTTTCAATAAATTCAATTATATAGAATGAATATACATCCATCTAAAATTTCGAATTTCTCATTTGCCACATTCATAACACTAATGCTAAAATTAAAAATTTGTTTTCCATAAATTCAACTATATAGAATAAAGATGGATCCCACCATAGAAGGAAAGCTATGTAAAATGAAGATACATCCCACTATAGAAGAAAAACTAATTTGAATCATTTTTAAATTGGTGCAGATTATGTTTACACAGGGGTTATTTATTTAATATCTTTGAAAAGACCAAATTCAAATACATCTCATAGGAATGAAATAAGAGATTACCTATTTAGTAGAAATATACATATTTTTTGTGTTTGTGTAAGGCGGAAAAGAAATTAATTGTGTATAATTGATATAGTTTTATTAAATATATATATTTTTTGGGTTTGTGTAGGGCGGAAAAGAAATTAATTGTGTATAATTGATATAGTTTCTTGAGGATGAATCATAGTGGTTGGTTAGAAAACGGGTGGACAAATATGTCATTTACATCTAAAAATCTTCTCATAAATCTGAACTATGTTATGATGAAACGCATTGACAAATATGTGATTTACGTTTGAAAAATCTTCCCATAGATCTGAACTATGTTATGATGAAAGGCCTGGACAAATATGTGATTTACCTCGAAAAATCTTCTCATAAATCTGAACTATGTTATGATGAAACCCGTCAACAAATATGTGATTGGTTTGAAACGTGTCCACAAATATGTGATTTACGTTGAAAAATCTTCTCATAAATCTGAACTATGTTATGATGAAACATGTCAACGACAAATATGTGATTTACGTCGAAAAATCTTCACAGACTATGTTATGATTTCAAGACTCAGGTCAGTGCAATGCAAAGTGGCATATCACTTAAACAGTTTACATGTGAGTCCACTTAATGTCATGACAGAAACCCTAATACACATAACAACACAAGAATGTAAGCAATGTTGGCTCCCTTCAATCACCGACAGATCAGAAAAGATTGCACAACAAAGCTGAAAGGGATTGTTCATGAAATGTAAGATGAACTCAATACTTCAAAAATAAGATGGTGAGATCAGAGAGGATAATGCCTCTTCTGCTTGCTTAAGCTACAATTGATATGATATTAATATTATGTTGCGAGACCATTCAGAATTAGGATTTCCAAACTCCATGATCCTCCTCAGCTTCCGCTATTAGATACAGAACTCCTGCAATTAGCAGGATATGACTTTTGAGGAAAAGTACCCTTTGTGATTGAGACTGTGATGAACTGAAGTCCGATTCTTCAGGTCTGTACTGAATGGTGATTTTTAACTCTACTGCTCCTCCTGTAGCGGCTTCTCTGATAACCCTACCGAATGGAAACGTCTGTAGCGGCATGCACACTACACTTTTCAGATCCTTCCTTCCTTCCAATATCAAATGCCAAATGATAGAGGAGTTTGCGTCTGAGATTGAGGGCAAGATGAAGTGGGATCGGAACTGAGAGAGAAATTTATTAGTTGGAATTATGGGCGGGCCGTGTATTATTGAATTTTTTTTTATCAAGATGGCAGATTCCGGGAATATCTAAAACTCCTATAATTAATAATTAAAGTTAATTGTTTAATCTTACTAGAATCTTCAACCCAGATAAAAATGGCCATGGATACATAGGGCTCAGGAGAAGCAAAATAATTGCTGAATTTTTTAAAATCTGATATTTAGAATACAATATCAATTTTCTAAACGGCATAATCTGGGTTTATAAAGAGCTGAATTCATCATGATTTTAAATAATAGTTTCAGCTTCCTAGATACCTAGACTATGCAGATTACGAATAAACTAGGTTTCTAGAGAGCGGAATCCATTACCATTTTGAATAATAGATTCAGTTCCCTATAAACTCAGATTATGTAATTTGATTTAAAACTGATATTTAAAATCAAATTGTTAAGGAAACAATTGCAATTTCACTAACAATTTTGGTAGCCAAGTTTGAGTGCGACTTGCCGGAAGTCAATTTAATTTGCCTATCTTTCCGCAAAATAGCTAATTAAAATTTCAAAGTCAAAATTTTCGCCTTTGTTTGCAGTTACATTAACAATCAAAAGGCAAATTTATTTGCAGTTACATCAACAATCAAAAGGCAAATAAATTAAGTATATGGTGAATAAATTTTAATCAAAGTATATGGTGAATAAATTTTAATCATAGTAATAAATTAATTATTAATTAAACCTCGAGGATAGTTGGATTGGATAAAACGGATAGTTTAATGTATGCTTTCTTCATTGTTAAGTACCTTATCTATTCGGAAGTCACTATATCCAATCTCCTCCATACTCTCCCCATACCCTCCCCATACCCTTGGGGTTAGGCCCAGTGTGAATTATAGTAATGGGCCGCAACCATAATTCCCTGTTTAAAAAAAAATTAAACTCAATCACTACCATTTACACACAATATATCTGTAATTAGTAATGACAGAATGTAAACAACTACTGAACACATACATACATGGGGTTATGGAAGGGGATCTTCACGTCAGCAAGCCAGCCGCTCAGTTTTGGCTCCATTCCATCAGTGGAGATATGAAAGATTCTACACAGAGTTGAAAGGGGCTTTCCATGAAATGTAATGTGTAACTGATGAATTCCATACATTGCATCATCAAAAATAAGATCATGGGAACTCATCTGCCTGCCTGCCTGCTTGCTTAAGCTATAATCGACATTAATATCACTATCATGGTGTGAGACAATACTGAATTATTGTTGTTGCTTTCACACTCGATGATCCTCCTCAGCTTCTGTTTTTTTGAGATGTAGACCTAGTGCAGATGATTTTGAGGCAAACTTCCCTCTCTGATTCACATTGTGATGAGCTGAAGTCTGCCTCTTGTGATCTGTACCAAACGATGAGAAAAATTGTGGGAGGGACTGGGGGACAAAATGAGGTGGGATCAGAATTAAGATCCTGTAATGAAGAGAGAAATATGCCAGAAATGAAGAGGGGACCTTTTTTTCTCAGAGGAAAAAGAAATGGAGGGGAGCTATGAAGGTTTTCGAAGATGCTCAATTCGTGGGGTCAGTTCACAATTTAATCTCAAATGTGGGAGACACAGATCGCTGAGCGGGGGAAATATAGACGATGAAAATGTTCATTTCGTGGGGTGAGTTCACAACTTATTTGATCTCTTATTTGATCCCACACAGATCGGTGAGCGGCTGATGGATCAGGTTTATCGGAATTTGCTAAGTGGGTGAAGGAAGCGCCTCGGGGGAATCAACCGAAATAATACAGGATCATGAATCCTGCTCATGCTTATCCCAAATATGGCGTGGGTTCGGGGAGGCCAACACCCGTTGCAGCTGATGCCGATCGCGCCAGCCTAAGAGACCTCCCAATAAATGCATATTCAAGTTCAAAGAATCAGTTTGGCATCTTTCCACGTGTCTGTCTCTTTTATCAAAATCGTTCATTTCATTGAAACTCAAAGCCTCGACCTGGCATTGCATTTCCATATTCGGCGAGCTTTATTGCAGCCGGTCCGCGCAGTGAGTGTCGTTTAAATGGTATGGCATCTTTCCGCATGTCTCCATCTATGATACCGCATTTTTCCGCATGTCTCCATCTCTTAATCCCAGGTGGCATTGTATTTCCACATTCGGCAAGCTTTATTGCAGCAGGCTCGCGATACAGTAAGTGTCGTTTAAATGACATGGCATCTTTCCGCGTCTCTCAATCTTTTAAATCGGTGGGTGTCGTTTAAATGATATGGTATCTTTTATGATTTTAGATTCTGGTAGTACTCAGTTGATGATGAATTTGTATTTTAAATTAATCACATTATTCAGATTTTATTGAAGTTTTATTTAAGGCTGTTTACTTTCAGGATAAAAGTGAAAAAAGTTTCAATAGCAAACATGCATTCGATTAAGAGTTAGCCGTCAGGAAATTAGCTGTTAAGAATTAATTATATCCGAAAAACAAATTCATCATATAATTGACACTGTAATCATTATATATCAATCTAGTTACTAAATTTTTTGAAATATATATCAATCTAGTTACTAAATTTTTTGAAATGTGATGTATTTGGTGATACATTTTTGTAATTTGATTTTTGGGTGGATGTTCATGTGTTGCATCTCTTAAAAGTGAAATTATGATAAAATCTAATTTAACCATATCTTGAATTCACTACCGAGGATAACATGCATAGAAGTTAATTTCCATTTAACATGTATTTTGTCAATATTATGTCCAGGATAATTTAAATTTCATTTGATGAAATGTCTATCTGTACCAATTTATCATTCTCAACTTGTTTTTCCATATTTTCTTGACATGTTAGTTAATCTATGCATTTTTCCTATGTTTGAATTTCTCAATTTTGGTGTTTGTTACCCCTCATGTTGTATGAGGCCTAGATCCTTGCCCATGCAGAATATGTATAGTGAACGTTGGCTTGGTGTTAATTTGTTGCTACTTTTGATACCTTTTTTGCATTGTAGATTACATCATAAGTCATAGTGGCACATGTGATACTTTTGGAGCCTTCATGCATGATCGTTTGTTGGAGGGACATCTAACATTTCCATAGGAAGTTATATATGTGAGGGCATGCCACATCACCATGAGAGAGATTGGCATGAGCACCTTGTCTTCTTGACTCATAATTGATCTTACATTACCACATCACATCATACTGGTGGATAGGGCATTAGAGGAGAGCATTGAAAGACTTAAACATGATCAAGACATGCACACTTGCACTCTGGCAAGAAGGCTTGGCATAAAAAGGGTTGGCATGAGGTGTACTCTACATAATAAGATGGAGTGGTGACCTGCCTCTTATGGACATGGGTAGGAGTGCTTTGAGAGAATGCCTTAGGCATGTTGCGCCAATAAGACTCACTTTTCTGTATGATAGACACTACATGAGTTATGTGAGTGCCTGTGTATGGAATACTCCAACTTGTTTCACATGGGATGTGCATAAGGTGAACTTGGGATAAGGTGAACTGAATGGGTTCAACACAAGGAACTTGACGAACATTACGTCTTGGGAAAGGCATCATGATGGATGGATGACTTAGAGTGCAAAAGACAAGGCTAAGTTGCGATCACGAGACTTAAAGCACATAGACAGGAAAGGAGGTGAAATTGTCACAACTCAAATGGACCAAACAATGCAATAGACAAGTTAGATCCATGTATTCCAAACGGGTGTGAAACTTCATACAAATAAAGTGTACATCTATATATTTGACATGAGTTGGGATGAACTAAGGCACGCAAGGGATGGATAAACAAGGAGATAAGAGGTTCATCATTGTGTGACTTCGGCACAATGCAACAACTTATGTTCCATTATAAAGACAATACTTGAGGCAACTTTTTGGAATGAAATGACTTCTTAGATGGGATGACTTCTAAAATGGAATGAATGTTGAGACAAAACAACAAAAAAACTTCTAGAATGATTTCTTGGATAGAATCAAGAATCGATTTTGAAATATGTTTAAGAAAGTCTGGAACACATAATCGTGTGAGCAAGGTTGTGGTGGGGGAGAGGGGCTTAGGGTTTACTTGTATGGAGTTGTTGAGTAGCTATAAGAAACATGCACCCTATCATTCTTGTATTATTGTAATGTATTGTTATAATGAGCAATCGGTTGAGCGATAGTCCCCTCATTGTATTTTGTATTACATAACATCTATATTTTGTATTACATAACATCTTGTATCATTTTTTTTAAGCAAGTATTAGGAATGCCCCGGTGTCATTTAAACATATTAGTGATGTCATTTCTATGTGTTGCATTATCATTTTTTAAGCGAGTGTTAAGAATGCCTTGTGTCATTTGAACATATCAGTTGTCATTTCTATGTGTTGCATGCATATTGTATATTTGTATTTAGATTAACAAATGAATTATTCTATAACAATAGTTCATTGTTATGAACTGAAGTCTGCTTCTTGTGATCTGTTCTGTACTAAATGATGAGAAAAATTGTGTGCGGAACACGGGGGCAAAATGAGCTGGGATCAGAATTAAGATGCTGTAATGAAGAGAAAAATACAAATATGCCAAAAAATGAAGAGGGTACGTATGAAGGTTTTCGAAGATGGACGATGAAGATGTTCATTTCGTGGGGTGAGTTCACAATTTAATCTCTAATGTGAGAGAGACAGATCGGTGGGCGCTGGGTGGAATTAGTGACCGGGATTGTTAAGTGGGTGAGGTAAGTGCCTCGGAATAATGCTTCGTAACCGGGATTTGTTAAGTGGGTGAAAGAAGTGCCTCCGGGGAAGGAATCGAAATAATACTTGTTGCTCATGCTTATCCCAAATATGCAGGTCAATGCGTGTGTTCGAATCGGGCGGGCAACACCCGTTGCAGCTGATCCCGCCTGCGTAAGAGATCTCCCAATAAATGCATATTCAAGTTCAAAGTATCAGTTGGCATCTTTCCGGGTGTCTCAATCTTTTTAACCCTAGGTGCATTGCTTTCTCCACAAATGACGTCAGCCTCGTGGAGGCATCTTTCTGTTAAATCCTAGGTGACATTGCATTTCCACATTCGGCAAGCTTTATCGCAGCAGGCCCGCAGCACAGTGAGTCTCGTTTAAATGATATGGCATCTTTCCGCGTGTCCCCATCTTTTTTAAATCCCAGGTGGCATTGCATTTCCACGTTCGGCGAGCTTTATTGCAGCAGGCTCGCAACCATTGATCAAATTTGAAGGCCAGTCTTATTTTCATCCAGAAGGGTATATATTCACTTAATCTTTTAGCGATGAAATGTTATAATAATAATGTATTTTTATTCACAACCGTATTTTAAATAATTTTTTCATAAAATATCTCCAAATAAATAATAAATAATGTGTTAAATCTTTAAAATTTTGAATTAAAACTAATACTAAAACATTTCTAAAATAAACTTAACTAAGCTATATTAAGCAAACACAAGTATAAATAGCAACTAACAAGGCATTAATTTAGTTAGATGTATAAAAGAACCATATTTGTTTTTGTACAGTTTAGGTGATATTTTTCATTCAATTTAGGTGAAACATTGTAATTATGAATTATTTGTGCGGCTAATATCATCGGTTTCATCTCAATATTTATAATTGTATGAAGAAAATATATGACTAATGTTTTGCTAAAAATGGTGAACAAATAACATTTATGTGTGTAATCATATTTACAATTTGCTCATGAATTTATGAAAGGTTCTAAAAATGTATATTGTGAGTTTAGGAAAAAAAAAAACTTCTTATTTAGGACCATCAAGATCTATTATATTAATAAACAAAAAAAAGTATGTTAATAAATTCAAAATAACATATATCTAATCACAATTTTTTTTAAATTCCATCAAACATATATTATCATCTTTTATTTTTACGAATAAAGATTTAAATTTAAAAAAAAAAGCATAGACCTATCGAAATAATTAAACAAATATTATAAATTTTCATACTAAAATTAAAAGGGAGGATGATGAACTTACAAAAACTAAGGACAAGGAGGTCAAATAGTTCACTACACCCACTAACAATCTCTTGATAATAAGAGCCACTAGACACAAGTTTACACAACAAATTTCAATTATCGAAAAATAATAGTTAGTACATGTTCACTCTTGCAAAACAAAACAACGAACTACAAAATTGAACCAGGATATGTATTGAACAATATATAAAGGGATTGACTACTCACAGTTGATAGTGACAACAAATCACTAAAGGCATTCTTGTTCCAACGCCAAAGACAATGTGCCCACAAAGAGCAGCCTAACTTTGGACTAGGATGAATCTCTGCTATTTAAACTTATGGGTAGATTGATTTTTTCACCTTTGTCATGAGGATGAACCACATTAGATGGTTCAAAACATCGACCAAATTCCAATAATGTGATTAATCTGAAAGACAAATTCATCATATAGCATTATATATCAATATAATTACTAAATTTTTTGAAATGTGATGTATTTGATGATATAGGTTTATAATTTGATTTTTGGGTGAATGTTCATGTGTTGCATACCTTAAAAGTGAAATTATGATAAAATCTAATTTAACCATATCTCCAATTCACCGCCAAGGATAACATGCATAGAAGTTAATTTCCCTTTAGCATGTATTTTGTCAATATTATGTCCAAAATAATTTAAAGTTCATTTGATAAAAATATCTATCTTTACTAATTTATCATTCTCAACTTGCCTTTCCATATTTTCTTGACATGTTAGTTAATCAATGCATTTTTCTTATGTTTGAATTTCTCAAATTTGGTGTTTGTTACCCCTCATGTTATATGAGGCCTTGATCCTTACCCATGCAGACTATGTATAGTGAATGTTGGCTTGTTGTCAATTTCTTGTTACTTTTGATATCATAGTTGCATTGTATATTATATCATGAGTCATAGTGGCACATACAATACTTTTGGAGCATTCATGCATGATCATTTGTTGGAGGTACATCTAACATTTCCCTAGGAAGTGACATATGTGGGGGCATGCCACATCACCACAGGAGACATTTTCATGAGCAACTTGTCTTCTTGACTCATAATTTATCTTACACATCACATCATACTAGGGAAATGTTTGGATAAGGAATTGGAGGATAACGTTGCAAGACTTACACATGATCAAGACATGCACACTTGCACTCTGGCAAGAAGGGTTGGCATGAGGTCCACTCTACATAATGAGATGGAATGGTGACCTGCCCCTTATGGACATTGGTAGGAGTGCTTTGCGAATATGCCTTAGGCATATTGCGCCAATAGGACTCACTCTTCTGTATGATAGACATTACACGAGTTATGTGAGTGCCTATGTATGGAATACACCAACTTGATTCACATGAGATGTGCATAGGTTGAACTTCGGATAAGGCAAGTTGAAAGGATTCAACACAAGGAACTTGACGAACATTATGTCTTGGGAAAGGCATCATGATGGATAGATGACTTAGGGTGCAAAAGACAAGGCTGACTTGTGATCAGGTGACTTAAAGCACATAGATAAGAAATGAGGTGGAATTGTCACAACTCAAATGGACCAAACAATGTGATAGACAAGTTGGATCCATGTATTCCAAAGGGGTGTGAAACTTCATATAAATAGAGTGTACATCTATATATTTGGCATGAGTGGGGATCAACTAAGGGCCACAAGGGATGAATGAGCAAGGAGATAAGAGGTTCATCATTGTGTGACTTCGGCACAATGCAACAACTTGTGCTATGTTGTAAAGACAATACTTGAAGCGACTTTTTGGAATGAAATGACTTCTAGAATGGAATGAATGTTGAGATAAAACAATATATGGAATGATTCCTTGGATGGAATTAGTGATCAATTTTGAAATGTGTTTGAGACAATTCTGGGAAATAGAGTTGTGTGAGGAAGCATGTGGGAGGTTTTAGGGAGCTACGAGAGGCATGCACCCTATCATTCTTTTATTGATGTAATGAGTGATGGGTTGAGGCGTACTCCCCTCATTGTATCTTGTATCATTGTATTCTATAACATCTTGTATAATTTTTCTGAGAAAGCATTAAGAATGCCTCAGTGTCATTTGAACATATCATTTACGTCATTTCTATTTGTTGCATTGTTATGAAACCAGCTCACAAAAAAGATAGAAAAGATAGATCAACGCCTTAAAAATTAGCCTCTTCGAGCGGGAAACCTCCTTTACATTACACAAATAACAATTCTTCGATGATACAAATGACAAGACCTCCTTTCTATATATAGGAATCTAAGGGGTCATAATGTAATTAGAGTCAACATAACGATAATAATGTAAGGGCACAACAATAACAATAGTGGGCTTCTATGGGGCACAATAATAACTATATGGGGACTACATGGGCACACCAATATAATAACGAGGTTGCACTAAAAACAGTAATGGGTTACACTAGTAGTATAGGGACCTAACATGCCCCTCTCGTTCAAAAAGTGTTGTCCTCAACACTCGAGTAGTTTTGGATGCTTCTCTAGAAAATTCTCGTCCTCCCATGTGGAATCTTCAGTGGGTAAGTTCTTTCACTTCATGAGATACTCTTAAATTGATTGATTTTGTAGCTATCGGGTTCTTCTTTCTGTGAATGCTTCAAGTTCCAATATGATTTTTCCTTCCTCATCAAGTTATGACAATATTGTTTGAACTGGGAGCTTGTCACTTATAAACTTCTTTAACCATGAAACATGGAAAAGTGAGGGCACTTGGGAAGATGCAGGAAGTTCCAATTTGTAAGCCATAGTACCAATCTTTTGCAATGCCTTGTAAGGACCATAGTACTTTGGTGATAGTTTATTATCCTTCTTAGCATGCTTGAGGGACATCTGTTTTTAGGTTACATTCATAAAATACCTAGTAACCTATATCAAAACTTATTTCGTTGCGATGTTGATTTGCCTATTGGTTTAGTCGATTCTGTGCCAAAGTGAAGTTATCCTTTAAGAGTTGGAGAACTTATTGTTGTTGAGGGTCTACCTTAACACCTTCATGAGATACACTATGATCCAAGTATTCCACCTCTTGTACTCCAAAGAAACATTTGGAGGTTTTTTCATATATAATAATTTCTCGTCCAATAGTATGAGCACTCTATTAACATGTTGAACATGATCCTTCCAAGACTTGATGTAGATTAGTATATCATCAAAAAATACTAACACAAATTTTCTAAGAAAGGTTTTGAAAAGGGAATTCATCAAACCTTGGAATGTAGAAGGTGCATTGGTAAGACCAAAAGGCATGACCAAAAATTCATAATGACCCTCATGAGCTATAAATGTTGTTTTTAGAATGCCTTGAGTCTTCATTATGATTTGATGATATCTTGCATGAAGGTCCAACTTGCTGAAGTAAATTTCTCTGTGCAGTTCTTCCAATAATTCATCAATGAGAGGAATGGGAAAGTTATCTCTAATTGTGAGCTTGTTAAGCTCTTTATGATCCAGACACATGCACCATGATCCATCCTTCTTGTGCACCAATAATACTGGAGCAGAGAAAGAAGTTTGACGAGGTTGAATTATACCAGCCTCTAGCATTTCCGCAACCATACGTTCCATTTCACTCTTTTGTGCAAAGGGATATCTGTAAGGCCTATTGATTGGAGGAACAATTCCTGGAAAATGAATGGCATGATCCTAATCACAAATAGGTGGGAGGCCTTTGGGAGTCTCAAATACCTTGGAATGATTGTCCAAGACCTTTTGGAGATCTAGAGAAATAGATGATTTTGATGTCGGAACCTCTAGCGAACATAATTGTGCACTTACGCCATGTTGTTATTCATTTAGAAGCTTTTTCATGCTGTTAGAGCTGATTATCTTTCTTGGTTTCCCTGCGATACCCATTAATTCAACTTCCTTTCTTTTTGAAAAAAAAATTCAAGAAGAGTTCTTGAAGATTAAAAGTTATTGTATCCAAAGTTTGTAGCCATTGACTCCTAGTACAAAATCAACACCACCCATTGGAATGGAAAGCATTGGACTATTCAAAATATATTCTCCCATGGATAACTTGATATTTTGGCACTTTCGAGAGAAATTTATGGTTCTTCCATTTGTAACCATCACTTGACACTCTGGTGTTGGATATAGGAAGCAATTCAATTCCTTCGCTATCTTACAATGAATAAAATTATGGGTACTTCTAGAATCAATCAACACTATTACATTTTTCTTCCTGATATGTCCTTCTATCCTGATAGTTTGAGGATTGGTAATTCCTACAAATGCATAACAATATATGGTCAGATTTATTTCTTGATGCTCTATGTGATCTTTCACTTCTTGAACCTTTTTCTTATTGATATGTCCTTCTATCTTGAGAGTTTGAGGTGTGGTAATTCTTGCCAATGCTTTACAAGATATGATCGGGTTCATATCTTCTTTCTCTGGGTTTGGATCCTAGTGTATATCCTCTTCTTTTGATGTTCCTTGATCCTTTTCTTCCTCCTCTTCACAATCTATGTAAAATAATTTCTTCTCAGCACACTTATGACCTTTAGTGTATTTGCTATCACAAATGTAACAAAACCCTTTTTCTCTTTATTCTTCCAATTGATGTGGTGTAAACCTTGTAGGTTGTGGAAGGCTAGGAGAAAAAACACTTCCATATTTATAGTTGTGAGTGGTATAATTCCTTGTTTCCATAATTATTCCTTCAATTTTTCTTGCCAACCTGAATGCCTTCTCGAATGAATCAGGTTCCCAAAGACAAACCTCATGTTGAATGTTATCCTTTAAAGTCCCTATGAAGACATAATTCCTTTGCTTCTCTAGAATATCATTTACCCTTATATTCAATTTTTGGAAGTCCTCAATGTGCTTTTCCATTGAACCATTTTGTTTGAGATTTATCAACTAGCTAAAGAAGGTGCTTCTCTTTGTATCCTCATAATGTTATATCATTTCCTCTGTGAAAGTTAACCAAGTGACAAGTGGTTTACGAGAACAAAGCCCTTTATACCATAAAAATTGATTCGATTCTAAATACAAATATGCAATACGTACCTTTTTTAACATTTGTACATCATGTAGATCAAAATATTGTTCCATCTGTAGTATCCAATTTACCGGATCCTTGCCATCAAACTTCCTCATATCGCCTTTTCTTGATTTTAGGAGCTCGATCTTGAAACAACTGTAACTATGTAATTTCTGAACTCCAAGGTCTAACATTGCTACCAACAGTAGCCCTCTACGTCCTCTTTCCAATTCCACCAATCTGATCGAAATTGGATTCTCCAAGAAAGAGTTATGCTCAATCTCCCAACATGGCATGCTTATATACTTTTTTAGTAGAGCAAACTTGTACGAAGTGCCACGTCCAATTGTTTCAACCTTCAAACCTGAAAACAATACACAACAAACTATAGTCTGTCCTCTTTCTGTAGATTCTTATGAAAATTCAATCTGATTCATAGAGAGAAAGGTATGACGATTTTCCCTAGGTCACCTGTTTGGGATGTAATTTAGGAGCCTGCAGAAATCCTAAATGTTTTGGACTGTATCTCCGAAAATATAGTGGAACAAGATCTAAAATTTGGGCCTAAGCTTCACCACTATTTTATCTCAAATGGGGTTTAATTTCAAAGTCTTAAACTTTGTAGAAAACAAATTATAGCGAAAATTCCATGATGATCTGTTTGAGATGGAATTTTGGATCTTGCAAATATCTTGACTTCCTCAGTTCATATCTCCAAAAATATAGCGAGACAAGATTTGAAATTCAAGCCCGAGCTTTAGAACGATTTCGTCTCAAATGGGTTTTTTTTTTTTTTTTTAGCTTTTAAAACTTCGTAGAAAAAAATATATCGAAAATTCCATGATGGCCTACTTGGAAAAATGAAACCCTAGAATCCAAAGCTTTGATACCAAATATTATGAAACTAGCTCACAAAAAGATAGAAAAGATAGATCAACGCCTTAGAAATCAGCCTCTTTGAGTGGGTAACCTCCTTTCCATTACACAAATGAACAATTCTTCGATGATACAAATGACAAGGCCCCCTTTCTATATATAGGAGTCTAAGGGGTCATAATGTAATCAAAGCTGACATAAAAATAATAATGTAAGGGCACAAAAATAACAATAGTGGGCTTCTATGGGGCACAATAATAACAATATGGGGACTACATGGGAACAACAATATAATAAGGGGGTTGCACTAATAAAAATAAAGGGTTACACTAGTAGTATAGGGACCTAACATGTAGTAGTATAGGGACCTAACATGCATGCATATTGTATACTTGTGTTTAGATTTAATAAATGAACTATTATTTTTGTAAGTGTAAATGTATACTTCTAATGTTTCATGGTATGGAATAGTCGTGCATGCACCTAGACTTCATTCTAAGTTGAAGTGGGTGACTTAGCATGTGTAGTTGAATGCATAGTTATGGGTACACCTTGTGTGGAAATGTGTACTCTTCTTGGAGTAGACACAACTTGGTTAGTTGTTGCAACTGAAACAAGGAAATGTGGCATGATAGTAGGTGTGGAATGAATTGGGTGGCCCAAGTTGAGAAAAATTCTAGGTTGGTTATAGGTCCATTACATTCAGTATTAATACAATTTTGGGATTGATCATGCAAAAAGTTGGGTGTTCCATTGTGTAAGAAAAGAGCACAAAGAAAAGCATAAGACTATGAATAATTTGAGCTATTTGGACAAGATAGGTGTCCAATTTTTTAGCATGTCTAAGAAAAACATTGTAGAGTTTAGGTCTTAGAATTGCGCAAGACAGTTCGGGTGCACTTCATCAAGATATATATGCACTGATGTATGAGTTTATTAATATTTCTACTAAATGAATTTGAAGTGTGGTATACTTTTTATGAGTTATGGTATAGTTCACATGAAGTTAGGAAATGACAATGGGATGACATGTTCATTGGTTGAGCGTGGGCCTAGATCTTCGCATAGAAGATAGTCAATGGGGGTATAGAAAAATTGTGGAAGGTGACTTGAGTTAGCTACAAGGAAGGTTTGAGACTTGAATGACTGTTGAAGTGAATTAATCATGGGATTGATCTTCAGTCATAGAAAAATTCACAATACATAATTATTTTGTGAAAAGAAGGTGGTTGAGATGAGTTTTTGTGGATGATTGTTGGTTTGGATGATTTAAGGATCTTGGTAGCAAGTAGACTTCAAAAAGACATGTGGAAAAGGGTGTTGTCATGCAAGATATGTTTGTTTCATTTTTTTTTTTACATTTCCTTATTGTTATGAAGGATCTTGGAGGGGAAGATGAGTGACTTGGAGAAGCCCAAGTGTAACCACATTTGGAAAACTTGGGATCAACCCAGGTATTGTCAAATACAAAGGAGACATTCGATATTTTTGGATCCCTTGACATGGGTGGGTGTTTAAATAGGAGCTTGAGATGAATCCCTTGGATGGTTTTGTTAGTGGGTTTGGGAAGAATTGTTTTGTAATTCATGGAGGTGGCATAAGTAGTTGTGTATCTCTTTGATGAAGCATGGATGGCTCACTTCTTTGAAGAAGGAAATGGATATGCCAAGTTGGTGAAAGAGGAAATGATATATAGGTTTCTTGGTGCACGAGTGCCTCAGATAGATCTGTTGGCTCGTGATATTACTTAACAACTATGATGAAGACCAAAGTATGGAATGCTTAAATTGATAGGGAAAGGAATTTATGTTCTAGGTGATAGATGGAGGTAGAGAAGATGGAGACAAAGAAAGACTTGGATGGTTGATATATATAGGAAGAACATAGACCAAGAAACTTGAGTGATGTTTTCTTTCCTTTGGAATGGGACAATGGACAGGGTAGAAAATTCCTTGGGGAGATTTCCAACTGACAAATGACTTAGAAATAAAAACCTCCATTTGTTGAAGTCATAGGATAAGGCATAGAGTTATTTGGGTGGATCCTTAAAATTGGAATTATTTGGATAAAATTTTGATGCAAATGATGATGTGTGTAGGTGACCTACATTTAGAATTTCAGTTGCGAAGAGGTGACTCAGTAGTAGGAGGTGACTTGAGGACTTGCCTTAACTTGGAGGATCACATTGATATATTGGTTTGCAACATATAGAGATCACATGGGCATGGGAATTTCTCATGGATTGGGAAGCATGGTTGGATGGTACTCAACCATGTCTAGAAGTGCAAAATTGCACTTCATGACATGGTCAAAAGATGGAAGCATTGGTGCAAATGTAGTTTGGACATAAGATTTGAGGAAAATAGAACATCCCATATTTAAGAATGTGTACAAAGGGTTATCCAATCTATATTATATTATTTTTCATCCATATTGATTCTTTCAAAGTGGAAAAAGTGGACGAATTAACTCATAGGACCATTTTTATGGATGGGTCCCAGTTTGGTGAATTAGGTTTTGGAACCTTCCAGAAGTAGTTTGAGGCATTTAACAATGTTTTTTGGGGGTAATTTTTTTCTACTTGAGTGCCATATATCACTATTATGCACACAAATAAATTTTGAACAATGCAAGAATAATCTCAATTGTATTCGGTATGCAAAAGATATGTCACCTGAAAGTTGACCTTCTTATTTTGACCACTATGATTTGAGAGGATAGGACATCAATGCCCATTATTCAATGAAAATGGAACTACAACAAAACATGTCGTTATCACCAAAAATAGCACTGCAATTCAGTGTTTTTGAGCTTGCATATTAGCTTCAATTGGTGGTGCAAAACCCAACGCAACTTTGCATCTTCACTAGGGCATCGGAAATACAGATAGTGATAGCACCTGTTAGGTCCCTATAATACTAGCGATTACCCCATTACTATTGCAATTATATCCTTATTAATATTGTTGTGCCCCTATTGTCCCCATATTGTTATTACTGTGCCCCATAGAATCCCTCTATTGTTATTTTTGTGCCTTTATATTATTATTGTTAGGTCGGCTGGGTTATATTGTGACTCCTTAGACTCCTATATATAGAAAGGAGGTTTTTTCATTTGAATCGTCAAAGAATCATTAATTTGTGTAATTTAAAGGAGGTTACCCCTCAAAGAGGCTGAATTCTAAGTCATTGATCTATATTTTCTATCCTTTTGTGAGCTAGTTTCATAACATTGGTATCAGAGCTTTGGATTCTAGGGTTTCGCTGCTCCAAATAGGTCATCGTGGCATTTTCACTATAACCTTTTTTCTGCGATGTTTCATAAGTGAGAAAAAAACCCATTTGAGATGAAATCGCACTGAACCTTGGGTTCGAATTTCCAAGCTTTTCGCACTATATTTGCGGAGATATGATCTGAGGAAGTTGGTCTTTTTGCAAACTCCTGAATTACATTCCAAACAAGTGACCTGCGGAAAATCGTCATAACTTTCTCTCTAAGCATCGGATTGAAGTTTTGTCAGAAGGTACAGAAAGAGGATGGACTGTAGTTTCCTGTATATCTTTTTTAGAGCCAAAGGTTGAAACAGGGACACATGGCATGTCATACAAGTTCGCTCTACTGAACTAGTCTATAATCAAGTCACTGTGGGAGATTTGGAATAACTCTTCCTTGGAGAATCCAATTTGGATTAGACTGGTGGCATTGGAAAGAGGACACAGAGGGCTATTGCAGGTCACAGTTTAAGAACTGGATGATCCAGAATTATAGAGATACATCAAAGGAAATATCGAGCTCCTACAAAGTGAAAAAAGGTGTGTAGATTTTTTTAAATTTTTGTTTAAGCTTGGTTTGAAAAATTATTTTGAAGGAATTCAAAGGGAATAGTAGAGAATTATTATTGGTAACTGATGCCGCGAGGAAAGAAAATGCAAACACCTAGTAAGCAACCTGAAAGCTCTAGCATGACTCATGAGGAAGAGGAAGAAATGCTACATGATATATCAAAATTACAAGACCAAGTGCAACAAATGTCACTCTCACAAAAGCTAACAGAAGCTAAGATAAATAGTGTGGAATCTAAGATAAAGGGTGCGGAAGCTAAGATGGACGATTTGAAGATAGATTCGAAGACAGATTTGAAGAGAGACATGGCAGATTTGAAGACCGATTTGACGACAGACATGGCAGATTTGAAGACAGATTTGACAAATTTTCTACAAGAAATACTTACAAATGGTGAAAGGGTAGTAAAGGAAAATCATGATGCAAACAAAAGAAATCTTAATCATGATTTCATAGACTCTAATGTTGGATCGAAGACCCACCATATTCCAAAAATTGATATGAGGAAGTTTGATGGCAAGGATCTCGCAACATGGATATTACAGATGGAGCAATTTTTCAATCTCAATAATGTGCAAAACAAACAAAACGTACGTATTGCAACTTTATATTTTGAACCAAATCAGTTTGTATGGTATCAATGGCTTTGCTCTTGTAAAAAAATGATCACTTGGGTAATTTTTACGAAAGAATTGACAACACATTATGAGGATACAAAATGAAACATTTTTTGTAGCCAATTGATAAGTCTCAAACAAAAGGGTTCAATAACGGAGCACATTGAAGAGTTCCAAAAATTGAACATAAGGGTAAAAAATATTCCAGAGGAGCATAAGATTGATGTGTTCATAGGGACTTTAAAGGATAATATCCAACATGATGTTCACCTTTGGGAACTTGATTCATTAGAGAAGGCATTCAAGTTAGCAAGAAAAATGGAAAGAAAAATTATGGAAACCAAGAAGCATACCACTCACAACTATAAAGATGGAAGTGTTGTTGCCCCTAGTCTTCCACAACCTATAAGGTTGACACCACAAAAATTGGAAGAAAAAAGAGCAAAAGGGCTTTGTTATAGTTGTGACAGCAAATACACTAAAGGTCATAAGTGTGATGAGAATAAATTAATTCTACATAGATTGTGAAGAGGAAGAAGAAAAGGAGCAAGAAAGGTCAAAAGAAGAGGATATACTCCAAGAAAAAAGCCTAGATAAAGAAGAAATGAATCCGACCATATCTTGTAATGCATTGGCAGGAATTACCACTCCTCAAACCATCAAGATAGAAGGACAAATCAAGAAGAAAAAGGTAATAGTGTTTATTGATTCAGGAAGTACCCACAATTTTATTCATTGTAAGGTAGCAAAAGAATTGAATTGCTTCCTATATCTAGCACCAGAGTGTCAATTAATGGTTGCAAATGGAGGAACAATAAATTGCTCTGGAAAGTGCCATAATATCAAGCTATCCATGGGAGAATATGTATTGACTAGCCCAATGCTTTCCATTCCAATGGGAGGTGCTGATGTTGTACTAGGAGTCCAATGGCTACAATCCTTCGGTACAATAGCTTTTAATTTTCAAGAACTTTTCATGAAATTTTCTGTCGAAGGAAAGGAAGTTGAATTATGGGGTATTGCAGGGAAACCGGGAAAGATAATCAGCTCTAACGGTATGACAAAGTTTCTAAAAAAGGAACAAAGAGGTGTAATTGCACAATTATGTACGCTAGATGTTTCCACATCGAAATCATCTATTTCTCTAGATCTCCAAAAAGTCTTGGACAATCATTCAAAGGTATTTGAGACTCCCAAAGGTCTCCCACCTATTTGTGATCATGATCATGTGATTCATCTGATTCCAAGAAGTGTTCCTCCAAACATCAGGCCGTACAGATATCCCTATGCCTAAAAGAGTGAAATTGAACATATGGTTGCAGAAATGCTAGAGGCTAGTATAATTCAACCTAGTCAAAGTTCTTTCTCTTCCTCAGTAGTATTGGTGCATAAGAAGGATGGATCATGGGGCATGTGTCCGGATTATAGGGAGCTCAACAAGCTCACTATTAAAGATAAGTTTCCCATTCCTATCATTGATGAATTACTTGATGAATTGCATGGATAAATTTACTTCACCAAGTTGGATCTTCGTTCAGGATATCATCAAATCAGAATGAATACTGAAGACATTCCAAAACAACATTTAGAACTCATGAGGGTCATTATGAATTTTTGGTCATGCCTTTTGGCCTTACCAATGAACCTTCTACATTTCAAGGTTTGATGAATTCCATTTTCAAACCCTTCCTTAGAAAATTTGCGTTTGTATTTTTTGATGATATACTAATCTACAACAACTCTTGGAAGGATCATGTTGAACATGTTGACAAGGTGCTACAACTATTGGAGGAGAAACAATTATATGCAAAAAGATCCAAATGTTTCTTTGAAGTACAAGAGGTGGAATATCTGGGTCATATTGTATCTCATGAAGGAGTTAAGGTAGACCCTAGCAAAATTAAAGCTATTAAGGAATGGAAAATCCCCACATCCATAAAGCATCTGCGAGGATTTCTCAGGTTGACAGGGTATTATTGCAAGTTTGTTAAAAATTATGGGAGAATAGCAGCACCTGTAACAATATTATTGAAGAAAGATGCATTTTCATGGACTCCAGAAACAACAAAGGCCTTCGAACATCTTAAAGTGGTAATGTGTGTTGAGCCTCAGACCTGCACTTAGCCTCCTTTTCCTTTTCATTTCCCTCATTTGTCACTCATTTCCTCCATCAAATTGCTTAAATCATTGTATTTTAGGACTTTTACATGGTTTATTAATTATGCTAATGGTTGTGTTGTTGGATTAGAATTTTGGTTCAAGACCTGCACTTTCCACAGCTCACACAGGGTTTCCGCAGCTGATCCCAGTTTCCGCAGCTGATCCCGGTTTCTGCAGCTATTTTATTAAACGGCATGATCCAGGTGTCCTCCGGTCAAAAGAGCCACATGGGCAAGTGCGTGGAACCAAGGACATGGTGTGTGTCCTTCTAGCTCAGCCAAATCAGTTATAAACACCCATGGTCAACGAGGGGGCAACTACAGTCAACAAAGGTCATTGGCGGTGGCACGGCTCTGCATGTTCGGTTTTAGAGCACGTGAAGCACAGCTGGCCTCTTCCTCTGCCACGAAGATGATGGGGAACACGAATCCAACAGGAGATTTAATGCCCACCATGACCGTTGCCTAAATCCGTGGACTGTGCTAGATTACGTGTTTTTCACACAGCTGATAGAATAGCGTAGTTTGTGTTAAGTTAGTTTTGTTTTCTCTGCTATAAATAAAGCGTCTCTGAACGCTGATTAGTTAGCTGCTGATATGTAATTTTGAACCCCACTGTACTTTCTATTTTGCTACGTAATATATGAGAAGACTGTTCTCCATTTGAGCGTGTAATTGATCTTTAAGCTGGCTGGAGTAGGCAGAGGGCCCCTGTTTACTTAAGGCCTGTACAGTGCTTTTCATTTCTTGCATTTCTTCTTATCATTTCATGTATAATAGTTGTACATAATGCTTTTGATTGCTATGTTTTGATCATGTACAATAGCTGTATATAACTTTGAATTCTGCTCATTTATATTTCTGCACTTTTCCATGACTGATCAGTGTGTTTTTGCAGATTTCTTAGGTGCCCGGGACAATTTTCTTTCTACTCTTTTTGCAGCTAGTGGCATTTGTGATCGTCTTATCTAGACTGCTGATCTTTATTTTTGATTTCCATTAGTATCACTGCTTTAGTTTGCACTTTATTTTCTGCTCATAGCTTATCAAGTTGTTTATCTTTTAATGGCTCTTTTTATCATAATCAACTAACTTTTCGTGGAGCCAGAACATCACTTAAGTGCAGCTTGGTTATTTTGTTTAAGACTCACATTGCTAACTTGCTCATAACTCTTTCTTATATGATCAATCCAGCTGAAGGCAGAAAGGTTAAGGGAAAATTAAGTAGTGTGATTTGTCACTTAGATTGTACATTGCGTAAGATTTAATTGAAAAGTTAAAGTAGTTGTTCTTGTTTCTAATTGAGTTAATGCAGATATCATTTTCAATCTCATTTTTATTAGCAGTAGAGGTACTGGGCCAATGCCATTGGTCTTTTATTTGATGCCTTCATTTTTCCTTTAAGAGTTAATTTCATTTCAGTTGTTGTTCAAAGCTTTCTTGTAGATTACTTTTAAGTTTTAAGAAATCATCTAGAACTCATCACAATCACACACACTTCACTCACTTTATTTCATTTCCATCACATCACTGTAGGAGAAATAGATTTGAAAACAAAACTTAAAAAGTTAAAAATGACAAAAACTTAAGAAACAGTTGCCTAAGTACATACAGTACACATCACTTCATCAGCTTACGAGCCCCGGGTTGACATTTAAAAGTTGCAATTTAGACATCACTAAATTGACCAAACATTTTGGCGTCGTTGCCGGGGAAGTGAAATTAGGTAGCCAATTCTTAAAAAAAAAAAAAAAAAAAAAACAAGAAAATTTCAAGGAAGGAAAATTAATAACCTCTCAAAGTATGCTCTCCTCTTGCACCTAGAGTGATCTGGAGGATCAGAAAAGAGAAAGTTATTGGTTTAATAGTTTCTTGAGTATGCTCTCTTCTTGCACCTAGAGTGACCTGGAAGATCAGAAAGAGAATTATTACCCTGACTTGAAGAAAAATAAAAAATGACATGCATAGAGCAAGAGATTCTAGGGGAAGGTTTTTAGCTAGAGCCAAGAGTTCGATTTTTACAAGTCCATCTACTTCAAGGAATAGACAAGAGACACCTCCATCATCTCCAACTGACACTCCTAGCCCTAGGATTCCTGGAATTCAAGAGGCAAGAATTGACTCTCCCACACCTTCTATTGAATTTGAATCAGAAAGAGATCCTTTCCTTCCTTCTACAAAAAGACCAATTGTAATTGAAGAAGTAGAATCATCTGAATAAGAGGGAGAAATTCCTTCTCATTCACCCTTTGTAGAAGAACCAGAAGACTCTAAAGTCTCTAGGGAAACTACTATGACAGAGGAAGGAGGTGGTAGAGGTAGAGGAGGAGGAGGAGGAAACAATGGAGGAGGTAGAGGTAATATTGGAGGAAATAGGGATGGGGATAACTCATTCGGGTTTCCTATCGTCGATGAGGACTCCCGAGCCACCATGAAAAACATCTCACCATCTGTCCTCCCAAACTTCCATGGGTTAAGGAATGAGGACCCTGAAACATTTCTATTTGAGTTTGAAGTCGTATGTCGAACTTATGATTATCTGGATGACTCTCAAAAACTCAAATTGTTTCCTTCAACATTGAAAGGACAAGCTTTGAAATGGTTCATGGGATTACTCACTCAATCCATTAGGTCTTGGAATGATATGAAACAAACATTTTTGGATAGGTACCTGGACTATTGTATGCCCACCAATCACAAGGATGAGGTATTTAAAATGGTACAAAGAGAAGATGAAAATTTGGAGGATTTGCTTGAAAGATTTCAATACAATTTGAAAAGAGCAAAAATGAACAACTTAGATGAGGAGACCTTGAAAGCCCTTTTGTTAAAAGCCATTAGAGATGAATGGATAGACATTTTGAACATGATGGGGAAGGGAGATATATCTCAACTTTCACTCAATGATATAGCAGAGCTATGTGTCCATCTCTCAAGGGGGAAATCAAAAACTCAAAAAGGGCCTAGAGATCCTTCTCTCATCAGAGCGAACAAATCTGCAACTGGATCAGTAAGCAGGGCTGAGATCGGCAATATGCTTGATGAGTTTAAAACTGACATCTTAGGGAGTCTTAGTGAACAACTAGACACTCTTAAGATTCACAATAAACAGAAAGCAGAAGCTGAGGCTTTGGCCATCTTTTGCCCAAAGTGTAGAAAGAAACATGCTCTAAGGGAATGTCCCTTGGAAGCAAAAGTTGTAGAGACATGTGTAATTTGCTCAGAGAATCATGAGACCAAGGATTGTCCTTCAATCCCTGGGCTCAAAGCTGTCTTTCAAGAAGATCCAAGTACACTTGAATCTCTCTGTTTTGTTGCAAGGACACCTTGGCAGGGGCAACAAAATCAAGGGTTTAACAACTCTGTGAATTTTCAACCTCCACCAAATTGGAATCCTTGGCAACAACCTTGGTCCCAACCTCAAAATTCTTTTCAAGCATGGGTACAAGGTATGCAGAATCCTTATGGTAGATTTGCTCAATTCTATCAATATCCTCCATCTTTTCAAAACCAACAAGCTCCACAACTTCCAAATCAAAGCCCACAACTATCATTGCCATTTCCACAACAACAACAACCCTCTCAACAGAATCAAAATTCTCAACTCTTGCTTCCATTCCAACAGAAGTCAAATCAACTTCCTTCTCAGCCATTGCCAAACCCCAATAATAAAAACCCTCAAAATGCTTACATGATGGAAGGTCAACCATTCCCTACCTATATGATTGTTCCTCTTAATGAAGTACAACTCAGGTCAGGAAGAGTTCTAGATAAACCTTCTATAAATGCTCAACAGCAAAGAATTTCTGAGGAAGAGTCTCTTGAAGCCAATAAGGGTTCTGAAGCATCTCTTCAAAACCCAAACACTCAAAAAGAAAAAGAATCAACCCCCACAACTCCCATAGTTGAGCAACCTACATCTTTATCCACACCTCCTTTTCCTGAAAGATTACAAATTGATAAAGGAGTGGAAAAACAAATTTGGTTGCCTGACTATAATTTCCTAGATGAATTGAAAAATGTCTGTATCAAGATTCCCTTGTTACAAGCCATTAAAGAGATTCCTATTCTAGCAAAAACAATAAAGGAGTTGAGCCTTAAAAGACCAGGAAGGAAACCAAGAGATACCATAAGGATCCACCTGGTAGGAAAAATTGCAGACATCATGATGGGAAAGATTACTATGCAGAAATATGTAGATCCCGGTAGTCCAATTGTCAAAACACATATCAATGGGGTAGAAATACCAAATACTTTGATTGATTTAGGGGCTGCTATCAACATTATGAGTAGACAGACTATGGAACAGCTAAAACTTCCTAATCTTCTTTTTACACCCACCTTGTTGCAACTTGCAGATCGATCCATTATCAAACCAGATGATGTATTAGAAGACATTCCAGTCTCCTTAGATTCTTGGGAATATCCAGTGGATTTCATGATTTTAACTCCCAAGAGTAATCTAGGAGGACATCCTCTTATTTTAGGAAGACCTTGGCTAGCCACAGCTGATGCTTTCATAAGTTGTAGGTCTGGGGATATGTACATTTCTGATGGTAATTCGACAAAGAAGTTCAATCTGTATCCTCCAGCAAAAGCAATCACAGAAATAGGAGATAATGAGTGGGTTGATGATGAAGATACTATACAACCTGTCTTTACCATTTCTGAGATTAGTGAAGATAGTCAAATTCTGAACACATTAGAAAACTTTGAACCATCTTCAGAATATGACCATACACAATTTCAGTTGGATTCTGACATTGAGTGTTTATCATCTAGACAAATGTCTCTTTTCTCTATGGAAGAATTTGGTAGTTCTGCCATTGAGATCTTTCCAGGAAAAACATTAAACATCAACAAAAACTTGGAAAAATCACAACAGGAAGAGCTAACCAAAATCTTGCAAAGACATTCTACTGCATTTGCATGGGAGTATACCGATATGAAAGGTATTGATCCTAAGACTTGCATTCATCACATCTACATTGAGGAAAACAGTAGACCAATCAGACAACCTCAAAGAAGGATGAATCCAAATCTTAGAGAGATAGTGAAATAAGAGCTCCAAAAGTTACTTAATGTAAACTTCATTTACCCTATTTCAGATAGCCGGTGGGTTTCCCCTTTGGTTATAGTACCTAAAAAGAATGGTAAATGGAGGGTTTGCATTCATTACAGAGAATTGAACAAAGCAACCTTGAAGGATCACTTTCCTTTGCCATTTATTGATCAAGTATTAGATACTTTAGCAGGTAAAAAGTATTTCTCATTTTTGGATGGTTTTAGTGGTTACAATCAAATTCAGGTAGCACCTGAAGATCAGGACAAAACCACATTTACCTGTCCATGGGGGACTTTTGCTTACCGAGTACTTCCTTTTGGATTATGTAATGAACCCGCAACATTTCAAAGGGCAGTATTAGGAATCTTTTCCGATCTAATTCATGATTGTGTAGAGGTCTATATGGATGATTTTACAGTTTATGGTAACTCATTTGAAGAAGCATTAGAAAATTTGGAAAAAGTACTTATAAGATGTAAAGAAACAAATCTTTCATTAAGTCATGAAAAATGTTTCATGATGTTTACTGAAGGGATTGTTTTAGGACATCATATTTCAGGAGATGGAATTAAAGTTGATAGATCAAAAGTTGAAGTCATCTCCAAGTTACCTATTCCAAATTGTCAGAAAGATGTTAGAAGTTTTCTTGGGTTTACTGGGTATTATAGAAGATTTATTGAAAACTTCACCAAGATAGCATCTCCGCTCTTCAAATTACTTACAAAAGACTGTGAATTCAAATGGGATCCTGAATGTCAATCTGCATTTGAAACTTTAAAAACTAGAATATCTGAAGCACCCATTTTGAGAGGGCCAAATTGGAAACTCCCTTTCCACATTTCTACAGATGCTTCAGATACAGCTCTAGGAGCTGTCTTGGGACAAAAGGATTTGGTCCCTTATGCCATTTACTACACCAGTAAAAATTTGACTCCCACTGAGTTAAATTATACTGTGACTGAAAAAGAGTTCTTAGCCGTTGTTCATGCAATCAACAAGTTTAGACATTATATAACCGGCTATGAAACTTTTGTCCATACTGATCATTCTGCAATTAGATATCTTATGAACAAACCTGTTACTAATGGCAGAGTTACAAGATGGCTTTTACTTTTACAAGAATTCAATATTACTGTGTTAGATAGACCAGGGAAACAAAACACAGTAGCTGATTTCTTGTCTAGAATCCAAAATACTAACGAAGATTCTCCTGTAGAGGATAAGTTTTCAGATGAATACTTGTTTGCAGTAACTACTAAAACTCCTTGGTATGCAGATATTGCTAACTATTTAGTTACAGGGAAGCTACCTCCACACTTATTTCCTAATGAGAAGAGGAAAATCATTCAGGAGAGTTCACATTATTCATGGATTTCTAATGAATTGTTCAAAACAGGGCTAGATTGTGTGATCAGAAGATGTGTTCGGGAAGATGAAATGCCTGACATCCTTAAGGCATGTCATGATGAACCGTGCGGCAGACACTTTGCTGACAAGAGGACGGCCTATAAAATCCTTTCTTTAGGATATTATTGGCCTTCTCTCTTCAAAGATGCAAAACAATATGTCAAAAGGTGTGACAGCTGCCAAAGAGTTGGGAGACCAACTCTTTCAAATGAAATGCCATTACAGCCACAGGTATGCATCGAACCCTTTGAAAAGTGGGCTTTAGATTTCATTGGACCCATTAATCCACCATCTAAGCAAAAGAAATATATATTGGTTTGTACTGATTATGTTACTAAATGGGTAGAAGCAAAGACATTGCCTTCTGCCACTGAAAATTCAGTTGTTCAATTTCTTTTTCAGGATATTTTTACTCGTTTTGGTGTTCCAAGAGAAATTGTGACAGATCAGGGAAGTCAATTTACATCTAACTTGATGGAGATGCTGATGGAAGAATACAAAATCAAGCACAGAACATCTACTCCATACCATCCGCAAGCAAATGGTCAAGTGGAATCTACAAACAAAGTTCTTGAGAGCATCATCACCAAAACTGTTCATCTCCACAGAAGAGATTGGGCAGAAAGGCTTCCTGAAGCCTTATGGGCCTATAGAACTACATGGAGGAACACAACAGGACATTCTCCCTATGAACTTGTTTATGGGAAAGAAGTCTTGCTCCCCATTGAGTTCCAAGTCAAGACCTTCAAGATGGCAGTTCAATTGGGGATGAACCTATCAGAAGCCCAAAAGCACAGAATGGAGCAGCTGAATGAGCTAGATGAGATAAGACAAGATGCAATTTTAAGGACTGATCTAGTTCAGCACCAAAGAACTAAGTGGCATGATCGACACATCAAAGAGAAAAAGTTTCAGAAGGGGGATTGGGCACTATTGTTTGATTCCAAGTTTAAGGACTTCAAAGGAAAATTTCAAACTCATTGGCTTGGACCATATGAGATTGATGAAGTCTTTAACAATGGAGCAGTTCGAGTAAAGACCATTGATGAGTTTCAGACTCCTCTCATTGTGAATGGCCATCGATTGAAAGTCTACCACAAGCCACTCTCAAAGGAGGAATTTGTTAAAATGTTCCAAGAAGATTCTGCAATGAGGCTGGTGGAGAAGAATTCTTCTCCCCCATTAGCCTAGTCTTTGTTTCTTTCAGTTTAAAAAAAAAAGAAAAAAAAAAAGGTCTCTTGTATAAGCCTGAAAACCAATCTTGAATTGGCAGTCTTATACAGAAAATATAAGGTGAAAATCAGGGGCACCTGACACTTTATATTTTCCAAAAAAAATCTCTCTCTCTCTTTTCATCTCATTCGCCATTCCATTTTTCATTCCACCTCATCTCCATTCCATTTCATTTTCCATTCCACTTCATTTTCATTCCATTTCATTCATCTCACTCCATTTCATCAATAAAGTCCCTCTCAGGACTATTTCATTTAGTTAAGTCTTCTCTAACTACTTTTTGTATAGACAGAAAGGTGTTGTTTCAGTTTCTGCAGCCGGGAACTGTTTCCGCAGCTCGCACCAGATTCCGCAGCCAGCACACTCTGTCTTTACAGCAGCAGTACTCTATTTTCAAAAATCACAGTCAGAGGGCAACAAGGATGGGAGGCACCTGCAGGATCAAAAAGCAATCATGGATCAGCAACTTTAATCAACAAATGGTAAACCCATAAAGGTATGATCAAATTTTTTTTCCAAACAACCATTTAAATGTCATTTTGTGCATAATTATTAATCGTGGACAGAGCCACTAAATGCAATGATTAGGCAAAGATCATCCCATTTCTCCTCCATGATAATCCTTCATCCACCTCATACCCTCATAACGGTCTCATAATCACTCTTAGTTTAGACTCAAATTGAGACTGCGCTTTCATTAATTAGCCGTACGAGGAAGAAGAGACCTATCGTACTACGTCTCTTCTCAACCACGATCTCCGCAGCCAATGCTAAAACGTGTGCGTAAGCCACCCGAACTTCAAGGGATTCGGCCGTTATTCCATTCCCTTATCACTCCATTTCCGCACGCATTTGAACTCATTCTCGTGTTTGTCTTTTACTCCCTCGCACTCACACCATTTCCACTCTCATTTTCGCTGCAAACTCCACGGCTCTGTTTCAAACCCCGCAGCTCTGTTTCAAACTCCACAGTTCCGTTTCAAACCCGTATTGCCTTGCATTACATTGCGGCTATTCCACTTACAGCCGTAGTCCATCTGTTTTTCCCGTGAGCATCCTCCTTGAGCATCCATACACAGTCAAAGCTTCAGCCGAAGTTAAGAGTCGAAGATGGGGAAGCTGCTTAGAGCTGAACCTGAAGGTTCAAAGTATCTAGAAGGATACCCACAGACAAAGGAAGCATTAAAGAAGGCAAAATGGTTGAAGTTCATTCAAAAATTCAGAGGATATGATAAGGAGGTAACTAAGGCATTTGCTCGATCATTCAATGGAAATACCGTGGAAGTGGGAGACCTGAAGTTCACAGTAACAGAGAATACCATAGCCACAGCAACCGGTTTACCTCAGCTAGGAGAACGATGGTTCAAGAACAGAGTGGTGGAAGATCAGGGATGGAAAGATATGCTTAAGAATCCAGGTATGGACACTTCAATATTCACCAAAGGGATTCCTATACATGTTATTAAAGAAGAATGGACTGCATTGTTGTTATTAGTTCAAAAGTTTGTTACATGTGAGGGCCGCTTTGGCACTATGTATATGTACCATGTTAGAATTATGATGAACTTCATGGAGGGCCATGCCATCAATTTACCCTATTTTCTGTTAAGAAGCCTAAGGAAAATGAGTTCCATTGTCCAAAAGAATATAGGCCATATTGAACCTCACTTGTATCATCATGGGTTCATTAGAATTCTTATAGAGGACCAATTGAAAAACAACAATGATACATGGGAAAAGTTTTTAGTCAGGAATCATTTTCAAGAGGTAACTGAAGCTTCCGCTAGCAGCTCTCCTAGAGTCCCAAAAAGAAGTAGGAGAATGAAAAGGGATGTTGCAGTCCAAGATCCTCCCATTATAGAAACTCAGGAGACTACTCAAGAAGAAGAGGTAGAGAGAGATAAAACCAAGAAACAGAAAAAGGATAAAGGGAAAACAGTTGTTCAAGAATCATATTCATCACCTGAACCTTCAATAGAAGAGGACTATCAAACCTTGGCTGATAGACTAGTACAACTCCAAGCTACTGCCCTCTCAAAGAAGAAACAAAAAGAAAAACAAAGCAGTCAGCAAAAGAGTACTAGTGTACAAGTGAGAAGAAGCAGTAGACTTATAGAAAAGAAGAGTGTGACTAAAGAAAAACAGTCACATTTCATTGATTTGGGAGAAGGCACACCTGAAAAGACTCCAATTCAGCTAGATATTGAGCCAAGTCCTCTCAGCCCACCCTATTCTACTGTGGGTTATGAGGTGCCATCAACTCCTGTTTAATTCCTTCTGTTGCATAGAAGTCCTTAAACTCTTGAGAGACATACTCTCCACCATTGTCGTTTCTCAAGGCCCTGGCCTTCTTCCCTGATTCTTTCTCAACCAAAGATTTGAACTCACAAAACTTTGAGAACGTTTGATCCTTCTTCTTCATGAAATAGTTCCAAAATTTACGAGAAAAATCATCAATGAATATCACATAATACCTTTGTTTCGCGGTGGAAGCTGTCGAGAATGGCCCACACACATATGTATGAACTCGCTCCAAGATTGCTTCAGCTCGACTGTCTCGATCATGAAAGGAATACTTGGCACACTTTCCCAAGGTACAACCTTTGCATGTGTCCACTTGCTCAAGTTTACCGTTGGGAAGTCCAGTAGAAATCTGCTGTATTATCTTCAAGGCCCCATGATGCAAGTGGCCCAACCATCTATGCCATAACTTGCCAATGTCTTGGCTTTGCACCAATTCTGCTTTCGAACTCAATGCAGCATATTCATCTACCTCCAACTTTTAGATATTCTTTACTCGAATCCCAATCCTCTTGGTCTAACCCGTGTCTATGTGTCTCAATAAAGCCTTTCCTTTGCTAAATACTATATCATAGCCTTTGTCTTCCAACATCACGACCAATACCAAGTTCTTCTTCAGTCTAGACACATAATTTACATCAATCAGGACTGAAACACAACTGTACCTTCAATTGAAACATGGTGCTTTCCATCATCGCCCATCTCTATGCATCTTGAGGTCTTTCTCCTCCAAGGTACTGAATAAACTCTTATCACTAGTCATGTGAAATGTGGCTCCACTATCTAGGTACCAAACACAACCCACCATTGATGAAACCATACATGTGATGAGGGTAAAATCCAATTCAAACTGAGAGGCCAATGCCTCACCCTCTGATGCTTTCGAGGATCCTCTTGGATTTCTTCAATGGAAAATTAGTTGCATAATGGCCCACCTCATGATGATTAAAGCATCTCACTTTAGATTTGTCAATATTCTTCCCACCATGAGAAGAACTCAATTTGGAATGAGAATCCTTCCCTTTCCCTTTCCTTGTCTTATTGGCTAAGGCTAGATTTTCTTCATCATCATTCTTAGATGAAGAACCATCTCTGGTGCTCCTCCTAATCTCCTCCTGCATCAAATCCAACCACAGTCGTTCCCAATCTGACAGTTTCTCTCTTCCATTCACTGAGTCCTGGTAGCTATGCCAACTCTTAGGAAGACCGAGGAGAGCAAGACTCACCATATCATCATAGAATGTCATTATTCCTACACTTCCAAGCTCATCTCTACAAGTGGTGAGCTTGTTCAGATATGTAGGAATAGTGTCGCCCTTTTCACACTTGATTTTTCGAAGCTTGTCCTTGAGTGCTAGCTTCCTATGGTCGTTGTTGTTCTGATATAGGTCATTCAATGTCTTCCACATTGAAAACAGAGTCTCCTTCCCATGGAGACTGGAGACAATATGGTCTCGAACTCCCTCCAGAAGAATCCTCCTCGCCTTTGCCACACACTTCTTCCATTCCGCCAATTCTTGTGCATTAGCTACAGCTGGCTTGGGGATTTCTTGATCAATGAAATCCTTCAAACCATTGTCTTCTAATAACGCTTCCATGTGATCCCTCCATGTTATGTAATTCGAGCTACCATCCAGGGCATACTCAAGTCTCAAGCCATTGAACAACATTGCTGAACTTTGAGGTGTGATAAGAATTCGATTTTGTACCTGCAATCAAGAACTTCAAAATTCAAACTTTTCCTTCTCAGTTATGCTATTCACAGCTTTGATCATGTAAGAACTGTGAATAATTTAAACAACTATTCCCTATGAACAGAATATGAAATAACATAATATTACAACCATTGTAGGGACAGTAAAGGCTTCTAAAATTACACATCATAATCCTGTGATAAAAATTACTGAATTTTATAAATTTAATTGACAGAACTAATGGAATTACTTACCTGTAATCCTACGGTCGATGATGCCTCAAACTACTCCTACTTTGGTTACCAAAAGATTGAAACCACCTAGCCAAACTGAGTAGAACCTCGCTACTCAGTACAGTAAACTTCTCAGTTGAAGCAAACTATTCTCCCATGCCCAGAAACCTCAGAACAAGCAAGGCCCAACTATTCCTAATGATAAACAAACTCTGTGTATAACAAACTTTGTGTATAAGCTTCTCTCCTCTTTTTTTCTCCCCCTGCCTCCAACCGTCCTTTCCTTCTTATAAATTTTTATTTACCAACATCCTCCATCACCGTGTCCAAAGTATGATATGGGTTGATTTTTATAAAAAAAATCTAATTTGATTTTATATGAATATCCTAATTTGAAGTAAAGTTTATTTATTTATTTTAATGATTTAATTTTTAATTTTTAATTTAATTAATTTTATTTGATTTCATAAACTTTAATTTACTATAAGTGGGTCATTACAGATCACCTTTGCACTGATACAATGTAGAAATTTTCACTGTAGATTAATCTGATTATGCAATGTACTAAAGCAAAATACTTAATCTACTTCTACAATCAAACTTGCGGAAGCTTAATCGATTTGAGCAAGATCAAACAGAACACATATAACATAGAAGAAGAATCAATCACACATGAAACACAGAAAAATACTATGGGGAAAGCCTCAGCTAAAAACCCCACTATCTGTATTATCATACAAGTGGAAATATCTCAGGATTACACAACGCTTTAGCTCTCACAACTATCTAGCTCTCAATAAAATCATTCTCTACTACTCATAGATAGAATAGACAACATATATGCCTTCTCCTCTGTCCTCCAAGCCTCCTATTTCCTTGCGTTGTTCCTCTGGGATGATTCACCTTCAACCAAGTGGAACACTGCTCTTACACACTGTAAAACTATGCAATCCTCAAGGAATGAATTCCTTCTGCGTGTAAGAGATTTTCTCATCGGAGAATTCTTGCAATTGATAGTACATTGTCCCTGCCTTTAATCTCAACTAGGTCTTTGTCTGAACTAACATGCATGAGTTATTTATGAGAAAATACTCAATTATCTGGAGTACACTAGTTGCATGCATGCATGCATTAATTGACTGATCTCACAATCAATTCCACAAATTGTTTGGAACTAATCTAACTAGACTTAACTCAGTTAACTGCGCTAACTAATTACAACTCAAATACAACTCATCCTTATCTCCTTAATTAAGGGATAACTTCCTCAATCAAAGGGATGACTGTTGTATGACATCACAAAGACTTCATGTTTGAATTTTTCCAACTAATTAACTCAAGATGAATTAATTAATTATTTTTCAAATAGCTGGTGAGACTAAATTTGAATTTTAATTCTCAATTTTAATTCAATGACAAATTAAAATTGGAATATCCTGAAATTCTATCTTTAGCAATGCTATTTTTAGCATTTCTTGTTGCTATTTTCAACAACCTACATTTATAATTTCGATTGCAAAGAGGTGACTCAGTAGTAGGAGGCAATTTGAGGACTTCCCTTGACTTGGATGATCACATTGATAGATTGGTTTGAAAAATATAGAGATCACTTGGGCATGGGAATTTCGCATGGCTTAGGAAGCATGGTTGGATGGTACTCAATCATATCTAGAAGTGGAGAAGTGGAGTTCATGGCATGGGCAAAAGATGGCAGCATTGGTACAAACGTAGTTTGGACATAAGATTTGAGGAAAATATAACATCCCATATTTAAGAATGTGTAAAAAGGGTTATCCAATCTATATTATATAATTTTTCATCCATATTGATGCTTTCAAAGTGGAAAAAGTGGACGAATTAACTCATAGGACAATTTTTATTGATGGGTCCCAGTTTGGTGAATTAGGGTTTGGAACCTTCCAGAAGAAGTTTGAGGCATTTAACAATGTTTTTTGGGGGTAAAATTTTTCTACTTGAGTGCCATACTATCACTATTATGCACACAAATAAATTTTGAACACTACAGGAATAATCTCAATTGTAATCAATATGAAAAAGATATTCCACTTGGAAGTTGACCTTCTTATGTTGACCACCATGATTTGAGAGGATAGGACATCAACCCCATTATTCATTGAAAAGGGAAATACAACTAAACATGCCATTAGCGCTAGAATTAACACCAAAATTCAATGTTTTTGAGCTTGTGTATTGGCTTCAATTGGTGGCGCAAAACCTAGTGCAACACTACATCTTCACTAGGCCATTTGAAATAGCGATAGGGTTAGCACCAAGAATGGCACCATGAATTGTTTCTTCCATCCTTTCTTCCATTGTTGTGTCCATTTATACTTCTATTTTTTCTCCCAATTGTGCTTCCTATTTTTTTTTGGTATGGCGTAAAAAACAAATTCTTTTTTGTATTCCTAATTTACGCCAAGTTATACGTCCATTATAATGTCCTTTGTTGTTTCAAGTTTTGTTTCCAATACGACATCACTTTTTCCATCTATATTTTCTTCCATAATGGCATCTTCTTTAACTTCTAATATGGCTTCCATTATAATGTCTTTTTTTGCTTATAATATTACTTCCATTATTATTGTTGACATTAGGGCTTGTATTGTTGTAGTTGGTTTGCGTTGGCATTGATGTCACCCATGTAGTATGTGTTGAAGATATTTAGTCATGCATATGTTCGACTGGTTGCAGTTGGTTGTGTTGGAATTGAGCTGGTTTCATTGACATTGATGTCAACCTTATGTTGGCCTCATGATACATTGATTTCAACCTTGTGATGGCCTCATGATGCATTGATGTCAACCTTGTGATGGTCTAGTTGATGCATTGTTATAAACATGATTATGACCTAGTGCAAGATATGCCTAGATAGTGCAGGCACAGGAGGTTGAGTAGATATGTGTTGCATATGCCTTCCAGTGTAAGAACTAAATGTTGATGATGTTGCTATAGGTATTGGAATTAGTTGGGCAGGTTTTTGATGTTGCTATAGGTGTTAGAGTTGTTGATCCTTATTGAGGAGTTTGGCAGACTAGGTCTTCATGTCATGACTTGTTGCATAAGTGTTTGGCCTAGTTGATTAGTTGATGTCCTAGACTATTTGGTCTTCTTGTAGAGGAGCTATAGCATTGTGCAAGGTTTTATAGCTTGTGTAGATGTTTGAGGAGAGTAGAGGAAATGTTGACATTGATGTCAACCCTTGTCTTCTTGGCCTCTAAGTCAACTTGGTAGTGGCACTTGGTTGTGATGTTTAACCTATTTGTATGGTGTCATAGATCTTAAAAAAGGTTTGAAGGTGTGTATAGTTTCTGAAGAAGGAGTGCAAGTAATTGGAAAGGGTTTTGAGCCAAAGGGCTATTGATTTTCCCTATACTCTTCCCTAGCCATGGTAAAAATTGTCATGTGTGCAGTTGAAAGCCTCTAGCCAAGATTTTCCAGTGTTGTGCATGTAGTTATAAGATTTTTATTTGAGATTTTCCTGTTTTATGGGTGTGACTGAGGATCTAAAAGAAAATTCCTCTAGATTAGTCACACACATAAGGAGAAATTCGACTTGATAATTCCTAAAAGGTTCAAAATTAATTGGATAAGGTTGAAAGTGGTTGAAGAAGTCCTCCAATAGGTGTGAATTCCTCTAGTGCACAAGCAATGATAGTTATGGATGGGTTTTGTCAATTTTGTGCACCTTTGATCTTAGTCCAAAAGTGGAATTCACCCAACATTTTATAAATACTTCATTTTGGATTTGAGATATGGTTGGTTGATGTGATTGAGAGTGAGAGAGGGCTACAAAGAGGAAGAATACTTTAGATTTAGTTGTGAGCAGAGATACATATGCATGTGTCCAAATGGAAGTTGCATGAGAAGATTTGAAGCCTCTAGTAGAGTACTGAAGAAAAATTTCAGTTTGCAATTCAAATTCATAGTAGAGACAAATCAAAGCCTAAATGTGTGGCTTCTAAGATTGATAGTAGTGGATGGACTGGGGAGTGCATCTACATCATCAGTTGAGATTTGTTTTGCAAGGTTGCTAGTGCATATAGAAGAATGCCATAATGTTTTCATGTTATTGATTTATTGAGGGTTTGATGTATTTTCAGTTTGTATTGATAGTGATGTGTGTGGCCATGAGTGGCTTGGTTGATGAGTGTTTATTACTGGAAGTTTTTCTACTAGTTATTTGTGTTAATGAGCTTATTGTTTTTTATGTTTTTAGTGATGATGAGATTGTCTTGTTGTTGGGATTTTATATTACAGACCTGAGCCTCATTAAGAATAGTGTCTTCGTGATCCAGCTTGAAAATGATTGAAATCAAGGTCCACATAGAGTTGTGGAGTAGTGGTGTTGAAAGTGGGTGCTTGCTAAGTTGGAGGAATGATTTCATGCCAGGTAGCTAGTAGCAGTGTTGCAGATGTTTCTTCCCAGTGGTAGCTGGAATAGTTGATGGTTATCAACTCACATTGTTTTTGGGATCGAGTCTCCTAGTTGGTGGTGACCGAAATTATATGTAAAAGACAATTTTCTTGACATAATAGAGTTTCAAAGAAATGCAACAACATCAAGGGTGGTTTTTCTCCCAGTAAGGTTTCCATCGGATATCCTTGTGTCTAATATGTGTGACTATTCTGGTTTGCATTGTTTCTCTTATGGATATTTTGATTTAGATGATTACATGGTTATATACTTATATTATGATATACTAATGGGATATTGGTTAGTTGATGCATGAATCAGTTAAGAAGTTTAAATTGGTAAAAATATATAGCAACACACACTACTGATTAACACCACCCCCCCTCCCCCCCCCCCCCACACCCCTCCTTGCCTCCCTCTTAGTACCCCTACTCCTAGTAGTACTCAAGGTTTCTAAAAATTGGTGTTAGAGCGAGGATCTTGGTTGCAGATTAATTGTTGGAGAGTATATCCAAGAAATTTTGGTGAAAATTTTGCAAATTTTTCAGGATGAATCATCAAGGAGTTACTAACCTCACTATTGCAAAGTTCAAGGTATGGCATGAGAATGATAAATCTCAATTATTCTCTTGTGGATCTAACATTTAAATATTGGTATGTGAAGGATATGGCAAGGATTCACTTACACCTGAAGTTTTGTAGTAGGATGCTCAAGCTAAATGCATAATTTATCAAAACATTCATGATATAGATTTGAAGAAGTTAGCAAATACGAAATATCCTAAAGAGATGTGGGACAAACTAGAGGTCATGTTTGGAGATGATAGAAAAAATGATAGAGAGAACGATAAGAAGAGAAAGAGAAGAAAAAGAAGAAGGGACCTCAAAAGCAATGAACTCATCCACACGAGTCTCATCCTCCTACTGCAAATGTTTTAGCCAATAATGTTAAGAAATAAAAAAATCAAGAACTAAAGGTATAACAACAAAATGAATCCAAAGGTATAGACACTAATGATTTAATTTTGAGTTATATTTTGGATGGTTGAAATTCTAGTCATGTTGAATTCCCTACTAGAGATGAGGATAATGTTAAGTTTCTTAGAGATGAGTATAAGTCTTCCACGGAAGTTGTAGATAAATTATATAATGAGATTAGTTGACTAACTACTGCATGTAAATATTAGGAAAATTTATTGCATATTTGTGATGAAAATGAGAAGAATAATAAGGAGTAGATCACTACTTTGAGGACTGATCAGGGGCTCAGGACCAAGTGTCGTAAAATGGTCAAAAATAAAAGTTCTCAGAACTGATTGAAACCTGAACAAATGGAAAGTGCTCGTCCTCCCGATTCCGGCGCCGCAAACGGTTTGAAAAACGGTCGCCGTATGAGGAAGATATGGCCAAAAGAATATTTTGCCCAAAACATTAGAAAATTTGAATTTTTAAAAAAAAATTAAAAAGGAATATTCCGCAGAATATTCCTTGGATTATGCCCTTTTCAGCCACCAATCAGAGGCTGCCACGTGGCAGGCCCGGAGGGCACCACGTGGCCCAGGGATGACGTCATCAAGGTTTGTTTGGGCGTATTTAAAAATTTGTTGGATGCGGTGAGGTTTGATCACAAGACCTCACACCTAACAGTCCAGCGCCTTACCGTTAGGCCAAGGACTTATGTACTGTCATGAGGGCGAAGGAATTTCATATGAAGTTTAAATTTTTGCTGGGCGGTAAACAAAGGGGGCCAGCCCCTAAGGGCCAGCCCCGCCATACCATGTGACCAGTGCCGGGAACCAGGGGCTTAAGCCGCCAGCCCGCAAACAGCCAGCGCGAAATCCGAGGAAGACATTTAATGTAACAGCAGTTTAGTTAGCGGCGGAATTGGCGGAGCACCAAATTTGGCGGTCCCGCCATATTTGGCGGTCCCGCCATATTTGGCGGGCTTAACTGGCCGTCACTAAATGTAACTGGGGTTTTGTTAGGCCAAACTGGCAGTTGGGAGTAAATGGCCATAACTTTGGCTAGGAAAGTCCGTTTTGGATGAATTTTTTTTTTGATTTTGGGTCTCTTCGACCTTCTGAAGCCATTGGCATAGGTTTCACAGCCATCTGAGGTCATTTGCAGGTGTTTTAGCTTCGTGGAAGTTCCAGGAGCCACTAGGGCCAAATCAGTTTGGGAGCTGCATTGGGAATTGTGCAGCCAGTGAATGTGGAACGAAGGTCATTCCTGAAGTTTTCCAACCTTTTGAATCCATTTCTACAGCTCGTTTTGCCTTCTGAGGCATTCTTCTCACTGTTTAGCTTCAGGGAAGCTTTCAGGGCCACTAGGGCCATTTCAGTGTTGGAGCTGTTTGGGGGCTATGTTCATCCGTTTTTGGTGATTCAAAAGCCTATGTCTACTATTTTCGACCTTCTGAGTCTAATGGAAGAGATTTCAAAACCAATTGAGGTCATCTTCACCTCTAAATTCTCCATGCAAGTTTAAAGGGCCACCAGGGCCAATTGGGGAAAGTACTGTAAAAGGTACAAATTTCACTGTTTAGTGTTTGGGAAAGAGCATGTTTGGCTAATTCCTATCTTCTGATTCTGTATTTACAGTCAGATCTGTCCTTTGAGACACCCATATTCTTGTATTAGCCTTTGTAGCAATTTTAATACAAGAGGACAAGCCTAGTTGGAGAGGCTTGGTCCAGCAGATGTAGCCCAGGAGGGGGTGAACTGCTTTATCATTTTGATGTCTTTATTTGCTGAAGATAATATGGTAAACAAAACTGATATAAAGTTTTAAACAGCAAATATACATAACTTGCATACACACATAATCACCTATTCAGCTACAGAAAGTTATTGGTCTTATTCCGCAAGGACATTAAACTTCAAGTATGTGTATGTCAAAGACTTCTAAGTGTTTACTTGTTTATTTCTTTAGGCAGAGCCTGTAGAGGGCCAGGTAGCCTCTGGAACTCATCCTCTTTTTAGAGGTGACATGTCCAGTGAATGCCCCTACAGTCTATCTCTGTATAAGAAATAAGAGGTTTACACATTTTTAGAGGTCATTTGGAGTGTATAGCTCACAGTTGAAATTATTGGAAATGGATACCTTTCACCCTTAAAAAGTACATTCCATTTTCAGATCAGATGGTATCAGAGCACTAGGTTTGCTTGACTGACATCACTAGCTTGATTGTGTAGCTTGAAAGGTGTCTTAAGCAGTGTTGAAGATTGACTGCTTTACTACTTGTTTTGTGAGTTTGCTGAAGCTCTTTTGTTCATTTTTATAATGACAACTTCCATAAGTGAGTTCTCAAAATCGTCCTCCTTCACAAGATTCTTTGATGAAGGCTTGAAGCAAGAATTTTTCATCATGATGAATATGGTGAGAGAAATGTATGAGGATGAAAGAAAGAGCTCTAGACTTCAAGAGCAGTTGAATTCCATGAGGGAAGAGAATCAGTTGCTTTCTAACCAATTGCAGGAAATGGAAGGCCAACTTCATATTGCAAACATGAAGCTAGAAAGGATGCATGAGTTGGAGACACAACTCCTTGTTGCCAAAGAAGCCTTAGCCAAGTATCAGCTTGAAGAAGAGGTAAACAATTCTAGTTTGTCTTCAAATTCTGATAAGAATGTTTATGTTGGTTCGTTTGAGAAACATACCAGAGGCATAGGGTCCAAGTTGATGTCCAAAATGGGATATCAAGGACAAGGATTGGGCAAACATGCACATGGTATAGTTGAGCCAATAATGGTTGAGGTAAGGCCTAAGAATTTGGGTCTTGGTTATGGAAAATCTTGTGGAGAAAGTTCTAAAGCAGCCATGAAGGCAATTGAAACAGTTCCTAGAAGGAGTTTCATTTCAGGCTCTCTATCTCAAGGTTGTATTCTTGAGGAATGCAATAGTTTGAAACATGCTTTGCAAGAAGAAGGTGTGCATAAGCATGCACTTGAACAAGGGAGTGGTGAAAGCTCTAAAACCATTGAAGGGATTGATGGTGTTCCAAAAGGAGATTCTTCTTCATTTGATTCACCTCCTCATGAAGGTAATGAAGGTGAAAGACAAAGGTATAAATCTAATTTCAATCATATTTCCTTTGATCATGTAAAGCACGGAGAATTTCCACACAAGCATTGGAAAAGAATTGCATGTTCTTTTTGTGGTTTGTTTAACCATAGTGTTTCTAGATGTTGGAAAAGAATGGCAACATGCAGGAAACTTTTGAAGGAAAGGAGGCAAGAAGCCAAAGTTCCAATGAACAATGCAAATCATGCTGTCAAGAAGATGAACATGTGTTGCACTTATTGCCATAAGCATGGACATACTGTTGAAAGGTGTTGGACTCTGAATCCAACAATGCTTCCACAAAAGTTAAAGAAATTGGAGCAAGAGTATGGCAAGAATGGGAAGGAAGTTTCCATCATGGATATGTGTCAGGATGATACACATGTTGAAATCGATGTGAAGTTAAAGGAAGCGCCTTTGAAATGGATTGGTAAGAAGTGGTTAGAATTCTTATCCAATTAAAGTTGCATGTATTTTGATTGAATGCATTTCTTTGTTAAGAGAATGCAAGTTGTAGGATGGAAAAACTGAGTATGAGACTCACTCTATTGCAGCGAAAGTTATATTCATTTCAGCTTTGAAAGTACATGTACATGTGATTGAGGATCTTGTACTTATGATTGTACTTAAGAGAAAGTTGAAGGATAAACTACATGCATGAGAATGATATGCATGTGCACAGGGATCATGATGATTTCCTTGTATTTTAAACATGTATGTGTGATTAACTTGAAGGGTTGATTACTTTGTTTTTAACCATGCATGTAATGTAATATTGACTTGGAAAAAGTTAATCTGATCTCCAAGATTGTAAAGAGGAGAAATGATGAAGTGTTTCATCTCTGTAAGAGCCTTCTCATTTGGGAGGCAGTTCTTCTTCTGGAGCAGAGGTGCCATGGATGGGCATCGTGACAGTGGAAAACCCACGTATGCAGGGGAAGATTTCAGCTTATATATCAGCAAGTTTCATTGCTGGTTTCTGCAAACTTTCAGTTTGTCTGGCGAACAAGCTTGGTCGGGATTCGACAAGAGTTTGGCTTACGCAGCGAAAAGTTGCCATGACGACAGTTGGCAAGGCAGGACATTTTGGCATCAGTATGCTCTTTTGGCTGAAAGGGAGAGGATATTTCTATTCCTCAAGTGCTGTACAGTTCAGTTCAAAGATTCAGTAAGCTTTTGGGGACCAAAAGCCTTCTCATTTGGGAGGTGTGATCAGGGGCTCAGGACCAAGTGTCGTAAAATGGTCAAAAATGAAAGTTCTCAGAACTGATTGAAACCTAAACGACTGGAAAGTGCTCATCCTCCCAATTCCGGCGCCGCAAACGGTTCGAAAAACGGTCGCCGTATGAGGAAGATATGGCCAAAAGAATATTTTGCCCAAAACATTAGAAAATTTGAATTTTTAAAAAAAATTTAAAAAGGAATATTCCGCAGAATATTCCTTGAAATATTCCAAGGAATATTCTTTTTTCAGCCACCAATCAGAGGCTGCCACGTGGCAGGTCCGGAGGGCGCCACGTGGCCCAGGGATGACGTCATCAAGGTTTGTTTGGGCGTATTTAAAAATTTGTTGGATGCGGTGAGGTTTGATCACAAGACCTCTCGCCTAACAGTCCAGCGCCTTACCGTTAGGCCACGGACTTATGTGCTATCATGAGGGCGAAGGATTTTCATATGAAGTTTAAATTTTTGCTGGGCGGTAAACAAAGGGGGCCAGCCCCGCCATACCATGTGACCAGCGCCGGGAATCAGGGGCTTAAGCCGCCAGCCCGCAAACAGCCAGCGGGAAATCCGAGGAAGACATTTAATGTAACAGTAGTTTAGTTAGCGGCGGAATTGGCGGAGCGCCAAATTTGGCAGTCCCGCCATATTTGGCGGGCTTAACTGGCCGTCACTAAATGTAACTGGGGTTTTGTTAGGCCAAACTGGCAGTTGGGAGTAAATGGCCATAACTTTGGCTAGGAAAGTCCGTTTTGGACGGATTTTTTTTTTGATTTTGGGTTTCTTCGACCTTCTGAAGCCATTGGCATAGGTTTCACAACCATCTGAGGTCATTTGCAGGTGTTTTAGCTTCGTGGAAGTTCCAGGAGCCACTAGGGCCAAATCAGTTTGGGAGCTGCATTGGGAATTGTGCAGCCAGTGAATGTGGAACGAAGGTCATTCCTGAAGTTTTCCAACCTTCTTAATCCATTTCTACAGCTCGTTTTGCCTTCTGAGGCATTCTTCTCACTGTTTAGCTTCAGGGAAGCTTTCAGGGCCACTAGGGCCATTTCAGTGTTGGAGCTGTTTGGGGGCTATGTTCATCCGTTTTTGGTGATTCAAAAGCCTATGTCTGCTATTTTCGACCTTCTGAGTCTAATGGAAGAGGTTTCATAACCAATTGAGGTCATCTTCACCTCTAAATTCTCCATGCAAGTTTAAAGGGCCACTAGGGCCAATTGGGGAAAGTACTGTAAAAGGTACAAATTTCACTGTTTAGTGTTTGGGAAAGAGCATGTTTGGCTAATTCCTATCTTCTGATTCTGTATTTACAGTCAGATCTGTCCTTTGAGACACCCATATTTTTGTATTAGCCTTTGTAGCAATTTTAATACAAGAGGACAAGCCTAGTTGGAGAGGCTTGGTCCAGCAGATGTAGCCTAAGAGGGGGTGAACTGCTTTATCATTTTGATGTCTTTATTTTCTGAAGATAATATGGTAAACAAAACTGATATAAAGTTTTAGACAACAAATATACATAACTTGCATACACACATAATCACCTATTCAGCTACAGAAAGTTATTGGTCTTATTCCGCAAGGACATTAAACTTCAAGTATGTGTATGTCAAAGACTTCTAAGTGTTTACTTGTTTATTTCTTTAGGCAGAGCCTGTAGAGGGCCAGGTAGCCTCTGGAACTCATCCTCTTTTTAGAGGTGACATGTCCATTGAATGCCCCTACAGTCTATCTCTGTATAAGAAATAAGAGGTTTACACATTTTTAGAGGTCATTTGGAGTGTATAGCTCACCGTTGAAATTATTGGAAATGGATACCTTGCACCCTTAAACAAGTACATTCCATTTTCAGATCAAGGACCCAACTAGCAGAATAAAAAAGAAACGAATAAATTATGTGCATCAAGCGAAAAGAGAAGAAAGGTTATTTTTAAGGGCTTGAAGCTATACTTTCCAAATTGAGAGAGAAGCTTGAAGAAAAGGATCAACAACTGAAGCAAGTAAAGAGTACCATAGCCTTGGACAATTTTCTTGAAAGCCAAATATCGCCATTAGAAAAATATGGTCTTGGTTTTCAAAATAGAGAGTCCAGTTCGCATGCAAACAAGAACAAAAAAGCAGATCCAAAAACACATAGTGAAAAATAACGACAACAAGAGTGGGAGTATCAAGGTAACAAGCAATAGATCTTGTAGTAGCACATTAGAAGACCTCAAGGAGCATCTTCATTTGGAAGACCATTTTCTCCTAAGGTTAGAGATTGTGATAGGTCTATTAGATTCCAAAGGAATCAAAGCTTCTTTGTTCCTTTGAGGCATGAGGTAGAGTGTTACAAGTGTCACAAGTTTGGAGATATTGTAGCCAACTGTGGAAGTAGAGTGTATAGATCTAGTTAGTGGAGCTTGCAGCAGTATGAGAAACCAAGGGGATTTGTCATAAGGTATAATTGTGTTTTTTATGGTTGTACTCATGTAATTTTTTTGGCCATAAGGCAATTGATTATGGATCTATTCAATGGAGGAGATACACATTGCATGCAAGGTATGGATCAAGGATGAACAATAGGGGATTTGATCAAATTCTTTCATATGTTAACCATGTGGTGTGCTACTAGAATGCCACAACTTTGGCCATATGGAAAGAGAATATATGCTACCTAGTTCTTCAAGGAAAATCCAACAACAATAGTAGAATAAGAGAGGAGATAACATAAAACTAGAGAAAAATGAAAAGGACTAGGCAAAGACTATGTGGAGGAAGAAGGAGCAACAACTTGTGACATAGAGATCATCACCCTATATACTCCATGATTACATCATGCATATTTATAGAGGACTACATAGTTTATGAGAGGTGCACAACTACAGGGGGAGCATGTGGTAGTAATTTATGGGAGTGTGGTATATGTATGAGTTGTCATAGCAACATATGATGAGTTAATTTGAGCCTCATGCACATTCAGGTTTGCAGGATCAGCCTTCCTATTGGAGGTATACTAACCTCAGGGGGAGTTATGCATGGTATGAGATTTAAATGGGTTATTTGAAATTTTCTTCATTCCTTTCACTTTATTTTTGTAGTAGTTATATATTTCCATGAATGAAAGAGTACACTTTTCAACCATTTATGTGTTGGTTCTCACTAGCAATTGCTTGCAAAACACATGTACCAACCATGCATAGAAGAAGAAGACACTTTTTTCAGCCATGTGTAGAGGACAATGATATCTTCAACAATATTTTTCTACATGTTATTTTTGATGTTATAACTGAAATGGCCTATGCACATGTATCTTATTTGGCTTATTGTTTTGGCAACATTTGACGATGACATGCATTAGGAGAAGAAATTGTGGCATGAGCATGCATAGACGTGACTTGAGGCATGGACCATCCATGTGTTGGATGTTATGTGCTGGTCATTTCAACCATGTACTTATTATTGTTTCATCATTTTATGTTGGTTGAGAGTCTATTCATTAGTGGTTTGAGTCTTCATGGTGATAGGAATGTTTTGGAGGAGTCACATGAAGTCTTTTGGAAGCCATATGTATGGGATAATGATGTTTTATTAGTCATATTATGTTATGTTTTTGAGACATTGGTCCATACTAAATGACAATATCAGCAATATATTTCATTGGTAAATCATGTGTAATGCTCATGAAGCCATGTATTTGTATTGTTTTTATCATTGGGTCTTCTAGAAGATTGAAAGAGTAGTCTCGAGGTCATTCTCTAGTCATGTATGAGGTCTTATTCCACCACTACAAACATGTATTTCAAATGCATATGTAATTTATTCATGTTCATGTGGAGTCTTAGTCCACTTTGTGCTTCTTTCTTGTGGCAAGGAAGCAATGTTTGTAGCGAAAGTGGTTTACTACAATTTTGTGATGATGCTGGAGATGGCATGTGTTCAAGCGGAGTAGCTTATTTTCTCTTATTTACTTCAGTCATCCATTGTTGGCATTATGATCTACATGGAGGTGTTCATTGTCAATTCTAGAGACAACCTCTGATTGCTGAGAGACCAGTTCCTAGAATATCTAGATTTGACATGTCTCTAATAATTCTTCAAAGGATGGAGACCAATTATAATTTTTCTTCCCAAGAGAATTTAGTTGGTTCAATCATCAAATAAAGACATAATCCATGGTTTATTTATACATTCATATATACATTATACCCAACATCATAAATGATAAATCAAGGAGGCCAGACAACTCAAGGAATTATAGATCAATTACTTTAGTATGAATATGAAAGTAAAAAGAGAGAGAGGAAGTAACCCATCATGTAGAGCTCAAAATATCAAGAATTCCACACTTGTCTAGATTCATAAATACATGATGAATATGCAAAAGGAATGGATGCAAATATTCACTGATCACAATTAAAGATTTAATTTCCAAAGACTAATACAGGCATTTGTGCTAACATCTTAACTCAAATGAATCTGTAAGAAAGAAGGAAACATATCTGATAGCTACATAACATGGAATCTGATAGGAACATGAACATTATGAAGTTACAATAGAGAGAAGACATATTGTAATCTTGGAACGAATCAATCACCATCAATTTTTCATTAATAATCTGAGTAATACATCCTTCAAAAAGCAGAAACGTTCCCAAAAATAACATAGAGTTTTCTTTCCAAAATTCTGAACCTATTTTCATTCGTGGAGATCATATACAAAGACCTTTAAACATAGGCCATTAAAGAAATATTCTTTCTTGATTTTTGCCATCATTTCAAAAATCACATATCAAAATTATAGCATGCGTGAGATCACAACCCTTCTAATCATAATAAAATGAAAACATAGTAAAGAATAGAGTAAAAATAATTGGAAAGTGCAATAAAAAGGCCATAACTAGCAAAATAAGAGTAATCTTTTAGGAACAATGAGATGATGTTGATGCTTAGTGAGAAGAAGTTGGAACTTGAGGATGAACCATCTGAAGTAGTGGGGCATTGGCAAATTGTTCGCATCGCTACCACATGGCTAGAGGAGGGTGAGCGATAGAGATGAATTGTCTATAACGGAGCATGAGATGGATCACCCCTACATGGTCCAATTTTCATTAAAAGGCATTTTTAACCATCTCGAGAAGATGAAAATATTTCTCATGGAAACTCATTATGGTTGTTCCTTTGAGGATCGACGTTTTCTTGAGGGCTACTCCTATCCTACTTTTGATCTCGATCATTTTCTAGGTATGTAGCTCCTATGTGAACAACTCTCAATTTGGCCCCCACAAATTAGGTAATCCAACTTTAAGGAGCTTGTTTAACTTGTCATTGAAAGATGAAACCTCCTTTTGTAGCCTTGTTAGGCTTTGTTCCGTTATAGCTCTGGCTTCTTCCTTTGAAATTTCCACCACCACATCCATTCTGTTAGCTATATATAGTGGCCTTGGCTCCTCAATTGACCTCTCAGTTAGGAAATTAATGTATTTCTTAGCATACTGCAAGTTGATGATGCTTGCCTATTTACCATTTAGGAGGGAAGGGGAACATTCTGCACTGACATTATGGGAATTTTGAGGTCTAAAATGGGCCTCCTACAAAAAATTTAAAACCAAAATAAACTATATAAGAACAAATAGGATTCAAGATGATAATGTCAACCATGGGGGATGATTCACCATTTTTGGAGTAAAAAAGTAAAAAGATTAAAAAATAATAAAATAATAAAACTACTTTTTCAACTCGTATTTTCAACTTATCTCCCTAAGGCTTTACTCAAATTTTGAAAAGGAGTACTTGTTGGATGCCGAATTTAATTCCTCATACAAGAAGTACCAATGTTGCATACTTTAGATGGACCTTTCTACATGAAAAATGAGAAATAATGAAAAAATGTGGTTGCAATCACATTTTACATGTATTTCTCATTTGTCATGTAGTAGGGTCCATTGAAAGTATGCAACATGGGTACTCCTTGGATGAGGAATAAAATTATGCATTGAACGAGTGTTGTCACTCAAAAATTGATTAAACCCATAGGGAGGTAAATTGAAAATACGAGTTGAAAAAATAGTTTTTTCTTTTTGCCCTCTAAAATTTGATGATGTAATCTAATCTTATTTCGTTATTTCCACTATTATTTTATAATTTCCTTAGGAGGCCCATTTTAGACCTCAAAACTCCCCTAATGGTTTCTTTTCATCTTGTATCAAGTCTATTTGTTCCTAGCTTTGGTTGATTTCGTAAATGATCTTGTCCGAGACTGAATGCCTAGTCTCAATGAGAGCCAAGTTTCCTTTGAGTTGGGTCCTTAGTTCCTTGTTTTCTTGAGTGACACTCTATAGATACCTAGTGAGCTTGTATGTATTTGCAATTAAAGCTTGGAGAAGCCTCTCTTTCTGAGCTACTTGAGCTCTAGAAGCATCTAAATCACTCTGATCCTTCAATAACTCCCATTCAGATAATGTAGCTCGGTCAATGCGTGAGTGAGGTGATCGGTGGGGTTTTCAAGCTCTTTAGGCACTACTATCATGTAGACATGAGAAGTGATTCTATTTTGTAAATCAGTGATTGTTAGCTCTAAGACATTAACTCTGTTCTTGCTCTCGGTCAACTCCCACATTAGGGCTTCCTCCTTTTCGCTTTGAATCAACTCAGAAGTTTGAATGTGCTCACCTCCAAGCATCTTCAATTGTCGTCTTAACTCCTAATTCTCTTTTTGAGTGGCCTATAAGAAAGCTTCTACCACTGCCTTATCCTCAAGATCCACCCCCATCTTCATGATCAATCTTTATATACTTCCTTCTATTGAAAAATCACTCGAGACTTAATCTTGTTTTCCTTTACATTTTTAGACATATTGATCTCGGTCGATGGTCATCTGATGCTTGTTGATGTCATTATACAACATTTATCCCACCTTTCTATGTAAATTTACTTTATCTTCCAAAGGGACAATATTTAAATCCAAAGATACATCCAAATCCTGGAACTGAGAGCTAGAAGACAAGGTTTGGATAGAAGGATGCTGCAATCTTATCTTCATCTTCTCTTGTCTAGGTCCATCGTAGCTAGTACCCTGGTGTGGCGATGAGTTATCTTGGAGGCCATTTCTTGGTGGAAAATTTCTTTTTCTCTCTTGTTTCTCACTTGGATGGCCTTCTCTTTTGAGCAACTTGTTCTTCCAGCATAGAGGCTATCTTCTGATTCCCGGACAACTACCTCGGTCAAGGATATATATGAAGCAACTAATGGTATTTCTAGATTAATATGGAAACCTGGGCTATCTGAAACTTGTGTTTCTAGTTGAATATATTTTTATTCCTCTTCCTGTTCTGTTCAGGCCCTTGACTTCTTTCCCTTCTATGAATATGTCCCTTTTCCATGTCAGTTGTCCCTAAAGTGTCAACAATCCTCTTTTCTGATTTGTCAGTGCTGACTCGGGATTTAGTCTCCATCTTGGTATTAAGAGGCCATGAATCAAAGTTAGATTTCCATTCAACCTCGAGCTTAGGATCATGTACATAAGTTGAGGCTTTAATCTTTTGCCTTCTTCAAGCAAGGATTCCTCGGGGATCATAATGCCAAATTTGTCCCTTTTCAAACTTCATAGCTTCGAGCAGGGCCTCAACTATTTTGAAGCCATGTCTAGTACTTATAAAAAAAGGGCCTACTGGCTATCCCATTCTAAAAATGTAACGTTTATTTTCCGGTAGAAAGTGGAGTAGGTATACACTGAGGACTTGTTTGATGAAATCGAGGGTGAATATCCTCATAGGCAGAAATATTGGCAGAATATATGGAGGGAATTCACATCTGTAAACCCAAATTTCTGTGTGTTCCTCATAGAGGTACCAATATCTAATGGTAGCTTCCCCATTGAGATGGAGGAGCTCCTTGTTCTCTGGGAATATTCTAGGATGCAGGAACCCATGGATGATTTGGTAAGCAATGGCCATGAAAGACGAAATGAAATGAGAGTACCCGCCCAAACCAAGTCTCTTTCTCACTGAGATATTCCAGTCAAAGATTGAATTTCTCTCTTTATTGAGGGAAAACACATCTAGGTGAAGACATTGAAACTCTTCGATGTGGGCATAGAGGAACAAGTAGAACAACAATGAGTAGTAGTGGAAACAAGAGGAGACCCTGAAATATCTGAATTGGAAGAAAATGGAAGCTGAAAGATATTATGGGATGTTAAGTTGACACCCAAATTGCTTTATTTAATGTAAACATCCCAAAGTGGCCTTGTTTATTTTCAGGGTAGTGTCTTCACCCATTAAACAAGCAATTGAGGCTAAAACAAGCTGAACAGATTCCCTAAAGAGATTCTGTGGAAATCAGATATTTGAGGGCAGGGTTTTGACCTCTCGGGCAAGGATTTGACCGAAGAATGATTGCTTCTCTCTAGATGGGGGTGTTGTAAAATGACCGGCTAGGGTGGCATCAATGAATGTATACATAGCGGAGGATTTAGGGAAATTCATAGCTCTTTAGATTAAGAGAGGGGTTATCTCGAGGATTACGATCCTTGAAGTATTCCTCTCGTTTTGATAAGAGTCGGCTAGCCAAGTTACAAAATTAGGGAGGTGATGAATTAGAGGAGCAATTTGGTAGTGCATTCCATAATTCATAACCCTAAATGGGTCCTCATTCCTTACGTGGTCAGAAAAAATTTCATAGCGTAGGTCTGTGAGTGGGAAGGGATAGAGAAGGTCATCTATTTGGGTCTCCGTGTCCATTAAAGGCTCGACACTAGTGCTTTTGATCTCATGGATGTTTGGAGTTGTAGGCACTACGTTCTTCATCCCTATGAATAAAACAAAAGTAACAAACAATGAGGTCGAGGTGTTAGGTTACCCAGAGCCCACAAGGAGGACTGAAAGTGATTTTAGAAGGCATCCTTGACCTTTGGGAGTTTGTAGAGAGGTGGATCCTGTGCTGCAGTCTAGGCAAGAGTTTCTTTGACTAGGACTAAAAGATCACTGTTGGGTGATAGTTTTAGGGTTTAGCGGATTTATGCAAATGACAGTGATAATTTCCCAGGTGGTGGAGGAAGAATTGAGGCATGGGGAGACACGTGAAGATCAAGGATTTGTTAGAGGTGACGGAGGATGGGCTCATGCGTAGGGACGAGCTATCCATGACCTTACAAATTACCTTTTACCTCTTATGGGATACCTGATACCTTCAACATCACTGAGCTAATGGGAGAATATTACTTTTTGGGTGGTCCCCATCGCGTTATAGTGGGATAGACTATGGATCGGATGCCTTCTTAAATGGGTGTCAGAATGGATCGTGACCATCAGATGAGCACTGACATTTCAACATCGAGGGTCTTGTCCTTCATTAACTCTATCACATGTATGCCACTAGAGTCGAGGCTATGTGTCAATGGATTTGGATGGAGGGTCATCCAAACTCTGAGATGTGTAGTTTATAAGCATGGATCAAACCCTTGGAACCTTAGCTCAAATACTTTAAAATCATTTAATTTATTTCAAAGCTTCCTCTCCCATGGACCCAATGTACATATTATTTTGAGATTAATTATTAGGGAGCAGGTTTATTTCAACGCCTTATAGGTTTTACATATCATCTCTTTCCTCAAAAGGAACTTTTGGATGATATGGAGATAACAGTGTTCATGGTGTGCCTCATGTTATGCTATGATTCTTGGGGTTCTTGAACTCTTTATATGAGAAGAGAGGATGTGATTGGCCATTGATGTTGTTGATTGGAGGTTGCATTCAAATATGTTTGGTGGTTGTTGTAGAAGTATTGCTTGATCATATTGTGCTACTGACATGTGTTTGCTTCTATGGAGAGTATGGGTTGGTGCCTCATGTGCACAATGTTTCATATTGTATTTTGTGTTGCTTGTAAATTCCACATATTGTTGCTCAATGATTTTGCTTATGGTTGGCTCATGTACATATTTCTGTTGTTGCTAGAGTTGATTGGTTTGGTACACTTCTCATAGGAGACTACTTAATGATTGGTTTTTTATCCTACATTACTATTCATCCATGTAGAGATCAAATGCTCTAGTGCATGTTCTTTTGTTACATAGTTATTGTTGACTTATCAGATGGAGTTGACCATTTTCAATTGATGTCAAAGGGGGGGTGAGAGGAAATTGAAGGTATGAAGATCGTGTGTGGTTTCCATCAATGCAAAAGGAGGATATTGTTGGCATTATGGCTTGTATGGTTGCGACTAGTTTGTTCTGAATTAATGTCAACCTTGTGGCATGTTTTGCAGATGTTTAGTCATGCATATGTTTGATTGGTTCCATTTGGTTGTGTTGCAATTGAGTTAGCTATGTTGGCATTGATGTCAACCTTGTTTTGGCCTCATGATACATTGATGTCAACCTTGTGATGGTCTAGTTGATGCATTGTTTTCGACATGGTTATGACCTAGTTTAGGATATTCCTACCTTGTGTAAGAACTAGAGGTTAAGTAGAGATGTGTTAGGTATGCCTTCCTAATGCAAGAACTAAATGTTGGTGATGCTGTTATAGGTGCTAGAGGTAGTTGGACAAGTTGTTGATGTTACTACAAGTGTTAGAGATGTTGATCCTTGCTGAGGATTTTGGCAGACTAGGTCTTCATGTCATGACTTGTTGCATAGTTGCTTGGCCTAGTTGACCAGTTGATGTCCTAACCTATTGGGTCTATGTGTAGAGGTGCTACAGTGTTGTGCAGAGGTGTTGCAGCTTGTGTAGGTGTCTAAGGAGAATAGAGGACCTTTTGACACTCATGTCAACCCTTGTCTTGTTGGATTCTAAGTCAACTTGGTGGTGGCACTTCGTTGTGATGTTTAACCTATTTGCAGAGGTGTCACAAGGCTTGGTAGAGGCTTGGAGGTGCGTAGAGGAGTTGATGAATGTGTGCAAGCAATTGGAAAAAATGTTTTGTTAAAGGGCTATTGATTTTCCCTATGCTCTACCCTAACCATTGGGAAGTAGTTTCACATGTGTGTTTGAAAGCCTTTAGCCGAGATTTTCTAGTTCTGTATGTGTAGTTGTAAGGTCTTCAACTGATATTTTCCAGTGTTATGGGTGCAGCTAAGGCTGTACATAAAAATTCCTTTGCATCCCTTGCACAGATAAGGAGAAGTTCAACTTGGTAATTCGTACAATGTTTGAAATTAATTGGGTAAGGTCTTAAGTGGTTGAAAAAGTCCTCCAATGGGTGTGAATTCCTTTAGTGTACAAGTAGTGATGCTTAAGGGTGGATATTGTCAACTTTGTGCACCTTTGATATTAGTCCAAAAGTGGAATTCGTCCAAAATTTTATAAACACTTCATTTTGGATGTGAGATATGGTTGTTTAGTGTGACTGACAGTGAGAGAGCTTTATAGAGAGGAAGAATTCTCCAGCCATATTGGTGAGCAAATATAAATCAGTTTATGATTGTAGATGGCAGTGGAATCAATAGATCAAAGACCTGTAGTAGAGTACTGAAGTAGAGTATCAGTTTGCAGTTTCAGATCAAGATTTATGTTGTTGATGCATTTGTGTTGCAAGAGCATTTGTGTTGTAAGAGCTTTTATTGGATATTTATCTATTGTAGCTTGATTTTATGAGTTATATGGATGCATGTGTTTTTATCATGGATGAGTTTGCATATTAGATTGTCATTTCATGCTATTGTAGGTTTGATGACTTTGTTGCTGCACATTAGTATTTATGATTGAATTATTGTATTCAGATTTATTTTTTGTTGTAGATATGTTTTAAGAGCGAGTGTGTAGGAGGATTGATGTATGTGCTGGAGCCACTATTTTCTAAAGTAGACAACATGTTGTTTGTGGTGTTTCTTTTTTTTATATATGGTTGATGTTGAGACTATCTTGTTGATGGGGTTTGATGTTGAAAAGTTGATTCTCATTGAGCATAGTGTCTTGGTGATATAGTTTAAAAATGAATGAAATCAAGGTATGCATAGAGCTGTGAAGTAGTGGCCTCCAATAAGTGGGTTCTTGCTAAGTTGGAGTAGTGATTCTATGCTAGTAGCAATGTTGCGAAAATGGTCATTTTTTCCCAATAGTAGCTGGAATAGTTGATGGTTGTCAACACACTATATATTTGGGTTAAAATCTTCTAATCGATGGTGACAAGTTAACTATTGTTTGAGGTTGGGTCTCCTAGCTGATGGTAACCAAAATTTTATGTAAAAGACAATTCACTTGACATAATAGAGATTCAGAGTAGCGTAACAACAACTAGGGTGGTTTTTCTCCTAAAAGGGTTTCCACCAGATATCCTTGTGTCTCATGTGCACGTTTTTTGTGTTGTGAATTGTTTCTTTATGGATATTTTGGTTTATTTTCTTAAATGGTTATATACTCATATGATGATCTACTAATGTGTTGTTGGTTAGTTGAGCAATGAATTAGTTGAGTAGCTTAAATTCCTAAAAATATATAACAATACACACATTTGATTCGCCCCCTCCCATTGGTAATCCTTAAGGTTTCTAAGAGATCATCAGGGGAAAAATCACTAGGTAAAGGAAAATGATCATCCAATGGTTGACCACTAGCAACAAATTTCTCTAAATAGTCTTGCGGTGAAGTTTCGTGCTCTTGGCTCTATTCTTTGTGAAAATCGACACAAATATCTTTAACAACATACAAAGGAAACAAGGGAACATTACCTTGGGACTATGAAATAAGGCCTAAAAAGTTTATCTCAGTAGATCCTTTCAATCTGTACCTTCAGTAGATGCATGTAGCCTTGGGATACATGAGGTAGATTAGAGTTTTCCTATGAGGGTGTAATAGTGATAAAAAAAGTGCATCGATTTTAGGCATCTTGTGGTTGTTGTATACAAGCATGCTTGTTTAGTGTTTCCCAAACATAGATTGAACCATATTTAGTATGCTTTTATAGTTTGACTTAGATGCTCACTTTTCTTAATTTATGTGTTTTTCTTAGTTTTGTATTATGCACATATTTATCTTTAAGAAAAGTGCATAGTAGAGAAGGGTTCTATATTTTGAGCAGGGGACACACTTTTAGGTAGGAGGTACTCTATTCTAGGAAGATTTTTCCATGCAATTTAGGTGCTTTATCTGAGAATCCCAAGAGTGGTGCTATTGTAGCAACAAGAAATTCATTTATTTTGAGTTCTTCATTCGTGTAGTGACAATATATTGTTTATTCCATGCAATAACTCAATAGTGTATGATCAAATTATAGTTAAGATTGTCATAATATTTTGACTTACCCTCTTTTAGAGGGAAATTAGAGCATGTGTCAAGCTTTCACGTCACAATTGTATCATGCAGAGTTTACCTGGCATGAGTTTTGTGGATCTAAGAAGCCAAATACCTTTTGGAATTCAAGAGGCAACAATACTACAAAGTGGGAAAGAGGTTTCACAGTTAACTTGCCTTTCACATTATGGTTGGAGTCAGTTTGTTGGCAAGATGTTGGATACCCCAACTTCCTTTTTATGACTGAGTGCAAGATTGAATCCTTCAACATATTCCTCGCTCAATTGTCATTAAGTGATGGGTTTTCTCAGAAGTTCTTCACATCTATAAACTTTACCAGAGTTGTTATTGAGTCTTTGGATGTGGTTGTCTTTTCAAAGCACACATGTACAAGAAGATGAGAAATAATATGCCCAACTAATTTCAAATTGTATTCATGCAAATAGGGTGTTCCCTTCCATAAACCTGATGACTTGCTCTGCTTCTTTCTAGTGAACAAATTTGGGACTTTTCATGAAGTGTGAGAAAATTCCAACCCCAAAAATATCAATTTCTTATTTAAATTTACACCCACTAGATTAGAACCCACACAAGGAGAATTCCTTTCGCATTTCAAAAGAACTTGCAATCGACTTATACCGTGCTATTTAATATTTTATGTATTTCTTTTTATCCTTGGCCTGTGACATAAAGACGCAACATGCTACCTTGCATTTTCTATACTAACACTCCTAAACAATAATAAAGTATGCCCAAATCTATATTTCAAATGATCTATGCATCTCACCTTTTCGTTTTTCAATTATTGAAGTTATTACCTATATTAATGAGATCATATACAGCCAAGGCCACAATGAAAATATCTGTTAGAGTTTGATCTGTGTTGCTCTAAAAGTGTTTTTCCTTCAAGAGTACTACAATACATTGCAGTTTCCATTCAATAGAGAAGTGTGCCCAGTAGCAGCCTTGGTCTGTGTGAAAATGGGTTGAATTCATAGTAGATTTTATATTTTGTTTTGAAGGTGTTTCTCCTTAAATAGTATTTCATATCAGTAGTTCCCTTCAATCTACACCTTTAGCAGATGCATACAGCCTTGGGGTACATGCTATAGATTCCAGTTTTGTTGTGAGGGTATAGCAACAATGAAATAATCACATCGATTTTAGGCATATTATGGTTGTTGTATGCAAGAATTCTTGTCTAGTGTTTCCCAAACTTATATAGATCCATATTTAGTGTACTTTTATAGTTTGACTTAGATGCTCATTTTTTAATTTAGGTGTTTTTCTTAGTACTGTTTTATGCACAGATTTATCTTTAAGAAAAGTGCATAGTAGAGAAGGGTTCTATATTTTGAGTAGGGAGCACTCTTCTAGGTAGGAGGTACTCTATTCTAGGGAGCTTCAATCATGCATGTTAGGTGCTTTATCCTAGACAGAGTTCCAAGTCCCTACCTCCTCAACAAAGTCCATGTCAAAGAAGACACTGGTGGACATAGTTCCAAGTCCCTAAATTTTTCAAAAACCCACCTAGGCCTAGCTATCTAGCCTGAAATCCTTTACATTCCAGTCATCTCTTGGCTGTCATTTCATATAGAAAGCCCTCTCTAGTTTGGTAGGGCTAGCTACCAAACTAAAATCTTGGTCTGTGGTTACCTCCTTTGATCTCCTCATTAGCCTCAGACATTATGGAGGATAAAAAAGGGCATGACAACTAGGGAGTGCCAAGGTGTTGTTTTTGGGAAAACTAGTATTCCTAAAGAATGCTAGCCCTGTAGGTTTGGTAGCTACCCTAGAAACAACAGTTAAAGCAATTCAGATATTTCTTCTATGTGTAATAGATAAGAGAAAGATAATGGGACCAACCTAGAACTTCTACTTAATCCCTTGCTTGCTCTCTCTCTCCTTTGACAGAACCCGCAAATCCTCCCTGTACTTAACATGCTTGGAGAGTACCTGTACAAGTACAGAAACAAAGAACCATCAAAGCATCATGATCTATTACAACATAAACATTACAGGATCATATATATAATGAACAAATGATAACATTCACAATTGCACAATCATATGGAAGAAAACTTGAAGAATTACAACCCAATTATCTGATCCAGCATCATCCTCCCAGCTTCAATCCTTCTTCACCTCATGAAATAGCAAGATCACTCCAACAATACAATGCTCTTTCCTCAATTACAAACTATCAACACTTGCAATTCACATAGCCTCTGGATCTCATGAATGAGGGATCCATTTACAGATGTTTGCAAGGGTGTGAGTCATCCATGGGGTTTGATTAGTGTTGTTCCACTTGTTACATTTGGTTCCACAAGAGAAGATATAACTGAAGTTTAGATCCCTTACTCATCCTTGGGCAAATTTAGAGAGGCAAGTGGCAGAGGAGAAGTTTCTAGATGATTCTATGAGCATCCACTTAGCAAACTGTCCAGGACATTTGTCCATATTCACCCATATCACCCTATAGAAGGCCTAAACAGTATGCATCACACCCTAGAAGTGGAGTAGTCAACATGCATCACACTTTCCCAGTGGAGTAGTTAGTATGGTTCAATTTAGGCAATTTCTGGATGGTTTCTTAGATGGAACTTTTGGGGAATGATGTATTCAGATGACTATGTTCCTTTAGGGTATGAAACAACTCTTTTAGGGGTTGAATGAGCCCTAGTTTATCAACATAAGTTTGGGGTTGATGTGTGAAAATATGTCTATAACAGTTGCCCCCTAAAGCATGAAGTCGTAAATATTCATGTCGGGTGAAATGCTTTATCATGAGGATCCGAAGTTTCGAACTGGAAGGTGACCTGCATAAGTTACAATAAAATACATCATCATAATATAATTTCATGATCTAGCTAGGGGAGGCATTCCCATGCTCAACTTTATAAATTTCATTTCATGTATGTCGATCAGATAGTCATCTGTAGATACAGGCTGGTGATTCTTCAGATGTAGAGTCATCATCCATGGTTAGGATGACCATCTATGCAGAGCCTCTGTACATTTGATTTATATTTCTAAAAATATCGCAGCCTGGATGGATGAAACTAGATTTGCAGTCTTCAAACTCATTCATTCTTCGCTCGATATACAATTCAATCCATGTGAAAAGATGTTCTGAAGTCGAACATGGAAAGACATCGCCTGATTACCAGCTAATGATGTAAGCTGTTAACAGACACGAGAGGAATCATCGATAATGATAATGACCCTCAAGGTACTATAGTACAATTCACTTGGTGTGAATATATGATCTGATGTCGAACACCACGCAAAATCTTTCGGTCGAAGGCCATTGATGTCAACTTGTCGCCGGAAGTCAGAAACTTGCCATTGATGTATGCAAGCTTCAAAGAACTGAAAGGGTTGTTTATAAGTCAACTTCTTGGATAATGAGCTGATTTCAACAAGAAGTGACTCATCATAGGAGGGCCTTGATGTATCCCACATCTACGACATGAAATGAAGAAAATGATTTTCTAGAGGTGAAAACGAACTGACGACACAAGGCTCAAGAATGGCGGTCATGAAAAAATGAGGGTTTGAGGTATTGCAATGGATGAGACATTGACAGGATGGTGATTTCTCGACTGAATGACTTCTCTTGAACATGTCAGTGACGCTGAGATGAATTTGTAGTGTTAACCCCAAATTATGGATGGTATGAAAGACCACTGGTGAGATGACAGTGAACAGAATAACCCAACCCAACTCAATAATGGAGATGAAGTGAAAGTGTCATGTTCAAGAGCAACCTGCTACCATAAATTCTTCAAGTTTTTTCACTTTTTCCCCAGTCATTGCTGACCATTACCTCTTTATTTTTGTCAACATTGAGGAGGATAACATATGCTTGTTCTATAATTTACCCTTCAGGCAAACCTGTCGCTATGTTTTAACAAGTCTAGTGACAGTGGAACTCGGTCTCATCTAGAATGGACAAGTTTGTCACTATTGTTTTAACGAGTTTAATGACAAGGATAACTCAGTCCTTTTCATGTTTAGAGAGTTTGAAAAGGGACAAAAAGAAAACTCCATAAGTTCCTTTTCATAAAATAATCCCTCAAGTCTGAAAAAGGATAAAATAATACAAAAGGGATGACATTTCCGATCACTTTAACGAGCCGAAAATGGTAAGCGCTTGACAATATTTTCATATTTAACAAGTCTGAAAAGGATTTAAAGAGGACTCTTGGCATTTCTAATCACTTTAATGAGCTGAAAATGACAAGTGCTCGACAATATTTTCGTATTTAACGAGTCTGAAAAGGGTTTGAAGAAGACTCGATATTGAGGAACAAGTGGTGTCTAGGGTAGTAACTGGTTCCGGTGAATTTGGAACTTCTTAAAACATGTTGAATTCTATGAAGAGGCTGGCTAATAAGGCCACTCATTGCAACTGCTCCTCAAAGGGGTAAAACAACCAAGTGAGAGCGTATGATCGAGCAAAGGGATGGTGGTGATGGGAGGTACACAACCAAGGTTCAAAAGGCTGATAGAATGGCAATCACAAAGGTTAATTTTTGAAAATGGGTTCATTTTTCAACAATCTTGAACCATGGGGAAACAATGCTTGGATGGGTTCATTTTTTGACAAGATTGAACCATGGGGGAACTATGCTTGGATGGGTTCATTTTTTGACAAGCTTGAACCATGGGGGAACTCTGTTTGGATGGGTTCATTTTTTGACAAACTTGAACCATGGGGGAAGTATGCTTGGATTCAATTTCAGTTTTTTACAAGCTTAAAATGGAAAGATATGCTTGAACCAGTTTTATTTCTACACAAGCTCGAAATGACAAAACCTACAAATTGAAAATGGGTTCATTTTTTGACACGCTTGAACCATGGGGGAACTATGCTTGAGCAAAGGGGTGCATGCCCCCTAAGCTTCGTTACATTCACTAGACTACTCATGGCTACTAGGTGGATGGAATGAAGGTTCAATTGATACCGTTGATGTGAATGGACCATTTAGGGATGATGGTTGACTTGGAGCTATTCTTGGACTAGGAAATGAAAGCTGGTCAATGGTGACAATTTTGCCTTCATGCAGGAAATGCATCACTCAGAAGAGTGTTGAAACAATAGCTTCCATGTTATAAACGTAGTCATGCCCCAGAAGTAAATTGTAATCTAACGGTCCTGGGACTATCATCATGTTCAGATGAATGGTTTTCCTTCCCAAAGTGATCGGTAACTTAGGAAGGATCCCTAACGGTCGATTGGTTTCTTTGTTAAAGCCTAACAGATTATGTGTAATAGGCATAAGCGATGACGAACCCAGCGCTTTCCAAGCAGTTGAGGAAAGGATACTCACTAATGCCCCTACATCTATAATAGTGCCAGACATGATCATTTTACGAACATGTACTATGATCCAGAAAGGTACATAAGAAGGAAGGCAGGATCTTGCTAGTCGATTCCAATCAAAAGAAGTGACTAGACTACTTGGAGGGGGTACCAAAGAAATGGGAGAATTAACCTCTCGAGTTACGGGAACTGGAGGGTTTTCTTCCTGTTGTGACAAAACGAGTGGATTGCCCCCAAGTTCATTAGAATATGAAGTAACAAAAAGGATTTGACCAGTATCATTTTCACTCTCTTCGTGAATGGTATGATTAGCTGAAGGTGAAATTGGGTCAGCTGTTATCTCGACCTATTGATTTGGGTCGAGATTAGACTCATTAGATTCACTTTTAGAGAGAATGGTTTCGACCGACGGTTGATTTGAGTTAATCGGTTTTTCAACTAGTGAAGGACTTGGGGAGAGTTTCTTGTAACCAGATGGGAGTCATTACGGTGAAGCAGGGCGGTTATCCAACACTCTTTTGGTTTCATCCAAAAAAGGAAAAGGTGAAGAATATGATTACCTTCACATAACCTACATGGAATTTTGACTTTTCCCTTTCGTCCATGAACTTTACTATCATTGGTTGATGGTGTGTTACCAACATAATCTTCAGAGGTTGATGACATGGGATGGTGTGAACGGGGAGACCATTCTTTCAAGATCTGAGGAAAGCAAGGACAATCCCGGAAAAAATGGTATCCCGCACAAATTATGCATAGATACTTATCTTTGGGAATTTTAATGGACGGATTTTCATTTTCTTGGTTTCCCCCTTACTGAATTGGCTTCTTCTTCTTCTCCTTCCCTTTCTTCTTCTTCTCAACCACCTGGTTACTAGTATCACTACTTTCACCAAGCGAAGAGGAAGAAGGCGAAGGGTCAACTTCAGGTTCAACCAGAGGTGTACTCGATTGTGGAGGAATTACGACATTTTGAACCATAGAGGTTGAGAATAGCCATACTGGCAAGCCAATGGTAAGTCCCGAAAGGGACAATGTAGCCATATAATGAGCACCAATATTTCTCCAAGAAGGAAAAGGACCAGTATTCCCTTCAAAAGCGATTCCTTGATGAGTGGACTCCAGATTCTTCGCTATATGTCTCAACCTAAGATCAACTAAGGAACAAGGATGTTATTCCAAATTTAATTAATTTTAAAGATGCTTTGACAACTTCACTTTTTCATTTTTTAAGAGTTGACAAAGCTAAATATGACTCTAGTCTCTTTCGATTTTTAATGAGCCTGAAAGGACAAGTTCTAGGATGGAACTTTTCTTTTAAAGAGTCGAAAAGGAACGAAAGTGACTACTCTAGAATATCTAGACAGAGGGATTACCAAACCAATCGCAAAACTGCAATATACACCTTGGTGATAAATTAAAGAGAAATTACCAAGGACTTATGTACGGCAGTCAATCTTCCCAAATGCTGTGTTCAGTGCATTGCGATCAATAAAGCGGCAGACTCAGCTTCCTATGGATAAAGGATATAAGCCTATTGTGGTCTCCCAATATATACGCAACGATACAGGGAGCACATGTCCATGCTAGCACTTGTCATATCAAGGACGAGGAATCACCCAACCTTCAATGAAAATGATAGCCACTAGTTTTAATGATGCCAAAACACGTCACTAGCCTAGACCTCTAGATATGTTGCGTTAAGTTCCAAAGCGTTGTTAGATTCATTGATTTTTTTTTTAAGGTTGATCTTGTTTAGAGTTTGTCTTTCAATGGTTCACTACATGATGATGATTTTTTAAATTCCCAAAATGCAATCTACAATGACAAACAATCTTTGTTTATTTTGAGCAATGAAAATCCTAGCTCCTAGGGAAATTAGATTACAATTCTTTCAAACAAAGAGTAAAGAGCACACACTAGTGCATTTCCCTAAATCATTTTTCGCACACAAATCTAAAAATGCTCAATGCAAATGCATGTATTTGTTTTCGTTCTCCTTAATGTGAAAAATGCCAAAAAGGAAAACTAAATGCAACACAGATCTGAAATATTTTACTCAAAGTGACATTTTCGACAATTTCTTTTTCAAAAAGAGAAAGTAAGACTACATGACACTTTTCAATTTTGAATAAAAATGCTTTTGACATTTCGAATATAAACAAATCAAACCAAATACATGAAGAAAATTTCAGTCGACTATCAAGGGAAGGAACAATCCATGACACTTCTCTTTTTGACACAAAATAACAATTATGACACTTTTTGTACCAAAGGGAAAAATCGATTTAAACAACTTTTCGACCAAGGATTGTAAATGATGAAAAAGCACACAAAAACATTCACTAATCCTAATGTAATTGAGGCTGATCTAAGTGATACAAGAAAGTTTCAGTAAAGAGGCACTGTTCATTTGCAACAAAATAACTAAACAAAATCGAAAACAAGGTCAAAACCCTCAATTTCTAGAATGGAAAAAGAGCTCAGTCAATCGTCACACCTAGGCTTCACAGAATATGAGATGCATCGCACTTACTACACTCAGGACGTGCTATGCATACTGAGTTATAGTGGGAGACAGTGCGATGGTCCACGGAGCATAACTGAGATGGGTTTTAGCTCAAATGTGGAGTTGTTTTCAATAAGTTAAGGTGGGTTTTGATGAACAGTAAAGAGCAAAGTATTAAGGAATGTCTTGAGAGGTTACTAAGCTACCAAAAGGGCATCTAGATGTGCTTGCAAGTCAGATGTTTAATTCATAAACTAAACCAAAGATTGACTGAAGCAACATTCATTTACTATGCAATTGCAGAGCAAGAGAAGTTTGAAGGCTACCTGGCTGACTTCAGACTCTGTCTATAGCTTATCGAACTGAACATAAAAAAAACAATAACAACAAACAAACATCTATCCATTCCCCAATGGAGTCTCCAATTTGTTTCTGGGAAAAATAGTATTCCTAAAGAATGTTAGCCCTCTAGGTTTAGCAGCTACCCTGGAAACAACAGTTTAAATCAATTCAAAGATTTCTTCTATGTGCAATAGATAAGAGAAAGATAATGGGACCAACCTGGAACTTCTGCTTAATCCCTTGCTTTCTCTCTCTCTCCTTTGACAGAAACCGCAACTCCTCCCTGTACTTAACACACTTGGAGAGTACTTGAAAAAGTATGGCAATAAAGAACCATCAAAGCATCGTGATCTATTACAACATAAACATTACAGAATCATATATATAATGAACAAATGATAACATTCACAATTGCATAATCATATGGAAGAAAACTTGAAGAACTTTATTAATAGAAGGGAGAATTACAACCCAATTTTCTGATTTAGCATCATCCTCCCAGCTTCAATCCTTCTTCACCTCATGAAATAGCAAGATCACTCCAACAATACAATGCTCTTTCCTCAATTACAAACTATCAACACTTACTTGCAATTCACAACTTTCCAGCCTCTGGATCTCATGAATGAGGGATCCATTTATAGATGTTTGCAAGGGTGTGAATCATCCATGGGGTTTGATTAGTGTCATTCCACTTATTACATTTGGTTCCACAAGAGAATAGATAACTGAAGTTTAGATCCCTTACTCATCCTTGGGCGAATTTAGAGAGGCAAGTGGCAGAGGAGAAGTTTCTAGAAAATTCTATGAGCATCCACTTAGCAAACTGTCCCGGACATTTTTCCATCTTTGCCCATCACACCCTATAGAAGGCCTAAATAGTATGCATCACACTCTAGCAGTGGAGTAGTCAGTATGCATCGCACTTTGCCAGTGGAGCAGTCAGTATGGTTCAATTTAGGCAATTTTTGGATGGTTTCTCAGATGGAACTTTTGGGGAATGATGTATTCAGATTAATATGTTCCTTTAGGGTATGAAACAACTCTTTTAGGGGTTGAATGCGCCCTATTTTATCGACATATAAGTTTGGGTTTGATGCGCCAAAATATGTCTATAACAGGTGTTCTAGTGAATGTAAGGTTCCAAAGTCATGGAAAAATGTAATGCTAGTTGTGAGGTCATGACTGCCAAGGTGTGTTAGAGAATGCTAGGGCATGCTAACATGTGCTAGATAGTACGAAGACATGTCAAACAAGATAGGATGTGCCAAGTACTAAGGCATGCCAAGATGTACAAGGGTTCCAAGTCCCTACCTCATCTTCTTCCATATATTATCCACTTATGACCTTTCCTTTGCAATATTTGGTGCATTTTCTAGTTATAGGTCATTTATAGGTTATAAATGTATTCAGAGTTTCACTTCTAATTGAGTATTAAATTGAACATATTGATTATCTTATACAAAACTATTTTTCCCTCCACCCACTTTTCATTTCAATAACCATTAGGTAGGGACCTGCAGCTTTGATGTTGCTTTGCTTGTTTAGTATAATATTTCCGAGACTTTAATTTATTGAAAGTTGTAGAATTTACACTTTATGAAGTTTCAAGGTCTAATTTTTAAAAGTATAATTCTTTAAAGGGTGCTAGCTCAATGGAAGAGCACTTACTTTACAAGCAGGAGGTTAGTGGTTCGATTCCATCATGTCCTGACATCCATATGAAATGGTGATAATCAATTTTTGGTGACAGAGGCTCTTTTGACCATCACCAATGAGATTTGGTGACATTTTTCAACCCTCACAAAAAATATGAAATGGTGACAATCAATGAACGGCATCATATATATGCATCAATAGCGACGACCCTCAAAGGTCTGTAACCATTAATTGTTGTTGTTGATATGAAATGGTGACAGTCATTATCCTTCATTATAGTCATTATTTGTGACGGACCTTGAATGTCACCACAACGCCTATACTTCTAGCAATGCGGCTTTTGGTGACGATCAACAAACGTCACAATATATATGCACCAATAGCAACAACCATTAAAGATCCATCAAAATAAATCATTGTTGTTCATATGAAATGGTGATGGTCACTATCCGTCATTATAATCAATATTCGTGACGGACCTTGAATGTCACCATAACACCTATACTTTTCTTGTAGTGTTAGTTAAAACCATGTATTGTTGAAGGAGAAACACTTTCAAAACAATAGATAGAGTCTAATGTGCATTCAACCCATCTGCACACAAGCCAACGTTGCTATTAGGTACACTTCTCCCCTAAATGGAAATTGCAGTGTATTTTTTCTCTAGTGAAGGAGAAACACCTTCAGAGCAACATGGATAAAAGTATATCATATATTGTCACTGTGGTATCAGTTGTAGACGATCTCATCAATATATGTAACAACTTCAATAATTGAAAAACCAAAAGGTGAGTTACATAAATCATTTGAAATGATAGATTTGGGTATAATTTATTATTTTTTAGGAGTGTTAGTATAGAAAATACAAGGTATCTTGTTGCATCTTTATGTCACATACCAAGGATGTGAATAAATATAGAAAATATTAAATAGCACGGTACAAGTCGATTGCAGGTTATTTTGAAACAAGAATGGAGTTCTCCTTGTGCAGATTCTAATCTAGTGGGTTTAGATTTAAATAAGAAATTTATAGTTATGGGGTTGGAATTGTCTCATGATTCATGGCAAGTCCCAAAGTTGTTCACTAGAAATAAGTAGAGCGAGTCGTTAGGTTTATGAATGGGAACACCCTATTCGCAGGGAGATAACTTCAAATTGGTCAGGCATATTATTTCTCATCTTCTTGTACTTGTGTGCTTTGAAAAGCTAACCACCTCCAAAGACTCAAGAAAAACTCTGGTAAAGTTTATAGGTGTGAAGAACTTCTAAGAAAACCCATCACTTAATGAAAATTGAGCGAGGAATATGTCGAAGGATTCAATCTTGCACTCAGTCATAAAAAGGAAGTTGGGGTATCCAACATCTTGCCAACAAACCGACTCCAACCATAATGTGAAAGCCAGGTTAACTGTGAAACCTCTTTCCCACTTTGTAGTATTGTTGCCTCTTGAATTCCAACAGGTATCTTGCTGCTTAGATCCACAAAAATTGTCCCAGGTAAACTTTGCATGATACAATTGTGACGTGCAAGCTTGACACACACTCTAGTTTCCCTCTAAAATAGGGTAAGTCAAAATATTATGATAGGCTTAGCTGTAATTTGATCATACACTGTTGAGGTATTGTATGGAATAAACAATATACTATCAATGCACTAATGAAGAACTCAAAATAAACAAATTTTTTGTTGCTAAAATAGCACCACTCTTGGGATTCTCCAAGGAGCCACTAACTTATACACATTTGGAATCTTTACTTGGTCCACAGAAAGATTAAGCAATGGTAGTGATCACTCTTTTCCCTCCCATGGAAGGTTGTCAGCAATAAATTGATTTAAAAGTGAGGTATATTCCTAACAAATAGGAGTCTGATTCTTCAACTCTAATTTAGTGGCAAGGAAATATTCATCTGAAAATGCCTGATCTTATACAATGTAAATTTCTAGATAAACGGCTAGCCTAAATGTATCCATTGCCCACACATCCCAAAAAACCATGTATGTTTGGACTTTGGTTGTGTGTGAGACAAGGGAGATCACATAAATAATCCATTATCAAAAGAAAAAGTTAAAGCACAACATTCTATGGAGAATTATTTTAAAATTTTATTGCATACCTTAGAAATTTTGAAAGGACATAACTAAAGCTTCCCTCTCCTTCCACACTTCATTAAATATGCCCCTTTTGCAATGCAGATTCGTCCTGCAAAATCACAATCAACAAACGTAATATGAAAAGTAAGTTTAATGAATTAAAGTTGATTTATTATACCTCAAGCAAATGGACTCTAAGAAATTGGATTCATTGTCTACAAAAGATGATATAGCAAGATCTAATCACATTTTTAATTGAAACAAAGGTAAATTGAATTCATGCTCTACAATAGACGATATAATCAGATCTAATGACATTTTCAACTCAAATAAAGGTAAGTTGAGTAAGCTCAAGCTCCAAAATGATGGCATCCAACTTCTGAGTGGTAGTTACTATATATATCTAGCTAGAGGCTATAACATAAAGATATTTGTTGTATGTGAAGATAAAAAAATGAAAGGAATGTGAAATTTTTACCATCAACTATATGTTCCTTTCAAGGACTAGATCAAAACATAACATTGTTATCAAGATAATCAAGTCCCCCATGCTAGTACACTTCTACTAGTTTCATGATAAAACTCAAACTCAATAAACTTCAAACAACGTAAATTAACCAACAATATGCCTGAGGTTAGTTACCTAAGGATTATATCATACTAAATTACCTTTTGCATCTAACATTGAAAATGACTGTGAAATAAATGAAGAAAAATCAGTGATTATGATGGATGCATGTGATGAAATAAAATAAAAAGGACCTTTCTTCTTGCTATTGATGAGTCTTCTAGGGGATTCTTGGATGAAGTTGATCTTGGTTTGCTTTTTGAAATAAAAGAGACACTTTATAGCTACTCTGATTTGACGGACAACAACCCTAATGCTTATGAAAATGAATATGGAAAGAAATAAGCATTGATGAACTTGGTCTTGAATAAGGTGTCTCAAACTCTATTATGGATAGTATTTTAAATTTCTACAGCTAGCAAAGGGTTTTCCCAATTGGGTTCCCTAGAAAGTTTTGTTTTTATTGCTATAGTGTGACTATGTTTTATTTCTGTTCTATTCCATTGCAAATTGGTAGAGATATTTTTTTTATCTTGGTGCAACAATTAGTTCCATATTTATTCATTCAAGCAGTAGAAGAATTTCAAGGAAATTCTACAGAAGGGACAATTAATCTATATTTGCACTTATATCTTTTGCAAGTAAAATTCACAACTACATTTTCATCCAAAGTGTTTAGGTTACTAGAAAGTGGTATCACAACATATCTCAACATTGCAAGGAATAAATCATACTATTCAATAAGGTTGAGACTTGAGATACAAAAATCTTCGCAAGTTATGCAAGCAAGAAAACTGCTGATTTTCAGTTCTAAATCTATCCAACTAGAACAAAATAATGCCATTTTCAACACCCTCTAGTCAAAGCCATTCTTGGCCTCATTCAACTCAATTGAGAATATATCAATCTCGTTGAGATTTCTTCTTCAGTTCATGCTTATAAGTTATATATTTATGCAACCTATTATATCATTTATGTTAAGTGATTATTCATTCAAAGTTGTTTAGTCTGTCCAACGCATCTATCTATTTTTTTGATCAGTTTTGTTGGAAATACTGGGGGGGTGGTGAATCAGCATTCCTTTTCAATTGTTATTTTTATCAGTTAAAACATTTATACTTAGAACACAAAATGAACAATAGGAATAAATGATTTTATTAATATAATCTTTACAATAAATCAAGTACAATGTATATAGGGCTTAAACCAGTTTCCAAGCACCAACTTGGACTTTTTGTGAGGCTCCAACCTCCAGGGCACCAACCCTGTCTTGTCAAGGCACCAACCTTGGATTTAGGAGCACCAACTCTAAGGACACCAATCCTTCTGTTGTATATTGTCTAGATATGTTTGGTAGTTATTCTCTACTCCCAACCCTGCTGGACCTATGACTTACTTCTGTCCTCCTACTCACCTCTCTCTCTCTCTCTCTCAATCTTTGGCTTATTTTGTACCTTCATCGTCTACCAGACCTTTGGTTTCTCGACCTTTCGACTTCTTCTTTCATTCGCTTAACCTTCTGGCTTCCTCTGTTCCTTCAAGTTCACAAACTGTTACCCCTTCTCTGTGATAGATGCCTGAGATACGTTACCCATATGGAGATTCCACATGCCACGTGATCACCTTAATCACAACTGGCGGTTTACCATTATTTCATTTCTTCAAGACTTGCGATATGTGATAGATGCGATATTCCAATAAGCTATGTAATAGTGGTATAGTTGGGTCTACCATAATATCGCAATCACAGTTTTTATTGTGACATCCATTTTTGAATTGCGATATGAAATTTCTGACACAACGGATGCGATATTACAATAGGGCGTGTTATAATTGGGTAATCGGGTCCATAATAATATCATGATCAGAGGTTTTAACATGACAAGGCTTTAAACACTTGTGGTATCGCGGATACGATATTTATTTAAGATGTATTATAATGGTGTAGCGGGTCCACAATGTTATCTCAATCGACAGTTTGCGGGACTTTGATTGGCACATGGATTAAAACTCACCTTAACCCCCGCAGTTGACTGTGATCTAAGGGTTGACTATGAGATCGATCACTAGGATTGAGTGCGGGACTTCAACCATGATCAAGGAAGTCCGTACTTTCCTACCCCCACTTTTTTGATATGTTAACTCCTCTGATACTCTGTAATACTCCTCCGATATGTTAAATCCTCTGATATTTCTCCGATATTTCATACGATATTACTGTTAACTCCTCCATTAACACTATTTATGCACCTCCGTTGATGTGTTCCTCTTTGCTTCTTTACTCCTCTATTATTGTTGTTCAATTGCTCCTGTTCAATTGCTAGTCAATAGAAGTTAATTGACCTCCTGCATCAATTGTTGTTCAATTGCTGTTCAGTTGTTGTTCAATTGTTGTTCAATCGACCTCCTGCATCATTTGTTGTTCAATTGCTGTTCAAATGCTGTTCAATTGCTGTTCAATCAACCTCCTGCATCATTTGCTATTTAGTTGCTGTTCAATTGACCTCCTGCATCATTTTTTGTTCATTTGTTGTTCAATCGACCTCTCACGTCATTATATCATCATATATCAAACTTTCATCACTATGAACATTATGATCAGTGGGAATCAATGGGAAATTATTGTATCAAAGAATTTTACATCACAAACACCACTATATTGACATCAATGAAAACCTAGAATAACAATGCCCCCTTTGTCATTGATGAAAATATTCTTCTTCTCTCCCCCTTTGACATCAATGGCAAAGGAGTGCACAAGGACTCCCCTTGTCGAACTTCTCCCCCTGTCATGCAACATATTTATGAATCAACTTAATGTGATGCTAAAGAAATAACCCCCATATTTTGACGAAGATGTTCAAATGCTTCTCGAGGAAGAGGTTTTGTGAAAATATCAGCTATCTACTCCTTAGTATTGATATATTCCAAAAGATGTTTTGTTCAGCTACTTGTTCACAAAGGAAATGATACTTGATTGGTATATGTTTGGTCTTTGAGTGCATTATTATATTTTTACTGAGGTTGGTAGCACTTGTGTTATCACAATAGATGGTGATTGGCTGATTTATACCTATGTTGACATGTTTCAGAGCTTCCTTTATCCATAATATTTGAGTACAACAATCTGCGGCAGCTATATACTCAGCTTCAGCTGTAGATAGTGATATGGATGTTTGTTTTTTGCTAAGCCAAGATACCAAACAATCTCCTAGGAAGAATGCATTTCCACTAGTACTTTTCTGATCATCGACACTTTCGGCCCAATCAGCATTGGTGTATGTAGTCACAGTAAGAGTTGAGCTCTTAGGGTACCAAAGACCGAAATCAGGAGTTCCTTTCAAGTATCTGAGAATTCTTTTTACAGCCAACAAAAGGGATTGTTTTGGAGCTGATTGAAATCTTCCCACCATTCCTACTACTTGCATAATGTCGAGTCTCGTAGCAGTTAAGTATAGAAGGGCTCTAATTATTGACCTGTAATGAGTTGCATCTACCGAAGGAGAGTCATCATCTTTGCTTAATTTACAATCTGTGGTCATAGGTGTTCTTATGGGTGCACAATTTTCGATTCCATATCTTTTAAGCATGTCTTTAAGATATTTGGCTTGAGATATGAACATGCCTGTCGTGGCTTGAGATACTTGTAGTCCAAGGAAGTAAGATAACTCTCCTATCATCGACATCTCGAACTCTTTTGACATATTTTGAGCAAACTCATGTCTCATCTGATCATTATTACTAGCAAAAATTAGATCATCAACATAGACAAGTGTGACTAGTAACTTATCCTCATTTGTCTTTATGTAGAGATTACTTCCTGCCACCTCTTTCTTGATGCCTTGTTGTTGTAGATAGTGATCCAATCTTGTGTAGCAAGATTTAGGAGCTTGTTTCAACCCATATAATGCCTTTTTCCAACTTACAAACAAAGTCTTTTCCTTCTGCTAGATTAAACCCTTCTGGTTGCTCCATGTAGACTTCTTCCTTGAGTTCCCCATTTAGAAATGTTGATTTTACGTCCATTTGATAGATTTTAAATCATTTTGAGCAAGAAAATTCCAAGAACATTCTTATAGCTTCCACATGAGCTACTGTTGCAAAAGTTTCTTCAAAGTCAATTCCTTCAATTTGTGAATAACCTTTACAAACAAGCCTTTCCTTATTTCTAATGATTTGACCATCTTCATTCATTTTGTTTTTGAACACCCACTTGGTTCCAATTATATTTTTATCCTTTGGATGAGGTACCAGCTCCCATGTCTCATTATTCTCGATTTGAGACATTTCTTCTTCCATGGATTTTACCCAATGAGGATCCTTACTTGCTTGAGTAAATGTTTCTGGTTCTATCACAGATAGAAGAGCAACACCATTTTTCTTTGGTGTATTTGTCATCCTTCTTCGGGTTTGCATCCCTTCATCTATATTGACAATAATCTACTCTTTTGGGTGATGCTTTTGGAGAAACTTCATCTTTGAAGGGGTTTGAGATGGTTCTTTTTCCTTGTGTTTTTCTTGATCTTTTTCCTCCTTTTTAGGTTCTTCTTCAATGAGAGGGTCAACTTCATGATCTTCAATTTCTTTTTCTAGAAGGTCTTCAGCAATCTTCACATCAATTCTTTCCACTATTTTTCATAGTCAATTATTGTAGCACTTGTAGGCTTTTCTTGTAGAATATACAAGGAATATCCCTTCGTCAACCCGAGAATCAAATTTTCCTGGTGAGCCATCATTGATTTTTATGAAGCACTTGCTTCCAAAAATCTTGAAGTATTTTACTGAAGTAGGTCTTCCTCTCCATAATTCATAAGGAGTCTTCTCATTATTTGATCTTAGTCGAGTTCGATTCAAGGTATAAACAACTGTCTCGACTGATTCTCTGCATAAATATTTTGGCTGCAAGTCAGCTGCTATTAACATTGTTCTTGGCATTTCTTAAACTATTCAGTTTCTTCTTTCAACTACCCCATTTTGCTTGGGTGTTCTAGCAGCAGAGAGTTCTCTTTCGATTCCATGTACTTTATAGAATTCATCAAATTATTTTGATGTGAATTCTCCCCCTCCATCTATTCTAAGACATTTAATCTTAGAATCCTTTTCATTTTCTACAAAAGCTTTAAGATTCTTAAAACATTCAAATGATTCGGATTTATATTCTATGTAATATACCCACATCATTCTAGTATAGTCATCAACAAATAAAGCAAAGTACCTATTGTAATAGCCATGATTTGAATCAACATTCTTCCTTGGAGTTACTCTCTTTTCATTCTTTGGATTTGAGATGGGCCTTTGATGAAATAATCTTATTTTGGGTTGTTGGAAAGTATGTCGGCATAGCTTTTCACATTATTCATAGAACTTGATGATTCTCGTTTAAAACCTATCCCAGATTTGTCATGTTGAGGTTTTTGATTATTTAGGATAGAGTCAAGTATTTGAGAGCTTTCCCAACCCTTTTTGACTTGCTCTAATTCCTTCCTCAGAGATACTATTTCGGCTTCATGTTCTTCACAAATTTCTTCTTTTTCTTTTATCTTATTTTCCAAGAAGTCTTCCCTTCTTTTTGTTTCCTTGTTTTCTACCTTGAGAGAGATGATTTCATTTCGTAATTTCTCATTTTCTTCAATGGCACTTATTAACAATTCATCTAAATTTCCTTCTAGACCTGAATCATGATAATTTGTGAATGCCATGAATAATACTTCTTGGCTTCCAGCATAGCCATTTTCTTCATCTGATTCTTCATTACCTCCTTTGCGGTGAGGGAACTGATTAGTTGATTTCTTTTTTATGACTACAAATTCACCTTCATTAGAATAATCTTGCTTAGAGAAGAAATTCTTCTTATTGAACCCTTTCCTTTTTTATACCATCCTTTTAGAATTTTCCTCACCATCACTATCATGTTTATGAGGACATTTTGCAGCATAATGACCTATTCTTCCACATTTGAAACAAATAAGAGGGTAATTACCTTTTAGCTTAGATCCTTTCTTTAGTTTTCATATAAATTGCGCCAATTTGGATTCAACATAGGAGTCATCACTACTGGTATTCCATTCTTTCCCCTTTTTTGATTTTGAGGCCTTAAATGCTGCATCTTTGGAACTTGGGATTCCTTTTCTCATCTCATAGGCAATGAGGATTCCATGAAGTTCATCCATCTTGAGAGTATCTAGGTCCTTCATTTCTTCTATAGCACTTACTTTGGAGTCAAATATGTCTGGGAGAGATCTTAAGACCTTTTGAACAATAGTGCTTTCTTCAATGTTTTCTTCCAATCCTTTAAGAGAGTTGATCACTTCAGCTACTCAGAGAAATTATGATGCAATATCTTCTTCATCATCCATTTTCATACTTTCAAATTGCCTTCTATGAGTTTGAAGCTTTGCCTTCTTAATTTTGGAGTCCCCATCGTATAAGCTAACTATCTTATCCCATACTTCTTTGGCCGAGTCACAATTCATGACTTTTGTAAATTCAGAATCAATGATTCCACTAGTGATGGAATTTAAGGCTTTTGAATTTGAAATGTAAGCTTTCCTTTCGTCTTGATCTATTGCAAGAGTGGAAGGAGCTATGTATTAATTTAAAACCGAATGCCAAACTTCAGGTCCAAGGGACATTAAGTAGTAGCACATTCTTTTTTTCCAAAAACCAAAATTTGTGCCATCGAACATAGGAAGTCTTCCTCACACTTCTTGATTTCTCATTGTTACTAAGAATCTTTCTTCTAGCTCTTAGGCTGATATGAAGAAGTTGGCTCTAATACCAATTGTTGGAAATACTGGGGGGGGGTGAATGAGTATTCCTTTTCAATTGTTATTTTTATCGGTTAAATCATTTATCTTTAGAACAAAAAATGAACAACAGGAATAAATGATTTTATTAATATAATATTTACAATAAATCAAGTGCAATGTATATACGGCTTCAACCAATTGCCAAGCACCAACTTGGACTTTTTGTGAGGCTCCAACATCCAGGGCAGTAACCTTGTCTTGTTAAGGCACCAACCTTGAATTTAGGAGCACCAACTCCAAGGACACCAATCCTTCTGCTGTATATTGTCTAGATATGTTTGGTAGTTATTCTCTGCTCCCAACCCTGCTAGACCTATGACTTACTTCTATCCTTCTACTCACCTCTCTCTCTCTCTTGATCTCCGGCTTCTTTTCAACCTCAATCTTCTGTCAGACCTTTGGTTTCTCGACCTTTCGACTTCTTCTTTCCTTCGCTTGACCTTCCCACTTCCTCTATTCCTTCAAGTTCATGATCTGTTACCTCTTCTCTATGACAAATGCCTAAGATACATTACTCATATGGAGATCCCACATGCCATGTCATCACCTTAATCGCAATCATCGGTTTACCATTGTTACATTTCTTCAAGACTTGCGATATGCGATGGATGTGATATTCTAATAAGTTATGTCATAGTGGTGCAGTCGGGTCCACCATAGTATCGAAATTGAAATTTTTACTGTGGCATCTATTTATGAATTGCGATATGAATGTTCTGACACAACGGATTTGATATTACAGTAGGGCGTGTTATAATGGAGCAATTGGGTCCATAATAATATCGCAATTAGAGGTTTTAACGTGACAAGGCTTTAAAAACTTGCGGTATGGCAGATGCGATTTTTCTTTAAGATGTATTATAGTGGTGCAGCGGGTCCACAATGTTATCTCAATTGATAGTTTGCAGGACTTCGACTGGCACAAGGATTAGAACCGGCCTTAACCCCCACAGTTCACCATGATCTAAAGGTTGACTATGAGATCGATGACTAGGATTGGTTGCAGGACTTCAGCCATGATCAAGGAAGTCTGTTCTTTCTTACCCCCACTCTTCTGATATGTTAACTCCTCTGATACTTTGCAATACTCCTCCGATATGTTAATTGCTATGATATTTCTCCAGTATTTCATGTGATATTACTATTAACTCCTCCTTTAACACTATTTATGCACCTCCGCCGATGTGTTCCTCTTTGCTTCTTTACTCCTCTACTATCGCTATTCAATTGCTCCCGTTCAATTACTGGTCAATAGAAGTCAATTCACCTCCTACGTTAATTGTTGTTCAATCAACCTCCTGCATCATTTGTTGTTCAATTGTTGTTCAATCAACCTCTTGCGTCATTTTCTCTTCAATTGTTGTTCAATCAACCTTCTGCATCATTTTCTATTCAATTTTTGTTCAATCGACCTCCCGCATCATTAGATCATCATATATCAAACTTTCATCACTATGAGCATTATGATCAATTGGCATCAACGGGAAATCATTGTATCAAATAATTTTCCATCACAAACGCTGCTATATTGACATCAATGACAACCTAGAATAACAAGTTTCTAGGCAGACTCTATCAGACATTTGCAGTAGAAAATAGAAGACTGTTTTAGTACCTAGTGTTATAAAACTCTAACCTGGAAAAAGTATTTTGGGTTTTTTCCCTAAAAATATTTACAAAATTTTCAATCCCAAAGCCATTTTAGTTAGAATTTTAGTCAGGGGGGAATTTAGTATTATTTTTGGAAAATTTGAATGCAACTAAATGAAATTCTCCCTGTGTTCTCAAAATATTCCAGCACCAAATATGAGTGAATTCACAAAACTTAAGATTTGGAAATAATTAAATTTCACTTCACTTTTCCAGGACCATATATGAGAGAATTCACAAAACCTGATATTTGGATTCTGGAAACACTTAAATTTCACCTCATTTATTAGGATTGGAAGTTCCCTAAGATGCAAACATGTAGCATTAAGGATCTACTTTGCTTGTTTAAGGACAATGTTCGTTTTATAAATAGTGATACAAGAATCCTTGTATACATTCCTGACACAGTTCTTTGGTCACAAGTAATGAAACTGAACTCCATCAATACATAACAGATAAGGTAGAATGTAAGAGAGCATATACTTTTCAACATATACTTTGATAAAATAAACATCTATACGGTCATATAAGGTTGTCACAACACCAAAAAAGGAATTAAAAACCAAAATAAAAATAGGAACATTCTTGGATTGTTATGGTTACTCTAGCAAAATGTTAAACATGATCAATATGTTAATATGGAAAATAGTGTAGTTGATTATGATTTATTTAGCCCAAGGGGTTAGCCCAACCGAATGGAATTAATGTTACTGGGTATTTGGCTACTTCTATGCTGGCAGGTGCCCAGTTTTAAATCCCTTGGGTGAGGTGCACTAGTCAATACCAATGGGTTTACCAGGGATGCCATCCATGAATGAGGGGAAACATCCTTTGGGATTCCCTAGAGAGTTTTTCTTGGAAAGAATAAAAGTAATATTTCCTAAAGAGAAATTTTGAGACGCATACAGTGTACACCCAGTAAAATCAACTCTATAGAGACAAACCATAAAAGAACGAGAAACACAGATGCTTTTACCTATGTTCCCTTGTGAGTGTGCACTTCATGTGAGATTTTACCACGGAGATCATATTCTCCTTTTCACCTTCAATTTTGGGGACTCCATTTTTATGAGGTTTACTAAATGAACTGCCATTGTTTAGCTGATGATGTAAACTGTTACTTCTTTCAAATAATCTTATACTCAATATCTCATTAGAAACATTAGGTGTTGGAAGCTTATTATTTCCAACATCCCTATATGAGATCTCCTTTGTTATCCTTTCTGGAGTTTCCAAATAGTTAGTAGTTGTAGGAATGTTTCTATCTTGACTCTATCTAGTTCTTGATCATACATGAGCAATTAAGATGCTTTTGCTCACAACAATTGACCTTGCATTTCTCGTCAATTCTTATAAATCATTTTTTATGACCAGAAGATGATCCCTATCGATGTCTTCCATCTTTATGAGAATTAGTCGGACCTATATTATCTTCTCTTGATGCTAGAGCACGTTCCATCATTGCCCATGCTTGATCAACATCAGATCTAACTGTATAATTTTCCATCTCTAAAACAAGGGCTAAATTACTTCTCTGAAATGATTCATGAAAGAGAAGCGACTTGCTATTGGGTGTGGGTTGTACAATTGCATTAGTCCCATCTCTAGCCCCAAATCTGTCAAGGGAAGAGCTAGGTGCAAACTTCTAAAAGCCTCTTCCTGGTGAAGACCAATTGTCATGTAAAGCATGTACACGCCCCTGAAGCATGTGCTGACTTGAGAGAGTTTTTTTCCATACAATGGATACTCGGGATATAGACCTAGATAATTCAGTTTGCCTAAGTGAAGCCCTTGCTGCATCTAGAAATCTAGGAGATGGATTTGGAGTGCTTCATCACAAAATCCTTCTATGAATTGTTCTTACATGAGATGGCCTTGTCTCTGCGAGAGGTGCAGAAGAAGAAGAAGGTGGTGATAAATTGAGCTCTAAGTTTATTCTTTCTACAACCATCCCAACTGGAGCATCTTCCACAAATCCTATGATTCCTAAGCTTCATCCCCGTTGTCAAAATCAAGCTCAAAATCCTCAACATATTCATCATGTGTGCTGGATTGTCCAAACATAGATTGATAGCCTTGACAATACCAATCTCCTTCAGGGATAACCCTTCCAAGGCCAACACAATATGTATGATATGTTGAATCATAGCGATCACACAATAATAAAAGATCACCATCACCAGCCTCATTACAATCTAAGAAAACTATATTTACATAGGGATCAAGAAATCCCATCACTTCTTCTTCTGAAGGTTGATATACATGCCAAACAGAACCAAATCATATAAGAAAATCGTCCTTCAAATGCAGAACCAATTGCTTAAACTTCAACCCTACGTATGCAAATAAATAATCATGCTTCGCAGGAAAGATAGTAAGATAAAGGCAATGAAATATCTTTAAGAAATCCAACAAGGTGTTGCAGTTAGAAACTGATATCACCAAATTGTAAATCACCAACAAACACAAGGATTGATAGAATAAAAGGATGAAATAAAATGAACTAGACCCAGGGGAACTCAAATGTATATGTCTTTAAACATGAACCTATAAATTCAAAGAACCCTAATAAATAAATATTACTGTTGCAAATAGAACATAAAATACTCCAAATAGTTATTGGGAAAATAACTAAATTCTAGCATTCAAACAAGGGCATAAACATGTTGTCAAATGGCAAAGTTGAAAGCAGTTAAAAACATCAGGGGCATGTTGCAAATCCAATTCCTATCATTGAAATCAAGAAAACTACCATTGGAATCTTAGGCTTGGATCCACTTCTCTATTGAATCTATTCATCTACTTGTCTACTCAATCTGTTATAACTGCACCAAATGGTGCCACATGATAAATAAATTGTAACTTCAACATATATTTTCAAACAAAGGCTATCTACTGGACATTGGAATGAGTGATGCAAGAGCATCCCCAGACCATTGGTGTTCTTGCATCACCGAAAATGTATTTAAATTATAGCATCTTGTTCATGTTTAATCATCAATTTTTGCTTGTGAGACTTACATGAGCCCATACGAGATCACTCTTAGTTTCACCGATTCCCACTTTAAACATGACATTTCTAAAAGGAGCTAGAAGGAAAGGCAAGATACAATGTACTTGGTTTATTCACCCATTACACTAGAACCACAATAAAAACAAGAGGAGTTGAGATGAAGGATTGTTGCTACTAGAGAAATAAGACAAAAACAAAGAGATACTGAATTAATAGAAATACAGCAGGGTGCGATTACATGGCATCACAGATATTGCTGTTTCCAGAAACATCTTGCTGAATGATGTAACAGAAATAAACTTCATCAATAATTAAGACATTCATTGCAGAGGAGGAGATCACTTAGAAATAAATACTAACATAGACCAGAAATCACTAGGCTAAAGTGGAAGAATTTGTTGAGGGAAAAAAATTAAAAGAAGCAACAGACTCTCTCGAGAAGAAGGCACCGACTTCCACAAATGAATTTGAGCACAATAATTGGGAAAGAAGATCCATGGAGTAGTTGAGGCATATCATTGGGCAATTGAGGAAGATCACTCCACTGAAAATGAAGGAGATTGTTAAGGAATAATCACTGAGCGGCAAGAAGGGTAAATTCCTAGAAAGAAAACTAGCATGGAATCTGTGCCTAAACAAGAAACTGTGCAACCCATTGTTGTGTGAGAAATAGAGTATTTCTTTTTATTCATCATTTCTTAATCCTGTGCATGGTGATCAATTTATGCTGCAGAGTGAATGTAGTTCAGTAGCATCACTATTATTTCATTGATTTACTTGAATTTTATAATACAAGTTCAATGATAAAATCCTCATGTGGGATTGTTTGGCTTCTGTTTAGTGATGTACATTGATTGTGATTGACAACATCGACTGAGATGGGTAGTAAATTTTATTTCTTATCTACCTATAGTAGATTAGTATGCATTTGTGCAGGTTTTACGTTTTCCAGCACCCATCAATTAGTATTAAAGCAGGAATAACTTGCATTGAGGAAAATCCAACAAAGGAGGGAGAAAAAAATTTAGGCATTTCTTGTCTGTCAGGAAAAACCCAGCAACACTAGGGTTTGTAGGGTTTCTTTGATTTTGGGAATGGGAGGGTTTAATTTTATTGTATGTCTTCTTCTTCTGATTGATCTTTGTTCCTTCGTATTGGTTGAATAACAACCCCTTGTTTTAACTTATCACAATGGTCCCCTGCTCACCAATAGTCCTATTGTGGATGTTCATTTGATTTGGTATGGTAGATTCAACCCTGCTCAGCATTCCATTGTGGCAGATTTTGTTTAGTCCTTAGAAGCTAGCAAGTCCTAGATCCCTCTTTGTACAGTTAGTGTAAAACCACTCAGAGATACCATGGTTAGTCCAACAAGGCCATCACCATGGAAAATATAAGGCTAGGAAAGCAGGAGTTAAATGTTGGTTATTCCCTCGGCTTATCTCTGAAGAGGAGCCAAATTATAGCTCTGATGCAAGGGGGAATTGCTTCCAAAGCTCTGCTGAAGAATGTAAATGTTGTGTATTTGGTACTCACGTCTGATGATGTTACTATAGAGGGCTTCTATATTCTCCACAACTGCAATTGAGAAAAATCATTGGGCAAGAAGATCCTTGGATCAATTGAGGCATATCACTAGGCAATTGAGGAAGATCACTCCATTGATAATGAAGGAGATTGTTAAGGAATAAACACTGAGCAACAAGAAGGGTAAACTCCTAGAAAGAGAACTAGCATGGAATCTCTGCCTAAACAAGAAACTGTGCAACCCATTGTTCTGTGAGAAACAAAGTATTTCTTTTTATTTATCCTTTCTTAATCCCATGCATGAGGATCAATTTCTGCTGCAAAGTGAATGTAATTGAGTAGCATCACTATCATTTCACTAATTTACTTGAATGTTATAATACAAGTTTAATGATAAAATCATCAGGTGGAATTGTTTGGCCTCTGTTTAGAGAAATACATTGATTGTGATTGACACCATCCACTGAGATGGGTAGTAAATTTTATTTCTTATCTACAAGTTTTGCATTTTCTAGCACCCATCAATTGGTATTAAAGCAAGAAGAACTTGCAGTGAGGCAAATCCAACAAAGAAGATTTTTTTCTCCCTCCTTTGTTGCAAATCCAACAAAGGAGATTCAGGGGAGAGAAGCAACTCTAGGATGAGAACTGGCAATATGATGTCCAGAAGCCTGTTGCGAAAAGAGAAAAAAACATGGTATGTGGAGGAGTGGATGTGAATTGGAGAAGCATATATCAAAGAAATGAAAACATTACAGTGATGTTGAGAACAATTAATACAACACTAAAACCATAGAAGCAACCCAACTAAGAAAAATTATAGCAAAAGTAAATGATGGAAGTGAACATGAAGGGAAACAAGGAAGCCTGAGAGGAACCCTGAGAGAAGAACTAGAGGAATCTCTTTTGAAATAAAAATGTGATAGAAAATTTTAGGTTGCTAACCCTATTGTCTATCTAGTGAAAGATTAACTATTTATATAGATAGTCCGGAAAGGCCCATCAATATATATATATATACCATTGCAATAGATCTTAAAGATTAGAAATTAGAAGCTGGACATAAGAACGTCAATTGGAACCCTATGAAGTTGGCGGGTTAATTTAGTAGACTTCATCAGAAAATTTATTCCACATAACATATCAACGCCATGGAAAGTGGAATAAAACAAAAATAACCCGATACATATGACGATCATTATTTGAAGGAACGATTATCTACTAAAATTGTGGGATCATTAGTTATGGATCTAGTGATCAATAGAAAATCTATGTTCTAACCAATTTTACAACTCTCTTTCACTTTCTTGTTCTTGTCCATAAGTTTGTGCACAACAACACCGAGGCACTTCTTCAGATTATTCACCAAGTATTAAGTGTTTTTTCTGTATCTTCAAAAGAGATATTATATCTTGTTCGAAGCATAGACTTGACAAACAATAATGTGAAGACAAGAAGTGCATCATGTTGTTTTGTATGTACATATCATCCAGGAACAACTACAGGTCTGGTGTTGAGTTATGAAATGGGTATGTATTTACTATTAATTTTATCATATTTTTCCTTGATTCTTATCTTTTCCATAGCATAATGCACTAATATATTGAGGAATTATGGTAAGAAATAGATGAATTATTTGCAATTATGATTTAGCTAATTTTTACCCTTCTTTATGCAAGAAAGCGACAAAAGGAACAATTGTTGTTCGCTAACGATGGAACAACAAAATTTGACAAACAAAGGAAGGAACATGTCAGTTGTGCAAATGGGTGAAGGTGAATCAGGAGTATCAACGTGAAAAAGGAGAATTGTCTGAAGTTAGCAATTAGTTGCGAATCCCTCAAGATCGGGAGATCCTGAGGGATCACATTTATATTTTACCCTTTCTGATTATAAAAGGATACAATTGTAAGAAGAAAGGGGGAATGTTATGAAACAAGCTCACAAAAAGATAGAAAATATAGCTCAACGCCTTATAATTCAGCCTTTTTGAGGGGGCAATCTCCTTTACATTACACAAATGAATGATTATTTGATGATACAAATGACAAGACCTCCTTTCTACATATAGGAGTCTAAGGGGTCATAATATAATCAGAGTCGACATATCAATAATAATGTAAGGGCACAATAATAACAATATAGGGACTACATGGGAACAACAATATAATAAGGGGGTTGTACTAATAACAATAAGGGGTTACACTAGTAGTATAGGGGCCTAACATGCCCCTCTCCTTCAAAAAGTGTTGTCCTCAAAATCTTCAGTAGTTAAGTTCTTCCACTTAATGAGATACACTTAAATTGATCGATTTCATAATTGTCGGGTTCTTTTTTCTGTGACTTCTCCAAGTTCCAATATGATTTTTCCTTCCTCTTCAAGTTCTGGCAATATTGTTTGAATTGGGATCTTCTGTAACTTTTGAATGAGTGGCCACACTTCTTCATCCTTCTTCCATTCATCCCTTGCTTCGTTTATCCATTCTGGTTGGATAATAGAAATAGCGCAAAGAAATACTTTCACATCCTCATTATTTCTTGAGAATGCATCTGCAACAAAATTTTTCTTCCCTTTTCTATAGATGACGTCAAAGTCATAACCCAACATATTTGTGACCCATTTTTTTGTTCTTCTAAAGATAATATTTTTTCTAAAAATTATTTAAGACTATCATGATCAATTTTTACCTTGAATTGTCTTCCCATTGGGTAAGGTTGCCATTTCTTAAGTTCATGTAGTATTGCTAACATTTACTTCTCATAAATAGCTTGCTTGAGATGTAGCTGTAAAAATACCCAATCACCTACATCAAAACTTTTTTCACTGCGATGTTGATCTACCTATTGTTTCATTCGATTCTGCACCAAAGTGGTGTTATCCTTTAAAAGTTGGAGAACTTGTTGTTGATGCTCGATGTGATCTTTCACTGCTTGAATCTTTTTCTTCTTGATTTGTCATTCTATCTTGAGAGTTTGAGGAGTGGTAATTTCTTCCAATGCTTTACAAGATATGGTCGGATTCATTTCTTGATACTCAATGTGATCTTTCACTTCTTGAACATTTTTCTTCTTGATGTGTCCTCCTATCTTGATAGTTTGAGGAGTGGTAATTCCATCCAATGCATTACAAGATATGGTTGGATTCATTTCTTCTTTCTCGATGTGATCTTTCACTTATTGAGCCTTTTTATTCTTGATATGTCTTTCTATCTTGAGAGTTTGAGGTGTGATAATTCTTTACAATGCTTTACAAGATATGGCTGGATTCATTTCTTCTTTCTCTGGGGTTGGGTCCTGACGTATATCCTCTTCTTTTGATGTTTCTTGATCCTTTTCTTCCTCCTCTTCATACTCTATGTAAAATAATTTATTCTCAACACACTTATGACCTTTAGTGCATTTGCTATCACAATTGTAACGAAGCCCTTTTTCTATTTTTTCTTCCAATTGTTGTGGTGTAACCCTTGTAGGTTGTGGAAGGCTAGCAGAAACAACACTTCCCTCTTTATAGTTGTGAGGGGTAGACTTCCTTGTTGCCATAATTTTTCTTTCCACTTTGTAACAAATCCCTTTTTCTCTTTTTCCTCCAATTATTGTGGTGTTTCTCTATTTAAAGAAGGTGTTGCTCTTTGTATCCTCATAATGTGCTATCATTTCCTCTGTGAAAATTGACCACGTAAAAAGTTGTTTATGAGAACAAAGTCCTTTATACCATAAAAATTGATCTGATTCTAAATATGAAGATGCAATACATACCTTTTGTAATAGTGGTACACCATGTAGATCAAAATATTTCTCCATCTGTAGTATCCAATTTACCGGATCCTTGCCATCAAACTTCCTCATCTTGTCCTTTCTTGATTTTAGGAGCTCGATCTTGAAATGACTGTAACTATGTAAATTTGGATCTTTCAATTCTAAAATCGTGAACTACAGTAGCCCTCTGCGTCCTGTTTCCAATGCCACCAGTCTTATCTAAATTGGATTCTCCAAGAAAGAGTTATGCACAATCTCCCAAGATGACCTGATTATATACCTTTTCAGAAGAGTGAACTTGTATGAAGTGCCACATGTCACTATTTTGACCTTCAGATCTAAAAAATATGATAGAAAACTATAGTGCGTCCTCTTTCTGTAACTGCTTATGCAATTTCAATCTAATGCTCAGAGAGAAAGTTATAATGATTTTCCCAAGGTCATTTGTTTAATATGTAATTCGAGAGTCTGCAAAAACCCTAACTTCCTCAGATCATATATCCGAAAATATATCGAGACAAAATCTGAAATTTCCACCTTCAGTAGCCCTATGCATCATCTTTCTAATGCCACCAGTCTAACCAAATTTGGATTCTTCAAGAGATAGTTATGCACAATCTCCCAAGCTGACTTGATTATATACCTTTTCAGAAGAGTGAACTAGTATGAAGCACCACGTGTCATTGTTTTGACCTTTGGATCTGAAAAATATACACATGAAACTACATTCTGTCCTATTTCTGTAACTTCTTACGAAATGTCAATCAGATGCTCAAAACAAAAGTTATGACGATTTTTCCCATGTCACCTATTTGGAATGTAATTCGGGAGTCTGCAAAAAGGCCAACTTCCTCAGATCATATCTCTAAAAATGTAGCATGAAAAGCTCTAAAATTTGGACCCAAGGTTCAAAATGATTTCAACCCAAAGGGGTTTCGTTTTTAGCGTCTGAAACATCGCAAAAAAAAAGTTATAGCAAAAATGCCACAATGACCTATTTGGAGCAACGAAACCCTAGAATCCAAAGCTTTGATACCAAATGTTATGAAACCAACTCACAAAAAGATAGAAAGATAATCAATGCCTTAGAATTCAGCCTCTTCAAGGGGGCAACCTCCTTTACATTACACAAATGAATGATTATTTGATGATACAAATGACAAGACCTCCTTTCTATATATAGGAGTCTAAGGGGTCATAATATAATCAGAGCCGACATAACAATAATAATGTAAGGGCACAACAATAACAATATTGGACTTCTATGGGGCACAATAATAACAATATGGGGACTACATGGGAACAACAATACAATAAGGGGGTTGTACTAATAACAATAAGGGGTTACACTAGTGGTATAGGTGCCTAACAGGGAATCTCTGTTATTGTTCGAATTGTAATTTTAAATATAGACTCTCGCTGTTAAGAGAACACGATTATATTATAATGCTACTTACATTCGATGATTAATATATAATTGAAGTTTCTATTCCCTTGCATTATTTGAAGTAGCTTAGCAGTGTTCGCTGGCGGCTAAGGACCCAGCCTCTAGTGGATTTAACTGCTTTCTTGTGTTATGTTTCTGATTCTCATAGAGTTTGGTTGGTTTGATAATTTTCTTGTTTCTGTGAGTTTACTTTGTTCGCTATTTCTTACTTCCTTGTATTGAAGTAGTGTATGTTCTTTATATATTTTACAATGCAGTCAATTGATTTGAGTTATGTTTATTACAGAGTAAATTATCTAGATAGTGAATCGCATTGATGTAATCAACTGTAAAGAGTTTGATTTCGCTATTGGACTCTTAGATTAATAGCATTGTTTATTGGATTGTTTACTAGAGATTTAGTTTGATTTAGATTAAATCAGTTAAGAAGATATGAGTTATTGCTACTGTACTCTCAGCTGATGCTATTGCTACTTGAATTGTTGTAAGTAGAGGATTGAGTCTGGAAGTTTAGATGTTCTATTTCCTTTCATGATTGCAATTTGAGTTTATTAGATGCATCCATTTACTCTTGTATCAAAAGCCTATACTACAATTTAAGAAAAATTACTCTCTGAATTTATAGTAGCCACATACTGTGTACACTCTTGAAATAAGAGGACTTGCTTGAGTTGATGATTAATGTGGGGTAATTAGGAGTTTTAAAAGGCACCTTTTATCGGCCAACATTTTGGTGCCGTTGCCAAGGAGGGCGTAGCCATTTACAAAGAGTGATGTATATCTGATAATTGCTATTGAGAAAGAATTGGGTATTGAAAATGGAAGGTAAGAACCTACGTAAGTAGCAAGTAAAGTGCTTGCCCCCCCACCTGCTTTTCAGCACAATTACAAAAGAGTGAAGTAGGTGTTTGATGTTTGTCTGTTGAGAGAGAACTGGGTATTAAAAACAGAAGGTAAGATCCTATGTACAGAGCAAGTAAAATTCCTGCTCCCCCACCCACTTTCTAGTAGAGTTGTTAGGAACTTAAGGTAGAGATAAACATTTGAATTTTTTGCATGAATGACTAAGAAGAAAAGACCTGAAAACAATCCAATTCCACATCCAAAACCTGAAAAATCTAAGGGACTGGTGACTCTTGGATGATCAAGTTTCATCGACGACATCTTAAAGAAAGCTGAATCTCAGCCATTAGTAGGTCCCCGAACCATTGCTTCCAGACAACTTACTGTCTCCCTTCGGGCCACAGGCTCACCATCTGTAGCCTATGCTAAGTTCCACAGTAAAATGGAAGGAACTGAGCAAAGTTTCCAAGAAATTTAAAATTGACACACAATTCCCTCACAAGAAGGGAATTCTTGTAATATTCGTGAAGGAGGAGGAGAAACAGGGGAAACAGAGGAACCGATATCCCCTCAGGTAGTAATCAAGAAAAGGACACCAAGTATCCTAGACCAAGGAAGTGTTGTCAAGATCATTCCCACCCCTTCTAGACATCCTAAGGATAACTATCTAGCTCCAGAGATCCCAGAAGGGTACTGACATATATTTGATCGAATGGCCAATAATCCACAAGCACCCTAGACCTCTACATTATAGTATCCCGTCATTGACATAGCTATCAATGCACCCATCAAAGCTATCCCTCTAGAAAACATTCCCACCTTTCATGGGCTCACATCAGAGGATCCAGATGCATTTCTGCTTGAATTTGATGTATTATGTTGGGGTTATGATTACACCACTGACCCCCAGAAACAAAAGTTGTTTCCCTCTACGTTAAAAGGAAAAGACCTGTGTTGGTTTATGGGACTAGGTGGGGGCACCATAAATGATTGGGATCAAATGAAAACAACTTTCCTTAAAAAATATCAGGATTATTGTAGATCTAGGGAACTAAAAGACGAAATATTATAAATGGTAGCAAGACCTAGTGAAATGTTCGAAGAGTATGTGGAGCATTTCCAATATAACCTCCAAAGGTCTCCCTATGTGTTGTTGGGAAAAGTATCCAATTAGGAATGCCCCTATCCCACTCTAAGAGGTGATAGTGCCTTAGCAACAAACTAGGAAACTTATTCGAGTATTCTTCTTTATGGAATGTAAATGAGGAAGCAGGATATAACTAACCTGTGTCTTTCGCAAGTTTGTTGATCCAACCGCTCCTCCCTTCAGTAGCTCCCAGCTCCCAGCTCTCTCACCAGCCCAGTTTCACAGAATTCCTGTAAGATCACAAGAGAGGGAAACTACAAGAAGATACAGATATACATTCATAAAAAGCTCAAGATCAGATTAAGCTAAACATGTAAGCATAACAAAACATCATTGGTATACAGCATGTAGGAGAAACTCAAATAGTTTATTGATAGAGTAATAAAGTCCAAGAGGAGATACAACCAAGTGAGGCCCGATCCAGCATCTACCTCCCAGCAAAGGAGTCCCTTCCTCTCCTCCAACAAAGCATAAATCACCCAATGTACTAATCTCAATCTCAAACCAACAACAATTCTCTGCAAAATCCAAATTCCAGCCTGCTGAACCTCTGGGTGAGAGATCCATATATAGATGTGAGCAGAGAGGATGAGTCAACTCATGTTTTGACTTTTGGCTTCTCTCTGTCAGTTCTTGCTTCCACTTGGAGGTTGAGAACCTCTTACTCATCACTTGGTCGAATTCATTGAGGCAAGTGTCATTGAGGAAGATTCTGGAAGCTTCCAGGGTCTTTCCACCTCGTTGAATGAACTTGCCATTTGTCACCTCCCGCTCAGTGCACCCTGGTAGTGCTTCTACCTGCGTTGCAGTGCAACTGGCCAGTGTAACCTCTGTATTTCAACGCAGGCAGCTAGTGGAGCTACTGAATTGATCCTGATTTGACCATTTCTGAGTGATTTTGGGTGGAGAACTTCTGGGAGAAGCTGTCTTTGGTTGACCTTGTTCCTTTAGGGGTAGGAACAACTCATTTAGGGACTTTGGATCCCTTGAATTATGGACATTTCATGCTCAATGCTGTAAGGCACAAAAATGTCTATAACAGTTGCCCCCTACAGTATGAGGCCGTTTATCGGGTGAAATGCTTTATTAGGAGGATCCGAAGTTTTTCCAATGCTGGGAGGAGACCTGTAATAAGATACAATACAATACATTATTTTTCATACTGCTTTCATGATCTAGCTGAGGCGGGCATTCCCATGCTCAACTTCATAAATTCATTTCTCTGTACATAGAACAGAAAATCGTCTGATGGTAGACTGATGATTTTGATGAAATCATCATCCTTTTGGTAGGATGATTATCTGCTGTAATGCTGTACATGTCAATGTATTTATTTTTTCCTGAATATATATCGCAGCCCGGATGGATGAAACTAGATCTGGGGTCTTCAATCTCATCCGATCTTTACTCTAAGTACAAGTCGATCCATGTGAGAAATGTTCTGAAGTCGAACATGGAAAGACATCGCTTGATTACCAGTCAATGATGTAAACTGTTAACAAGCGCGAGAGGAATCACCAATAATGATAATGACCCTCAAGGTACTGCAGTACAATTCACGTGGTGTGAATAAAGGACTTGGCGTCGAACACCACGCAAAATCTTTCGGTCGAAGGTCATTGATGTATACCTGTCGCCGGAAGTGAGAAACTTGCCATTGAGGCATGCAAGCTTCAAAGTACTGAAGGGGGTGTTCCTAGACAAACTTCTTGGATAATGAGCTGATGTCGACAAGAAGCGATCCGTCAAAGGAGGGCCTTAATGTATCCCACATCAGTGACACGGAACGGAGCAAATGATTTTGATGGAGGTGAAAACGATCTGATGATATATGGTTCAGGGTGGCGGTCATGAAAGGATGAAGGATAATGTATGGTAGTGGATGGGACATGGTTGACTTCTCTGGATGACTTCTCTTGAACATATCGGCGACACTTGTGTGATGGATTGGTAGCATTTACCCCAAAGATGGATGGTATGGCGAGACCATGGCGATGTGATCGGTGAATGAAACAACCCAACCCGACTCAGGCACGGAGTGGAAGTGTCATGTTCAAGAGCGACTTGCTACCAATAAAGTTCTTTGAGTTTCTTCCCAATTTTTCCCTAGTCATTTCTGACCAGTACCTCTTTATTTTTGTCAAGCTTGAGGAGGATAACATATGTTTGTTCTATAATTTGCCCTTCGGGCAAACCCATCGCTATGTTTTAACGAGCCTAGCGATAGTGAAACTCGTTCTCGTCTAAAGACAAGTTTGTCGCTATTAATGTTTTTTAACAAGTTTAACGACAAAGATAACTCGGTCCCTTTTCATTTTTAGAGAGTCTAAAAAGGTACATAAAGATAACTCCAAAGTTCCTTTTTCGTCATCTAATCCCTTAAGTCCGAAAAAGTATAAAACAATACAGAAGGGATGGGTTTTCGATAGTTTTAATGAGCTGAACAACACAAGCGCTCGATCTTTTTGTGCAATAATCCCTCAGGTCCAAAAAGATTAAAATCTAGAGGAGGGATAGCACTTCCGGTCACTTTAATGAGCTGGAAGGCTAAAACTCGGCAATCTTTTCATATTTTACGAGTCAGATGAAAAGAGCTTAAAGAAGACTCGTCTTTTGAGGAACGAGTGATGAAACGGGTTAGCAGCTGATTCCAGGTAAGCTTTGGAGTTTTCCAATCACGGCAGTGTCACAAGGATGGCTAGTGAAATCACTCTTCGCAGCTGTTCCTCAAAATGGGTAAACAATCAAATGGAGGTGAATGATCGGCCAATGGAAAAGTGGAGGTGATGGTGCAAACACGACCAAGGCTTTAATGGCTGATAATGCTACATTCACGGTGGTTATTTACGGGAAGATAGTTTATTTTTTAACGAGCTTAAACACGGAAAAACACTGCTCAGTCTTATGTTTATTTTTTAATGAGCATGAACTATGTGCTAAAACTGCTCGATCTTATGTTTATTTTTTAACGAGCATGAACTATGCGCTAAAACTGCTCGATTTTCCAGTCATATGATAAGAATGTCTCATGTAAGATCCCATTTTTTATGGAGCTTGCGCCTCACAAAGCTATGCTCCTGGAATCCTTTCTTTATGCAAGTTCGGAAACGACTAATCCTACAAGTTTAAAGGGTTAGACCTACAGGTTTAAAGGGAGGACCTAAAAATTTAAAAAATAAATAGCCGCCCCTTGCTTGCACTCAAAAAGGTTTGCATGCCCCAAGGTATAAAACAGAGTTTCAAGGTTACCTCTACTTCACTTCCGCTAAAACAAATTTTTTACTGAGAGAGGCCTACCTCTTTAAGGTTACCCAAAGATTGTTCCGTTAATCTTTCAAACAAAACACTTATTCGGCAATGTCTACCGAGATAAACAAAGGTGAGTGACGATGCCCGCCAACTCACATAACTTTGACAAAAGAATCTTATTCCAGAACAACCCCACTTCCAACCACGGACGGGGTACGGACTAGTCATATTCTCCCGCGGAAACCTACCCTATACCCAAAGTTTTCCTGCCGAAGTAGACCAGGACGCATGCCCCCTGGGTTCCAGTCATATCCCTCCGAATTACTCGCGCTCATCGGGAGGACGGACCGTAGGTTGAGACATTTCTTGCGTTAAGAGACCATTTAGGGAAGGTATATGACTATTTGCGATGCGTGATCCGGGAAATGAAAGCTGGTCCACGAGCTTGACCACTCTTCCTTCGTGCGGAAAACACATTACTCTAAAGAGTGAGGAGACGATGGCTCCCATGCAATATATATAGTCTCATCCAAGGAGTAGGTTATAATCCAAGGGTCCTTGAACGACCATCACGTTCATTTGAACGGTCTTCCCTTTCAATGTGATAGGCACATTGGGGAGGATCCCTAAAGGTCGACTGGTTCCTTTATCAAAGCCTGTCAGATTTCTCATTTCAGGCAAAAGCGCTGGCGAACCAAGCGCTTTCCAAGCAGTGGAGGAAAGGATACTCACAGATGCCCCTTCATCAATGATGGTGCCAGCCATGACCATTCTGTATATTTGGACGATAATTCTGAATGGTATGCTTGCTGGCAAACGGGGTCTGCCTAGTTGGTTCCAGTCGAAGGAGACAACTAGGTTGCTTGGTGGTGGGACCGAGTAAACGGCCGGGTATCGCTCTGACGAACTTCCTTCCTGCGATAAAGGAATGGGGGGAGTGCCCCCATGCTCGTCGAAGTCTGTGCTGATGAAGAGAACTTGGATGGTGTCATCTTTATTCTCTTCAGTGACTATATCATTCGAAGATAAATCCTCTGAAGGCAAGACCGGGTCAACTGCCGCCTCGACCTTTTGACTTTCGTCAGGTATGGATTCAGCTGGTTCATCTTCAATGACCGGCGCTTCAGCTGACCACTTGAGTGGGCTAGCTGGATTTTCAACTAACGAAGGACTCGGCAAGAGTTTTTTATATCCAGGAGGAAGTCGTAACGGTGAAACCGGACGATCATCCAAAACTCTTTTCGCTTCGTCTAAGAAGGGACAACGGTGGATGGCGTAGTCACCTTCGCACAGTCTACAGGGAGATCTAGCTCTCCCTTTTTGTCCAAGGGCTTCACTTTCGCTAGTTGATGGTATGCATTCAACATGTCTATCAGAGGTTGATGCCACTGGATTGTGCAAACGGGGAGACCAGTCCCTTAGTATCCGAGGGATGCAGGGACAATCTCTATGGAAGTGGTCTCCCTTGCATATGACACATGGCGATTTAGGCCTAGTCAGTGCTGTGTGTGGATTTCTGTCAGACGACACTTGTTTGCCCCCAGTCGCTTTTGGCTCCTTCTTCTTCTTCTCTTTCTTCCTCTTTTCCTTCTTCTCCTTAGGAACCTGGTTTTTTGTTTTACCAGTTCCATCAAGCGAAGAGGAAGGAGGAGAGGAAGAATTAGAGGATGTAGAAGGCTGGTGGGCAACTCTGGACTGGTCTAACTGTTGATTCAACTATTCAGGAATAGTGGTGTTCTGAACGACATTGGTTGAGAAGAGCCAGACCGGCAAGCCAATTGTCAGTCCTGGAAGCGACAATGTGGCCATATGGGGCGCACCAACATCTCCCCAAGAGGAGAAGGGACTAGGATTTCCACCAAGGGGAATTCCTTGGTTGGTGTGCTCCATTTTCTCAACCTAAAGATCAACGCAGGAAAAAGGGGTGATTGTTCCATTTAAAATAAATTTTAACGACGCTTTAGACACAACTTGCTTTTTCAATTTTAAAGAGTCGAGAAAAAGCTAAAGATGACTCTAGTCTCCTTCGATGTTTTAACGAGCCCGAAGTGACAAATGCTCGGATGGACTTTTTCCATTATAGAGTCTGAAAAAGGCTAAAAGGAACTGCTCTGGAGTTCTAGGTAGAGGGTGTGCCAAACTTTTCGCAAAACTGTAGAATACTTTTTAAGGTACGGGCGGTCAATCTTCCTGAATGCTGTGTTCAGTGCATTGCGATCAGTAGGGCGGCCGACACGGCTTCCTAAGGATAAAGGTTTTATGCCTATAGGGGTCTCCCAATATATACTCGACGGTACGTGGGAGCACAATCCGTACTGGCGCTATCGTCCCTCAGGAGGAATCACCCACCATCAGCGAGATCGACAGTCACCAGGCTTTACGACGCCGAAACACGTCTCTAGCCTAGACCTCTATGTTGTGCGTTAAGTTACAAAGCATTGTTAAGTTCATTCAATTTATTTTAGGTTGATCTTTCTTAGAAGTTTGCCTTTTTGGATCACCACGAGATGTATGATACAATTCCTAAATGCAGTCTAAAGATGATAAGCAAGCTTTTATATCTTTTCAACAATGAAAATCCTAGCTACAAAGGGAAAAGGAAGACACAAACTTTTCTCAAAGAGCATAGAGCACACTGTAATGCACTTTTCCTAAATCAACATGCAAACTATCAAAATGCAAATGCACAAATGCATGTATTTCTTTTCGCTTTCTTAATATTGATGCCTAAAAAGAAAGCTGTTGTACAAATTTGAATTCGATTTCAAGTGAAAACATAAACAAGTTCCTTTTTCAAAATCAAAAAGATGATTATGACATTTTATGATTTACTTGTTTCAACACTAGAAATGCATAAATTCAAACCAAAAGACAAAAAGTAAAAGCTCAATCAACTGTGAACAGCAAACAAACTCACTCCTAAGATCAAAACGACACTTACGACAGGTCTAGATCTAAGGGCGACAGTATGACTAGTTTACTTTTGTAATGGGAAACTGCAAATGATGTAACAAATACACAAAGAACAAATACAGTTTCTTTATAAAACTGAGGCGGAATTGAAGCAAAGAAAAGGGGTTTCAGATAGGTACACTGACTGATAACAGGCTGCAAAAAACAGAGATAAAACTGAGCAAAAGGACGCAGGGAACCACAGCTGCACAAGGCAAAGACTGATCAACGCACTCCCAACACAGAGGTTTTGACATTCATCACAGGTATCCTTCACGGGACCTGCGTTGAAATGCAGAACCTCTTCACAGAGTCTGCGCTGAAGCAAGCACGAGAGTTGTTTCTGGGTTCTGGGTTACGGTTTGCAGTTAAATCTACAGTTTTTGGCCGGATCAAAGCTATCAATTAGGTACAATTAGGAGGATGATTTATAGGAGGACTAAGATCTATCACAAAGGGCTGTTAGAGCACTTGTGGATCAATTTGTTCAGATCATAAAAACAGGCCCAGTGAGTGGACTAGAGTGGCAGATCTCTACTTTGCATTTGAAAATGGCAAATGCATTTCGATTCGGCACTCCTGAGTTTATGAGAAGAACAAGAATAGAAACACAAATAAACCAACAAGATACGATCCCCAGTGGAGTCGCCAATTTGTTGTTGGGAAAAGTATCCAATTCGGAATGCCCCTATCCCACTCTAAGAGGTGATAGTGCCTTAGCAACAAACAAGGAAACTTATTCGAGTATTCTTCTTTATGGAATGTAAATGAGGAAGCAAGATCTAACTAACCTGTGTCTTTCGCAAGTTTGTTGATCCAATCGCTCCTCCCTTCAGTAGCTCCCAGCTCCCAGCTCTCTCACCGGCCCAGCTTCACAGAATTCCTGTAAGATCACAAGAGAGGGAAACTACAAGAAGATACAGATATACATTCATAAAAAGCTCAATATCATATTAAGCTAAACATGTAAGCATAACAAAACATCATTGGTATACAGCATGTAGGAGAAACTCAAATAGTTTATTGATAGAGTAATAAAGTCCAAGAGGAGATACAACCAAGTGAGGCCCGATCCAGCATCTACCTCCCAGCAAAGGAGTCCCTTCCTCTCCTCCAACAAAGCATAAATCACCCAATGTACTAATCTCAATCTCAAACCAACAATAATTCTCTGCAAAATCCAAATTCCAGCCTGCTGAACCTCTGGGTGAGAGATCCATATATAGATGTGAGCAGAGAGGATGAGTCAGCTCATGTTTTGACTTGTGGCTTCTCTCTGTCAGTTCTTGCTTCCACTTGGAGGTTGAGAACCTCTTACTCATCACTTGGTCGAATTCATTGAGGCAAGTGTCATTGAGGAAGATTCTGGAAGCTTCCAGGGTCTTTCCACCTCGTTGAATGAACTTGCCATTTGTCACCTCCCTCTTAGCGCACCCTGGTAGTGCTTCTACCTGCGTTGCAGTGCAATTGGCCAGTGTAACCTCTGCATTTCAACGCAGGCAGCTAGTGGAGCTACTGAATTGATCCTGATTTGGCCATTTCTGAGTGATTTTGGGTGGAGAACTTCTGGGAGAAGCTGTCTTTGGTTGACCTTGTTCCTTTAGGGGTAGGAACAACTCATTTAGGGACTTTGGATCCCTTGAATTATGGACATTTCATGCTCAATGCTGTAAGGCACAAAAATGTCTATAACACTATGCTAATCTTCCTTTACCTAATAATGTGCTAAAAACCACGTTGATTAAGGGAATTAAAGACCAATGGATAGAGACATGAAATATTATGGGTAAAGGTGATATATATCAAGAAGATTATGCTAACATTATTAATTTGTGTATCAGGTGCTCAAGAGGCAGTACAAGATTGAAACAAACAGAACGCGATATGACCACCAGGGACAGCAAAATCTCTGGCGGAAGCATTACTCGTGCAGAAATCAGCAACCTGCTCGAAGATTTCAAAATAGATATCTTGGGAACTTTGACAACGCAATTAGACATCATGCAAGCCAAGCAGAAGCATGTTGAAGCAGAATAGAACTTGGTGATCTTTTGCCCTCGATGCAGGAACAAGCATAGTCATAAAGAATGCCTGCTGAATATGGTATAGACCTGTGCCATATGCACTAAAGATCATGCAACAAAAAGCTACCCATCGCTCCCAGGATTAAAAGCGGTCTTTAAGGAGGAAAAGGAAGAAACGAAACTAGTCTACCTGTTAAATCAGCATCGCCAATGGCAAGCACAAAAAACAGGTATGCCTAACGACCCATATTCATTTTTTCAACACTCACAATATAATTCTCAGAATACATAGGAGCTACATGGTAGAACCAACCACCTTTTCCTAATTGGTCACAACAACCATTCTCTATGCCACCTTGGTCCAATCAATCAAATCAGAACAATAGTTGGCCAAATTCCTCATACTTCCCACCATTCTGGTAGAATAATGCATATCCATCTCAATGGTCACCCTCCACTTCACAGAAGCAGAACTGGAAATCAAGTTGGCAAAGACCTACAAACCAGCCAGTAGGAACAATCCCCCTGCCTCAACCTATGCTACCAGCACCTTACACATTGCAGCAGAACCCTCAACCCAGTCTACGACCACAATTCCCAGCCCAACCCAACCCAAATCCCAACAATAAACCCACCAAATCTGTACAAATTATTGAAGGACCAGAACCAAAAACTAAGTTAAGGGAGTGTAATGAACTCAAATTAAGGTCTGGCTGGATAATTGAGTCAGAGGGGGATAAAAACATACAAATAGAAGATATGTTACCTATAGAACAAACACCTCAAATGGAGAATATGGTTAAATAGAAAAGCCACGATAAAAATATTACCTCTTCTCCACCATTCCCAAAGAGATTGATTATACCCCACCCAATAGAATATCCTAATTTTGATCTTCTGGGAGAATTAAAAAGAAATTGTATAAAAATAACCCTCCTCCAGGCTATTCAGAACATTCCAATTTATGAAAAAACTATTAAGGAATTGTGTACTAAAAAGCCTAAGAGGAAAATAAAAACAACCCCAACTATCCACGTAGTCGGAACTTTGTCTGATTTATTATCAGGCAAAGAAACATCAGTGAAATATGAGGACCCAGGAAACCCTATAGTCATAGTACAAATAAATGGATGTTCCTTCCCCAATGCATTAGTTGATTTAGGAGCAACCATTAATATTTTCACAACAATGACCTGTCAAAAACTTGGCATTACAGCCTTAGATCCAACTATGACCTTGTTGGAACTTGCTAACTGATCGGTTGTCAAACCAAAAGGGACATTACAGGATGTAATGGTGTTTATAGATTCTTGGGAATACCCAGTAGATTTCTTGATTATTAATCCTAGAAACCGGCCAGATGGACATCCATTTTAGGGAGACCTTGGCTAGCAACCTCAGATGCTTACATAAGCTTTCGAATAGGCAATAGGACTATAGCAAGAGGAAGTAATGTGAAGAATCTAGCTTTATATCCTCCAGCTCAGCCAAGCCTAACAATAATAAAAACTAGAAAACAACCCATATCATATTTAACTAAAAAGATTCGATCACCGCTAACTGTAGAATATGCTCTTGAATTTAAGAATCAAACAAAAGATGACATCATTAACACTTGCATTAACCAACCAGATGTTGTATCCAATCTAAAATTTCACATGATCGAGGCAGCCTTGGATAACAAAATTGACGAATATCCCTTAAAATATATTAACACCAGACAATACCAACCACAATTGTTTATAATAGCAAACCCATTGAAATTGAGCCAGGGAAAGTCCTAAACATTAACAAAAACTTGACTGATGACCAAGAGTATAGGCTTGCTCAAATCCTTAGAAAATATAAAGATACTTTCGCTTGGGATTACCCAGATATGAAAGGGATTGGTCCCCAATTATGCATGCACCACATCTATACAGACAAACATGTGAGGCCCATTCGACAACCTCAATGGAGGTTAAACCCTCACCTTAAAGATGTTGTTAAAGATGAACTACAAAAACTGTTAGATGTAAATTTCATCTATCCTATATCTGATAGCAAATGGGTTTCTCCATTAGTTGTGGTGCCTAAAAAGAATGGGAAGTGGCGTATATGTGTCGATTATAGAGAGCTTAATAAAGCAACCCAAAAAGATCATTTTCCCCTCCCGTTCATCGACCAGGTCTTGGACACATTGGCAGGTAAAAAATTCTTCTCTTTCCTAGATGGCTTCAGCAGCTACAACCAAATCCAAATTGCCCCTGAAGACCAGGATAAGACTACCTTCACCTGCCCCTTGGGGAAATTTTCTTACATGGTCTTACCTTTTGGATTGTGCAATGCACCTGCCACATTCCAGAGGGCCATACTTAGCTTTTTTTCAGACTTGATAAACGAGGGACTCAAGGTGTACATGGATGATTTTACACCCTATGGAGATGACTTCGAGCTGGCATTACAAATGCTAGAGAAAGTTCTGCAAAGATGCATTGCTACCAACCTCTGCTTAAGCCATGAGAAATGCTACATGATTATGACCGAGGGCCTCATCTTGGGTCACTACATCTCAGCAGCTGGAATTCAGGTAGATCCAACAAAAATTCAAATAATCCACTTAATACCTACCCCCTGCACACAAACTGAGGTATGTAGTTTTTTGGGATTTTCTAGATATTATAGAAGATTTATAAATAATTTCTCCCAAATTGCTGCACTATTATATGCATTAACAAGAAATATTGATTTCATATGGATTGACAAATGTGACATTGCTTTTGAAGATTTAAAACGGCTAGTATCAACAGGCCGAGTATTGTGGGGCCCAACTAGGATTTGCCATTTCAGATTTCATCTGATGCATCAAATAAGGCCATTGGAGCAGTTTTCGGACAAGAGGAAGATAATAAACCTTATGCGATATACTACATTAGCAAAAATTTATCTCCTATTGAGTTGAATTACACTGTGACCGAGAAAGAATTTCTCGCTATAAACTATGCTATTAACAAATTCAAACACTATATAATAGGATACCCTGTGGTTTTGTATATTGATCACTTTGTTATTAAATATTTAGCTAATAAACCTGTTACAAATGGAAGAGTGACACGATGGTTGATCCTTTTGCAGGAATTCAACATAACAATCAAGGATTGACCAGGAAAGGAAAATCTGGTGGCAGACTTCCTCTCACGTGTGCCAAAGATATACGACTCGACAGCAGTAGAAAACCAGTTCCCTGATGAGCATTTATTTGTTGTAACTGTGAAAACACCATGGTACGTGGATGTTACGAATTACCTAGCAGTGGTAAAATTACCCAGGCACCTAAATCCCAGTGAAAGAAAACTAATAGTACAACACAACACTCAGTTCTCCTAGATCAGAGGATACCTCTTTCACACAGGAGCCAATATGCATATCCGAAGGTGTGTCAGGGAAGACGAAATCTTCGACATCCTAAAAGCTTGCCACGATGGACCTTGCAGTGGACATTTCACAGACTGTAGGACTAGGCATAAAGTCTTATAGATGGGCTATTATTCACCCACCATTTTTAAGGATGCCAAGAAGTTTGTCCAGACATGCGATAGATGCCAAAGAATGGGCCACCCTGGATAGTCTAACAAGATGCCCTTGCATCCACAGTTAGTCATTGAACCTTTTGAACGCTGGGTCTTAAATTTTATTGGCCCAATAAACCCATCATCTAATCAAAAGACATATATATTGGTTGCAACAGAATATGTGACTAAATGGGTGGAGGCAGAAGCATTACCAAGGGCAACAGAGGACTTAGTAATCCACTTTCTTTTCCAATTTTTCGTGCAGTATGGCTTACCTAGAGAAATAATCACAGATGGAGGGCCACAATTTATGGGCCATAAGATGGCTGCTACATTAAAACATCATCATATCATGCACAGAATCACATCTCCATACCACCCGCAGGGAAATGGCCAAGTAGAAAGTACCAACAAGGTAATTGAGGCTATACTAACAAAGACAGTCGCCTCACATAGACGTGACTGGGCTACCCAATTGCCAGAAGCCCTATGGGCATATCACACGACATGGAGAAATGCCACAGGATACTCCCCATATCAGTTAGTGTCTGGCAAAGAAACTATCTTCCTAATAGAATTTGAAATTTAGACATTGAGGATAGCTCAATAAGTGGGCTTGGATATCAATGAAGCACATATTAATAGACTACATCAAATTAATGAATTGGATATAATTCGGCTATCAACTCTTCAGCATACTGCATTGATTCAAAAACAAAGAGAAAAATGGCATGATGCCCTCACTAAGAAAAAGATATTCCATGAAGGTGATTGGGCACTTCTGTATGATTCTAGGTTCCAGGATTTCTTAGGAAAACTCTAGACCAGATGGTTAAGTCCCTACGAGATAAATGAGGTGCATGATAATGGCACCCTTACATTAACCACCACTGATGGGTCCGGTTACTCTTTTAAAGAAAATAGGCATCGAGTGCACCTCTACCATAAACCGCTTACAAGGGAGTCCTTTTGCCAACACATATGTGAAGATCCCACAATAAAAATTCTTGCTGAGGAGGACAACCCTTCCACAGCACCAGTCAAGTGAAGAATTTATTCTTTTGAAACCTGTACATAAATTTTCCTTTCTATTTTCTTTCCATTTGATTGGATTTTCTTGGATAAGAGATTGTACATTAGTTTGTTTGTTTGTTTGTTTGTTTGTTTGTTTGTTTTTTTTTTTTTTTTTTTTTTAATCCTTTGTTGTTCCCTATAGGAAATACTATTATTCCCTTTAAGGAACAACAATTTTCATGTGTCTTTTCCCTTGCTGCTCCCTACAGGGAACAATAATTTTTGTGTATATTTCGCTTTATTGTTCCCTGCAGGTAATAGCTGTTGTTCCCTACAGGAACAACTGTTGTTCCCTGTAAGGAACAAAAATTTTGGCGTGCATATTCTTCTTGTTGTTCCCTATAAGGAACAATTTTTGTTCCCTACTGGGAACAACAATTTTTAGCATGTATTTCCCTTGTTGTTCCCTACAGGGAACAACTGCTATTCCCTCTAGGGAACAACAATTTACTTGTGTATTTTGCCTTACTGTTCCCTACAGGGAACAACTGTTGTTCCCTATAGGAAACAACACTTTCTACATGCATTTTTCCTTGATATTCCCTACAGGGAACAACTATTGTTCCCTATTGGGAATAACAATTTTTGTGTGCATTTCCTTTGCTATTCCTTACAGGGAACAACTGATGTTCCCTATAAGGAACAACACTTTTGCGTATGTATTTATTTGTTGTTCCCTATAGGGAACATCACCCTCTACGTGTATTTTTCCTTTGCTATTCCTTACAGGGAACAACTGTTGTTCCTCTAAGGAACACACTCTTTTTGTGCGTGTTTTTCTTTGTTGTTCCCTATAGGGAACATCAATTTTTGTGTGAAGTTTTCTTTTGCTATTCCCTTCAGGAAATAACACTTTGTGAGTTTTTTTTTTGAGAACACCCTTTCTTTCCTTTGCATGATCATCCCTAGACCATCCCTACTCACTCTTTATGATCCTCTCTATAGCACAAGAGTACAAATACATATTTAAGGATAAAAGGTATGGAGTTCAGTGGTACAGGCAAATATCTTGAATATTATCATCTTTAATAAGATTGCTTTGTATTGATCGAAAAAGAAAGGACACAACCATCTATATCACTTCCCTGTCCTCATTTCCACTATAAATCAAATTGATTGATTATCTGTACCATGCTGGTTCTCCCCTGTCCCATACAACTCTCTCTGTTTATTCTCAATAAGATTAAGGGCATATTTTTTTCTCTATTGATATGTTCAAACTTCTTCTGCCATCCCTACTCTTAAGGAGTGCTGAGCCACCCTCTATATATAAATAGGAAGTGCTGTTAATATATATATATATATATATATATATATATATATATATATATATATATATATATATATATATATATATATATATATAGATATTCGCTAACAATTGTATGATTTTTTTCCCACAGATGGAGGATAGGGGGTCTCATCACGAGCCAGCCTACCATGATCATAAGGAAGCAACGAAGAGGCATTCCCACTATGACCACCACACGAGGGATATGATCCAATGGATGCATTAAGAAATAAAATTCTTGGAACATGAGGTCTCATTACGAGCTAACCTGACCACTTTTCGCTACTTCCCAGTGAATGGTAATGTGTTCATCTAGTTACCATGCCAACACATTGGTCTCTACTCTAGATATCATAAGGAACTTCCCCAATTATACATAGAGGACCATGGTTCCAAAGGGTTAAAATCAACTTTGTCGAGGCTATATATGCCTGCAAGCAACAAAAGCTCTACTGATGGTATTGAAGTTATATTTTATACATCAATAACTATTATAGTGCGCTCTTCTTATGTTTTATCTTTAATACAGAGAGATTATGTTCCTAACTTACCTTGAATCTTTATGCATGCGTTACCTTTTAAAAATCAATCACAACAATTTAAGTGGAATAATGGCGATAAAGTATTATTCCCTGTGTAAGTTGTCCTTTTTCCTTTTCGTATCACCTCACAACATCTTATCACTTATTGATAATTCTCGTTATATGCATTGATTTCATCACTCCAATATATTTTATGATCCTTTCATTAATATGCGTACCTTGCCACTTTCATCACCCTGGTACCTCATCGCCAGCACGTTATCCCTTCACTCATTCGGTCATAGGAAACCTATTATTTCAAAGGGGGGTGAGGAACTCTAGTGTACTTATGCATGAATTGTCATCTTTGAGAGCCATGGGGAGAATTAGCATGAATCGTCCAGAAATACATCACCTGCGACAGACGTAAAGACGTGGTAAGGCCGCATCAACTTAAATTTTTAGCAGTTCTAAAATGAAAGTTCTCTGTCAATTTACCTGCATTTTTGAATTCTTTACTGCATGACATCGCCGAGAGGCTAAGATGGTCCCAACACATAAAGACTGTAGTAAACCACCACTGTCTGATCAGACTGATAGTTAGCTATAACCTTTCCTAGCAACAATCAAGCTGGGAGGATCTAATATTAGCTCTCGAAGGAGGTATAGCCCTGCCAGCACCTAACTCTATGCCAAAAAGGAAGAGGATTTCCCTTTTAAGGAACACACCTCACAAGCACATATGATCCTCAAGATTAAGGTTAAAACTAGGGGTGCCTGAAAATCCTCAAGGCAACATCAATCAACCCATAGAATTATCTAGCTCAGGAAGTGAATAATACTTGTAGATAGAAGGGTAGGATAACCCTGAATTAGACCATGAGGAAGAAACAAGACATTCTGGAGATGAACAAAGAAACGAATCAAGGCTTCCCTCAACACCAAACATGAGTCCCCAAGACGATTTGTTGCACGATTTTTGAATTGGCCTAGGTCCTAGCCAACATGAATGATTACATGCAGCCTAAAATCCTACTCAATCTTAATTTAGGAGCAACCCAATCTCCTAAGAATTCTAGAGATACCAAAGTTCTATCTCCGTAAAAGATGCAAGCCATGAAGCGGAGACATATGCACAGGCCACTCAGGAAGTAGAGAACCAATCTAGTGACACGATCCTAGTGGAAAACAGCCAAGTAGGCCTAAGCGTAGAAAACATAGGCCAAGAAGAAGAAGTAGAGACAGAGATGCTTTGGGAAGTTGATAATCAATCAGGGGTCACGATCCTTTTATAACAGAGCCAAGGTGAGCAACCAGGCTCTTTAGAAGTAGAAACAATGAATGAGACTGTCAGTAGAACAGTTTCTCCCGCCAAAAAAGTACAGAGCCAAATTGAAAAAGCTTAGGAAAGAAAAGTAGAGGCTTCATAAAACAGTGAAAATGATCAGAAGAAAGATTAAAGAAATATCAACAGAAAAGATTCTGGACAGAGCCCCGGAGACAGTAAACGTGGCAGTACAGACAGAATTGTATGAAGGTAGGGCTATAGCGAGCCAAATTGAACCCATAGCCACTCAAATAGTTATCACTCAAAAGGAACAACATGCAATTCTAGTAGACATAGCCACTCAGATAGAGGGTGTACCCTCTTACAACATAACTACTCAGACAGAGGTTGTACCCTCCTACAGCATGGCTACCCAGATGGAGGTTTGGACCTCCCATAATAAAGAAATTCAGATAGAAGGCATCCCTTCTCATAGCAGAAGTACTTAGACAAGCAATCAAGCCAAAGATGTCATGACACACAATGACCCCCTTATATTGAATCTTCAGGAAGAATTAGCACAGGCTCGGCTCACGTTAGAATGGCTAGAACAAGAAACTATTTCCCAGCAAAGATATCAAGAGCTGCAGAGACAGCTTTGGGAAATGAATGCAACATAGAGCGAGACTTTTGACAGATGCCGAAAGGCAGAAGAGAAAATGGAGAAGATCAAGATCAGGCTAGACAGGGTCATAGGTCAGATAGACACCATCTACTCACTATATACAGATGTCTTGGCATGTAGGTCCCCTGCCAATAATTATGCCTTATTTTTGTTAGAACAATACTTGCTGTTGAAAATTAAAGCCGTAAGAGCTGGAAAAACAATCGAATTAAAAATAGTAGAAGATTTTACAAACTCCTGCAAACAGAATGGAGTAAAGGTTCAAAGACTTTTGTGCAAATTTTACCTGCACAATTTTGTATTAGATAACAGGGTGGAAAAGCACCCTAACCCTTTTGTGGGAGATGCTCAATTTCAGGCCTTTATCTCATTTTCAGTTAACCAACTCAAATGCTTTAAAGCTCATAGCACATTCCAATAGCAAGAGCATGGATTGGATCTTTGGGTAAGTAGTGAACCGAAGCACCCTTTACAAATGCTTGCTAACCATAAGAGTCTGATGACACGAGAAGGGGTGATTAAAATTTTAGGGCCTATTCAGAAGGAGATTGTACAGAAGGGAGTAGAATACTTCTTCTCCATTCAAGAAAGTTCTTTGGCTGCATCCAAGCTCAGGTGGACAGTCTCCACTAGTAGTGTACAGGATAGAGAGCCATTTAATTACAAAAATTTTAAAACAGCTGTAGATCGTTTTGTCACTTATAGCAATCTTATTTTAAGAGAAGGACCTTATTGGTTAGGATGTCAGTTTCATAGCCCCATCATTTGGTATCCTCCTAAAGGTTATCGGGCAATATACGAATTTCCTGAAGGGAAGGAAGGGCCCGCCTTTGAGCTCTTGGCCCAGAATCATGGTTATAGACCACTTTTCGACGCTCCTTCTCCAGACTTCTCTTTAACTATACTGCATACGAATTACTTGCTTTTCATGAGGCCATGAAACAGGGTAAGCAGGGGAGTATGTTGAGTTATGAAATGGGTATGTATTTACTATTAATTTTATCATCTTTTTCCTTGATTCTTATATTTTCCATATCTTAATGCACTAATATATTGAGGAATTATGGTAAGAAGAGGATGAATTATTTGCAGTTACGATTTAGCTAACTTTTACCCTTCTTTATGCAGGAAAGTGAAAAAATGAAAAATTGTTGTTCCATAACGATGGAACAGCAAAAACCGAAAAAAAAAGGAAGGAACACATCGGTTGTAGAAAAGGCTGAAGGAAAATCAGGAGGATCAACGGGAAAAAGGAAAATTGTCTGAATTTAGCAATCAGTTGCGAATCCCTCAAGACCAGGAGATCCTGAGGGATCACATTTATCTTTTACCCTTTCTGATTATAAAATGATATGATTGTAAGAAGAAAGGGGGAACCTATGTTATTGTTCGAATTGTAATTTTAATTACAGACTCTCGCTATTAAGAGAACATGATTATATTGTAATTCTACTTACATTCAATGATTAATATATACTTGAAGTTGTTGTTCCCTTGCATTATCTGAAGTAGCTCAACAATGTTCATTGGTGGCTAAGGGCCCGGCCTCTGGTGGATTTAACTGCTTTCTTGTGTTATATTTTTGATTCTCATAGAGTTTGGTTGGTTTGATAATTTTCTTGTTTCTGTGAGTTTACTTTATTCACTGTTTATTTCTTCTTTGTATTGAAGTAGTGTATGTTCTTTATATATTTTACAGCACTGTCAATTGATTCGAGTTATGTTTATTACAAAGTAAATTATCTAGATAGTGAATCTCAATTATGTAATCAACTGTAAAGAGTTTGATTATCATTATTGGACTCTCAGATTGATAGCATTTCTGATTGGATTGTTTACTAGAGATTGAGTTTGATTTAGATTAAATCAGTTAAGAAGAGATGAGTTATTGCTACTGTACTCTCAACTGATGTTGTTGTTACTTGA